>OX422212.1:56013665-57483665 GCA_949130495.1 Sambucus nigra | reverse complement strand
AACAAATAATTCATAATTAGTGCAGGAACAACTTGGCTCTTTTAAGGATAAACGTAAAAGAATATGCAAGGATGCAAGCGAACTCTCAAAAATAAATTTACATCACGACCCCTTCCTCTTCTTGGGCCTATTTATGTAGGCCCCATGACCTGAGTGGGTGTTTTCTTTAGAGAACATACCATACATGATCAAAGAGAGAGAACCTTTACGGTATATATTACAAAACCTCCTAAGAGCAGGAGTGACAAGGTAGCAAGGAAAGAAGAAAAAGATATTAAAAAAAAGGACTCGCGCGCAAAAAAATGGAACTACACGGCATATTTACAAAGTTAGATGCAGAAGCTCAAACACACCAGTACAGTACAACCTTAACTAAGAGCGAAAACTATCACCAAATATACCACATTACATATCTACAGTTAAATACAAAATCATACTACAAGCAAGCACTCAAATATCACACGTCATGAGGAGGACGAGGGTTCCCGGGTCCAATCCCACATGCCTTTTCATAAGCATCCGATGTAGACTTCCTGCGAAACCTAAAGGTTTCTCTCCCTGCCCAACACCATTCACCAGTAATGCTTCTGTTAATTAGCAGTGAACCACCATGTAATATCGCTCCACATGCATGTAATGATGTGTTTCTATTTTTTGTGTTTTTCTATTATTAGACCTCGCTACATTCACATATAAAATCTTATATTTTATGTTATGAATTTAATTCACAAAAGATCCTATATATGTAATAGTACCGAGGCATGAATACAAACTACATTATTCACTGAATAGATAATGTGACATAATAACATAATATAAAATATAATACTTTGTAATTGTTACAGTACATGATAAAAACATTATTTTGCTAAAACGGATCATTTGATATGTGATTTGTTGCATCATTATGCAGGCCAAAAAGCAGTTTCTATAGCTCATAAAGTCGAGTTAGCCTAAAGAGTACTTGAACCCTAATTACAAACCACATTCATTCAAACCGTTTTTGGACATGTGTCATCTACACAAACCATTTACCATGAAAGAACTACTCATTTCGAGGAATACGGAGTTGCAAACGCATATAGAGACAGTTCCTATTTGGTTTAAATGGCAGTATACTTTGAATTATTGGGTCACTAAAGCATATGATAGGGCTAATTTAAGTAACTAAAAACAAATAACATGTTATGTGCTAAAAGTGGCCTAATCTAACTCAGTACCGCTTCATCAAAGCCACGTGGAATTTTAACTCCGTGAAAGAACGTTGCTAGATTTTTAGTAAGAAAAAAGTTGAAAAATATACAATTGATGCTTTAATAATTAATGACTATACTTTATTCTCAAGAGTCAAAACATTTTATACAAAAAGTCAAAACATTTTATAAAGCCATCCACATGCGAGGTCAATATTTATCAAACTACATCTCTTCTTAGGTTAAGAAGAAAATTTAAAGAGGAAGTAAATTTTTACATTGCCTTTACACATAATGTGTAAATTTACATTGTCGTCCTGTTGTTGATGGCACAAGAAAGAAACGTTTTTGCTTAAAAATACATACATATATTAAGCTTTGCATATTATTACTTTCTGTATGTAGCTGAGAATCTTGATGCATTTTATTGTAGAATACTCAAGTTTCTCAATGGTATTTTATTAACTATTAGTACTTATTAAAATACTGATTGTTGTAATTGTAAATTAATTACAAAAACTTGCAAAAAATCAAATCAAAACAGTGACAATATGTTTTTACTTTGAAATGTCCCCGGTAGGGCTGCGTTTCGACCGGATCGGATCGGAAAAGCATGTTTCAGAAAAGTTTCCGAAAAAATCGGCGCGTGCCGAATCCGATTTTTTTCGGAAATATTTTTTTTCTTTTCTGAATTCAGAATTTTCGGCAAAATTCGGCAATTTTCCAGAAAAATACTTCGGAAATTATTTCGGAAAATAGTTCGTGGCAAAATTGGAAAATAGTTCAAAAAAACAATCGGAAAACAGTTCGGATAATATTTCAGAAAATAATTACAAAATTCGGATCAGAACAAATTTCGGAAATTCAGATCGGCAAAAATCGGAAATTCAAAATATAAAAAAATTCCTATTTCCGATCCGATTTTAAATTTATAGTCATTTATAATTTTATAGTCGGAAAAAAATTGGATCGGAATTCGGAAAAATCGGAAAAAAAAAACACAGCCATAGTCCCCGGCTTAGCTAATGCACCATAAACCAGGGAAGTTGAAATTGATGAAATAAACAAGTCAAAAATTTATACAGTAAAAATATGTAGAAGTATTGGTTAAATAAAGTCTAAATTTGAGTCAAAATTTGTTTGACTCAAATTTGAGTCACCACAACTCTTGCATTCTATTTATTTAAATACAAAATAAGCATCCTGGTAACTAGTGCAAATTCCTTTAGTTATAATTTAAAATTTTAGTGTACTCTTTTTATAGAACTTTTTTAAACTCAAGTATGATAAACTTATATTTGTAAAATTATAGTATAACCATCTGTTTTATGTGTGGTTTGAGTGATCACAAAGTTGTAATGTGAGCTTAAAACTGATATCCAAGAATTTGGGGATTCATAAAACAAGTTTAAATCTGAATATTGGATAGGGTTTTGATTATTCCCGAGTAATACTATTACCAAATGCATTCCTCAAACCATTCAACAAATGAACTCATATATCAATAAATATTACACTAATATTATAATTACGCCTCGATCGATGCGCCGTATAAGGATGTCGAATAAGATAGAATAAGAGCCGGATTGAATAGGATAAGAATGGACTCAATAAAACCTATTTCTATACTCTATTTGAAACAGTTTCGAATAAGAAGATGGGATAGAATATAATAATACAATCCTATGCCTAAAATGCTCCTAATATAATTGTCTCCAATTTTTAAAAAATACCCTTATTTTATATTTAATATTTTAAAAAATACAAAAATATACTGTTATCACTCATTTCAAGTCATTAACATATTTTTTTATTACCTCCATAGTTAAACAAACTAAAATTTAAATTGAAAAATCAATATAGCAACCCACCTATATTGCATGCAACGAGAAAGAAACCCATTATGAATTACGCTAAATAATAACCATTTAAACTTAAACATACAAAATATCAACATATAGTCATCCAAATTAGTTTTGAAGTCCGAATAGGCAATTATTGAAATTTATCCATCGAAAACGTAAGTCTGCAAAATAAACGACTATAAATTTAAAATAATGGTATTTATCATTTTATGAAGATGGGACTATAGTAAAAAACAAAAATTATAAAATTAACTCAAATTATTGTAACAAATTGCTTCTTAAATTGTAAATGACTTTGTCATTGAATTCAATTAATTTAGTAATAAATTAAGTATTTGAATAATAAAAAGTTCCCTTTTCTATGTTGATTTGGTTTGATTTGGTATGATTTTTTCTTACAGGTAAAAAGATAAGAATACCCTCACGATGTTTACTATGATGTTTTTCGCTAAAAAAATCATTAAACAATTCTTTACTAAACTAATAATAATGGCATCAAAGTTATTTTATCATTAATAAACGAGGTACATATTCTGAGAAAGTCAAGCGAAATCAATAGTATATCATAATAAGACTTTTTTTTTTTGGTAGCATACCATGAGGTATCCGGACCATTAGCGGTTCGACTAATCCCCATTCGGATTCGTGACTTCCGCTTGCTAAACATTATTTTAATGGAGACTGAAATCGAACAGGGGACCAAATCCAATCCCCCCCTTTGTATCATTGGGGCAAGAGGCATACCAAGTGTTCAAAACTGTTGCATCTCCTCACCCACCCACGTGAAACCAGGGGCGGAGCCAGGGGGTGGCTTGGGGGGGTCCCAGCCCGCCCCCAAAAATAAAAAAATAAAAAAAATTTAGTGTTAATTTATTAAAAAAATAAAAAAGTGTTAAAATATAAATTCAGCCCGTCCAAAATATAAATTCAGCGCACCCCTAATAGGACTTTTGGTGATTTTTCTCAAAATAATTTAAATAACCTCAAAAAAATTCGGCTCGGGGGCTCCCGCCACCGAACCCCCGAATATCACCCTTAAGACAGCCCGTCCTGACATGAAATCCTGGCTCCGCCACTGCGTGAAACTGATATTCTGTACTCTCTATTAAATCTGTCACCTTCAGCAGAAAATTTCCCGACCATAATTTTTTATTTTTACTTGAAAGAAGATATATTTACGAGGAAGTGGCAACTTTTTTTTTCCTTAGTTAAAAAGTAAATATATTTAGCGAAGCCATGAGAATAGCAGGAATACTAAAACACAATTTCTGATAATTTTTTATCAGTAATACTGAAAAAATCAGTGCTGATAAATATATTGTTGTGAAACACAACCCAAAATAAAAGTTCAACCATGAGAAAGACATACTTTATGATGTCAATGAAGAAATATACCCACTACTGATGTTGTCAATGAAAGAAACGTAGGTATTATTTATAAGAACAACACTACACAGACACGGTTTGCTACCCAAATTTTCTACCTGCCGTATAAGACAAAAAAGAATGCTCCACCACAAAACCAAAAGTTAAACTTAAAAAGGAAAAGAAAAAAATCAGGAACCAAACTTAAAATTAAAAAAGAAAAAAAAAAAAACAGTTAATCTACTCTCTCTCTCTCTCTCTCTCTCTCTCTCTCACATATCAGTACACAAGAAAACTTACTTAAAAAAAGAAAAACATTTCACTATTTTATAACTTTTTATAAATGTTTTGAAAAACAAAAAAAAACAGTTTTTATTTTTTTTTGAAAGTAAACAGTTTTTTTTATTAAAATTTAAAAATATTTTTTTTCATAAATAAAAAAAAATTTATATTCACATTCAATAAATGATATGGGCCTGGATTGTGGGTCCGCGGCAGCGGCACTAATTAATCGCGATATTTTTTCAATAAAACATATCGCTATTAATTAGTGCCGCTGCCGCGGACCCATATTCCCGGACCCAAATCATTTGTTGAATGTGGGTCCGCACCATCGACACCAGCAATTGTGATATTTTATGGGTCCGCGCCAGTGACACTAATCAATCGCGATATCATGTCAAAAACATAATTTTTTTTTATTTAACCCAAAAAATATTAATTTTAATAAAAAAATTACTTTCAATAAAAAAATCTGTTTTTTTTTTATATTAATAGAAAAAAACTGTTTTTCTATATGAAAAAAAAAATTATTTTTATATCAAATGTTAACCACAAAAGAATAAGAAAGTAAGAAAAAAAATGGGGGTAAAAAAAAAAAACTCTTTTTCTAAACTGATTTTATCGACAAAAAAAACTCGTATCGTGTCTTACCTAGCACAATTTAATTGACATTAAATAGGACATAGAACTGATTTTATCAATAAAAAAAACAAAAAAGATATAGAACTAATTTTAACAAAAAAATATTATTACTGAAAAAATTTATGTCGTGTCATGTCGTGTTTTTTTAAATCACAATGCATTTATATCAATTAATAAAGTGCCAAAACAAAACTAAAAAATATTCTCTTAATATATTTTTTAAATTAATGAATAATTAGAATTAGGATTTATTTTAGGATCACGAACCGACTTATTTTGTACGACTTATTTTGAACCAATGTCGACGCGACATGTTAGTGAGTCGTACAATCAGTTCTACATCTTTTTTGGGTTTTTTTTGTTGTTGATAAAATCAGTTATATGTCCTATCTAATGTCAATTAAATTGTGCTAGGTAAGACACGATACGAGTTTTTTTTGTCGATAAAATCAGTTTAGAAAAAGAGTGATTCTACATGGCCCACCTAGAACCGCATTCACCCCCATTTTTTTCTTACTTTCTTATTCTTTTGTGGTTAACAATTGATATTAAAATAGTTTTTTTATATAAAAAATAGTTTTTCATATAGAAAAACAGTTTTTTTCTACTAATATAAAAAAAACATATTTTTTTATTGAAAGTAATTTTTTTATTAAAATTAATATTTTTTTTTATAAATAAAAAAAATTATGTTTTTGACATGATATCGCGATTGATTAGTGCCTCTAGCGCGGACCCATAAAATATCGCGATTGCTAGTGTCGATGGCGCGGACCCACATTCAACAAATGATGTGGGTCCGCGTTAGCGACACTAATTAATTGGGATATTTTTTATTGAAAAACTATCGCGATTAATTAGTATCGCTGGCGCGGACCCACATTCAATAAATGATTTGGGTCCAGGAATATGGGTCCGCGCCAGCGGCACTAATTAATAGTGATATTTTTTATTGAAAAAATATCGCGATTAATTAGTGCCGCTGGCGCGGACCCACAATTCCGGAGCCATATCATTTATTGAATGTGAATATAATTTTTTTTTATTTATGAAAAAAAATATTTTTTAATTTAATAAGAAAACTGTTTACTTTCAAAAAAATAAAAACTGTTTTTTTTTTGTTTTTCAAAACATTTATAAAATTATAAAATAGTGAAATGTTTTTCTTTTTTTAAGTGTAAGTTTCCTTGTGTACTGATATGAGAGAGTAGAGCTGATAATTTTTGACACGATAATCCATTTATGGTAATAATCCGAAATGATTCGAACTTGACACGATTAGCTTGTATAGATTTACGAGTACCCAAAATTTATACTCAAATAAAAATCAACGCGACCCGAAAATGACACGATTAACTCGAATTGTCACCCCAATGAGAGAGAGAGAGAGAGAGAGAGAGAGAGAGAAGATTAAATGCTTTCTTTTTTTTTTCTTTTTTAATTTTAAGTTTGGTTCCTGATTTTTTTCTTTTCCTTTTTAAGTTTAACTTTTGGTTTTGTGGTGGGGCATTCTTTTTTGTCTTATACAGCGGGTAAGAAATTTGGGTAGCAAACCGTGTCTGTCTAGTGTTGTTCTATTTATAATGTCGAGGATAAATTGTTTGGTCTCTATAATTTAGAGAGGACATAAGGAGCTTACTTGAAATAACTTATCCCATTCTCATATTTCATCATAAACTATACTAAATATTAAATAAAATAATTTAATTCAATACAACTCTCTCATACGACGTAACAAATGAAACCTTACATTATTACAGCATAGTACAGTACAACATTCATTGCAGTGGTAGATTATATATTTGGAACTCAAAATCATTATTGCAATGATGCATCGATTCAAAATTTACATTTAGGCCTAGTTTGATGAATGTAATAAGAAAGCAAAATATGATGATAGTTATCTCCTTCCAAATTGATAAAATAATTTGAAGTATCTTATGTTCGTTGAAATTCTATCCCATGAGATGCCAAACATGGGATTTGAACATGGAATGGAATAACTAAATTTATTTGAAATTTTATCCTATGCGACATCAAATATAATCCCATAATCTGAAATGTTAAAGTGACGTGTATGAATGAAATAAAAGCGGTCAAAGTAGAACTAGTCAAATTTTACTCGACAAACAGTTGATTTTTATTTTTTAATATACTCCCTTACGTTACGATTAGCTTAATTTTAGGTTTCACGTGTACGGGCATTGGGTTAGAATCACTAAAATGTAAGTTGGCTAATTTTTAAATAGCGCTTTGATAGGAACACCCATTTTTCTTATTTATTTTTGTTACTCCTGATTTTAAAATATTGTATATTACTTCATTTTTTATGTTGGATAAAAAAACCTTACAAATAAAGACAAAATAAAGTAAACACTTTAAAATTCCCCATCATTTTCCTTTTCCTTTTAAATATATCTCCAAACCAAATAGAACTTAGGGATAATAGCCTAAATACATTATTGTTGGTAACGTAAGCCATGACTATGGGTCCACGCCACAATAAAGTCTAGCATTATCTCTTTCACAAATTATGATTATGAGTTGAATTAGGATAACACTGTCTTTTAGTCTCTCATTTCTACATGAATGATGGAGGTCAGTGTTCAGATAGGGCATCAACACCAAACTTTTGCAAACAAAAAAGACAATGATCAAATGACTAAATTAGCCTCATTTGGCATAATGATGGATTCCCATAATGATGAACGAAAAGAGAGGTCTTACCGGCGAAAGGAGATACCGGTGGTGTAGATCCCGCTGGAGATGGAGGTGGCGAAGCAATCTGACTCTGAGGAGGTTTAACAATCATAATACTCCGTGTAACCTTGGTCTCGCTTCCGTCGGCCGAGGATCTCGCTTCAGATTCTGTTTAATAAACACAAGGATCACAAATAATTACTTTTCTATTTCATTCACTTAACACTCTCGCTCCTAACATATACTATATTTTAGTATTAAATCCTCAAGTACATCATTAAACATCATAATTGTTTGTTTGTTAGTTAATGTCACAACGCAATTACCCTTAACGGAACTCGAACGAGCGTTAAAAGTAGAGTTCTTTCGGAGCTTTCCGAGGCCACTTTCCGGTGGAGGACCGGCGACGGTGTCATCCCACAGCTGGTCTAGCAAGCTCATGGCGTATTGTATTTTAAAGACTTAAAAGCCAAAGGTTACGCTAACAAAAGTGGCCTACGAATATCTTGGAGGTGGAAGGAGAGTGAAGATATTTATGGAGGAGCGGAGCGTTAAAGGGCGAACAAGTGTTGGAGTGATGTGGGGTGAGATACCAGTGGTGGATCTGTGATGTGGTAGATAGATCGAGAAACAGGTAAAGATAAGAACGAACGAGGAAGACTGCCACGTGGGTATTTAAAGCGAGATGAGTGGGCAATTCACGTGATCGTGATCATGTCCCCTCCCTCCACCTTATCCGGATTAAGAGAAATTTGTGTTCAAGTTTCACGTTTAGTACCATCATTCACCCGACATATCGTGCTTTAGCCGCCTTTAAAACAATAATTAAATACACCCACATTAACTCCTCCATGTACACACTAGCTAGGGGTTGAAGCGGTACGAATTTTTACCGTATCGTATCATTTTGATTCGAAAAAAAATAATTTTGATTTCATATATTAAAATACCAGAAATCGGTCTTATTGAAACCGAAATTATCGCAAAAAAGTTGGTTGGTTTTGGTTTTAATATTTAAAAAATCAATTTACCGAAATTATCGTACCGAATTTATCGAAACCAGAAAAAATCATACTGAACTTACCATACCGTACCGAATTTACCGAAATCAGAAAAAACCGTACCGAAATTACCGTACCGTACTGAATGTATCAAAATTACCGTACCGAATTTATCGAAACCAGAAAAAAGTTGGTTTTGGTTTTAATATTTTAAAAAGTTTGTTGGTTTTGTTTTTGGTTTTTTGGGACTTTTAGTGCTGTTTACCGAAATCAGAAAAAACCAGAATTTACCGAAACCAGAAAAAACCAGAATCTACCGAAAAAACCGAAATACCGGTCGGTTTGGTTTTGGTATTGATTTTGGTGTACCGGGTATTGATTTTGGTGTACCGGGTGGTAAACTGGTACGGTTTGGTTTTACCATCGAGAGTTTGATTTTGGTATTGGTATCTACTATTTATCGACCAAACTGTACCGCTTACACCTCTAACACTAGCGCTTAAAATTTTGATGTGCTCTTTTAAAACATCACAAATATAACTTTTTTTTTTACGTTCCACTTTAACTTTACAAACTCTTTTTCAAGAATTTATCAACAAACACATGAATTATATTTATTAATATTGTTTTGTTCGGCGACGCAATATCTTAAATTAATTTTGATAATTTATTTTTAAAATAACAATAATTTAATGAGATTAAAGCCTTCGGTGTGTGGAGAAAATTATAAAAATAATTTTTCAAAGATTGTTCATAGCATAGCTCTAGATTAGTTTGGTGTATCCCATTACAAATTGTCACGCATCGAGAAGACGAACTGAACTCAAGCATCTCCAAGATTGAAGACTTTCCGACATCTTGATAAGGTATAAAACGATTTTGAGTTTGAATTAATTTACGAAATTATATTTTGGGATGTTTATTTTTTCAAAAGGCAAATAAGAACTTGTATTTTCAAAAAATATGTTTTATGAGTTTTCTGTGGGCGGAGTTTTAAAAATCGTTTAGGTCATTTTAACCACGTTGAGATGTCGTTCTAACCACATTTTGACGTCGTTCTACCCCATCATCATGTCGTTCAAACGACATCCTCGTGTCGTTTGATCCCTCATTTGATGCCCCGGGATCTCATATGGATCAAACGAGAGCGTATTGGGTTTGTTTTTTAAGAGGTCGTTAAATAGGTCGTTCGAAGGGACTTCAAACGAGATCTCAATCTTGTTCAAACGACCTTATGATCTCGTTCGAACGACGCGCCACCTTAATTTTTGGATAAATACTTGTTTCGTGTTCATAATATTTAAGACTTTTGACATAATATTTTCTGCATATCCTTTACAAAAGTTCTTCACTTTTTTGTTGAAAAACACTTGTTTTAATTCACAACAAAGCATCTTTTAATATTGTTCTTGTGAATTATTTAAACCCTAGAAAGTTTGTATTTTTGCATACACCTTTTGTAAAGAGGATCTCCATTGCTGACTTGTGATACCTGCCGGGATTTACTGCTAAAGATGAAGACTCAAGATGACGGAGGACTGCGGTCATGCGATTCTTGATCATAGTTGTTCATTAAAGATTTTCGAAGAATATCGCATTATACTTGAAGCGGATATCAAGTGGTTTGTAAGTCGACTCTCTTGTAAATTTCTAAGCGAATAAAGGTCTTTCCCTTTGGGATTTTTTCCTGAAACTTGGCCTTGTCGTATTTGCTTGTTTAATTTATTTGTTTTATCACCATAGATGCATGATTAGGATAAAACGATAAAATTTGTTTAAAATTGACTTCCGCATATAAAATTGGTATTGCAATCTTTGTTTGAAATCACCCTTGCAATTATTTAGCTTTTACAAATTGGTATCAGAGCTTTTAGCTCAGGATTTTACCATTTACAAATTGGTATCAGAGCAGGTTGCACTACGTTATTGTGTTTGATGTTGTTTACCTGCTTTTTGGGTGGTTGTTTATTCTTCTCTCCCATGTTTTTTTTCCTCTCGATGGATTCTAATTTGAATTTGAAGTTTGTCGAAAGAATTGAATTTCTTGAAAATCGTTTTAAAAATATTTTGAAACTTTTACAAACTGTTCAAAATCAAAGAGATGTCGTTCGTGAAAAGTTTGTTGCCCTGCACCATGATTTTAGTATCATAAAATTGGCCAAAAAGGAGAGTGATAATCAAGTCCTTGTTTTAAAAAAAGAATTAGAGGACTTGAAAAATTTTAGGGTTTGTGTTTGTGTATTTGAATTTTTGATTAATGATTTTAAGGCACGTGAGAAGACCCTTAGGGATAAGTTTGCTTTTATTAAGGGAGAGAGAAATAACCTTCAAGGAATGATTGAAAATATAAAGGAGTCCCTAAAATTGGAAGAATCTAACTCTTTGCTTGAAGTTAAAATTTTGAAGTTAAAAAGAGGTATGTTTGAGACCAATCAGCCGGACATACGGGTATTCTCCCAGTTTCAGAATAGGCAGCAGCTGTCCCCACCAAGGAACTGGCCAGTACAGAGCCTCATGCTCCACGAACCAATTCTCCCAGCTCTCAATATCCAGGTCAACACTGATGAAATGGCGCGAAAAGAAATTGGGTACAGTCAACAAAGGGTATTCCAAAGGAGTCACCAGGCGGAATCTTTTAGACAACTACATGAACAGCATCACAGGGCTACCCCTCAGAAAGTCAGAACGACCTTCTCGCCAGACATCCAGGCCATATAGAGACTTCGCCAGTATCACCGCTGCAGGATTGTGACGGTAGGACATCTATGAGGTAATAGTTGCAAGTTGTGGGTCCACCAGCAGCTCCCCAGTCACCAACAGTAATTTTGAAACCAAACCTAGAACGACAGCTCCGACATATTCAGTATCACCAACCTCCTGCAAATGCACGGACCGTAACACCACCGGAAGAGAAATCATACCTTCAGCCACCAGTGATCTGGCCGCTGAGGACGAAATACAAAGAAGCCCAACCAACAACTCCCGGGGAGAACAGGAAAACTCAGGCAGAGCCGCAGCAACGTCGGGATTTATCCTCAACATGGCAGAAAATTCCTCATAAGTCGGACATACTTCTTCCAAGCTAAAGCAAAATACATGGTCTTCGGGGTACCAGAATTGTCCTGCCGCCATCAGCATGTTTCACTCTATGGGCTGATTACGCCATAAAGAAACTCGACGCATTTTGTAAGCATCATAGTCGACGTTATAGGAGCACATCGCCTCCAAAGTCTCGAGGTAGTTGGCAAACTGAACACTACCAGGGAGAGCCATCTCACATAACAAGAAGGTCAGTATGTGAAGGTGTGATGAAAATACTCCACTCTTACCCCTCTTTTATACTTAAAAACCCCCCAAAAAAGACATAACCCCTGCAGAAATCGGAGGAAATCATGCCCCACAAGGTACCAAAGGCTGAAGAGGGTACCAATCAAAGCTTTGAATTGATGGGACTGGACTGACGTGTCGATAGGCAAAACAAGGTGCTTGTCGATCGACAACCCCCTACTTTTGGAAAATTTCTTTTTTTTTCTCTTTTATCAAAATTCAGAAAATTTAAAATAAATTGATCTTCTCAAACAGAATTTCAAAAATCTCCCTTTCATCTTTATATAAATTCTCATTTTGAAAAAACTTCCTTTCAAAATCCCAAAAATATTTCTTTTTACGGTCTCAGCAGCAAAGTAAAAAGCGCATGTGCAATTCATTCATTAACAGAAGATAATAAAAAAACTTCATTGCATTGCGTAGATATATGTTTATGTGTTACATCATTTTGCATGAAAATAAAGAAAAGAAACAAATAAATGGGACTAAGCCCGAACCCACACTCTCTCAGTCTCTCTCACTTGCCCTCTCTCCTAAGAGCTTCCACCTCTGCGATGCGCTCTCTTTCCCCGATGGCGAGATAATGCACCACCGCTACCTGAACCAGACTCCTCCCCGGATGAGGCAGATGACACCAAGCAAGAAGGAACAGGAACTGTGTCCCGAATATGGGTAGTCGCCGAAGATATCGAGTCCCTAATATCCCTCAGCCAAGTCGTGGACACCCGGACATGCTGCAAGAAAAGGCAAAATCAACATCAAGTAAAAAAGATCAAAGGAAACCAAAAGAAAAGAGCAGAAAAGACATACATCAGGGCGAAGGACCTCCTATGTCAAGCCCAACTCCTCCGGGTCCATCGCATGAGGACGATGCATCATAGCCACCATCTATCCATCAGCCCGTCAGATGTTGTATGAATGAGTATGCAGCCGCACAAAGGGGACCTCCGAGGTCACCACCACAGCAGATGTCGACGAACCGCCACCGCTGTAGGAGGAACCCGCCACCGCCACCGCAGGAGGGAAGGACTGTGCATCATATATGCTGGGAGCCATCAGCCAGCTCATCACAAAGTCCATATAATCATACAGCACAACTGTATTGGTGTACAACAGGTAGGACTCGGCAATCATCACCGCGATCCTCGCATCCTCCGGCAACAGCCGCTCCCGCCTCATTGACATAGGAGGCCTCGCAGGTGGCACCACCACCTCCCCCTCAGCAATCTGATGGACCACCCTCTCCCCGAGATACCAAGAGTGTCCAAACTCATGTGCCAGCAAACGTCTCATCTGTGCATTTACTCCGGGAAACCTCGTGTCCTGAACAGTCGTCCCCTAAGGGTAAAAGGTCACTTGAAAAATCCCCAGTAAAATATAAGTAAATATGGAATCAGAGCACCCAAAGGTCTTAGACTAAAGAAGAAAAAGTCTTACCCCCTCACTGGTCAGGCCATTTAAGACCTGACGCACCGCCTCTGGAGAGAGAGACCTCTTAGACTGCCGATTGGCCTTGCGCCATCGATGTAACCGATAAAAGTCCCCAACGGTCTTGTCCTTTAAAGCGATCAGCTGGGTATTACACCCGATCACCTCATAGAACCACATATGCCAAAGATAAAATTTTGAAATTAAAAAGAGATGCATAAGGAAAATGCGAACGCATGAAAGGAAAATGCGAACGCATGAAAGGAAAATGCACAAATTAAAGAATACCTCAAGAAGATACATGGCTCTAGTGAAATACTGTCGGCAGCACCGGCTGAATGCATCCAAAGAGAAATAGAGGATCGCCAAAGTCAGGCTCCCCCAATTATAAAAGGGATTCGAAAACATACTCAGGTATGGTAAAAACCATAAGTGGACAACGTCGCCGCTCGACGCCACCAAAAATCCCCCCAATACCAGCAAAATAAACAACCGGGCCATCTGCCTCACCTGCAGCCCGTCCTCCATATCGATCACTCTACCCAATAAAACGTCCTTCAGCAGCGACAGACGAATGGAGTCCCCAGACACTATCCTCCCTACATCACCAAGCGTCGCGCGCACTGCCTTCGGCCTCACCCGCAAAGAGCGATCCACCTCTATCTTCTACCCATCGTAATCCAGTCCCAGCAGCTGCTGCACATCTATGGGAGTCACTATCATCTCGCCAAAACCAAAATGAAAAGTGTGGGTAGTGTCCCACCACCTCTCCCCCAGAGCACATAAGACTGCCGTCGAACGAGACATCTCATCTAGCACAGACGCCAACCTCCCAAAACCTGCTGATGATACCACCCAACGCACCACAGGTGGAAGATGCTCCCAGACATCCTTAAGCCTCGTCGTCCTGCGGGCACGCATATTCGACAGAGAAACATCAGACTGCCAAAAGAGAAAAATCTTGTTAGAATCCAAGAAAAAAAGGGAAAATCACCAAAAAAGAATGCCAAAAGTCATTTTACTTACATAACCGCCAGGGTTCACCTCCCTCGAAGAGCGATGAAGCGACGGCTCTCGCAGTAAAGTTCGCTCGTCCGCAACTGGCTCGAATGCATCAAAAGAGTTCTCGCTCCCCAAAGTAAGAGGTGCCCTGGCCCTTCACTCCACATTTGCACAGTCATCAATAACCAACCACTCCTTGTGTACTGCAGTGCTAACAAAAGCGGCCATTTTTTTGAGATCGGAATGCTAGAACGATTCGCGGAAGAAAATCGCAGAAAGAGAGAAGGAAAGAAGTTGTGAAAAATGAGGAGAATTCGCCCCTTTATATAGGATGCCAAGGGTCATGCCGATCGGCATTGACCCCCCACCTACCGATCGACACTGACCCTTTGCCTTCTCGAGGTAGCCCAAAAGTCCGTGCCACTGCCGAATGGCACCCTCCACACCATGCCGACCGGCACCTCCCTTAAATTTTGGTACAAAAATTCCCAGAAAATACCAGAAAACCCTGAAAAATCCTCAGAAAATTCCTAAAAATCCCGAAAAGGATTTAGAGCATTTTCAGCAAGAAAATTCCGCACTTCCTTAAGCAAGACCCCTATTTCCCCAGCGAAACTCTCAAAAGACAAGCGAATCTCTCCCCCGACGACGTCCCCAGAGGACCTCCAAAATATCCAAAACTTCAGGATCATCTCCTATTCCCCAAAGGGCTGGACCACCTAATCACTTCCCCAGCAGCAGATTGGTTGTCCCCCGGTAAAGTCTCCAAAAGACACAAGGATTTCCCCAGCAATAAGCTCCCCAGCTCAAATCAAAATCACGAGGTAATTTTCCCGGCAGAACATCTCAAACTTAAGCCCGCAGAATTGGCTTCGACCCGCAGAATTGGTCATCTCACCTTAATCCCATATAATTGGCTTCGACCCGTGGAATTGGTCATCCCTAACCTAAACCCGCAGAATTGGTCATCCCAACCTAAAGCCCGCAGAATTGGTCATTTCACCTAAAGCCTGCAGAATTGGCTTCGACCCGAAGAATTGGTCATCTCACCTAAAGCCCGCAAAATTGGCTTCGACCTGCAAAATTGGTCATCTCATCCTTAAGCCCGCAAAATTGGCTTCGACCCGAATAATTGGTCATCCCAACCTAAAGCCTGCAGAATTGGCTTCGACCCGCAGAATTGGTCATCTCACCTAAAGCCCGCAGAATTGGTTTCGACCCACAGAATTGGTCATTTCATCCTTAAACCCGCAGAATTGGTCTTCTCATCCTTAATCCCCCATAATTGGCTTCGACCCGCAGAATTGGTCATCCCAACTTAAGCCCGCAGAATTGGCCATCTCATCCTTAATCTCGCAGAATTGGTCATCTCACCTAAAGACTGCAGAATTGACTTCGACCCGCAGAATTGGTCATCTCACCTTAAGCCCGCAGAATTGGCTTCGACCTACAGAATTGGTCATCTCATCCTTAAGCCCGCAGAATTGGCTGCGACCCGCAGAATCGATCATCATAACCTAAGCCCTCAGAATTGGCTTCGACCCGCAGAATTGGTCACCCCCATCATTGCTTTGGTCATCACTTCCTTTAAGACCATCCCCAGCATGTTCCTTCAAGCCCGCAGAATTGGCTTCAACCCGCAGAATAGATCACCCTCATCTTCAAGCCCTCAGAATTGGCTTTGGCCCGCAGAATCGACCATCATCATCCTTAGGTCCTCAGAATCGACCTCGACCCTCTAGTCATCCTCTTTCAAAGGCATCATGGTGTTTATTCGACGACCATCATTTGTTTTAAACTCACCCGTCGAGGGGCTCTGTAGACACCCCATTCTAATACCCCCTAAACCTCTCCTTAGGTCCCTAGCACCTCCCTTCCTCATTTTAAACCTAAGTCACACCTCGAGTACCGACCTAAAGGCCATCGAGCACTCCCAGGCTTCGTTTGACCAAAAAAGTTAAACTCTTCAGCTCGATCGAGACTGAATGAATCTTTGAAGGGCACTAAATCCCCTTTTCAACGGTCCATCCCATTCGCGATTCTTACTTACCATGCGAACGAAAGACCCATTTTCCCCCGAAATTTGATCAGGAGGTCACCGGACGCTCCTAGGCTCCGTTTGACCGAAGTAAACTCTTCATCTTAACTGAGACTAAATGAATTTTCAAAAGGCACTGAAACCCCTTTCCAACAGTCCACCCCGTATGCGATTCTGACTTACGGTACGGACGAACGATTCGTTTTACTCCGAAAGGTCACCGAGCGCTTCCAGGCCCCAGTTGACCAAAGTCAACTCCCCAAACTGAGTCAAGCTTTTTGGAATGTCGAAGTACATCTCCTAACCTTTCTAACGGTATGCCCCGTGCGCGATTCTGACTTACCATGCGGATGAACGATCCGCTTACGTCCGAAGTGTCCTCGTCCAAAGGACCGACAAGCGCTTCCGAGCCACATTTGACCCAAAGTCAACTCCCAAACCCGGGAGAAGTCCAAAGGATTTTTGAAGGTCTATAAAATACCTTTCCAACGGTTTACCCCATGCGTAATTAGGATTAACGGTTCGCGCTCTACGACCAATTTTCTGAAGGAACTTAAAAGACACTCCCAAACGACAGGTTCCAAACCCTGCCTATTGGCAGTGTGCCTAAACACACCTGTCGATTGATAGGACCAGGGCTATGCCGATCGACAATTCCCTGGGCCTATAAAAATGAGGGGCTGACCTCATTTCAAGAGAGGAAGATCAGATATCCATCACTTCCAGCAGGCTCAGAAAACCCCTCTCGAAGTCAGCGTGATTTCCACATCCAAATCCCTTTCCAACCTTCACCTTCTTTATCAAACTTGGTGAATTAAGTATCCTCTATCATCATCCAAGTGCAAGCGCTGCTCTCCAACATCCAAGATCAAGCTCAAGATCTTCAAGAAGGTCCAACTTTCTCAATTTTCTCTTTAAATTCTCCTAAATTCGCATTGGTTTGTTTTGTTACTTAATACTTTCATTCTCTCATCTCACATATCCTAATATAATTTTTATTTAGTATTATTGCACATCTCTTATTTTCATATAAATAAAACCCAAAAAATAAGAAAAAAAGGATTTGCTCATAAATTCCAAACGGGAATTCTCACACTTTTCTCACAATTAAAACACTTTTTACACACACACACACACATATAAGAGAAGTCCCCGATTGAATTTATGGGATAAATCCCACCCCTTGTTTTGCATACGAACTACGTGGACTTTGATGCCTCTATAGGATACGCAGGCGTCTCGGGGTAAAACCCGAGACTCGAGTCTTTTTCTTACTTTTTTCTTATTTTTCTATATTCTTTAAACTTAACTCTCTTAGATTCTATACATTCACATATACATATATTTTTTCTTAGTGGCGCATTATTCCACATGCGTTATCATTCCCTTATAATGATCGACGCTAGGATAATCGCATAAATCCTATTTTCTAATATTACTTTTAGGAACATTCCTACGGATGACTCACTTTATCTCTTCCATGATACAAGTCGATGATTCATATCTCCACTACATATACACATGCACACATATCACAAGGAAATAAAGAAAAATAACAACAATCCATGAGAGACCGTAAGGGCGGAATGGGTGCCTAACACGTTCCCATTTCGTAACTTAGCCTCCGGACCCTTTTTGAATCATTTTGGTTTCGTATGTATGAGTATGTCTTTGGATGCTGTCCTTCGGGATGGCTTCCTCTTTTCTTTTGTTTGTTTTGAGTAAAATATACTGGCGACTCTATCTCTCTACATTTTTCACCTCATTCATCGACGTCGGCCGAAGCGCTCCCGAGAGGGATGCGCGGGACCTAAAAGGGATCCTCTCCCTCCACGAGGGGATATATACCCGAGGATGGCCACAGTTATGATATGTGTACTTTTTTATATTATATTTTTCTTTTATTGAGTCATTTTGGAATAATACAAAAAGATTTTTGGTTTATATATTTTTTGAAAAATACAAAAGATTTTTTTAAAAAAATATTTTGGAAAATTCAAAAAGATTTTCGGTTCGTTGTGTATTTTAGTTTTACACATTTGGTGTGGCATATTAGCGTGTTTGAATCCAATTCATTTCACTATTTCCATGTGGCTAGAACATTTGGTTATGACTTTAGATGCTTAAATTGATCTTAACCATGTTTGTGGAGTTGTTTCGAAATTGACTTGCTTTATGGATTTGACTTTGTATATGCCTTCACACACACTTGCACGAGCTTATTGGATCTTGACTTCATGATGTATATTTGAGCTTGGTGAGATGTTCTCCTATCAATTTTTTCATCTATATGTTTATTTGACTGTAGAGGATTTTTGCATATAAGAACCGTTGCCAGTGAGGATTTGTTTAATATTAAAAAATGATGAGTGTACACGTGAAAGAGTTGTGAGAGTATAATGAACTCAATGTAAAAGTCACTGTTTAAAAGAGCCCAGGAAAAAATTAAGGCAATAAAAAGAATAATATGCCAAAAAGTGGCCAAATAGTTTAGCTTGATATGATCATTCAAAAGAAAATAATAGAATAGAAAAATATGATCATGTATAATCAAAGGGCTTGCACAATGACAATGAATCCTAGTTAAGCGTATTTTGTCATGACACTATTGATTTGTAGAATCATTAATATTATAGGCTTGTGTGCATTGTGCTTGTTTTGTTCATTAAGTTCAAATTTATTTGTCAAATGAGGCTAAAGCTTATTTTGATAAAGTTTTGCGATCAATTAGAACTTCTCGAACATATTTGAGTGTTTGGGTTATAATCTTTTATTACTAATTCATACCCATTCATTACATTTCACATGTTTAAACACATTAATACTACGCTAGTGTGTAAAACTTATGTGTGTTGTGTCATGTTTGGTGGTCGTTTATACCTATATATGCGTTCCGGATTTGCTTTGATATATTTTGCGTATATTATATATGGTATTGTGTTGTATTTGTGAAATTTGTTTTTTTTAATTAAAAATTTTCAAAAATAGTTGGTTGTGTTTGCCTTTGAGATGATCATTACATGTGCTTGATTTATATCTTTTGTGATGATATTTTATCTTCTACGTGATGCTTCACATTTCATGGTTATGTTTCTACTTCTTTATCTATTAGCACTACACCAAATCTGTCGAATTGTCACGGTCATTGACCTTGACAACTTCAGCTTGTCAAGGTCAATGACCGTGACAATTCTGGGCGAGACAACTTTTTTTGTCACGGTCATGTCATGGTCATTGACCGTGGCAAGTTCGTTAGAATTGTCACGGTCGTGTCATGATCCCTGACCGTGACAAGTTTTATCACGGTCCTTAACCGTGACATTCTTTAAAAAATTGTCACAGTCAATGACCGTGACAATTCTGGGCAGAATTGAAAAAAAATCTACTGGGCAGTGTGGCCACTGCCACTGCCCAGTAGTATATTTGTAACTGTTATAGCAACGTTGTACCTGTTCAAACATTATATATCCAGATAAAATAGAGATAGTGCAAATATACATTCAAAATAGAGAGAATATGCATCACCATATAATCCAAATATAATTCAAATGTAATAATTTAAAATAATTCAATTCAAATTTAAATCAATGTCACTAAATGTCTGCGGTATGGTTAACGCTGAGGAGGTGAGTAGGCCACACGATATACGAATTAACACATCCACTAATATACGTCGTGTCGCATTGTTCGCGCAATCACAATTGAGAGTTTTCCTTCCCAGGCATCACATGCGTGACGAGCACCCTGGACTCGATGTCTTGAAGCGCACGTCCATGAACTAGTGCACCCTGGACGATATTCGGGTCCCTCAACCCCCGCCCTATCCGCGGGCCATCAAATATGTTCATTATAAACACGCTCGGCCAACCAAGTGTCGACATCGGTTTGTTGAAGGGAGCCAAATAGGGGAGTGGATCATCAAAGTCCGCACGTGTCGGCGATGAAGCAGCGAGGTCCACAACCTCGTCCTCCCACACCTCCTCATCTCGCACCTCCTTCCGCACCGCCTTCTCCTTCCCTTTACCCTTACGGTTTTCTCCCAACGAACGTTTCACGAATGAGTACATATCCTAGACCATCACCTCCAAACGGGACAACTTTGCGTCATGTGAATCCATCATTTGAGCCAACCCGGTGTCGCTCGTCTCCAATCCGATGATCCTATATTTGGCCACCCGCGAGCTCACCCCCTTGTCCTCCCCTTGCGATCAGAGCCAAGCACTTGGCTGAGTGCGTCTGTGGACAAAGATGCCTTGTCGGCATCAGATTGCGACTCATGCACTTTCTTAAGTTTTTCCTGAAACGACAAAAAGCACATGATTAGTAAAATAAGTTAATTAAAAAATTATAACGTAATTAACAAAAAGTAAACTGTCGGATTACTTAATATCGTGGCCGCGACACTTGGGGACACCTCCTTGTCCTTCCCCTTCTTCGTCCGAAGAGCCACATCAGTATCGAGCCTATGTGGCCTACCCCCAGGGCCACTCCCTGTCCTCTAAAATAAAATAAAGTAAAATTAGTATCGGCGCCACAAAGTAAAATAATGCAAAATAATATATTTTATGTAGTTATAGAAAAATTAAATCTTACCATCATCCTATGATCCACCTTGGCGTAAGACGTCCGACCGGAGTAGTGCACATCCGTATTTTTTGCCCGATTTTCCCTTCCCGATTGGCGAGATACCAATTGTCGCTCTCCGATCTCATTGTCAATGAACCTTTGCCATTATGCCAATGAGATCGGCTCCTTCGGCGGGACGGATTCATGCCATTATATAATGGACTCTCGTGTCTTCCCAAAGTACCGGGTCCGCATATTTTTCTTCCACGTCTTGTGTTGCTCCCTCAACTGCTCCAAGACGGAATCGCGTAGCTTTGGATCCATGTTGAATTGTTCCTGTCCAACAAATACAATATTAGTTGCAAATAAATATAAATATAAATATAAATATAAATATAAATATAAATATAAATATAAATATAAATATAAATATAAATATAAATATAAAATGAAATTGAGATCGAAATTGAAATTGAAATTGAAATTGAAATATTCATATAAATATAAATATATTACCTGTAGTGCCACCCAAACAGCTAACTTGAGCTCATATGGAACCTCCTTCCAACTAATGTACCCCGGGTCGATGATCTTCTTTACCAGCTCGAGGGATCTCAGCTAATAGCCCTGACTTGTTCTCGATTGCCATCCCTAATTTGCCATATTTGGGGAGACTAGGGGCCGAGGTGCCCTCTTCGCCTCCGCTACCACCGAGCCCAAATGACATCATCATAACTAACATCATCATCCTCGCCTTAATACCTGAAGGAGACATTTGCTGTAAAAAATAGTTATTAGTACATATCAATATGAATTAAAAGAAGACATGCAAATATGTACAATTACTACAAATAAAAATGAATTGTTACTATTAAACACCTCCCTCCCCCCCACCCTGCCCCCTCCCCACCCCCCACCCCACCCCCACCCACCACACATGCACACACACATACACACGCACAGCTCCCCACCCTGCCCCACCCCCACCCATCCCTGCCCCCTCCCCCCTCCCCCCACCCTGCCCCACCCCTCCCACCACCCACCACCCACCCATCACAAACGCACACACACACATACACACACACACACACGCACAACCCCCCACCCCACAAGCACACACACGCACAACCCCCCCCCCCCCCCCACCCTGCTCCACCCCCTACCCCTACCCCCTAATTCTTATAACAAGATACTCAATATTATAGAAATATACCTCATATATTGCAAGCATCTGCACAATTAATTTTATGTAAAGAATGCAAGGTAACATGTGTGGTGGTTAAATCCAACAATACACCACCAAAGTAATGTGAAGTAATAGTGAATCATTATTGGTTATTATTAAGACTAACATGTCACTTCTTTCATATTTTTCTTGTACTTATTGATGCACAATGTATACATGTCTCATGATAATATAGAGCAGAGTATATTTTCTCCCCAATTAACATCTTACATGAATTAGCACCATAATCGGAATCCTTAAGAGTGTATGTAAAGTTATACAAAATGAATCTTTATTTTTAGGGTTAATAAAATATGTGTCCCTTAAGTTTGGTAGTGGGTCCCTGATGTTTTAATTTTCCCAATCGAGCCTGCAAATTATCATATTGTTTTAATTTTATCCAAATTTTAACATAAAATCAACTCCTCTAATGAACTTGGCACATGTCACTCACGTTAGGAACCTAATTAAGACTGAACCAACTTTAGGGGACAGTTTTACATAAATCACTATCTAATGTAATTTTAATGACATTTTTTCATATTTTAATTTTATTACAATTAAAATAGAGATTTTTTCAAATTTTAAATTCATATTTATAATTAATTAACAATAACAACAACAACAACAACAACAACAATAACAATAATCCCACCCCCTACCCCCATCCTGCCCCAACCCCCTCCCCACCCCACACCCACCACACACGCATACACACATACACACACACACATAGCCCCCCCCCCCCCACCACACACGCACACACACACATACACACACAGACACACCCACACATATATATACATACACACACACACACACACACACACACACATATATATATATATATATATATATATATATATATATACATGGAAGAGAGAGAGAGAGAGCAGCAACCGCGTAGAGAGAGAGAGAAAAAAAAAAGGAGGGAAGAAACGGTGGGAGAAAAAGTAGGTGAAAGGTTTTTTTACTGCGACATTTGTCACGGTCGTGTCCCGGTCATTGACCGTGACAACAATTGTCACGGTTAATGACCGTGACAATTAAATTTGTCCCGGTCATTGACCGTGACAATACTTTGTCACGACCTTATCACGGTCAATGACCGTGACAATGCTAAGCGCTGAAAGGGTGACAATTTACCCATTTTGGTGTAGTGTAGTCTATTTTGATAAAAACAAAGGGGGAGAGCAAATTAAAATGGAGTTTTTAATGAGTTTGATTTATTGAGGAGTATTCATTTATGAGTTTTACTTTGTTTCAAACTCCACGCGTCATGAATTTTAAAAGGGAAGAAGAAGATTGAAGACAAAGTGACTTATGCCATTCCGTTATAGGATTGGAAAGGGTGTTAGTATTTTATCATCGAAATTTTTTAATTTTAATTTGGCGTTCGGTCATTTTGTTTGTTTTGTACCAGAATAGCCAAAAGTGGATATTTGTAAGAACAATTTTTTTATGATTGTTCATAGCATAGCTTTAGGCTAGTTTGGAGTATCCTATTACAATTCGTCATGCATCGAGAAGACGAACCGAACTCAAGCATCTCCAAGATTGAAGACTTCCCAACATTCCGATATGGTATAAAATGATTTAGAGTTTGAATTAATTTACGGAATTATATTTTGGGATGTTTATTTTTTCAGAAGACGAACATGAACTTTAATTTTTGAAAAATACGTTTACTGAGTTTTCTGTAGGCGGAATTTTAAAAATCGTTTAGGTTGTTCTAACCACATTGAGATGT
The DNA here is from genome assembly GCA_949130495.1 of Sambucus nigra. Lineage (NCBI taxonomy): Eukaryota > Viridiplantae > Streptophyta > Magnoliopsida > Dipsacales > Adoxaceae > Sambucus > Sambucus nigra. Next base: position 57,459,281 of record OX422212.1, on the reverse strand, counting down.
TGTTCTAACCGCACTGAGATGTCGTTCTAACCACATCCTCATATCGTTATAAACACATCCTCGTGTCATTTGATGCCCAAGATCTCATATGGATCAAACAAGAGAGTACTGGTTTGTTTTGGGGAGATTGATAAATAAGTCATGTTTATATGAGACATTTCCTAATAAGTCATATCACAATATTTTTTTCCAATATGTCCTATTTGCATATATGGTGAATATTCACTATATGTTTACAAATAGGATCTATTGGAACAAAAATCTTTTTTCATGGGATGGAACAAAAAATGATGCTAGGACCTGCTGAACTACATACTTAGTAAACGGGACTAATTGGTAAAAAATCCTTAAGAGGTCGTTAGATAGGTCATTCGAAGGGACTTCAAACGAGATCTTAATCTCATTCAAATGAATTTATGATCTTGTTCGAACGACGAGCCACTTTAAGTTTTGGATAAATACATGTTTCGTGTTCAGAATGTTTAAGACTTTTGACATAACGTTTTATGTATATCCTTTGCAAAAGTTCTTCACATTTTGTGTTGAAAAATATTTTTTTTAATTCACAGAAAAGCATCCTTGAATATTTTTCTTGTGAATTATTTAAACCCTATAAAGTTTGTATCTTTGCATACACCGTTTGTGGAGAGGATCTCCATTGCTGACTTATGATACCTGCGGGGATTCATTGCTAAAGACGAAGGTTGAGGCTGACGGAGGACTGCGGGCATATGATTCTTGCAAGGATCATAGTTGTTTATTAGAGATTTTAGAAGAATAGCGCATTATGCTTGTGGCGGATATCTAGTAGTTTGTAAGTCGACTCTTATAAATTTCTAAGTGAATAAAGCTTTTTCCCTTTGTTTTTTTTTTCCTAAAAATTGGTGATGAGGGGTGAAAAGTAGCGCAGTGCAGTACGCCAATCGTTATTTTCGTTTCACCGCCTTAATACAAAAACCTAAACTATTGAATCTCTTTTAAGGGAGTATAGCGACCAGTCCAGGTATCGAAATCCACGGAGACTAGTTTGATAGAATTGTATCAATTTAATACTTCATGAATAAAAGTGTAAAAGATATTTGTTAACAAAAGGAAAGATAATACTCGGTATGTGTTTAAACTAAAATTAACAAAGCGAATAAAAACTATAGATTGAGACTAATATCCCTCACTTCGGATTAATTAGTATAAATGGTTACATGGGAAGACAAGTTTAATAATATTGAATCTCATTTCAACAATTAATTAAATCTAGAGTTGCCACCCCCTAAATCATCATAAAAGCCTACTATGATTTCGGCGTCAACAAATATCTCGAAAATTACACACACAAGGTTGTAAATATGGAGCATACATAATATACCCCGTTAAATCTCTTAGACGTAAAATCAAGAACAACCCAATCGAATTAAACTCATAAACTCCATCACCAAAGCAAAGCAACCAAATCAACCTAAGGTGAGTTCAGTCAATCTCAACCTAAACTAAATTATCTACAAAACATAATAGAAGATATGTATTTAAATGCAAGAAAGTAAGGAAAGCAAGTAAATAAAAGCAATAAAATATACACTACAAGGCAAGAAATCAATAAAAGGAAACTATATTAATGGTAGGGATGATGAATAGTGCACTTACAACACCCAAATGGGCAACACCCAAAGAGAGAAGGAAGAGAAGCTCTCAACACCCGAACCCTAATCTAAACTATCTAAAAATAATTATATTTACAAAATAAAACAAAGGTATCTTTATATAGTAAGTGGGAAAAATAAAATGGAAAAATAAAATAAAAAGGAAGCTGTCAGATATTTGCTACGACCGGTCGACCGCAGCTAAGGGGTCGGTCGACCAGGTGTCGAGGAAAAATGGCTTTGTTTCACTTAGAAGGCTTAATCTAAATCATCAGTGACCGGGGGCTTCGGGTCAGTCAACTGGTCCCAGTTTTCTGGTATCCTTTGGTCCATCCTGAGGAGAAAAGGAGCTTTATGGAATCGGCCATAACTTCTTTGTCCGAACTCGAAACGACGTGCCGTTTGCAGCCACGCGAATCTGACTCAATGAACTACGCTTCCATAGAATTACACTGACAAGGAGATGAAGTATGAAATGTCTAAAATGCCTTGAATTTGAGTTCGACGACATAACTTCTCCGAAATGCAACCAATCCTCACTTTAAGCGTTCTAATACCTACAAAAGCTTAATTAAACCATACAAAGCATATAAACATACATAGTAGAGGTTGTCTAGTCAACGAGCATAAAAAGAACACAAAAGTGCTAGAATGCATAAAGATAACGGGCACGAGTATGCAATATTCGTGACGTATCACACCCCCTAACTTAGAGTTTGCTAGTCCCTAGTAATGAAACAAACCAAACCAAACCAAACCACATAAAATAGTGAAAAACGTATATATGGATAAAAATATATAAATGCCACTTTCGTAGGGAGCATGATTGCATTTAACATATGCAATAAGCGGTTAAACCCCTAAGTTACCTTAGTGGACGAGTGTTGTCTCGTGAGAGTTTTTCGGGGATGAAACCCACAAATATCAAAGTATCCTCAAAAGATATACCCAATCAACATGCAACAAGATTAACAATAACGAAAAAGATTTCAAACACGTTATTAGCAAAGTGAATGAATTCTCACAAAAATCCGTATTATTAACATTATAGAATGAACCTCATAGAATTGAAACCTTATAAGTGGGAGGAAAAGAGAGCACATGCAAAGTATGATTTGGCAAAAACTTAAATAAATCGGATAAGCATTAAAGTGTGCATAAATAAATCCTCACTGGATATTACACTCAACAAACGAAATCACTCAGAACGGGACGTAATACACGGGACATGGGGGCATAAAGAGTAAATATAAATGGAAATTAGTTCACACACATGTTACTAGTGAAGAACGTTGTATATAAAATGCAAAATATGTAATTTCAATGAACGGATACCACTTATTAAATGAGGTAAAATGTATTTTCACATATTATCAATTATTATAACTTTTGAATTACGTTTAACCTATAATCAAATAAGACTTTTAATAAGGTTGTAATGTAGGCTTGGGGTCAAGGCTATGAAAAGAAGGGAATTATGTATGGATTCAAAGGTGTTTAAAAATGAAAAACTCAGGATAATGGAAAATTACGGGCAATTTTAATATTAGAAAAAGATTTCCATAATAAGCATTAGATATGAAATTAGAGAGTAAATAGGATTATTGAACAATATGTACACAAATGAAACTTTATATTTCTTTTCTTTTCTCCTTTCATTTCTCACTTTTTGTTTTGTTTTGTTTTGTTTTGTTTTCTTTCTTCCGTTTTTCTTCTCTTTTACTTCTTTTTCTTCACTCTTTCTTTTCTTTCACAGACTCACATGCTTAATTGCAACCACGTAACACGAACATCATTCAATCCCAAGTATCATTCCAAATAAAGGTATGCAAGGTGAAATATATGGTTTATAACTCTAATGTGGAGTCGATTATGGGATTTTGGTTTATGAAACGAAAGGCTATATTAAGGGTCAAAGGGGTGGACGCCAATATGGGTGATATAACAAAGATGGTCTATAATCATTTCCTACAGTTTACGCAATTCTCGAATCTAAACAAACTTTGAAAATTATACTCAAGTAACACATTTCATATATGAACTCAACTAATGAACGATCAATGAAAGAATAGTTTGATTACCAACGACTATAACGTTTTCAAGGAGGAAAGAGTAGTGTATAGCACTCACAAATGAAGAAAAGTACAAAGATCACTAGGTGTAAGTAAATACAAAGCAATAAAAGATTACCGAGTTATAAAAATCTTAAACCAAATCAATTAAAAAAGAAAAGTGCATGTGCTCATGGGATTAAAATTTAATTCATGAAGTTATTCATAATATCAATAATCAAGGACTAAAGTCTAATAACTTCTAAAATCGAGAACATGCATCATTGAGTTGTTAATTGGATCGGACATTTATTAAAATTTATCATCGAAAACAGAGGCAAAATGCCAACAAAGGAGAAAAGGCAAGAAAATCTTTTCAAAAATTTTAATTTTTACAAGAAAAGCATACTTGGGAAAAACATATAATCAAATCATGGACTAAGAAAAATAATGGATAGAATATCCCACACCCCCTAACTAAAACTTGACATTGTCCTCAATGTGAATTAAGAACCAAGCTAAAGAAAGGAAAAGAGCGATATGACCCAAAATGGAGCGAGCGCGTGAGAATACAAGACCAATGATTCTACAAAATATGTTAGCACAAAGCATAACAAAAAACAACTAACAAAAACATGAATAATTATGCTAGACAATAATTAAGAATAAAGATAAATGAGGGAAAAAAATTTAACTATTTACAACCTACAATTTGAACTTCTAACTAACTATACACAAAAAGTTGAAATTTTTGAAGGTCCACCCAAAAACGATTTGACTTTGAGGGAAAATTAATATACCCTCATTTTCATGCATACAGTTTGAAAAAAAGGAATTCCGTTCAAACAACGAAAGGTATGTGTAAGGCAGAAGAAATAAACCATCATTAATTAAAATTTTTGGGGGAATGATGGGAGGTTTGGCTTGAACGGATGACGAAAACACATGGGATAAAAAAATAGAGTTTCCTCCCAAAGATTTTGCAATTAGAATGGGAGATGGCGCACATGGAGGCAGAATTTCCTTCATGGAAAGCAACTCGAGCAAGTAATCCTCATTGGTGAAAAGATTAAACGTTTTAAAGTTCGGAACCATTTCATTGGATACTTGTATCGATTCGACAATATAGAATAACGATGTGGAGGAAATAAATTCAAACTTAAGAGATGAGTCATCATCGCTTGAAGATTGAGTTTCGAAGGAAATAAGATAATTTTCAATGAAATATTCTTGTTTGGGGACCAACGAAGAAATCATTTCAGTGCAAATGGATACTACATCCATTCTTTCCTTATTTTCATTCTCTATTATACCATGGGCCAAGTCAAGAATGGTTTGTTCCAAAGTAGGCACAAAATCCTTGTTTAGTTCAAAACATTCCTCGAATTTGAAAGTCTCGGAAGAGATATCAACATTGGATTCGAATAATGCATCCAACTCTTGCTCCCAACAATGATTTTCTTCATGATAACAATTTTCCAAAATTTTCATTTTCAATAATGCGCAAGCCCTCACGCAAGATCATAGGTGGAGGCACCGACTCTTTTTTTTGGTAAGTAAAATGTATATATAAACAAACGAGGAAACAAGAGAACTAAGGGCATAACCCTAGGTAGACATCCAGGCTACAGACAAAGAGGATGAAAATGGCACATATGGTGGGCATACCAAAGAAAAACAAGAAACAAACAAGCTAGGAACATACCTAGAGATCAAGGATGATGGGAAAATTCAAACAACAAATAAATACATTGCAACAGAAAAGGGAAACAAGCAGCCAGATTAGTCCACCATGGAGGACTCAGGGAGGTTCCAATAGTTGCAGGCCATCCAGTTGTGGTAGCTTCTCCTAGCTTTCTTCCAATTCAAAATTTTACATATTATCATGAACTCGATATCCTTAATACAGTACACCGTGGTGGAGAAAGACAAGGCTCTGAACTTTGACACGAAGGGCTTGCCTTGCACATACTTTGTTGCCTCTTTGACTTCATTCTGACATGCCCCTGTCCCTCTATATAACTAGTTTCTGTAAAGGATCTCGTTCCAAACATCCTTAGAGTATGAACAAGCAGCCATGAGGTGACTGATGGATTCAACTCCACTATTACATAACTCGCAGCTGTTGTTATCACTCACCCCCCAACGCATGAGTTTATCCTTAGTGATCAGGGATTTCCTGCAAATAAACTAAAGAATAAAGGAGCATTTGGGTATATTAGCTTTATGCCACACCAGGTTGTGCCAATTCATGAGGGGAGGGTGATGAGAAATGGATCTCATAATTGAAGAGGTGATGAACATTCCACTTGCTTCAGGTAACCAAAGCAGAGAGTCATCCTCAGAGGTGTTGATACAAGGAAGATTATCGTTTTTGATTTCATTGAGCTCCCATGTGGTAGAGCTAGGCCATCTCCAAGAATTGCCATTCAAAAACTCAACAACGTTGGCTTTAGCATTGCTTGCGGCATCATAGATAGTTCTATCACCATAAAGAGGTTGAAGTGGTCCCCTGGGGTGCCAATTATCAAATCATATAAATGCGTTCTTCCCATTTCCAATGCTGGATTTCATAAGAGGTCTCCCAATCTCTCTAAGTTTAAGAACTTTCCTCCAGCTCTAAGAGGTATCTGTAGGAATTTTGATGGACCAAATGCTTCTATTCTTAATTTTGTAAGTATGACACCACTTCACCCAAAGATTGTCTTTCTTTTTGCACAACTTCCAGAGGTGCCTAATCATGGAAGATTTGTTCCATTGTTGAAGGCACAGATGTCAAGACCACCCTCCTTCTTAGGCACACACACCTCATTCCAAGGAACCTTAGCCCCAGATTATTTCAGGTCAGGACCAATCCATAAGAAGTCTCTAAGGATTTGGTCGATGTAATTCCGAACTTTTTTGGGCAAGATGAAGAGGCTACTCTAGTAAACTTAATTATGAAGAGGCGTTGATTCTTTATAATGAAAAGTTTGAAAACTATCCTTGGAACAACTATAAAAATCATTATCATAAGAATTTTGAAAGCTATTGCAAATCATTTTAACATTCTTATAATAAGAATTTTGTGGCCCAAAATCGGAATAATCATTCTCAAAATTCCCATAATCCATAACTTGACATTGGTAATACTCACCCATAGACATTTTGGATGTTTCAAGTTTTTGACTTCACAAGTATTCACCAAAAGTCATAGGTTTTGGGGGATTTTGAGAATTATCACTACGATTATCGAAAAAATTAGAATAAGACATGCTTACCCAAAAAATAGCTCAAGGTGGCAAAAATTCACAAAAGTGATGTGCGACCGATAGATTCAAGTGTTTCTTGGTGCTTAAGTGTAGAAGTCCTACAAAATAGTTAATAAAGAATACAAATAGAAAGAAAAATACTATGGAATACTAAATCAATTAAATTCTAAAATTAAATAAGTCCCCGACAACGACGCCATTTTGATGAGGGGTAAAAAGTAGCACAGTGTCAGGAGGCTAGTCGTTGTTTTCATTTCACCGCCTCAATACAAAAACTTAAACTATTGACTGCACTCTTTTAAGGGAGTATAACGACCAGTTCGGATATTGAAATCCACATAGACTAGTTGTTAGAATTATATTAATTTAATACTTCAAGAATAAAAGTGTAAAGGATAATTGTTAACAAAAGAAAAGATAATACTAGGTATGTATTTACACTAAAATTAACAAAGGGAATAAAAAATATAGAGTGAGACTAACATCCCTTGCCTCAGATTAATAATTATAAATGGTTACATAGGAATACGAGTTTAACAATATTGAATCTCATTTCGAAAATTAATTAAATCTAGAGTTGTCACCCCTAAATCGTCATAAAAATCGACTATGATTTTGGCATCAACAAATACCCCAGAAATTACACACGCAAGGTCGTAAATACGAAGCATACATGATATATCCCGTCAAATCTCATAGGCATAAAATCAAGAATATCCCAATCAAAATAAACTGATAAACTTCATCACCAAAGCAAAGCAACCAAATCAACCCAAAATGAGTTCAATCAATTTCAACCTAAACTAAATTAGCTACACAATATAATAGAAGACATGTATTTAAATGCAAGAAACTAAGGAGAATAAGTAAATGAAAGCAATAAAATATACCACTACAAGGCAACAAATCAACAAAAGGAAACTATATTAATGGTAAGGATGAAGAATAGTGCACTTACAATACCCAAATGGGAAAAAAAAAGATGGAAGAGAGGTTGTAAACACCCAAACCCTAATTTAAACCATCTGAAAAAAGTGGGAAAAAATGGAAAAAGAAAATAAAAGGAAAGTTGCCGGATATCTACTACAACCGGTCGACTGCGACCAGGGGCCAGTCGACCGGGTATTAGGAAAAAATGGCTTTGTCTCACTTCAAAGGCTTATTTAGAATCACCGATCGACCGAGGGCTCAGGGTCGGTCGACCGGTCCCTTGTTTTATGGTATCCTTTGGTCCGTCCTGAAGAGAAAAGGAGCTTTACGGAATTGGCTATAACTTCTTCGTCCAAACACAAAACGACATGTCATTTTTAGCCACGCAAAGCTCACTCAATGAAATACATTTCCATGGAATGCCACTAAGTAGGATATCATTCCATGAAACGATGTCTAAAATGACCTTGAAGTTGAGTTCGATGACGGAATGTCACCGGAATGCAACTAATCCTCGCTTTAAGCGTTCCAATACCTACAAAAGCTCAATTAAATCCTACAAAGCATATAAACATATATAATAGAGGTTGTCTAGTTAACGAGCATAAATATAGTCATAAATAACTCAAAAAATGCTAGAAAGCACAAAGATAATGGGCGCGAGTATGCAATATTTGTGACGTATCACTTGGCCTTGTCGTATTTACTTGTTTAATTTATCTGTTTTATCATCATAGATGTATGATTAGGATAAAAAGATAAAATCTGTTTAAAATTGGCTTTCACATATAAAATTTGTATTGTAATCTTTATTTGAAATCACCCTTGCAATTATTCAGCTTTTACAGATTGGTATCAGCACGGGATTTTACTGTTTACAAAAATCTCGCCATTTAAGAAGTAATCATTGATACGATGAAACCCACGATCTTCTTATCTATTTTTATTTGATATATTTTTTATACCTAGTCGAATACATTTATTTCAAAGTTCCTACCAAACAAATTTTTTTAATAGTAATGACATTTTTAAGGGTCAAATCTTATAAAATAAAAACTTTAACGCCTAAATGTGTGTTAAAGAATTAAAAGAGGGAAAACATACACATAATAATAACGCTATAAATATACGCACTAAATTCTTCTCACATGCGAATCTAGTAATAAACAAAAATGTAGTAACTCGCTCGTGTCACATAAAACACGCCTCACCCTCCGAGGATAAAACTCATACTTCTACTTTGCCAATCGCCTTGGCTACTTAATGGTCTTCTGGACATAACGCGTCTGTCTGAACCAAATCGCAAATTACATTAACCATTTCCCTTGCAAGCACCATACCCTTGTCCTTTTTCTCACTTTGGAAAATTTTAACTCGTGTGGTTTTACTCTCCACAAAATATCTCAACACATAACCCGCTTATCTCCTGTCATACTGACCCTATTAGGGTTGTCCTTCTCTCAGACTTAAATAGTCTCGATCTTGACGACTACCCCCATCTTTCCCTTAGCTTTTTTAGCCCTAAAGGAACGTGCTACTGACTTCAATAACACTTACTGAATTCACCATCGCTTGGTAAGAATTTTAGCTTTTCGAATCATTTAAATGAGTCCCCTGATGGGTCTCCCCCTTGCGGGGTTTTACTAACTACTTTCCATCTAGACTGACTCTCCAAAATCTTTCGATTACTTTAGCTCCCTTCATAAGAGCGTTAAAATCTATACGGAAAATGCGTGGCATTATCACCATATGGATCGACTGTCCAACAAAATTCTCTTAAAGTGTTGTCAACTTTCCTCATGAGTTGATCTCCCACTTGAAATCTTCTCTACCATTGGTATCCACTTCTGCCGATACAAGATTTGCTAAAAGTCTAAATTCATTTACAAATGGACCCCTGTCCAACCCTTCTGTGATGGGTTCAGAATAACGTTCGCATCTTATTCAGAACAACTAATGAAGGGACGTGCGGTTAAACTGTACCTAAGATCCTTCCATTGATGCAACATTTCACTATTAAATGTGGAGGTTGATTCCCACTATAATAACTTTGCTCCGATGAGTCAAGAAAAATTTTACCCCAAATTTTCACTTCCACTTTACCACACTCCGCCATATGCCTGGTTAACACACACAATTCCCGCATTTCTAGAACTTCCACAGATGACTCTCCTCAATATTTTTCCATTTGACCCTCTCCCAAGCGTACCACGTTGGGTGAGTCAAACTTGTCATCACTTTCGACTATAGCAACACTTGGAATTTGTAGGATGCGTCCTAGCCGTCTTTACAGTCCTGGCCTCTCGTGCCATAATAGGGGTGACCTCTACTATGGTCATCATCCTAGAATATACTTCACAACCTCACTAAGACTGGCCTCCGCTATCCGCCCAAGGCCTCTCATCTTCCATACTTCATTATTCGAACACGTCCGAACGCAAATAAGATTCTATAATATATACGTGATAGCAGGAGAGTGAAATCTCACCAAAGAAATCAACAATCCTAAACATAAGGTTCTATATCAAGGAAAGTTACGATGGAAGCATAATAAGCCGTATAAATCCTAAAGGATACTAGAACCTGATGCTCTGATACCACCTGTAACACCCCGCCTAATTAAATACTGGGTAATCAGTCATTTATTAAATTAAAAATCAAGGTGAACGGTTGGTTCATTCTCAGCATCACCGTCGCAAAATAAATATTTCCAATTTAAACACCCTAAATAATTAAGCTAACTGTCAAAACAATTTAAAGTCTTATTTTTATTTTATTAAATTCCATTGTGAAAACCCTTTATAATAACCAACAGTTTAAGAATCACATAACTGCTAAGGATGGCAAATAACACACAAGAATTAAACCATCTAGATAATCCAAACCAAGTTTAAGAACCATATAAGAAAACATCCTAACAATAATTAACTCTCACCGAGTATTGAATACTGGCAATATAAATAAACATAAATCTCTGAAAATTCCAAACGGAATAAGAAAACGGGCGACACATGCCGTAACTAAGCAGAACTAAAGAAAGAACATAATCAATGACAAGGTCGTCTAAAGCAAAGGCCTGCAACTCCCACATAAGCTGCAGCACGTCCAGTCCAAAGAATCTATGCATGACGCCCCTGTGGCTGGACACCTGATTTACATACATACATATATATATATACAAGAGAGAGAGAGAGAGAGAGAAATGACAGGAAACGGGTCAGAGCCCAAGTGTAAAATAGTTTAAAAATAGTTTAGCAAGTATTTAAATAGCTTACCGACTCATGTGACAACCATGTTAATATACGACACTCTCTTGAGAATCCTCACCCCTCATCTAGTGTGCACGCCTACCGTTCTACTGATCTCATAAGTTTATCTAACTTATTCCCATGAAGTTTTCTCGAGAAATACTAAGGCCATGATATTTAGTTTTAGAAAATTAATCTCTTCCATTATCTTACGTTACTTAGAACCACTCAGTGTCGTTACAAAATTCACGAACACTTGTTATACGCACAGTAGAAGGTTTCCATATATATATATATATATACACACACACACTATTTGCAGCCCACATAAATCTATAGTGCTGGCATACGCTACAATCAAGTCCCCGTATCACTCATACTAAGGGAAATACTAGTTCAAAATCACTCTCGAACTATATTAACACAATACACATACAAATGGAGGCGAAGCATAGTTCCAAGTCCTAAGAGGTCAGCACATACCCTCACGTCGCTTAGAACCATCTGACTATCATTTTTAGATAGCCTCTATCGTGGATACTATCTTCTAGGGTACGAGTCAATATCCCCCATAAAGGTCCATTTGAAATAAGACAGTCCTGGCGCGGCAACTTCCGTGATAGCAAGTAGCTCGGGTATGATTTTACACAGATACATAATATATGCACAATCACATAGTCATATATATAGATATTCACATTTTCCAAATTAGGTACGCCCGTGACCCATAAGTATTATTATCCGTTCTTAGCACAATTTTTACACAAGTATCTCACATAACGGATTCGTCTCTTTTATTCTCATTTAATTTATTTCATACTTACTTCTCATCTCTCGAAGTATTCTCTCCCACTAAGTATAATTTCAGTAGGTATACCCTCACTTACCTTCTGGCCTAAATCTTTTACGAGTCATAATTCTTTAGTGAACGTACGCACAATTTCTAATGTATGAATAACTCCTCGTTAACCCAAAATTTTATCCCATATTAAATTTCACTCAACAGAGTCTACTTAGACCCTACTGGTTCTCTTCATAACCCATTATACTCTATGAATAATAATCAAGGGCTACATATTTTAACCGGATTAAACAAAAAGGGGAAAATATGCAATTTTCCAGGAGGGGTCGATCGATCGAGGAATGGGGTCAATCGATCGATCAAGCAGTTCTTGCCCAGTTTTCTGCAAATTTCAACCTACGGGTTCAATCATTCTAAATCCTCCAACCCTCTATAATTTCATCCCAAACTCCCATCAAAGTAATTCGAATGTATAAGTAATATATATAAACGAGTTCTAACGTAACGACATTGATCATTCCGCAACGAATCAATCAAAAAGGGTTTAATCCCAGATTTCTCTATAAAACCAAATTTTGCATGAATAATCACGAACCTCTATTTTAATCCATATTTTCTTCCCAAATATCATAATAAATTCGTGGGTAATCCTCTATATATGATCAAGATTTCAGACTACATGGATTCTGCCTATAACACATATAAATTCTCTTCCAAAACATATAATTCTTCAATTAAAACATATGATTTTCATTCCTAGACTAACATGGAAGGAATATCAACTAGAATTCAGCAAGATAGATACTTGCCTGAAATTCAAGGGTCTGATTTATTGATGAAAAATATATGGTAGCGTTCCTCGTCGTGCGATCTACGTTTTGGTGGTGGTGCGGTGCGATTGAGTGAGTTCTTGGCCTTGGATTGCTTGGTAAGCTCTCCACCTTCTTCTCTAATGGCCGTTCTTAGGTTCTGTGATTTATAACCCTAGAAGACAACTCCTAATGGCTGATATATCTTAGGAAATTTCATGGGTTTAATTACCAAAAAAAATAAAATGTCTATAATACCCTCCCGGGATGTCAATTGGGCCTAAAAACACCCCGAAACCCAAACTAAACCCCCGGGTACACTTTTCTGACTATCTTGACCCTTTCGGACACTTTGATACACTTGAAATGACCATACAGGCGACTTATAATTTATTCATTTTTATAATAATAATTTAGTCCCGACACGACACAGGTGCGTTCCAACTAAATTTCCATAATTGCCATTTTATTCACTCGTGACAATATTAATAAAATCAATCTCATTTATTACTTTACTCATCTAGTAATATTCAACAAATTTCGAATAATTACTAACTCTCGTCACGCTAGTAAATATCTAAAATAAAATTCCGGATTAATATTAAATTAATATCTCAATTAAATTGAATAAATCCCCAATTTTAAAAGCCATAAAAATACGGGGTATTACATACTTCCCACCTAATAACGGAATTTTGTCCCGAAATTCAAAAAATAAGGTATGTCTGGTAAAAATAGATCTGGATACTTTATCAGTGCTCAAAACTGACTTTAGGGTAAGGCGAATTTCTATAACCCCCCCCCCCCCCCCCCCCGGTCTCACAATAAGATTATTTAACACTCTCAATACTATCAAATACAGAGTCACACCTTAATAACGACACTTCACATCGTGCAAAATGGACGCTATTGGATGCCATTATGTTAGAGTTGTTTAGTCTTAGAGTTGATATGAGATATGTTATGCTATTTTTTGTTAAGTTCTCCCTTTTTTTCTTTGAAATTAGCTTGTCATTTGTAAGTGCCACTCTGGAGAGGCTATTTCTTTAGTTTGATTTAATAACATAAGCTCCTTTTTCCACAAAAAAAAGCACTCTCAATACTATCAAATATAGAGTCACACCTTAATAACGTCACTTCACATCGTGCTCCAATCCGTTGCTATTCGCATAAGATGAGCCTAGACATCATTGGCCCCCATTATCTCAATATTATCGGGAGGCCGCACCTCACTATGTAACAATTACTCGTAGTTATCTAAACATAAAACTCCCTTTTTGAGAGAAACCATGCGAACATTTGACCACTCATGTTATTCCTTTGAATCTCTATTTTTGGCGACGTAACTCTCGCAATAGTCAAAAGTCACCTAAAACAACCGTGGTAATTCCACCATAGTTATCAGACTCTAACTCGGTCAATCAATAATTCTGATTATCCACTCACATCTAAAAAACCAGAGGGAGAATAGTTAAGGTTTTTCCCACACAAAATTTCAATAAGTAGTTTGTCCACACTAAACAGGTACGAGTGCTTCCACAACACTCTACTGTACTATACTTCACTTGGTAGCTACAACCGTTATGGAAATGAAATGATCACCATGAATCCAAAATTTCTTTCACGCGGCTCCACCAATTGTTAATCACCATTCGCCCACTCCCCGACTATGGGTGATACAACCTACTCAAAACAAAATGTTATCCCTGCTGCTTCCTGAAATCCTGGTTTGAAAGTGGGGTTCAATGATCCCATTCTATTTCAGAATAATACCGAAAAGAACCCTTTACCGGTGTGATTCTTATTTTCAAAGAAAGGTTGGGGCACACTGTCTAATAGTGTATGCCACCCAAAAGAATAATAATCACTTTCTTTTAGGTCAACTTGTTCCACACACTCTAAGGAATTCGTGACCTTACCTTGAAGTTGGCCCCCCATCCAAGAAATTTCACCAAATTGCTATCTTCCATTTTAGGAATCGTAGATTTGCTACAAAATTCTCTGGTTGATCCTCTCGTTCCAACCGACTTCTATCTATGAGTGGTGCCCTCGGGGACTACTCACTATGTCCCGCTCAACATCGACTTCTACTTGTAATGACTCACATTAAGTGACACTTAACACTCCCCTTCTTTCCTTAGCGTATATCGAAAGTTTCGGCGCGTGCACTTTTCTTCACGATGTGCACTGATGAACCTTTATACCTTACTAACATCATTATTCCACCTACGCGCAAGTTGATTTCCACACTTGACTAGGTAAAACTCCGCTCAGAGTGTTTTTCGTAATAATTAAATTTTATCCTTCTCAAGGAATACCCCTAAATGACTTCCCATAGCCTTCCAACTAAATTCGTGTTTGCTACTCTGATCGTACATGTATATATGGATTATTATCCTTTGCACCACGCTTAATCCACTCCACCAGTTCCACTGTGTTATGTCATTCTCATAAACATATATTCCACGCGCCTATTCCCACGTCTCTTCAACTCGAACGATTCAAGCAACAACTAACTAGGATGCCCACACACCCTATAAACCGTGCATACTAGTGTAAGCATCACCTACACTTCACAAATAACACCCAATTATTTGTTTCCCTTGTGACACTACGTGGTTACAACACTTGGGTACTCCCAAACCTCCTTGTCATCGTTCCACCCTTCAATTGGGTGATAAAACAAAACTTCCAATGTTTTCTTATCACACAACTGGCTCCACTGACCTTAAATCGTCACTTAACTCTAACTTACAGTCATAATTACCGGATCCTATGACGACCGAGGTACAAAACTCATGGACTAATGACCAAACATCTCTCTACCTCCAACCTTACGCTAAGTTTCATGCGTGGGATGCCTCACAAAGCGAAATCCAAACAAGGAACCCCCCCGATAACTACTACCAAGCATAGTTGGTTATCGAAATCCGTTGGGTCCTCCGTCCATAACCTGCACCCCTCTATTCCGTATATTAATCGAAAACTACATCTCCTCTCGCAATTGTACTGAAACAAAGAGCTTTTTACTAATTGTACTATTGCTCGGTATTGGTGGTAATCATATTCCATAAACCTTGTACGTATATAATCGGGACTCTAAAAATCCCGTTCCCAAACATATGAATATAAGTCTTAACTTTCACATTCCCAAAGGGTAAATATAACAATGCGCTTCTCCTAACACTAAGTCCTCGCTACACAATATAATGAGTGAAATCTTTTCGCCCAACGGTAAACCTAATACACATTGAATCATAATAACAAAGTCCCTAAACACCCTAGAATTAAACATTTCGGTACCACTATACCCTTCGAATGATATGAACCCCACCAACAATTTTGATGAAACCCAATAACAATGATGGTTAAAGAACCCAAGATCTTATAAACAAAGTTTGTTGAGCCTTGACCCGTTATCTAGTAAGATAAGAACCAAGACTTTAAAGGATTAAAACGCCACACCAAGAAACCCAAGAATCTCTCACGAATCAAGGTGATAAGTTTGGTTGTCTGAACGCCACAAGATTAACTTGATAAGTTTAGAAAGTTTTCTTAAGAACCAAGAGGAACAAAAATACCTCACAATAATATTAGTTTATGTCAAAAGGTGCTTACAAAATTCGTAGCTCCCCTCATTTATACTTGGAACAACCCTCCAAGAATAGGAAATGAAATAAATACCGCATTAAAACAACACAATTGTCAAAGTAAACAAGTTCCCACATTTTTTTAGTCCACCTGGACTTGGAAAACAACAAAATATGACTAAATGACTAAGCTCAATGTATTTAAAAGTAATCAACCAAGACTAGATTCATCCCCCATTTATTAACCTTAAAAATAGATAAATTCATGCCCATTTATGGTGTGAACATGATGGTCACATTTTTGCATGATAATTATCTCCCCAAATTACTTTAATGACATGGACTAAGCTTTGATTATCATTTGGGCCAATCTTGGTCTCCATCTTTTCAGAATTAGCCCACTTCTCTTGGATCAACCCAATAAGTGCTTCCTTAAAATGTTTGGCTCTAAGTCTTGTAATTGGACCACTAGAAAATGACAAAGGGTCTTGTGCTAATTTATCTCCGCTCCCATGTGTATGATCAGGCCCGCGTTCATCTTCACCATATTCAGCTCCTTGAATTGCATCATTCTCCCCCTCTTGAGAAGGATTTGCTCCACTCCCATGTATATGATCAGGCCCGCATTCATCTTCACCATATTCAGCTCCTTGAATTGCATCATTCTCCCCCTCTTGAGAAGGATTTGTCCTCAAATCATCACTTGCATCAAAAGGAGATAAATCAACAACATTAAAGCTTGTACTAACACCGTACTCACCTGGTAAGTCAAGCCTATCTGCATTGTCATTTATGCGTTCCAAAATTTGAAATGGTCCATCACCCCGAGGTAGGAGTTTTGAACGTCGTTTACTTGGAAAACGTTCCTTCCTCAAGTACAACCAAACCCAATCTCTTAGTTTAAACACTACCTTCTTGCGTCCCTTGTTGGATTGATGGACATATTTTCCAGTCCTCCTTACAATGTTCATTCGAGCCTTTTAATGAATCTTCTTTAAAAATTCAGCCTTCTTTTTGCCATCTAAGTTTACCTATTCACTCAAAGGTAAAGGAATTAAATCCAAAGGTGATAATGGATTAAACCCATACACAATTTCAAATGGTGAAAACTTAGTTGCAGAATGTATACTTATATTGTAAGAAAATTCAACATGTGACAAACAATCCTCCCATGCTTTCAACTTTTTCTTAATCCACGCAACAAAGAAGACAAAGATCTATTCACTACTTCAGTTTGGCCATCAGTTTGTGGATGACAAGTAGTAGAAAACAACAACTTGGTTCCTAACTTTCCCCATAAAGTCTTCCAAAAGTAACTCAAAAACTTTGCATCCCTATCAGAAACAATGGTCCTAGGCATGCCATGTAACTTAACAATTTCTTTGAAAAACAAATCAGCTATATGCGATGCATCATCAATTTTATGACATGCAATGAAGTGTTCCATCTTAGAGAACCTATCTACCACCACAAAAACTGAATCTCTCCCCCTCTTAGTCCTAGGTAAACCTAAAACAAAATTTATAGAAATATCAGTCCAAGGTTCATTAGGTATAGGCAAAGGGGTGTACAAACCATGGGGTTTCAACTTTGATTTGGACTGTCTACAAGTGATACATTTCTCATAAATTCTTTCCACGTCACGTTTCATATGAGGCCAAAAAAATGATCATGTAAAATTCCTAAAGTCTTAGCTACACCAAAATGACCCATTAAACCACCACCATGAGCTTCTCTCACGAGCAATTCACGCAAAGAACATATGGGCACACATAATTTATTTTCTCGAAACAAAAATCCATCATGCCTATAAAAAATTTTAAATGCCACTTTTTCACATGCATTGAACACATCACTAAATTCAGAATCTTGCTCATACAAATCCCTAATGTATTCAAAACCAAGAAATTTTGTGTCTAAGATGGAAAGTAAAGCATACCTTCTGGATAATGCATCAGCCACCACATTTTCCTTAACTTGCTTGTATTTAATCACATAAGGAAATGTTTCAATGAATTCCACCCACTTGGCATGGCGTTTGTTCAACTTTTGTTGTCCCTTCAAATGCTTTAAAGATTCATGATCTGTGTGAATCACAAATTCCTTTGGCCATAGATAGTGCTGCCAATTTTCCAAAGCCCTCACCAGAGCATACATCTCCTTATCATAAGTGGGATAGTTTAGGGTTGTTCCACTCAACTTTTCATTAAAATAAGCGACTGGACGACCTTCTTGCATCAAAATAACTCCAATACTTATTCCTGAAGCATCGCACTCAATTTCAAATGTTTTAGTAAAGTTAGGTAAAACAAGCAAAGGTGCATTATTTAACTTTTTTTTGATCAGATTAAATGCCTTTTCTTGTTCCTTTCCCCACTCAAACGACACATTTTTCTTGATGACTTCAATGAAAGGGGCGGCCAAGCTACTAAAATCACGTACAAACCGTATATAAAAGCTAGCTAGGCCGTGGAAACTCATCACTTGGTTGATTGTTGTAGGCGTAGGCCACTCTTGGATTGCTTTCACCTTTTCCTCATCCACTTTAATCCCTTTAGAACTAACCACTCATACAAGCCATATTTAGTTTTAAAGGCAGTTTTCCATTCATCACCTTCTTTCATCCTAATCTGATGATATCCACTCTTAAGATCAATTTTTGTAAAAACACAAGAACCATGCAATTCATCCAGCATATCATCTAATCTAGGAATGGGATGACAATACTTTATCGTTATGTTATTAATAGCTAGACAATCAACACACTTCCTCCATGTCCCATCATTCTTAGGAACTAACAGCACTAGTTACGCACAAGGACTCATGTTTTCCCGCACATACCATTTCTCCATTAATTCACTTACTTGCCTCTGAAGCTCATTTGTTTATTCTGGATTGGGCCTATAGGCAGGTCGATTTGGAAGTGATGCACCAGGTATAAAATCAATTTGATGTTCAATTCTTCTAATTAGAGGCAAGCCATGAGGTACCTCTTCGGGAAAAACATCTTCAAACTCCTGTAAAAGAGAAACAATATTGCTCGGTAATGAACCGTCCAAATCATTAGTACATAAAAAAACCCTCCTTGTACATGAGTACAATAGGAGGTTGATGTGAAAATAATGCTCTCTTGATCTCACTTTTTTTTGCAATGTAATTAAATTTCTTCCCTCTTTCTTTATTTTCAGATTTTTTTTCTCAACTTCTTTTCTCTCAATTTCTTTTTTCTCAACTTCTTTTTTCTCAACTTCGGCCTTCCTTTATTTTTCTCTATTTTTTTCATTTGACCTTTGTAACTTCAGTTGGTCCTCCATAACCTCTTTTGGTGCACAAGAGGGATACGTTGTTTTTTAAGAGTAAAAGAATACTTATTTGTGAACCCATTATGCGTTACCTTTCGATCAAAATGCCATAGCCTCCCTAACAATAAATGGCATGCATTCATAGTAACCACATCACAAAGCAGCTCACCCTCATATTTGCCAATGGATAATGCCTCGTCACCTTGATTTCACCACATTCATTCAGCCACCGAAGTCGATAAGGGCAGGGATGTTTCAAGGTTGTTAATGCCAATTTCTAAACTAAATCAGTGATGACCACATTTGTGCAACTCCCCCCATCAATAATAACGCTGCAAACTTTGTTATTTACAAAGCACCTAGTATGGAACAAGTTCTCCCTTTTATTACATTCTTCTTCCTTAAACTGCACATTGAGAACTCGCCTTGCTACTAATAAATCTCCATCAACAGCATTTTGCTCATCATCAATGTCTTCCAAAGGTGGCATGTCATCATCTACTTTTTCTTTATTCTCCTACTCAAGCTCTCCTTGCGCATTGATCACCATCTCCCTTTTGTTTACACATTGGCTGGCTATGTGACCTCGTCCCTGATATTTAAAACACTTAATATCATGTGTTTTAGAAGTAGAAGTATTGGTGTTACCTGAAGTTGTGGTTGTTGTTGACTTGGCATTCTTAAAGGTTTCAAATTTTGGCTTATTTTGTACATTCTCATCTCTTTTAGGGGTTGTCTTCCATGTGTTGTTGGTAGACACAAATTTTCCATTCCTTATTAACCCCTTTCGCTTGAGTTGTTCCTCCACCTTTATGGCTTGATGCACCATATCCGATAACTCAACATAGTGATGCAACTCGACTATATCAGCAATCTCACGGTTTAAATCGTGCAAAAACCTAGCCATAGTGGCTTCTCGATCCTCTTCCACATTAGCTCGGATCATAGCTGCCTCCATCTCCTTGTATTACTCATCCACACACTTGGAATCTTGAGTTAATCTCTGTTTTGAAACAAACCCCTATAGTAGTGGTTGGGTAAAAATCGCCTCCTCATAAGCATTTTCATCTCCTCCCAAGTGTCAACGGGTGGCTCTCTATTCCTCCTCCTATTAATCAATAATTGATCCCACCAAATAATGGCATAATCGGTGAATTCAATTGCATCCAACTTAACTTTCTTCATCTTTGAGTAGTTATGACAATCAAACACCATCTCCATTTTAGTTTTTCACTCCAAATAAGCTTCAGGATAATATCTCAATTCTCATAACCATGTCCAAACCTGCCCCGATTCACATTTGGCTCATCAAACTCCTCCAACTCTACTTCTTCCTCAACATTTCCCAATGGAACACGCCCGCCTTGTTGCCTATTGGGAATGTCTTATTGCTGCCCCTAGGTGTTCCTGCTTCTACCTTATCCAATTTCTCTTGAATAGGTTCTAATTCAGCCCTCAACATACACCTCATCTCCCTTATCAATGCTTGCATTTGAAGGTTCAGAACAGATGGTTGTTGAACTTCTTAGGTTGTATCTTCTTCTTGGATATTGGCCATATTTAGAATATTCAAAAATATTGGAAACCTCACAAGCACTCCCTCACGTGTTTCACTCACACTCGTGTTTTCACTTAAAATGGCTTTTACCCTCTTATGATCTCACACTCTCTTGCCTTTTTTCACTCTTTAGTGTCCTCTTTAGTTCTTAATCGAACTCAATAAACAAATTCAAATTAACCACCAGCAATTGAGATTGAGGATCAACCAAAACTCATCACGATGTAAGGAATTTATTGCGAGAGAAAAAAAATGAATGACTCACACAGTTTCTAAGGTTTCAGCAATACGAAAAGAAAAGAACGCATACAATTTTTTTGTGTTTCAATCTTGTTTCTCACCTCTCAAAACCCACGATCTTCTTATATATTTTTATTTGATATATTTTTTTATACCTAGTAGAATACATTTATTTCAAAGTGCCTACCAAACAGATTTTTTTAATAGTAATGACAATTTTAAGGGTTAAATCTTATAAAATAAAAACTTTAACGCCTAAAGGTGTGTTAAAGAATTCAAAGAGGGAAAAACATGCACATAATAATAACGCTATAAATATATGCACTAAATTCTTCTCACATGTGAATCTAGTAATAAACAAAAATGTAGTGACTCGCTCGCGTCCCATAAAACACGCCTCACCCTCCGAGGATAAAACTCATACTTCTACTTTGCCAATTGCCTTGGCTACTTAATGGTCTTCCGGACATAACACGTGTGTCTGAACCAAACCACAAATTTCATTAGCCATTTCCCTTGAAAGCACCATACCCTTGTCCTTTTTCTCACTTCGAAATTTTTTAACTCGTGTGGTTTTACTCTCTACAAAATATCTCAACACATAACCCGCTTATCTCCTGTCATACTGACCCTATTAGGGTTGTACTTCTCTCGGGCTTAAATAATCTCGATTTTGACGACTACCCCGTCTTTCCCTTAGCTTTGTTGTCCCTAAGGAACTTTCTACTGGCTTCAATAACACTTACTGAATTCACCATCTCTTGATAAGAATTTTAGCTTTTTGAATCATTTAAATGAGTCCCCTGATGGGTCTCCCCCTTGCGGTGTTTTACTAACTACTTTCCATCTAGACTCACTCTCCAATAAATCTTTCGATTACTTTTGCTCCCTTTATAAGAGTGTTAACATCTATACGGACAATGCGTGACATTGTCACCATGTGGATCGACTGTCTAACAGAATTCTCTTAAAGTGTTGTCAACTTTCCTCATGAGTTGATCTCCCACTTGAAATCTTCTTTACAATTGGTATCCACTTCCGTTGATACAAGATTTGCTAAAAGTCTAAATTCATTTACAAATGGACCCCTATCCGACGCTTCGGTTATGGGTTCAGAACAATGTTCACATCTTATTCTGAACAACTGATGAAGGGACGTGCGGTTAAACTATACCTAAGGTCCTTCCATTGACGCAACATTTCACTATTAAATGTGGTGGTTGACTCCCACTATAATAACTTTGCTCCGATGACTCAAGGAAAATTTTACCCCAAATTTTCACTTCCATTTAACCACACTCCGCTATATGCCCAAGCCTTTGAATATATTACATTCGTTGGTTAACACACACAATTCTCGCATTTCTAGAACTTCCACAGATGACTCTCCTCAATATTTTTCCATTTGACCCTCTCCCAAGCGTACCACGTTGGGTGAGTCAAACTTGTCATCACTTTCGACTATAGCAGCACTTGGAATTTGTAGGCTGTGTCCTAGCCGTCTTTACAGTCCTGGCCTCTCGTGCCATAATAGGGGTGACCTCAACTATGGTTATCATCCTCGAATATACTTCACAACCTCACTAATTCTGGCCTCCGCTATTCGCCCAACAACCCTCATCTTCCATACTTCATTGTTCGAACAAGTC
Source organism: Sambucus nigra (assembly GCA_949130495.1). Lineage (NCBI taxonomy): Eukaryota > Viridiplantae > Streptophyta > Magnoliopsida > Dipsacales > Adoxaceae > Sambucus > Sambucus nigra. The sequence continues at coordinate 57,436,217 of OX422212.1, read as the reverse complement.
TGAACGTAAATAAGATTCTATAATATATACGTGATAGCAGGATAACGAAATCTCACCAAAGAAATCAACATTCCTAAACATAAGGCTCTATATCAAGTAAAGTTAAAATGGAAGCATAATAAGCCGCACAGATCCTAAAGGATACTAGAACCCGATGTTCTGATACCACCTGTAACACACCGCCTAGTTAAATACCTGGTGATCAGTCCTTTATTAAATTAAAAATCAAGGTGAACGGTTGGTTCATTCTCAGCATCACTGTCGCAAAATAAATATTTCCAATTTAAACACCCTAAATAATTAAGCTAACTGTCAAAACAATTTGAAGTCTTATTTTTATTTTATTAAATTCCATTATGAAAACCCTTTATAATAACCAACAGTTTAAGAATCACATAACTGCTAAGGATGACAAATAACACACAAGAATTAAACCATCTAGATAATCCAAACCAAGTTTAAGAACGATACATGAAAACATCCTAACAATAATTAACTCTCACCGAGTATTGAATACTGGCAATATAAATAAACATAAATCTCTGAAAATTCCAAACAGAATAGGAAAACGGGCGACACATGCCCTAACTAAGGAGAACTAAAGTAAGAACATAAAGCAAAGGCCTGCAACTCCCACATAAGCTGCAGCACGTCCAGTCCAAAGAATCTATGCATGACGCCCCTATGGCTGGGCACCTGATATACATACATACATATATATATACAAGCGAGAGAGAGAGAGAAATGACAGGAAACGGGTCAGAGCCCAAGTGTAAAACAGTTTAAAAATAGTTTAGCAAGTATTTAAATTGCTTACCGGCTAATGTGACAACCATGTTAATATGCAACACTCTCTTGAGAATCCTCAACTCTCATCTAGTGTGCACGTCTACCGTTCTACTGATCTCATAAGTTTATCTAACTTATTCCCATGAGGTTTATCTCGAGAAATACTAAGGCAATGATATTTAGTTTAGAAAATTAATCTCTTCCATTTTCTTACGTTACTTAAAACCACTCAGTGTCGTTACAAAATTCATGAACACTTGTTATACGCACAGTAGAAGGTTTCCATATATAAGTGTGTATATATATATATATATACACACACACACATATATATACACACACACATATATATATACAGAAAATCTCTTGTAAGAACTCCTTATGGTACAGACCCCGGTACATACCATTTTTTTAAAATAGTAAAAAAATGATTTTTTTGATGAAACTGTATGGATATGATCTCCACGTTGAGAAGATCATCTCCAAATTTTTTGTCAAAAAATTCAATAAAAAATCGTTGAGATGAGATGATAAGTAAAAAAATGGTACAAATATGCGTTTTCAACCGTTGAAATGTTGGGTCGGCGCCAGCCGCATTATTGATTGAACTTTTTGATGAAACTTCATGGATATGATCTTCTGACCATCGAGATCATATTCATGAAGTTTCATCAAAAAATTCAATCAAAAAGTGGGTGAGATGATCGCGAACATTTCAACGGTCAAAAATACATATTTATACAATTTTTTTACATATCACCTCATCTCAAAGGGTTTTTTCTTGAATCTTTTGATGAAAAAAATTGGAGATGATCTTCCCACCATAGAGATCATATTCATGAAGTTTCATCAAAAAATTCATTTTTGTACTATTTTAAAAAATGGTATGTACCGAGGTCTGCACCATAAGTAGTCCTTACAAAGAGGGCACATATATATATATATATATATATATATATATATATATATATATATATATATATATATATATATATATATATATTATATGCACCCCACATAAATCTATGGTGCTGGCATACTCTACTATCAAGTCCCCGTATCACTCATACTAAGGGAAATACTAGTTTGAAATCACTCTCGAACTGTATTAACACAATACACATACAAATGGAGGCGAAGCATAGTTCCAAGTCCTAAGAGGTCAGCACATACCCTCACGTCTCTTAGAACCATATGACTATCATTTTCAGATAGCCTGTATCGTGGATACTATCTTCTAGGGTACGAGTCAATATCCACCATAAAGGTCCAATCGAGATAAGACTGTCCCGATGCGGAAACCTCCGAAAGTAGCTCGGGTATGATTCTACACAGATACATAATATATGCACAGTCACACAGTCATATATATAGATATTCACATTTTCCAAATTACGTTCGCCCAGGACCCATAATTATTATTATCGGTTCTTAGAACAATTTTTACTCAATTATCTCACTTGAGGCATGAGGAAAGGGTGATTTGCAGGCATGAGGAAGGGGGTTAGGCATTAAGAATGTGGAAATATGGAATAAAGCTGCTATGCTCAAGCTCTTGTGGAACCTTTGTTATAAAAAGGACTGCCTGTAGGTCAAATGGTGCAATATGTACATGATCAAGAATAGAAGTATTTGGGCCATTAATATACCTACTGATTCTTCTTGGAGTTGGAAAAAGTTGATGCAGCTGAGGGATGTTGCCAAGCTTCTCATCAAGGCCAACATTGGCAACGGGGACGATACTTTTGTGTGGTATGACAACTGGCACCCATATTGCCCGTTGTTGGATCGCTATGGGGAAAGACTTATTTATGATGCGGCTAGCAATCATAAAGCTAAAGTGGTCGACTTCATTGATGAGGAGAGGTGGGAGTGGCCTTCATCTATTACTTGGGAGCTGCTGGAGATTAGGAATGCTGAGTTGCCTATCATTTGTCAGGGGGTTAGAGATGAGGTGGTGTGGAATTCCGATCGCGGTGGCTTCTCCATTGGGTCCGCTTTTGATGCTATTTCTACCTCGCGGCCTATTTACAACAAACATAAGTTGATTTGGAATGGCAATAATATACCGAAGTGTGCTTTTGGTTTATGGATCATATGTAGGGATGCCCTTCACACGAGGGATAAACTGTTTAGCTGGGGTATTTCCAATACCAACTTGTGTTGCTCTTGTGGTGAGGAGGTGGAAAGTCGGGAGCACTTGTTTATTGAGTGTAATATTGCTAAAGAGGTTTGGCCCGAGGTTAGATTCAAGAACCAGGAGGACAGAGAGGCACTTAGTTGGGAGGGTGAATTGGATTTTGCTAATTCTGAATATATGGGTAAAAGCTTCTATAATAAACTAAGGTGTCTATCCTTTTCCACTACTATCTAATGTCTGTGGATTGAAAGGAATGCGAGATTTTTCAAAGGCAGGGCTAAGAGTATTGATATGATCGTTAGAGATATTGTTACTATGGTATGTGCCAGGGCTTCGAAGTGGATGAACAATAGGAGAAGCTACATCAATTGGATGGCATGCATAAACTGGGACATCCCAGAATCGGTTTTATGTTAGTTCATTTTTTTTAGTGCTCGGTGGTTTGTGTCCTTTGGGGTATGCCCCATTGGAGTGTGGTTTTTTTCTTTATTGGTTGGTTGTAATTAGCTTTTCTTGGTTCTAATATATATAATTCCCCCCCCCCCCCAAAAAAAAAAATCTCACATAACGAATTCGTCTCTTTTATTCTCATTTAATTTATTTCATACTTATCATCTCTCGAAGTATTCTCTCTCACAAAGTATAATTTCATTAGGTATACCCTCACTTACCTTCTGGCCTAAATCTTTTACGAGTCTTAATTCTTTAGTGAACGTACGCACAATTTCCAATGTATGAATAACTCCTCATTAACCTAAAATTTTATCCCATATTAAATTTCACTCAACGGGGTCTACTTAGACCCTACTGGTTATCTTCATAACCCATTATACTCTATGAATAATAATCAAGGGTTCCTACGCATTTTAACCGAATTAAACAAAAAGGGAAAAAATATGCAGTTTTCCAGGAGGGAACGATCGATCGAGGAATGGGGTCGATCGATCGATCATCGATCGATCGATGCTCTTGGTCGATCGATTAAGCAGTTCTTGCCCAGTTTTCTACAAATTTCAACCTACGGGTTCAATCATTCTAACTCATCCAACCCTCTATAATTTCATCCCAAACTCCCATCAAAGTAATTCGAATGTATAAGTAATATATATAAATGAGTTCTAAAGTAACGACATCGATCATTCCGCAACGAATCAATCAAAAAGGGTTTAATCCCAGATTTCTCTATAAAACCAAATTTTGCATGAATAATCACAAACCTCTATTTTAATCCATATTTTCTTCCCAAATATCATAATAAATTCATGGGTAATCCTCTATATATGATCAAGATTTCAGACTACATGGATTCTCCCTACAACACATATAAATTCTCTTCCAAAACATATAATTCTTCAATTAAAACATATGATTTTCATTCCTAGACTAACATGGAAGGAATATCAACTAGAATTCAGCAAGATAGATACTTGCCTAAAATTCAAGGGTCTGATTTGTTGATGAAAAAGATATGGTTGCGTTCCTCGTCGTGCGATCTACGTTTTGGTGGTGGTGTGGTGCGATTGAGTGAGTTCTTGGCCTTGGATTGCCTCGTAAGCTCTCCACCTTCTTCTCTAATGGCCGTTCTTATATTTTGTGATTGATAACCCTAGAAGACAACTCCTAATGGCTGGTATATCTTAGGAAATTTCGTGGGTTTAATTACCCAAAAAAATAAAATGTCTATAATACCCTCCCGGGATGTCAATTGGGCCTAAAAATGCCCCGAGCCAAACTAAACCCCCGGGTACACTTTTCTGACTATCTCGACCCTTCTGGATACTTTGGCACACTCTAAATGACCATACGGGTGACTTATAATTTATTAACTTTTATAATAATAATTTAGTCCTGACACGACACAGGCGCGTCCCGACTAAATTTTCATAAATGCCATTTTATTCACTCCTGACAATATTAATAAAATCAATCTCATATATTACTTTACTCATCTAGTAATATTCAACAAATTCCCAATAATTACTAACTCTCGTCACACTAGTAAATATTTAAAATAAAATTTTGGATTAATATTAAATTAATATCTCAATTAAATTGAATAAATCCCCAATTTTAAAAGCCATAAAAATATGGGGTATTACATGCTCTTACTCTTACTTTTCATATGTCTCGTATAGTCTTATACATCCACTCCCTAATTAGTCCACATTTGACTTATTACTTAAACTTGCTATTTATATATGTTATATATTTCAGTCGAGATTTGGCATTAAAATGAATGATGAGTTTGTTAACGAAAGCATAGAAATTTTTTTGATGAGTCGAAATAAGGTTGTAAGATATAGACATACTAAGGTTCAAAAAACACAACTCAGTTGAAGAGGCAAGATGCGATAAGTAAAAAAACATGAGTGTAGAAAATTAAAATAATCTTTGTGATTTGTTCTCTCATTCATAAAATGTAAATTTCATGTTATATTACTGAATGCACAATATATTAATTATACATTAACATTTAATATATAGCATCGATATGACATTAACAATAATGATCGAGCGAAGCAGACTATCAAACACAATCAATGTAATACCCCGCCCTAAAAGATAGGTGCCTAATTATAATTTGAATATTTTATCCGAAGAAATTATTTGAGAAATGAATACGTAAGTATTGAGCCAAAACTATTCATAAAGTGACGCATCGCGCATGATTTGCATGGATAGACATTTGAGTTCAAATGGTTACACTTAGCATACTGGTGGTATGACATGAATTAATCGAGAAACTAATGTGAAACAAACATGGTTAATATAATACTACTTTTGGCGGTACACGACATAAAAAATGGAACCTTGCGCAATTTTAGAAAGATTGTTGGTTGAAAGTAAAAATAGTTTGAACTATCATTTGGGGTCCAAAATATATATATAACAGTACCATGGGAGAGAAATTACAAAAGAAGAAGTTTTTTACACCAAGACCCGGTCGACCTCAGTCCCATGGTCGGTCGATCGCGCCTAACAGGTCTGCTCACGGCTAGAAATGTTATTGTGTTGTCAAGATTATGTCCCTTAGATTTATAACCCCAGATCATGGTTATTTCGGGTCTTCCTTATTAAGGGGGTTGGTAGGATTACCTCTTATAGTAAGTGGGTTGGTGGGTTCCTAGATAAAAGCTTAAGGGAGGGGGTGCTAGGGTTCACAAATCCTCTTCTCATTCGAAATTCCAGAAGTAAAAAGGCTGCTCTTGTTCAAATTTGGCTTGAGCCCGGAAATCTCCCCAAACTTCTTCAAAGTGTCATTGACAATTTTACAAGAAGTAGTACCACACACACAACACACCACGAGTTCATCAACAAAACACATATGGTTTAGATGAATCTCCTTACATCTAGGGTGGTAGTTGAAGTTTGAATTAAGGCAAGCCTTATCAAGCATGCCGAAAAAGCTTTCCATGACAATGAGGAAAAGGTTTGGAGATAGAGGGTCTCCTTGTCTGAGCCCTCTTTTGCCCTCAAATAACCCATGTAACTCCCCCTTGATACAAATAGAGAACCTAGTGGTCGTGACACATTCATAGATCCAGCCAATGAATTTGTGAGGAAAACCAAACATTTGAAGCAGTGTGAACAAGAACTCCCAGTTGATAGTGTCATAAAATTTAAGGATATCAAATTTAAAGGTGCATCTAGGGTAAAGTAAGTCCCTATGGTAGTTTCTCATGATTTCTTGCAGGAGGAGTATGTTATCAGCAATTGACCTGCCTTCCACAGAGGCAGCCTGCTTCTTGCTGATAAGATGAGGAAGGGTGGTCTTCAATCTATTTGCAATGATCTTTGCAATACACTTATAGATAGTATTGCAGTAGGAAATAGGTCTGAAGTCATTCATAGAGTTGGGATTTTGTACTTTGGGTATTAGAGCAAGAGCTGAGCAGTTCCATCTCAATAAAGACTAGTCCTCATTAAAGAAAAATAAAACAACCTCAACCACATCATGGCCAATGATATCCCAGTTCTTCTTGAAGAAATAAGCATTAAACCCATCTGGTCCAGGGGCTTTGTCAGAGCCAATAGAGAACATAGCTTCTTTAATCTCATCATCAGTAATGGGTCTAATAAGGCTAGAAGCAGTAACCGAATCCACCTTCTTAGTAATCGCATTATGCAAAAAATTCAAGGGATTCTCACATGCCTGGTCCTTACCAATCAGGTTGGTGAAGTAATCCACAACAAGATGGGCCACCTCCACCTTCCCCTAAACTCTAATCCCATTAGCATCAACAATACTAAGAATTTTCCTTCGACTTCTTTGTTGATTTACTTTTTTATGGAAGAAGGCATTGTTCATGTCCCCTAACTACAGCCACTTCGTTCTTGACTTCTGCCTAAAAAAAACTCATCAATATTTTTTTTTTGGTAATTAAATGTGTATATAGAACAGTAATCAAAATTTATAAGAACAAGAGGAGAAACCTCAAAACAAAGAAGCCAAGGGGCATACCCCAAAGGAAAATAATAAGAAAAGTCATAAAGGTGGGGCATACCCCACAAAAATGTAACCAGAAGAAACAAAACATAGCAAAACAAGGCCCATCAGGGGCAAACCAAAACTCAGTACAACAAGCAAAAGGGTCACACCAACATGGGAGGACCCATGCCCATGACACGGCAGAGCCGAAACCAACCCACAATGGGAATACACCCGAATCACAAAAGGCCAAAAGCCATCATAAGCATCACCGAAAAACATGCCACCACATTAGATAGCACCGTCGAACACGCTAAAAATAAAGCTCACACCATAAGCAGGCAGCAACACAGAGCACCAACATCAATTAAGATCACTGGGTAGACCCAGATAGGCTCAAACAGAGCATCAACAGGCAAGCAAGGCAGTACACTCTCAAAAGAGACACATTTGGGACAAAGACACAGTCCTACCAGTCGAACCAAATCGCCTGAGCACCAAGAGAGAAAGCGCCATTCCAGCACAACCCAAAACCAATTCAGAAATCGAAAAACGAATAACACTGACAATCAGTGTCATCACAAAGTAAGAAACCCGAAGGACCAAAATAGAAACGAAGGGCATAACACCCGTTGGAACCAATAATCGCAACCCTAAACATAAACCAACACTCCAACCAAAGTCACCAAGCATCATCAAACCCTAACTCCAAATGATGGTAGTTGGCCTCGATGAAGGACAACCCACGGATTAGCCATAACCCTTAATGGTGGACCCTGATCATTCATCACACGGACAAAGAGATAGGGAGTGGGAGGCAAGGGGATACCATCTCCGTTCAAAACCACCAGGGGTTAAAAATCAACCCCACGCTCACCGAAGCAAAGCCCTAGCCTCAACGTTTGTCACCAGGAGATCAAGCTAATAATAAGTTGTGAGGGAGGAGAGGAGCCACCAATAATGAGTCCACATCCCTACCCAGGTCTGACATGAAGAACAGAAAAGAGATAGCGATAAGGGGAGTGGAAAAGCCAACATAAAAGTGGGAATGGCCGGGAACAGAGAAGGTAGAAGGAGTAGAAACGATAGTGTTTAGGGTTACCAAAGTGGTTCCTAGAGAGAGAAGCTCTCAACCATCAGAAAAAGGGCCCATGCCTAGATCTCTTCAGCATTTCTTAACTATAGGTGTTGATATGAGAAATCGTCCACTTGTCATTCTCGTATCAGCAAATCATGAGTAAAGAGCGTAATAAACAAGTAAAGCAAGTAAGGAGACATGAACAAAAAATATAGATGGTTCGGCTATAAAAATGAGCCTACGTCCACTTTGGTGCTCTACTCTCATTATATTCATATTGTAGTACAAGTTTACATTGCCATTAGAGGCATACAAGATAGATGAGAGAGAAGAATACATGACTGTAGTGGTTCCGAGAGTGCCGAAGATATGACTACAATGTAGGTTAGTAGACCCCAAGCTGTATGTTGAGGTTGTGTAGAGAGAATTTGGCAAGGCTTTGCCAGGTATTGTGGAATCTACCCGGATGAGGGGAAATTGATTTATCTAGAGGTGTGGACCTTTATTTATAGGAGGTATATAAGTTGTGTCACGTGCCCTGAGCACGTGACATATATCAAGTCTGGAGTAGCTGTCAATGAGAGGGATGCAGCCTGTAAGGCAGGCATATTAAGTGTTGCATCCTGCATAGTATAAGGCTGCGTCCGGCATGAGGCTAAAGCTGTGGGTGCTGCACCCTGTAGTATAAGGTTGTGGCCTATATTTAAGGCCAAGTGGTATATACCGCACCCTGTACTGGAGCTGTGAACGAGAAGGTCGCCGCACCCTGTTAGTGAGGCTATAGTTGTGGTTGCCGCACCCTGTGTAGTATAAGGCGGCACCCTGTATAGAATAAGGTTGCATCCTGTATATAAGGCTGATGCCGTGGGTGCCTCACCCTGCATAGCATAAGGCTGCATCCTGTATATGAGACTGAAGTCGTGGGTGTCGCACTCTGCATAGCATAAGGCTGCATCTGACATGAGGCTAAAGTTGTGGGTGCCGCACCCTGTAGTATAAGGTTGCGACCTGTATGTAAGGCCAAGTGGTATGTGCCGCACTCTGTACTAGAGCTGTGAACGAGAAGGATGCACCCTGTTAGTGAGGCTAGAGTTGTGGGTGTCGTACCCTTCATATCATAAGCCTGCATCCTGTATATAAGACTGAAGTTGTGGGTGCTGCACCCTGCATAGCATAAGGCTGCATCCTGTATGAGGCTGAAGCCATGGGTGCCGCACCTTGTGCTGAGTAGGGCCGCACCCTGTGCTGAGTAGGGACGCGGCCTGTAAGCTTCTGTTCATGCCTAAGTAACATCCGCGGCAGGGTGCTATATTTTTTATATAAATAAGCCCCCAAGTCGTAGTGCCAAGAGGTAGCAATTTTGGGTCTGCGACTGAATTATGTGACTGCTACGGAGACTGTGAGGAGAAGTTTCATCTTCTAGCGCCCTCTTACATAAATGGGACCTAGCCGTGTTGTAGCCCGTTTGATACCAAGCGTCGACCAAGGATTAAAGAAGATGCCACGGACTATTTGAGCCCAGACAGAGGCTAAGTACTGAAGAAGATAACGCGGCCTATTTGAGTCAGGCGACGGCTAAGTACTAAAAAAGGTGTCACATCCTGTTCGAGCCCAGGCGACAACCAAGTACTAAATAATGTGTCGCGACCTGTTTGATCCCAGGCGGCGGCTAAGTACTAAAGAATGTGTCGCACCCTGTTTGGTCCCAGGCGGCGGCTGCGACCTGTTTGAACCCAGGCGACGGGTTACTAAATAATGTGCCATGACCTGTTTGATCCCAGGAGTTGGCTAAGTACTAAAGAATATGTCGCGGCCTGTTTAAACCCAGGCGGCGGCTAAGTACTAAATAATGTGCGGCAGCCTGTTTGATCACAGGTGACGGCTTAGTGAAGAATGTGTCACAACCTGTTTGGTCCCAAGCGACGGCCAAATACTAAATAATGTGCCACATCCTGTTTGATCCCATGCGGCGGCTTACTGAAGAATGTGACGCAGTCTATTTGGTCCCAGGCGGTGGCTAAGTACTAAATAATGTGTCGCGGCCTGCTTGATCCTAGGCGGAGGCTAAGTACTGAAGAATGTGCCGCGGCCTGTTTGAACCTAGGCGACGGCTAAGTACTAAATAATGTGCCGCGACATGTTTAATCCCAGGCAACGGCTAAGTACTAAAGAATGTGTCGCAACCTGTTTGAACCCAGGCAGCGGCTAAGTACTAAATAATGTGCCGCGGCCTGTTTGATCCTAAGCGGTGGCTTGCTGAAGAATGTGTCGCAACTTGTTTGGTCCCAGGCGGCGGCTAAGTACTAAATAATGTGTCACGACCTATTTGATCCCAGGCGGCGGCTTACCAAAGAATGTGTCGCGGCCTGTTTGGTCCCAGGTGGCGGCTAAGTACTAAATAATGTGACGCGAACTGCTTGATCCCAGGCGGCGCCTAATTACTGAAGAATGTGCCGCGGCCTGTTTGAACCCAGGCAGTGGCTAAGTACTAAATAATGTGTCGCGGCCTGTTTGATCCCAGGCAGCGGCTAAGTACTAAAGAATGTGTCGCGACATGTATGAACCCAGGCGGCGGTCAAGTACTGAAGAATGTGCCGCAACCTTGAATTTTTTAAATCTTACTAATAGCTCAATTTCTTACAAAATTATGCCCAAATTAATTGCTCCTTGGTGACTGGCTGCAACCATTCATTTTTTCCTTTGCTTTTATCATTTTCATCATAATGAACCCCCAAGTCGCGGTACCAATAGCAACTTTAGGGCTGCGGCTGGGTTGCACTCCTACCGTAGCATCTGAGGTAACATTCTTGTGGGCTCTACGCTGGGCTGCGACTGAGGCTGATAAATTTGAGACTGCTGCAGAAGGAGCAAAAGGAGATGTAAAAGTATTTCAGGCTGCGGCCACTTGTCTGTAAAACTTCAATCTTTGCCAAGGCTTTGGCCTTTAATCTATCTGTCTATCTTGCTTGTTCCTTTGCTTGATTTTATACTTGCTTATTTTATTGGATGATCTTGGAATATTACTTCAACTACAATGGACATAAGGCTGCGGCAACACTATGTGAGTGGTTTCTCCAAGAGGGTCGCGGCCTGTTGTGCTTTGCCCTTGCACTTTTCTCTTGTCTTTTGCCTTTTAGACTTCATAAATTTTCTACTCTGTAGGGCTATGATCCCCCAAGCTGTGGTGCCAATGGAATATGGCTTTGGGGTTGTGGCTAGTCACCACCACAACAACTCTTAGTCTCTTTAATTTGGTTTCTTGAACATGTTGCCATTCAACTGCGGCAGGTTACTATCCAGCTATGGCATATTAACAATTACGTCCGTCTTTCTCTACAATGTCTTCTGAATGAATTAACTTAGTGGCTATAGCCATACTGATAAGGCTGCGGTGGCTACGGCACCTTTCTGGCCCTTGCATCTAAACAATGGCCCTTTGTAGACCTACAGGATATTTTCAAGCCTTCCCGGGCTGGGTTATGTTATTAAGCCACCCACAGCTAATATACGGGATACTATAAAGCCTCCCTAGGCTGGGTTATGTTATCAAGCCACCCACAACTAATATACGGGATACTATCGAGCCTCCCCAGGCTGGGTTATGTTATTAAGCCACCCACAGCTAATATACGGGATACTATCAAGCCTCCCCAGGCTAGGTTATGTTATCAAGCCACCCGCAGCTAATATATGGGATACTATCAAGCCTCCCCAGGCTGGGTTATGTTATTAAGCTACCCACTGCTGCTGATATATATAAAGCCATCCCTGGCTGGATATTATAAGCCTCCCAGCTTGATGACGCATCCCGAAAGCTAAGAACGGGCATTGTAAGCCCTCGTGGCTAATGACGCTTCCTGAAAGATAAGAACGAGCATTATAAGCCCCCGTGGCTAATGACACTTCCCGAAAGCTAAGAATGGGCATTATAATCCCCTGTGATTAGTAAAAGCTCCTTGAATCCTCAGATGCTTTTGTGAATATGATCATCATATGATAAGATATAGTTGCACATCGTGAGGGGAACTTATGAGCTAATTAAGATCGCAATCCCTCCATAGGTGCATCCCAAAATAATAATAATCTTTCGAGATAATTTTTTATTCTTCCCTTGGAATCTGTTTAAGACAAAAGGTCCTTTTGTGAGATAATAGATTATGAAAACAAGAGAGAACTCAGATATGGCAAAATTTGCCAATTTATATATTTATATATGCATGCTCCAGCAAATGACTTTGTTAATAAACCATAAAGTCTTGAAGATTAGGGCTATAATGAGCTTCATAAAACATAAACAAAAATAGTTGAAATTGGAAAAACTAAGGACGAGATACGATATGCAGCCTCTGTCAGGTTTGGCTCCATCCTTTATGCATTCTTCAGGAATCACTGTAGCATCCCTTGCCTAACCAGCCTCTCAATTTCATCCTTCAGTGTGAAACACTCTTCGTTATCATGACCGTGATCTTTGTGGAATTTGCACCACTTGGCTTGGTTCCTCTTATGAGGTGGAGTCTTCAGCATCTCTGGCCACCTGAGCAATTTTTCCTCAATGCTTTCAAGGATATCCTCCAGGCTGGAGTTCAGCGATGTGTAGTTCTTACATAGCTCCTTTTCCTCATGTTTCCTCATCCTCTTTAGGACCCTGGCCGCGGCCTTGCCTTCCACGACCATCGCTTTTAGATGGGATATTTCTCCGATTTCTGATGCCGCGGCCTTTGGCATAGAGGTAAAGGCGGCATACTCTATCATGAGTACCTTTTGCATTAGGAAACTGATTTGGCCCTGTAGTGAGGCCTGGTGGTCATAGAGATGGTTGATGTGGTCATATAGTTGAGCAATCTCATTCTTCATTTCTGTATTTTGGCTAGAGTTCCCTTCTATTTTTGCTTTATTAATCTTTAAAAAATATATAATCTGGGACAAGACTAGCAGAAGTGAGTAATCACAAAATATAGGATAAACCAAATATAAAGTTGGGATGCAGCGCTTGCACTGCTGCATGATACTACTGTCGAGGTTGCGGCTAGTGATTACATAGGTGTACTGCCGTGGCCTTCAAATGATATTACTGATGAGTCCGCGACCAGTAAGGCACATAAGTGCACTGTCATGGCCTTTGAATGATATTACTGATGAGGCCGCGGCCAATAAGGCACATAAGTGCACTGCCGTGGCCTTTGAATGATATTCACCAAGGTTGAGCAGGAGACCACCCGAGTCCGTTCCTTGATGTTTTGAAGCTTCTGTAATGCAACTTCACCGGTAGAGGCCGAGGCAAGAAAGACAGTTTAACTATCGGGCCGCATCCTTACTTAGGCAGTGAAGGGTACAGTACCAAAATTGAAACCCAGAAACTGATTTTTCTCCTGAAACTCGTGGAGGGCATACCTACTAGGGTATATCCATGAGAGAATAACCTCTCGGTGCACAAAACGACACAATTACGATGATAAACCCTAGATCATAGGTAAATAACAACAAAAAAGCAGTAAATATAACTCTTCCCTAATCACCCACCTTTACGGGGCTAAAGCCCATCAAGCTTTCCAGCCTTATCTAGGTGAGGTGATATCACAGGGGTATGTAAAATAGATCTAAAGTCATAAAAGAGAGACCAGAACAAATCTGAATATACAAAATACCCATTTAAGGGTGTAAATATAAAATAGAGCTCAATAACCAGAATTTACTCATGAGACGATGATCCAAAGGATCCCCACGAATAAAATAAGGTGTTTAACAACTCGAAACATAGAGAAACAAAATTGAAATATCTCGTTCCCATAGACGGCACCAGATTATTGATACGAGAAATCGTCCACTTGTCGTTCTCGTATTAGAAAATCATGAGTAAAGTACATAATAAATAAGTAAAGCAAGTAAAGAGACATAAACACAAGATATAGAGTGGTTCGGATATAAAAATGAGCCTATTTCTACTTTGGTTCTCTACTCTCATTATATTCATATTGTAGTACAAGTTTACAATGCCATTAGAGGCATATAAGATAGATGAGAGAGAAGAATACATGACTGTAGCGGTTCCGGGTGTTTCGAAGATATGACTGCAATGTAGGTGAGTAGACCCCAAGTTGTATGTTGAGGTTGTGTAGAGAGAATTTGGCAAGGCTTCCCCAGGTATTGTGGAATCTGCTCGGGTGAGGGGAGATCGATTTATCTCGAGGTGTGGACCTTTATTTATAGGAGGTATATAAGTTGTGTTATGTGCCCTGAGCACGTGACATATATCAAGTATGGAGTAGTTGTCAATGAGGGGGATGGAGCCTGTAAGGCAGGCATATTAAGTGTCGCATTCTGCATAGTATAAGGCTGCATCCAGCGTAGTAGAAGGCTGCGTCCGACATGAGGCTAAAGCTGTGGGTGATGCACCCTATAGTATAAGTCTGCGACCTGTATGTAAGGCCAAGTGGTATGTGCTGCACCTTGTACTGGAGCTGTGAACGAGAAGGCTGCACCCTGTTAGTGAGGCTATAGCTGTGGTTGTTGCACCCTATGTAGTTTAAGGTTGCACCCTGCATAGCATAAGGCTGCATCCTGTATATGAGGCTGAAGCCGTGGGTGCCGTACCCTGCATAGCATAAGGCTACATCATGTATATGAGGCTGAAGTCGTGGGTGTCGCCCCATGCATAGCTTAAGGCTACATCCAACATAAGGCTAAAGCTGTGGGTCGCTGCACCCAGTAGTATAAGGTTGCGGCCTGTATGTAAGGCCAAGTGGTATGTGTCGCACCCTGTACTAAAGCTGTAAATGAGAAGGCCGCACCCTGTTAGTGAGGCTAGAGTTGTGGGTGCCGCACCCTGTGTAGTATAAGGCTGCATCCTGCATATGAGGCTGAAGTTGTGGGTGCCGCACCCTGCATAGCATAAGGCTGCATCTTGTATGAGGCTGAAGCCATGGGTGCCGCACCCTATGCTGAGTAGGGACGCACCCTATGCTGAATAGGGTTGCGGCCTGTAAGCTTCTGTGCATACCCGAGTAACGTCCGCGGCTGGGTGTTATATTTTCCATATTAGTAGGTAGTTAATCACTGCCCCTTTCTCCTCCATCTGGACATTAACATTATGCCCATCAGTATCCAGCCCCTTTTGGATGTAATCAAGCTTCAACTTTGCCTCCACAACTCTTTTTGACTCATGGGGAAAAAAAAATTTATCAAAGGCTTTGAGATTTTCTTTAAGCCTACTAAGCTTCTTACTAAGCCTAACCATAGGGTTCCCATGATCAACACAACACCATGAGTCAGTTAACACCTCTCTGAAATCACCATGCTCCATACAGAAGTTGAAAAACTTGAAGGGTTTTGGTTTTTTAGGGCCATCATGAAACAAACTGGTCACAATGGGGCAATGGTCAGAGATACCACGAGGTAACACAACAACATTGGCCTCAGAGAAGAAGTCAACCCAATCCCCATTATGCAGCACTCTATCAATTCTGGTATGGGCATTAGTTGCCCCATCATGCTTCTTGTTCCAAGTAAACCAAAGACCACTAGATATTAAATCTTCCAAACCTAACTCATTCAGACAATTATTAAACTCATCAACAGCCACACTGTCAATCCCAAGAACCCATTTTTTTCTCATCATCATTTCTGACACAATTAAAATCACACATGAGAATCCAAGGCATATTCGTAGTAGACGCACTATCCCTCCTCATACAGTTCCACGGATGAATTCTATTAGTGGGCAATTTCTCCCCATGCACAAAGGATGCATAAAATTGGCAATGGTACTCAATCAATTTTACTTTACAAAAAAGTCTTTGATTATTAGAGGAAATCAGGTCAATGGCAAGGACATTGGGATCCCACCCACCATAATCCTAACAACTACCCTTTCCCCACCACTAGGGCAGTTATTTCGAGGAATCTCAATGAAAAAATATGAGTTCTTAACATTATGCAGATTATTCCTTCTAATCTTAGTCTCCAATAAGCACACAAAGTCCCACTTTTGATCTCTAATAAATTTCACCAGCTCCTGCTGCTTGTGAGGGGAATTTAATCCCCTAATGTTTCAGGACGCCATTCTAATCATCTTTTAGAATAGGATTTTTTCTTGGCCTTCCCACTGCTGCCTTGGCTAGTAGGAGTATTCTTGGAGTTCTTCCCTATATTGGTATTCACACATTCATCTATAGTAATAATTTTCAATGCAATCCCCCGGGGTTTTGGAGTTACATACTCATCACTTTCAATCTCATCTAGGGTAGTCTCATCTTTACCTTTTGGATTTTCAAAAGCTCCAAAGGAGTTGGCCGTGGCAACAACTGCTAGAGGTTCAATGGTTTCGGCCATAATAATGGGTTTACCATTATTATCACCATGCTTGCTAATAACAGTGGTCCACTCCTACGTAATAGATGGAAGAACTTCCCCTAAGGAAGTGTTTGCCTTACTTAATGCCTTCTCTTGCTTGGGTTATTCTACGGCCTTATCCACTTTGGGTTCTACATTATTTTTAACCATCCACACACATGTGACTTTGCTGCATTTGGAAATCTTATGGCCAAAATCCAAGCAATGGCTTCATGAAAGCGGCATGGCCTGGTATTTGACATTAATGAGGTTATTGCTTCCATCTTCCATAACTATTTCCACCACCTAGGGGTATTCAGCTTGGGGCTTCATTTCCACACATATGCGAGCATAAAAAATCCTCTTCATCTCCTCCATGGTCGAATCAGCATAAATTGGTACTCCCACTGCACTGGCTATATAACTCAGCCCTTTAGCAGTCCAGTACTGCGTAGGTATGTTGTGGAAAAGTACCCATACTAGGACTCTAACATTTGTTTCATTACTGTAGGTGAAGTTAGGTTGCCATTTCTTCAACATCACTGCATTACCCACAAAATGCCATGGGACATTTTCCATAACCTCATCTCTATTTTGGATGTTATCAAACTTAAATATAAAATACCCTTTATCGTGTGAGATCACCTGATTTAGACCATATTTGTTCCATAGTCTATGAGCTATAGAATTTATAAGCGTAAAAGGAAGTTTATTATCGATAAAATAGCCTATACAGGCACTCTCCCATTAAGCATAGTACAGTTTAGCTATTTTGACCAATGGCGTAACTTTTACCCTATCCTCCATAACCATAGGTTTATGGTACGAGAGTTTGAATTTTGGTTACCTCTTGGTAGAGACCACAACTTTCCAAGATTTCGTAGCTGTCAGATTTAGCTCAGTAGATTGTGTGCTAGCATTGGGCTCCGTACCTTTAGAAGTAACAAAGTTGTTGGGCTAAGGTATGGGTATAGTAGTTACAACTGTAGACTTTTTCACCAACCTCCAAATCGCTAGTGGTATTACTTTTCCCAATAGTAGTATTACCTAAAATCATAGTGGTTTTAAGGTTACCTTCATGGGCTGCAATGGCTTCTTTTCTTACTAAGCTATCAACATCAACGAACCTCTTCCTCAAGTTAATATCTCCCTCCTTCATACGAACAAAGTTCTTAATATCTTCATATGAGAAACCCTTGCTTTTCAATAACTCTATGTAAAGCTATTTTTCTTCATTCAACTCACTGATTCTATAGACATTAAAGTTAGTTTCAAGAGTGCTATCTTCCAACGCCACCACTTGACCTTCTTTAAACTGTTCAGCCTCTTCAACATCACTGCACTTGGGGTCTGCCTCAGTTAAGTTTTGGAAACCTTCAACCAAGGCAACAACCATCACTTCTTCAACCTCCAGCAACTGTAACTTTGGACAGTCCTTACCAGAGCTACTGGATGAGTTAGACTTAGAGCCACTACCACTCGCATCAACGTGAAGCACGCGGGAAGACATCAAGGTTCAGAGGGTGGCGGATGGGTTGGGGTAGGTGTTTGGGAGGTGGTTGGCAAAGGCTGGTTGTTTGGGAATAGTAGAGAGAAGGGAGAGCATTTTTTACAGTATTAGTTTTCTAAATTGAATTGCTTCCCATCTGTAATTTGGCTTAACATCTATGTTAAACAGAATTGTATCCCATGAGTCCATACTACAAAATGGATTTACCATATAATAACAGTAATAAAAGAAGTTACAAAAATATCAAATAACTAATATCTTATCTATTTTCCTGCATAAAATGATAACCCGATGATTTTTTTTAGATTTAAAACGTGCTCTGATACCAACTTGTCACACCCTGGTTTTGGTATGAATGAATAAGAAATACACATAAAGCAATGAATAAAAGCTAAGGTGGAACAAAATAACTTTTTATTCATTATTAATATGTTACTTAGGGTTGAACCATTGCAGGGGGTGAGTTACAAGTTTCTAGTACACACGATAATAAAAAAAATTAAAAAGTGCCCCTCATTACTCCCATCTAGTTTAATCTCTACCCATACGGTCACATACGCTGACAGGTGACCGATTTTCATCTCTAGTAGGGAAGAGATACTATCTTCTTTATCTTGGAGCATCTGGAGAAGGAAGGAATTAGCACAAATATGCTAAGCAGGTTCTACCAGTTCTATAACAATGATATATATATATATATATATATATATATATATATATATATATATATATATATATATATAAATAAATGAGAGTTGGAGTGTGCATAGAATCAGTGTTTAGTACGTTAATAATAATAAGTTGATAATTCCATATTTATCAGATTATAAAACATCAAAATGTTGGAACTCATAATTCCATAGTGATTAGTCCATTTTAAGAAATACGGTACATTACCAGTTTAGCTAGGATCATGTTTGAAGAAAGTCAAAGAGTCTTTTTGGTGAAGATTATAAATTAAAAGAAAAGAAACTATACAAATAAATAAAGAGGGCATACCCTCCTAGGTTAACTTTTATAAATGAAAGAGAACCAAGAACATAGTTAAAATACAAGATCAAAAGATCAGATCACCCAGAGAGGGCCAAAAGATCTTAGGGAGTAAGCAAATGACCCTCATAAAGAACCCAATTCATACAAGTGAGCCAATTGTTAAAGTTTCTTCTAGACTTCTTCCAATTATAGGATTTGCATTTCACAAAGCAAGTGATATCTTCCATGATGGTATCATGGGAAGATATGATATTCTTGAATATTCTATTGTTCCTTTCAACCCATATGCAATAGATGGCAGCAGTAAAGGAGGATCTTCTTATCTTGTCCATGATTGTCATGCCTTTGAAGTTTATGGTCACTTCACTAATTACATCATTCCAGTTAGTAGCATTGGAATTATAAGATTTATTGTAGTTGGTGTCCTCCCAAATTGCTTTGGAGAGCTGGAAGTTGAAGAAGAGATGGTCACGATTTTCAGTGGCATTGCCAAATAGCACACAAATGTTGTCATAGGTAAGGTCCCAACTATGTGTTTTGTCTTTGGTGTTGATAAAATCCCTACAGACTAGCCATAGGATGAAGGAACACTTGGGGATGTTGTTATTCCACACCAGGGGGGCCCAATCAGCAGCAGCGTAGTGAGATATAATGGAGTTCCAAGCAGAATTAGTATCAAACTTACCATTGGACATAGGTAACCAAGTAGTAGTATCATCATAGTCATTGTTATAGTTCGGGAGAGGAGCAAATTTGATTTCATTGAGTTCCCAAATGATGGTGGGGGGCCAATTCCATTGTCCATTGGCAATAAAATCAGCCACTTTTGCTTGGTAGCAACTTCATATATGGTTATATCACTATATGGAAACCATAGGGGTCACTTTGGGTGCCAATTATCATGCCAAGTGAAGGTGTTATGGCCATTTCCAATGGTAGATTTAATGAGTGGTCTTATTATATCTCTGAGTTTCATGAGCTTGGTCTAGGTCCATATGGCATCATCTGGAGTTTTAATATGCCACATTCTTCTACCTTTCAGTTTGTAGGTGTGCACCATTTAACCCATAGGTTATCTTTTTTCGGGGGGAAATTTATGTGTATATAGAATAGTAACCGAACACTTTACAAGTACAAGAGAGGAAAAAAACCTCGAAATAAAGAAAACAAGGGCATACCCCAAAAGCAAACAAACAGATAATACATGGTGGGGAATACCCCATGAAAATGTAATCAGCCATAACAAACACAACTAAACAAGGCCCAACAAATCGCATCCCAACAAGGGGCACACCAACAGATTCAGGCCCAAACCAAAGCAGACACATGCCAGAAAGCGACCAAACGCCGGCAACGTCGGTAACCCATCACAGACCTGGAGCAAGCATCACCCCTGAACACCATCTGCAACCCATGCCATCGCAAGGCAACACGGCAGCGAGAAAGCCACCACATCGCACCCCAACAGGCCACCATTGTGCTCACAAAAATCCCATAAGCGCACCTACCGGAGTAGTGGCTGACCAAAAAAATGATCAACAACATTGCAGAACAACCACGAAACCACAAACAGACACGGACCACACCTAAGTCGGCGTAATCCAGTACCTGTCCAAAAACGAACTAACTAAAAACCAATCGAAAACCAATATAGAGCAAACGCCAACAAAAAAACATAGAAACAATATACAGGGGATAGGCAAACCCAGCACCCCTCCAATCGCCCCAGAAAACCCCGAAAATGCAGCCGTTTAGCTTCACCCAACTCCCACACTGCATCCCACAAAGCCAGTTCCAAACCAGAGTATCTAGTGTCCGATCAACCATACACTAACAAAAAACCACAACCATCAACCTTACATGAAGCAACCTAGAAAAAGTGGCGGTCTCAGGAAGGTTTTCCGTGGTAAGGAGAAAGGTCCGTCGGATATAGTTGGGTCTCTTACTAGGTGGCAAAACCGGGGTAAAAAATTACGATAAAGGTTTCGATCGACCCCAAAAATCAAGGAAATGCTAGATATGGTACCCACCCATCTTGGTCTGACATGAAGCTTTCCATTAAGATGGCGGCCAAGTTATAGAGAATGGGAACCAAAATCTAAATTTTTTGAAAAAAGGGGCCATACCCATCTTCGATTAAAGAACAACTCACAAACCAGGCTGACATGAGGCACACACAGGGAGATGGCGACATGAAATGCAAGGCTCCTCAACAAAGCATGGGTTGGGGAGGACACCAATAAGGGGGAGGAACGATAAAGGGGAAAGCGACTGGAAAAAAAAGTGCAACCAAACCCTAGAAAGAGAAGCTCTCAACCATCCAAAAAAGGAGGCATTCTCCCCTGATTTATTTCTACCCATAGGTTTTCTTTTTTAATACACATATTCCAAAGGTGCTTGACTATGATGTCTTTGTTCCATTCCACTGAGCTCTTGATACCAACACCTCCTTCATTCTTAGGGTAACATACATTACTCCATTTTACCTTCGCTCCTGTGATCTTCATGTCAGGTCCAGTCCAGATAAATCTTCTGAGGATAGTACCAATCTCATTAGTTGTACATTTGGGTAAGATGAATATGCTGGACCAGTAGATTTGCATGCTAAACAAGACAGAAATCACAAGGTTTAATCTTCCATCATAACTCACGAATTTGTTAGTCCAGTGTGACACCCCGTCTAATTAAATACCGGTGATCATTCCTTTATTAAATTTAAAATAGAATATCCAGTTGAATCAATCTTAGCACCACTGTAGGAAACTTTTTATTAATAACTAACCACCTAGTATTTAAAAAGTCGGGTGTCAAATTTTATCTTCAGAATTAACATATAAGCAATTAAATGAATAAATAAACATTCTATCATCTGACACAATCCCATAGGAAATGAAATGACATAATTAATTAACTGAGTCTGGAGTAAACATCTCCAGAATAAAAATCCCAATACGTTTGAAATGAGACAGAGCTTAATGACTGAAATAAAAAACAAATGTATGAAGTAACTATCTCTTAAACAAGAATGGGAAACATGCCCTGCCTGATATAGATGTTTCGAATGAGTCAAGGATAAGTGGAGGCGTCTAATACCAAGGTCATGTAACTTCCACAGCAGCTACATCACATCAACTGATGGGAACTCTAAGCTTGGTATCCCTGGGACTGGGCACCTGATGTAATATATATATATATATATATATATATATATATATGTATATATATATATATATATATATATAGAGAGAGAGAGAGAGAGAGAGAGAGAGAGAGAGAGAGAGAGAGAAAAGGAAGAGGTTTGCAAGAAACGAGTCAAAGCCCGAGTAGAAAATAGTTTTAAAACAATAAGTGTTTAAATTGCATTAAACAATGAATATTATATACATGTTAGTCACATGCTCTCACTTGAGATTCCCACCTCTCAACTGTTGTGCATGCCTAACGCATTCTCGTAACCCATCCTAGTTACACTATCCCACTTAACTAGTTGAATCAAGTCTCTTACTATGATTCCCAAGTCATTGTGCCCACCCGTATCTCCCGAATAATACATTCTTGCATTTCCAATATTAATTAGTCGAATTCAAGTATCTCATTAATCCCTTAAGCTTTCATGCACTTAGTATATTTTTGACATCATTATCATCATGTTCTACTAAGCAACACAATAGAATAAACACAAGTATATATATATATCACCATTATAATATATACAAATACCGCACCCCACATAGGTGAAACTAACGGTGCGTACATACTTTGCTAGTCCTGGTACCTCACATACATAATAAGGACTATCGATTTTGAATCTCTCAAGAATCGTAATAGAACAAATCACACACACACTGGAGGCGAACATGGACCACGGTGTAATGGGTCACGCACGTACCTACGAACCCATCTAACCCAAACTTATCCACTCACAGATAAGTCCTCATTTGATACCATGCCCTAAGTATTTATACGTTCAATATTGGTATACAAACATCCCATATTACAAGTCTCACACGTTGTATTTATAACCCGTATACCATACGTAAATTTAATTAACGCGATAACTCTCATCGTATAAATTCAATTATTCCTTAGGTTAATTCAGTACTATAGTGTCCCTTACTGCTGGTATTAACCCTAAGTCATCATTTATCCGAATTAAACCCCAATCCATCAAATTTCCAATCGTAACGCATTCGAAGAACACTCGTAAATTTTCCCATTTGATAACTATAACCCTACTGACCTTCCCTAAGTCCCATTATATTCAACTAATAAACATTAAGGGTTCTCAAAAGTTGGGGTTGGATCGAAACTTAAAAGGAAAAACAAGTCACAAATTGCAAGGGAGTCGATCGATCGAAGAAATGGGTCGATCAATCGACGTTCTTGGGTCGATCGATCGATCCATCAGATATTGGCCTATGATTTCTGCATAATTTTGCCTACAGGTTTCTTCAATTTTAAACTTCAAATCATCCATTACAGTATCCCAAACTCCCAAATAATTATACTAAATGTTACACCAACATAAATACATAAGTTTTAACGTATCATAATCATCAACTCATCATGGGGGCATAATTTTCTTGGATTAAATCATGAATATTTCTTAAAAACCTTAGTTCCTCAATCTTTATTCAAGAACACCATAAATCTTAGATTTAAATTCGAAATCCCCAACTCTTAGATTATGATTTCGTTTTTCTAATAATTCTAGATATTCATCCACATGCAAAACCTACCCAATTTCAAGATTAAATTCTCCAAATTCATAAATTATCAATTATTCAAGGATTTTTCTTCAATTCTAGACTACCATGGATATTATATGCACTGAATCTTTGCAAGATAAATCACTTGCCTTTAATGGAAGTTCTGATCCTTTGAAAAAGATGGTATTGGGGACGATCCTCTCTTTCCAATCTACATGTTGGTGGTGACAGTGGTGCAAACGGTGTAGAGGTGGTGGTTCTAGGCTTAAAAAACTCTTCTCCTTCCTCCTCTAATGGCCTCCTAAACTTTTGTGAATTCTAACCCTAGAAGACAACTCCTCTCATCTGATATAACCCTTCAATTTTCGTAGGTTTAATTACTCTAAAAATTAAAATGATTGAAATACCCTCCCGGTGTGCCGGTTTGGCCTAAAACTGCCCCGGAACCCAAACTAAACCCCCGAGTTTCGGACACTTTGGCGCACTCGAAATGACCATATGGGTGACTTATACATAACATACTTTTATTCCATTAAACTTATTCCTGATACGACTGGCACGCGCGTCCTGACTAAATTTCCATCATTGTCGTATTTTTCACTTGCGATAATTTTAGTAAATTCATAATCGCATATCACTTTACTCACTAAGTAATATTCAATGTAATTCACATCAATAATACTAACTCCCATCACGCTAGTAAACATCTATTTAAATTCGGATTAATCATAAATTTATTTCTCATTATTTAATTCAATTAATCCCATAATTAAAATCATTAAAATTTACGGGGCATTATATCCAGCTCTTGACCCTACATATGATCTTGTCAATAAGTGGTAGGTAGTCCTCATGCTTCAACTTAGTGGAAATAAGGGGGACACCAAGGTATTTGATGAGGAGATTACCCATATGGAATCCCAATAGGTTGGAGAAGTGGTCTTTTTCCTGATTTGGGATACCAACAACAAAGAAAGAACATTTCATGGTGTTGAGATGCAAGCTTGACATGCCACTAAACTCTTGTATGGCAGTGTTGATTCAGAACCTGCTAAGATAAAAAGGTCATCAGCAAAACGAAGGTAAGATTTGGAGTTATTTGTATTTAGGATGGAATGTGAAAAAAGGGGAGCAAGTATGCAGATCAAGCAGGCCCGCAAAGGATTCCATTATGAATAAAAGAGGAGGAGGGAAAGAGGGTCCCCTTACCTTAGTCCTCTCTTAGCAGGGAAGAAACCATGAGTGGAACCATTGATAGTGACGGAGGAGTTGGCAGTGGTGACACATTCTTTAATCCAGCAAGTGGATTTAAGAGGGAAGCCCATATGGAAGAGGATATGAAAGAGGAAGTCCCAGTTTACTGAGTCATAGGCCTTTAAGATGTTAGTCTTCATTTCACATCTAGGGGGACCTTGGTCCCTATGGTAATTATGCATGAGTTCTTGCATGAGAAGTATATTGTCCCCAATGGACCTCCTTTGGACAAAGGATGATTGTCCATGGTTTATCAAAATAGGAATGAGAGGCTTGAGCCGATTAAAAATCACCTTGGAGATGCATTTATAAATGGTGTTATAGCAGGAAATGGGTCTAAAGTCACTCATAGAGGATGGGGAATAAGTTTTAGGGATGAGCATAAGGTTGGTACAGTTCCATTGCTTGATAAGGGTGTTGGTTTGGAAGAAATAGGCCACATCAATAGTGGTTTTAGCTCCCACAATATACTAATTCTTAATGAAGAATTCAATATTGAATCCATCCGGACCTGGGGCTTTATCCCTTCCTAGAGAAATAGAGCCTGTTTTATCTCCTCATGGGATATAGGGGTGATGATGTGGTTTGTCGGCTCTGAAGTGATCTTTCTGGCAATGGCGTACTTGAGGATGTGAGGGTGTGAGGTCCGGAACATAGGGCTTCTAGGGTATAGAGGTAATAATCCCATTCTTACTAATTCACTAAAGGGTATAGAGGTAATTAAGCCATCAGTTTAACTTTATAATAATGAGTCAATCAATTCCAAAACTTTTGGGGAAAAGTAATCTACGATGATCACAATTAAAGTGGCACTCATATGTATGTAGCAATAGTCATGGATCTCAATCATCTGGGGACAATATGCCAAGTTAAAAGTTTCATGGGATAACATGTCAGTCTACTTCCTAGTTAATACTGATGCTTATTATAAAAATGGCACAAAGTGCTAGGGCAAACTGAATCAATAAGGTACATGATATCAGTTTTTAGATGAGAAGGGTTTAAATTAATCCTTAAGTTTAAATACCGGTGATGATTTAAATAATGATGGTGGTTAACAAAATATGTAGTATGGCAATATAATAACATGCACACTCTAAGAGTAAATGGGGCTATCACATAGTGATATCAATAGCAGTATTTCAAATACATAAAGTATAATACTAAAAAGGTAGGAAAAACTTACTTTCTTGGTATTCATTTGAATTACTATCACACTGGGATATTCAAAAGAACTGGGGCTTGATTTTCTGTTATACAATGTGTGGTATATGAGTATCAGGGGTTAATCAGTCCGTTTTGAATTTAATACTGTCTTTGTTGAAGTTCCGGGAATTTATTTGTAATTATCTTGGGACTTTAAAATAGTGACCTTAAGATCATTATTGAACTTTGGCGCAAGAGAGTTTTTGTCTTAAAATCGTTTGATGTATGTATAGGCAAAGTTTGGGGTTCAAATTCCAAAGTTGGAAAAGTTGATAGGGGTTGATTCGTAAGTTTAAGGAAATTTCTTTAAGTAAAAACCTTTTTTTTTTACATAACTTGGTCGAGGAATATCCAAACATGGTCTTATTTTATATCATTTTGATCAGAAAAATTTAATAAAAATGTGGGGAAAAAAATCAGAATTTCCTGATTGGCCACGCGCCTCTCGATTTTGACTTTTTAGGGTTTCAATCTTTGACCGAGGTTTTCTCCCTTGTTGTTATACTATTTGAGATGATTCCTAACAAACTTAATCTAATTTTTCACGAGGAATCCAAATATATAAGTTTCATGGATTGACATTCAGTATAACCCAAGTTTTAAAACTGTGTTTTTTAATGAAAATTTTACCCGACTTTCGTGAATATCTACAGTATGGCAAGGTCTCTTATGAATTGGGTTTGGTTTCTTCTATATATGGGAGTAATTTGGTTTTGGTTTCAAAGATTATGATGGATTATAAAGAATTTTGAATTTGCAGGTTTTAAGTTCAAAAAACACTTTCAATGGATTTGAGCTCTACATGTACATTCATGGCTTTTAACCATTACACTCGAGATCCTTAAGTTATAATGAAGTTATCCATGGCTTTCAATGAAATTTTAAGGCATCGTATTGAGTTTCACCATTAAAGCTCAAGCTTTAATGGTGTTCTTACTGATTTTTACTATCCTAGGCCATTCTACACGTAAATCTTGCATATTATGAGTGTTCTAACTATTTTAACTATGCAGAAAACTACTAGAATTGAAAGAATTGAAAATGAAGCATAAAATGACGAGTTACCTGAATTGAGGGAAATTTTGAGATTTGAAACTGAACTATGGGGTGAGTTTTTATTGCTTGGGTCGAGGGGTATTTATACTGTTTCAGGTGAGGATTTGATTGGAACTAAAGGGGGTGGATTTCAAAATAGTTTATGGGGAGTTTTAATTGTGAGTAAATAGGATACACATGGGTTCATGGGATTTCCACGTGTTTTAACATATTATGCTGATGTGGGGTATAGCATGTGGACAGGGTTCGAAACAAAATTCAAGAAGCTTTTGGTTTTAGTCCTTTATCATTTATATAATTGCAATTATAGCCCTAAAAGTACATTTTTTGTTAAGTTTAGGGGTATTTTAGTAATTTTAGAAAGTTTTCGGGGTTGAAACTATTATTTTATATTAATGGAGGTCTAAAGGTTTAATTTTATATAAGGTTGGGGTTTGGCGGTTAAATATATCTCAAGTTATCTTACTTTGAAAATTTAGGGACTCTTTTGTAATTAACTAAAACTTCAAGGGATCTATGTTAATATAGAAAAGTTGTAGGTCTTTAAACACAGTTTCTTTCTTCTTATAAGGCTTTTGATTTTACAAAACCTATTGAGGTTTAAATCATGGTCGTAGGTAAATTAGGGTTTGAAAATTATCGGTTCTTACAAAATCTCTGACGGTCTAGTGAAACGGATCACTATAATAAGGTTTTACAAAGACTAGACAATAGACTTACTCAACGACTCATCTCCCGCGCAAGCCTTGACAGTCTTCTATCTTCAACCTCTCCACCATATTGTAATGTAAGATTCCATCCACGCAAGCTACCCCAACGCACACCCTGGTATCCACTGAAGAGGCTCAGCAACCGCCTATGGATTCGGAACACGGAATCCACCACTTCTTTACAACAACACAACAAACAGCACGTACGAATTCAACATCATGAAACAAGTTCTCTCAATATGAAGAGAAACAAACTTTAGTGCTCAAACACAAGATATCAAAGCATATGAATATAAGAACTTGCATCTTTAAACACAAAGGGTGTAACAAGGGTTTGAAACTTTGGTAAACAGGTAGGTAATTGATTTTCACCAAAAGTTCTTAAACAATCTGAGCCCACCACGCCTTAAATAGTGAAAACAAGAATTTTGAGGCGGTGAACTCATTTGAACGAACACACTAAGGTCTTTCGAATGAGAAGCGCTTTTCGTTCTAATGACAATCCAATTCATTCGAACGAAGAAGCTTTCTCGTTCAAATGAGTTTTCGACGAGAATTTTTTGTTAGACATAACATTCACATTTGATTTTTTTAGATGCCCATTCCAATAAGATTCCAGAGTCATTATAACGAGATCAAACTTCGTTCCAATAAAAAAATAGCATTTCATTCTAACGAGATTCAAAACTCGTTCTAACGAGATCAGATCCAAAAAAATATTTTTTTCTTCAAAAAGTCATTTAAAAAGAGTTCCAAATGATTTTGTTCAAAATACACACCCTTGAAAATATCCAAGGACCATATTCACATTACATCCATACCAACAAGATCCTCAGTAAATTTGAAGACAAACTTGGCATGATAAACACGACACGATGTGTATCCAACTTTGAAGCTTGACCGCTACGTCCTCATCAAACATGTTATAAGCTTATGAGTTCGACAATACAAAGTCTAACCTATGACTCAAATGTTTTGTATGGAATTAAGCCAATTACAAAAAAATTAACTCGATTGAAAATTTGACCTTACATTTATGACATTTTTGGTTACCACAAATATCGACTTTGTAAAAATATTTCATGTTTTAATTAGTTAATATATTGTAGTGTAATTGAGGGATTATATTATGAACCTTCTTATATGCAAATGCGGCGAAGATCTTGCAACAATGAGAAATTAGGGGCAAGATACAAATGATGCCCACCCTGAAACCCAAGATTATAACTCTATTAAAAAAATCCTTATATTCTAATTAGACATAAGTCCCCCAAATCAGATTTTTGACTAAAATTCCCTCTCACTTCATCTTCTTCCTAAAATTAAAACCCTAAAACCATGACCATCACCACCTTCACCTCCACTTTTATCTAATATTACCTGGCCAACCCTATTCAAACCCTAATATAAACTCTTTTCCCCCTAGACACACTATAATATCACAACATGTAATAGGGTTTTAGATAAATTTTATCTTACTTGTTTGGTTATTTATATCAAATTATTCGATGATGACGGATGAGTGTTAGTCAGTGGATCAGACTGAGATTTTTCCATTTACAAACCACAAAAAGGGTCTGAGATGGCTAATTTGTTAAAGATTAATGGTTTGATAGAATATGGAGAGGAAATCAGTACTTTTGGGAGTTGGTTGGGTCAATACTCACCGGTGTTGATGTCTATGATGGCGTTGTAGAAGTTTGACAATAATTAATCATCTAAGTTAGCTTGTGCAGGAAATATTTTTTATTGAGGGTCCTTAACGATTTCATTAAAGGTATCAGAAAACAAACCTAATACATTTACATGTTGAAAACAAATCGAATATTTCAGCACAATAGGTAACATATTAGATCTTCATGTTCCTTATTGTGTTGTTATAGTGTGTGTTTTGATTGGGGTTGGCCAGTTTATCTAAGATTAAAGTGGTGGTGAGGAGGTGGTGGTGGTTTTAGGGTTGGATAGAAAATTAGGGTTTTGATTTGGGGAAGATGGGGAAGTGAGAGGGTATATTGGTCAAAAATCTGATTTGGGGGTTAAGTTTAATTACGATATAAGGATTTTTAACAGAGTTGTAACAATGTTAGAAATTTGGGGTTGTGTCAAAGGGATTAAGAAAGTTGGGGCTAACTCAAATAAAACATCAAGAAGTGGGGGTCAGGTCAGAAAACCTAATATTTTTCAAATATTTTTCTACAAATATATATCAAGTATTGGAAAAGGTCGCAGGTTAAAATTACCCCTAATAAAAAATTTCAAACACTAAAAATCTCCCAATCACCACATAACATTTTATGCCACTTTTTATTAAAGGTACTCAAATGTAAAATCACAAGACCTATTTTTTTAGGTAATTAAGTATATTGTTCAACAATTTAAAGCACAAAACAAACAACATGTTAAAAAAAATGCTCTCACTTCTCACCAGATTTCAAACTTGTCGCTTTTCTGCCTTCTTCTACCTAACCACCCGGACCACCTCCGGTTAGCCTGTCCTAGATACCATCATGCCTCTGGTCGAGTGTGGAAGCGCTCTCTCTAACTCCTTCGACCTCTCTCTCTCTTCCTCGGGTGTGGCCCCACCGACCACCCGCTCTTGCCCTGTGGGTGTTCTTATGCCCGCCACCCGCTCTTGCCCTGTGGGTGTTCTTATGCCCTATGACTCAGTGGTTGTTCCCAACACTTTTTTGAATGATGGTCAAGATTTTGATGATAGAATGAAGTATGGTCCTGAAGTTTTCTACACTTCTATTACAAATGAAAATTTGGAACTTGAAGAAGGCCAAATCATGGCTTTGGATGCCAGCATTGTTAGGGCTACGATCCACATGGGCAGACTTAAAGAACTGAATGATGAGAAAGAGGTGTATAGGGAATTTCTTATTCTAAAGGGATTCACTCAGGAGGACATTATGCATTTCAGAAGCTCTCAGCGCATAAATGAAGGACTCAACTCAGCTGGGGATGGAAGTAAGAGAGAGCAAGTGAAAGTGGTAAAACCGTTAGTGACAAGTGATGATAATGGGCTTTTACCAGGGTCCCCCCGAGCAAGGAGGTGGCTAAGTCTTGGAAGGCGGTTGTTGCTGACAAGAGATGTCCTAAGCTTAGACTCTCATACCACAAACCCTAGCGGATAAGAAGATCACAGTTTCCCCCCCTTTGGAGGTGGCAGGTTGTGGATATTCAAAATGGGAAAATAGTTTGGTAGGGTGTTTTCTGGGGAGGAGTCTACCTTATATGTTGGTCTGCAATACAAGTCATAGGCTTTGGGATAAGTTTGGTCTCAACCAAATTATGGGTCACAACAATGGCTTCTATTTCTTCATGTTTGATAATGCGTTTATGAGGGATGAGGTCATTGATAATGGGCCTTGGCACTTTGTGGGGAACCCTATAATCATTCAAAAGTGGACTCCTAACTTTTCCTTCTGCAAAGATTCAACCTCTAAGGTACCTATATGGGTAAAATTCCATAATATTCCTCTCCAGTTGTGGACAAAAGAGGGGCTTATCTATGTGGTAAGTTCAGTGGGAATACCTATGTATGCAGATGCTGTTACTGAAGAAATACAGAGAATTTGATTTGCGAGTATATGTGTGGAGCTGAAAGTTATGGAAGAATTTCCTAATACCATTGATGTTAGAATGGAAGATGGGTCCATTATTGTGGTTGGAGTGGAGTACCAGGAAAAACCTCCTTCTTGTGTCTATTGTGGCATTTTTGGTCATGCTCTTTTCACTTGTCCTACGGTTAAGAAGGCATGGGTGGCAAAAAACAACAAAGAAGAGGTGTTCCCCATTAAAAGCCATGCTGAGATCCAGAAGGCCTTAGAAGAAGGTTGGACCCAAGTGCAGTATAGAGCTTGTAAGACCCCTATAGTTAATGGCCCAGACAAAAATAAGGTGGAATTAAAAGGAATGCCAAGTGGGGTGGGTGGTTCTACAGAGAATGCAGCAGGGGATAAAAGCCCCACTGAGGTTACTACTTCTTATCCTTTCGATATCCTTAAGACTGATAGTGGGGAATCTCCTTTAGATACTACCCCTGCCCCATCTAGTCTAGCACTTAAGATAAAGGCAGTGGATGAACTTGTTAAGGGGAAGATAGTGGGAGGTAATAAAGGTGGTGGCAATGAGCTGTTCAGAGGTAACAGGAAGAAGAAGAAGAGATCTAATAACAAAACCAAAAGGTTTCAATGACCAAGATGGGAACTTGAAATATTAGGAGGCTTAATTCTCCTCATAAAGAACAAGAGGTGTGGAATCTTATTAAGGATAATAATTTAGACCTTATTAATCTAGTGGAGACTAAGATCAGAAGGAATAACTTGGATAATGTCAAGAATATGTGCTTCTACCATTGGGAGTATGTCCATAATTGCCCTGTTGATGGGGGTGTGGCTAGAGTAATTGTGGGATGGAACCCCAATATTTTGAGGCTTGAGGTGCTTGATAATCATAGACAAGCTTTGTTGTGCCTTGTAAATATCATATGTACAAATTACTCCTTTAATGCAACCTACATTTATGGGGACAACCTGCCTGAGCATAGGAGAAGCTTATGGGCCTTACTTAATGAGAATAAAGTGGTGGTTAATGAAAGGCCTTGGATTCTCATGGTTGATTTTAATGTGGTCAAATTCCAAAAGGATAAGAGAGTGCTTATTGATATTGGCAGTGCTGCTATTAAAGAGTTCAATAGGTGTCTGCTAGACTTGAATGCCGATGACATGGCAAACAGTGGCATGTAGTTCACTTGGAATAACAATCAGCTTGGCTCCAATAATGTCCAATAGAGGATTGATAGGGTGATTCACAATGATACCTGGATTGTTTCTTTTCCTAACTCTTAGGCTACCACTCTTCCTTGTGGCATATCTGACCACAACCCTATTATTACTCTATTGGATACTACCATCAATAGGAGACCCAAGCCCTTCAAAATTTTCAACTTTTGGATGAACCATGATGAGTTCCTGTCTATCCTCATTGAGGCCTGGGATGTTGTGGTTGTTGGGAATCCGATGCTTAGGCTGTTTAGGAAGCTTAATAGAGTTAAAGTCTCTTTGAGGCACTTCAATATGGAGTTATTTAATAAAATATCTACTAAGGTTGTTAATACAAAGTATATATTAGATGCCATTCAGAGTGACTTGGATAGATATGGGACAAATGTGGAGCTACAATTTAAAGCTAAAGAAATTATGATCATGTACACTGAGTTAAGGAATGATGAGGAGTATTTTCTAAGGCAGAAATCTAGGACAAAATGGCTTCGGTTAGGTGATCAGAATAATGATTTCTTTCACAAGAAAGAAAATCAGAACTTGGCTAGAAGGAAAATTATGAGCATTGAGAATGAGATGGGAGTGAGAGTTGAAGGCTGTGAGCAGGTGGCTAGTGAAGCTGTTGGTTTTTTTCAGAACCTCTTAGGGAGTAGGGTGCAGTGTGAGGATGCTACTGGTGTTATTGGGGATGTTATTAATAAAAATCTCACCTCAACCCAAGCTGAATTACTGGAGAGAGAAGTCACTCATGAGGAGATCAAAGTGGTTATGTTTGCTATTGGCTAAGATAAGTCTCCTGGACCTGATGGGTTTAATAGTTTCTTCTTTAAAGAGAACTGGCAGTTAGTTGGGGAAGATATGTGTGAGGCCATTAAGTTCT
This sequence comes from Sambucus nigra, assembly GCA_949130495.1. Lineage (NCBI taxonomy): Eukaryota > Viridiplantae > Streptophyta > Magnoliopsida > Dipsacales > Adoxaceae > Sambucus > Sambucus nigra. The sequence goes on along the minus strand of OX422212.1, from coordinate 57,402,348 downwards.
TCTTTGACACTGGTATGTTCTTTGATCAGTGGAACTGTACGGCCCTAGCTTTGATTCCCAAGGTTGCTGCCCTTGTTCGTATGAGGGAATTTAGGCCTATCTTCTATTGTAACGCCATTTACAAATGTATTTCTAAAGTGACCACTCTTAGACTTAAGAAGATGATGCCTACCTCATTAGCAACAATCAAGCTGCATTTATGGAAGGAAGATCTATTACTGGTAACATTTTATTATTACAAGAGTTAACGAGGAACTACCATAGGGATTCTTACCCACCCAGATGCTCAATCAAGATTGATATCCTCAAAGCTTATGATACTGTTAGTTGGGATTTCTTGTTTAGCATTTTGGCCCATGTTGGTTTTCCCATAAAAGTCATTGGCTAGATTACTAAGTGTGTGACCACTATGAGGTTCTCTGTTAACCTGAATGGGGAGCTTAATGGGTTCTTTCATGGGAAAAGAGGGCTTAGGAATGGATATCCTCTTTCTCCCTACCTCTTCTTTCTTGTGATGGAATTATTCACTGGGATAATCACTAAAGCTACTGAGTCAGCTCTTTTCACATTCCATCCTAGATGCAAGGAGATGTCTTTAAGCCATCTCGGTTTTGCTAATGACTTGATTGTGTTTGCTGGTGGGGACAAGGAGTCGTACAACATTGTCAAGAAAACTATTTTTAAGTTTAGCTCTTACTCCGGGCTACAAGTTAATTTGGAGAATAGTAGCTTATTTACTGCTGGGATTAATTTGGAAGGGATTCAGGAAATATCTGCTATTCTAGGCATCCGACATGTGTCCCCCCCTTTAAATACCTTGGGGTACCTCTCATTACCACAAGGCTAAAGAAGGAATACTGCTCTTCTCTGGTTGAGAGGAATACCATGTGAATCAAGTGTTGGACTAATAAATTCTTGAGTTTCGCAGGTAGGCTGCTCCTTGTGAAGTCTGTGATTTTCAGTATTCAAGTATATTGGGCATGCATTTTTATGCTGCCTAAGAGCATCATAAAGAAGATTGAGCAAATTATAAAGAATTATTTGTGGAAAGGGGATGAGACTAATAGTAAAGGAGCTAAAGTAGCCTGGGTGGATCTCTGTATTTCTTTGGAGGAAAGAGGGCTGAACATAAAGAGTTTAGAGACTTGGAACATTGCAGCTTTGGCCAAGCATTTTGGAACCTGTGCAGCAAGAAGGATAATTTTTGGATCAAATGGTGTAACACCTCATCCCTCACCAAAAAAAAACCTCACCACTTCCAACCATACATCGGAGCTGGCACCACCATAGACCTGACATAAAGCTCAATAAGGTAAAGTAATGGTCGCAGGCAGGCCAACCACGACAAAGAGGGAAAGGCAAAGGAATCATCTGGGTCTCACACTTGTGTAGTCCCCGGGGTCAGAACCAAAGTTCGACCAAACGTTCCAGACCTAAGCCAAGCGGCCATACCCTTCTTCGCAGCTAAAGGACCTTCCACTTCCAATCTGATATGAGCTACAACCAGGAAAAGATGGCGATTGAGATAGGAAGGTACCATATAAAGAGACGGGGTGGGGAAAATATGAAGAGGATAGAGGGACCGGGAAGAGGGGCGGCTGATGCGTTGAGCCGTAGACCGATAGACGTGGCTGCTGATGCATTGAGTCGTAGACCGATAGACGACGTAACGAACGTTTGGAAAGTGAAGTGGAAAGAGTTAGGTCACCAAGATACAGTAGCGCATTCCTTCATATCTGTCACAAAAGTCACACCCGAGATTGTTACGAGGGTAATACAGGCATAATCAGCGGACTTATTTTTTCAGGAGCAGATTGTACGACTTTTAGCTAAGGGCGCTGAGTCCTATTCAGTTGGTTTCGATGGAGGTTTGAGGTTTAATGGGAGATTGGTGGTCCCAGAAGGGGAAAACTTACGTCATGCAGTGATGACATAGTCTCACGGGTCCAGATTTAAGGTACATCCCGAAGGAGATAAGATGTACCAGGATATGAGGCGGCAGTACTGGTGGAGTGGGATGAAGAAGGATAATGCTGAATTCGTGTCCAAGTGTTCTACTTGCCAGATGGTAAAGGTAGACTACCAAAAACCGTCGGGGTTGCTTCAGCCTTTGGAGATACCCACGTGGAAGTGGGAGAGTATTTCCAAGGATTTCATTACTGGGTTGCCTACATCGCAGCGGGGTCAGGACTCCATCTGGGTGATTGTGGACCATCTGACTAAGGTGGCTCATTTTTTGCCAGTATGGATAGATTATACCATGGGCCAGTATGCTCAGTTGTTCATTGCCGAGATTGTTAGGCTACATGGGGTGCCCCTGAATATTGTGTCTGATAGAGACAAAATTTTCGTGTCACATTTATGAGAGAGCTTTCAGGAGGTGATGGGTACAGAGTTGAGATTGAGTTCAACTTATCATCCACAGATGGATGGACAGACAGAGTGTACTAATCAGATGTTGGAAGATATGCTACGCATGTGTGTCCTTGATTTTGGAGGAGGATGGGAGCCGCATCTTCCACTGGTGGAGTTTTCTTATAATAACTCCTATCAGTTCACGATTGGCATGGCTCCGTTTGATCATTGTATGGCAGGCCTTGTCGTTCTCCAACTTGTTGGCTAGAGGTGGGGGACAACAAGTTTCTCGGGCTAGAAGTAATTCAGGAAACCTCAGCTAGGATTGAGCTTATCAGGAGTCGCATTCGGGTAGCCCAGGACAGGCAGAAAAGCTACGCCGATGCAAACATGTCTTTCCGAGAATTTAATGTGGGGGACCAAGTATTACTGCGCGTGTCTCCCATGAGAGGAGTGATGAGGTTTGGGAAGAAGGGGAAGTTGTCCCCAAGTTACGTGGGACCATTTCCCATTATCGAGAGGATTGGGCCGGTAGCATACAGATTGGGGCAGGCCAGAGCACTTGCACCGCATTCACGATGTATTCCATATTTTGTCAATGAGATGATACCTTCGAGATGATATGGCCCACACCCACATCGCGATAGAGGAGATTGACTTACAGCCCAACAGCACTTACGCGGAAAGGCCATTGGCTATCCTTGACCATAGCGAAAGGAGATTGAGGTCGAAGGTAGTTCCACTTATACGGGTCCACAGGGAACATCATAATGTGGAGGAATCCGCTTGGGAGCGTGAGGTGGACATGCGCGAGAAATACCCAGAGTTATTTTTACCAAGTATGCCTTATTTTTAGAATTTCGGGACGAAATTCCGTTATTAGGGGGGAAGTATGTAATACCCCGTATTTTTATGACTTTTAAATTTGGGGATTTATTAAATTTAATTTGAGATATTAATTTAATATCAATCCGAAAATTATTTTAAATATTTACTAGCACGATGAGAGTTAGTAATTATTGGGATTCTGTTGAATATTACTTAACGGATAAAGTAATATGTATAATCGAAATTATTAAAATTATCACGAGTATATAATTTGATAATTTTGGGAAATTAAATCGGGACGCATCGGTGTCGTGTCAGGATTAAATCAGTATTATTAAAAGTGAATAAATTATAAGTCACTCGTATGGTCGTTTTGAGTGCACTAATGTGTCCGGAAGGGTCGAGATATTTAAAATAATGTACCTGGGGGTTTAGTTTGGGTCTCGGGACGTTTTTAGGCCTAATTAGCATCCCGGGAGGGCGTTTTGGACATTTCATATTTTTGGGTAATTAAACCCACGAATTTACCAAGGATATATCAGATGTTAGGGGTTGTCATCTATGGTTAACATAAGCAAAACCAAAGAACGGCCATTGGAAAAGAAGTGAAGAAGCTTTCCAAGGAGTTCTAGGCCAAAAACTCCGCCGTTTGCACCGCCGTCACCGCCAAATTGTAGATCGCGCGACGAGGAACACAACCACTCCACCTTCTTCCACAAATCAGAAACAAAATTTCCAGGCAAGTATAGCTTGCTTTATTTTTAGTTAATACTTTAATTACGTTAGTTTAGGGTTGATTAGAACTAGTTTCATGAAAGAAAGCATATATTGGAGACTAGAATTCGCATGTTGTAGAGGTTATAATCATATTCTGGAATTCTAATTCACATGTAGAGAATAAACCACGAATTTTCATTGAATTAGGAGTAGAAAATATGGAAAAAGAAGTGGAAGAATTGAAAGTTAAAGAAAAGATTAGGGTTCTTGAGGTTTATATAGTTTTTGCCCATTTAATTGTCATAAATGATGAAAACCCGTATGTTTTACGTAGAAAATTATGTGTTTGGGTATATAACACTTGTAGTATCAATTGTTGGGAGTTTGGGAGATAAATATGATGATTGGGTTGAGTTTGGAGAATGATTTCCGTAACTGGGTTTTCTGCAGTTTCGCCATAACTGCTTGATCGATCGATCGACCAAAGAGCATCGATCGATCGATCGATCGACCCCTCCTGGAAAACTCATATTCCTCTTATAATAGTTTATTCCGATTAAAATGAGTAGTAACCTTTGAGCATTATTGTTAGAACATTTTGGGAGATAAAGAGGACAAGCAGGACTTAGTAAAAAGGGAGCATTTAATGTAAGACTAATTTAGGGTTAACGGAGAGTAATTTACACCTAATAAATTAGGGAAACGTGTAACTAAAGGAGTGAGACTTGTAAGGAAGTTACGTTAGAGAATAAGAGAGTACCTACTGAAATTATACTTAGGGAGATAGGATACTACGAGTGATAAGAAGTAAGTATGGAATAACTTATAAATAAGATTAAAAGAGACGAGCCGTTATACAGGATACTCGAGTAATGTATACTAATAACGAATATCATAAGTATGGGTCGTGGGTGTACCGAATTTAGAAATGGGAATAGTTGTATATATATATATATATATGACTGTGTTTGTGCATACACTAGATATGAGAAAACAAATCATGCCCGCGCTATTTGTTATCACTTAGGTTACCACACTGGGATAGTCTTATCTCGATGGGACCTTTATGGGGGATATTGACTTGTACCCTAGAACATAGGACTCCTTGGTACTGGCTATCTGATTGATAGTCAGTCGGTCCTAAGAGACGTGAGGGTATGTGCTGACCTTTTAGTGACTTGGAACTATGCTTCGCCTCAATTTGTATGTGTTTGTTGTTAATACAGTTCGAGAGTGATTTCGAACTAGTATTTCCTGTAGTACGAGTGATAGGGGACTTGATAGCAGAGTATGCTAGCACCATAAATTTTATGTGGGGTGCCGATAGTATATATATTATATGAGTGATTAATATATATAGACATGAAACTGTAAACTTTCTACCGTGAATAAGAGTAGTTAAGTAATGAATAAATACTCCGACTTTATTATAAGTGTTTGAAAACTTTGAGACAATAATGGAATATTTTATAATGAAAATAGATTCATGTGAAAACTTTACATTTAGAAATTAATTATCTTAGCCCTAGTAATTGTCGACATGAAACCTTATGAGGAATTTAAGTTAAGCTAAACTTTTGGGGTTAATAGTGCGGTAGGTGTGCACACTAGATGAGAGGTGAGAATTTCTCAAGAGAGTGTCGCATAATAATATGATTGTTGCATTAGACGGTAAGCATTTTAAATACTTGCTAAACTAAAATTTAAACTGTTTTACAATCGGGCTCTGACCCGTCTCTTGTCATCTTTTCTCTCTTGTATATATATATGTTTATATTACAGGTGCCCAGCCACAGGGGCGTCATGCTTACGTTCTTTGGAACGTGCTGCAGCTTATGTGGGAGTTGCAGGCCGTTTGCTTAGATAATCTCCTTGTTGATTCCATTCTTAATTGAGTTCTAATTAGTTGGGCATGTGTCGCCCGTTCCCTTATTCAGTTGGATTTGTCAGAGATTATGTTCATTTATCTTTAGTATTTTACTCGTTGGGATTTAATTACTGTTAGGATGGTTTTCATTTATGGTTTTAAAGTTGGTATTAGTTGTCTGAATGATTAAATTATTGAGTGTTCATTTCCAACCTTTATAATTGTGTGATTCTTAAACTGTTAATTATTAAAGGTTTTATAATTAGATTTAATGAAATGGAAATAATGTTTTAATTGGTTTTGACACTTAGCTTAAATATTTAGGGTGTTTAAATTGGAAACTTTATTTTCGACGGTGATGCTAAGAATGAACCAACCGTTCACCTCGGTTATAATTTAATAAAGGACTGATCACCCGGTATTTAATTAGGCGGGGTGTCACAGGTGGTATCAGAGCAGCAGGTTCTAGTATCCTTTAGGATCTGTACGGCTTATTTTCGCTTCCAGCTTAGTGTTCCTGATATAGAGCCCTATTTTTAGGATTGTTGTATTCTTGCATTTACGCTTACGTCTTCAGCTATTCGAGATTTGTTAATAACTGTAGACTAATAAACTTCCTTCTCGTTTCAGATGCCTCCGACACACGCACCAAAGGACAGACGTGCCCAGGCTGAGCAGCCAGCAGCTTCAGCTTAGGGAATGATGAACGCAACCGAGGTAGCCGCTATTGTTACTCAGGCGGTGAATGTCGCATTAACGGTAGTGCAGCAGGCTCCACCCCAGATTCAGGCAGTGGTGCCAGTACCAGCACAGCTTCCATCTGCATGGGAGCGGATTAGGGATGCCTTTCAGAAGGCGCATCCCCCAAAGTTCTCAGGTAGTTCGGATATCATAGTTGCCAACCAATGGAAGAAAGATATCCAGAGGCATCTGTGCATGTATGAGTGCACGGACGTACATAGACAGTTATTGGCTTCCTTTAAGCTAGTGGGGGCCACTTTACAGTGGTGGGAGTCCACCACCACCTTGAAAGAGAGGGACATCATCACGATTCAGTCATTCTGGGTATGGTTTGACCGCAAATACTTTCCATCCGTCGTGCAGAATGAGATGAGGCGGAAGTTACTGAATCTGAAATAGGAGAATATGACTGTTGTTGAGTACGAGGAGTTTACTAAACTTCTCATTATAGTGCCAGATGAGGCATCCACAGAGGGGAAGAAGATACTGCTGTTTATGAATGGATTGGCCTGGAGGATCTGCCAGCATCTCATAGGCAATCTATCACTGAGTACCTACACGGATGTACTCAATGCTGCATCGTTACACTGTCAGGATCACCGCTTCCATCTACGGGGAAGAAAACGAGCAGGAGAGTCCAGCTAGCAGGGTAGGACAGGGGGCAATAGTACTAGTGGGGTACCAGCATCCCAGGGGAAGACTCGTCACAGTGAGCATAGTCCCCATCAGGGGGACCTTGCCAAGCGGTTCCGATCAGGTGACTCTAGACAGAGATTTGGGGGATTTAGGCAGGGCCAGCAGGGCCAACACCATCAGCAGCAGGGACAGCAGCAGGGCCATCAGGGCCAACAACGTTTTTAGCAGGGCCAGTGGAGGGGTGGTAACGGCCAACAGGGTCGTGGTCAGCAGGGACAGATGGGAGGTAACTTCAGGGGCCGATGTTTCGAATGTGGTAAGAATAGCCATAGGTGCTAGGATTGTCCAGAGGGAGATAGGGTCCTACAGCAGTAGGGTGCCCGTAATGAGCCACGAAGGCCACTCTTTCCAGCCTCCCTCCCAGCACCAGCTCAGGTACCAGCCCTACCAGCCATCCCAACAACTCCAGTATAGCAGAGGCAGTTACAGTACAGACGTGTCTATAACATCCACCAAGCAGCAGCTCCTCAGGCACCACCCGTGATTGAGGGTACGTTCCCTATCCATGGCACTATGGGTCGGGTTTTATTTGATACTGGGGCGACACAGTGTTTTATAGCTACTCATTTTGCAAAGGCCTTAGGATTATTAGCCACAGCAGAGAGAACTGTGAAATGCGTAGACTCACCACTGGGGAATGGGTCGTTAATTTTCTTTATATGCCGGGGTGTGGGAGTAGAGATTGGTAGCTTGATTTTACCAGCAGACATGTTAGTCTTAGAGATGCATGAGAACGATGTTATTATTGGCATGGACTGGCTTGCCGCATACAGAGGCATGATAGATTGTTTTGGTGGGAGTATTATCTTTGCCATTCCGGGGCAAGAGATGTTTTTAGTGGCGATGCCTCACCCAGAGGGAGGCTCTTCCGCTCATTTATACTACATAGAGGAGGATACCTCTAAGAAGGTCGTGATTCCCTTAGATTCGATCCCAGTCGTTCGTGAGTATTCTGATGTATTTTCAGAAATACCGGGCTTACCTCCCAGTCGAGAGATAGATTTCGTTATAGACTTGATGCCGGATACCTCACCGATAGCATGTGGTCCGTACTGTATGGACCCAGCGGAAATGAGGGAGTTACGGGATCAAAGAGAGAAACTATTAGGTCAAGACTTCGTTCGTAGGAGCACCTCACCTTGGGGTGCTCCAGTTTTGTTTGTGAAGAAGAGAGATGGTTCACTGAGGTTATGCGTGGATTACCGGGAGCTGAATAAGGTCACGATACTAAACAAATATCTGTTACCTCGAATCGATGACATGTTCGACGAGTTGAGAGGAGCAACCTTATTTTTGAAGATAGATTTGAGATCAGGATACCATCAGCTAAGGATTAGGGAGCAGGATGTGTCGAACACTGCTTTCTTGATGAGATATGGTTCCTATAAGTTTTGAGTCATGCCGTTTGGGCTGATAAATGCTCCAGCCGTATTCATGGACTTGATGAACCGAGTGTTCAGAGAGTTCTTGGATCAGTTTATCATCGTCTTTATAGATGACATCCTGATATATTCACACACTGAGGTTGAGCATGCTGAGAACTTGAGGCAGGTTCTTCAGACTCTACGAGATCATCAACTATATGCTAAGTACGAGAAGTTCAGATTCTGGTTACGGGAGGTACAGTTTTTAGGGCATATTGTGTCAGAATTGGGGATATCGGTTGACCCGAGTAAAGTGTCGGCAGTGAGGGAGTGGGGATAGCCCACGACACTGACGGAGAAGCATAGTTTCTTGGGGTTAGCCGAGTACTACAGGAGATTCATCCGAGGTTTCTCCAAGATAAAGGGTCCATTGACGAATCTGACTCGCAAGACGGTACCGTATGTTTGGGACGATGCTTGTCAATTAGCTTTCGATGAGCTGAAAGATAAGCTGACTTTAGCACCAGTTCTTGCTTTACCTAAGTCGGGAGTGGAGTATTTGGTTTACACCGACGCCTCTTTACAGGGACTCGGGGGAGTACTTCAGCAGGAGGAGAAGGCTATAGCTTTTGCCTCCCGCGAGCTTAAGCCGCACGAGAGAAATTACCCCACTCACGACCTAGAGCTAGCAGCGGTCATTTTTGCATCGAGGATATGGAGACATTATTTATTGGGGGAGATGTTTCACTTGTTCACAGATCACAAGTCACTGCAGTACCTATTCACTCAGCGAGAGCTGAATATGCGTCAGCGCAGGTGGTTAGAGTTTGTGAAAGACTACCAGTTAGAAATTCAGTACCATCCAGGAAAGGCTAACGTAGTTGCTAATGCGTTAAGCCATAAACCGATAGACGACGTAGCGAACGTTTGGAAAGCGAAGTGGAAAGAGTTGGGTCACCAGGATATAGTAGCGCGTTCCTTCATATTTGTCATCACAGTCACACCTGAGATTGTTACGAGGGTGATGCAGGCATTATCAGCGGACTCATTTTACCAGGAGCAGATTGTACGACTTTTAGCTGAGGGCGCTGAGTCCTATTCAGTTAGTTCCGATGGAGGTTTGAGGTTTAATGGGAGATTAGTGGTCCCAGAAGGGGAAGACTTACGTCATGCAGTGATGACACAGTCTCACGGGTCCAGATTTACGGTGTATCTCGGAGGAGATAAGATGTACCAGGATATGAGGTGGCAGTACTAGTGGAGTGGGATGAAGAAGGACATTGCTGAGTTCGTGTCCAAGTGTTCTACTTGCCAGATGATAAAGGTAGACCACCAAAAACCGTTGGGGTTGCTTCAGCCTTTGGAGATACCCACGTGGAAGTGGGAGAGTATTTCCATGGATTTCATTACTGGGTTGCCTACATCACAGCAGGGTCAGGACTCCATCTGGATGATCATGGACCGTCTGACTAAAGTGGCTCATTTTCTGCGAGTACGGACAGACTATACCATGGGCCAGTATGCTCAGTTGTTCATTGCTGAGATTGTTAGGCTACATAGGGTGCCCCTGAATATTGTGTCTGATAGAGACAAAATTTTTGTGTCGCGTTTCTGGGAGAGCTTTCAGGAGGCGATGGGTACAGAGTTGAGATTGACTTCAGCTTATCATCCACGAACGGATAGACAGAGCGTACCAATTAGATGTTGGAAGATATGCTACGCATGTGTGTCCTTGATTTTGGAGGAGGATGGGAGCCGCATCTTCCACTGGTGAAGTTTGCTTACAATAACTCCTATCAGTTCACGATCGACATGGCTCCGTTTGAAGCATTGTATGGCAGACCTTGTCGTTCTCTAACTTGTTGGCTAGAGGTGGGGGACAACAAGTTGCTCGGGCCAGAAGTAATTTTGGAAACCTCAGCTAGGATTGAGCTTATCAGGAGTCACATTTGGGTAGACCATGACAGGCAAAAAAGTTACGTCGATGCAAATAGGTCTTTTCGAGAATTTAATGTGGAGGACCAAGTATTACTGCGCGTGTCTCCTATGAGAGGAGTCATGAGGTTTGGAAAGAAGGGGAAGTTGGCCCCAATGTATGTGGGACCATTTCCCATTATCGAGAGGATTGGGGTGGTAGCATACAGATTGGGGCTACCAGAGCACTTGCACCGCATTCACGATGTATTCCACATGTCGTCATTGAGATGATACCTTCTAGATGATATGGCCCACACCTACATCACGATAGAGGAGATTGACTTACAGCCCGACAGCTCTTACGAGAAAAGGCTAGTGGTTATCCTAGACCATAGCGAAAGGAGATTGAGGTCGAAGGTAGTTTTACTTGTACGGGTCCAGTGGGAACATCATAATGTGGAGGAATCCACTTGGGAGCGCGAGGTGGACAATCACGAGAAATACCCAGAGTTATTTTTACCAGGTATGACTTATTTTTCGAATTTCGGGACGAAATTTTGTTATTAGGGGGGAAGTATGTAATACCCCGTATTTTTATGACTTTTAAATTTAGGGATTTATTAAATTTAATTTAATATTAATCCAAAAATTATTTTAAATATTTACTAGCACGATGAGAGTTAGTAATTATTGGGATTCTGTTGAATATTACCTAACGGATAAAGTAATATGTATAATCGAAATTATTAAAATTATCACGAGTATATAATTTGATAATTTTGGGAAATTAAATCGGGACGCGCCGGTGTCGTGTCGAGATTAAATTAGTATTATTAAAAGTGAATAAATTATAAGTCACTCCTATGGTAGTTTTGAGTGCACCAATGTGTCTGGAAGGGTCGAGATAGTCAAAAGAATGTACCCGGGGTCTCAGGACGTTTTTAGGCCTAATTCGCATCCCGGGAGGGCATTTTGGACATTTTATATTTTTGGGTAATTAAACCCACGAATTTACCAAGGATATATAAGATGTTAGGGGTTGTCATCTATGGTTAACATAAGCAAAACCAAAGAACGACCATTGGAGAAGAAGTGAAGAAGCTTTCCAAGGAGTTCTAGGCCAAAAACTCCGCCGTTTGCACCGCCGTCACCACCAAATTGTAGATCGCGCGACGAGGAACACAACCACACCACCTTCTTCCACAAATCAGAAATAAAATTTCCAGGCAAATATAGCTTGCTTTATTTTTAGTTAATGCTTTAATTACGTTAGTCTTGGGTTGATTAGGACTAGTTTCATGAAAGAAAGCATATATTGGAGACTATAATTCGCATGTTGTAGAGGTAATAATCATATTCTGGAATTCTAATTCACATGTACAGAATAAACTACGAATTTTCATTGAATTAAGAGTAAAAAATCTGGAAAAAGAAGTGGAAGAATTGAAAGTTAAAGAAAAGATTAGGGTTCTTGAGGTTTATATAGATTTTGCCCTTTTAATTGTCATAAATGATGAAAACCCATATGTTTTATGTAGAAAATTATGTGTTTGGGTATATAACACTTGTAGTGTCAATTGTTGGGAGTTTGGGAGATAAATATGATGATTTGGTTGAGTTTGGAGAATGATTTTCGTAACTGGGTTTTCTTCAGTTTTGCCATAACTGCTTGATCAATCGATCGACCAGAGCATCGATCGATCGATGATCGATCGATCAACCCCCTCCCATAGATCGATCGACCCCTCCTGGAAAACTCATATTCCTCCTATAATAGTTTATTCTGATTAAAATGAGTAGTAACCTTTGAGCATTATTGTTAGAACATTTTGGGACATAAAGAGGTCCAATAGGACTTAGTAAAAAGGGAGCATTTAATGTAAGACGAATTTAGGGTTAACGGGGAGTAATTTACACCTAAGAAATTATGGGAACGTGTAACTAAAGGAGTGAGACTTGTAAGGAAGTTACGTTAGAGAATAAGAGAGTACCTACTGAAATTATACTTAGGGAGATAGGATACTACGAGTGATAAGAAGTAAGTATGAAATTACTTATATATAAGATTAAAAGAGACGAGTCGTTATACGGGATACTCGAGTAATGTATACTAAGAACGAATATCATAAGTATGGGTCGTGGGTGTACCGAATTTAGAAATGGGAATAGTAGTATATATATATATATATATATATATATATATATATATATGATTGTGTTTGTGCATACACTATATATGTGAAAACAAATCATGCCCGTAATATTTGCTATCACTGAGGTTACCGCGCTGGGACAGTCTTAGCTCGATGGGACCTTTATGGGGGATATTGACTTGTACCCTAGAACATAGGACTCCTTGGTACAGGCTATCTAATTGATAGTCAGACGAGCCTAAGAGATGTGAGGGTATGTGCTGACCTCTTAGTGACTTGGAACATTGCTTCGCCTCAATTTGTATGTGTTTGTTGTTAATACAGTTCGAGAGTGATTTCGAACTTGTATTTCCCGTAGTACGAGTGATACGGGGACTTGATAGCAGAGTATGCCAGCACCATAAATTTTATGTGGGGTGCCGATAGTATATATATTATATGAGTGATTAATATATATAAACATGAAACTGGGAACTTTCTACTGTGAATAAGAGTAGTTAAGTAATGAATAAATACTCCGACTTTATTATAAGTGTTTGAAAACTTTGAGACAATAATGGAATATTTTATAATGAAAAGAGATTCATGTGAAAACTTTACTTTCATAAATTAATTATCTTAGCCCTAGTAATTGTCGGCAAGAAATCTTATGAGGAATTTAAGTTAAGCTAAACTTTTGGGGTTAATAGTGCGGTAGGTGTGCACACTAAATGAGAGGTGAGAATTTCTCAAGAGAGTGTCGCATACTAATATGATTGTTGAATTAGACGGTAAGCATTTTAAATACTTGCTAAACTAAAATTTAAACTATTTTAGAATCGGGCTCTGACCCGTCTCTTGTCATCTTTTATCACTTGTATATATACACTATAGGTGCCCATCCACATTGGCGTCATGCTTAGGTTCTTTGGATTGGACGTGCTGCAGCTTATGTGGGAGTTGCAGGCCTTTTGCTTAGACGACCTCCTTGTTGATTCCATTCTTAATTCAGTTCTAATTAGTTGGGCATGTGTCGCCCGTTCCCTTATTCAGTTGGATTTGTCAGAGATTATGTTCATTTATCTTTAGTATTTTACTCGTTGGGATTTAATTACTGTCAGGATGGTTTTCATTTATGGTTTTAAAGTTGGTATTAGTTGTCTGAATGGTTAAATTATTGAGTGTTCATTTCCAATCTTTATAATTGTGTGATTCTTAAACTGTTAATTATTAAAGGTTTTATAATTGGATTTAATGAAATGGAAATAATGTTTTAATTGGTTTTGACACTTAGCTTAATTATTTAGGGTATTTAAATTGGAAAGTTTATTTTTCAACAGTGATGCTAAGAATGAACCAACCTTTCACCTCGGTTATATTTTAATAAAGGACTGATCACTCGGTATTTAATTAGGAGGGGAGTCATAATAAGGACCAGTCCGTGTTGCTGGCAAAGTAGAAGGATGATCTCCAAGTCATAGAGGAGATCGCTTCCTGTGTATAGGAGGAGATAAAAGACCCGAACTCCCTGCTTATAGCAAGTAAGGATGTAGGCTAGGTGGGAGAGATGATTGAAGCCAAAAATGATGCCCTGAAAAAGGAGGTTACCGAGCTAAAAGAAGATGTTCATTGAAAGTATACCATCATTGCTGACCTTTAGAGGCCAATCAAGAGGCTGAGACATCTCTTCAGGATGGGTCCACGGGAATCATGGTCAGGAGGCTATGATGAGGGATGGACTAATTCCCCTATGCGGTTAAAGGAAGCCAAAGACTTGGAATACAACTATGGGTGGCTGAATGCCCTTAAGGAGCTTAAGACGCCCTAAGACTCAAAGATATGGGACAAGTAACAAGTAGATTGCCCAACTTACCGTCAGCCCCCTTTTTCAAAAGATAAAAGTGGATTCCTGTGGGTGCCATTCTTGCTTAGCTGATGACCCACTACCTCAAAAATAATGATGAGGTGTTTGCCCTCAATCGAGATGATGGTCGGAGAGTACGCATAGATGAATATCTAGCTCACCACCCTTAGTGGGTCTGTGTCTTCGTATAATTTTTGGCTCATATTGTATATTTATACTTCTTTAGTCTTTTGTTAAAATGAATAAAGGCTATTTATTAATTATAACATACTTTTGGGCATGTGCCGACTAAATTTTTTTTTTGGTAAGTAAAATGTGAATATATATAGGAGAAAAAAGTACAAATGTTAGGGCATAACCCTAGGGCCCCTTAAGGGCAAGACAATAAGGATGAGGGCATACCCAAACATCAAAGCATAAACTAAATAATGAAAAGGACCCAAACAACTAAGCTAGTCAACTAGTGAGGATTCGAGAAGGTTCCAGTACATGCAAGCCATCCAGTTGTAGTAGTTTTTTCTAGTTTTTTTCTAAGCTGAGATTTTACATCTAATCATGAACTCAATGTCCATGACCAGCTCATTAGGGTTCTTGGAGCTTCTTCTGTGTATCCTATTATTTCTTTCAATCCAGATGCAGTACGTAGTATTGGAGAAGGCC
This sequence comes from Sambucus nigra, assembly GCA_949130495.1. Taxonomy (NCBI): domain Eukaryota; kingdom Viridiplantae; phylum Streptophyta; class Magnoliopsida; order Dipsacales; family Adoxaceae; genus Sambucus; species Sambucus nigra. Next base: position 57,387,207 of record OX422212.1, on the reverse strand, counting down.
AGAGTTCTAATCTTAGTCATGAAAGACTTACCATGAGCTTCTTGCACTACATCATTGACTTCATCTTACCATGCCCCCATCGCTCTATACAATTGGTTTATGTATTGGATTTCATTCCAAACCTACTTGGGGTAAGGGCATTTAGGCATGAGATAGTTGATGGTCTCAATCCCACTATCACAAAACTCGCAGCTGGTGCTATCACTCACCCTACACAACATGAGTTTGTCTTTAGTAATAAAAGCTTTCTTACAGCTTAACCAGAGAATAAAGGAGCATTTGGGAATATTATCATTATGCCAACCATGTTTATGCGAGGTCTTGAGAGGAAGGTGATCCATAATAGCTCTTAGAGTTGAAAAAATGTTGTACATCCCATTAGCATCAGGCAACCAAATAAGAGAGTCCTCCGCAGAGGGGTTGATACTGGGGAGGGTATCATTTTTAATTTTATTGAGCTCCCAAGTGGTAGAGCTAGGCCATCTCCACATGCTACCATTCACAAACTCAACAACTTTAGCTTTAGCATTGCTCGCAGCATCATAAATAGTTCTATTACCATAGAGAGGTTGAAGAGGTCCCCTTAGGTGCCAATTATCAAACCACATAAATGCATTCCTCCCATTCCCAATGCTAGATTTTATGAGTGGTCTTCCAATTTCTCTAAGCTTAAGCACTTTCTCCAACTCCACGAGGTGCCATTAGGTATATTGATGGCCCATATACTTCTGTTCTTAATTTTATACGTATGGCACCATTTCACCCAGAGATTGTCTTTCTTATTACTGAGGTTCCATATATGCCTAAGCATTGAGGCTTTGTTCCAGTCATGGAGGCAATTAATGCCAAGTCCACCTTCGGTTTTAGGCTTGCACACCTCTCTCTAAGAAACCTTAGCCCCAGTGTGTTTCAGATCAATTCCATTCCATAAGAAGTCTCTGAGGATTTTTTCAATTGAGTTTCGCACTTTTTGGGGAAAGATGAATAAGCTACTCCCGTAAACTTGGGTGCTAAAGAGGACAACCTTCACCAATTATAGTCTCCCAGCGTAACTGAGTAATTTGGAGGTCCGGTACTTGAATTTTTACGTAATTCTATCAATGAGCATCCTGCAGTCCTCAAACATGAGCCTAGTAGAGATGAGGGGGACCCCCAAGTATTTGAAGGGGGGTTTATCCACCCTAAGCCCAATGATGGAAGTCATGAGATTCAAGTCAGCTTCGCAAATCCCAAAGCTGTAGAGGTTACTTTTGCAGAGATTGAGCTTGAGTCCAGACAAAGAGGAGAACTCATCCAAGGCTCTACTGATACATTCAATTGACTGAGTGTCCCCATTACTGAAGATAATCAAGTCATCAGCAAAGCACAGGTGGTTGATGTTTGGTTGTTGACACTTAGGATGGTAAGTATAGACTGGTTGAGAGCAAGGCTTGTCAGAAAGGCCACCGTGATAATGAGGAATAAGTAGGGGAGAGGGGGCATCCCTGCTTGAGACCTCTAGAACTACTGAAGAAACCAAGAAGTTCTCCATTGAGACAAATAGATAACATATGAGTGGTGACACATTCAGAAATCCAGCCAATAAAGACCTACCCGCTTGTGCATAATCTCAAAGAGATACTCCCAACTAACACTGTCATAAGCATTGAGGATGTCGATTTTAAGAGTACATCTGGGAGTAAGATCTCTGTGGTAGTTCCTCATGATCTCCTGAAATAGAAGAATGTTGCCAGCTATTGATCTACCTGCTACAAAGGCAACTTGTCTTTCATTAATTAGGAAAGGCAAAATAGGTTTAATTCTGTTGGCAAGCACTTTGGAGATGCACTTATAAATGGTGTTGCAATAAGCAATGCGTCTAAACTCCTTCATTTCATTGGGGTTTTAACCTTAGAGATGAGAGAAAGAGTAGTGCAGTTCCACTGTCTAAGCATGTTCCCATTGTCAAAGAAGTAAGAGACCTCAATGATCATATCCTCACCAACCACCTCCCAATTAGCTTTGAAAAAATGTTCATTGAAGCCATCTGGCCCCGTGGCTTTGTCAGAACCAATGGAGAATAGGGAAATTCTGATCTCCTCATGCATGACAGGTCTAGCCAGAGTCTCATAGTGCAGTTGATTGAGGGTTTTGGGCAGGTTTAAGTCAGAGGTCGTATTTCTAGTGTCCACTGGAGCCTTCAAGAGGGAACTATAGAAAGATATGGCCTTAGTGGTAACATTTTTTGTCCCTTTAATAGTGCAGCCTTCGCTGTTCTTGATGGTGATGATTTTTCTTCTAATGGTGTTCTTGTTTACACATTTATGAAAGAAAGAAGTGTTCAAGTCACCCTCCTTCAACTACTTGATTCTGGATTTCTGCTTGTAAAAACCTTCTTCACTAGCTCTGAGGTTTGCATACTCTCTGACAATATTCTTCTCATCATCACTGAGGGTGGGGTTGGTACCATCCCTATCTTTAAGTCTCTGGATGACATGCATTTGGCCTTTCACTTCATTGACCCGCTGGGAGATTCTATTATGGTACTTCATGTTAAGGCTTCTAAGAATGGGTTTAAGCCTCTTAAGTTTAAATAACAGCTTGTACATAGGATTACCAGGGCACTCCTCACTCCAAGAGTCTTTGAGGATGTCCTTGAAATCATCGTGCTTCATCCAAAAGTTGTATAATTTGAAAGGTTTGTTACTTCTCTCCTCATGAGGCAGAATATGGATGAGGATGGGACTGTGGTCAGAGACTCCGGGGCATAATACCTCAACTTGTGAGTCCGAGAAAGTGGAGTTCCACTGATTATTTTTCATCATTCTGTCGATTCTAGATTGCACATTATTGGCTGAAGAACAATTTTTATTCAAGGAAAACCAAAGACCACTCGTATTCATGTCATCAAGTTGAGCATCATGAATACAATTGTTGAACATCATTGAAGTCTATATTGTGGATGCCTTTCTTCTCATCATTGCTTCCCATTATATTAAAGTCTCCCATTAGGATCCATTGTGTCTCATCAGCAGTGCGTTGGTTACTTAATATTAAGTTCCAAGGCGATCTACGCTCCAATTGGATGTTGCTACCATACGCAAACGTGGCGTAGAAAAATTTGTTAAGGCCCACCATCTTAATCTTACAGAAAATGGCCTGGGGGTGCACATTTAGAACCAAGTTTGAGATAGTTTGGGTCCCATCCAACAATAACACGAGCCACCCCACCATTGGCAGGGCAGTTATAAATGGCCTCCCAGTTCCAGAAGGAATTCTTGGATATATCTTCAAAGTGGTGTCTTCTAACTTTAGATTCAGGGATAAATATGAGGGATAACTTATGCTCAGCTATGAACCTCTTTATTTCAACTTGTTTATAGGGATAATTAAGCCCCCTAATGTTCTAAGAGGCTAACTTGGTCATAAGGATTTCTTAGATTTGCTTCCAGACATCTTTCTCCCTTTTCCTTTCCCACTATTGCTACTACTTGGAATTGAGTTGGGAATAAGCTTTTTCTTGTCAACTAATTCATCCACAGTTGTGACCTTGAGGGCTAACCCAGAGGGTTCAGGAGTGGCATCATACTCTTCAATATCTCAAGTGAACACCTCAAAAGTATTCGACATTTTGATAGTACGGGAGAGAGGCACCATTGTTGTAGTGGCACAGATATGGTTGCATTAATGCATTCTTTGCTAACTTCCATCTAGTTAGAGAGCTCCACGTCAGGAGATATGCCATTCTCAAAGGGGGTAGATGGTGTAACTTTAGGAGTAGTTTCTTCAACATTGTTTTTCTATTGATTTTAGTCCATCCTTCCTTCATTGCCTTCATAACCTCACCATGTTTTGGGACTGGGTATGATTCCTCCTTATTTTCTTTTTGAACCCAAATTTGTTTGGTTTTAATGCAGTTGAGAATGGAGTGACCAAAGATAGCATAAGTTTTGCAAGAGGAGGGTTTCCCCTCATATTCCACTCCAATCTCGGTTAACTGGTCGTCCTCCATCACCACATTAATGGTTCTTCGGAACTCAACTCTCACCTTCAGTTCCACACATATTCTAGCGTAGCTAATCCTCTTCATTTCTTCAGTGATCTTGTCAGCATATAAAAGGTATACCGAGTGAGCTAGCAATGTAGCTTAATCCTTCTTAAGTCCACAACTAGAAAGGAATGTTGTGGAATCTAATCCAGACCAGTAACTTTTTTGTTGTATTTAAAATTAGGCATCCAACTCTGTAGAATAATAAGGTTACCAGAGAAGACCTAATGCCCATTATCCAAGACCTCATCTCGCATGGTCGTGTTGTCAAACATAAATAAGAAGAAGACGTTGTCATGGGCTAGAATTTCTATGAGTCCATAGTTATCCCAAAGCTTGTGTGCAATGTTGCAAATGTGGGAGTAGGGGAGCTTTCTGCCAAGAAGCCCCCAACCAAGCTATTTTCCCATTTCAAGTAGCCTTTGTGTGCGATGTCCAAAGGAGAAGAAACGGTAATTTTGTTGTTAACCAAAGCAGGCCTGTGGCAGGTTAGGTTCAACTTGGGTACACATTTAGAAGACACCACTGTGCTCCACGAATAACCTGGTACAGGTACGGTACTAGGTAAGGTAGGGTTTGTTTTATCTTTCCTAAGATCTTCTGACATCTTTTCCCCAATAGTCCCACTAACGCCCACGAAGGTACCATTAGTAATTATTATTCACAATGCACACCAATATGATTTTAAATAATTGAGCCCCAAGTTGTTAATTTAATTAAATTAACCCAATTTATTATCCTTTTCACTTTATTATAGCGGTCCTCCCACCCCGAGTGGTATTCCCACCAAAGTTTTACACTTTCCCTTGTCAATAGCCAGTTGATCCATTTAAACTGTCGATCCCGCGATATGACAAGGTTCCACACACGAAACGAGATAAACGCAAGCTGACCCGTTTAAACTGTCGATCCCCACACATTATGTTGCCACTAATTTTAATACCCGTTATTATCTTAGGCATTAATTATCATTTATAAACTTTATCAATTTATAAAATTACCCCAGCTTTAGTATCGATGTGAGATCCTCAAAATATCCATTAGTTTTAATACCCCGTATTTTTATGCTATATTAATTTGGGGATTTATTAAATTTAATGTGAATTAATTATTTAATAAAATTCGGAAATTAATTATGTTATAATTATTAGCGTGACGAGAGTTAGTAATTATGGGAAATTTATCGAATATTACTAATGAGCAAAGTAATATATAATATTGGTTATATTTAATGTCACGAGTGAATAAAATGACAATTTTGGAAATTTGAGTCGGGACGCGCCTGTGTCGCGTCGGGACTAAATATTGATAAATAAAAGTGAATATTTTATAAGTTGTTCGTATGGTCGTTTTGAGTGCGCCAACGTGTCCGGAAGGGTCGAGATAGTCAGAAAAGTATATCCGGGGGTTTGATTTGTGTCTCGGGGTGTTTTTAGGCCTAATTAGTACCCCGGGAGGGCATTTTAGTCATTTTGTATTTTTGGGTAATTAAACCCACGAAAATTAAAGGGGTTATATCAGATTTCTAGGTTATCATCTAGGGTTAGAAAACTCAAAACACTAGAACGGCCATTGGAGAGGAGAGGAGAGAGCTCTCAAGGCATTCCAAGGCTCAAAACCCATCCGTTTGCACCGCCGCCACCGCCAACGCGTAGATCGTGAGACGGGGAACACAACCATACCAAATTCAACACCAAACCAGATTTTTTAAAATCCCAGGCAAGTGTTTATCTTGCTTATTTCGTTGATGCATCTTTCATATTGGTTTAGGAATGATTAGGATGAATTGTATGGAAGAAAAACCCAATTTAAGATAGGAAATTGCATGTAATGATGACTTAAATGATATTCTGGAAACCTTTTGTGATGTAGAGGATTAAACCACGAAATTTTGATGTTGTATAAGAAGGAATTCTGGGAAAACGGATTAGAACCATGATTAAGAGATTTCTAGGGTTCTTGAGTTTTAAATGAATTTTGGCTTGTTAATCCATGTTTAGTGACAAAAATTGACATGTTTTACGTAGGAAATGCATAATATTATGTTAGCATGTTAGTTGTATAAATCTTTGGACGTTTGGGAATGCAAAACTTGAATTTGGATGAAGATATGTGTTAGAACCCGTAACTGCAAAACTGCAGAAATCGCAATACCTGTTTGATCGATCGATCGAGCCCAGAGCTTCGATCGATCGAAGGTTCGATCGATCGAGCCCCTAACCTCGATCGATCGACCCCTCCTGGCAGACTTAAGTTCCCCTTTTTAAAATTGTTGAATTGATTCGAAATGAAGAAAACTCCTTAGACATCCTTGTTAAAATAATTTGGGAGATAATGATGACCAGTAAGATTTATTAATGAATAAGAGACCTTTAATGTAAGGCGAAATCTATATTTCTGGGATATTTTGCATAAGGGACAATGTAAGTATATATTAAAGGGGAGATACACGTAAGAGAGAGTTACGTTGGAACATAAATGGATACCTACTGAATTGTACATTTGGAAGAATAGAGTCCATGAGGGTTACGTAGTAAGTTGGAAAAACCCTTCAAATTAAAGTTAGAAACGAACCATTATACTTGATAAATAATAATGGGAAAATAAGAATAAATGTTGTGAATGTGGGTTATGGGATAAACCTAAATTTATATAATAAAAGTGGTATATTTATATGATTGTGTAGGCATATATTATATACTTGTGAAAATCATGTCCGCGCTACTTGTTATCCCTGAGGTTTCTGCGCTGAGACGATCTTATCTCGTGTGCCTCATGGGGGATATTGACTCGTACCCTAGAAGATAGAAATCCTAGGTACATGCTATCGAATCGGTAGTCACGGTCCTAAGAGACGTGAGGGTATGTACTGACCTCTTGGACTTGGAAACTATGCTTCGCCTCAATATTGTTTGTGTATGTAATTATACAGTTCGAGAGTGATTCCGAACTTGTATTCCCTTTAGTACGATTGATACGGGGATTGGATAGCTGAGTATGCCCGCACCATAATTTTTATGTGGGGTGTTGTTAGAATATATATATTATACGAGTATTTGATATATATATATGAAGTTCTGAAATTTGGGAAACTGCCTACTGTGTTATGGTAAGTAAGACATGTATAATGACTCAAATTGAAAATACTTGTTTTGAAAAGTATAATATGATATTGAAAAACTTTATGAATCAATAAAGTTAAAATGAGCGTTTTGTACTAAATGAAATTATCCTTTTAAACCATAATGTTGTTAAATCTTAAATCTTGAGAGTCACCTAAGATAAGTTAAATCCTTGGGGAAGGACAGTATGATATATGATGAGATAAACCATTGGGAAGGTTAGTGCGATAGGAGTGCACATTAGAAGAGAGGTGAGAATTTCTCAAGAGAGTGTCGCACTAATATGTTGTTGCATTGGCCTGTATCAATTTAAATACTTGCTAAACGAATTTTTAAATCATATACACTATCGGGCTCTGACCCGTTTCTATTCCTCTTTCTCTCTTGTATATATATGTATATATTACAGGTGCCCAGCCACATGGGCGTCTTGTTTAAGATCCCTTGGAAGGAACGTACTGTAGCTTAGGTGGGAGTTGCATGCCACTTGCTTAGACGATTTCATTTACTTGATTCCACTTCTATCATTCTCCTTATTGGGCATGTGTCGCCCTTTCCACTATTTATCTGTTTTATTGGGACATTTGTATTTCAGTTATTTCTAGTACTATTACTTTGGGATTTATTCAGCATGTATGTTTTACTTTAAGTTTCAAATGCTGGGATTTAGTTGTTGAATGTTTGAATTAATTGGATTATATGTTCCAGGATTATTGTGGTGTGATTCTTTAAATATTGAATTGTTGTAGATAATTAAATCTTTATTTTCAAAATAAAATTTGGAAAGTAATGTTTAAAAATGGTTTTGACACTTAGCTTAATTAAATAGGGTGTTAAATTTGGAAAAGTTATTTTTACGACAGTGATGCTAAGAATGAACCAACTGTTCACCTTGATTTTAATTAAATAAAGGATTGATCGTCCGGTATTTAATTAGGCGGGGTGTCACATTAGTCCCATACCTAAGGGTCCCCATTTTACACATATGTCCTACCCTATGAATAGGATGAATTTCTAACATAAATCTCATCCTAGTCTCATGCCTAGGCTAGCGCAACGATGATAAAACATAAAAATCAGCCCACCCTCGAAATATAAAATCCGCATAAATCTACACTAACTAGTTCCATACCTAGCAAGCATAAATCATAACCAAAGGCCTACCCACTAGTCTCATATCTACTAAGCATCCTATAATTAATTTGAGAAACATACTACCCAAAATCTCCTCGTCCCCGCAATGGAAAAAGTGACTAAAACAAATCACACAATACACAATTCATAAGCACCACATAGCAATTTAATCATAAGGGTCCCAATTTAATTTAAATCAATTACTAACACCGTCGTTGATTTCAACACAATTAATTCCATTCAAAAAAATGTTAAATTAATTAACATGCAATAATCTTCAATATGACATAGTTATTTTCTTTTTATAAATCATCTACTTTTTATAAGTGTGAACGCGTCCCGAAAACCGTATAAATAACCTCCAAAAATTCTACATGAGAACCTACACCCAAAATCATAAAAAATCAAAAAATCTTACCTACGCACCCAAGGGTTTCAAAGATTAATTCATATTAAAAAATTTCATCAAAAACCGTCCTATAATTAAGTGCCCACTTTCTCTAATTAAGTTATTAATTGATTTTAATCAAAACACATTATTAAGGGTTTAGGCGACACTTATAATGCATAATACTAAAGGAAAGGAATAGAGTATTCATGCCGATGATTTAGATGAAGAAGATCTAATTTGACAATTGGATTCCTCTCGAAAAATTAGCAAAGAGTCATTCTTGAACAATCTTGAGAAAACACCAATTAAGCCTTCAAATATCGAGTCAAACACTTGATTATGTTTGGGGCTAAAGTTTGTAGATGAAAGGGAATAATTTTGGAGAGGTCTTCTGGTTGAAAAGTTGATGAAGAAGTGATTTGAAAAGCCAAGCCATGAATTTGTTGTGATATATAAAGGATTAAGAGTTTGATTAAGAAAAGAGTTTTAATCAGATAGAAACACTAAAAAAACATTCTAGACGATCGGACAGTTGGAATTGGCTGAAATTTGGGAGCGTAGTATCTGAAGATGAGTGGAAGCTGCGTAAAAAATTTCAACTCGATCGGAAGGTCGGATATTTTTATATTTTTTTCTAAAGAGTTTTATGATTTGAGGACTCTTATAGAGTTTTTTGTTTTGAGGACACTTCTAAAGGACCCAAGACTTATATATACTCATATTAGGAGTCTTTTAATCTAGGTTTTCGAATTTCGAATATAAAAACTAACATATTAATTAATAAAAATAAAATCCAAAATTTTATTTTTCTCTAATTTTTGAATTAATTAAATAATTAATTAATAAAAACACGGGTTGTGTTACATACTTCCCCACTAGCAAAGGAATTTCGCCCTCGAAATTAGACGAAGCAAAAATATCAAATGTAAATCGCGAAACATAAAATAAGGCTGACGTACGCCTGCTTACTGAATATTATAATTGGGCGCCCATACATCCAATCCTACGCGCACCTACCCCACGAACAAAAAAATAATATATATCGCTATATATATACATTATTATGAAAGTAACGGCGTACCACATGCTCTCACAAATCACTACTCGATTCTATTTTTGATAAGCTTCGCAAGACATAAATCCTCAAATCAAATCACATCGTTGCATCGATATAAGACATACCCATAATTTATACTAGTGATCTTCCAAATAATTAACGTCTCCAAAATCAACTCTAAGGATCCTCACATCAAGATTACTAATTCTAAACTCAATACCTACAACGTCCTTAACACAAAATTATATATCTCTAAGAAACACATCTAACACATACCCCCTACCTTAAGGAATACGAATTAATAAAGGGAATCAAATATCGATAACGCGGAAGCTAAACGGACTCACAACCTACGAGACCTAAGACATTTCTCTGATACCATCTGTAACCCCCCGTGCAACTGCCAAACTACACCGAGCGTCACTAAATAAATACCATTCTCAACATGTGACAGATATGAGACAATAAAAAATCAATCCACGAGATGAATAATAATCCATCCCAAATGATAACGACCAAAAATGCGGTAAAAGAAATCCATCACATGCTAAAACTCCAAATAAATCCAATCTCCAATACTGAATTAATTAAAATTCGAATATTAAACCAACTGTAAATACTCTAACTGAAATCCTCAAACAACTTTGGAATCGAATGGCCCGATAAAACCCAAATGAAGTGTCATAATGAAATACGACGAAAAGGAAAGTCTAAACTAAATAAAGCACTAAAGTAAATAACTCCAGTTGCACCTCCAAACGATGATCTCCAAATAGTCCTATGCATATTCTCTAAGACTTACCCTGAAAAATTTTAGTCAACGCACAAGGTCAGATCCCCGAGCATGAATACACACTGCTCCCCTCAAATAGGGTACGTCAACCGAGATAGTAGCATTATACATGATAAATATCACAATAGAATATTTTAATTAAACGAAATATAATTAAATGCGATAGCAGAAGTCACTAAGTACCCTCAGTAATTGTTATTCACAATGCACACTAGTATGATTTTAATTTTAAGCCCCAAGTTGTTAATTTAATTAAATTGACCCAATTTATTATCCTTCTCACTTTATTATAGCGGTCCTCCCGCAAAGTTTTACACTTCCCCTTGTCAATACCCATCTGATCCGTTTAAACTGTCGATCTCACAATATGACAAGGTTTCACACACGACACGACATAAAGGTAAGCTGACACGTTTAAATTGTCGGTCCCCACACATTATGTTTCCACCAATTTTAATACCCGTTATTATCTTAGGCATTAATTCTCATTTATAAACTTTATCAATTTATCAAATTACCCCACCCTTAATATCGATGTGATATCCTCAAAATATCCCTTAGTCCCATATCTAAGGGTCCCCAGTTTACACATACGTCCTACCCTATGAATATGATGAATTTCTAACATAAATCTCGTCTTAGTCTCATGCCTAGTCTAGCACAACGATGATAAAACATAAAAATCAGCCCACCCCCGATATATAAAATTCGCACAATTCTACACTAACTTGTCCCATACCTGGCAATCATAAATCATAACCAAGGCCTACCCACTAGTCCCATACCTAGTAAGCATCCTATAATTAAGGTGAGAAACATACTCCCCAAAATCCCCTCATCCCCGCGATGGAAAAAGTGACTAAAACAAATCACACAATACACAATTCATAAGCACCACATAATAATTTAATCATATGGGTCCCAATTTAATTTAAATCAATTAGTAACACCATTGTTGATTTCAACACAATTAATTTCATTCAAAAAAATGTTAAATTAATTAACATGCAATAATGTCAATATGACATAATCATTTTCTTTTTATAAATCATCTACTTTTTATAAGTGTGAACGCGTCCCAAAAACCATATAAATAACCCCCAAAAATTCTACATGAGAACCTACACCCAAAACCATAAAAAAACCAAAAAATCTAACCTACGCACCCAAGGGTTTCAAACATTAATTCATATTAAAAAAATTCACCAAAAACAATCCCATAATTAAGCGTCCACTTTCTCTAATTAAGTTATTAATTGGTTTTAATGAAAAACAAATTATTAGGGGTTTAGGCGACACTCAAAATGCATAATACTAAAGGAAAGGAATAGGATATTCATGCCTGTGATTTAGATGAAGAAGATCTGAGTTGATAGTTGAATTCCTCTCAAAAAATTAGCAAAGAATTGTTCTTGAACAATCTTGAGAAAACACCAATTAAGCCTTCAAATATTGAGTCAAACACTTAATTAAGTTTGGGGATAAAGTTCGTAGGTGAAAGGGAATAATTTTGGAGAGGTCTTCTGGTTGAAAAGTTGATGAAAAAGTGAATTGAAAATCCAAGCCACGAATTTTTTGTGATATATAAAGGATTAAGAGTTTGAAGAGTTCTAATCAGATGCAACACTAAAAAAAACATTTCGGACGATCGTCCCATTAGAATTGGCAAATATTTAGGGGCATAGTAGCTGAGACGAGAGGAAGCAGCCCAAAAAATTTCAGCTCGATCAGACGGTCAAATAATTTTTATTCTTTTTTCTAGAGAGTTTTATGATTTGAGGACTCTTAAAGAGTTTTATGTTTTGAGGACTCTTCTAAACGGCCCAAGACTTATATACACTCATATTAGGAGTCTTGTAATCTAACCCTCCAAATTTTGAATATAAAAAATAATATGTTTAATTATTAAAAATAATTAAATCCAAAATTTTATTTTTCTCTAATTTTTGAATTAATTAAATAATTAATTAATAAAAACACGGGGTGTTACATGATGGTAGGAAGCCAGCTTGATCATGGCTTCCTCTCTTCGTTCATCCACTAAGTTTAGTTCAGTGCATAAGGCATCATCATTTAGCCATTGGTCGACCAAATTGGTTCTCATAGTAGGGAGACCTGCTTTAAGTGGAATAATTGCTTCCATATCATATGTTACCACGAAGGGGGTTTCCCAAGTAGGAGTTCTAGGTGTGGTATGGTAGGCCCAAAGAACACGAGGGAGCTCATCCACCCAAACACCCTTTTCTCTTTTTAGCCTCTTCTTCAAACTGTCTAGCATTATTTTGTTGGGGGCTTCTACCTGAACGTTGTTCTGGGGGTACGCTACCGAATTGAAGTGGTGCTTAATGACATGCTTATTACAAAAGCTTTGAAAGAAACTTCTTTCAGACTGCGTGACATTGTCAGTGATGATAGCCCTTGGTACCCCAAAGCGTGTTATGACGCTCTTCAAAATGAACCTTGTCATGTCAGCGTCTCGAATATTTGCTAGTGGTACTGCCTCTACCGACTTGGTGAACTGTACTGACCAGTAGAAATTTACGATTTCCAAGTGAGGCGGGTAGTGGTCCCATAATGTCCAATCCCTATTGTGCAAAGGGCCAAGGACTGCTCGAGGATTTTTAGTTGCTTGCCGATTAATGAACCATGGCGGAGAATTTTTGGCATTTTTCACATCTTCAAGCATAGATATTTGCATCCCTTTGCATGTGTGGCCACAAGTAGCCTTATTTAATCTCTCAGAATGCTAATGATCTTCCTCCTGTGTGACTTCCATAAATACCATCATCAAGCTCACTGAGAACTTTCTCGGTGTCTTACGGGCGGACGCATTGGAGGTAAAGGCTTGTGAAGGATCTCTTGTAAAGCTTTCCCCCTAAGTCAAAATAGAAACGGAATGCTTTTACTCTTATCTGATGAGCCAATTTCCCATCATCCGACAGCATGTCACTCTTTGTAGGTAGGCAATAATGGAATCCATCCAAGTAAGGGTTCTTTCTATAAGGAGGGCCTAGTTACAACCATTGACTGATCAATGCTAGGTCGGGCAAGGAACTCTAACATGACTATTTTACCCCCGAGGGAACTGCTGAATGCGAACCTCCATAAATCCTGCTATAAGATCCCTCACCACGATAAGGTAAGCTACCATCCTATCGTCTTTTGCATTAAAATCTATGCTTACTTATTTGGAGACTAGTTTGGAGTCACCGAACATGTTAAGGCGCTTTACCCCTAGTATTTGGGCTTTGTGCAGGACAACTATCAGTGCTTCGTATTTCGCTTCGTTATTGGAGGCTTTAAATCCCAACTTGATTCCCTGATCGATGACAGTCTCTTTTTGTGTGATGAGGACGATACCTACTCCTGCCCCCTTAGAATTGGAGGCTCCATCAATGTATAGGGTACAGTCCTTGGACTGTACTTCCTTACTTGTTGATTGCTCCATCACCTTTTGGTTAGTCAGCTGGTCCCTTGTGAATTTCAAGATGAAATCGGCCAAAACTTATCCCTTAATTATTGTCCTTGGCTGAAAATGAATATCGAACCTTACCAGCTCGATTAACCACTTTGATAGTCATCCATAGAAGTTGACTTTTAGAGGATATCTTTGAGGGGGAATGAGGTGATCACTGTTATTGAGTGTACATTGAAGTAGTGTTTCAGCTTCCTGGAGGCAACCACCAGTGTATAGGTCAGCTTCTCTAAAGGCAAGTTGCGTTGTTCTGCATCCAAGAGTGTCTTTCTGGCATAATAAACGAGGTACTATCCACCCACTTTTTGCATACCAGAGTTGAGCTAAAAACATGGTCTGATACTGCTAGGTAGAGGAATAGGGGATCTCATCGTCAGGGATTACCAATAATAGTGCTTTGTTGAGGTAGGACTTAATCTATTCCAAAGATTTTGATTAGTCATCATTCCACGTATTCTCCTTCTTTAGTAACTGGAAGAATGGTCAGCAACATTTCGAGGACTTGGAGATGAAGTGATTGAGTGTTGTGAGCATTTTAGTAAGCTTTTGAATATCTCGCAACGTCCTAGGGGCTGGATCTTATTGATCGCATCAATCTGATCTGGATTGGCCTCAATCCCTGACTAGATACCGAATGAACACTTACTTGCATTAAGTTTCATTCGGTACTTTCTGAGTATTTCAAAGGTTCCGGACAAGTCCATGAGATGTTCGGCTTTGTTCTCGCTCTTGACCAACATGTCATCAATGTATACTTCCATGATATCCCCCATCTACTGCTTAAACATCTTCATGATCAGCCTCTCATAAGTGGTTTCGGCATTTTTTTAGGCCTAACGGCATGACCTTGTAGCAGTATAGACCGACTGGGGTTATAAAGGATGTTTTGTCTTGGTCGGGGCTACATAACAAAATTTAATGGAACCCTGAATAGGAGTTCAGAAAACTCATTCTTTTATGAGATTCCATGTCATCCACCAGCTGATTAATTTTAGGTAGTGGGAAGTTGTCTTTGGGGCAGGCTCAGTTGAGGTCTATGAAGTTAATACAGACCCTCTAACTGCCATTGCTTTTATGTACTACCACTGGGTTGGAAAATAATTTAGAGAAATGAACTTCCCTAATGGATCCCACATCAAGAAGCTTCCCAACTTCGTTCTCCACCGCTTTAGCCTTTTTAGGGGCTATTCGGCGTGCCTTCTAAGTGACCGGTTTGAAGGTTGGGTCAACATCCAAATGATGGCAGGCTACACCAGGATCAATTCCAGGCAAATCATATGGCTCCCAGGCAAAAACATCAAAATTGCTTCTCAAGAAGGAAATTAATTCCTTCTTTTTCATGATCGAAGAGCGCAGTCCCGATCAGAAACTTTCTGTCAGGCAAGTTGTCATCAACACTAACTAATGCAATTCAAGAATCTGAATATGCTGAAGATGAATGCGGGGCTGATTATACACATGGGAGTGGAGATAAATTTGCATAAGACCCTTTGTCACTTTCTAGTGGTCCAATTACAAGACTTAGAGCCAAACATTTTAAGGAACCGTTTATTGGGCTGATCCAAGAGAAGTGGGCTGATTCTGAAAAGATGGAGACCAAGATGGGCCCAAATGATAATCAAGGTTGAGTCCATGCCATTACAACAATTTGAGGAGCTAATTATCATGCAAAAACGTAGCCATCATGTTCACACCATAAATGGGCATGAATTTATCTATTTTCAAGGTTAATAAATGGGGGATGAATCTAGTCTTGGCTGGTTATCTTTAAATACATTGAACTTAGCCATATTTTGTTGTTTTCCAAGTCCAAGTGGCCTAAAAAATGAGGGAACTTGTTTACTTTGACAATTGTGTTGTTTTAATGCTTATTTATTTCATTCCCTGTTCTTGGAGGGTTATTCCAAGTATAAATGAGGGGAGCTACTAATTTTGTAAGCACTTTTTGACATAAACTAATATTATTGTGAGGTATTTTTGTTCCTCTTGGTTCTTAAGAAAACTTTATGAACTTGTCAAGTTAATCTTGTGGCGTTCAAACAACCAAACTTATCACCTTGATTCGTGAGAGATTCTTGGGTTTCTTTGTATGACGTTTTAATCCTTTGTTGTCTTGGTTCTTATCTTGCTAGGTAACGGGTCAAGGCTCAACAAACTTTGTTCATACAATCTTATGTTTCATCACAATTGTTGGTGGGGTTCATATCATTTTGTATCAGAGCCTATTTCTAAGTCAAGTTTGACTATTCTTTTATTTTTTATTTTTTCTTGTTTCCTCCTTTAGAAAAAAATGAAAAAAAAAGAAACAAAAAAATGGGAAAAAAAGGTTTTAGGAGGTGAGAAACAAGATTGAACACAAAAATTGTGTGCGTTCTTTTCTTTTCGTATTGCTGAAACCTTAAAAACTGTTAGATTCATTCTTTTTTTTTCTCCCGCAATCAAATTCCTTACCTTGTGATGAGTTTTGGTTGCTCCTCAATCTGAATTTTTGGTGGTTAATTTGAATTTGTTTATTGAGTTCGATTAAGAACTTAATAGGACACAAAAGAGTGGAAAAAGACAAGAGAGTGTGAGATCATAAGAGGGTAAAAGCCATTTTGAGTGAAAACACGAGTGTGAGTGAACCACGCGAGGGAGTGCTTATGAGGTTTCTAATATTTTTGCAGATTCTAAACATGTCAAATATTCAGGAAGAAGACACAACCGAAGAATTTCAACAACCATTTATTTTGAACCTTCAAATGTAAGCACTGATAGGGGAGATGAGGCGTATGTTGGGGGATGAATTAGAACCTATTCGAAAGAGGTTGGATAGGGTAGAAGTAGGAACAGCTAGGGGGAAGCAATAAGACATTCCCAATAGTCAACAAGGCGGACGTGTTCCATGGGGAAATATTGAGGAAAAAGAAGAGTTGGAGGAGTTTGATGTGTCAAATGTGAATCGGGGCAGGTTTGGCCGTGGTTATGAGGATAGCGATGTTAGGATGGCTAGGCCTAGGAGGGATAATGATTTAGGAAACATAAAGATTAAAATCCCATCTTTCCAAGGTCAAAATGATCCTAAAGCTTATTTGGAGTGGGAAACTAAAATGGAGATGGTGTTTGATTGTCACAACTATTCAGAGAAGAAGAAGGTTAAATTGGCTACAATTGAATTCACCGATTATGCCATTATTTGGTAGGATCAATTATGGATTAATGGGAGGAGGAATAGAGAGCCACCCATTGACACTTGGGAGGAGATAAAAATCTTATGAGGAGGCGATTTGTACCCAACCACTACTATAGGGGTTTGTTTCAAAAATTGCAGAGATTAACTTAAAGTTCCAAGTGTGTGGATGAGTATTACAAGGAGATGGAGGTAGCTATGATCTGAGCTAATGTGGAAGAGGACCGGGAAGCCACCATGGCAAGGTTTTTGCACGAATTAAACCGTGAGATTGCTGATATAGTCGAGTTGGAGCACTATGTTGACTTGTCGGATATGTTGCATCAAGCCATAAAGGTGGAGGAACAACTCAAGCGAAAGGGGTTAATAAGGAAGGGACAATTTGTGTCTACCAACAACACATGGAAGATAGCCCCTAAAAGGGATGAAAATGTACAAAATAAGCCAAAATTTGAACCCTTTAAGAATGCCAAGTCAGCAACAACCACAACTTCAGGTAACACCGATATTTCTACTTCTAAAACACATGATATTAAGTGTTTTAAATGTTAGGGACGAGGTCACATAGCCAACCAATGTGTAAAAAAAGGGCGATGGTGATCAATGCACAAGGAGAGCTTGAGTCGAAGAATGAAGAAGAAGTAGATGATGGCATGCCACCTTTGGAAGACATTGATGATGAGCAAAATGTTGTTATTGGAGATTCATTAGCAGCAAGGTGAGTTCTCAATGTGCAGTTTAAGGAAGAAGAATGTAGCCAAAGGGAGAACTTGTTCCATACTAGGTGATTTGTAAATAACAAAGTTTGCAATGTTATTATTGGTGGGGGGATTTACAAAAATGTGGCCAGCACTGATTTGGTGGAGAAATTAGCATTAACAACCTTGAAACATCCCCGCCCTTACCGACTTCAGTGGATGAATTAATGTGGTGAAATCAAGGTGACGAGGCAAGTGTTGGTGGCGTCATCCATTGGCAAATATGAGGATGAGCTGCATTGTGATGTGGTTCCTATGCACGCATGCCATTTATTGTTAGGGAGGCCATGGCAGTTTAACCTAAAGGTAACGCATAATGGGTTCACAAATAAGAATTCTTTTACTTTTGAAAATCAACCTATCACTCTTGTGCCATTAACACCAAAAGAGGTTATGGACGACCAACTGAAGTTGCAAAGGTCAAATGAAAAGAAGAGAGAAAAAGAAAGGAAGACCAAAATTGAGAAAAAAGAAAATGAGAAAAAAGAAGCTGAGAAAAAAGAAATTGAGAGAAAAAAAGTTGAGAAAAAAGAAATTGAGAGAAAAGAAGTTGAGAAGAAAAATTTGAAAATAAAGAAAGAGGGAAGAAATTCAATTACATTGCAAAAAAAGTGAGATCAAGAGAGCATTATTTTCACATCAACCTCTTATTGTACTCATGTACTAGGAGGCTCTTTTATGTACTAATGATTTGGCCGGTTCATTACCGAGAAATATTATTTCTCTTTTGCAGGAGTTTGAAGATGTCTGTCCCGAAGAGGTACCTCATGGCTTGCCTCCAATTAGAGGAATTGAACATCAAATTGATTTCATACCTGGTGCATCACTTCCAAATTGACCTGCCTATAGGACCAATCCAGAAGAAACAAAGGAGCTTCAAAGGCAAGTAAGTGAATTAATGGAGAAAGGGTATGTGCGGGAAAGCATGAGTCCTTGTGCGGTTCCGGTTCTGCTAGTTCCTAAGAAAGATGGGACATGGAACATGTGTGTTGATTGTCAAGCCATCAACAACATAACGGTAAAGTATCGTCATCCCATTCCTAGATTAGATGATATGCTGGATGAATTGCATGATTCTTGTGTTTTTACAAAAAATGATCTTAAGAGCGGATATCATCAGATTAGGATTAAAGAAGGTGATGAATGGAAAATTGCCTTTAAAACTAAATATGGCTTGTATGAGTGGTTAGTGATGCCTTTTGGTTTAACTAATGCTCCCAGCACTTTTATGTGTTTGATGAACCATATTTTGCATACATTTATTGGCAGATTTCTAGTTGTATATTTTGATGATATCCTAACTTATAGCAAAAGCTTGGAAGAACCTATAGATCATTTGAAATCTGTTTTTTTAGGTAATTAAGTATATTAAAAGAATAAAAAGATATACAAGGAATCAAGCCAAAGGCAAAAACCTAGAGGTAGGGCATACCCCACCCCCACAACAATCACAACAAGACCAATAAAAGATCAGTCCCACTAACAAGGCAAGACCACCAAAATGGATTAAAGGAACATCATGGACTCAGGAATCCCCCATTGGTTGCACACCATCCCGTTGTTATAAGTTCCTCTGCTATGATGCCTGCCATTTCTTTCTATCCAGAGGCAATAGATAGTAGTAAAAGATAAGGTCCTGACTTTGTTGAGGAAGTTGTTACTGTTAGTACACTCCATTGCCATCTCCATTTCCCTATCTCAGGTCCCCATCGTCCTATAGCATTGCTTCCTGTATAGAACCTCCATACAAACCTCAATGGAGTAAGGGAAATCATTAAGAATGTGAGTAATAGTTTCAATACCATAAGATCATTGGTGGCAGTAGTTATTATCAACAACTCCCCACTCCAGCAGTTTATCCTTAGCGATGAGGCTTCTGCAGGCCAACCAGGCAATGAATGAGCATTTAGGTATGTTAGCACGGTTCCAAACAAGCTTGGCCCAATCCACATTGGAGTTGTGGTTGTACAAAGCCTGGTAGTCAGACTGAATAGAGACAGTCCCAGAAGTAGAGGGAAGCCAAGAGATCTTATCCTCCTGAAGAGAGATAATAGGAAGAGGACCTGCTTGAATATCATTAAGTTCCCACGTAATGGTAGAAGGTCATCTCCATCTAAGATCACAAATTAAATCAGCCACTTTTGCATTGGAATTACTTGCAGCGTCATAAATGGTCCTATCCCCAAACAAAGGGTGTAGAGGGACAAGAGGATGCCAACTGTCATTCCACATAAAAGTATTGTTACCATTCCCAATTATGGACTTGATGAGAGGTCTACCCTCCCTCCTCATTTTGAAAATTTTCCTCCAAGCCCATGTGCAATCATTGGGGATAGTAATGACCTAGAAGCTTATTATTTTGATCTTATATGTGTGACGCGATTTCACCCAAAGGCTCTCCTTATTGTTGTAAATGTTCCAAATGTGTTTCATCATAGCAACCTTATTCCATTCCTCAATGCATTTGATGCCAAGGCCTTCTTCGTCTTTTGCTTTACAAACCTTATTCCAAGCCACTTTAACCCCACTGTGTTTCAGGTCTGATCCATGCCAAATGAAGTCCCTAATAAGATGATCAATAGCCTTGGTAACTTTTTTAGGCAAAATAAAGAGACTAGCTCAGTAGATTTGAATGTTGAAGAGGACAGAGGTAACTAATTGTAGCCTGCCTGTATAACTGAGAAATTTGTTTGTCTAGCTCTTAATCCTCGTAGTAAGTATAGATATTAAATCCTTATAGTCCTCAACTTTAAGTCTAGTAGAGATCACAGGCACGCCCATGTATTTGAATAGGGGTTTCTATAATTGGAAACCAATTCTATCATCAAGAGCTTGCGCATGGATGTCATCCATGCCCCCACCGTAGATGTTACTTTTGCCCAGGTTTGAGCACAGCCCTGAGAGAAGAGTAAACTCCCCAAGAGCGTGGTTGATACAGTCAATCGATTGATCATCCCCATTACAAAATATCACAAAATTTTTAGCAAAGCACAAGTGGTTATCAATGACATCGATGATTGGATAATGATCCGAGACCATGGGGGAGATAGTATCTTTGGAGTTAGGGAAGGCATTAATCCATCATCATTTTGCAGCACCCTATTAATTCTATATTTAATATTGTCAGCACCAGCTTACTTCTTATTCCAGGTAAACCACACGCAATTTGATACCATGTTATCAGCATTAATTTCAAATAAACAGATATTGAACTCATTAGTTGCAACCTCATCAAGGCTATTAATTCCTTTTTTGCATCCCCTCTTCTAATAATGATAACGTCTCACTTTAACACCCAAGGCCTATTATTAACAACATTATTATTGGTTCTAACAAAATTCCATAAGCTCCTCCTACTCTCCTAGATATTATCCCCATAAATGAAGGAGGCAAAAGAGATAGTCTCTGTACTAATCACATACACTTTGCACAACATGGATTGGGTGTGAGAAGGAATCACTCCAACTGACAAAATACTGTGATTACACCCAATCAATACTCTAGAACCCCCCCTCCCTATCACCTACCACTAAAAATAATATAACAGGGAAGTACACAATATGACAGGAATAGATGTTCAATACGATAACGGTAAACAAAAACGCAACAATACGAATACTGTATACGAGTCCAATGCAACACCCGAGTATTGTACCAATTTAATTCTCAATAATACATCAATGGGTCAACGGACCTCACCTCACCTAGTCATCTCAAAGGCTTATTCTGGATATTGGACTTTTGGACTTTTGGCGGGTGCCCATTCTCAATGTCATATAAAAATTTCATGGCACTAGCCCAAATAACAAATACATAATATTACAATCGAATGGGTACATGGGATTCCAGTAAATGTCATGTATTCAAGATGAGTGCAAATAAATGAGGAATAAAAATAATACTCTCTAGAGATTTAGAGAAGCATATTGTGTAAACCTCGTACCTCAATTAACGAAAGGAATCCATGATGAAACTTTCGACAAACAAAAAAAAGTTCCATTATTCTCACTAAGTAACTCGTTAATTATGTCATGGCCAATTTCAGTCTAGACCTTGCATTTTTCCTTCTCTCAATACATATATTTTGTTTTCACGACTATTTATTTATCGACGCACTTTTTTTCTTCAGCACACATCATGTGCTAATGCCACTATTTATATAAACCATGAATAATATTGTGGCTAAAAAAAACTACAACAAATATAGATTTTGTTTTTCAAACAGATTTGACCTATTTAAAAGGAAACGTGATTACTAGATTTCTATTGTTCACCCACCACCTTCGGGTACTACGGTTTAAAACCATCACATAAGTCGCACACATGAATCCACTAGTTCTCTTATATCTCTCCATAAAAGATATTTGTTTAGGTAGCATTTATATACTAATTAAGATATCTAATCAACAATTCAGTTGTACTGTCAAAGTACATATCACGCCTTTCAATCTACCTCATACAGCTAGCATCTCATGCCATTATACTATCAGTTTTACTTTCATGAATAAAGCATTATCAAATGGATGATATTTCAAAAACTAAGATTTTTGACCAAAAGAATTCCTTCAAGTCTTTAGCTTTACATGTGTATAACTAAACTCTTACATATTTGACCCCAACTCACATGGCTACAATTAAGAAATCACAAACTTCTTTTTTTTATACAAAAATTAAATTACAATGCCATCTTAAAGACAAATAACGTACATGATACATAACCCCACCAATTATTTTTTTTTACATAAAGTATAATCTAAAAAAATTAGCAACTAAAAATTTATTACAAAAATAACGGGGTATTACATTAATCCACTTGAGATCTAATTGATCTGTTTGTTTTCATATATCCATCCAATAAAAAGATATTCAATACATCCATATATAATTTAAATTCCATCCAGAGATATTTGGATGATATATGTTTTCCCATATGAGAGAAAGATCTCTAAACTTATTATTAAAGGATTACTAAAAGGACAATTACTAGACTTGCACATCATGATAACTCTCTTGTATTTGATCTCTATAGTTTCTAAGGAGGCATCCAAAATTCTAAGAATTAAATACGTAATCATTCTCAGTTGGAATATGTTTTTGGTTTCGACCTTTTCCATCTAGATTTATAAATGCTTCAAATGTTGCCTTTGTTTAGGTTTTGGATTATATGGATATCTCTATTAGAAAATAAACTGTGACACCCCGACTAATTAAATACCGGGTAGCTACTCCTTTATTAAATCAATACAAAATGCCAAGTTGGTTCAGTTAATAGCATCACTGTCGAAAACATTTTAATAATTACTAACCACCTAGTATTTAAAAAGTAAGTTGCCAAATTTTAATTTAAGTCTGATTAACATGCAGTAAAAGAATAATGGAAGAACAACATAATCCATTCACCATAACGAAGTAAATAAATAACCAACAATAATAAGTCCGGAGGAAAAACTCCTCACAACAATCCCACAAATGAAATAATAACACAAGTCTGAATCCTGAATTAATTACATGCCCGAAGTCTGAATAACTGAAATAAATGAAATGTCTCTAAAGAAATGGGCGACATGCCATATAACTGATAAATCTGAACATAGAGTCAATATAGATGAAGCCTCTACAAGTGATTCGTCTCGAATATTGCATATTTTCGCCCGTTATCTTTATGCATTCTAGCACTTTTACGGTCCTAAATGCCTATAATTATGCTCATTAACCAGACAACCTTGGATTTGGATATATACATACTTTGCAGGGGTTATTTGTGCTTTTGTAGGTATTGGAACGCTAAAAGGAGGTTCGGTTGCATTTCGGAGAAGTTCCGTCATCGAATGCTACTTCAAGGGCAATTTGGTCTTTTCAAACTCACTATTTTTTATGGAATGAAGTTACCAACATGTATATCATCAAATTATCTTTCCGTGGCCACTGACCGTGCATCATTCTGACTCCGTATGTGGAAGTTATGCCCATTTCCGGAAGGTTTCGGTATTTTCTTCTACTTCAAGGGCATTTTGGTAATTTCATACTGCAAAATTTGGAGGGTTTCAAAACATAATCATGTATAGAATTTAATTAGCTTCGCGTCGGTTCTGACCACGCCTCATTTCGATTCCGTATGAGGGAGTTATAGCCGTTTTTGTGCAACGCCTCAAAATTGGTTCAAAGTGGAAAAGTGGACTGCCTCCAGCCCAAGGCAAATTCCAAAAGTGCGGTCGACCGGTCCCAAACATGAGGTCGACCGGTTCCATCAGATATGGACGAAAATTGACATATTTTGGGTTTTTTGGCTTGGTTTTGTTTGGGGTTTGTTTTGGGGTATAAATAGAATGTTGGGGGCTTTTATTTGAAAAAGATATATTTCATTTTAGGTTAGAAGCATTTCGGGATTTTTGTGGAGTGTTTTCCCTCTCCTCATTTTGGTTGTATAATCCACCATTAATGTAAGTTCCTTGCACTATTCATCTTCTTCCTCTTATTCTTGCTTTGTGCCCTAGATTTACTTCATGCTTTATTTATTTCAAATCTAGTTTAATTTGTGTAGTGTAATTTAATTAGTTGATTTATTTATGTTGTTTATCATGCTTAGTGGCTAATTTAGTTTAGGTTGTCTTGGATTGAACTCACCTAGGGTTGATTTGGTTGCTTTGCTTTGGTGATGGTGTTTACGGATTTATTTCAAGTGTGTTGTCCTAGTTATTATGCCTAGGAGATTTGACGGGGTATATCATGTATGCTCCGTGCTTACGACCTTGCGTGCGTAATTTACGGGGTATTTGTTGATGCCAAAATCTTATTAGGCTTTTATGCAAATTTAGGGGTGTGACAACTCTTGATTTACTTAACTGTCGAAACGAGACGCAACCTTAATAACTCATCGACCCATGTAACCATTTTATACTAATTAACTCGGGTGAGGGATATTCGACGCAACCTATAGTTTTTATTCTCTTTATTAATTTAGTTTAATTTTCCTCGCCTAGATTTATCTTTCCCTTTCATGCATCTTTTCTTTTAGTTTGTAATTCACCTTTTACACTTTTATTTCGGAATATTAAACCTTATAAATTCTAACAACTTGTCCCTGTGGATTCTCGATACCCGACTTACCGCTCTACTTGCCCCGCAAGTGTAGTTGTAACTTAGGTTTTTGTATTGAGTTGGCGAAACCAAAACAACGACTAGCGTCTTTACACGCGCTACTTTTCGCACTTAATCAACAAGCAAAGTCCTGTAACTTCCACAAACAACAACAGCTCGTCACCTGAATGAGAATCCTAAGCATGGTGTCCTTGTGGCTGGGCACCTAAAATGGTTTTTACAAAAATAGGTTTGAAAGCAAATGGGTCAGAGCCCGAAAGTGGAAATCATTTTAAAAACAGCAAGTGTTTTAACAACATTAAAACATTAAATGCAAAATACATGTTAGGACGTGCACTCACATGAAATTCTCACCTCTCGACTACATGTGCACTCCTAACGTACCGTACCCATCTAATTACATACATATCTAACCAAACCGTAATAAGTTCTACCCCTTACTACTCGATTCCCATATTACATTCTAGCGTTATCAAATCAATAGAGGGCTTTACTTAAACTCAGATTCTCAATTAGTAATACAATTCATTTCAAGTTATTCCTTTATGTTTTCTCAAAATGTTTCCATATTTATACACACAATAACACATGAAAGTTCCCATTAATTAAGTATATATTATTCACGTCATAAATATACAATATAAGCACCCCGAGACTAAGCTGCGGTGCACACATACTCTGCTATCCATCCCAGTACATCACGTGCATAAGGATCACGCATTTCGAATCTCTCAGGAATCGTTCTCAGATAACAAGATCACAAATAATGGAGGCGAACACAGTCACATCACATGGGTCACGCACATACCTGCGCTCCCACGATCAGCAGACTTATTAACATCCCAATAAGTCCTTATTTGACCTATGTTCATCGAGGTACCAGTCTAAATCCGGGCAACACAAGGATTAGAGGGCCCTAAGCGAACGTAAACCTCCCGTGATAGCAAGTATGGTAGGTATGTCATACACATAAAATCATATACATATACTAAGTATGCACACATCTTAGTAATCACCATAATATATTGATGGTACACTTCTTATTCTCGTACCGACATATAGTGCTACACAATTTATATGTTCCCGGTTAATATAATAAATTAGGCCATCAATAGTTCTCGCATCGTAATAGACACTCACGTCCTACTCCATAATTTCCATTTGGTTCGAAACACACTTCTAGGTTTTACTCCTCTATATATCTCAAATGTCCCTACAATATCAATTTATCATCAAGGGAAGGTTATCTCTACCATTAAGTAAGGTTACGGGACACGCGAAATCAAAACAGGCTAAAAAGCCTAAACTGTCAACTCGTTAGAAGTCTCGTTCGAACGAGGCTGTTCGAACGAGAGTTCGTTCGAACGAACTGGGCTTTCTAACGAGATCTCGTTCGAACGAAAGGCATCGAACGAACATTCAACTCGTTATAAGGCGGACTGTCCACTCGTTAGAAGCTCGTTCGAACGACTTGGGTAGGTCTTCTAACGAGGGACCAGTTTCGAGCCCAGAAATTCCTATTTTCGTTTTTCCAACTTCTCTACACCTCCAATCTCATCCAAACATTAATCCAACGATTGTTCAAAGCCACTAATCATCTCTAAACATATTTAGGTCATATACTAATGAGATTCGTGGGGTTAATTCATTCTAACCTCATTCAATTATCAAATCTTCTTCATATTTCCCCCAATTTTAAGAACATGAACCCTAGAATTTATAAATCATCCAAGAGCCTAATTAAATCCGTTTTTGTTTCATCCCAGTTTATAATATCATCAGAATAATCATCTAAATACAAATCTACATGCTATTCCTCATCAAAAATGTAACTTTTACTTCCAATAAAAATGGGTTTTTCATTAACTCCCAAAAACAATAAGATTTTATCAATTCCTACACATGGAAGAAGCATTCTTTGCAAAAATATGTAATTAAACCACTTGCCTTAAGTGTATCTTTGGATTTGATGACGAATCTGATGAATGGTTCTCTCTCTCTCTCTGCAGAATTCCTCTTCTCCCTCTCTCTCCAAGCTTTCTTCTCTAATGGTGGCAATGGAGGCTAGGGTTTGTCTTAGGAACTTTGGGGCTAATTCTAATAACCCCCGTAGCCCTCTAATTAGTTAATGGCTGGTAGTGGGTTAGTGGGTCTTCTAATTTCCCATTTAAAACTCCTAAAATTCGTTAATCAAAAATCCCAAAATTCTAAAATTACCAAACTACCCTTATATGTTGCCGGTATGGCCTAAAAATGCCCCGGGACCCAAACTAAACCCCCGGCTAGTGTTTTCTGACTATTTCGACCCTTCCGGACGCGTTGGCGCACTCAAAACAACCATACGGTTAATATAAATAAAATTCACTTTTTAATTATCATAATTATATTCCATGACGCGACTGTCACACGCGTCTCAACAAAATTTTCAAATTGCCGTATTTCAATCTCACGACAAGTTTCATAATTCAATATTCATATATAGCCATATATACTCATTAATATCAAATACTAACTCGCATCTCGCTAGTATTTTTATCCGGATTAATTTCCAATTAATACGCATTTAATTTAATTAATCCCATAAATAAATATCACCAAAAGTACGGGGTATTACATACTTCCCCCCTAATAACAGAATTTCGTCCTGAAATTCGGAACTAGAAAGTACCTGGTAAGAACAACTCTGGATAACGATCTTGCATCTCATCCTCGTGCTCCCATGTGGACTCCTCGACATTATGATGTCGCCACTGAACTCGCACTAACGGGACTATCTTTGACCGTAGTTTCCGCTCACTTCGGTCCAAAATGGAAATCGGCCCCTCCTCGTAGGAGCTATCAGGCTGGAGATCGATGTCCTCCAAAGCAATATGAGAATGAGACAAATCGTCTCTAAGATATTTCCTTAGCGAGGAAATATGAAATACATCGTGAATCCGATGCAAATGCTCCGGTAATCCAAGCCTATACGCAACCGGTCCAATCCTCTCAATAATAGGAAATGGTCCCACATATCTCGGTGCCAACTTCCCTTTCTTCCAGAAATGCATAATCCCCTTCATAGGAGATACTCTGAGCAAAAACTGGTCCCCCACTTGGAACTCTTTGAAGAACCTCTTCGCATCGGCATAGCTCTTCTGCCGATGTTGAGCTACCCGAATGCGACTTCGAATCAAATCTATCCTCGCCGAAGTATCCTCAATCACTTCCGGCCCAAGTAGTTTGTTGTCCCCCACCTCCAAACAACATACTGGGGAACGACAAGGTCTACCGTACAACGCCTCAAATGGGGCCATGCCAATGGTGAACTGGTAGGAGTTGTTGTAAGCAAACTCCACCAGTGGAAGATACTGCTCCCATCCTCCCCCAAAATCAATGATACTCATACGTAGCATGTCTTACAACATCTGGTTTGTACGCTCAGTTTGCCCATCGGTCTGCGGGTGATATGCCGTACTCAACCGCAATTACATGCCCATGGCCTCTTGAAAACTTTCCCAAAACCGCGAAACAAATATCTTGTCTCGGTCAGACACGATATTTAGGGGAACAGAGTGAAGTCTCACTATCTCTACAATAAAGAGATGGGCATACTGTCCCGCAGTGTATTCTGTCCTTACGGGTAGAAAATGAGCGACTTTGGTCAACCTGTCCACAATTACCCAAATGGAGTCGTGACCTCTCTGGGATGTAGGCAACCCCGTGATAAAGTCCATGGAGATGCTCTCCCACATCCACATCGGGACATCCAACGGCTGTAGAAGTCCTGCCGGTCTCTAATGATCCACTTATACTAGCTGACAAGTGGCGCATTTTGAAACAAACACGGCAATATCTCTCTTCATCCCGCTCCACCAATACTGTCGTCTCATGTCTTGGTACATTTTATCCCCACCAGGATGTACCGCAAACCGTGAGCCGTGCGACTCTGCCATCACCTCGTGCCGCAATTCCTCCCCTTCCGGAACTACCAATCTCCCATTGAAGCGTAATCCACCGTTTGAGCTAACGGTATAGGACTCGGCTCCCTCTGCTAGTAATCGAACTATCTGTTCCTGACAGAACGAGTCATTTTCATGTGCCCTTACTACCTTTGTGACAATCTGCGGTGTAACGGTCATCACAGACATGAATGATCAGGCCACTGCATCCTGGTGTCCCAACTCCTTCCACTTGGCCTTACATATTTCTGCCACCTCATCTACTGGCCTACTGCTCAACGCGTCTGCTACCACGTTAGCCTTCCCCGGGTGATACTAGATATCAAACTGATAGTCCTTCACAAACTCAAGCCACCTTCGCTGCCGCATATTGAACTCCTTTTGTGTGAATAGGTACTATAGGGACTTGTGGTCCGTGAACAATCGAAACTTCTCCCCCAACAGATAATGTCTCCAAATCCGTAGGGCAAATACCACTGCCGCCAACTCCAAGTCATGAGTGAGGTAATTCTTCTCGTGAGGCTTTAGCTTACGGGATGCATAAGTAATGGCCTGACTCTCCAGCTGCAATACACTTCCAAGTCCTTGTAAGGACGCATCGGTGTAGACTAAATATTCAACTCCCGGTCTCGGCAATGCTAACACAGGTGCTGAGGTCAACTTATCCTTCAACTCGTCGAATGCCAACTGACAGGCATCATTCCACATGAATGGCACACCCTTACGAGTCAGATGTGTCAAAGGACCTGCTATCTTCGAAAATCCCCGAATGAACCTCCTGTAGTATCCTGCTAGGCCCAAGAAACTACGGATCTCTGTCGGCATCGTGGGATGTCCCCACTCCCTCACCGCGGATACCTTCCCTGGATCGACAGATATCCCCCGGTCGGAAATAATGTGTCCCAAAAACTGGACCTCCTTCAGCCAAAACCCGCACTTCTCATACTTTGCATACAGCTCGTTCTGACGTAGCATCTGCAAAACCTGCCTCAAATGCTCGGCGTGATCCTCCTCTGTCTGGGAGTAAACCAGAATATCATCGATGAAAACAATGACAAACTGATCTAGGAAATCTCTGAACACCCTATTCATCAAGTCCATAAACACGGCTGGAGCATTGGTCAAACCAAAAGGCATAACCCGAAACTCGTAAGAATCATATCTCGATAAGAACGAAGTCTTCGAGACATCCTCTTCCCTGATACGCAACTGATGGTATCCTGATCTCAAATCAATCTTCGAGAAGAAAGAATCTCCTCTAAGCTAGTCGAATAGGTCATCGATTCGAGGCAACGGATACTGATTCCGTATCGTGACCTTGTTCAACTCTCGGTAGTCCACACACAATCTCAGTGAACCATCTCTCTTCTTCACAAACAACACAGGGGCACCCTACGGCGAAGTACTCCTCCGTATAAACCCCTGACCCAATAACTGTTCAATCTGATCTCGTAGCTCTCGCATCTCTGTCGGAGCCATACGGTACGGTGCACGTGCTATAGGTCTCGTATCAGGCAATAAGTCTATGACAAAGTCTATCTTTCGACTGGGAGGTAGGCCTGGTATCTCCTGAAACACATCGGAATACTCCCTGACAACTGGGATCGAATCTAAAGGAATCGCAACCTCCTTAGAGGTATCCTCCTCTATGTAGTACAAATGAGCGATCGAGCCTCCCTCTGGGCGAGGCATCGCCACTACAAACATCTCTTTCCCCGGAATGGAAAAAACAATGCTCCCACCGAAGCAATCAATCATGGCTCTATAATCAGCGAGCCAATCCATACCGATAATCACATCGTGCACATGCATATCTAATACCAACATGTCTGCAGGTAATACCAAGCTACCAATCTCTACCCCCACTCCCCGGCATATAAAGAAAATAAGAGACCCACTCCCCAATGGTGAGTCTACACACGTCACTGTGCTCTCTGCTGTGGCTAACAACCCTAAGGCTTTCACAAAATGTGTAGCTATAAAATAATGCGTTGCCCCCGTATCAAACAAAACCCGACCCATAGTACCATGGATAGGAAATATACCCTCAATCGCGGGTGGTGCCTGCGGAGCTGTTGCCTGGTGGACGTTATAGACACGTCCATACTGTAACTGCCCCTGCTGCACAGGAACTGCTGGGATGGCTGGTAGTGCTGGCACCTGGGCTGGAGCTGGGAGAGCAGGTGGAAAAAGTGGCCTCTGTGGCTCATGTCGAGCACCCTGCTGCTGCGGGGCCCTGCCCCTATCAGGACAGTCCTGGCGTTTATGGCCGGTCTTGCCACAAATGAAACACTTCCCCGGGAAGTTTCCACCTCTCTGTCCCTGCTGCCCCCGGCCCTGGTGGCCGTTACCGTTCCTCCACTGGCCCTGTTGGCCCTACTGAAACTGCTGTTGACCATTCTGACCCTGCTGGTTCTGATGCCCGTTCAGACCCTGATGGCCCTGCCGGAAACCTCCATGTCCGTGCCTAAAATTTCCTGACCTGAACCTCTTGTGATCCCCCTGCTGGGAACCCTGGTCACCCTGTCTCTGCCCCTGAACAGATTGTGCCCCACTGGCACTATTTCCCCCAGTCCTGCCCTGATGGTTGGACTCTCCTGACCTCTTGCCTTCAGTCATGTGAAAACGATGATCCTGGCAGTGTAACAGTGCAGCGTTAACCACGTCAGAATAAGTGGCCAACGATAAGTTCCCCAACAAATGCTGACGAATCCTCCATGTCAACCCGTCCGTAAATTTCTGTATCTGATTCTCCTCTGTGGGTATCTCATCCGGAACAATGTTCAGAAGATCAGTGAATTTGGCCTCATACTCGGCCACAGTCTTACCCTCCTGTCGAAGGCTCATCAACTTCCTCCTCATTTTCGTATGAACAGCTGACGGAAAGTACTTGCGGTCGAACCGCACCCAGAACTCCTGAATAGTGAGAGTATCTCTCTCCTCCACAGTGGTAATAGACTCCCACCACTGCAGTGCAAACCCCACTAGCTTAAAGGTAGCTAGTATCTGCTTCTG
Source organism: Sambucus nigra (assembly GCA_949130495.1). Taxonomy (NCBI): domain Eukaryota; kingdom Viridiplantae; phylum Streptophyta; class Magnoliopsida; order Dipsacales; family Adoxaceae; genus Sambucus; species Sambucus nigra. The sequence goes on along the minus strand of OX422212.1, from coordinate 57,355,227 downwards.
GACATCAGTGCACTCATACATCCTCAAGTGCCACTGGATATCCTTCCTCCACTGACTAGAAACTACGACATAGGAGCTACCTGCGAACTCCGGAGGGTGTGCTTTCTGAAAAGCATCACGTACACGTTCCCAAGCAGACGGGAATGCATGTGCCTGAACTGGCGCGGCTACTGGCGCCTGAGGTGGTGCCTGCTGAACTATGGCTAGTGCGGCATTTACCGCCTGGGCCACAATGGCTGCAACCTCTGCGGCATTCATCGTGCCCTGAACTGGTGCGGGCTGTGGTTCTGGCGTTGCATCCCTGGGAATCCTTTTTGCACGTCGTGTAGGCATCTGAAATAAGAGTGAAGTTTATAAGTTCGCAGTTATAAACTTAAAATAGCTGAAGAACGTAGCATATACAAAAGAATACAACAGTCCTAAAATATAGGGCTCTATTTCAAAGAAAGCTCAGCGGAAACATAATAAGCCGTACAGATCCTAATGGACACTAGAACCTGATGCTCTGATACCACCTGTGACACCCCGACTAATTAAATACCGGGTAGCTACTCCTTTATTAAATCAATACAAAATGCCAAGTTGGTTCAGTTAATAGCATCACTGTCGAAAACATTTTAATAATTACTAACCACCTAGTATTTAAAAAGTAAGTTGCCAAATTTTAATTTAAGTCTGATTAACATGCAGTAAAAGAATAATGGAAGAACAACATAATCCATTCACCATAACGAAGTAAAGAAATAACCAACAATAATAAGTTCGAAGGAAAAACTCCTCACAACAATCCCACAAATGAAATAATAACACAAGTCTGAATCCCGAATTAATTACATGCCCGAAGTCTGAATAACTGAAATAAATGAAATGCCTCTAAAGAAATGGGCGACATGCCCTATAACTGATAAATCTGAACATAGAGTCAATATAGATAAAGCGTCTACAAGCAAAATCCTGTAACTTCCACAAACAGCTACAATTCGTCACCTGAATGAGAATCCTAAGCATGGTGTCCTTGTGGCTGGGCACCTAAAATGGTTTTTACAAAAATAGGTTTGAAAGCAAATGGGTCAGAGCCCGAAAGTGGAAATCATTTTAAAAACAGCAAGTGTTTTAACAACATTAAAACATTAAATGCAAAATACATGTTAGGACGTGCACTCACATGAAATTCTCACCTCTCGACTACATGTGCACTCCTAACGTACCTTACCCATCTAAGTACATATATATCTAACCAAACCGTAATAAGTTCTACCCCTTACTACTCGATTCCCATATTACATTCTAGCGTTATCAAATCAATAGAGGGCTTTACTTAAACTCAGATTCTCAATTAGTAATACAATTCATTTCAGGTTATTCCTTTATGTTTTCTCAAAATGTTTCCATATTTATACACACAATAACACATGAAAGTTCCCATTAATTAAGTATATATTATTCACGTCATAAATATACAATATAAGCACCCCGAGACTAAGCTGTGGTGCACACATACTCTCCTATCCATCCCAGTACATCACGTACATAAGGATCACGCAATCCGAATCTCTCAGGAATCGTTCTCAGATAACAACATCACAAATAATGGAGGCGAACACAGTCACATCACATGGGTCACGCACATACCTGCGCTCCCACGATCAGCAGACTTATTAACATCCCAATAAGTCCTTCTCTGGCCTATGTTCATCGAGGTACCAGTCTAAATCCGGGCAACACAAGGATTAGAGGGCCCTAAGCGAACGTAAACCTCCCGTGATAGCAAGTATGGTAGGTATGTCATACACATAAAATCATATACATATACTAAGTATGCACACATCTTAGTAATCACCATAATATATTGGTGGTACACTTCTCATTCTCGTACCGACATATAGTGCTACACAATTTATGTGTTCCCGGTTAATATAATAAATTAGGCCATCAATAGTTCTCGCATCGTAATAGACACTCACGTCCTACTCCATAATTTCCATTTGGTTCGAAACACACTTCTAGGTTTTACTCCTCTATATATCTCAAATGTCCCTACAATATCAATTTATCATCAAGGGAAGGTTATCTCTACCATTAAGTAAGGTTACGGGACACGCGAAATAAAAACAGGCTAAAAAGCCTAAACTGTCAACTCGTTAGAAGTCTTGTTCGAACGAGGTTGTTCGAACGAGAGTTCGTTCAAACGAACTGGGCTTTCTAACGAGATCTCATTCGAACGAAAGGCATCGAACGAACATTCAACTCGTTAGAAGGCAGACTGTCCACTCGTTAGAAGCTCGTTCGAACGAGCTCGTTCGAACGACCTGGGTAGGTCTTTTAACGAGGGACCAGTTTCGAGCCCAGAAATTCCTATTTTCGTTTTTCCAACTTCTCTACACCTCCAATCTCATCCAAACATTAATCCAACGATTGTTCAAAGCCACTAATCATCTCTAAACATATTTAGGTCATATACTAATGAGATTCGTGGGGTTAATTCATTCTATCCTCATTCAATTATCAAATCTTCTTCATATTTCCCCCAATTTTAAGAACATGAACCCTAGAATTTATAAATCATCCAAGAGCCTAATTAAATCCGTTTTTGTTTCATTCCAGTTTATAATATCATCAGAATAATCATCTAAATACAAATCTACATGCTATTACTCATCAAAAATGTAACTTTTACTTCCAATAAAAATGGGTTTTTCATTAACTCCCAAGAACAATAAGATTTTATCAATTCCTACACATGGAAGAAGCATTCTTTGCAAAAATATGTAATTAAACCACTTGCCTTAAGTGTATCTCTGGATTTGATGACGAATCTGATGAATGGTTCTCTCTCTCTCTGCAGAATTCCTCTTCTCCCTCTCTCTCCAAGCTTTCTTCTCTAATGGTGGCAATGGAGGCTAGGGTTTGTCTTAGGAACTTTTGGGGCTAATTCTAATAACCCCCGTAGCCCTCTAATTAGTTAATGGATGGTAGTGGGTTAGTGGGTCTTCTAATTTCCCATTTAAAACTCCTAAAATTCGTTAATCAAAAATCCCAAAATTCTAAAATTACCAAACTGCCCTTATATGTTGCCGGTATGGCCTAAAAGTGCCCCGGGACCCAAACTAAACCCCCGGCTAGTGTTTTCTGACTATTTCGACCCTTCTGGATGCGTTGGCGCACTCAAAACGACCATACGGTTAATAGAAATAAAATTCACTTTTTAATTATCATAATTATATTCCATGACGCGACTGTCACACGCGTCTCAACAAAATTTCCAAATTACCATATTTCAATCTCACGACAAGTTTCATAATTCAATATTCATATATAGCCATATGTACTCATTAATATCAAATACTAACTCGCATCTCGCTAGTATTTTTATTCGGATTAATTTCCAATTAATACGCATTTAATTCAATTAATCCCATAAATAAATATCACCAAAAGTACGGGGTATTACATAAACCTTGTTGCCCATGAAGAATTATCACAGAAATCAAGGCCCCCCGATGTACTTTGAAAATTGACATAATGAAAGATTATGATACAATTAACTAAGATTTCGTGTTTAATGTTCTCCACCATATGCGATTCCAAAGCAAAATAATTGGATGGATCAAGGAGCGTGTCACCACAAAATCCTCAGTGCAGCTTTTTTGGATACTTAAAGGTTCTATTCTTGGATAGCGCTACATCAACTTAAAAAATAATGGCATCCTTTTCAGATGATTGTGAGCTTCTCTCTCTAGGATTGAGCTTTCACTTATTTCCAATCGTCGCCTCCTATTCCTCCCCCTCCTTGCGTTATCCTCACCCCATTCTTGTTGAAGAACTCTCCCATTTTCCAATCATTATTTCCTTTTTAGTGCCTAATTCCAAATGGTATCTAGGTTGTTGCTTTTGTTCGAAAATGGGTTTGTACCTCTTTGCTTTGTCTTCATGTTATTGGATCCCGCCATATCCACTTGGTCGCCATCTTATTGAGGGGCTTCATGCCAGACCAAGATGGGTGGCTTCCATCTTACAAGCCTGACTTGGTTCTGGGTGGGTTGGGTCAGACTTGTTTATGACCTCGGTGATGCCGCTTCATTTGAGACCCAACTATCTGCTTTTGCTCCTACCTCTTGCCATTGTTATCCCACTTATGGTCGCTATCTTTAATGGTTAGCTTCATGTTAGGTTGTAAGTGTTATCCTCTTCGTCTTTTGGTGGTTTAGGCAATTGTCGATTTCTAGTAAGAGACGTGTTTGTTTGGGGTTAGTATGGATGATGGGTTTTGCCTATTTGTTTTGTGTCGATATCGACTTTGATTTTATTAATTGTCTTCTGATCTATTGCATGTGGGTTTTGTGCCGATTACAGCTTGATGGTCAGGTTTTGCTGGGATATCGGGTGTGTCGTGTCCTTGTTTGTCCCGCCTGGTAGTGATCGGAGTTTCTAAGATGATTGGTGGTTGCATTTTTGGGTGTTGACTAGATTTGGGATATTGCGATGCCACGACTGATTCATTCTGATTATGGATTACGATGATCGGGTTTTGGTTGTTATGATTGTCATTGTCATCGCGATGGTGTTTTTTATGATTGGTGGTTACCGATGATTGGTTTAGTCAATTTTGTCCGGTGAATTTCTAGGTGTTGGTCGGCCAATGCTTGATCTTCATGGTTCGGTTTGCTTACCCACTACTCATTTGGTTACGAGGCTTGGGCCCAGGTTGTACCCATTTTTGGGTGTTGGTCCCAATTATTTTTATGGGCTAAGTTTGTGTAGCTCCAAATTTGAAGCCTTGTTTTGTTATTTTGGGCTTCCCCTTTGGGACCCTTGTATATTGGGCTTTCTAGCCTATATGTTTTTTTTTATTTTGTGGCTTTGTCCATTCGTAATATTGTAGTTGTATATGTTCCTTTGTTTGAGTAGTTGCGCCCGTGCACTATCCTATCGAGGATATGCCCTCATGATTCTCTATCTTTTTTAATTTTCTTTATATACATCTTACTTCCAAAAAAAGAGAGTGTGTCACCGTATCCATTAATTGGTCCAACATTTAATCCTTCCTGTTATTTTGTCAATCAACCTATCGCAACCCTCGGCCTTGAGTCTGGTAGTAATAAGAGGCACCCCCAGATACAAGAAGGGGGGTTATTGTGAGAGAAACCAAGGACCTCCCCCAACCTGCTCAACCATCTCTCATCAACACCAGAACAGTAAAAACTACTCTTGTTAGTGTTGGGGTAAAGACCAGAGATCGAAGAGAATACCTCAATATCTCTCTTAGCAATGTTGCACGAAGAAGGGTCGCCACCATACAGAATGATCAAATCACCCGCAAGGTAAAGATGATTAAGGCCCACCTCCTTGCACTTAGGATGAGGACTGATGTCTGGTCTTAAGCTAGCCCTATCCATAATACAAGAGAAGGTATCCATAACCAGCAGGAATAAGAAAGGAGCAATAGGGTCACCTTGTCTCAACCCCCTCCTCCCTTTAAAGAAGCCATGCAAACGCCCATCTAAGTTGATAGAGAATCTAGTCATGGTGATACACTCCTCCACCCAGCGAACAAACTTAGACGGAAAACTAATATGCCCAAGGAGGTCGAGTAAAAACTCCCAGGTATCATAGGCCTTAAGAAGATAAATCTTCATAGTACATGTAGGAGGAGTGAGCCCTCTGTGATAATTCCTCATAAGCTCCTGAAGCAGCAAAATATTGTCAGAGATTGATCTAACTTTCACAAAAGTAGCCTGGCTCGGATTGATGAAGGAAGGGAGAATGGGACTGGATTGAGTTTTTTTACGGCGTTCATTCTTAGAAGATTTTTATGGTATGGTCCCACTATGAAGAAATCTAAATCCAAAGTTAGCTGGAATGATATCTCACATCCGAAGAGTCAAGGAGCTATTTGTATTAAATTCATCCATGAATGGAACAAGGTTGTAATGTTCAAGCATATCTAGAACCTTTGTAGCAAGAAAGATAACTTATGGGTAAAGTGGTGTCACACCTACAAAATAAAATGTAGAAGCATCTCGCATACCCCCTATTGATGCTTCTTGGAGATGGACAAAACTCATGAAATTGAAAGCTAAAATCAGACACATACACACACACAAAACAAAATCAAGAATATCATTGGTAATGGTATGCACATTTTCTTTGGCATGATCAATGGCATACAAATGGTACCATTTGACAGCTTTATGGAGATAGAACCATTTATGATGAAATGAGAAATCACAAAGCTAAAGTTACTGAATTCATTAATAATGAAAGATGGGCTTGGCCTTTTACTGTCACTTTAGAATTAAATGAAATAAAATATGCAATTCTCCATCCCATTAACCCTTTTCAGAATGACAAGATTATTTAGGTTCCGAACTCCAAAGGCACCTTTATCACTGTCTCTGCTTGGAACTCTATTAAAAGCTCTCAACCCTCAGTTCATTCGGCCACAACTTTCTGGAACAACAACAATATCCCTAAATGCTCCTTTATCCTTTAGATGGTTTATAGGAATGCTCTCAATACTAAAAATAAAACCCATAGTTGGGGCATCTCTACCAATAACCTTTGTGTATTATGTGATAATGAGATTGAGAATAGAGACCACTTGTTCTTCAATTGTAGTTTCCCTAAATCCATTTGGTAGGACACTCAGTTTAAAAACTCAACCGACTCCATTGCCTCTACTTGGGATTAAGTGCTTCATAATATTGTCATAGATTGCATAGGGAATAAATTCATTGAGAAAATTGGGAGAACATCCTTTTTGCTACTGTTAATTATATTTACATGTAAAAGAATAATATAATTTTCAAGAACTTGGCTAATCAACCATCCAGCATCATTATAGACATTGATTTTTTTATAAAATATAAGATTCACCAATGGCCAAAAGCTAGAAGAAGTTTTAATAACTAGTTGATCTGCATGAATTAGGGTTTTTGTGAGAACCATATGCTAATCAGTTAGGATAACTTCTCTCTTTTTTGGTAATTAAATGTATTAAAAAAAAGAATATACAAGAAGGAGGCAAACCTCACAAAATCCCAAAAAAGCAACTGAATAGAGTACATGGCATAACCTACCCCAAATAACTAATTAAAAGCAAGAAACTAACTACAACTACAATAAGCAATAAGCCTAATATATGATATCCTAACTAGAATTACATCAATGACTCAGGCAGACCCCATTAATTGCAAGACATCTAGTTAAGATAACTTCTTTTAGTCTTCTTCTAATTGTTAACTATACTTCATAATGCCTTCAAAATCTCTATTTTTTTTTTTTTTGGGGGGGGGGGGGAGAATTATGTATATTTGAACCAATAAACAATATTACAATAAGAAACAGAGATCAACCACAATCCAATTGGGAATACCCCAAAGGACACCATTAATTAAACACAAAACAAAGCCAAATTAAGATAATACATCTTCTGGGATGTCCCGGTTCATGCATGCCATCCAGTTGATATAGCTCCTCCTATTATTCTTTAATTTCAAAGCCCTAGCGCTGACCATAGCCACAATATCTCTAACAATCATATCAATACTCTTGGCCCTACCATTGAAGAATCTAGCGTTCCTCTCAATCCACAAACAGTATAAGGTAGTGGAGAGAGATAGGCACCTGAGTCTATTATCGAAGCTCTTGCCCAAATATTCAGCATTAGCATAGTCCAGCTCTCCCTCCCAGGTAAGAGCCTCTATGTCCTCCCGATTCTTATACCTGACCTTGCGCCAGACCTCTTTAGCAATATTACACTCAACAAACAGGTGTTCATGATTTTCCACATCCTCACCACAAGTGCAACACAAATTATTATTGGAAATACCCCAACTAAATAGTTTATCTCTTGTATGAAGAGCATCCCTACATATGATCCATAAACTAAATGTACACTTCGGTATATTATTGACGTTCCAAATCAACTTGTATCTAATGAAAAGAGTACAAGAGGTAGTAAGTGCAAGAAAAGCTGACCCAATGGAGAAGCCACCCCGGTTGGAATTCCACACCACCTCATCACTAGCCTCTGACGAATAACAGGCAACTCAGCATTCCTAATCTCCATTAGCTCCCAAGTAACAGAAGAAGGCCACCTCCACCTCTCACCATCGATAAAGTCAGCCACTCTATCTTTATGATTGCTAGCCGCATCATAAATAAGCCTTTCCCCATTGCAGTCGATCAGCGGACCTAATGGATGTCAGTTGTCATACCACTCAAAATTATCTTCCCCATTGCCAATGCTAGACTTTAATAGTCGCTTGGCCACATCCCTCAGTTGCAGCAGCTTTCTCTAACTCCAAGAAGAATCATTTGGTATATTAATGGCCAAGATACTTCTATTCTTGATCTTGTACACATTGCAGCGTTTGACCCACAGGCAATCCTTCTTACTACAAAGGTTCCAAAGGAGCTTGAGAGTAGCAGCTTTATTCCATAACTGCACATTCTTGATCCCTATCCCCCCTTCCTCATGTCTGCAAGTCAGATCTTTCCACGCCACCTTAGCCCCAGTGTGTTTAGGATCAGTGCCATTCCACAAGAAGTCTTTCATGAGTTGGTCAATTCTTTTAATAAACCTTTTAGGCAAAATGGACAAGCACGACCAGTAAACCTGAATACCAAACAAGATTGAGTTGATAAGCTAGAGTCTCCTCGCAAAACTAAGGAATCTATTGGTCCAACATTTAATCCTTCCTGTTATTTTGTCAATCAACCTATCGCAATCCTCGGACTTGAGTCTGGTAGTAATAAGAGGCACCCCCAGATATAATAAGGGGAGTTACTATGAGAGAAACCAAGAACCTCCCCCAACCTGCTCAACCCTTCCTCATCAACACTAGAACAATAAAAACTACTCTTGTTAGTGTTGGGGTAAAGACCAGAGATCGAAGAGAATACCTCAATAGATCTCTTAGCAATGTTGCACAAAGAAGGGTCGCCACCACACTGAATGATCAAATCATTCGCAAAGCAAAGATGATTAAGGCCCACCTCCTTGCACTTAGGATGAGGACGAAAGTCTGGATTTTATGCTAGCCGTATCCATAATACAAGAGAAGGTATCCATAACCAACAGGAATAAGAAGGGATTGATAGTGTCACCTTCTCTCGACCCCCTCATCCCTTCAAAGAAGTCATGAAAACTCCCATCCAAGATGACAGAGAATTTAGTCATGGTGATACACTCCTCCACCCAGCGAACAAACTTCGACGAAAAAACTATATGACCAAGGAGGTCGAGTAAAAACTCCCAGCTGACGGTATCATAGGCCTTAAGAAGATCAATCTTAAGAGTACATCTAGGAGGAGTGATCCCTCTATGATAATTCCTCATAAGCTCCTGAAGCAGTAAAATATTATCAGAGATTGACCTACCTTTCACGAAAGCAGTCTGGCTCTGATTGATGAAGGAAGGGAGAATGGGACTGGATTGAGTTTAGCCCCACTATTTACTTCATTGCTTGATTTATCCCCTCTATTTCGCAACCTTCTATTTATTTCCAACAAAATGTCGTAAATAGTGGAGGAGAAAGAAACGTTCCTTAACTTATTAATAAACATATGGCTAGTTGTATGACCAATGGCATAACTAAGTTCTTCCTCCTAATTGTTCAACTCTCTATAGCATTGATTTTTGCACATGATTCAGTCCACACCTCCAATGAGTAAGGGAATTCAAACATAAGTCATTGAAGGTCTCTTTCCTAATGTTGCATACCTATTAACTTATCTTTGGTTAACATACCTCTCCAACATCCCAACCAAACAATGAAAGAACATTTTAGAATGTTACTTTTATGTCAGACAAGCTTAGCCCAAGTAACACTAATGCCATGGTTTCTAAAGGATTCAAAAGATGAGGAAATGGAGAAAGCACCATCCACAATAGGAGTCCAAATCACTTTGTCAGTTGTATTAGGATGAATAACAGGGAATGGGGGTTTCAAATGTCATTTAACTCCCAGGAGACAGTGGAATGCTACCTCCAATATGTACCATCAATGAACTCTGTAACCTTAGCATTGGAATTACTAGTTGCATCACAAATAGTTATATCCCCACAGAGAGGTTGAAGTGGCTTTCTCTCCTCCCTATGCTTCAGGATCTTTCTCTAAGTCCAAAATCAACCATTTGGAATTTTAATCGACCAAATACTTCTCCTTTTAATCTTATAAGTATGACACCTTTTGACCAACATGCTCTCTTTATTTAAGCAAATGTTCCACAAATGTCTCAGCATAGTAGCCTTATTATTCCACTCCTTAAGGATCTTCATTCCCATTCTAAACCTTAATCCAAACAACCTTAGCCCCACTATGATTAATCGCTGGGCAAGTCCAAGTAAACTCTCTAACTATTTGGTAAATGACTTTAGGGACACCTTTTTGGATGATGAATAAACTAGCTCAAGACACTTAAATGACGAACATAACAAACACAACTAGTTGTAACCTCCCAACACAACTGAAGGAGCTTATTAGTCCAACTTCTAATTTTTAGAGTGATCTTATCAATAAGGTCTCTACAGTCCTCAGCTTTGAGTCTTGTGGAAATTAATAGCACCCTTAAGTACTTGAAGAGGAGTGCCAAGATTGAAGCTTAGCTTCAGTTTCTTTAACCCCAGAACATTACAAGTTACTTTTGGATTAGTTAAGATACAATCATGCGAGGTTAACAAATTCATCCCAAGCTTGCTTGATACGGTCCACTGATTTGAGCAATCCCCCTACAGAAAATAACCAGATTATCTGCAAAGTAGAGATGTTTAAGTTGTATCTCCTTAAATTTTGGATAATAAGTGAAACCAAGACTCATGAAGTGCTTATCCAAAATACACGAGAATCCTTCCATAACTAGGAGGAAAATGTAGGTAGATAGGGGATCCCCTTGTTTAAGACCTCTAGTGCGAGTAAAGAATCCATGAAGTTCACCATTAAGGCTGATGGATAACCAAACCTTAGTCACACATTCTCTAATCCACTTGATTATAGTAGTGGGAATCTGCACCGGCTTCAGAACATCAAATAAAAATACTCCCAGCTAACAGAGCCATAAACTTTTATGATATCCACCTTCATTGTACATCTGGATGGCCCCCTAACCTTATGGTAATGTTTCTCATATTCTCCTGAAACAAGTGGATATTATTAGTAATTTCTCTCCCCTACACAAAAGCAACATGTCTTTGAAAAAAATGCATGTGGTGCGCCCATATATAATCAAATCAAGAAAAACTTTATTATTTGACATAATTAGAATTAATACATGTGGAAGTTAAATTAATTAAATCTGATTTATTCTAGTGTCAAAATAATAACAATCTAATTTATATTACATTACAGTTCAATATATCATATATGATGAATTATTCCAAATCAAGTAATTAAATAATATAACAATATTAATATCAAATCATACATAAATGGAGATGAGTCAAAGAAGAATAACATGCATGATTTTTTAACGTGGTAAAATCTCAAACATAGGGAAAATATCCACGACTTCCTCTAGGAGTAAAACAAAAAATTCCCCTAAGAAATGAAATCAAACGTACAAGTTATAAATAAAAAGGAAGCACAGGTTGATTACCGACAAAAACCAAATAAGACAATCCCAAAACTCATGGCGATGTATAACTGAAAGACTTCTTTGATGTAGACTTCCCCCTCTTGATTTCTCCACACTCCTCGTTCTCAAATTACCTACCCAAGTCCGGGTACCAGTGGTCTTAGTGAAGTACAAAATGTGTAGTGAGAATGTTTTAATGCGCAAACCTTGTAAGAACTCACATCCAAGACAGATAGTTACAAAACAAACAAATTTGCAAGACAATATTAATATATAATACAATAGATAAACATAATCATAATACAAATATCAATCACATAAGTTTTCTGAAAAACATAAAAAAACAAATTTTCAATCATTAATTTTCATAATTGATTCACATAGATTTCAAGATATATTATCACTAAGCATAAATATAAAAGAATCACTTACCAAAATTTTCTTTTCATAAAAATATTTTAAGAAATTCTAAAAAAGAAAATTTAAACATGCATTTGTTTAAACAAAGTATTTCTACTAATAACATTAGAGAAATTATCATTATAAGCATAAATTGACAACATGCAATTTTTAAGAAATAAATAGAAAGATATCATTATTAAAAATCTAAAAGCATTCTTTCATGAGAATATGTATAATACTAACATGAAGACTATCACGGAGACACAAAATATTCACTCTAATATGTGTTCTCAATCTCTCAAAAATACAATTAGAAATATGAGATTAGTGTTAATAAAATATTTCATAAATAAAAGAGAAAACAGATATATAAAATATGTTCAACGAATATGCAAGATCCAGAGACTTTCTAATTTTAAATATATAACACTCAATACAAAATTCAGAATTTTTAGATCATAAAAGTTAAACATTACATTTCAAATCTAAAATATCAAAGAAAACCTAGTTTTTGTAAAAAAAAAATATATTTCGACATTAACGCACAAAATTCTCTCTAAAATAACACAATATTTCAATATCTAAAATCTGAGATGATGTGTAAGATCATCGAGAATTTAAAATAAGAACCAAAATGAGATGAAGAAGAAATCAACATAATATATGAAAAATAACTCTCTCTCTCTCACTCTCTCTCTCAATATCGCTCTCTAATTCTCTATATTTTTCTCTCTAAAAATATTCTAACTATCATTGTTTCTCACTCTAGATTATGTGGCTGAACTATTTAATTCTCTTTAATAATGATTATAATAGGTATATAAATATAGGAGATAAAAGAATAATCTAGGAACTTAATATGAAGGGCTAAGATTAAAAGATTTTAATCTTAAGGTTAAGATTAAATCGACTTGTAACAAATTAAATAGATTTTATAACAACTCAAAAAATCTTAACAAATTTAACGGTTTTAACAAACTAAACAACCTAAGTCCGTTTAAACAAACTAAACCACTAAAAGAATACAAGCTATTGTAGGGTTTTGAACAAATTCTAACAGTGAAAACAATTAAAGCACCTAGATTTTCTGACTAAACCACTTGTGTCCTAGTGTCCCTATCTCCTTACTAGCAACATCCTTCCTGCGATCGCTACTCTTCAAGGTAAATTGTTGGTTGTGTTCTTTGTTTTGGAGTATGGCTGATTCGTTCACTGGAACTAAGGTTTGGAACTGGATTTGTGGGTTTTAGGCTGGGATATGGGTGTAGCTGTTCAGTTGTGTTTTCGTGTTGTAGTTGACATTTTGGTCTCTGTGAGTCCACCATGCTTCTTGTGACCGGAGTGTTCTGACCGGAGTTTTCTTTGTTCGTTAGTAATTGAGTGTTACCAGTAGGGTCTTGCTCCAGTTGTGGTACTTGGGACGTTCGACGATGGTTTGTTTGGGCATCCAGACGTTGCTTCCGTTGTCCGGTCTTGTGTGTCGCTCATCTTCGTGATTCGGGTTGTTCAGCCGTTGTTTTGCTGGTAGTGGGTCTTCCATGGTTTGGGCCTGGTGTTTCCACATTTGGTGTGGCCCAGTCTGCTTTGCGGGGAAGTTTTTTTTTGTTGTTGTTGCCCTTGATTGGGCCATGTTTTGTTGCTTTTCCTGCTTTGATGTTTTTGGTGGGGTATGCCCCACCCTTTTATTTTATTTTTGTTGCTAGCCTTTGGGGTATGCCCCTTGGCTTCTCTATTTCGAGGTTTCCCCTCTTGTTCTTCTAAATTTTCGATTATGGTTATATATACACACATAATTTTCCCCCAAAAAAAGTCTAATGGGTTATAACTGGTGAGTTGGCATGCACTAAATCTCAACAATGAGAATAACCGTTCAACTAGGTTGTTGTAACAAGTAATAATGGACAACTATAATGAACCTAAAAGAAATGTAGATGGTCCTATATAATATAAAAGTAGTAACCAACTAAAACGAATGGTAAAACTAAGTTTACTCCTAACAGATTTACTCGGTGCACCTAAGAGATCACCTACGCTTGTAGGTATAACAATTAACCTAAGGGATACAACTTCAAGGTAGGTACTATCTATGAAGGGAACTAATGCAAGATTTTTTAGTTGAAGGTAATAAATAGAAGTAAAGATGAAATGGTTAAAAGATATAATGGTTAAAAGATGAAATGTTAACATGAAGCCAATGGAGACAATAAGGGGTCACCTCAAATCAAGACATGCGGACCAAGGCAAGGCCGAAATATGGTATAAACCTACAGCTCGTAAGACAGCTAAGGAGCCTAACGGTCTAATCTGTAATGACTAAAACCAAAAGGTCAAAACCCATAAAAAATGGAAATAATCAAAAAGAAATCCTTGGTAAGTTATAATCCTGAGGCTCCTAATAATAAATGCCTACAATTCCACTTGTTGTTAAAATAGGTTAAGACTTCCTAAGGCAACCTATTAAACTAATAAAAGTGAATAACTTAAAGGTAACTTTCATAAGGGCGTACATGTATTTTAAATTTAAACAAATCATTTTCAAATCAGAAAACTATGTGTATCAAAAGTTTATAGAAATTAACTTTCATATAACTTTAGAAAATTAAAATAATAAAATAGAAAAATCATTTTAAACAAAAACTATATCAATTTCATTTAAAAATTATTTTTAACAAAATAATCTAATTTTACTTTAAGAAAATATCTTTTAGACACATAATCACAATTAATCAAATATGCAATGCACAAGTGTCTAAAAACGTGTCAAGTGTGTATATGTGCAATGGGCATCCACCTGTGATAAACCTTTATGGGATATGTACTTTGAGTGAGTCGAGGCGTCTTGGATAGTTGAGTAGCGTTGCTTGACGTACCATAGAGTGATCTCAGACTAAAAATATGTTTTGACACAATATTCAAACTAGTTGAAATGCCTAGATAATATAGACTCAAGTAAGTCAATAATTTAGGGTGTTTCAATCTCCTCCTTTGGATATTCGTGATAAAATTCTTTGAGTACATCATGGGTAATCTTACAAAAAATAAAATAACCTAAGTCCTACACAACAATTACTATTCTACCTAATCCCGAAATCCTAGAAAAGAAAAATACAAGACTCAAATATACATCAGTTACCCTAACACCTTCTTGTGATTTCCTGCATTCTTGAAAACTAAACTCATAAGAACTAGTGTAAAATATTTATAAAACAATTAAAAATAAAATATCATGAATATGATTCAAGAATCAAGACTAATAGAAATGATGTACTCCTCTCCCCCTTTTTGTCTCAAATAGACAACGTATGATAAAATGATAACACGGAGAAGATTTAAAAATAACTACCACATACATATAAACGGGTCAAATCAAATGTCATTCCTACATCAAAATTATTTTAAAATGTGTCTTTTTTCATTTTCAAACATCCGTACCCTAAAATATCAGAGGACATATCATTACCATGATTAAAACAGGAATATATATATATATATATATATATGGTAGAAAAATGGATTAACATACATTTATATAGTCTTCATGAAAAACTCAAATCAAACATAATCAAGGGTAACAGACATAATAGACATTAATTTAACAAGATCAGCACTAACTAGAGCAATTAATAAATAAGGTCTCTCCCCCTCAACCAATGCTATGGGTTAAAAAATATTAATAGCCTTTAAAATCATCAAAAAGGGTTTTATAAAATATATGACGGGAACAATTTAGAGGAGAAACAAAAGATGTTTCCATCCATGAGGTCATACATAAAAATATTAAACATCATATTTTCGATATCAACAAATAATCAGATTTGTAACATAAAATCATGAGATCAAGAAATAAAGGATCAACACTCAAGATGGTTAAATCTTATATATATATATATATATATATATATATATATATATATATATGGAGAGGTTCAGAAGTGAACATAAAAGATGAACAATTTAATGAACCTTAAAAAAAACTAACACCCAATCAATTTTAATTCATATGTTGTAATTGATCCGCGTCAGCGGCAATAGACACGCGTGTGACACTCGTCAGTGGCAACGGATATGCGTGTGACACGCGCCAGCGGTAACGGACATGCATGTCACACGGGTGTATTAAAAAAATACGTGTATCACACGATTGTCCGTTGCGGCTAGTGAGGATCAATTACAACATAAAAATTAAAATTGATTGAGTGTTAGGTATTTTTTATTACGGTTCATTAAAATGTTCATCTTATATGTTTGCTTCTGAACCTCTCCCTACATATACATACATATATATATATATATATATATATATATATATAGAGAGAGAGAGAGAGAGAGGATCTCATGAGGTCCCCTAGTTTGAGGTCCCTTAATGAGGTCCATTTTTTTAAAATAGTTAAAATAATATTTGTTGGCTGATTTTTTTTTATGGTTTTTGAAATTTCAGTAGGGGCATATAAAAAAAATCAACTCAAAATTAATTTTTTTACTATTTTAAAAAAATCGATCAAACTTTGTCAGTTTTTAACAGCATAAAAAAAACTTAAAAACTGACACCGTTTGACTGATTTTTTTTAAATAGCAAAATAAAATCATTTTGAGCTGATTATTTTTTTTGTGGTCCTACTGAAATATAAACCCTAAAAAATCAGTCCAAAAATATTTTTTTTACTTTTTTAAAAAAATAGACCTCATTCAAGGACCTCTCTCTCTCTCTCTCTCTCTCTCTCTCTATATATATATATATATATATATATATATATATATATATATATATATATATATATATATATATATATATATATATATATATATATATAAAATCAAATCAAGAAAAACTTTATTATTTGACCTAATTGGAATTAATTTATGCGGAAGTTAAATCAATTAAGTTTGATTTATTCTAATGTCAAAATAATAATAATCTGATTTATATTACATTACAATTCAATATATAATATACGATGAATTATTCTAAATCAATTAATTAAATCATATAATAATTTTAATATCAAATCATACATAAAAGGAGATGAGTCAAAGAAGAATAACATGCATTGTTGATGTCTAAAATTGGTAATGATTTATAATCACAGATAAAATAATGAGAGAAAAATAAATGTGACACGAGAATTTTAAGTGGTTCAGCTATAAGAAAAGCCTACGTTCACTGTGATTGTATTGATATTGATGAGTACAGACAATTAGTATTCTTGTTAGAAGAATGACATTGTATTTTTCTCTCTTGCCTTTTGTGAAAGGAATACATTGTATATATAGTGATTCAGAGATCAAGAATTGGAATGCCTTTATATATTTAAGCATTTGCACCCATACATAATGAATGTTACTTTTGATAGTATTGGGCACGTGTAGAATGACTCTTGGCCTCTTTCCACGTGAAGACTATTTATCTACAATGATGAATTGTATTCTTCGGGTTGGTCGGCTTACTAGCCGATCAACTATCTTCTAAGCCGACCAAGTAATTAATGACTAGGGTTGGTGTCACGTCAGGGGACAGGTGTCCATTTTTAATTGATCCACGTAGATGGATAATTTTTTGTATCAACAGAAGTCCCAAATGCTTCATTCTTGATATTTTGTTTAAAGGATGAAGTATGACTTAGACAGAGTTGCTCGGTTGTCAACTTATAGGACTTGTAAAAAATTTCATCATTTGATCACGTGATGGCAATTTAGTGAATAATTTGAAATTTAGCGTACTGCCAAAGGGCGTGCAGTAATTTCCCGTCTTTGGAATTGTAAAGCCTGTCTATCATTTATACAGTTAATCATTACTTGCATTGTTTTCAAGGCAACCTATAAGAGACGAGGTTTTGGCTGATTTTTGTACCACAAATTTTCAAACTTTCATATTGTCTTTCATCTTCAAGTATTCTTTTTGTGTTTATATCCACTCTTACTTCTGCCATCACTTTCTCTGTAAGCTTCTTCTCTTTCCTTTGTTGTAATCATGGTGTACATCGTGCATGGGGACTCTTTAGATGAATTTAGGCAGGAAAGAAATACCCTTGATTAGGTAGAATTAGAAATGAATGTTCCTCCAATTGATGTTTTATCATTACTAGAGGGTCATTGGATCCCCTCATTATTTATAGCTGAGTGTGGCATTACCTTTACCCCAAACCGCTTCTTCCTGAGGTTTTGTCAATATTTTGATGTTGTCCCTGCTAGTGTAGCCCTCAATATATGGAGAATAGTAAATAGGATTCATAGACTCAATCAGATATATAAGACCCATATTGGTATTTCTGAGTTGATGTTCTGCTACAAGTGGGTTACTAGTGACAATACCTATTACTTGAAAACTATGTTTGACAATAGAGCCTTATTAGTCAACTTACCGTATTCTAATAACGATTACTTCTATGGGGTAATAGCGAAGAACTGGGAACATGCTCCTCTTCAAAGAGGAGAAGTGTATAGGGGGCCCAAGTGTCCTCAGGAAGGACGTGGCATAGGTTGTAGAACTTTTTATTTTTATTTTTATTTTTATTTTTATTTTTATTTCCTGCTGACCAACTGTTTGATGATATGTTGACTAATATTTCTTGTCCTATTTTATACAGTTGAGAGCAAAAAAAAGTGTCCTAAGGAAGGGAACATCAACCTTCAAGATCTTAAATATCTATGGAGCATTCATCGGAGAATTGGTGAGGAGCATCATAGAGCAGCCTCCTACTATTACAATACAGAAGCTATGTTATTTCTTTTATTGCTAGGCCCATTGCTGCAGCACCTTTAATTCCCATTAATTTGGAAGTGAAACCAATTCCTACTTCTTCGGCTGAAGATTCTGCTGGAGTTGAGAAGGCCCTTAAAACATCTTCTTCTTTTGAATCCTTGGATATTTCTGCAATTCCTACTTCACCCTAGCTGTCATGGGTAAGAGAAAGGTTCCCAATTTGATGGAGGGACCCTTGTCTCCCACTATCATTACTGCTAAAGCCGCTAATACCCAGAAGTCCAAAATGACTGAAAAAAGGTCTAAGGTTGCTGAGAAAGTCCCTTGGGTTAGCAATACTGAGGAGGGTGAGGTTGGTAGGGGTCACTTAAAGAGAATGAAGAGAGGACTTCCTGACAAATTTGCCAAGACTACTTTTGTCGACCAATATGAGTTGGTCAAAAAGATTCAATCTGATCTGGAAATTGATGGGTCATCCTCGGTGGCTATTAATCTAGGTTTGGCTAGGAAGCTGATCTAGTCTGGAACTCTTCCTGCTGATAGGGCAGTTGTAGTTCCTCTATCCCATTCTAGATTGTCACAAAGAGCTTGCCAGACCTTGGCTTTGGTAACCATCTTTCATCTGTTACTCACATTTATTGTCTTATTCCTTTTTCAGTAACTTGCTACTCTTTCATTTTGGCAATTTTTGGTGGATTTTAATCATATGATAGAGAAGGACGGTCATTTTTGTTCTTCATAAGGAGAAGTTGAAGTGGCCTTTGAAGGTCTAAAGAAGTCTTTGGAAGTTAGCCGACATGCATTGGAGACAAAGCAAAAGATTTGGGAAGAAGAGCTACAGAAGGCCAATGATAGGGCCACTACTGCTGAAGAAAAATTAAAGACTGCTGAAATCAGTCTAACAACTACTAAGGACAGGGCCAAGGTGTCCGAAAAATAAATTTTTGAACAATCAGGATCTCCTCTCATCTGCCTAGGATAAGGTTAAAGGTCTGACTATTGATCTTGTGGTTGAGAAGGCCAAGAATAAGAGCATCAAGGACACTGCTTTTGATAAAGGCTGGGAGAGGGCACTGTTGGTTTCTTCATCCCAGATTGAGTATGCCAAGAAGAAATCCTTTAAGGATGGTTGGTCGGAGGCACTCAAAAAAGTTAGCACTGCTAATAACTCTGAGTTGTTCCAGAGACATGACCCAGTAACTCCTCCAAATTTGGAGGAATAATTTGATGATGAAGAAGGGTTAGAGGGGTCTTCCCTTCAACCTGTGGAATCTATTATGGAACTAGCTAGTGGAGTTGTCCCTCCTTCTGAGCTACCTTTAGAAGTTAATGCTCAGGATAAGGAGAAGGTCTTGCTCCTTATAGTCTATTTTCTTTATCTGGCAGTGTTTTTTTGTTCTTGTACTGGGATCATTATTTTGTAACACTCCTTCTCTTATTAATGAAAAGACTCTATTTTGATCTAACTTGTGTATTTTCCTTTTCACCTTACTTGTTTGTTGTGAAATTATATTCCTTGAAAGCTTTTACTTGATTATCGTCTTTGTAGTCTTTGTATTCTTATCCTTGTGAATTGGAGTTTGATGCGAGGAGGAAAGCAATAAATAATTTATGTTGAATTTGACCTACTCAAGCGTAGTAGAAGCATTCTAGAAGCTAGTCATATTCCCCTATCTTAAGAGGGTTTAATTGGATTGCTAGGCCCTGATGTATCCCAGCAAGTCAAAGAGTCCTATACTCATCTTCATTATTTATGGGACAGAGCTGTAACCAATAATGCTGCCTATTATGAAATGATAAAGCAACTTCAAGAGGATCATAATCAGTCCAAAGCTTTGTTGCATGCTGATTATAAAGCTAAGTACAAAGCTTTAAGCGAAGGATGGGGCTTTGAGAAAAAACTACAAGATATTACTTCTGCTTTGAATAAGAAAGAATGATCTTTGAAGCAACATATGGAGAACGCACGAGGAATTATTGTTATGCTGGAGAGGGAGAATAATGCTTTAAGGAATGAGCTTGATGTTTTGAAGAAATCATCTGCCACTGGTCCTGATGAGGGTGCTTAATTCCTGGAAACTGAGAATGTAAGATTGGTTAAAGAACTTGAAGCCTTGCAGAAAATCGGACCTGGGCAAACTTCCAAACAAAGGGTGATCATCCGACCAACAATTGATGAGGAAAGAACTAGGAAAACTCTGGCCGACCAAGCTGTCCAGTTAAAAGCAAAGAATCAGGCCATTATAAACCTGTTTGTTCAGCTGAAAGCAAAGTATAAAGCCATTGCCGATCAAGCTGTCCGGTTAAAAGTCAAGAATGATGTTCTGAGGAAACTTCGACATCAGGTGGAAAGATTGACCTTTCACTTTCATAAGCAACCCAGGGAGATATGGATGGAAGATTACAATGAGGCCCTAAGCCATGTAGATCATATTGCACAAAGTTATCACAAGGGTTATAGATGGAGATGTACCAACTTACTTATCTTACTGAAATATAACCAAAAGAGTGAGTTATAGTATTAGAATGATCCTAGTTTGTTGGATTGCGATAAGCCTCCATTCAAGTGACATAACTTGGATCCCTCCTGATTCCATTCCCTAATGTTTAATCACTAAATATCTGGGATATTATGACCTTCATGATGTGCATGAAATAATTCGTCCTCCTCATTTGATCAATAGGCCGAGCAGCAGAATGGCAGACGTTAAGAGATTTTAATTACATAAATTCTTCCTATACCATGGATGATCCTCCTGCAGGGAAGGAGAGAGCGCAATAGATATCTCCTGAAATGACCAAAGCACAAGGGAAACGTCCAGCTGAATAATTCTTCTGTCTTTTGTACTTACTTGATCTTGAATGTAGTACCTTTAGTAATCAAATAAAAATATATGTACTTATTGTCAACTTATGATTAGTTAGTCGACTAAGTTATTTGCTTGATGATGAGTTATTAAACGTGATTATAGAGCCTTAGATTCTACTAATGCACTTAGATAAAACTGTAAATAGTTTTGTTAATCCAAGTTGTAGCATTACTTATCAGTGGAGACCAAGCGTATTAGGAATATATGTTTTTTTGGTAAATTAATAATATCATAAAAACAAAAGGATATACAAGAAAAGGAGGACACACCCTCCTAGGGGTTAATTTCGTAGGAGAAACACACACCTAAAACACAACTAATATCGTTGCAAGAAGGAAAAAAATTATCCTAACCAATACAAACTAATACAAATTAAAAAGTAAATCACTATCATTAAGACCCCAGTTCATGCATATCATCCAGTTGTTGAAGTTTCTCCTAGACATTTTCCAGGTATAGGATTTGCAATTGAAAAAAAAGGTGATATCATTCATGATGCTCGCATTGTAATGACCCCATTTTCTTATGCCAATATATAATTGTCTTCTTTCAATTTCGTCACACTTACTATCTAATAATGATATATTATTACATATATGATATTCCGAGTTCTTAATATGACAAAGCCCATTTTTAAATTTGAAGAATCAACGGTAAAATGGGTCAAACTGAGATTTTATGGCACATCCTAAGCTAATTGATAAGTTTTGGGGTAGAAAATGTAATTTTATAAAACTTTAGGGACTTGGTTTTAATAAAGAAAGTTTTAGGGACCAAAATGACAAATAAAAGGGGCCTTTTTGTAAATAAAATATTTTCAGGGACCTAAAAGAAATATTGAAAATATATGGTGTAAAATTACTAAAATACCCTTCAGGTGTAAAATGACCCTTATACCCCTAATAACTTTCCACCTCGTGCTTTCTTTTGAACATATCCACTGCACACGTGTCACCTCTATATGAAAGGATAAAACTTATGTAAATCCTCTAGAAAAAGGAAAAACACGTGTCGCCGTTTGGTATACCAAGACTGCAAGGCTGATCCGTTGCACGACACGTGAATGACGACTCACCAAAGTGAAACCTTATCACCCAAACACGTGTCAACATCTAAATATCTTTGGAAAACTATAAATAGGGCCTTTGGAGATCATTTGAAACTCACACCAATTCCTTGAGAATTATAGAAAGAAATAGTGAGAGAAAGTGTGAGAAAGTTTAAGAAGAAGTTCTTAGGGATATTCATCTTAAGGTAATCTTAATGTTATAATGCATCTTTATAGTTTTAATTTATTGTTTTATAGCTTTACTTAGTAGTTATGCTGGTAAAATACAATAAAGAATTCACTAATCAAATCTTAAAATTTAGAACAAATCCAAGTTGATTTTATAAACTTGTTTGAAATTATACGCTTTTAAAAATGATTCTTTTTAAAGAAATTGCTCGTTATTATGGAATTCGATTTAAGTAATTCCAAAGTCAGGCCCGATGAAGTTCTGTCTAGATGAGATGGTATTTAAGTGGTGCCCCTGTGACCCTCCATCTCTACTGGGAATGAATCCGGAAATGTTTTGTCTAGATGAGATAGTATTTAAGTGGTGCCCCTGTGACCCTCCATCTCTACTGGGAACCGACTGATGAGGAAAGACTATGAATTGAATTCTTCAATTACGATCAAGGAGTTTTAAAAGTTGACAAATGGGGATTCAGTAATCCTTTAAAAGAGGAAATTATTATTAAAGTATAGTATAAACTGGACCTTAGAACGTGTACTTAAATCTTTATCAGATTAACGTGTGATCGAAGACTCAATACCAGTAAATTTGACCTCCATTTTGGGTGAGTACTCTGACATTCCTTGTGTATTTTGATTATATGATATTATGCAAACTATATATATTTTGTGAATTGCTTTTATTCTCAAAATTCATGTGCTACCGATGACTGATTCAATTGTGACATGTTTATATTTGTCCATATAAACATACCGATTAAAATGATTATTGAAAAGGATATTGAATATTGAAATTATGATTCGGCCTAAGGGACCTCTTTACTGACTGACCTTCCCAGCTAGGTTATCGCTGGTGTGCCCTAAATAAGGCGTTGTGACGAACATGTTCAATTGACCCTCAACTATCGAGGTATAATACGGTAGAAGAATACGGTATTAGAGTGCACTTGGCCATCAAAATGATATGATTGAAAGAAAAAGATATCACATTTGATTTGTTGCATTCTTCTTATTCTGAGCTATCCAATTGTGATATATATAATTTCATTTCAAAATTATATCTATTTACTGCAAGTTCCTCTCCATATATGTATATGCCTTCTCTTTTGACTTGAATAGGTATCTATTTTCTGAAAACCCTGGAATGTTTGGAGATTGAACCTCATTCGGCTTTTAGCTGATGTTGTATAAATAACCATTTTTCAGGAAATGTTTAGGCTCACGGACGGAATGAAAATGGACTATATTGAAGATTTAGCTTTTAGAGCTCTTTTTGTAAAATGTTTATTTAGAGCATGTCTGGCTCTCTTGTAATAAGGTTTAAATTTTCTCTTAAGTTGTAACCCGTTGTTACTTTTAATATATATGAAGTTTCCTTTATAAAGCTCTGATGACGTAATTCCTTTACTTTCAGTATTTTACGATTCATAACCATGTGATAATATCTCCGTTGCATTTATTTAAGGAAACAATTAAATCAGAATATTTGTTGCCTTGGTGGCATGTCAAGACACTCGTTCCCTAATACTATTTTGGGTCGGGGTCGTGACAGAGGTGGTATCAGAGCATAGGTTATGAACCCGTAGACTACTGAACATAAGTTTCGAACGTTATCGATTTTAAGTCTCCATACATAGGTTATATGATTAAATATCCGACTTATGTGATAACCCTCCATATTTCTTATAGTCTACATATAATTATTTATATATCATTGTTCTTCTAAAAAGCAATGTTGGGCTATTATAATACATCTTACGTTTGGCCATGACTGTGGAAAATGACCAAGGCAAGATCAACTCCAGGAACTAGTGGTTCGAGTATGGAAGGACTGGAAGGTGCATACAAGGCAATTGAAAGTCTAGCAAGAATTATGGAGCATCGAGTGAATAATGGAGCACCAAGGAATCTTGAACTAAGTAGTTGTACTATTGAACAGTTCAAGAAGTTGAATCCGTCGTCTTTTAAAGGGACTCCTAACCCCACTGAAGCAGAAAACTGGGTGATAAAAATGGAAAAGATGTTCGATGTTCTTAAGTGTACAGATGAACAACGGGTTTTATTTGGAACATTCATGTTAGAAGGTGAAGCCGAACATTGGTGGAGAATGATTAAGAGAATGCATGGGGAAAGGAATAATCCTATAGGTTGGAATGACTTCTTAGTGATCTTCTATGAGAAATACTTTCCCGAAACGATGCAAGACCAAAAAGCAGCTGACTTCATGGGTCTGGTTCAAGGAAATATGACGGTTAGTCAATATGAGGCAAAGTTTACTGAGTTATCCCGTTTTGCACCTCATGTTATGATAACCGATGTTTTAAGAGCCAAGAAGTTTGAACGTGGATTAAGGTTGAATATTCGTAGCCGAATTTCCATCCTAAAGTTGACATCATATAATGACGTGGTGGCTAGGGCAACAATAGCTGAGAAGGATAGTGAAGAATATAATCAGGTTAGAGAGGGGAAGAGGAAGTTTGGAGAACAAAGAGGAAGGAAACCCTATAATAAACCCTTTAGGACTATACCTAATATAAGGCAACCTATAGTAAACAAACCCTCTAATGTTGATAAATGCCAACGTTGTGGTAATATTCATAGAGGGCGACCGTGTTACCTGGAGACGGGGAGTTGCTTTGGGTGTGTCCAAAAGGGACATAAAATGCGAGATTGTCCTAGCAAAGGGAAGACGGCAACAAAGACTTCTAATGATAATAAGGATCAGGGCAGACAAGGTAGAGTCTTTAATCTTTCCGATGCAAAGGCTTCTAATGCAGTAGTGTCAGGTACACTTTCTATATGTGCACAACCTTTTCAAGTTTTAATTGATCCTGGTTCTACCCATTCATTTGTGTCTGTGCGTTTTGTTAATCGCTTTCCTAATATTCCTGAATCCTTGAATCATATCATACACGTTTCTACTCCTTCGGGTGAGTTATTGATGGGAACATTAGTATATAAGTCTTGCCCTATAAATGTCAGTAGTCATAAACTATTCGCTAATTTGATAGTTTTAGACATAAGATATTTTGAAGTCATTTTGGGGATGGATTGGTTAACATCATATCATGCTAGAGTGGATTGTTTTGAGAAGAGAGTTATTTTCCAAATTCCTAACCAACCAGAATTCAGTTTTAAAGGAACTAGCATCTTATCTCCCATGCGTATTATCTCTGCAATGCAAGCTTGTAGTTTTCTTAAGAAGGGATGTCAAGGATTCCTTGCCAGTGTTATTGATTTACAAATAAAAGATCCTAGTTTAGAAGATATTCCTATAGCTAGGCTTTTTCCAGATGTTTTCCCAGATGATTTGCCCAGTCTACCTCCTAGTAGAGAAGTAGAATTTACCATTGACCTTGTTCCTGGAACCACACCAATCTCAAAACCACCTTATCGCATGGCACCTTTAGAATTAAGGGAATTAAAAGTTCAATTACAAGATCTGTTAGACAAGGGTTTTATTAGACCTAGTATATCCCCTTGGGGTGCTCCAGTAATATTCGTTAAAAAGAAGGATGGAACGATGAGGTTATGTATAGATTATCGTGAACTAAATAAGGTGACAATTAAGAATAAATACCCTTACCTCGTATAGATGATTTGTTTGACCAACTGCAAGGTGCGCAAGTATTTTAGAAGATTGACCTTAGGTCAGGCTATCACCAATTGAAGATTAAGGAAGAGGATATTTCAAAATCAGCTTTTCGTACTAGATATGGCCACTATGAATTTCTTGTGATGCCATTTGGATTAACTAATGCACCAGCCGCTTTTATGGATATGATGAATAGAGTGTTTAGGAAATATCTGGATCAGTGTGTGGTTATTTTCATTGATGACATCCTTATTTATTCCAAAGGTATTGAAGAACACGAGAAGCATTTAGAGATAGTATTACAAATCCGTAGGAAAGAGAAATTATATGCGAAATTAAAGAAGTGTGAATTTTGGTTGCCTAGTGTTTCTTTTCTAGGACATGTCATATCCAAGGAGGGAGTGTCGGTTGATCCTCAAAAGATCGAGGCTATACTAGATTGGCCAAGACCAACTAATGTGACGGAGATTCGTAGTTTCCTAGGGTTAGCAGGTTATTATCGAAGATTTGTTGAAGGATTTCTAGTATTGCCAAACCTCTGTCTAGGTTAACACAAAAGACAGTGAAATATGAATGGTCTGAGGAAGTTGAGAATAGTTTTCAAGAACTTAAGAATCGATTAGTAACTGCCCCAATTTTGACTATTCCTTTCGGTACAGGAGGATTTATGATTTATAATGATGCTTCTAAAAATGGTTTGGGATGTGTGCTAATGCAAAATGGAAAAGTAGTAGCTTATGCCTCGAGACAATTAAAACCCCATGAGCAAAATTATCCAACCCATGACATAGAATTAGGAGCGGTAATTTTTGCTCTTAAGATTTGGAGACATTATTTGTATGGTGAGACTTGTGAAATTTATATCGATCATAAGAGTTTGAAATATATCTTTACTCAGAAGGAATTAAATATGAGACAAAGGATGTGGTTAGAATTGATGAAGGATTATGATGTAAATATTCACTATCACCCGGGGAAAGCTAATGTAGTTGCCGACGCTTTGAGTAGAAAGTCTACACCAAATTTAGCATGTCTTATTACCATCCAGGAAGCTCTATTGAAAGATTTGAGAAGTATGGAAATAGATGTACGTATTTATGGCGAAGGAGGAATAATCGCAAACTTACAAATACAACCCACGTTGATGGAAAGAATTAAAGTTGCACAAATAAATGACCCACAACTGAGGAAGATTAAAGAAGAGGTTATTGAAGGGAAGAGAATTGAATTTGCGATACGAGATGATATATTAAGGTTGGGAAATAGAGTCTGTATACCTGGTGATGCCCAACTAAAGAGGCAGATTTTGGAGGAAGGTCATTACTCGAGATTCACAGTTCATCCCGGAAATACCAAGATGTACAGAGATCTCCGAGAAGTGTTTTGGTGGAATAACATGAAAAGGGAGATAGCAGAGTTTGTATCTCAGTGTTTGATCTGTCAACAAGTAAAAGCTGAACATCAGAAACCATCAGGATTATTACAACCTTCACCAATCCCTGAGTGGAAGTGGGAACATATTACCATGGATTTTGTGACAGGGCTACCAAGGAGTTCCAATGGTAATGATTCCATTTGGGTAATTATTGATGGGTTAACTAAATCTTCTCATTTTCTTGCCATTAAGATTACCCATTCCTTAGAAAAGTTAGCTAAATTATATATACGGGAAATTATTAAGCTTCATGGAACCCCAGTTTCAATTGTTTCTAATCGTGACCCTAGATTCGTGTCTCGCTTTTGGAAAAGCCTACAAGTAGCCATGGGAACAAAATTGAATTTCAGCACCGCTTTTCATCCTCAAACAGATGGACAATCAGAGATAACCATCCAAACCTTAGAGGATATGCGTAGGGCATGTGTACTTGATTTGAAGGGGAATTGGGACGATCATTTACCGTTAGTAGAATTTGCATATAATAATCGCTATCAAGCAAGTATTCAAATGGCTCCGTATGAGGTACTCTATGGTAGAAGGTGTCGTTCTCCTGCATGTTGGGAAGAAGTTGGGGAAAGAAAATTGTTGGGACCAGAATTGATTCAGGTCACAACAGAGAAAGTGAAATTGATACAAGACCGACTTCAAATCGCTCAAAGCCGTCAAAAGAGTTATGCTGACAATCGGAACCGACTGTTAGAATTCCAAAGAGGAGACTATATTTTCTTATGAGTATCACCGACAAAGGGAGTAATTCGATTTGGGAAGAAAGGAAAGTTGAGTCCAAGATACATAGGACCTTTTGAAATCCTTGAAAGAATAGGTGTTGTTGCGTATCGAATAGCCTTACCCCCTGAACTCTCGAGTGTGCATAATGTGTTTCATGTTTCAATGATGAAGAAATACATCCCTGATCCAGCACATATCTTAAGTCACGAGCCTTTTCAAGTTAGAGAAGATTTGACATACATTGAGCATCCAGTGGAAATCTTGGACCATAAAGATCAAATATTACGAACCAAGGTTATTCCACTAGTCAAAGTGTTATGGAAGAATCATTCTGTTGAAGAAGCAACATGGGAGCGGGAAGATGAAATAAAAGAGAGATATCCATACCTTTTTGGAAATTAATGTAAGTAAATTTTGGGGACCAAACTTTTTATAAGGAGGGTAGGATGTAATGACCCCATTTTCTTATGCCAATATATAATTGTCTTCTTTCAATTTCGTCACACTTACTATCTAATAATGATATATTATTACATATATGATATTTCGAGTTCTTAATATGACAAAGCCCATTTTTAAATTTGAAGAATCAACGGTAAAATGGGTCAAACTGAGATTTTATGGCACATCCTAAGCTAATTGATAAGTTTTGGGGTAGAAAATGTAATTTTATAAAACTTTAGGGACTTGGTTTTAATAAAGAAAGTTTTAGGGACCAAAATGAAAAATAAAAGGGGCCTTTTTGTAAATAAAATATTTTCAGGGACCTAAAAGAAATATTGAAAATATATGGTGTAAAATTACTAAAATACCCTTCAGGTGTAAAATGACCCTTATACCCCTAATAACTTTCCACCTCGTGCTTTCCACCTCGTGCTTTCTTTTGAACATATCCACTGCACACGTGTCACCTCTATATGAAAGGATAAAACTTATGTAAACCCTCTAGAAAAAGGAAAAACACGTGTCGCCGTTTGGTATACCAAGACTGCAAGGCTGATCCGTTGCACGACACGTGAATGACGACTCACCAAAGTGAAACCTTATCACCCAAACACGTGTCAACACCTAAATATCTTTGGAAAACTATAAATAGGGCCTTTGGAGATCATTTGAAACTCACACCAATTCCTTGAGAATTATAGAAAGAAATAGTGAGAGAAAGTGTGAGAAAGTTTAAGAAGAAGTTCTTAGGGATATTCATCTTAAGGTAATCTTAATGTTATAATGCATCTTTATAGTTTTAATTTATTGTTTTATAGCTTTACTTAGTAGTTATGCTGGTAAAATACAATAAAGAATTCACTAATCAAAACTTAAAATTTAGAACAAATCCAAGTTGATTTTATAAACTTGTTTGAAATTATACGCTTTTAAAAAGGATTATTTTTAAAGAAATTGCTCGTTATTATGGAATTCGATTTAAGTAATTCCAAAGTCAGGCCCGGTGAAGTTCTGTCTAGATGAGATGGTATTTAAGTGGTGCCCCTGTGACCCTCCATCTCTACTGGGAATGAATCCGGAAATGTTCTGTCTAGATGAGATGGTATTTAAGTGGTGCCCCTGTGACCCTCCATCTCTACTGGGAACCGACTGATGAGGAAAGACTATGAATTGAATTCTTCAATTACGATCAAGGAGTTTTAAAAGTTGACAAATGGGGATTCAGTAATCCTTTAAAAGAGGAAATTATTATTAAAGTATAGTATAAACTGGACCTTAGAACGTGTACTTAAATCTTTATCAGATTAACGTGTGATCGAAGACTCAATACCAGTAAATTTGACCTCCATTTTGGGTGAGTACTCTGACATTCCTTGTGTATTTTGATTATATGATATTATGCAAACTATATATATTTTGTGAACTGCTTTTATTCTCAAAATTCATGTGCTACCGATGACTGATTCAATTGTGACATGTTTATATTTGTCCATATAAACATACCGATTAAAATGATTATTGAAAAGGATATTGAATATTGAAATTATGATTCGGCCTAAGGGACCTATTTGCTGACTGACCTTCCCAGCTGGGTTATCGCTGGTGTGCCCTAAATAAGGCGTTGTGACGAACATGTTCGATTGACCCTCAACTACCAGGGTATAATACGGTAGAAGAATACGGTATTAGAGTGTACTTGGCCATCAAAATGATATGATTGAAAGAAAAAGATATCACATTTGATTTGTTGCATTCTTCTTATTCTGAGCTATCCAATTGTGATATATATAATTTCATTTCAAAATTATATCTATTTACTGCAAGTTCCTCTCCATATATGTATATGCCTTCTCTTTTGACTTGAATAGGTATCTATTTTCTGAAAACCCTGGAATGTTTGGAGATTGAACCTCATTCGGCTTTTAGCTGATGTTGTATAAATAACCATTTTTCAGGAAATGTTTAGGCTCACGGACGGAATGAAAATGGACTATATTGAAGATTTAGCTTTTAGAGCTCTTTTTGTAAAATGGTTATTTAGAGCATGTCTGGCTCTCTTGTAATAAGGTTTAAATTTTCTCTTAAGTTGTAACCCGTTGTTACTTTTAATATATATGAAGTTTCCTTTAGAAAGCTCTGATGACGTAATTCCTTTACTTTCAGTATTTTACGATTCATAACCATGTGATAATATCTCCGTTGCATTTATTTAAGGAAACAATTAAATCGGAATATTTGTTGCCTTGGTGGCATGTCAAGACACTCGTTCCCTAATACTATTTTGGGTCGGGGTCGTGACACGCATGGCTGGCCGTAGAGTTCCTGAAAATATGGTTGTTTCTTTCCATCTATATGCAGTAGATGGCAACAGCAAAGGAGGTCCTTTTGACCTTTTGAGTGAGGTTTTTCCCTACGAAATTATGGGTGGCATCCGAAATGATCTCCTCCCAGGTGGTAGCCTCACGGTTGTAAGCGGTGTTGTAATTTAAATCCTCCCAGATTGCAGTAGATAAACTACAATTGAAGAAGAGGTGGTCACGAGTCTCTGGTGCATTACCACATAGCACACAGATATTGTCCTGAGAGATACCCCACGCCATGGCCTTATCCTTTGTATTGAGAGCATCCTTGTAAACCAACCATAAGATAAAAGCGCATTTTGAAATATTGTTGTTGTTCTAAATAATAGGTGCCTAGACAGGAGGGTTTGGATGGTGACTAATGGCATTCCATGCAGAATTAGTGGAGAAGAGGCCATTTTCCATAGGTAACCAAAAGACTTTGTCTTCCACATGTGAGTTTATGGGGGGTAAGGCATCATTTTTTATCTCATTTAGTTCCCATGTGATTGTAGAGGGCCAAGCCCAATGCCCATACAACATGAAATCAGACACTTTTGCTTTATGATTGCTAGCTGCATCGTAGATGGTCCTCTCGCCATATTTTATCCAAATAGGGCCTCTAGGGTTCCAGTTGCGATGCCAGATGAAAGTGTTGCCCCCATTCCCAACGATAGATTTAAGTAGAGGTCTGAATTTGCTCATAAGCTTCATTAGTTTCTTCTAAGTCCATGACACATCAACTGGGGTATGGATATGCCATAAGCTTCTTCCTTTCAACTTGTAGGTGTGACACCATTTAACCCAGAGGTTATCTTTCTTACTGCAGATATTCCATAGGTGTTTGAACATAGCTGCAACATTCCAATCATATACCTAGGCCACCTTCCTGTTTAGGCAAGCAAACGTCACTCTAATTGACCTTAGAACCAGTCTTTTTCATATATGGGCCTCACCATAAGAACCTACGCAGCTTGTTATCAATTTCCTTCAACGTTCTTTTAGGTAAGATGAAAAGGTAGGTCCAATAAGTTTGCATGCTAAAGAGAACAGCCGTGACCAAATTCAGTCTGTGCGCATAGCTTAAAAAACTCTTTCTCCATCTCGTAATTCTGTTAGTGATCTTGTCAATATGTGGAAGGGAAACCTCATGCTTCAGCTTAGTAGAGATGAGGGGAACACCAAGTTATTTAATGGGGAATGATCCTAAATGGAATCCCAGAGGTTGGAGATACACATTTTATTATCAATGAAAATACCAGCAGCGTGGAAAAAGCATTTCAAAGGGTTTGGATGAAGACCAAACACCGCGCTAAACTCAAGGATGGCAGAATTGATGATAGTGATGGAGTTCATATCCGTACTGGCTAAGATGAAAAGATCATCAGTAAAACAAAGATGATTTATATTAAGTTCTTTGCACTTTGTGTGAAAGGTAAAGTTTGGGGATCTAGTGTGTAGATCAAGTAGGCCAGCAAATGCTACCAATATGAAAAGGAAAAGGAATGGGGAGATTGGGTCACCTTGTCTTAACCCTCTCTTAGCTTTGAAAAAACCATGAGTAGTACCATTCATAGAAATGGAGAACATGGTCGTAGTAACACATTCCTTGATCCAACCAATAAATGTTGGAGGGAATCCCATATGGTTGAGGACATGAAAAAGGAAACTCCAACTGATAGAGTCATAGGCTTTGAGGATGTCGATCTTTAATGCACATCTAGGAGGGGTAAGATTCCTGTGATAATTACGCATAAGCTCTTTCATGATAAGGATGTTATCCCCAATGGATCTTCCCTGAACAAAGGCTGATTGCCTATCATTTACCAGCTAAGGAATGAAAGCCTTCATCCTATTAACCATAACTTTGGAGATGCATTTGTAAATAGTATTGCAACAAGCAATAGGTCGAAAGTCTTTAATAGAGTTTGGAGAGTTGATTTTAGGTATAATAACCAGGTTTGTGCAATTCCACTGCTTGAACATGGTGTTGGTCTGGAAGATAGAAGCAACTGTAGCAGTGACCTCATCCCCCACCACATTCCATTTTTTTTTTTGGTAACTAAATATATTGAAAAGAAGGAAATATACAAGGTGAAGAACACCAAGCCCAGAGGCTATTAACCAGAAGGTGGGGCATACCCCCCCTCCCAACAAACATCAACAAAGGAAATCAAAAGAAAACAAAACAACCCCAAAACATCAACACGGTAAATCAAAAGAAAATAACATTAGAGGTACAATATGGATTCAGGAATCCCCCATTGGTTGCAGACCATCCAATTGGTGTAGCTTCTGTTAGTGTTCTTCCAAATACTGATCTTGATCTTGATCATATTATTAATCTCGTTTATGAGCTGACCAGGATTTTTAGCCCCTCTGCTGTGCAGCCTGCCATTCCTTTCCATCCAAATACAATAGATGGTGGTAGTGAAAGATAGAGTTCTGAATTTGTTGATGAGATTATTGTTGTTAGCATACTCCACAGCCCTCTCTAGCTCTCTCTCCCAAGTCCCTATATTCCTGTAGCATTGGTTTCTGGAAAGAACTTCCATCCACACCTCCTTAGTGTATGGGCAGTCAGCAAGTATGTGCAATAAAGTTTCAGTCCCATTAGTGCATAACATGCAATTATTGTTGTCCACTATCCCCCACTCCATCAATTTATCTTTGGTAATAAGACTTCTTCTGCAGACCAGCCAAGAGATGAAAGAGCATTTAGGTATGTTGGCACGGTTCCATACCAACCTATTCCATTCCACCTCATTGTTGTGACTGCAAATAGCCTTATAGGCAGATTGAATGGAGAATATCCCATTGGTAGAAGGAACCCAAGTTACCACATCCTCATGATGAGAAATAGCTGGAAGAGCGGCATTCTGGATGTCATTAAGCTCCCACGTAACTGTGGAAGGCCACCTCCAATCCGTTCCTCTAATGAATTCAGCCACCTTGGCATAGGAGTTACTGGCTGCATCATAAATGGTCCTATCCCCAAATAAAGGTTGTAGAGGCCCAAGAGGGTGCCAGTTATCATGCCAAATAAAAGTGTTATTACCATTACCAATGATAGACTTAATGAGAGGTCTGCTCTCCCTCCTCATTTTTAGAATTTTCTTCCATGTCCATGAGCAATTGCTAGGAATAGCAATCGCCCAGAAGCTCCTTCTCTTGATTTTATACATGTGACACCATTTCACCCAAAGACTCTCTTTATTATTGCATATATTCCATATTTATTTCATCATAGCAGCCTTATTCCATTCTTCAATACATTTAATCCCCAACCCTCCCTCGGATTTAGGCTTACATACCTTACTCCAAGCCACTTTGGCCCCACTATGCTTCAGGTCAGAACCCTGCCAGATGAAGTCTCTAATCAGTTGGTCAATATCTTTAATGACTCCTTTGGGCATGATGAAAAGACTGGACCAATACACCTGTATACTGAAAAGGATAGAGAGAGCAAGCTGAAGTCTACCAGCATAGCTGAGCATCTTGTTGGTCCAACTTTTAATCCTCTTTGTAAGTCTATTGATGAGATCCAAGCAGTCCTCCTTCCTAAGTCTCGTGGAGATCAAAGGCACCCCAAGGTATTTGAAAGGAGGCTTCTTTAATTGGAACCCAATTTTGTCAGCCAAAGCCTGAGCCTGAAGAACATCCATTCCCCCACAGTAAATGTTGCTTTTCTCCATGTTGGGACAAAGCCCAGAAAGAAGAGCAAACTCCTCAATAGTATGATTGATGCAGTCAATTGTCTGCTCATCCCCCCCCCCCCCCACACACACACAAAATATCATCAGGTCATCAGTAAAGCATAGGTGGTTAAGACCAATTTCCTTACATTTAGGGTGGTATTTGAAATTCATGTTGTTGCAGTGCTGGTCCAGAAGACAGGAAAAACTCTCCATAACCAGAAGAAAAAGATAAGGGGATAGAGGGTCACCTTGTCTAAGGCCTCTAAAGCTTTTAAAGAACCCATGGGATTCCCCATTGAGGCTAATGGAGTACCAAGCAGTGGTCACACACTCCTTAATCCACATAGTCATGATATGAGGAAATCTGACCTTTTCTAAGACATCAAAAAGGAACTCCCAGCTCACAGTGTCATAAGCCTTCATAATGTCCACCTTAATAGCACATCTAGCCACACCATTGCCTCTATTATAGTTCCTCATGATCTCTTGAAGTAAAAGGATATTATCAGCAATGGATCTCCCTCTAACAAAGGCTGCTTGACTCTCACTTATGAGGTGGTTCATGAGGGGCATAATCCTGGAAGCAATGATTTTAGAAATGCATTTATATATAGTATTGCAGCAGGCAATAGGTCTAAAGTATCTCATGGAAGAGGGGTTAGAGGTCTTAGGTACGAGGGCAAGGATGGTGCAATTCCATTGCCTAGGCATTTTACAGTTGATAAAGAAGTGCTTAATAGCCTTAGTCACATCATTCTCAACAACATCCCAATTCAGCTTGAAGAAGGCAGCATTGAACCCATCAGGTCCGGGAGCTTTATCAGAACCAATAGAGAACATAGCCCTTTTAATTTCTTCATTTGATGGGATGGAGGTGATGCCATCACACTGATTTTGATTAAGCTTCCTAACCATCAGGTTATCAATATTGAAGGGTCTGAATAAGTTCATATCTTCAGCAGAGAATAAGTTTTGGAAAAAGTTAATAGCTTCATTAGCTACACCCTCACTACCTTCAATGGTTAGCCCATTAGAGTTTTGAATAATTAGGATTTTCTTCCTAGGACAGTTGCTGTTAACCCTTTTATGAAAGAAGGAGGTGTTCAAATCCCCCAATTGGAGCCAATTAATTCTTGCTTTTTGCTTGAAGAAAGACTCCTCATTGTTCCTCAGATGGTTATAGTAGTTAGAAAGATCAGTCTCCTTCCTCCTTAGCTCATGATTACTACCATCATTGTCCAGATTAGCCTGCACCTAATTAAGGAGATTCTTAGCCTCATTAACTCTAGCAGAAATATTAGAGTAAAACTTCTTGTTCAGGCTTCTGAGAGGGGTCTTTAATCTTCTAAGCTTGGTAGAGAGTTTAAGCATGGGGTTCCCACTACAATCCTCATGCCAAGAATCCATGAGGGTGTCCATGAAGGTGTCATGCTTCATCCAGAAATTGTAGAACTTGAAAGGTTTAGGTTTAGTGTTCAAAGATGGCAAGAAGGTAATAATGATGGGGCTATGGTCAGAGATACCATGACAGAGAAAGTTAGCCTGGCTATGAGGGAAGGAGGTACTCCAACAGGAGTTCAGGAGGACTCTATCAATCCTCGATTGAACACACACAGACCCCCCACTTTTATTAGACCAAGAAAACCACACACCAGTGGAATTCATATCCTCAACTTCAATATCCTCAATGCAATTGTTGAAATCATCCACAGCTCTAAAATCAATTCCATTGTGGCTCTTCTTCTCCTCCTGGCACCTCACAACATTAAAATCCCCCACAATGATCCAAGGTTGATTGATAGTGGTAATGAAATTGCACTTGAGGAAGTCCCATAAAGTATTCCTATTCGCGGGTAGATTATGTCCATGGACAAACGTGGCAAAGAACATCTTGTAGGATCCCACAACTTTGACTTTGTATAAAATAGCTTGATGGTGGATGTCACATGCTTCCACATCAAAAACATTAGGGTTCCAAGCGATAATGACCCTAGCCACACCACCATTATCCGGGCAGTTATGACACATATTCCAATTAAAAAAACAATTATTCTTAATAACATTCATATGGTTAAGTCTTAATTTAGTCTCCATTAAACCAATGAGAGAAATACCATTGTCTCTAATGGTTTTCTTGATTTCATCCTGCTTGTGAGGGGAATTTAAACCCCTAATGTTCCATGAAGCTATCTTGATCATCTTGGTTTAGGCTTATCTCCACCCCTCTTCAGCTCTATTTGTGGGATCAACCAAATGTCGTTTCCCTTCTTCTTCTGCTTCTTTTTGGAAGATGCTTTGTTAGTAAGGCCAGTGTACTCCATATTTCTAGCCATTTCATCAATGGCTTTAACTTTTAGTACAATGCCTTGTGGAGCTGGGGTACTCTCTTCTTGTGGTATCTCTTTAATCTCTGTCATTTCATTATTATCATTATCTGGTGTGTCCATCTCCTCATCCAGAGCAAGGATGGCAAAGCTATTCTGATTAGTGCTAGAGTGGTCTACATTTGGGATGTCTTCCTTATCATGATTGCGTTCACCCTTGTGACTAGCCTTATATTTCGCAGCAACTCTAGCTGTCGTAACCTGTTTCCATTCATCCGTTAGTGGTTCCTTCATTGGGATAGCGCCAGCTTTGGGAGAGGCTTTCTCTTTCATTTTGTGATGTGGACAAGCATTTAGGTTATGACCGAAGACAAGGAAGTTAGGGCATGAAGGCAGTTTTGCTTGAAACTCAACCCTAACTGGTGTGGTAGTACCATCCTCCATCGTAACATTGATGCTATTAAGGTAAGTTATTGTGGCCTCAATGTCAATGCAAATGCGAGCATAGGTTATTCTATTCATTTCTTCAGTCATCGCATCAGCGTAAAGGGGAAGACCCACTGAACTGGCGATGTAACTAAGCCCTTCTTCCGTCCAAAGTTGAACAGGAATGTCGTAGAACTTGACCCAAACAGGAATTTTCTTCAATGTATCTTTAGAGAATTTGAAATATGCTTGCCATTTGTTAAGGATGATTGTCATACCTGTAAAATTCCATGGCCCATTGTCCAGCACCTCATCACGCTGGCTTTGTTTATCAAATATGAAAATGAAAAATCCATTATCATGCACTATGACCTTCGTCATACCATATTTCCCCCATAGTCTAGTAGCAGCGTTGTTAACAAAGGAAAAAGGAAGCTTTTTCCCTTCCCAACGTCCATATCCTTTCCTGGCAACATCGAGCGGTGGTTTGACAGTGATGGTGGACTCCACAACTGATGGTTGGTGAAAAGTTAGTTTGAGTTTCGGTTTCTTCTTTTCTACGATAATAGAACTCCACGTCTTGTCAGTGCGTACCATGTTGTTGGTCTGGGATATAGGGACTACCAGGCTTCCTTTCTCATTTCCCCACTTTCTCTCACTAGCAGGTATAGTGCCAGATAGGGTAGTAGGCGTACTAG
The DNA here is from genome assembly GCA_949130495.1 of Sambucus nigra. Lineage (NCBI taxonomy): Eukaryota > Viridiplantae > Streptophyta > Magnoliopsida > Dipsacales > Adoxaceae > Sambucus > Sambucus nigra. The sequence continues at coordinate 57,316,750 of OX422212.1, read as the reverse complement.
CTACCCCAGTCGAGACCTTTTCAATATCTGTCAACTTTATATCAAATTCCGTACTATCTACCGTACCCTTGAGCCCACCATTTCTGCCTGCACTATTCTCAGGGATGAAACCTACCTCTACCTCCGTTGCCTTCACAGTCGGAGACAAGTTCTCATTCCGGTCATTGGAGGTTCTGAACATCTTCACATCTTCGAGGGAGTAGCCTTTGCTCAAGAGGAAGTCCATAACGATGTTATTTTCAGTGTTTGGCTCTTGTATCCTTGCGAGTTGCTCATTTGCTCTATCAAAGCTGTTATAGGACGTTAAGATTTGCCCTTATTTTGTCTCGTCAATCTTGTTCAAACTCATGCCATCGACTGGGATAAGGGCAGTATTCCTTACAGAAGACCATACACCCGATTCAGCCATAAAAGAAGATGGAGTTTGAGAAATAACTTTCCCACGTATTGCTGAAGGTAGGTTAGAAGGAGTAGGGTTAGGAGAGGAAGGCCGACCATCAGGTTTGGTCATCGGAGCTATGGCCTGGTGGAGTTGTGGAGTTTGTGTTTGCTTAGGGCTATGGATTTTTAGAGAGAAGGAGGAGCATTTTTAGAGAGAAGGAAAAACTGGTCCCCCACCACATTCCAATTATCAGTGAAGAACTCAGTAACAAACCCATCTGGGCCTGGAATCTTGTCTTTGCCAAGACTAAATAGACCAAGCTTTATTTCGTCATTGGTAATGGGAGCAATTAAAGAATTTGCCTGATCAGAGGAGAAAGTGTTACTAGACTAACAAAGCAGGTTTGTGAAAAAGTTGATAACCTCCTCAGTAACCTGGGCTGGCCCCTCCACATTGTTCCCATGTTGGTCCTGAATGTAAAGAATTTTGTTTCTATATCTGTTACCTCTAATTCTAGAGTGGAAGAAACGGGTGTTCATGTCCCTTGGCATTCTTCTCCGCATCTTGAAGAATAACATTACTTCCTCCTCTATTGAGCTGGCATTGGATATCATTAAGTGCAATCTTGGCATCAATGGTTTTTTTGCTAAGGTTGTTAAAGAACTTGAGGTTGAAACCTTTAAGAGCGTGCTTGACCAAGGAAATTTTGTAAGAAATAATATACATAGGGTTTCCATGCACATAAGTCCCCCAAGCTTCCTCAACATTAACATTAAAGTCCCTATGCACCATCATCTAGTAGTTGAAGAACTTGAACAGCTTGGCCCTAGTAGGAGGTTGAGGCAGGGTGGTGGTAATAATAGGGCAGTGGTCCGAAAGGCCTTGGCTAATAACATCAGCCTGGGATTCAGTGAAGGTGTTCTTCCATTTCTCATTTATGAGCACACGATCAATTTTTATTTGTATTAAAGTTCCCTCATTATGGATCCTATTCCATGTGTACCAAAGACGCCTAGAGACCATATCATCCACCTGGATGTTATACAGACATTGATTGAACTCATTAACAGCATTGACATCGATATCTAAATTCCCCTCTTCTTATTACAGGCTCCGATAACATTGAAGTCCCCCAAGAGGATTCAGCTGTTGTAGTGGGAATAAAGGTCTGTCTCTTCCAGGTATGACCATAGGTGAGTGCGCTGAACGGCAAGGTTTAGGGCATAGACAAATGTTACGTAGAAAGTTTTATCAAGGCTGAGGGAGGTAATGAGGCAAGTAATTGCTTGGTTATTAGAAGAGAGGGTGTTAACCTTAAACATCTAAGGGTTCCAACCAATGATAATTCTGGCCACCCTCCCCCCCAATCAATGGGACAGTTGTGCGTAGCCTCCCATCGAGGAAATCTACATCTAGTAGCATTAATGATGTTGTTTCTTCTCACCTTAGTTTCCACAAGACAAATTAGGGAAAAGTTATGATTGTTGATGAGTTTACGTACCTCTTGTTGATTAATCGGGTTATTTAGGCCCCTAATGTTCCATGTAGCCAGCTTAATCATTGATATTGATTGGGATTAGGGGGTGATAGCATTGGCGTTTGGCGTACCACAAGTCCTTTTGCGAAGTTTTTTTTTTGCTTCTTGGAGAGGTTTGTAACAAGATTACCTCCATTGCCATCAATGTCTTTAATTTTTAATGCTATTTTAGAAGGAGTTGGGGTTACTTCAGTCTCACTTGCCTTTTCTATGTCAAGTAGAGCATCAAATCTATTGGCTATAAGAGGAGATGTAGATTGAGTCTGAGTCATAGCCGTCCCAGTAATAGTTTCAATATGGGTATCCTTTGCAATATCCATAGTCTTGCCCTCTACCTGCTCTTTATCTCCCACTGTTATCCATGCAGTGCTTTGGGTTACTTTGGCTTCATTGATGTAAGGCTCCATTTATGAGAATGGAAAACATTGGAGTGGTAATACACTCTTTGATCCAGCCAATAAAGATAGGAGGGAAGCCCATGTGGAAGAGGACATGGATAAGAAAGTCCCAATTGACAGTGTCATAAGATTTTTGGATATTAATCTTTAAAGCAGATCTTGGGGGTCCTTGATTCCTATGGTAATTTCTCATCAACTCTTGCATGATAAGGATGTTGTCCCAATTGGCCCTACCATGCACAAAGGCAGATTGCCTATCATTGATAAGAGATGGAATGTGAGGCTTTATCCTATTAACAATTACCTTAAAGATGCACTTGTAAATGGTGTTACAGCAAGCAATTGGCCTAAAGTCCATCATAGTGGTTGGGGTTTTGGATTTAGGAATAAGCACAAGACTAGTGCAGTTCCATTGCTTAAGAAGAGTGTTATTCAGAAAGAAAGATTCCACTGCAGCAGTGACATCATTACTAACCAAATCCCAATTGTAAATGAAGAATTCTACGCTAAAACCATCAGGCTCAGGAACCTTATCCATGATAAGGTCAAGGAAAGCAGCCTTAATATCCTCATGAGTTATGAGGTTGGTGATTTAGCAAGCCTGAGCAGTTGAGAGATTTCTGGTGATGGCAAGCCTGAGAGGCCTCAATCTACATTGCATTTCATCTGGAACTGAGTATATATCAGCAGCTGCTTGATATTACTCAATGTTCAAATTAGGATCAGTCTTACCATCATATTTAGGGGTAACAACTGGTGTCTTAAACTTAGATGGGGTAGGAAAATCAACAATCGCTTGGATGAAAGGAGACCCTTTAATAAAATTACGCTGTAATGGATTCTTCACCTTGGACATCTCCCATAATCGATCTTCTAATCGTTTAATCGACTCCTTCCATGAAGGGTTTTCAGTTTTAGACCTATCAGAAGCAGCTACCCCATCCCTTCCAGGCGTATATGCTGAGCTCTCTTCCTAAAAAGTCTACTCAACGTGGAAGGATCCTCTGGCCCCTAGGAGATAAGACCTATCACGTGAGGACCAGGAATAACTATTTTGATGCCTCCTAGGAGGAGGAGGGGGCATTTCCCTCACGAAAGATGGATCATTTGTATTCCGAGATGGAATTGTTGCAAGGATTGAGCCAATTGACTCATAGTTTCCTGCATCGTTTTTTGCCCTTTGGCAAGATTGAGCAGAACTCCATTGAAGTCAGTCGGGGTAGGAAGGATGTTGCCTCCTACAGCATTACTGCTTCCAGCAATGTCATTCATCCAATGGAATCTTTCCAACAAGTCAAATGAATGTCTTTTAGTGGAGAATGATGATAGACAATACGTTTCCCACAGACGACGTCAATCTGTTGATGTCTAAAATTAGTAATGATTTATATTAGGGCTGTGTGTTTTTTTTCGAACGTTCAATTTTTTCGATCCGATTTTTTCCGAATTTGGAATGAAATTTTTGTTTGCCGAATTTCGATTTTCCAATTTTTGATTTTTTGTAAAAAAAAATCAGATCGAAAATCAAAAATAATTCTGAATTTTCGATTTTTTGATTTTTTCGAAACTATGTCGATCCGATTTTTCCGAAATTCTTTCGATTTTTTCCTAATTATTTTCGATTTTTGATTTTTTTTCTCATTTTTTGAAAGTTTTCCATATCCCACATTGGTTGGGAGAGGGAGAGGGAGAGGGCTCCAAAGTGTGATCTATAAAAGGATAGTATCCTCCTAACTTCTATGCAAATGAAAAAATGGGTCAAATCCTCATGTATTTACATGTTGGGTTAAACCCTTTTCTTTGTTTATTTAAAATTAGAATTTCGAGTAATCGAAAATCAAAAATTTATTTATTTGAAATTTTGGAATTTCCAAAATTTGGGATTTTTAATATATTTGATAAATTTTTTATTTTTGTCTATTTTTCAATTTTTTTGAATTCTAAATTTTTTGTAATTTTCCAAAAAAATCGGATCAAAAATCAGAATAATTATTTTATTTCCAAAAAAAATTGGAATTTTTTTCGAAGAGGCATTTTTCGATTCGATCCAGCCGAAACACATGCCTAATTTATATGAAGTCGATTTTATAATCATAGATAATATAATAAGAGAAAAATAAATGTGACATGAGAATTTTTAAGTGGTTCAGCTATAAGAAAAGCCTACGTCCACTGAGATTGTATTGATGTTGATGAGTACAGACAATTAGGTATTCTTTTTAGAAGAATAACCTTGTACTTTTCTCTCTTGCCTTTTATGAAAGGAATACATTGTATTTATAGTGACCCGGAGATCAAGGGTTGGAATGCCTTTATATATTTAAGCATTTACCCGTACATTATGAATGTGAGTGTTGATAGTATTGGGCACGTGTAGAATGACTTTTGGCTTCTTTCTACATGATGGCTATTTATCTACAATGATAGTTTGTATTCCTTGGGTTGGTCGGTTGGCTAGCCGATCAACTATCTTCTAAGCCGACTAAGTAATTGATGACCAAGGTTGGTGACACGTTAGGGGACAGGTGTCCCTTTCTAATTGGTCCAAGTAGATGAATAATTTTTGTCATAAACACGCATGATTTTTTAATGTGGTAAAATTCCAAACCTAGGAAAAACATCAATGACTCCCACTATGGAGTAAAACAAAAAATGCCACTAGGAAATGAAAACAAATGTACAAGTTACAAATACAGAGGAAACACGAGTTGATTACCTATAAAAACAAAATACGACAATGCCAAAATGGATGGCAATGTAGAACTGAAAAACTTCTCTGATGTAGACTTCCCTCTTTATTTCTTCACACTCATCATTCTTAGCTTTAGCCACGTAACTCTGAGTACCAGTAGTCTTGGTGAAATGTAACATGTGTTGTGAAAATGTTCTAATGGGCAAACTATGCCAGAACTCACATCCAACACAAATAGTTACAAAATAAACAAATAGTTAATCACATCCAATACAAATAGTTACGAAATAGTTACAACGCCCTGGCCCGAATTTATGGGTTACCCATAGTCAACCCGGTCTGAATCGAGCGTTAGGTGTGAAGTTCAATGAAACAACCTATACAATGTTGCTAGTCCAATTTTATTTTAATTAACATTTCACTTGTTTAGCATGCGACTCCAATTTCAAATTGAACTACATGAGCACAGTCGAAAGTCCACTAATACAAAGAAAGATCAATACTACTAGCAAACCATGTGCCCAAAATCGCAGCCTATACATAACACTTTATACAATAGCAAGAATCCTCAGATAGCGCGCACCCAATTACCAAGATGCATTGACCATACTCAGTCCACTGTGCTCTCCCGGGCCCAATCGCTCTGTACCATGACATGGCACCAATCCGAGTCACATAGGTGAGTATATTGTTCCCCTATTACCAAAATCGAAAGGGACACACAAGTGTCAGAAGGAACAAGCAACCATCTCGAGAAATTTTGCCCATAAGCGTCCGATTATGATTTACAAAAGTGAACCTACGCCATATGATTGAAGTTATGTCATTCATTCTCAAAGTTCTCTTCGAGCACTAATCCTAGTCATATACCCTGGCTTGGGTCACTAGCCGTGACGAATTAAATCATAACCATCCATTCTCATAGCACAAAAGTAATATACGAATCGATAGTCCTCTAGGAAGTCAACGCCCAACTTCCCTCCTTGGGATCAAGGCACTTCCAACGACTAGAGGAAGTTTCAAATACCTTATGGTTGTTGTAGATTATTTTACAAAATGGGTGGAAGCTGAGCCTCTCATTAATATGACATATGACAAAGTCTATCAATTCATTTGGAAGAATATTATTTGCAGATATGGTCTCCCATATGTATTCATTACTGACCATGGAACCCAGTTTGATAATGAGGAGTTTGTTGCGTATTGTCATCAATCCAATGTACTGAAGACCCACTCTGTACCAGGACAGCCCCAAAGGAATGGGCAAACTGAGGTGACAAACAGAACGCTGCTGAATGGTTTGAAGAAACTACTAGATAATGCAAAAGGAAATTGGATTAACGAGCTACATTCTGTGTTGTGGGCTTATCGTACCACACCACTAGCAGCAACAGGAGAATCTTCATACATGCTGGCGTTTGGAAGTGAAGCTGTCATACCTGCTGAATTGGGTCTACCCACACATAGGGTGCTTAATTTCAATTCTCCTGTCAGTGATTTAATGAGAAGATTAGACTTGGATATACTCGAAGAAGTCAGGGAAGAAGCAACGATCAGAAATGCAGCATATCAACAACGAACAACTTTGTTCTATAACAAAAGAGTGAAGAAGTGTGAGTTGAAGGAAGGGTATTATGTGCTAAAGAAAGTAGTACAAAAGAATAACAAATTTGAAGCTAACTGGCATGGACACTATAGAGTAACATAAGTTGTTCGTCCAGGGACATACAGGATTGAAACCTTGGAAGGAGAAGAATTCAAGAATGCATGGAATGCAGAGCATCTGCGCAAGTATTATCAGTAATTGAAATTTTTCTATAATGCAATTTCTTCAGTATGAATAAAGTGTTGGATATTTTACCCAATTTCTCTCTTTTTGTTGAAATTTTTTGGAATATTAGTGCTACACACTACACATCAAATTCAGAATTAATTACCACCAACTCCGGTTGGTCGGGAACTAATTTCTATCAACTCCGGTTGGTCAGGAATCAATTACCACCAACTCCGGTTGGTCTGGAACTAATTACCACCAACTCCGATTGGTCGGGAATTAATTACCACCAACTCCGGATGGTCGGCGAATTAATTACCACCAACTCTGGTTGGTCGGGAACTAATTACCACCAACTCCGGTTGGTCGGGAATCAATTACCACCAACTCCGGTTGGTCGGCGAATCAATTACCACTAACTCCAATTTATCGGGAACTAATTGCCACCAACTCCGGTTGGATGGAAAATGATGCTGCTTCTTCTCTGCAAACAGCTGTTGTTACGGCATCATCTTTACCTGTTCAACCTAATCAAGGTCAGAGTTGACTTTTAATTGGTGGGTCACTTGCATTTTCTCTAATAACTGAGCTGTAGTTCAGAAACAAATTAAGTTTTGTGATAAGTTTCTAACAACTTTATTTAAATGGAAAACACATGGACATTTTTGTACAATTGATTTTATCTTTCTTAATTTTTTTTGGGTGGTCCTTCAGTACTCTTAAATGTTCAGACGTAAACTACACGTCAATGGATAAAAGAAATAAATCAAACCCTAACTTTTGGAGAGAGAAACAAAAGATGTCTTTGATGTGAATCAAGAATTATGAGTTATTTTTAGTATTTTATTGTATTTTTGTATTTTCTTTATTTGATGTATTTTCTTTTATTAGTTGTTTGTTTAGTATTTAGAAGAAGGAAGGTTATTGGCTCTTTGGAACATTATTGTAATTAGATTCTTAGTTTAGAGGCCAAACAACCTCCTTCCTATAAATACCCACATGTAGCCTCATTTGAGGCATTCTTGCATTTTTAGATATTGAGATTTGAGAGAGTTTAGAGAGATTTATCTTTTCTTGCTACCATTTGATGTCATTTACGTCAATTGGTATCAGAGCCTAGTCGGTTCGACCCGTTGTTATAAAATAAAAACTCGTAAACAACATCACGTTGGGCCCAAGAAAAGATAAACACCTCCGCGAAAACTGCTAACACTCATCTTTTGGAGGCCTTCAGCCAATTGATGGCCCCGATGGATAAATTCATCGCTCGCCTCCCTCCACCACCGCCTAAATTGCCACCCACCACCATTAATCCTAATTCAATAGACCAAAACTCTAGCCATCAAAATAGCCCCACCCACGCTTCCGCAACTCATTTCGCACCTCTATACAAAAAAAAAAAATCAAAATCCTAATGTCAATTACCCCCAAAATGCAACCACCACCACTTCTTGGCTAATTTTAGTCACCGACCAGCCACAGAAGGGGTAGAATCCCTCGGAAGCCAACCACAACCATCAAAAAATGCAGTACCCTTACCCGACAACAGTATTGCACCTAATATCAGATTGGAACCCTGTCAAGAAAGTCGGCCAACTTCCATGTTTTCCCCCGGCACCGACAGGGGCTGTTAAGCCATCAACTGTTGATCTTTCTCTTATGTCGGCTCCACATGCTACAAGATAGCCCTCGGCTGTAAAAAAACCTTTGCCGGCAGCGCACAACCATCCGGAGCTTCCAGCAAAACCTGCGCTCCACCCTGTTGTCCCCGCCGGCAAGTTTCCAGCGATCACGACCTCGACAGGAGGTCTGGCCTACTGCGCTGCTTCTAGCCTACCCCTATTCAGCCCGGAACAATCTTCACTTCAGCCCGGGATGATATTCACCACTGTCAACAACAGTAGAAGTCACTCCAAGACCCAAGAAATCCAAAAAAATTCCAGAATCAATCCCAATCAAATGAAGATTTATCAGAATGTTAAGAAAGTGTTGTCAATATCCAAGAACCTATGTTTCCCACCTCTAATCAATCCAAGATTCACCCAAACTTACCTAAAACCCATCCTACAACAACCCTAACTCCATCACATTCCCTCTCATGTTTAGATCAAATCAAACACATGCACCCAAATTGGCAACCCTCAACCAACACACCCCCATCCTTCAAAATTACCAAGAACCAATTAAGAACCCCTCTCCCACAAAGTCACTTCAATTTCAACCCCTTTTGATCCAACCCTATCCCATACTAACCAATCAATCTTTTGCCCCAGGTGGAATCCACCAACATTTCCACGAACTAGGGTTTGACACCAAAACCTTGGTTTTGATCCGGTTGGTAGATATTTTTGATAAAGGACATGAGCGGCATGAGGAAGAAGATGAAGATTGCCGTAAGAATTCAAGAACATTCATCAAATTTTTAGAATACGTTTTAGCTCCTCAAGTTTTGCCTCTTCCGTATATTTTGGGAATTTTGCATTCGACCTTACTTTTAAAGTTCGAGGACGAACTTTTTCTAAGGCGGAGAGAGTGATGTGAATCAAGAATTAGGGGTTATTTTTAGTACTTTTAGGATTTTATTGTATTTTTGCTATTTTCTTTTATTTCTTTTATTTGATGTATTTTCTTTTATTAGTTGTTTGTTTAGTATTTAGAAGAAGGAAGGTTATTGGTCCTTAGGGACATAATTATAATTAGATTCTTAGCTTAGAGGACAAGCAACCTCCTTCATATAAATACCCATATATTGCCTCATTTGAGGCATTCTTCCATTTTGAGATATTGAGATATGAGAGAGTTTAGAGAGATTTATCTTTTCTTACTCCCATTTGATGTCATTTACATCAGTCTTATATTTCAAGAATGGAGAAGTATCTTCAAATGAAGACTACAAGAGTATTTATAGGTGAGTTATTATTTGCTAATCAAGTAATAGCCTAAATGACTAAAAAGGACAATTATTAAAAAAAGAATACCTAATTAGTCCCAAACATGCTTGGAGACTAAATAAAGGCTTAAAAGAAAATAAAAGAACTAAAATAAAAGAAAGACTAATACAAAATATAAAAAAAATGACAATTAAACCCTAATATGACCAATTTTCATCATTCTCCCCGTCTTCAAAAAAGTTCATCCTCGAACTTGAAAGGTAACTGGTCAACGTGGTTAGGAGTCCTTCTAAGAATTCTTTAATTTGATGCGGGAGGCGCCCTCATACGCGACTTGTGTACCTACTTTCAAGAAACCCTAAAAAATGAGTCAAGAAATGCAAGGGTTGAGTTTTCTTGATTTTCTTTTGTTGTCGAGGGAGGCGGGAATTGCGTCGGAGTCGAGGGACAAGAGATTCAACCTCGGATCCCAATTGAGCAGTGCCGGTGGTATATAGGCACTCCGGGGGTGGTTTGGAGGTGGTACCGATAGGGTGGGGAGTGGGGTTCGGGGGAGCGGAGGGGCTGTTTGGGATAATCGTTGTTGGGAGTTTTTTTGGGGGGGGCAGATTGGAGGGAAAGTCGGAGATTGGATGGGGTTGGGCGGTGGTTAGGGTAGAATGATAGGGGCCGACAGGGTGCGTGGAAGGGTTTGGGGCAGTAGCAGGTGTGGTGGATAGATTCTTGAAAGGTGGCTGTAGTAGGGGTAGCAGGGCTAGAGTGTAGGGTTTCGGGGAAAAGCCGCAATGGAGGTTTCTTGGACATCGGTGGTGATGGAGAGGCTAGGGTAAGGGTTAGGGTTTTGATAATGGTGCTTTTTTGCCCTCGGGTCGAGGTCCATATGACGTAACAATTGTTCTTTGGAAATTTGATTGTTCACGGTGGTCGGTCGTGAAATTTTGGAGGACAGAAGTTAGAACAGGGTATTAAATTGTTGTTGTCGTTTTTGTGCCAATTCTTCCAAATTTTGTTTCAATTCTTAAGTGCTCCTTCTCAATTCTTGAATCTCCTCTTATCGTTGTTTGGATTTCTTTGGAGCCATTGATAGGGGTGGACAAAAAAAAGACCGACCCGATTGACCCGATTGGACCGGACCGGACCGAACCCATTTTTGTAGGCTTTTTTATAAATCGGTCCTAAATTAAGAGACCCGAAATATTCGGTTCGATCTAAAATATCCATTATAAATTCGGTCTTGAGACCGGACCGAACCGTTTAATTTAATATTATATAATATTTATTAATTTTATATAAATATATCATATACTAAATAACAAAACCCTAAAGACACAACAATTGAACCTTTCAAAATATCACGGCCACAAACTCTCTCCTCACTTTTCTCTCACTCTCTTTCTCTAACAAAATAACTCTACTTCCTCTCTCTCTCCACTCCAACTCTGCGATCGATCTTGAGACTTTCCACCCACCACCATGAACACACGATCCCATAGCCACGCCCACGGTAGCCCAAAACAAATGGCCCACCTCCACATGCCCATAGCAGCTGATCCGACACACCTCGCCTCCACAGCAGCTGATCCGACGCAGCTCGCCTCCACAGCAGCTGATCCGACACACAACTCCACGGTAATTTTCTGATTTCCATTTTTTGGTTCTTAACAATAAACCCAACTGATTTCAGTTTTTTTGGTTCTTAACGACGCACGACACCAGTTTTTTTGGCTTCAGTTTTTGACTTTTTAGTTCAAAGGTTTGCTTAGGTTTGTTGTAACCCACGTTTTTCTTAGGTTTGTAAATTGTAACGACAAACCCATAACCCATTTGTACCTCTATTTTTGCAACTCTGTTTTTGGTTACAGTTAGTTCATATAACGTTTATAAATTGTAACTTGTAAGGTTTAAAAATTGATTTTGTACAAAATTATGTTTAGATCTAAAGTTTTTAATCATAAAACATTTGAAATCTTTTAAAACATCTAGATCTAAAATATTTTTGGTCAGATTTCAAAATTAAATTGTTATTTCAAAATAAGTGTTTCAAATCTTGACTTTACAATATTATTGTGATGATGATCAGTGTTGAGTGACTCTAAAAAGTTTCCCAAAATTTTCTCTTTTATATGTTGAGTGACTCGAAATATTTTCTGTTTGTGGATTTTACATTTTGTGGATTTTATATGTTATGGATTTTACAATTGAGTGTGCATAAAATATTTTCTGTTATTTTTTTCCATGTGTAGATGGATGGAGTGAGTGAAGATCTGGCGAATGCTACTTTACATGGTTCGCCAGCGTCGCCAAGAACTCATCCCGTGCAACAAAAATGGAAAAATGCATATACGGTATGGGATCACTTCCATAAAAATAATGATGTAAAAAAGCCTAGAGCTATTTGTAATTATTGTGGCATTTCTTATGCGTGCGACTCTAAAAAGAATGGGACTAAAAATATGAAACAACACACTCCTTCTTGTAGAGAGTTACCCGCTAATAAGAGATTAGTAGAGGAAAATGTGCAAAAAAAGTTGTCATTTATGTTGAAAAAAGAACCAAATGGAAATGAGCCAAGTTCAAATTTATTGGCTATCTCTTTTAATGCGGAAGCTTGTCGTCAAGGGCTAGCCGAAATGCTTATAATTGACGATCTACCGTATAAATTTGTGGAGAATGAGGGGTTTAGGAGGTTTATGTCTCTCGCACAACCCAAATTGCATATTCCTAGTCGTCGAACAATTGCACGAGATTGCCTAAACATATATGTGGATTTAAAGAAAAGGTTGAAAAAAGATTTAAAAGGTCAAAAGATTTGCCTTACCACCAATACATGGGCTTTCATTCAAAATGTAAATTACATGTGTCTCACCGTACATTATATTGATAAAGAATGGAACCTACACAAAAAGATTTTGAACTTTTGTCAAGTCAAAACTCATAAGGGTGAGGAATTAGGACAAGTTGTTGAGGATTGTTTGTGTGATTAGGGGATAGATAGTATTTTCACTCTCACGATTGATAATGCTAGTTCCAATAATGGTACCATTAGTTATTTGAAAAGAATGACAAAACATTGGAATGGTACCATTTTGGACCATGAGTATTTACACATGAGATGTTGCGCACACATTCTCAATCTTATTGTTGGAGATGGATTAAGGGACATGAATGAATCAATTGCAAAAGTGCGTAGGGCCGTAAAATATGTGAAGTCGTCACCTTCTAGGTTGGTAAAGTTTAAAAATTGTTGTGAGAAGCAAAAGATAGAATCAAATGGTTTGTTATGTCTTGATGTTCCGACGAGATGGAACTCCACATTTATGATGTTGGAGGCGGCCATTAAATTTGAGAAAGCATTTAAAAGGATGGAGGAAGATGACAATGATTATTTGTCCTACTTTGGTGTAGAAGAGGAAAATGATGGTGATGGTGATGAGAGGGGAAGAGGGTCGGTGTTTGGTAGAAATTTAGGACCTCCAAAATTTGAGGATTGGGAAAAAGCTAAGAGTTTTGTGAAGTTTCTTCGAATCTTTTATAATGCTACTCTAAAATTCTCGGGTTCATTATATGTTACATCCAATGATTTTTTTTTTTCATGAACTTGTGATTATTGAAAGTAAGTTGGTGCATTTGAAAAATTATGGTGATGATTTTTTATCTTCAATGGTCGGAAAAATGATTGCCAAATTTGAAAAGTATTGGAATGTAGAGAAAATTAACTTCTTGTTATTTATTGCCATTGTCCTTGACCCACGTTACAAGTTAAAGTATGTTGAATTTTGGTTTAGTGAGTTGTATGGTTGTGTTAAATCAATGGAGTTGTCAGGAAGAGTTAAAAATACATTAATTCGTTTGTTTGAGTGGTATGATGGTCATAAATCATCTAATGCATCTTCAAACAATATGAATAAACCAATTAATGTGATTGGGGTTGATGAGGATGAGGATGGTCGTGCATTTTTAACATCTCAATTTAAAAGGCATTTAGAGTCGAAGGATAATTTAGGTGCAAAATCGGAGGTGGAAAAGTATTTATTGGAAACTTGTGAAGTGGAAAATAATAACTTTAATGTTCTTGGTTGGTGGAAAAATAATCAAGGCAAGTATCAAGTGCTATCTCGTATGGCACGAGATGTATTAGCTATTCCCGTATCTACCGTTGCCTCTGAATCCGCTTTTAGTACGGGTGGTCGTGTGCTTGATCCTTTTCATAGCTCTCTAGCTCCTACAACGGTGGAGGCACTTGTTTGTGCACAAAATTGGCTCAAATCTTCAACAAAACCTATCAACATTCGAGATGCCATGGATGAAATTCAAGAAATGGAGAAACTTGATTCAAGTAATAGTTAATTTTAAATTTTAATGTATATTTTTCATAATTTAAATGTTAAACTTTTGTTATTGAATTTTTATTTGACATAATCATTGTTTTGTATTTTTTGTAGAAATATTGGGAGAGAGATTCAAGACCTCAATTTCAACTATGGTGGTGGATTGATGCGCCTTTTGGAGGAGGTGGAGGAGACTTGAGGACTTTGTTTTAACTTACTTTTGAAGCTATTTTATTTTTATTCTAGACTATGGGACTTGTAATATGGTGGACATGTAATATTTTCTTACGATGCTTGCTTGGACATGTAATATTTTGTTATGGTGGACATGTATTACTTTTGAAGCTATTTTAATATTTGCATATTATTGGGCAAAACAACATTTTATTCTACTAAAATTAGGCAAAACATGACAGCACATTTGAAGGAAAAACACCTTAAATGGTGCAAAATAGCAACAACACCTTTGAAGTGGCAAAACAACACCTTATATGGTGCAAAACAACACCTTATTTGTTGTAAAACAGCACTATTTCAATGGCAAAACAGCACCTAAAAAGTTCAAAACAGCCTTTAAATAGTACAAACAGCAAAAAAATTAACAGGTTTTTATTGAAAAAATAAATAAATTAATGTAAAAAGTGGACCGATTATTAACCGAACCGGACCGAAAATATCCTTGACCGATTAAATAGGCTAAACCGATTAAATCGATCCGAATTCGGTCTTCTCAAATATAGGACCGAATAATTCGGTCCGGCCCCTAAAATGACCAAAAACCGAACCGGACCGGACCGCGCCCACCCCTAGCCATTGATAATGTAGTGCACGATTTGTTGATAATTTACAAACACCGATACACACTAACACCAATTTTTGGAGTGACACTCGCTTTGATACCAATTTGAAGTAAACTACAAGTTAATGACTAAAAGAAATAAACCAAACCCTAAATTTTGGAGAGAGAATCAAAAGACGTCTTATATTTCAAGAATGGAGAAGTATCTTCAAATGACGACTACAAGAGTATTTATAGGTGGGTTATTACTTGTTAATCAAGTAATAGCCTAAATGACTAAAAAGGATAATTATTAGAAAAAGAATACCTAATTAGTCCCAAATATGCTTGGAGACTAATAGAGGCTAAAAATAAAATAAAAAAACTAGAATAAAAGAAAGACTAATACAAAATATTAAAAAATGACAATTAAACCCTAATATGACCCCTTTCCATCATGTTCCCCTAGGAGGGTGGGGCTTAAGATATTGAAAGAATCGTCTATAACTCAGTTTTGGATTATAGAGACTGAAGAAGCTTATATTTTTTTAATTTCTGGAATCTATGAAAGTAGATGCAAAATTGGGTGATGCAAACACTAAATGCAAAATTGGGCGATGTAAACATGAGTAATTGAATCAAAAGAAGAGACATAACACAAGCACAAATCTGAAAATTATATTAACAAGTCAAAGAATAATAAGATTTCTATTACATTGTGGTGACAATTAAGTTCAACACAAATTAATAAGAAAAGTCAATCACCAAAGCAAATAAAGAATGTAAAGAATGTCAATCACACGACACAATATTTACGTGGTTCAGCAAGAATGCCTACGTCCACGGTGGTGCTCTTGATATTATTTCTCTATACTCCGGGGAGTGTTTCACAGGAAAATAATACATGCCTTTTGCCCCAAGCTTAGGTTTTGTTATATACATGTTTGTTCTCGGGAAGTGGGGGTGTTGGACTCCCCCACGTCAGCCCATAACTCCTAGAATATCTGTACACGAGATTTTAAGAACTTGACTAAGTCGTAACTGAATTGATTGGGATGCGAGGCTCCCAGACTTTGGGGCGTTTTTATTGAGCTACTCGTCTTGGGCCATAATGAGAAATCGAGGTACCCATAATTTCCCCTAAAGTTGTTGGGCCACAATTCGGGCTCAATAATTTTAAATGATTTGTCACAATGGCATTTTTGTAAATTGTGCAACACTTTACAAGATTGAAGCGCCTCTTCTGAACTGAATCAGGCGGAAGCCCGCTTCGTTTCCAATGCGCTATGATTAGAAACGTTTAAAAATCCTTCGGAAAAGTGTTTTCTTATTGTCTCTTCAGGTTTTTCCATATTTCTAACCTTCTCCAAGCTCCCGCTATTGCGCTTTTCATTCTCAGGTCTTCGTCTTCCAATTTCACTATTCTTCATCATCTTCGCTTGTGACTTTGCATCGTCCCAATCTAAGTTTTCACTTCGTAAGTTCCTCTTGATCTTTCTCTTTGCTTTTTCTGTTGACATTTCTTCGTATCTGTAATTAGGGTTTGTGAATGGTGAAAATAGGCAATTGAGCAGTACCTGAATTTAGGAAGTTTTATAACATCCCAGATTGGGTAGATATTGAGTGTGCCTCGGTCCCTCGTAATGTTAGAGAGATTGAGGATGCTCACTGGATTCATATTCTCCTATTGTCCCAAGGGGGTCTTATCTTCCCCCCAAGCAATTTGTTTTTTTCATTTCTTTGGTTATTTCAATATTGTCCCTACACAGTGTTCGTCAAACGTCTGGAAGATTGTTAATGGTGTCCATAGAATAAATCAGCTCTATGGCACCAATCTAGGGCTTGCTGAGATTTGTTTTTGTTATTCTTTCTCGCGAACAAGTTCTGGTCTTCTTTACCTTAGGACCAGGATTCCTGATAGGGTATTGGTAGTAAATATACTTGATTCCCACAAGTATTACTGGCAAGAGTTTCTTACTAGAAATTGGCAGTTTCCTCCCCATACTGAGGGGTCGAGGTCTGATAGGTTTATGGTCCCCTTTTATGGGGAGGAGTTCATAGGTAGGCTTAGTTTTTGCTCCGCTCATCGATCCTCTTATTAATGTATGATTTCTCTGATATTCTTCTTTCTTTCTTTTCAGCGAAAGCAAAGAACTTGGAACCTGCTCTCACTGAGGTTCGAGCTGCTGAGTTGGTCAAAGCTTGGAATGTCAGGGAACTCTTGGTTGACGGTGAACATACTCGATCAACGACTTTTCTCTTGGAGTATAAGAACGTTGGGTCTAGCTTTATCGCACGCTCTGTAGACAGCATCCCTGAGCTAGACATCACTGAAGAAGTTGCTGCAGATCCCATCTAATTGGACGAGGAAGAGAGCAACTCTGGTGAGGATAGCGAAGGTGATAACGGGGGCGGTGCTGAAGTTGGTTTCAGTAAAGAGAGCACTAGTGGTGAAGGTTCTTCCAGCTCGGAAGAAGTTTCAGAAGCTTGAGAGTCTTCCAGTGAATCGAGCAATTCCAGCGAAGAAGATATCTCGCCTCCCAGGAAGAATCTGATTCGGGATGATGATGATGATGATGTGCTTCTTTCTCGACGGTTGAAGAAGCAGAAGTTTAGCAGTAGGAAAGTTTCCATTGGTTCTCAGCCTGCTGTCAACGAGCATAAAAAGAAAAAGAGGGAGGGAGAGTAGTTGAGAGAGAGAGAGAGAGAGAGAGGGGGAGGAGGAGAAGAAGGTGGAGGAGAAGTAGATGGAAGACAAAAGGAAAGATGAGAGGGAAAAAAGGAGAGAGAAGAGGAGAGAAAGAGAGAGGAGATGAGGACGAAGGCAAGGCAAGCGCTAGTGCCTGTGTCTGCCTTGCCCGAGGGGGCCTCTATCACCATCTCTCCTCAATTGGCTCCTGCGTTGCTCGAGAGAGAAATTTTTCCTACTGATCGTCAGAAGGCAATGGGGACCGACCAGTTAGCTCTGCAGGCGAGTCGGAGGCTAGCCTTGGCAAGTCTATCTTCGCTTTTCTATGCTTGCAATATTCTGTTTAATGCTTTTCTTTCTTAATGTCTTTTTTTTTTGCAGTTTGTGATTGACTTTGTCGTCCTCTATCGCACCCGTGACGAGCTGGTAAAGAGGAATGATGAGCTGAAGGGGAAAGGTGTCGAGCTGGAGGACATTTTAAAGACTGCCAATGATGCTCAGGGGTGTTCCGATCTTGCTCTCACTGAAGCCAATCGGGTGAAGGAGGCGCCGATCAAAGATCTTAGCGAGCTGCGGTAGTCCTACGACTTGGTCTGCATGAGCAAGTTAGCTGTGGTTGAGGAGAATAGGGTGGTGGCAAAGAAGGTGAAGAAGGCGGAGGAGAGCTCATACAATGTCGGGTGAGCTGCTGCGTACGAGGATACTTAGGTTCAGATAGGCTACATCAGTCGACTGAACTTTAAGAAGGGCTGGAACAAGCTCTTTTGGCTGTTGGAGTGGACATCGATTCTACGTTATTTGACGAGCATGATCCATGCCCGAAGCCAGTTGTGGATGAGGCCCCTGCCTCAGCCATTAACGATAGTGTCTCTGCTTCTCAGACTGTTCCTGCTAGTGCTCCTTCTACCTAAGGAACAATAGTTGCTCCATCTGAGGGAGGTGTTCCTGCTGCTACAGATAAGGGAAAGTGACCAACGACCTCAGAGTCAACTGAGGTTTCTAGCTATCCTGTTCTGAGGACTTCTTTTGTATTTTTTCTTTGTTTGTACTGTTCTTTTTATTATCGATGTACTTGGACCGCTCTATTTCAATAAAATGAAAACACTTGTCTTTCTGCACACTGATCCTTCTGTTCTTTTAATGCTTTTTATGGCTTGTAGTTAATTGATGTAGATGAGTATATACCTGCTACCTTTCAACTGGGAAGGATCCTCGCTACTAATGCGAACAATCAAGTTTGCCAAGCCTTTGTAAGGATTTGTAGGTCCCTTAGGTCAAGGAACAAGAGCTTTAAAGATCAGTCTGAGCTCATCGCCAAATTGAACGATAGACTTCAGGAGATGGAGGAGGTTGGTGCTTCTATTGAAGAAGAAGTGAATCTTCTGAGGGCTAAACTTCTGGATCCCTCCGAGATCAATCAAGTCGGAGAAGTTCTTCAATAGGAGAATGAAACTCTGAGGAGGGAGGTGTCGCGACTCAGGGAGCATGCACCGAGCGTTGCACCTCAAGTTTTACGAGGTTCCTCTTTATCGGCTGGTCCGTGAGCTGGTATAACGTCGAGCGCACTCTTCAAGTTTTACGAGGTTCCACTTCATCGACTGGTCCGCGAGATAGTACAGATGCCGGTGGTCTAGCTAGGGAGATGGACGAGCTTCGAGGAGATGTTCGTCGAGCTTATGTGATAACTATTGGGCTTCAAAGAGATGTCACACGACTGAGGCATCTGTTCAAGAAAGAATCTCGGCGAGTATGGGCTGATGGTTATGACCAGGGTTGGATAGATGCTCCGACGAGGTTGGCAGAGGTCGAAGAGTTATCCTTTATTAGGGGATGGTTGAGTGCCCTCAGGGAGCTGCAGGTCCCCAAGACCTTAGTGCTCTGGTATTATCTCCAGATCTCTCCTTCAACTCTGAGGTCTAATCCTTTCAGGAGGGACGACCAGTGGGTCCCTATAGATGTTATCCCTAGGAAACTATTGGAGCCAGATGCGAATGAAATTGAGGAAGAAGTATCTCCTCATCCAGACGACGGCCGAAGAGTGCAAGTGGCTGATTATCTTGCTCAGAGGCCTAATCCTCATTAAGATTTACTTAATTCATTCAATGTAACTCTGTTATAAATGCAGTGAAGTAATAAAATAATTATATTTTGCGCGATTCGCCGACTAAACATGCGCTGTGTATTTTCTACTTTACTGATTTTTGTTTGATTATCTTTGTCTCTTTGTAGCCGACTAGATTTGATGTGGGTAGAGTTGTTTTATTACGTGAGTATCCTCCCAGTCCAGTATGCTTATGAGATACCATTTTGCCCTACTTTACCTTTTAGGTCGGGTCGTCACACTCCCTTAGACCTTAGTTTGGCAATGGAGAGGACACACATGGGGTTGGATGTTCTATCCGATCAAGTTTTCTGAGCCAAACATCGTTTGGTGACCCATTCAATTTGGCCAAGCTGCCTAAGGGTCCCCTGTAGGGCTTCATATATTACCAGGGGCAACGCTAAGAGGTTGTTTGTGTTTCATAACGAAAACCTGAGGAGGGAGGCCCCCTGCTTTTATATATTGAGTAATGTGCCTGTCGCTTGGAAAAGATGTGCAAGTTATAAAGTTCATAATACACAATTAACACTTTATGGAATGCTACTGCCAAATAATCTTTTATTAATCAAACACAATAAAAATGAGTTGCCAATTCCAGTAATGTGATAAAAAATTAATGAAGAGAAACTAGAAATAAAATTTCTTCAGGTTGGCCGCATTCTAAGCTCGGGTTATCTCTCTGCCCTCTATCGTTTCTAAGTGATAGGCTCCTTGTAGGTCGTCTCTTGTCACCTTAAATGGTCCCTCCCAATTTGGACCCATCTTGCCATCAGATGGTTTTACTGTGCTGCCAAGAACTTTCCTTAGGACATAGTCCCCAACCTGGAATGTTCTTGAATTGACCTTCTTGTTATAGTGCTTTGCTAGCTATTGTTGATAGCTCGCTAGTTTCACTAGGGCTAATTCCATACTTTCGTCAGCTAGGTCAAGTTCAGCGAGTAATGTTGCATCATTCTGGCCTTGGTCGGCCAAGCTGGACCTCATTGTTAGGAGGCCAGCTTCTAAAGGGATGATTGTCTCTATTCCATATGTTAGTACGAAGGGGGTTTCTTCAGTTGCTCGCCATGGGGTAGTGTAGTAAGCCCATAAAATATGGGGCATCTCGCTCGCCCATGCCCATTTGGCTCGCTCTAATCGCTTCTTCATTCCATCAATCACTATTTTGTTGGAAACTTCAGCTTGGCCGTTGCTCTGAGGGTATGCTACCGAGCTAAAATGGTGCCTGATTCCGTAGTCGTTGTAAAAACCCTGGAATAGGCCGCTTTCAAACTGGGTTCCGTTGTTAGTGATGATCATTCCGGGGATCCTAAAACGAGTAATTATATTTTTCCATATGAATCTCATCATGTCTGCGTCCCTGATGTTCACCAGGGGCTCTGCTTCAATCCATTTGGTGAAGGAGTATGTGGCGACCAACAGATACTCGCGATTACTGACAGCGGTAGGAAGAGGGCCGACGATGTTCATTCCCCACTAAGCGAACGGCCAGGGGCTGGTAAATGATTTTAGGTCACTGGCAAGTTGGTGGACCATAGGAGAATGTAATTGATATTTATCGCACTTGTGAGCATATACTCTAGAAT
Source organism: Sambucus nigra (assembly GCA_949130495.1). Taxonomy (NCBI): domain Eukaryota; kingdom Viridiplantae; phylum Streptophyta; class Magnoliopsida; order Dipsacales; family Adoxaceae; genus Sambucus; species Sambucus nigra. The sequence goes on along the minus strand of OX422212.1, from coordinate 57,295,597 downwards.
CTCTCTGCTTGTATGGCCACCAGTAGCCTTCCTTTATTGCTCGAAAAGCTAGAGATCTCCCTCCAATATGGCTCCCACAGATTTCTTCGTGAAGTTCGCGCAGAACTTTCTCGACGTCCTTTGGGTAAAACACATTGGAGGTAAGGGCCGATGAATGATCTCGTATACAACTTACCTTCTGGAGATAATTGAAAGCGGGCAGCTTTGACTCTTATCTGATGAGTGGCCTTCTTATCGGCTGGTAGTGCACCATTCTTCAAATAGTCCCTCAGGGGGTCCATCCAACTGGGTGCTGATTCAATCTAGAGAACATGGCCCATGTCTGGCAGCTCTTTGCTTTAGTTAATGCTCGGTTGGGCGAGGAAGTCTATAGGGATTGTTCTTTTTAAGTCGGAGTCGATTGCGGAACTCAAGGCTGCTAGGGCGTCGGCATGACTGTTTTGTCCTCTGGGAAACTGTTAGACACTGACTTCCCTAAAGTTGGACATTAACTTTTTTACTAAGGCTAGGCAGGCTTCCATTCTTTCATCCCTCATGTTGAAGTCCCCACTTATCTGATTGGAGACCAATTGTGAGTGGCCAAACACCCGTAGCTATTTTACACCCAACGCCTGTGCCTTTTGTAGGCCTGCTATCAAAGCCTCGTATTCTGCCTCATTATTGGAGGCTTCAAATCCAAGTCTTATCCCCTGCTCGAGACTTGTATCTTCTAGGGTAACAAGCACAATGCCTACTCCTGCCCCCTTTGAGTTGGAGGTTCCATCAATAAACAGTCGCCAAACGCCTCCTTTTGAGTGATCTTCCCTTTGATCCATGGATTGAAGTTGGTCGCAAGGTTGTTCTCTTGTGAACTCCGCAATGAAGTCGGCTAGGACCTTCCCCTTGATAGCATTCCTTGGTTGAAATTGGATGTCAAATCATCTGAGCTCGACTGATCACTTCGATAGTCTGCCGAACAGATCCACTTTCCGTAGGACTGCTTTAAAGGGGTGTGACGTGAGGACGATGATAAAGTGAGCTTTGAAGTAGTGCTTCAGTTTCCTCGAGGCTACCACTAGTGAAAAGGCGAGCTTTTCCAGTGGTAGGTATCGCTGCTCGACATCCAATAGGGTCTTGCTCGCGTACTAGACTGGGTGCTGGATTCCTGTTTTTTCGCATACTAGTGGAGAACTGACGGCGTGACTGGAGACGGCAAGGTATAAGTACAGGGAATCATTCTCTTGAGGTATTACGAGCATGGGTGGTGTGTTGAGATAAGCTTTGAGCTCTTCTAATACTCGAGCAATCTTAATTCCACGCCACTGTTTTGCTTCTCTTCAATAGCTGGAAGAATGGATGGCACTTTTTGGAAGACTTCGAGATGAACCGATTCAAGGCGGCGAGCATGCCCGTGAGCTTCTGTACGTATCGTATTGTGCGGGGAGGTTGTACCTTATTGATTGCATCAATCTGGTCCGGGTTCGCTTCAATGCCTCTCTCGCTAACAAGTACCCGAGAAATTTTACTGACTGGACACCGAAGGAACATTTGCTCGCATTGAGTTTCATTCGGTATTTCCTGAGGATTTCGAAGGTCCTTGATAGGTCTGAGAGGTGGTCTTCTTTGTGCCTGCTCTTGACGAGCATATCGTCGATGTAGACTTCCATGGTATCTCCCATTTGGTCTTTAAACATCTTGGTGACCAGTCGCTGGTAGGTTGCTCCTGTATTTTTTAGCCCAAATGGCATAACTCTGTAATAGTATAACCCGACGGTGGTAATGAACGATGTCTTGTCTTAGTCTGGTGCATACAAAGGAATCTGGTGATACCCCGAGTATGCGTCCAGGAAACTCATTCTTTCATGAGCTGCTATGGCGTCCACCAACTGGTCGATCTTTGGGAGGTGGAAACTGTCCTTAGGGCATGCCCTGTTAAGGTCAGTGAAGTCGATTCAAACTCTCTATTTTCCATTGTTCTTTGGAAACACTATTGGGTTGGACAACCATTTAGGGAATTGAACTTCCCGTATGGATCCTGCATCCAACAGCTTCTTTACTTCCTTTTCTACAGCCTTGGCCTTCTTGGGCGTAGTTCGCCGTGCCTTCTGCGCGATAGGCCTAAAGGTGGGTTCGGCGTGCAACCGATGGAAAACCACACTGGGGTCAATTCCAGGCAGCTCGTACGGTTCCCACGCGAAAACATCTAGATTTCTCCTCAATAGTACCGTCAATTCCTTCTTCTCTCGATCTATGAGGGAAGATCCAATCAAGAACATCCTATCTTTTTTGCTACCACCGACTGCGATCTCTTCCAGGTTCTCAACGACCCGCTCAGAGGGGAGGAGCCTGGTCTCCTCCACTCCGGGTCTTCCATACTTTAGCTGCTATTTTGAAGGTATCAAACCTTCTTGGTCCTCAAGCTTCTCTTTGGCCTTCTCGGCATTCTTCTCTAGTTTTGGGCGAATGGCTGCTATAAAGCACCTTCTTGCCATCGCTTGATCTCCGTGGATCTCCATCACTCCTCGCTCAGTCACGTACTTGAGTTTCTGATGGTAGGTCGAGGGGACGGCCTTTATTGCATGTAGCCATCCTCTGCCGAGGATAACTTGGTAGGGCGAGTCAATGTTGACTACCAGGAACTCGATCATCTTGGAAACACTTCTTGCCCTTACTGGCAGTACGATTTTTCCCAAAGGGATAGTTACTTTCCTAGTGAAGCCAACTAGAGGGACAGTGGCTTCCCTCAAGTCGGCAACGCTTAGCTTCAGTTTTCTGAACAGATCGAGATACATTACTTCGGATGAGCTTCCCTAGTCGATGAGCAACTTATCGACGTCATAGTTGGCTATCCTGAGGGTAATGATCAAGGCGTCATGATGCAGGGTTCTTACTCCTACTAAGTCTTTATCCGTGAATATGATATGTTTGCTGTAGTCGACGTCATCTGCTCGTCGATGCTTTCCTGACTGTGTTTTTGCTGGATAGATTTGAAAAGCTAGCATTATAACCTTTTTCACTTCCATCCGAGCTGAGTTTCCCTGAATATGCTTTAGATCAGATGCCCTATGAATCACTGTGAGCTCATGGCCAACATCGTCCTCGAGCACGTTGTCGGGCCTTGTGTCTCCATTGGCAGCAACTTTCTCTGCCTTCTTTTCCATAAACTCGTTCCGGTGCCCGATCTGGGCTAACTCCTCAAGGTGGGACTTAAGAGCCTTGAAGTGCTCAGACTTATGTCCTCCTTCCTTGTGAAAAGCGCATCTCAGCGCGTTGTTCCTCTTTGAGGGATCTCCTCCCATCTTTCTGGCCACTTAACAAATGGATCGTTCTTGATCTTCGCTAAGATCTTGCAAATTAGTTCTTTGAAGATAGTGTTTACTTCCTGAAATTCTTTTGAAACATCGTTCCTGCTTCCGTTCTTAGAGCTACCCTTTCCCCCATTTTGTCCCCCTTTCTTCTGGTTTTCAGCCTTGACGTTGCCCTTGGCAATGAGCTTAGCTTGACCATTTTCCCTTGCACTGAGGCGGGTCACATCTTTAACTTTGGCATAGTTCTCGATGTGATCCATCAGGTCATCAATGGTTGTGGCCTCCTTCTTAGTGAGGGATTATTGTAAGAGATAAGAGTTGGGTAGGCCAATCTTGAAAGATGCTACTGCTACTTGATCCGAGCAGTCCTCGACCTCATTAAACAACTCCTAGTACCTTTTTGCGTAGTCCCGGAGGCTCTCCTGGGGCGTCTTTTTCATTGTTAGCAAGGCATCCATCCTCTTTGGATGGGAGCTGCTGGTAATGAAGCGAGCCATGAAGAGCTCTGCCAGGGACTCAAAACTCCTGATAGATCTATGAGGGAGTCTCTTGAACCACTTCTGGGCCACATCATGCAAACTCGAGGGAAATATCCATCACATTAGGGTGTCCCTATGGTTCTAGAGAGTCATGGCCTGCCTGTACTGCCTAACGTGATCGATATGGTCAGTCTTTCTTTCATATATCTTGAATCTTGAAATCGCGAACTTCTTGGGGGCTCTTTCTTCTCTCTCCCTTGAGAAAGGGGATTTCATCTGGGTCCTGAGAGCTCACCGAGCTAGCTCTCTGATCGATCTGGCACCCCGATGTGCTGGGTGCTGGTCCATTTCTCTTCAGAACAAACTTCGTATGTCATCATTTCCTCGAGCCGGGATCTTACAATGGCGAGATGGTCACTGTTGCTCGAGAAAGTCATCATCTGACGAGTGTTCCTCGATCATTTAGGATCCACGTCTAGGGCTCCTTCCTTGGCTGCGAGACTTGCTCGCCTGAGGGCTAGGAATGCGATATTGATGTCGCCTGATGGAGCTCTTTTTCCATCCTTTCCAATCTCCTTTTGAGGCGAGCATTCTCAGCTTCTTGCTACTAGCGGCCTCTCTTTGCTCCTGGAACCTTGCCTCATAGGCATCGATTAACCTGGAGATTTGTGTGGACCTGGCATGTAAGGATATATTTTTCATGTCCGTTATTTTACATTTGTGTATGTCGTAAGCTGCTATATTTGGCACGTATCTTCATAATCTCACATGATAGCCTCAATCTGAATTATGGGAATCATGCATTCAGCATCTCCATCATGTGTCCCACATCTGCCTCAACGACTTCACGTTCCTTGATTGTAGGGACTTTATGCAATTGGTACGTAAGAGAAGTCAAAGCAGTGAAAGAAGACAAGATATGGAAGTTCAAGGGCATTTTGGTAATTTTACAGCAACCATATGGAGGTCTGATCAACTGGAAAGTTGAAGAGCAAGACACAACGAAGATACTGGAAGAAACGACACCTCAATCCGAGCTACGATGTTATGGCCCTTTGAAAATGGAGAAAATTCTGAGAAAAACCCTTGGAAAAATGCTAAGTGTTTAAGCCCCAAGTTCCAGCGAATTTTTGCGAACCGAAGGCCAAACCGGTTCGGGGGGAAAATCGGTTCGTGGTACACCCGAACCGATTCGGGGTACCTGACGCTGGCAAGTGTTTTAATATTGTGAAACTCTTTTTGGTTTCCTTATAAAAGCTAATTTCGGGGGAGTTATTTTGTATGACTTGGAGAGACGATTTTGAGGGTTCTAATTTCTCTAGTCTTCATATTTTTGAGTCCCAAGGCTCATGTTTTGATTCACACAAAATTCTCATATACTTTTGTGAATATTTTGGAACCCAAGAACACTTTGTTTTGTTTATCTTTCGTGGAGTACGTCTCTACAACATATGGCTGCGTGTCATTGAGGAACTTGCTGCGTGAAGATTCTTTGTTAAAAATTGGGCTGCGAGTCCTTGGAGGGTGCTGCGTGTATTATCTTGTTGAGTTCAAGAATGCGTGTCTTTGTGGGTTGGCTGCGCGTTGATCCATTGCAGATTTCTCTATGAAATTGTAAGTTGTGATTTATAAATTCATAGTGAAATAAAGGTTTTACCCGAAAGGTTTTTTTTTCCTAAAATCTGTGTCTCAGCATATTTACTGTGTCGTATGCTTTATACTTGATGGGTTGATTTAGATGCATGTTTAAGGGCTGAATTTATTTGATTTAAAAGTAGACCCTAATCAAATAAGGTTTAATTGGATACTTGCAAATTAATCAATTATCACATAGTCGCACTTTTTAAATTGGTATCAGAGCGGGTTACGCTAATTTATCGCGTGATCTTTATTTTTCGCAAAATTTGTGTGATATTGATTCTTTTTGAAAATCGATTTGTGAAAAATCGCAATTTTTTAGATGGAGCACTTATGTAATCGAATGCCCCACTTTGATGACACGAGTCATAATTTTGATGATATAAATCATTTGAATTTGACGTTTGTAAAAGAATTGACTTTTTGGAAAAAGAAAATTCTTGTTTTAAATCCGCGATGGATCTCTTGCAAACGGTTCAAAATCAACTAGTTTTTTACCATGAAAAATTTATTTCCTTGGACCATGAATTTAATGCTTTAAAATTGTCCAAGAAAGAGGGTGATGATAGGGTCCTATTTTTAGAAGAAGAATTGGAGGACCTTAAAAATTCGATGGTTTGTGTTTGTGCCAAAGAGGATAAAAATATTTTAGTCAATGAGTTTGTGGCACGTGAAAAGACTCTTAGAGATAAGTTTACTTTAATTGAGGGGGAGCGTGATAAACTGTTAAGTTTAATTGAAAATTTGAAAAAGAAATCCCTGTCTTTGGAAGAGTCTAATTTGTTGCTTAAATCAAATATTTTGAAGTTGAAAAATGATTTAAACGATTCAAGTAGGTTTGATAATAATGGTAATGGATCATATTGTTCTCATGCTTCTAGTGCTAAAGCCAAAACCATTATTTGTTTTAGAGGGTCAATTAATCCCAAGGACGTTAGAAAAGATCAACCCATATGTGTCGTTCCACCCGTTTACACATGTTCACATTGTGGTAGGAAAGGTCACCTTAGGAGATTTTGTTTTGATCTTAGAAGAAGTACTAGGAAGTTTATGTCTAGTGTTCCCTTGGTTCCTAAATCCCCCACACGTCGTTTCATATCTATTTGGGTTAGAAAATCTCTTTTAGAGGCACTAGATTTTAGACAAGTAGATTCCCGTATGCTTGCACATGATTCTTCTCTTGCCATATCATATAGATGATTGTGTTCGCATGTTTGTCATACACTAGTTGTGGTTTCATTATATATATGTTTGCTAGTGTTATGACATATGTACTTTTTGTATAATTTTTTTGAAAATTTTTGAAAAATACAAAAATATTTTATTTTGATAAAATTTTGAGAAAATTCAAAAAGATTTTTGTATTTTGTTTGCACCGTTTATGGATGGACACTTAGGATGACCAAGTTACAACATCATTCCATTATTTTCATGTGACTATTTGATAGTGTTTTGAGACAATAGTTCAATTCATCCTTGTGCTTTATAATGTTTGGAGTCATTAAGATGTAATTAAGTGTTACTTCCTACATGTTTGACTCATAATTTCCTTTATTGCACACATGGACGAATTTGTTTGATTATTGTGCTAGTCTTATCACATGTTGGTTGGGTGTTTTCACTTCAATCCTATCCTTTAAAACGAACCAAGTGCGATAAACTTGATAAGAAAGTTGTGCATATAAGAGGCGTTTGTGAGTTTGTGTGCTTTATTTGAAAACGATGAAGGGCTATGAAAGATTTCCATTTATCCTTTGCGATTAAGCCGCCGTTTAAATTGGACCTAAAAAATTGAGGAATTTTATAATCCGAGGTCCAAAGAGGTTTAAAAGAGCCCGAAAAATTTAAAGGCAATAAAAAGATATTCATGCCATTTATGGGCTAATTAGGTTTTTGCACCAATTCTCCAAAGTTTGAGAATTTAGTTTATACACCTCTAAAAGAAAAATATATATGAGGGAGTTCGGATGGAGAATTAAAACGGGTTTCCACGTCCCTGAAATTCTTAAAAATGCGCTACACAGTTTTGGACGTTATTGGTGTGAAAATCATTTTGACTTTGATTTGTTGATTTGCATAAGACGATGTCATCAAAATTCAATAATTTTTACACCTAAGGATATTTTTTATGTTCATTCGTTAGGAGTACACGTATGCATCGTGCACATATAATTGATTGAGTTGATTTGCCTATCGAATGTGTTCACACCCATACATTTCATTTCCATGACTTGGTTGTTTAAGTTTAAATCCATGGTGTGATTTTCAGTATCTGATTTTTGTAAGAAAATTTTAAAAAATAGTTTGTGAAGATTTTTTTGTGTATCTCTTTGTAAGAGCGCGTTTGCCATTTGATTGATGCCTTGTTTTGAATACGGTGACACCCCGACTTTGCTTATTTGATTTATTCTTCTCTTTTGTTTATTTGGGGACATAATAAAAAGGGGGAGAAATAATTATCATTTTATTGGGGACTTTGAATTTTGGCGGATTTTTTGAGATTTGATTTATGCTTTTCGTATAAATTGGTATCTATGTTTATCTCATTTCAAACTCGATACGTCACTTGGTATTTTTCTTTATCTCATGTGTGTAGGTACTACATTGATGATCATTATGTTGCACACCCTGATGAGAAAAGATTTGAGATTTTGAAGATTGAAGATTTGAGGATTTTGAAGATTTGAAGAATAAACGATGAAGACTCATTCATTTGTACCTTTCCAATTTTGGGATCATGGGAGGGTTGATTTGTATAGGCAATTTGTTATTTGATAATTCAGAGTTTTATGTATGTATCGACAAAGACATAGGGAGAGATTTGTAAGGACGTATTTTTCATGTCCGTTATTTTACATTTGTGTATGTCGTACGCCGCTATATTTGGCATGTATCTTCACGATCTCACACGACGGCCTCAATTCGAATTCCAGGAATCATGCATTTAGTATCTCCATCATGTGTCCCACATCCGTCTCAATGACTTCACGTTCCTTGATTTTAGGGACTTTATGCAAGTGGTACGCAAGAGAAGTCAGAAGAGTGAAATAAGGCAAGATATGGAAGTTTAAGGGCATTTTGGTAATCTTATAGCCATCGTCTAGAGGTCTGGTCAACTGGAAAGTTGAAGATCACGACACAACGAAGATATTAGAAGAAACGACACCTCAATCCGAGCTACGGTGAAGAAGTTATGGCCCTTTGAAAATGGAGAAAATTCCGAGAAAAACCCTTGGAAAAATGCTAAGTGTTTAAGCCCCAAGTTCCAGCGAATTTTTGCGAACCAAAGGCCAAACTGGTTCGCGGGGAGAACCGGTTTCGCGGTACACCCGAATCAGTTCGGGGTACCTGATGCTGGCAAGTGTTTTAAAATTGTGAAACTCTTTTTGGTTTCCTTATAAAAGCCAACTTCAGGGGAGTTATTTTGCAAGACTTGAAGAGACGATTTTGAGAGTTCTAATTGCTCCAGTCTTCATATTTTTGAGTCCTAAGACTCATGTTTTGATTCACACAAAATTCTCATATACTTTTGTGAATCGTTTGGAACCCAAAAACACTTTGTTTTGTTCATCTTTCGTGGAGTACGTCTCTACAACATATGGTTGCGGGTCATTGAGGATCTTGCTTTGTGAAGATTCTTTGTTGAAGATTGGGCTGCGAGTCCTTGGAGGGTGTTGCATGTAGTTTCTTGCTGAGCTCAAGACTGCATGTCTTTGTGGGTTAGCTGCGCATTGATCCATTGCAGATTTCTCTATGTAATTGTAAGTTGCGATTTATAAATTCATAGTGAAATAAAGGTCTTACCCGAAAGGTTTTTTTTTCCTGAAATCTGTGTCTCAGCATATTTACTGTGTCGCATGCTTTATATTTGATGGGTTGATTTAGATGCATTTTTAAGGGCTGAATTTATTTGATTTAAAAGTAGACCCTAATTAAATAAGGTTTAATTGGATACTTGCAAATTAATCAATTATCACATATTCGCACTTTTCATGGCAGGTCCCTGACTTTCCTCTGAGGCTTGCCGCTCTGGGCGAGCCCTTTGATTTAAACGTCAAACTTCAGATCTGATCCTGCGAGGGACAGGATGCTCTTGGATATCCCCTGCTTGAGGGGCATTGCTACTGTGACCAGGCATTCCAAATTCTTTGTTGGTCGGCTTTCTAAAAGGAAGACAAACGGTTCCCACAGACGGCGCCAATTGTGGTGACAATTAAGTTCGACACAAATTAATAAGAAAAGGCAATCACCAAAGCAAATAAAGAATGTAAAGAACATCAATCACACGACACAATATTTACGTGGTTCAACAAGAATGCCTACGTCCACGGTGGTGCTCTCGATATTATTTCTCTATACTCCGGGGAGTGTTTCACCGGAAAATAATACATGCCTTTTGCCCCAGACTTGGGGTTTGTTATATACATGTTTGTTCTCAGGAAGTGGGGGTGTTGGACTCCCCCACGTCAGTCCATTACCTTTAGAATATCTGCATACGAGATTTTAGGAACTTGACTGAGTCGTAACTGAATTGATTGGGATGTGAGGCTCCTAGACTTTGGGTCGTTTTTATTGGGCTACTCGTCTTGGGCCAGAATGAGAAATCGAGGTACCCACATACATCATCACCTATTTATAGTAGTAGTAATACTATAACTAGGAAAGTATTAAAAGACTAAGATACCCTTCACTTTCTCTAATATTTTCTAAAGAGGACTAAACCCCTTTTATTACATTTAATACTAACTATTAACATAACTTAACTATAAACCCTGTTTTTGAAAAAGTTCGTCCTCGAACTTTGAAAGTTGGAAATGTAAGTGTGAATCTTCAAAAATATACAATTGAGTATAAGGAAAAAAATTTGGGGTCCCCCGAAAATGATCTTGTCTAAATTTGGAAAGGTCCCAAATTTTTATCTCCAAAAAATGGGCTAAACCAGACTTATTGAACTGCGGAATTTCAGCCCCGAACCCTGGCCCATATAAGCTTCAATCATGCAATAGAAAACAAATAGAATAAGACCCCCAAAATTAGGCCCAAACAGCCCACTCCTTTTCTTTTAACGATTTTTTTTAATTTTCTTTCTAGATTTCTCCTCTGTTCTCAAACATGCTCGACCTTGATAGAGATCGACACCATCGGGATCGAAAAGTAGTTTTGGGGTATAAATCCTCATTTAGAACCCCATGTGGTTGTTGTTCAACTCAAAAGATGCCATCGAAGAGATCGCCGGACATATATTGACTGACGAATAGGAGGGTAGCTGTTCTGGACCTTTCTTTGTTGGATTCTCTTACATCTTTCTTCTATCTCTTTGTTGTAGCCCTCGAGTCTGGTTGGGAAGCAATTTTTGATAATTTCCTCTCTTGTTCTTCATTGCAGCCTTAGAGCTGAATTGGGTTTTAGATCAGAGAGTTTTCTCATCCCCTTCCTTTTTTTTTTGGGAGGTTCTCTTAGTTTGGGCAGTAGTTTTTGGACATTGGAATTAGGGTTCAAGATTGGGTTTAGAGTTTGCATTGGAGGGGGCATTGGTGGAGAAGAAGAGAAATCCTCTGATCTCAACAAGATTAGGGCTAGAGTTCCTTCGATGGCCTCCATTTGATTTTCAGAATTGTAGTTTTGATTTCTCTTCTTGGGAGTAATTAATGGAGATGGAATGGGAGGATGCATGTCCACCCACACACACCAAGGAGCTCAACTTACTCTGATATTAATTTGATACAAATATCACTAATTGGATCCAAAGAAGAGACAAAACACAAGAACAAATCTGAAAATTGTATTAACAAGTCAAAGAATAATGAGATTACTATTAGTAGTAATTTCACTCTAACTAGAATAGCATCAAAAGACTAAGATATCCTTCACTTTCTCTAATATTGTCTAAAGAGGACTAAACTCCTTTAATTACAATGAATACTAACAATTAACAAAACAAAACTATAGACCCTATTCCACATTTTTGGGGAATATTTGTTTCTATTTATTTACTTATGCTGCAACAGTCGGCAGTGATAATATGTCAACTGTATGACCTATAGGATTAAATTTATTAGTTCCTTGAGTTTTGAAGTAAATGTTTGCTCATTTATTGAGTATCTTGGCGCGTCTGTTTTAACTGATAACCCCCTTCGCCACCATGTGGGTAAGGAGCAGTTAATAAATATATTTACTTAGCAGTATGCCCCATAGGGTTAATCTTTATGATGTTATTGCATCCTCAAGTTGATTGTCATGCATTCATTCAATCATCTGTGTGTGTTGATATGACTCACTACTCCAAGAGCAGTTTGAGTTTTAAAACGTGCAATTACACCTCCAGCGACACTGGGTATGGTTGAGTATCAGAGTGCTGATCATGAACACTTAATGAAAGTTTTGCGACCCGCACAGTCTGTTGAGGAGGTAATCTTGAAGATGGACTGTGTCTTGTGTGCTATCCTGGAATATTTAATCATTCCCTCTGTCATTGTGCTTCTAAACTATGTATAAGATTTCTATCACTAACAAATTTAATTGTGATCAACGGTACAATCCTGTGTCTTTTTGGATCCAGGTTTCATATCCGGCAGCGACTTGCCAAGAACAGTAGCTTATACCATGCATCAAGGATCAACAGTCACAAGCATAGATTTTCACCCTTGTCACCACACACTACTTGTTGGTATATAAAAACTGCTGTGATGATTGTCTAGTGAATAATACTAAGCACGTTATGAACAAAAATTACTCACCAAATGATGTAGCGATTGGTTATATGGCGACTGACAGTTGAGCCCACGAATTGGCTGCCCCATCATTTTGTCCCTGGCACTGGCAGTACTCGTTTATAGTTGAGATCCTTCCAGTATCCTGCAACTGATTAATGGCCTTCTATCTGTTTTTCTGTTATCTTACTTAGAGCATCTCTTATACAGTTGGCTCTGGTCATGGTGACATCACGCTCTTGGAAGTCAGCATGCGAGAGAAATTGGTTTTAAAGCCATTCAAGATATGGGATATGGCAAATTGCTCATCGGCATTTCAGGTTCTAATCACTTTTGACTGCTGCTTCCGTCTGTCTTACTTCCTTTCAAAATTGGAAGCACTGGCAAGGAATTAATCTTGACATTAGATCTAGTGTTACGGTTTTCAAATTATAAATCATGGGTGGCTCATTTGGCAAAGTAAGTCAAAATTGACCTTAGCCCCTGAATTGGACTTAGACGCCCACTTCTGGTGGTTTCTTTTGTTGAAAGTCATAGATCATAGCTAATGACTCAAATATTCTCAGTTTATCCCCTACTATTTTTGTTTATAACTAGATTTTAGTCCCATTTTATATATAACTAGAGTCACAGTAAACCTAAACTTTCTTTAACCAACTCTTCTTATTACTCGTGTATTTAGAAATACAAAAGTTTTAAAATCAGATGTGGTGGTTTTAAAATTGAATGGTGAATGGTAAACCCATCATGAGAACTTGGCTTCGGAAAAAACTGAATTTACTTATAAAGTATATGTTGGGGAAAATAGAAATTTGGTGTGAGAACCCTCTTGGTAAAATAGGTAGTGGAGTTTTCTTTTTAATGGTAATAGATTAGATATTATTGCAATCAAGAATGTTCTGGTTCAATTTTATAATATCTGATGGTCAACCAACAGAACTATTAAAAAATGGGGGCCAAGGTTTGATTAGTGAAAACTTTGGGAACTAAGGTCATTTTCACTCATAAACATTGGTTCCAAAAAGCAATTGTCTCATAAATTATTGATAATTACATGTGGCCTATGACTCAATTTCTAGTTCTATGAGGAATGCTGAGGTAATAAGTATTATATGGGAAATAAGGCTGCAATGTATCCCAGTTTTGTAATAACTCTGTTGGACTGCGTTCGTGACCTTTTGCTGTCATAATTGAAAACTTGAGCAAATACTGTTGTTGGATTTGCATAAATTTATAAGACATTGTACAGGCTTCTGCTGCTAAGGACGCACCGATATCTGTAACCCGTGTTATATGGAGTCCAGATGGAAATTATTTGGGTATGTAAATTAAGTAACAGGGTTTCGGAATATGGAAGATGGCTGAGTATTTCAATTGACCCTTTTTTTAATGCCGCAGGGGCTGCATTTACTAAGCTTTTGATCCATTTGTATGCCTATACTGGATCAAGCGATTTACGCCAGCATTTAGAGGTGAGTTGGGATAATGGATTTTTATTCATTTGTATACTCCATATTCATTTGTATGCCTATATACTGAGTTGGGATAATCCATTTGTATGCCTATACTGTATATTTTTATGGGTCAATTATTAAATAGTCCCTACTATAAATATATATTTTTTAAAAAGGACACATATTTTTAGTTTAACCCATTTAGTCCCTCAAGCACTCAATATCCTCTTATTTTTAGAGGTCCGCGCCAGCGGCACTCCCTCTCCAAAATATGTGGCAAAGGACTTTTTGAGGCAAAATAAAAAAGTTTGAACTAAATGGGTATTAAAAAATGTCCGAGGGACTATTTGGTATATGTCCCTATTTTTATTCTTTAAAAACTGATTTTTTTTTAAAGATTGTGTTTGTTTGTTATAAAATGATTTTATTTTGTTAAAAACTGTTTCGTTTTGTTAGAAATTGTTTTTCTTTTCTTTTTTTATATAGTTTTTCTTTTGTTAAAAAAAGTTTTTCATTAAAACAGTTTTTATTTTGTTAAAAACTATTTATTTTTAAAAACTATTTTTTGTTCATGAAAAACTATTTATTTATGTTTTAAAATTTCATTATATTTAAATACTTAAAATGATGTTATGTTTTAATAAAAGAGGAGGGGAGTATTTTAATCCTTATATGTTGAATTTGTTAAAAAGATGTGGGGGAGGCATTTTAGGGTGTGGAATAGCCACACCCCTTTTTTTAAGTTTGTGCATATATTTATATATACTATGTAATATTTTATATATCGACCAAAAATAATGTAATATTTTATATTAGTACAAAAACTTTGTTTTTAATTTTTTTTTAATGAACGAAATTTTTGTCTGTAAATGAACGTCCTTTTTATATAATATATATAATATACTAATTTCTTTATATATCCATCCAGATCTCTTATGAACATATATACTCACGATTAAATTTGTATGTCTTTGGGCCCCACATATCTTTTACCAACTCCCTCATCCGAGTCTCTCTCATTTGTCCCACTAAAAGACAAAAAAAAAAAGTAAAACTTAGTTTTTTAAATAAGATTTTGTTAAAAAAATTATACTACATTCATAAAAAAAAATTATACCGTTTTTTTATAAATAAAAACTAGAAAATTTTTTAAACAATTAAAAAATTGTTGAAACCTTATTTTATTTTAAAAAAAGTAACTTTTTTATTTCTTAAAAACAATTTCTTATTAAAAAATAAAAATATGAAAAACTATTTTTTAAAAGCTGGCGCGGACATACATTATCGCGATTGGTTAATGCCGCTGACACGGATTCACATCATCATCGCGATTGGTTAGTGCCGTTAGAGCGGACCCACGCCATTTAATGAGTTTTTTTTTAAATGGCTTTTATTGAAAACGCAAATTTTTAGCTTTTTAAAAACTATTAAAAATATGAAAAACTATTTATTAAAAGTTGGCGCAGACCCGCGGACTCATATCATCATAGCGATTGGTTAGTGTCGCTGACGCGGGTCCACATCATTTAATGAGTTAAATACAAATTTTTAGTTTTGTAAACATTTTGCTTTATATAAATATCTTTTTTAAAACAGTTGTAAAAAGTTAAAAACATTTTTGAAAAAACGTTTTAATTTTTTTTAATTAAAAATACAAATTTTTAATTTTTATTTAAAAGAGAAATCCAACTGAACTTCTCTTTTATTGTGCCACATCAGTGAGTCAAGATAGAGCGTCGCTGTAGATTTATTCTTTAGATATGTATTTGCACAGGAATAAATCTACACATACCCACAAAAAAACCCAAAACCCATACCCAATGCATTAAAAGTTTATACCTTATTGTTATGGGTCCCGCCAGGGCATAGAAATGGGTCACATCGAGTGCATAAAAAGCTTGTACTCATTTTTGTCTTATTAGGCGGGTACACTTTTTGGATTTTTTTGTGGGTACATGTAGTTTTACTCTTTGCACAGGGATGGAATTGGATTGCTCACTTGGTATTGAGAGTCGTTGTAGAAGCGCTCATATCTAAATTATGCAAGTAGTATGTTAGTCAAAGTTGTTTATGTGGACAGCTGTTGACAAGTAAATCAATTTGATCTTACAATATTAATTTAATCATAGTTGATTTCTTTTCCCACATTAAAGATGACAGTCTTGGACTGATCATATCCCATCTCCTTGTGATTCTCTATTGAATGATATGTGACGGTTTTATTTACACACACACACACACACACACACATATATATAAACAGATTTCTCTTGTTTCTTTAAGTAAAAAATATTTTTATTTTTATGTTATATTAATTTTTTCTATATATTTTGTTACATATATTTTTTTTATGTCCGACAACTTTGTTTTTATATCAAAAAATTGTAATTTCTATTATCCGCAAATATTTTTAAGATATCTATCCCACATTGAAATCTCATATATATATATATATATATATATATATATATATATATATATATATATATATATTAGAAAAAGTTAAAATGTTAGAAACAACAGTATTCATATTTTTATATCTCTTGGACAAAGGAAGTACTCATCTTTTTTATTTGATAGATAGTGATACACTTCAACAAAAAACATCATTTATGTCAATTTAAAAATTGACGTTATATCAGATAAATATAAATTGACATAAATGATATTTATTTATGTCAATTTGACTTTAAAGGTACATATTTTTTTCAATTTAAATAAAATTGACATAAAAAATAAATCATTTATTTCATTTTTATATATAAATGATATAAATATAATGTTTATTATTTTAGTCTTTGAGTCAAAACTGAGGTAAATGGAAAAAAAAGCGGGCGTTTTTTTTCGTACTCCCACTCCAAATTTTGCTCCTCGAAATTCTTTCCTGGCTCTATCTCTACACACAGCTCGTACAACTCTCTCTCTCTCTTACTCGCACAACTCTCTATTTCTCTCGCTCGCTCTCACAACTCTCTCTCTCTCTCTCTCTCTCTCTCTCTCTCTCTCGCTCAGACGTACAACTCTCTCTCGTTCCACCTCCGGCGTCGGTAGGTACAAAAACTCATGATTGTCTTAAATTTCTAGGGTTTTCCAGATTGGGTTCTAATTTATGTTTGATTTGTTCTTGATTTTTGTTTTTATTTTTGGATTTGAATTTATGTAGATATATGGATTGGCCAAATTTATGTATATATATGGATTTGAAAATGTTTCAAAACCTAATCGATTTCTCTTCCTTTTGAATACTGATTACTTTATGAATACTGATTTTATATTTTTGCTTGGTATTTCTGAGCAGTGCTTATGTAGGATATTTCTTCTTCTTCAACGGTTGTCATCCTTCTTCTCAAATGTAAGATTTCTATAGTGATAATTTTTTGATTATTTTTTTATTCGTCTATACATAAATTTTGAAAACGTGATTTTGTAAAAATTACTGCTTTTGTTTTTCTCTTGGCTATCATAAACTCATGTTGTTTCCTTTTTTTTAGCAAACTAAGGTATTTGCTCTGTTTTATTTCCATGTCTGTGTGTCAATTTTGAAAACATGCTACTTAAAAAACTAGGGCTTTTATTTTTAGTAGTTGTGTGATCTAATTTTGTTATTATTTCGAATTGGTTGTTTTGATATGAAGTTAATTAGAAATGCAGAGTATGTTTCTCATTATTTCTTTTTAACTATATATCACCATGTATGATCATAATTAATGTTTAAACGCTCAATGAAATATGTGTGCAACTCCTTTTGTTGGGTCGTGTTCATGCGTTGTAGTGTTGGGTTCATAGTCAATTCTTTAATAGTTGTATACAGTTCTTATTTTGTCATATTGGATTTATATCGTGCTTAGATTGTTTAATACTCTCTCCCTCCCAAAGTTGTCCCAAATTATATATGTTTATGTGTATATGTTTTAGGTTTTGGGTATCCCAGGGATGTGGATATGGATGCTTTGAAGGAATACATGAGCAAATTTAGAGATTTGGAGGATTGCATTGTCATGAAGGTTTGTCTTTGTTTATATTTGGTATAGTATGTTTTCATTCTAGGTTTGTTTTAATCGTTTTAAATTGTATGTGCCTCTGCTAAAAATATGGAAATTGACACTAAGTTTGTTTAAATTATTTGTGTCATCACTGTAGAAAATTAAGACAGTATGTTAACTTTTGTTATGCTAGATTATTACTTGACTCCTTCCACTTTTTGTAAGTATTCTTATTGTTGTTGTATAAGTATGTTTGTACTTATTCCATTATAAGTCTGCTTATTGTATTGTTCCATACTGCTTATTGTATTGTTACATTTTGTTGCTGTATAAGTCTGTGCCTTATTACATATTGCTTATTGTATTTCATCTAATTTGTTTTAGGTTCAGGGTTTGTTTGGGTAGTTTTGGACAGCGAAAAAGTTCCGAAGGGCTTTGACACTAAAAGAAAATGTATCATTTAGGTCAGTTTAAAAATTGACTTTATGTCAGATAAATGTAAATTGACATAAATGGTATACATTTATGTCAATTTGGCTTTGACGGTAAATTTTTATTTCAATTTAAGTGAAACTGAGAAAAAAAATTAAGCCATTTATCTCATATTTATATATAGATGACATAAATATACCCTTTGTAATTTTAATTATTTTAGACTCTAACTGAAAACTGAGATAAATGGAAAAAAGAAGCGGGCTTATTTTTTTCCACTCCCGCTCCAAAATTGGCTCGTCAAATTCTTTCATGTCTCTCACTCTCGTTGTCTCTCTGTCGCTCTCTCTTACATCTCCCTTTCTCACTCGCTCGTACATCTCTCTTCCTTCTAGAGAGATCACACAGATTTTTAGGGAAATGGTGAAGCTCCATCACGCAGGAACAAAAAGTTCACATTTTGTCCAAAATTTCTAGGGTTCTCAGATTGAGTTCTAACTTATGTTTGATTTGTTTTTGATTTTGTTATTATATTTGGATTTGAATTTATGTAGATGTACTGATTTTCCAAATTTGTATATATATATGGATTTGCAAGAATTTTTTTTGTCTAGATTGCAATTTGTTGATTCGTTTTGTGTGTGTGTTTGTTTGTGTGTGTGTATGTCTTGATGTTCAGATCCTTCAGTATTGAGTGTTCTAGATTGCAATTAATTTCAGTGTGTATTATGTTCTAGATTGCAATTAATTTCAGTGTGTATGTGTGTGTGTATCAGCCTTGATGTTCAAATCCTTTTGTGTTTAGTCTCTAGATTGCAAATAATTTCAGTGTGTATGATGTTCTAGATTGCAATTAATTTAAGTGTGTATGTCTGTGTATAAGGGTGGAATTATGCGCTGATTGTTTTTGGACTCCCTTGAAATGTTTAAATAACATTTGATTATTAGTTAGTATTTGGTTAAATTTTCGTCATTTAATTCTCATTTGAAAAGGGGTAAGTGCATGTTTGTGGTACTATATTATCAAATTATGTGGTGTTAATTATTAAATTCCTTTTTTTCGAAATATTGTCAAACAAGAGTCTGTTAATAAAATCATTGTATGGATTTTTAAATATTCTTATACACTCAATGACTATTGTGTTTTGTGATCTAGTGTTTTGTGATTAGACATTTGGATGGTGATTTCATCTTTTTGAACTTGTCTGAAATTGCATTGGTGAGGTATGATGTTAAATTAATTGGATCTTTTATCTATTCTTCTCACCTATCATAGTCAGTTGGGATGTGTTTGTTTTTTTATCAACTGATGGCTAATATGTTGTTACATTTCGTTTTGAAATATTTTGATGTGCTCTACCATTAATTTATTTTTTCATACGCATTTGTAACATATTTAGGCTTGCTATTTCGTATGAGATAAATAACAATTACATAATATCATATATCACAGTTTTAGAACGGGGTGATCTTTTTTAACATTTTTAGTAAAGATGAGGTAAATGATATACAATTTATTATCGATTATATAAAAGTGTGATGTATATATCCCCCTACTCTTCATTGTTTAACAAAGCGTGATGTGAATCCAATTACATCTTGTATTGCGTTATAACTGATCATTCATTAAGAATTGTTGTAAATTAATTGAGTCATTAATGTGTCAAAGTGCATATATGGTTAACTTAATATAGAGAATCTAACATTGAGATGGAGTAGATTAGAAAAAGGTGCCAATGTGCCATAGTTTGGCTCTCAACTAGCACTCGTATATCGTTTAAAACTAAGTAAAAAGGTACAAATCAATCGTCGTTAACATAAACATTCTTGTTTGCCACGTAAATCCTTGTGCTTCCATGGTTAAAAGTGACATTTGATTTCGGGAAGATGAAACTTATTCAGAAAGTTTACAACGATTTTAGTACCATATGATGGTCAAAGCATTTTCTTTAGCTCCAACTTTATGTTAATGTTTGTTTATGTCAAAGATTTCAGTATCATATGGTGCGTCAAGATATGTTAATGTTTTCTTTCGAAGTTTCATTGTCTTATTTTAGTATGTATATCATATACTAGCTAATGCCTCACTTGAAATCAAATGGCCCTGCAACACGGAACAACCAAGAACAAAAAATAATTAGCGTGTAGATATGCAACAATAGTGACCATTACTCACATGCATACATTGCACTGAGAAAAAAATAATACCAACGTTGAACATACATACATTAGTGTCCATTAGTCACACGCGTTGATGATCACTCGAATAACTTTTGAAGAAAGTACGATAACTATTGATATTAGTAAAGTTGGATAAAATTTGATAAGATGAAACAATCCATAAGCATATATAAAAATCATTAGCATAAAACTCTGACTTGATATGCATGTATGAAAAAGCATGATCGACCGATGCCCAATTGTGTTGTTTTACCTACAAAAAACATGCATACCAAATTTGAAAAACAACTTTCAAAACCAATACAGAACAAAATAGGCATACATTACACTGAGAAGACATACATAATACTTAATGAATCAGATGCATATCAAATTAGCATATCGAATCAGCTGCATACCAAATTAGCATATCGAATCAGCTGCCCACCAATCAGTTGGAACTTGAGTCCAATACACAATCAAGAAAAGGAATTATCTTTCAATCCATCTCGTTGATATTTAAGTGTAGTGAGTTAAAGGGACCTCATTACCTGAAATAAGTAGTAGCCAAACATAGTTACCAAAACCAAATATATAACTTAAGAGTCAAAATCATAAATTACTACATGATTATGTTGTAGCCTTCCGCAAATGATAGTTTCCAAAACATACTACATGCACAGAAATAAGAGTTGTTGTGTGTCTCTTTTTTTGTCCTCCATATATACCTCTTAGCATTTCATCCCCTACAATAGTATTAGCGCAAAATTTGAGCCCCAGAATCTGAAACAACATGTATTCAAGTTATTTTTCGCGAATCAGAATAAGCCAACAGAGATTGTTAGCATATTTGTTGTAAATAGAAAAAAGTTACTGCTCTCTTTGCTAATTTGAAGATAGAAAAAGAGGATGAAAAGTTTGAGGCAGAGAAAGCCCAAGTTGTCAGAGAAATTTCTTTCTTGAATCACAAATAACTCAATGATCTTGCTCTATTAATTTCAGTCTCTGTTTCTCCCAATTTTCATATGTTAATACTTTATGTTTGTTGAATTAAACACACTTTATTGGATTAAAAAAATATAGTACTGTAATGCTTTTTTCTTGCACAAATTGCATTATTATTGAGCTAATATTACTTCAACTTCCAGTTGCATTTACACAAAAGAACATAGAATATAGCTAATTGTTTAATAAAGTGTCAGCAGCTCTTATATATAATATGTATAATGACAACTGTTGTTATACATATTATATATAACAACAGTTGTTAATTATTTTGATTATGTGTTTTATTTATCAATATTATTTTATACAACTAAAAGTTAAGATTTTACTTTTTTTTTAATTTGTGCAGTTGGGCGATTGTTGCATCAAAGTTTAAAGATAAAACAACCAGACAATGCAGAAGAAGGTTATAGCTTCAACTAATATATAAACTTATCCTTGGCTTTGTTTTTCTAATCCATCTTGTCTTTTAGTTCCATTTGATTTGGATGTGCCAATATTATTGCAGATGGTACACTTATTTGAATTCTAATTTCAAGAAAAGAGGATGGTCATCACATGAAGATATACTTTTATGTGAGGTAAATCTATGCCCTCTATATGTTAATTGAAGCCTCCTAAACGTTATGTCTTATATTTTACAGTATTGTTTGATCACCTTGCGATTTTGTTATAGGGCATTAAAGTTAATAATCAGAAAGAATCAAATTCAATGGGTTATTAAATGATTGATCCGAAATCCGAAAGTCCACCAGAGAATACCACTACATTTCATCTAGATAAGAACTTTTTTGTTATTAAATGATTGATCCGAAATCTAAAACTGTATGCAGGCTCAGAGGATATTTGGTAACAGATGGACTGAAATAGCAAAAGTGGTTTCAGGCAGGTAAGTGAAGTTGCAAGTGATTGTTTTTTTTCTTTCTACAGTAAGATATGTGAAGTAAATTTGTATAATTTTATTGCTTCTCTGCTCATATAAAATGGAAATGCTGTGAAGAATCGATTCTCCACCTTATGTAAGAAGAGACCAAAGCGTGAAGCCTTAGTCAAAGAATTTAAAGAAAAAACACTTCTTATGTCAACCTAAACAACAAAAGAGTCAACCTTTGGATGTTATGACACTTTGGTTTGGCTCGGTTGACCTTGTCAATGCTACTAAGGACTGGGCGAGAGAAATTCAGTAGAGGCTCGAAGGGAGGTTAGTAAGCGATGGGCCGAACGCGACTTTGCTATCCATCCTCTTATACCACTGAAGGGCAAAAGCCTGCTCATGTATAACTCCAACATATAATTACAATAAGAATCCTTAGTAAGCATTTTATTGCCTTTTATATATTTTCTCAACCACCGTGACATTAGTCTGCAGTCTGCCCTGTCCGGACTACAAATGCATGTGCGAGGCCTTTAATTTTCATAAACATACATGTCTAGAAAACATCCATGTTTTGGTCATGAAGATAATATGCCCAACATTATATGGTGGAAGATATGTACAAAAGCATTTGGATGAGTTCATAACAGAGTTAACAAACGCATGTCGCGTTTATCTGACACAACACATACGTATCATAGACACGTTATGTTTTTATGTTTAAGTTCATGAATATGGGGTTATTTTAAATAACATAATGTAGCTCTAAATTTTATTTGTGTTAAACAGTTATTCTACTTATGTTTATTGAGCATGTGATGTTGAGTCATTATTTTGTCGAGCTTGGTATTTGTCCCTTTCTTTCGACAAGGTCCTTACCATATCTTCCAATACTGATTCCGTTTTTAATGTTGTAAATGTAGCTATGAAGAAAGGGTGAGACGGGCTGAAGATAAGAGTGCAAAGCATCGATGTGGATATTTAGAAAAATAAGTCACGGGATCCGGGATTCAATGCTTAGCTGATTCCACAATCACTTCAATAAGCATACGACACAAAAGTTCAGTTCCAATTGGTAAGGTTTTAATTATACGAAGTGGTTACATTACATTACATTTCATCAATCCGTACTCTATTTTGAAAGTAGATTCTTTGACATGTATTAGATGCATATTGGATTATTATACAAAGTATTTATATATCTACTTATGTTCATTTCTATTATAATGGTATAATTGTTATGAGCGGGTTAGTTTGATTCAGTATTATGGTTTCTCTTATATATTACATTTTTGTTATAAATTTACGGAGATAGATGATATGGAGAGAAATGACATGGAGAGAAAGCAATGATACGGGGTTAAAGAGGAAATGCTAGGAAATTGAAATGATACGGAGAGAGAACATATTTTTTATTTTTTTCAAAAATATTCTATTTGAATTATGAGAACACAACGATTTTTATTTGATTTTGATTGATAAATTGTGTCTCTTGGAATATTATTGTTGGGATATTTTTTATTTCTTAAACCGGGTGGTTAGTCCTATAAATAGAGGAAGCTCTGCCGAATTTTTTAAAATTTTTTATGTTATATAATAAATATTTTCAACTTAAGTATTGGTGTTATTCTCATGAATTGGCTTCAATTGATGATTTTGTTTATACGATGTTTAGGACGGATTATTAGTATTATTGTTGGAGTATTTTTTTTCTTTCTTAAATAGGGTGGGTAGTTTATAAACAAAGAAAACTCTCCAATTTTTTTCAATTGTGTAACACTATATGTATTATATATAAAACTTTATAACTTACATTATATACGATTTAACACTTTGTTTTTTGGGGGGAACGATATTTTTTATGTTTTGCAATAGCATACTTTAAAATTTTTTGTCGTTTTGCGATTACATGCTTTCGAAATTTTCGTTGTGCCTTCAGGCACGGATATTCCGCTAGTGTGTGTGTGTGTGTGTGTGTGTGTGTGTGTGTATATATATATATATATATATATATATATATATATATATATATATATATATAACAAAGTCTTGTTCTTATTGGTATGGATCATCACAATCATCCTTTTGTACTGTTTTTATAACTTTGCCTTTTTGACAATTGGGTCCAATCCAGGAACTGAATAAAAAATGACTTCTCCATTAATTTTGATCAGAGAAGATGTGTAAATTTCAAATGTAGCCACCATTTGAGATATACTCTCTACTTCAGGGAAACATATTTGGGCCTTTACAACATTATTCTTTCCAATTGCAAAAAGCTTCTTAGCATTATCCTTATATTTAAGAGCCCCCTCAATCAGTTGAAGTCTGAATTTGAAAGCCACAGTGTTTGCATTATCCTTATATTTAGTGCATATTTAATTGCACCACTTTACATCTACCTAGGGATATTTGATTTCATATTTGGGGCATATATCTACCTTCATTCTAAGTAGAGGTTCATAGAGGCTTTGAATGAGGCAAGCATTGTGTAGCCTTTATTCTAATGGAGGCATACAATGTGTAGCCTTTATTCTAACCTTAATGGTTCACCAGATGATTACACACTGTACACAATGTATACTCTTTCCAATAACAAATTCTATGCTCTTTCCAATTACAAAGTGTATTCTCTGTTAATTAAAACAATAATGTTCAAGGTTAAACTTTTAATTACGCAGTTTATGGATCATGCTTTCATCAACACCATCATGTATACTCTCGGTTACCCTCTTTTACTTTTAAATACATAGTTTATGTATTCATCTTCTAATGCTTACTTATATGTTTGATTTTTTCTCATGTAAGGATTCTGCAGTTTGTGTATTCCATTTTTACCCATTTTTTTATTTGTTCGATTTTTACCAACTCAAGACCAACCCGATAACAAATGGGGCAGAACGAACCAGATAACAAATGGGGCAGAACGAACAAGATAACAAATAGGGCAGGACGAACCAGCAACCCAATGATTGAAATTAGACTAGTAGCAATAAAACTAAGCACTACCAAGTGACACCAAACGAACCAAGAACTGACAAGTGAAAAGGGACCAAGCACTAACAAGTGTTGATTCAAAGAAGGTGTGACACCCCGCCTAATTAAATACCAGGCGATCACTACTTTATTAAATTAAAATCAAGGTGAACAGTTGGTTCATTCTTAGCATCACTGTCGTTAAAATACTTATCCAATTTAAACACCCTACATAATTAAGCTAAGTGTCAAAACCATTTAAAACCTTATTTCCATTCTATTAAATCCAATTATAAAACCTTTAACCATTAACATCTAAAGAGTCACACAATAAGTAGAAGAATAAAATGAACATTCAAGAGTTTACCCAACAATAATAAAACCCAACATTTAAAATACTAAGGAAAACATCCTGACAGTAACAATCCCGAAATAAAGATACTGAAATTAAAAGAATTACAATCTCTGACAATATCAACTAAATAATGGAAAAAGGGCGACACATTCCCCCACTGGATAAAGCTGAACTAGAAGTAGAGTCAACAATGAGGTCGTCTAAACAATGGACTGCAACTCCCACAAAAGCTACAGCGCGTTCCATCCAAAGGATCCTATGCAAGACGCCCCTGTGGCTGGGCACCTGTAATACATACATATATATATACAAGAGAGAAAGAAAAAAGAAACGGGTCAGAGCCCGATAGTGTATATGATTTAAAAATTCGTTTAGCAAATATTTAAATTGATTACAGGCCAATGCAACAACATATTAGTGCGACACTCTCTTGAGAAATTCTCACCTCTCTTCTAGTGTGCACACCTATCGCACTAACCTTCCCAACGGTTTATCTTATCATATATCTCACTAATCTTCCCCAATGATTTCACTTATATTAGGTTACTCGTAAGATTTAAGACTGAACAATACAATTGTTTAAAAAGTAAGACTTTAGTTAGTATCCAAAGTTCTCATTTTAACTTTATTAATTAATAAAGTTTTCGAGTGTCATATTATACTTTCTCAAAACAAGCATTTACAATATGAGTCATCAACCATGTCCTACTTACCATATCACAGTAGGCAGTTCCAAATTCCAGAATTTCATATATATATTAAATACTCGTATAATATATATATATATATATATATATTATAACAGCACCCCAAATAAAAACTATGGTGCGGACATACTCTACTATCCAATCCCCGTATCACTCGCACTAAGGGGAATACAAATTCGGAATCACTCTCGAATTGTATTAATACATACACAAACAATATTGAGGCGAAGCATAGATTTCAAGTCTCTAAGAGGATGGCACATACCCGTGTCTCTTAGGACCGTCTGAAATATCAATTCGATAGCCTGTACCAAGGATATCTATCTCCTAGGGTACGAGTCAATATCCCTCATAAGGCACACGAGATAAGATCGTCCCAGCGCGGAAACCTCAGGGATAGCAAGTAGCGTGGGTATGTTTTTCACACATAGATAGTATATGCATACACAATCATAAAACTATACTAATATTACCATATCCATATTAGGTATATCTCAAATCCCATAGTTATGACATTTATCCTCATATCTCATTATTAGTTATCACGTTTAACGATTCGCCTTTAACTTTAATTCGAGGTATTATCCCAACTTACTACGTAACACTCATGGAATCTATTCTCCCAAGTATAAATTCAGTAGGAATTCATCTAATTTCTGTCGTAATCATTTTTACGTAATCTCTCCCTTTAATACAAGATTTCATTGTTCCTTATGTAATTATCCCAAAAATACAATTCCCGTCTCACATGAAAGGCCCCAACATTATTCATATGTCCTACTGGTCTTCCACATCTCCCAAAACATTTTATTAAGGATGTCCAAGAATTATTTCACATTAACTTGAATTTAACTAATTTAAAAAGGGAAATTGGAGTCTGCCAGGAGGGGTCGATCGATCGAGGTCTAGGGCTCGATCGATCGAACCTTCGATCGATCGAAGTTCTGGGCTCGATCGATTGATCAAGCAGGTATGCGAAATCTGCAGTTTTGCAGTTACGGGTTTCATCTTCTAACCTTCACCAAATCCATATTTTTCAATCCCAATCGTCCCAAAATTTATACTACTAACATTATATCATCATACCAGATATTTCCAACGTAAATCATGTAGATTTCTATCACTAATCATGGATTAACAGCCCAAAATTCATGTAAATATCAAGAACCCTAGAAATCTCTTAAACATGGTTCTAACAATTCTTTTCCAGAATTTTCTTCTCCTAAAACATCAAAATTTCGTGGTTTAATCCTCTACATGTTAAGGGGTTTCCAGAATAACAATTAATTCATCACTACATGCGATTTCCTATCTCAAATTTTAGGTTTTCTTCCGTAAAACTCACCCTAATCATCCCTAGACTAACATGAGTGATGCATCAACGAAAATAAGCAAGATAAACACTTGCCTGGGATTTTCAGAAGTCTGGTTTGGTTCCAAAATTGGTGTGGTTGCGTTCCCCATCTCGCGATCTACGCGTTGGCGGTGGCGGCGGTGCAAACGGTTGAGTTTTGAGCCTTGGAATGCCTTGAGAGCTCTCTTCTCTCCTCTCCAATGGCCGTTCTAGAGTTTTGAGTTTTCTAACCCTAGATGATAACCTAGACATCTGATATAACCCCTTTAATTTTCGTGGGTTTAATTACCCAAAAATGTGAAATGTCCAAAATGCCCTCCCGGGGTACTAATTAGGCCTAAAACCGCCCCGAGACCCAAACTAAACCCCCGGGTACACTTTTCCAACTACCTTGACCTTTCCGGACGCATTGGCGCACTCAAAACGACCATACGAACAACTTATAAAATATTCACTTTTATAAATCAACATTTAGTCCCGACACGACACAGGCGCGTCCCGACTTAAATTTTCATAATTGCCATTTTATTCACACGTGACAATATTATAAAAATAAATCTCATATATTACTATACTCATCCAGTAATATTCAATAAATATTATATTTCCAATAATTACTAATCGTCACGCTAGTAAATATTTAAAACTACATGGGATACAAATTAAATTAATTTATCTCAATTAAATTTAATAAATCCCATAATTTAAAAGCCATAAAAATACGGGGTATTACATACTTCCCCCCTAATAACGGAATTTCGTCCCGAAATTCGGAAAATAAGGCCTATCAGGTAGCACAATTATGGATATCCTTTTCCGTACACAAACTAACTACACATTACGGCGCTCAATCACTATAGCCCTTTCTTCACAGCAATATTGTTTTACATTCTCATTGGAGACACTTCACATTATGCTCCCAACCGACAACATTTGCATAGGTCACGCCTATACGTTATAAATTCATTATCTCACTATCATTAGGAGGCCGCACCTCACTACATGACAAATACTCGAATTTATTCATATACAAAACTCCCATTCTGAGAAAATTATACGAACATTTGACCACTCTTGACTGCCTACAACAGTCATGGAATTCCACCATAGTTATCGGATATTTTCTCGACCGATCCAAAAATTCTGATTATCTACCCTCCTCTAAACATACGGAAGGAGAATAGTCGAGGTTCTTCCATAACAAAACCTTAATAAGTACCTCGTACGCGACAAACAGGTACGAGTGCTTCTATAGAGCATTCTTGAAATCATCGTACCAAGATTCCAAAAATCTCCTTCACGTGGCTCCACTAATCTTTAATCACCATG
Source organism: Sambucus nigra (assembly GCA_949130495.1). Taxonomy (NCBI): domain Eukaryota; kingdom Viridiplantae; phylum Streptophyta; class Magnoliopsida; order Dipsacales; family Adoxaceae; genus Sambucus; species Sambucus nigra. The sequence goes on along the minus strand of OX422212.1, from coordinate 57,266,854 downwards.
CGCTTATTCCTTGGCTAAGGGTGATACATCTTACCCGAAATGAAATCTTATCTTCGCTGGTTTCTGAAATCCCATATCAAAGGTGGGATTCACAAATCTCATCCTGATTCAGAAATTTATACTGCGCCGGACTATGCACTGGCGCGATCCTTCCTTTCAAAGGAAGTCTGGGGCATACTAGTTAATATTGTAAACGATCCCAAAGGAATATCAATCACTTGGGCATACTAGTTAATATTGTAAACGATCCCAAAGGAATATCAATCACTTCCTTCTCAGCGGCTTAATTCACATGTTCGGGATGAACCCTTGATCTTGTTTTGAGGATGGCAACCCATCCAAGAACTTTACCGACTTTACCGACCTCTTCCAATTTTAGGAATTGTTGATAAACACAAAATTCTTTGGTTGATTCTCCTCTTTCAACCAAACCTTACCTATGGGCGGTGCATGTAGAGACTACTCACTACGTCCCGCTAAACATCGATTTTTCCTTGAAATGTCTCACATTAAGTGACACTTAATACTCCCCTTCCTTCCTTGGAGTATGCCGAAAGTTCCGACCCGTGCTCTTCTCTCCACGAAGTGCACTTCTGGATCTCTTATACTATACTAACATCATTACTCTTTGTATGCGCAAGTAGCTCTCACACTTGACTAATAACAACTATGCTCCGAGTGTGTTTCATAATAATTAAATTCTACTCTATTCAAGGAATACCAATTCTTGAATGACTTCCCACAGCCTTCCAATCAAGTTAGGGCGTGCTATTCTAAATGCACACTTATGTATGGATTATCGCCCCTCATGTGAGATTTAATCCACTCTATCACTTCCACTTCGTTATACTAGTCCCACAAACATATATTTCACACGTCTATTACCACGTCCCTTCGACTCGGACGATTTTAACTGCAGCTAACCCAGATGCCCACATTTTTGCAACACCCCGACCGCCCTGGGAGAGCGAACGGCGTGTTACTCATATGTAGAACTAACTATATTCAACGAAGGAATAGGGCATTCAAATTCCATGACAATAAAAGAGAAATAACAAATCTCAACCTTCTTTAGATAAGTTCAACAATTTTCCCAAATATGTATATCAACCAAAATAAATCACTAACGCTCTATTCATCAAAATAATTACAGGTCATCTCTCTTGTATAATAAAGTTCTTTCCAGATAATCCATGTGAAAAATCATTCCAACTCTTTATTCACCTCGTGTTCTGAACGCGGTTACGACATTTGGGTACTCTCAGTCACCCTAGGAATCATTTTTTTTAAATGCTCCTTATCATCGTTCCACCCCTCAACTCGTGGGTATAACTTTCAATGCTTTCTTACCACACAATCCGGCTCTAATGGCTTTAAAACAAAATTCAACTTCCAACTTACATACATAATTACTTGATCCCATTTCGACCAGGGTACCGAACTCATGGAATAGTGACCAAACGTCTCCCTATTTCCAACCTTACGCTAAGTTTCATGCGTGGGATGTCTCGCAAAGCGAAATCCAAACAAGGAACCTCCCCCGATACACTACTACTTAGCATTGTCGGTTATCGAAATCTGTTAGGTCCTTCGTCCGTGGCATGTACCCCTTTATTCCGTCTCTTGACAGAAAAGTTACAATTTCTCCCGTAATTATGCTTAACAAAGAACGTTTCACTAATTGCACTATTGTTCAATATAGGTTGATGGTAATTACATTCTATAAACCTCGGATACATACGATCGGAACTTTCAAAATTCCCTTCCCTAATAATAGGGGTATAACTCTTAACTCCCACATCTCTAAAGGATAAATATAACAATGCACTCTTCCTATCACTAAGTCCGGAGTGCTAAACATAATACTGAGTCAAATCTTTTCGCCCAACGGTAAATCCGGATACATACTGAATCATATTGGCAAAGTCTATACATACATTGGCATCGAATATATCGAGCCCACTATCTCCTCCGAAGTCTCTAGGATAGATAATATAAGTGCGAATCCAGCCTTCTTACAGGTAAAGTCTCGCCAAAACAAAACGTGCTGCACTAATGCAACTACTCCGATAGCCTTGCAATAAATGCCCACCATCGTACTAACCATTTCTATAATGTTTTATCAAAGATAATACTGTACTCGTGTATCGCATCACTACGACGAGTAACCTCAATAAAATACTTAACACTGTTAATATACACAATCATCCTCCGCGGATAGCACCAAAGAAAAATCTTGCTATACTAGGGAAAAATATTCACATAATGGTAACATTTATAATGATATGCATTAAACTCGTCTCACGTGCTAATCTAGCAATGAACAAAATATGGTGACTCGCTCGTGTCACATAAACACGCCGCATCCTCTAAGGATACAACTTATACTTCCATCCTGGCAATCGTCTTGACTGCACAAATGGTTTTCGAACGTAACACGTCTGCCCAAACCATAACAAAATTATTTTAATCGTCGTCCTTTACTAGGCACCGTATTCTTGTCCCTTTTTCTCACTTTGGAACATATTATCGCGAGTAATTTCACTCCGCACCAAAATACCTCAACACATAATCCACTTACCACCTGTCCTACTAACCAGGTTAGGATTGTCCTTCTCTCGGACTATAGTAAACCCGATTCCTGTTAGCCATCCCGATTGTTCCCTTAGCTTTTTAGGCCATACAGATCATGTTACTATCTATAATAGTACTTACTGAATTTACCATCACTTGGTAAGAATTTAACTATCTGAAGCATTTAAATAGGTTTTCTGATGTGTATCCACATCCTTTTGTGGTGCTATACCACCACCGTTGTATTCAGTCTTATTCTCGACTGAATTCTTTGATTCCTTTAACTTTCCCCACAAAGAAGCGTTATCATCTATATTGACAAAATATGACAATGTCAACCTCTGAATCGGTCGTCCATCAGAATTACCTCTTTGAGTGTTATCAACTATTACTACGTGTCGATCTCCCACTCGGAGTTGTTTCCCCCACTTGTATCTACATCTTCCGATACAAAATTCGCTAACGGTTAAGATTCATATTCACGAATGGACCCCTGACATGCCCTCTCTCGATGAGTTCAGAACCACATTTACTTCTAATCCTGAACAGTTAAGGAAAGAACATACGGTCAACACTGTACCTAAGGTTCTCCGATAGGCATAGCATTCCATTTCTAAAATTGGTGGTTGACTCCAACCATTATAACTTCGTCCCGAAAGCCAAGAAAATTTTCTCTAAATTTTCACTTTCAGTTTGCCACACTCCGTCCTATATTTAAACCTTTGGATACTTTACCTCCTTTGGTAAACACATACAATTTTCGCGTTTCTAAAATTTCCCACTGACAGTCTCTACACGTTTTTGTAATACGTTGGGTAAGTTTACCCTCGCACCTCATTTGACTATAACAGCATTTGAAAATCATTGCTGCACCTTAGTCGCCTTTCTAGTCGTGGCTTCTCGTGCCATAATGGAGGTGACCTCAACTACAGTCATCATCCTCGGATATATTTTATAATCTCAATTGAGCCCTGCATCCTGATGTCCGCTTAACAGTCCTCTTCTGACATCCGTCATCGCTCGGCACACGCACACATCCGAACGAAATTATAATTCACTAATGTATACACATATAGCAGGAAAACGAAATCTCGTCAAAGAAATCGACAATCCTAAACATAGGTTTCTATATTAAACAAAGCAACAATGAAAGCATAATAAGTCGTACAGATCCTAAGGACTCTAGAACCTGATGCTCTGATACCACCTGTGACACCCGGCCTAATTAAATACCGGGCGATCACTCCTTTATTAAATTAAAATCAAGGTGAACAGTTGGTTCATTCATAGCATCACTGTCGTTAAAATACTTATCCAATTTAAACACCCTACATAATTAAGCCAAGTGTCAAAACCATTTAAAACCTTATTTCCATTCTATTAAATCCAATTATAAAACCTTTAACCATTAACATCTAAAGAGTCACTCAATAAGTAGAAGAATAAAATGAACATTCAAGAGTTTACCCAACAATAATAAATCCCAACATTTAAAATACTAAGGAAAACATCCTGACAGTAACAATCCCGAAATAAAGATACTGAAATTAAAAGAATTACAATCTCTGACAATATCAAATAAATAATGGAAAAAGGGTGACACATGCCCCCACTGGATAAAGCTGAACTAGAATAGAATCAACAATGAGGTCGACTAAACAATGGCCTACAACTCCCACAAAAGCTACAGCGCGTTCCATCCAAAGGATCCTATGCAAGACGCCCCTCTGGCTGGGCAACTGTAATACATACATATATATATATACAAGAGAGAAAGAAAAAAAAAAACGAGTCAGAGCCCGATAGTGTATATGATTTAAAAATTCGTTTAGCAAGTATTTAAATTGATTACAGGCCAATGCAACAACACATTAGTGCGACACTTTCTTGAGAAATTCTCACCTCTCTTCTAGTGTGCACACCTATCGCACTAACCTTCCCAACGGTTTATCTTATCATATATCTCACTAATCTTCCCCAATGATTTCACTTATATTAGGTTACTCGTAAGATTTAAGACTGAACAATACAATTGTTTAAAAAGTAAGACTTTAGTTAGTATCCAAAGTTCTCATTTTAACTTTATTAATTAATAAAGTTTTCGAGTGTCATATTATACTTTCTCAAAACAAGTATTTACAATATGAGTCATCAACCATGTCCTACTTACCATATCACAATAGGCAGTTCCAAATTCCAGAATTTCATATATATATTAAATACTCGTATAATATATATATATATATATATATATATATATATATTATAACAGCACCCCAAATAAAAACTATGGTGCGGACATACTCTACTATCCAATCCCCGTATCACTCGCACTAAGGGGAATACAAATTCGGAATCACTCTCGAATTGTATTAACACATACACAAACAATATTGAGGCGAAGCATAGATTCCAAGTCTCTAAGAGGATGGCACATACCCGCGTCTCTTAGGACCGTCTGAAATATCAATTCGATAGCCTGTACCAAGGATATCTATCTCCTAGGGTACGAGTCAATATCCCTCATAAGGCACACGAGATAAGATCGTCCCAGCGCGGAAACCTCAGGGATAGCAAGTAGCGTGGGTATGTTTTTCACACATAGATAGTATATGCATACACAATCATAAAACTATACTAATATTACCATATCCATATTAGGTATATCTCAAATCCCATAGTTATGACATTTATCCTCATATCTCATTATTAGTTATCACGTTTAACGATTCGTCTTTAACTTTAATTCGAGGTATTATCCCAACTTACTACGTAACACTCATGGAATCTATTCTCCCAAGTATAAATTCAGTAGGAATTCATCTATTTTCCATCGTAATAATTTTTACGTAATATCTCCCTTTAATACAAGATTTCATCGTTCCTTATGTAATTATCCCAAAAATACAATTCTCGTCTCACATTAAAGGCCCCAACATTATTCATATGTCCTACTGGTCTTCCACATCTCCCAAAACATTTTATTAAGGATGTCCAAGAATTATTTCACATTAACTTGAATTTAAATAATTTAAAAAGGGAAATAGGAGTCTGCCAGGAGGGGTCGATCGATCGAGGTCTGGGGCTCGATCGATCGAACCTTCGATCGATCGATCGATCAAGCAGGTATGCGAAATCTGCAGTTTTACAGTTACGGGTTTCATCTTCTAACCTTCACCAAATCCATATTTTTGAATCCCAATCGTCCCAAAATTTATACTACTAACATTATATCATCATACCAGATATTTCCAACGTAAATCATGTAGATTTCTATCACTAATCATGGATTAACAACCCAAAATTCATGTAAATATCAAGAACCCTAGAAATCTCTTAAACATGGTTCTAACAATTCTTTTCCAGAATTTTCTTCTCCTAAAACATCAAAATTTCGTGGTTTAATCCTCTACATGTTAAGGGGTTTCCAGAATAACAATTAATTCATCACTACATGCGATTTCCTATCTCAAATTTTAGGTTTTCTTCCGTAAAACTCACCCTAATCATCCCTAGACTAACATGAGTGATGCATCAACGAAAATAATCAAGATAAACACTTGCCTGGGATTTTTAGAAGTCTGGTTTGGTGCCGAAATTGGTGTGGTTGCGTTCCCCGTCTCGCGATCTACGCGTTGGCGGTGGCGGCGGTGCAAACGGTTGAGTTTTGAGCCTTGGAATGCCTTGAGAGCTCTCTCCTCTCCTCTCCAATGGCCGTTCTAGAGTTTTGAGTTTTCTAACCCTAGATGATAACCTAGACATCTGATATAACCCCTTTAATTTTCGTGGGTTTAATTACCCAAAAATGTGAAATGTCCAAAATGCCCTCCCGGGGTACTAATTAGGCCTAAAACCGCCCCGAGACCCAAACTAAACCCCCAGGTACACTTTTCTGACTACCTCGACCCTTTCGGACGCGTTGGCGCACTCAAAACGACTATACGGACAACTTATAAAATATTCACTTTTATAAATCAACATTTAGTCCCGACACGACACAGGCACGTCCCGACTTAAATTTTCATAATTGCCATTTTATTCACACGTGACAATATTATAAAAATAAATCTCATATATTACTATACTCATCCAGTAATATTCAACAAATATTATATTTCCAATAATTACTAACTGTCGTCACGCTAGTAAATATTTAAAACAATATTTCGGATAAATTAATTTATCTCAATTAAATTTAATAAATCCCATAATTTTAAAGCTATAAAAATACGGGGTATTACAGATGGCCGCAACTACCTTCTGTAGGAGAATTCTCAAAAGGTTGCCCTGTATTTCAATTTTACAATTTGTTGGATTGGTTGTTACCTCTTAGGTGGATAGTCCAATAAACAAAGGAGACTTTGTCCATTTTTTTTTTAAAATTGACACTTTGTTTATTTGAGACACAATATAATTTTCTTTGATGAATATTGTATATTTCAAGTTATATGTGAATTTGTTCGATGAAATCTAGACTACTTGAATGTTGTTCGACTATTTATTATCTATTTATAAGGGTTGATTTAGCCTCAATTAATAGTTGTCTATTGATGGAATAATGATTTTTTTAAATTTTTATATCAACATTTATGTCAGTTTTGATAAAACTCTTATAAAAATTACTAAAACTGACGTAAATGTGATGTTATTTATGTCATTTTTTCATAAAAATGTGATTAAAAACATGGTAAATACTGTAGCTTTTATGTGTGTTCTTAAAAACTGAGATAAATGTGATCTTATTTATGTCAGTTTTACGAACATTTATGTCAGGATTTTATACGTCAGTTTTGAAAAATTCTAAAAATGACATAAAAGGTCATTTATGTCGGTTTTTGACTGACATAATTAATCATTTTTCTTGTAGTGATAGTCGATTTGAGCCGACACGATATAATTTGTATTTGGACAAACTGTTTATTTGATTTACAATTTTTTTTCTTTCTAAAACCATAAGTTATCTATTAACACTCACTCCACGCGATATCAAGATTCATTCTATGCTTACATTTCCTTGTGCTTCTAACGTCTCTCTCTCTCTATCAGTCTATATGTTTTTGACAGAAATCATGGAGAAAACATATACGATTTATATTCTCAAAGATTGTGTGCATTTAATGCCACTCCAAGTTAAAGTCAAAGATCTCCAATTTCATGTGTTTTTCTCAAACTACTCACGAAAAAAAATCAGTCTATACCACTCTTCTCCAACGGATGTTTTTTGAAGCTACATATATACAAGACTAAGATCAGTTGAAGCACCATCTCAACATATAAAATACATGAATACACAACAAGAGAGCAACCGATAATTTTATTATGACACCCCGCCTAATAAATCCCGGGTGATCAGGTTTATACCAAATTAAACAGGAATCTCATCTGGTTCATTCTTAGCATCACTGTCGATTTTTTTTTAAAACTTACTAATCACCTAGCATTCAAAAGACATGGTGTCAAATTGTATATTTTTATTTAACATCCCAACAACAACATGCGAAAGAATATATATACTAACCATCATGCACTCACTGAATCAAGCAATACTAAAATGGAATAAATATAAGCCATGTCGAAACAACCACCGACTACAAATCAAATAATGAAATGAATCACAAGAGTAATAACTGAATACATCAACTAACTGAAATAAAATGGAACAACTAGGGCGACATGTCCAAATGGAACACTGACTGCATCCTACTCTAGAAATGGAATGGTTGAAGCGGCTAAGTCAAAGTCCTGCAACATCCACATGTTTCGCAGTTGCGTAAACCTGGAATAGAACAATTCTGGTGTCCCTGTGATTGGGCACCTAAAAGGTTTTAAAAATATTTTATAGCAAGGGTTAGATCCCAAAACATTTGAAAATATTTAGCAAGTGAATTTAAATGCAAGAAATTAAAATGCATAAATGCTCTTCATATTTAAGTTAATGTCGTACACTCTCTTGAGGACACATCACCCCTCCACTAATGTGCATGCCTAACATTCTATACATGACCCACCTAGCTAATCACCCCTTAACTAGTCTTGTCACATATATTCCACGATTTCCTAGTACTCTAACCCTAGTGGGTTTATTATACTTTACAAGTTATTAATCTGGTTAACTTATTTAAGTCATTTCTCATTTAATGTCATATAACATTCTCACGAGTTATACCACTTATACATTTCACATCACGTATATGAGTTTATAAGTTATTATTCACGTTAACTTATTTAAATCAATTCCCCCTTGATACCATATAACCATTTAACAAGTTATATTAATTATACATTTACACATGTATATATATCTGTATATAATTCTGCACTATATATACGTATAACTATATCTCAACATTCACACACATGTCGAATATAAATGCTATCACCCAACGCATAGGTGGCGGTCATAGTTCCCCCCGTAAGTTCCCATTCCATACCATAATGGCCCACCCCTATAAACAGACGCTATGACCTGGGGATTATACTCACCTTGCATTCACTAGCCACGGGACTCACCCACATCGCGCAACCTCCTAAGATAGCATTAATATTGGTATGCTTTACTATAAATATTATTAACACAAATATTTATAAATCATATATATACTACACATCACCGGTGTATGCACACAAGCCTTATGTTTTACTATAAATATTATTCACACAAATATTTATAAATCATATATATACCATCACTGTATATATATTATTTCCAGGCTACCGGAGTAATACATCCCTACACAAGCCTAAATCATGCAAGTGTACAACCCAACTTAATTTCAATTAATCATACACTAATTAATTTTATTATTTTGGTGTCGCCTTACCAATTATACCCGGACTCTCTCTCTCGGCCCAAAATTCAAAATTTCCAATTCATTGTTCAATTTCATTCAGATAAGCCTACCCACTTAATTAACAAGGTTTCAAATCATTCAATCATGAACCTTAATTCTCAAATTTGATTTATCCTCTACTTAATCCAAGGGTGATTTTTCACAAATTCAAACCCTAAATTAAAATTTTCCCCACGAATCTGCCCAGATTTTTATAATACCGTTTTGGAAAATTTTCGAGCCGTTTTTGGAGAAAATGCTGAGAACAAAATTTAGAAAATGCGATTTTCTATAGGGCAATGCGGACAAAATCGTCATTAAAGCTTTAAAACCTCACTTTCTGCCTAGATTTTACCCACAAAACCCTCCAAGACTTATTCTAAATTCACCAATTTGATTATCTCAATTTAACTACATCATCTACACAAATTGGGGCATCAAAACCACATGATTTCATCATCTCTACATATTTATAAATCCCAAATATGAAATCCCCAAATTAAGATATAGAACAAACCCTAACATATTAATTAATTCACACCTTCTTTAATATGAATAGGAAAAAGGCAATTTAACAAATGCAAGTTAAACCATTTGCCTCAATTTATAGATCAAAGCCTTTGAACGAAGATGTTGGATTGAATCAACGATCCCCTCTTGTTTTTGAAGCAATCTTCCAAAATCTCCAAATTCTCTTCTAAGGTTCTCCTCTTAAGCTCTCCCCAATTTTAGTTTTCTAAAATGACTTTAAGTTGCCTTACCCTTTCATCATTAGGGTTAAAAACTCTAATCCCGTTTTTGGGCCTATGGGCTTTATAAAATGGGCCTAAATTTGGAGCTCAATTATGTCTAATAAGTTTCGAAACCTAATATATACATATGGTCACTCATTTTGGACTATTTCGACCCTACCGGACTCAATAGTGCTATCAAAATCGACATCCGGATTAATTTATAACATCTTTCAAATTTAAGACCTCAAAATGCGACAAAAAATAGTCCAAATAAATAACTCCTCAATTCGCTAAATTAATAAATTCCTCAGATTAAAAATTTCTCAAATCATGAATTTAATTACTTCGAATAAAATAAATTCCTTTTCTCCCAAAATATTATTTAATTAAAGGTCCTTGAATTTACGGGGTGTTACATTTATTCAGCGCTTCAACACACAGAATAGAGAGAAAATAGTCATTTACATTCAGCTCAGTCATTTACACAAGAGAGCAACATAAATTTCATTCAGCTCCACTTAAGTTTGAAATAGTAACAAATTTATACTTTTCCTTTTTGAAGAAAAAATCCAAGAGCACAAGAATCATATTTTGCTACAAGATATCAAGAGAAGACTTGAGCTAAAATTAGAATCATTATCTAGTCTCTTTGAAGAAGAAACTCGAACTCAATTTGTATTTTTTTTCAAGGGTTTCGATAATTCAAGATTGGCTTCCAATTGTATTTGTAGCTCGACATCAACTATATGGTTGTAACGATGATTGATACCTACCCTCAAGTGGACCACGGTCTTGAAGCCGATACTTTCTTCAAGTGTTTATAAAGTCGTGGTTTGATCCTACCGTTCAAGTGGATCAGAAATAGTGAAGCACAAGGTGACGGAAGCTGCTCTAGGCTGGTGGACGTTGGTCGAAATTTGGCTGAATCACGTTAAAAATTCGGTGTCTTTATTTTTCGCATTTATATTTATTTATTTTCTCCTGCTTGTTTAATTTTATTTTTTAGCAATTATATTTGCAAATATATTAAATTCAAAATTTTGGTAAAATTATTTTAAGGCTAAATAATTATTTTCGAATTAAATAATTTATTTCAAAAAATTAATTAATATTAAATAGGAAAAATGATTATATATTTATTGAGGTGTTTAAATATGAAATTTAACTTGTTTAAATTAATTGGTTGTATCTATTTGATATTTTGGGTTTTAATCTTTAAAGATTTATTAATCTAAAATTTGGATCAAGTGATTTAAACTAAATATTTTTTGAAATTATTTAATTTTACCCGAAAAGTTTACGAAATCCTAATTCACCCCCCTCTTGAGTATTTTTCTAGGCAACAATACTAATAGGATAGGTAACACGACATTGTTTTGCAAGAACACATGCTTAACAATTTAGCTTAAAATGTGCAACAAATGAAAATTTAGGTACTACACGTTTCAAAACAAGAATATGTAAATGTCCTAGTCTCTAATGCCATCGGATAAATATATATTTATTATTGATACTATCCCTAACACTAGTTTGATTTGGAACATAAGAAGATGGCCTCTTGTCTAGCAAATATAAATCATTGTTTTCACGTCCACTCCCAATCGTCTTTCTTGTGTCCTGAAAGAGATAATGAGACGAAAAAAGGTTACACTACAATTCAAGATTTTGGTAATATAACTGACAGAGAGAAGATTATTGGTAAGTTTTCGAGCACGAAGAATAGATGATAGGGTAATATTAGAAGAGACATGAATTGTGTCCTTCCCTGCAATAGAGGAGAAAGATCCTTCCACCACTCTAATCTTATCCCTACCAGAAACACATTGTAGGAGGAGAGACCAAATGCCATACTAGTCATGTGATCATTTGGCTCCTGATATTTTCACCCAAAAAATATCTCCAAAACACCACATAAACATTAAACCCAAACTTTACTCCAAAACACCCAAAAGTGTTGTACCATTTTTTTCTTGTAAAATGTCTAATATACCCCAAACTAAACAAAAAAAATTAAACACAAACTAACACCACATTATCTAAAACACCACAATCAACCAAAAGACACATTTTCAAACCGGTTCCTCTTCCCATCGAAAACCTCAAACCTACGGTTAAACCTAGCCAAAATCATCTTCACCATTCTCCCCAAGTCTCTATTTTCGTCTGTTTGTTGTGTTGTTGTGGTCTTTATTGTGTTGTTTATATACAGAAACCAAGGATCAAGTGGCTACATTGCAATGGGTGATGAAAAGAAAGTTGATGATCAAGCTTCCCAAACTCGGAATATCCAATGCTCGTTTGATGATTTTGAGGTATTAAAACACCTCTACACACTATATAATCTGTAAAACAACATTTAAAATGATGAAAAGATGAAAAAAAGCTGAATGACAGCACTTACGATTTCCCGTCACCGTAAGTGACAATGAGTTTCGATCCCAAGATGCCGTGTAATGACACATCGCGATTACATTTGATCGTAGACTAACATCTCACGATTACACTACACTGTGTAATGATACTTGGACGGGGTTTTATTTTCAATGTTTCACTTAGCCGTGGTTGTATATTCACGGTTTCAGTTGGCCGTGATAAGTTCACCACGGTCTTATGTGGTCGTGGTATTATACCCACGGTTGTAATTTGGCCGTGACAAGTACCCCATGGTCTCTATTGGACGTTATTTTATATCCACGGTTATAGTTGATCGTGGTATTGTTTTTATATATAAAATTTCAATATAGATATAAATTTGCATATCGATATAAATATTCAATATGGAGATAAAATTTAAATATCGATATAATTCATGTAACGGTTATTATATTGCTATTCATTCATGTACTGATTATTGTATTGTCGTTTCAGTTAGATGACTCAGTTCTAGATGATACATTTTGGCAAGATATAGACAATTTCATTGTACCGAGTGTACTTATTGAATGTACTTCCATTGAGAAAGTGAATATGCATGAACTGAGTATGATCGAACAAGCAACGACATCAACCTCACCCAAATGTTTGCGTGATTTGTTTCCAGATTTCACATCGTCTATGGTAAAAAACCATATCATGTAGTTAATTTCCAACACTTTGAGATATTTAATGTATGATATTATTGTATGCCATAATTTGATTGTGTGTATTGTTAGGATGCGAAAATAGAATAAGGATTGGATATTAATGCGATTAATCAAGACCATACAGTCGAATTCACAACTGAGGAGGTATGTTTTGTTTATTGATATTGTACTCAACATGATTTTACAATTATACTCGAAATCTCCATTTAAAATGTCCTTTCATTTAACAATGTTTGTCTTGTGCAGATTTTTGATGATCGGGACAAGATGATTGATTGGTGTCAATAAGTTGGTCGCAAGCTTCATGCGGTTGTGATAATTCTGAAATTCGATAAGGCCAGTATAGTCCGCAAGGGTAGGGTTGTACTTGGTTGTGAGTAAAGCGAGCTTCATAAAACCAAAAAAACTGAGGTGTTGGAAAAGAAGAGGAAGCGTTCTTTTAGAACTCGAGAATGTGATTGCCCATTTAGATCGAAAGGGGTTCCGCATGATGATGGCCGTTGGGGGGCTTAAGTTCTCTGTGGGGTACACAACTACGTGGTGTCAAAATCACTTGTTGGGCACCCATATGCAGACCGAATCTCCCAAGAAGAGTGGAACATTGCAAATGAGATGATAAACAATGGGTTGGACCAAACAAAGTACTCCATACATTAAAAAAGAGGTCGGAGTACAATTGTTCATCAATAAGAACAATATATAATGCTAAAAGAAAAATGAAGAACATTGAGATGCAAGGTCGCACCACCATGCAACAATTGATGCATTTGCTCGGGGAGAAGAATTATGTCCACTGGCATCGAAGGAATGAGAAAATCGATTTGGTGGAGGATTTATTTTTCGCACATCCCTCCTCTTGCTTTTTGGTGAAATGCTTCTCGAGTCTTCTTGTGATCGATTGTACTCACAAGACCAATCGTTATAGTATGCCATTATTTGAGATGATTAGGGTCACTTCTACAGGGAAATATTTTTGCATTGTATTTGCATTTTTGAAGAGTGAGAAGGAGGAGAGTTTTAGATGGGCTTTGTAACATTTGCGGTCATTATACGAGCCGGAAGCTTTGCCGCAAGTTATTGTCTCCGACAAATAACAATCTTATCTAAATGCTTTACCAAGCGTATTTCCACTTGCTACTGTTATTCTATGCTTATTCCATGTACAAAAGAACATTGAAGGTGAATGTATGAAACACAACATTAAAGACCAGGTCAAGAAGGTATTCATGCAAGGTTAGAGTCATAGACTACGAATGACTTTGAGAATGCATGGACGACTTTATGCCAAAACTGGCAAGAATACCCGAACATAGTTGGGTACATATCAAAGAATTGGATGCCTTTTCGTTTTCAGTTCGGGCAAGCATGGACTAATCGTGTACCCCACCGTGGCAACCGAACAACTAACAGGGCGGAGGGTGCCTTTGTGCAAATAAAAAACACTTAACAAATAGCACCGATTCGTTTTCGATGGTGTGAAAGGGTATGGATTCATTACTTGGCCACCAAGCAACTCAAATTCAAACTGAGTTTCAGAAATCACTTTCAATCCACCAAGTATGGACACAGTGATGCATTGTTGCACGAGATCTATGGTAGGGCATCACACTTTGCATTGGATCTAATTGTTGTTGATATAGATTCCATACGATCGGTATTGAGCGCATCAAGCGCTAACACCCAATATACGGAGATACGATGCTCCTACATACTTCCCACCATATAAGGATTACCATGTGTTCACGAGTTGGCCTAATGGGAGAAGCTAGGCCAAGCAATTCCACTGTGGGCACTAGACGATCATTGGAGGAAACTTTTCATTGTCCCGGACATCCCTCGGTACCGTGACCTTGACTATACACCCGAGATGATATTATTTAAGAAAAGGTGGAATGAGGCAGGTGAAGCCGTTATAAATATGATGCTAAGAAAGTTAATGGAGATTGCTGAACCCTTTAATATACCCTTGATGGAGCTAGTACAAATTTGTCAAAAGGGTAGGCCACCTAAGGGAAAAAATTCTACCGACATACCTACGAAAAGAACCCCTTGTGCTTGGGAGAAAGCTGTACCGTCCACACAGGAACTTAAAAAAATCTTCGCAAACATTGTCCCGTTGACGGGTGTGAAACCAGAGACGTGGTCTCGGGAGAAGAAAATGTATATGAAGGATGTTCCTGAGTTCTTCCGCTCATTTATGGAGGATATATATGATGAAAAAATAGATGGGAACTGTGGATATAGGGCTATTTCCAAAAGGGAGGGTGTTGGGGATGGACTTGAACATTCTCATGCTATTCGTAGTGCTTTGTTGTCTGAGCTACGTAGAGACAAGCCGTTTTGGGCTACGGTGATAACCTTCTACGATATTAATGAGTATGAGAAGAGATTAGACAATTTTAGACACTTGTGCACAAGCGAGCAATGGTTTATAATGTCAGAGTTTGGATACCTTGCGGTGAATGCACTTAAGCTAATGGTTGTGTTAATATCCAAATTTCAATGCTTAACTTTTGTTCCATTCGACGTTGGGACAAAACCTTGAATAGAAGACAATCGCATCATCTATATCCTGAACTCGTCAAATATTCATTGGGTGAGTTTGAAATGCACAAGATTTTCCCCCTACCACCAATTGCCTCTAATTGGAAATTAAGGGCCAGTCAAGATGCCCTTTAGTGGCCTACTTTGTTTAAGTCCCGCTTTCAATCGTTTCAGAATCTGTGTCCCAAAGACATTGCGACGAGAGATGAACAATGCTTGATATCATCGGATGAGGACTTGAGGGCGGGTTAATTTCAGTGGTGAAATTCCTAGGATTGATTGTAACCTTTTGTATTTATAAGGATTGGAAACTTTTTGTAATTATCAGGATTGGAAACTTTTTGTAATTATCAGGATTGGTTATATGTAAATTGGTTGTTGGAGAAAGTCTAGGGCTAATGATTGTAACTTTTTACAATTATTGATTATATGGAAATGGATTGTAATTTTTTGTATTAACAATTATTGATTGGAACTTTTTATATCTTTTCGCAATTATTACTATAATATAAATTGGTTATATATTTGATAAATTGGTTATATGTGATAAATTGGCAATCTTGGGGGTATTATAAATAACTTACGGTCCTTTAACACCACACAGATGTTTAAACAGTGACACCACACTGTAATTAGGAGCCTACGATGACACCACACCGTGAATAAAATAACCACTGTCTACTGTAATCGTGAAATATATGCAGAGACATAACCCATATTTCACCCCTACTTGCACGGCCTAATGACACCGTGACATGTCTTATGACGTTGAGAAGTCGCCGTATGTGACTATTACACGGTTTGTTCTCACAGTGAAATATATGCAGAGACTTGGCCCATTTTTCACCCCAACTTACATGGTCTAATGAAATCGTGGAAAGTCTCCCTACGGTTGGTGGTAGCCGTAAGTATATATGCCACAGTCTACGGTAACCGTGAACTATATGCAAAGACTTGGCCCATTTTTCACCCTAACATACACGGTCTAATGAAACTGTAACATATCTTATGACGATGAGAAGCTGTCGTATGTGACTATTACACGGTTTATTCTCACCGTGAAATACATGCAGAGACTTGGCCCATTTTTTACCCCAACTTACACGGTCTAATCAAACCGTGACATGCCTTATGACGGTGAGAAGCCACCGTACGTGACTATTACACGGTTTGTTCTCACCGTATGGTTTATACAGAGACTTTGGCTATTTTTTCACCCCAACTTACACGGTCTAATAAAACAGTGGAAAGTCTCCCTATGGTTGGTGGTAGCCATAAGTATATATTCCACGGTTGGATCTCATCGTGAAATATATGCAGAGACTTGGCCCGTTTTTCACCCCAACTTACACAGTCTGAGGAAATCGTGGAAAGTCTCCCTATAGTTGGTCGTTGCCATAAGTATATATTCCACGGTCTATTGTAACCGTGAAATATATGCAGAGACTTGGCCCATTTTTCACCCCAACTTACACGGTCTAACAAAACCGTGACATGTATTATGACGGTCAGAAGCCATTGTATGTGACTATTACACGATTTATTCTCACCGTGTGGTTTATATAGATTGGCTATTTTTTCACTCCAACTTACACAGCGTAATGAAATCATGGAAAGTCTCCCTACGGTTGGTGGTAGCCGTAAGTATATATTCCACGGTTGGATCTCAACGTGAAATATATGCAGAGAATTGGCCCATTTTTCACCCCAACTTACACGGTCTAATGAAATCGTGACATGTCTTGTGACGGTTAGAAGTCGCCGTATGTGACTATTACATGATTTGTTCTCACCATGTGGTTTATACAGAGACTTTGACTATTTTTTCACCCCAACTTACACGGTCTAATGAAACTGTGATTATTTATTCGGCGGTGACACCACACCGTGGGTATTAGTACCACGGTGACACCACACCCTACAGAAATAATATGAGAACCCACCGTATTGTAAACATTCAAGCATGTGATAACATTCAAGTACATGACATTCAAACTCAATTTTGTTAACAATCAAACACATAACACATAACACAATTGTTTCAAAGTTGTTCCAACATAATTGTTTCGAAGTTGTTCCAACAAATAACACATAACAAAATTTGTGATACTTTACAAATAATTTTTTTTAAAATACAGTTATATTCAAATTGTTCCAACAAATTTTGTATATTTTCTCTTTAAATGCTTCGTCAAAGTGGTTTTTGCTTAGGGGCTGGATCGTGCCATGCCTTGGTCCAAGTTTCTTCATGCACCAGGGCCTTTCCCTTTTTTGAATGTGCGTGCGTTCCCTTAGCCTAAAGCAGGGCGTCAAGCGCTGCACATGATAGTTCAAGGACATCCATAACCTCCTGGTCTGAGCCTCCATCAATAGCTTCCTGGAGCAGGCTAATGGCTACATCTATCTCCCTTAGCCTATATATAAATATATGCATAGACTTGGCCAATTTTCACCCCAACTTACACGGTCTAATGAAACCATGACATGTCTTATGACGATGAGAAGCCGTCGTGTGTGACTACTACACGGTTTGTTCTCACCGTGTTGTTTATACAGACTTTGGCTATTTTTCACCTTAACTTACACGGTCTAATAAAATTGTGGAAAGTGTCCCTACGATTTGTGGTAGCCGTAAGTATATATTCCATGGTTGGATCTCACCGTGAAATACATGCAGAGACTTGCCCCATTTTCACCCCAACTTACACGGTCTAATGAAATCGTGACATGTCTTATGACGGTGAGAAGCTGTCGTATATGACTATTACACAGTTTGTTCTCACCGTGTGGTTTATACAGAGACTTATACTATTTTTTCACCCCAACTTACACGGTCTAATGAAGCCGTGGAAAGTCTCCCTACGGTTGGTGGTAGCTGTAAGTATAAATTCCACGGTTAGATCTCACCGTGAAATATATGCAGAGACTTGGGCCCATTTTTCACCCCAACACGGTCTAATGAAATCGTGACATGTCTTATGATGGTTAGAAGACTCCGTATGTGACTATTACACGGTTTGTTCTCACCGTGTGGTTTATAGAGAGACTTTGACTATTTTTTCACCCCAACTTACACGGTCTAATGAAATCATGATTATTTATTTGGCGATGACATCACACCGTGGGTATTAGTACCACGGTGACACCACACCGTACAGAAATAATGCACGGTGAGAACCCACCATATTGTTAACATTGAAGCATGTGATAACATTCAAGTACATAACACATAACACAATTTTGTTAAAAATCAAACACATAACAAAATTTGTGATACTTTACAAAAAAAAATTAAAAATACAGTTACATTCAAATAATTCCAATAAATTTGATCTATTTTCTCTTTAAACGCTTCGTCGTGGTGGTTTCTGCTTGGGGGGAATTTCACTTGGGGGTTGGATCATGTCGTTCCTTGGTCTGAGTTTTTTCACGCACTGGGGCGTTTCCTTTTTCTGTATGTGCGTGCGTTCCCTTGGCCTGAAGTAGGGCGTCAAGCGCTGCACGTGATAGTTCAAGGACATCCGTAACCTCCTGGTGCGAGCCTCCGTCAATAGCTTCCTGGAGCTAATGGCTACGTCTATCCCCTTAGCCTATATATAAATTATCATCAACTCTGTTAGATAATTCTTGAACAAAGGAAATCAATTTATAGATAAATTTCAAAACATTTATATTCTTATCTGAGTGCTTTAGCTCCATCTTGCATACTCTATTCTCGGGATTTTTAATGTATGGATGGGATCTTTCTAGGTACCAAGACATGTACCCATCCACACATTCCCAAGGCACAGACCTCACTAGGGTCGAACGTTTGGCATCGGACAGAATATGGTCGACCCAATTAAGTTGATACCATTTCTCGATATCAAACATTAATTTGTATCGGGCCTGGGTCTTCCCCCTCTTCCCTGACAAAGGGCCCATTGGCAGTCTAGGAATTATTTGAACACGTCCATCTTGGCGTAGGACCCTCTCCGGGTAGTAGGTTTACCCGATATCATAACCGATAAAGAGGTCGTCATACCATGAGATCTCCTAAAATGGGCAGGCCTCACTTTTTTCGGAGTAGGGATCCCATACAACCTAAACGTATTTCCAAATGTTAGTATGTAGATAAATAAAGAAAATAAATACCTAACTTAAAAACAAATAATACTTACTTTTGAAGCTTTTAAATCATCAAAGGTTTCCCTTAGCTTTGGTAACTGTGAAAAGGCATCCCCTGACACCGTTTGCGCCCTCTATTTGCATAGACGCGGCTCGCTATGCTCAAAATGGATATTTATAACCCCCCTCGCTAAATTGAAGTGGTCGTATATCCACGCCTGCCCTAAAAACAAAATAAAATTTCAATATAGACATATTAATTAGGAAAATATTATATTACAAAACAAAATTAAAAGCACGAGCTAAATTTAAAATATGTACCACGAGAAGGGGAAGGTATCCGGCCACCTGCCTAACGTCTACCTGAGAGGTAATCCCCAACTGTCGATGTAAATGGGCCAATACACCCATTCCCCAAGCATAGTCTTTGCATTCATCGACTTTTTGCAAAGACTGCAGGTAGTACACTGGTACTCGGTTGCCCGATTTGTCCGGGAACAATAAGCAACCGACCATGAAAAGCAAGTACTCCCTAGTAGCCTGCTCAATCCTCCTATTTTAAGTACTTTCCCCTAACGTCTTGACCCTACCCTTATAGAAATTCATTAACCAGTCAAAACGAACAGTGTATACAGACTTACACTCCTCCTTAGCCTCCTCCTCGATACAACCCAAATATTTAGTAAGCCATTGGATTTGGGTCGTCTTCTCACCGACTTTCTTCGGAACAGTAATGTACACCAGTTTATCTACTACCGGGATTTGAAGGATATGGTACACATCATTTAGGGTGATGGCCATCTCGCCGAACGACATATGAAATAATTTTGTCTCCAGCTACCATCATTCAATGAATGCCAACACCGATACATAGTCTATGTACCGATAGGAGTGTTTAATCATATCGTAGAAACCCAAGTTCCTCACCAGCTCTATTACCCGCTCATCCTCTTTGGCTATGTCCCACTCAGTAAATTTCTTCTAGTGGTACACGCACTTCATTATTCCTCTCTCCTCATCTCTATTCCAAATAGAATAACCGATATGGTTATGATAATTTTTCAGGAGTTCGGGGTTGTTTGGCGAGCACCCCTCGAGCGGTTGGGAATTAGAGTGGCTTATTTTTTTACGGGCATTCTTCTCTGGACCTTTTGATGTGGACGATTGGATTTCATCTTCCGAGGAAGAAGACTCGTCCTCTCATTCCCTCTCTATCTTCCGCTCCTCCTCTCTCTCCTTCTTCCTCTCTATTCTCCTCTCTATCTTCCTCTTTTCCTCTCACCCCTTTTTCATCTCTCTCATTCTCTCTCCTTGCCTCTCTCTCTTCATCTCTCTCTACCTCTCTTTCCTCCTCTCTTTCTTCCTCTCTCTCTTTCTCACTTTCCTTATCTCTCTCTCTTCATCACTTTCCTTCTCTCTCTCTTTCTCTCGTGTGATTTATCTTCTTCTTTTTTCTCCTCCTCTTTATCTCCCACTCCTACCTCACCCCATTCACTAACCCCAATTAAATCTCCTACAAACACCTCAACTACTTGCTTAATTGACTGCGAAGTAGTACCCACCTCAACATTAAGTAAATCTCCTACCACTTTATGTAACGAAATCGTCGGAGAATATCCTTTGCTTGAATTAGTGGCC
This sequence comes from Sambucus nigra, assembly GCA_949130495.1. Lineage (NCBI taxonomy): Eukaryota > Viridiplantae > Streptophyta > Magnoliopsida > Dipsacales > Adoxaceae > Sambucus > Sambucus nigra. Next base: position 57,245,344 of record OX422212.1, on the reverse strand, counting down.
TCAGTGACACTACTACTACTAGAGGAAGATACAGGTGGTCGTACTTCCTTAGTCGCCTCTCACCTCCTCTTCTGCTCGGATGTGGTAGGACGATTTTTGTTTCTCACCATTTATATGACCTACGTAAGAAACTGTAGGTACAGACCAATTTTTTTTCTATTTTCAAATCGGTAAACCCTAGGTTTTTCAAACCGTGTTAAACCCTAGGTTTGTTCGCGCAAATGGAATATATTTGCAGTTATATTAATTAAGGCTATATTTTAATGAATTTTATAATTGATTTCTTATATGTAGTTTGCTTGCTAGAGTTTAATACACAAAATGAAAGCACAAAATGAGAGCATGACAATAATGGGAGTAAGGTTTAATGGTGTAACATACCAGAAATAAAGCTTGATGGTAATGTGGTGTTGTGTGTTTTTGGTGTTCTAATTTGTATGATATAGGGGGATGATGGTTTGGGAGAGAAGTTAGAGAGAGAGAAGGAAAGGAAAAAATGAGGTTTGAATTTTTTTAGGTTTTTATATGGGTGAAGGTACATGTGGTGTTGTGTTTTTTTTGGTGTTTTATATAAATATTAGGTACTTATGCGGTGTTTTGTACAAAAGCATGTTTTGGAGTAAATTTTTTTGTGTATTTATCAGGATCCCTTTATATATGCATCCAGATCTCTTATGAACGTATATACTCACGATTACATTTGTATGTCTTTGGGCCCCACGTCTTTGAGCAATCCAATTTCATCTCCTGTGCAAATAAATATCAAAAGAATAAATCTACACCGACGCTTTAATTCGACTCTCTATCCTGACTCACTGATGTGGCACACTAAAAGACAAGTCCAGTTGGATTTTTTTAAATAAAAACTAAAAATTTGTATTTTCAATAAAAAAAATTAAAACTGTTTTTGTAAAACGCCTTTTTAAAAATGTTTTTAACTTTTTATAACTGTTTTAAAAAAGATATTTATAAAAAGAAAAATGTTTACAAAACTAAAATTTGTATTTTCAATAAAAGCCAATAAAAAATAACTCATTAAATGACGTGGATCCGCGCCAACGGCACTAACCAATCGCGATGATGATATGGGTCTGCGTCAACGGCACTAACCAATTGTGATAACGTGGGCTTGCGCCAACTTTTAAAAAATAGCTTTTCATATTTTTAATTGTTTTTAAAAAACTCAAAATTTGTATTTTCAATAAAAGCCATTTAAAAAAACTCATTAAATGACGTGGGTTCGCGCTAGCGGCACTAACCAATCGCGATGATGACGTGGATCCGCGCCAACGACACTAACCAATCGAGATAATGTGGGTCCGCGCCAGCTTTTAAAAAATAGTTTTTCAAATTTTTAATAGTTTTTTAATAAGAAACTGTTTTTAAGAAATAAAAAAAATGATTTTTTTGAAAATAAAAAAAGGTTTCAACAATTTTCTAGCTGTTTAAAAAAAGCAGTTAACAATTTTTTCTAGTTTTTATTTATTAAAAAACGGTATATTTTTTTTATGAATGTAATATAATTTTTTTTAACAAAATTTTATTTAAAAAACTAAGGTTTACCTTTTTTGGTCTTTTAGTGGGGCAAATGAGAGAGAGTCGGATGAGGGAGTCGGTATTGAGAATCGTTGTAGAAGCGGTCATATCTAAATTATGCAAGTAGTATGTTAGTCAAAGTTTTCACTATTGACAACTGTTGACAAGTAAATCGATTTGATCTTACACCAATAATTTAATCATAGCTAATTTCTTTTCCCACATTAAAGATGACAGTCTTGGACTGATCATATCCCGTCTGTGTTTGCTCGTGATTCTCTATTGGATGTTATGTGATAGTTTTATTTAAATACACGTATATTTATATAAATAGATTTCTCTTGTTTTAACACCAAGAGCTTGTGATTTATTAATTTTTTTAATATGTTTATGTTATATTAGTTTTTTTTAATATTTCGTTACATATATTTTTTTTATGTCCGCCAACTTTATTTTTATATCAAAAACTAGTAATTTTTATTATCTGCAAATATTTTTAAGATATCGATCCCATATTGAAATCTCATATATATATTAGAAACAGTTAAAATGTTAGAAACAACAGTATCTGCATTTTTATATCTCTTGGACAAATGAAGTACTCATCTTTTTTATTTGACAGGTATTGACAGTGGATTTGAGCCGACACGATATAATTTGTACTTGGACAAACTGTTTATTTGATTTACCCTTTTTTTTCTTCCTAAAACCACAAGTTATTTGTAAACATTATCTCTTGGGTCCACATTTATTTGCTTACAGGGATGATATCATTTATTATCTTCACAAATAAGATTTGTTGACTATTGTCTATTAACACTCATTACACACGGTATCAAGATTCATTGTATGCTTTCACTTCCTTGTGCTTCTAGCGTCTCTCTCTATCAATCTACATTTTTTTGAGAGAAATCATGGAGAAAACAGATACAATTTATTTTCTCAAAGATTGTGTGCATTTAATGCGACTCCAAGTTAAAGTCGAAGATCTCCAATTTCATGTATTTTTCTCAGACTACTCACGAAGAAGAAATCAGTCTATAGCACTCTTCTCTAACGGGTGATTTTTGAAGCTACATATATACAAGACTAAGATCAGTTGAAGCACGAAGATCAGTTGAAGCACCACCTCAACATGGAAAAGACATGAATATACAACAAGAGAGCAACTGATAATTTTATTCAGCTCTTCAGCACACAGAAAATAGAGCAAACAGTCATTTACATTCAACTCATTCATTTACTCAAGAGAGCAATATAAATTTTATTTAGCTCCACTTAAGTTTGAGATAGAAACAAATTGATACTCTTCCTTTTTTAAGAAGAAATCCAAGAGCACAAGAATCATATTTTGCTACAAGATTTCAAGAGAAGACTTGAGCTTTAGAATCATTATGTAGTCTCTTTGAAGAAGAAATTCGAACTCAATTTGTATTTTTTCAAGAGTTTCAACAATTCGAGATTGGCTTCCGGTTGTATTTGTAGGTCTGCATCAGCTATACGGTTGTAATGATGATTGATACCTACCCTCAAGTGGACCATGGTCTTGGAGCCGGTATTTGCTTCAAGTATTTGTAAAGTCATGGTTGGATCCTACTGTTCAAGTGGACCAGAAATAGTGAAGCGCAAGGTGACGGGAGTTGCTCTAGGCGCGTGGACGTAGGTCGAAATTTGATCGAATCACATTAAAAATTCAGCGTCTTTATTTTTCGCATTAATATTTATTTATTTGCTTGTGATTGTTTAATTTTATTTTTCATCACTCATATTTGCAAGTATATTAAATCCGAAATTTTGGTAAAATTATTTTAAGTCCATATATTTATTTTCGAATTAAATAATTTATTTCAAAATATTAATTAATATTAAATACAAAAATTGATTATATATTTATTAGAGTGTTTTAATCTGAAATTTAATTTGTTTAAATTAATTTGTTGTATCTATTTGATATTTTGGGTTTTATTCTTTAAATTAAGTGATTTAAATTAAATATTTTTTGAAATTATTTAATTTGACCTGAAAAGTTTGCAAAATCCCAATTCACCCCCCTCTTGGGTATATTTCTGGGCATCAATACTAATAGGACATGACATTGTTTTGCGAGAACACATATTCACAATTTAGCTCAAAATGTGCAACAACTGAAAATTTAGGGACTACACGTTTCAAAACAAGAATAGGTAAATGTCCCAGTCTCTTATGCCATCACATCAATATATATTTATTATTGATACTATCCCTAATACAAACCCATTGGGAGAGTCCGTCCATACATAAAATACAAACCCATTAGGAGAGTCGGTCTCTCAAATCATATCCTGGAGAGTCGGTATCCTGGAGTGTCGATCAATTATAGACCTCAAATCATCTCTTGGAGAGTCGATCTCCTGGAGAGTCGATCCATACATCATCTCCTATAGAGTCGATCTCTCAAATCAAACACCAGGTTGAGTCTATCAAATACAGACCCTCTACTGAGTCTGTCTAGAGCGGAGGCACGAGGCCTGCCTTCTCGGCTAGGCCTTGCACTTTTTCCCATACTTACTTGAATAGAGCGCACAATATTTCCCAAAATTTCGTATGGTTCCCAGCACTCTGTGTCATCATCATACTCATTATCTTCACATTCTTAACCCTACCTCCCTATGCATAGACGCCTGGGTTCAGCAACTTCTCTCCACCTCTATTGAGGTTGCGCTTCCTTCTGTGGGGCCGGGGGTGGTCCCCTTATCGCTTGCTGTATGCCCTCCCTAGCGACCGGAGTTATTATTTCCGTCATTGTGCCGGTGGGCCTGGCTAAGAAATTTTGGCTGAAGGCAGCCAACGACTCTTGCTTCTTAACTTGACTGGCTTCCAATGAGTGCAACGCTACTGCAATATCCATCATCTCATATTGTGGAAGCGTTTGACTAGAACTAGGGCCACCACCTGGTGGAAGATCTGATGCCATAGAATCCGGTGAACGGAAAGAATAGTAGGTATATTGCTAGAGTTGAATGATTTGTAAAAAATATTGAACTCAAACCAGATCTCTTTCAATAGTAGTTAAATCCCAACCAAGGTTGGACCACCACTAGAGAATCTGATGAAGACTAAGCTGCAAAAGAAACGAAGGAAATGATGATCTTGCTTCCCACATACGGCGCCAAAATGATGGTTCCAAATATGGTACCACCAAGTAAATGAGTAAGAGCTCAACCAGAAGAACCTCAAGTGTGTAATAATTGTGAAAACACAGTAATATAAATGAAGTAGGAGGTGAGGCAAAGAGGAGAAAGACAATAATATAAGTGGTTCAGCCTATTTAGGGCTACTCCATTATACAAGTGAGTGAATGTTTACTATCAAACTAGGCTCTAATGGCCTTGGATTAAAATGCACTTAACTTTCTCTCTCTACACTATAATTTCAACAGAGTTTTGCTAGGGTTTCTAAATAAGGATCCTCCTCAAGGTAGAAGGAGGCAAGTACATATGGTGTTGGGGTGGTACAGTGTGCACCCCATGCATGCATTAGCATGTGTAGTTTTCCTTAACTAATGAGTAATATCCACATATCACCTATGCACGTGGATCGTGATGATAAAATATTCCCCCCACATGCACATGTGATATGGTTGTAACCTCCTGTCCACATGTGATGATGACGCTGGAGCTTTACCATGCACACGGTAGAGTGATTGTCTAAGTGGATCTCAGCTCGGCTGTGCATGAGACCCACTAGGTCTTATTCAAGTATAGTCTGGTGAATACGGCTTCGACTTAGTAGACATCAGGCTAAAATGAGGTCTCGACTGTCTGGTGTACCAAACGAGATGTTAAGAAGGAGGAGTTGATTATCAGAAGGTCTCAGCCACAAATAATGAGATGAGGCCGAGGCAGTTGAGTGTTGGCTCCTCATGTAAGCTTGTTTGGCTAGGTCGATTAGGTCGAATATGAGTTGGGCCTAGATGAGGATACACTTGGGCATATCATAAACCGTGTACTACCTTAGTTGGTTTTGAATGATTGTGAATGTAGATATTATGTAATGAAAAAGCTATGTTTGACTTCATATTTCACTGCTATGAAACTGAGATATTACTTCTTTCTTAAACAGGTTTATGTTATTTTGAAGTTTGATTCAATCAAATACGTATTAACCATGACTGTTTGTAGCAATAAAATAGGTAAATGGGTTTTAGCTCTATCTGAGTTTTTCCTACATTATATACCTCAAAGTGCAATAAAATTCCAAGCTTTGGCTGACTTTTTGGTAGATCATCCATGTGAGGATGAGCCAGTAGGGGAATATGAGATAGGATATATATATCTTTTTAAGTCCATGGAAGATGTTGTTTGATGGTTTAAAGACTGAAATAATGTCACTAACAGAGGTAGTTATTGAATCCCCTAAACATATTGAAACTAAACATGGATATAGATTGGAAGAAAACACATGTTCTAACAATCAAGCATAATTGTAGGCTGTTATAATGGGCCTGAAATTCCTTCGAAGTTATTGTGCTTCAGTAATAGAAATCTATGGGGATTTCCAATTGGTCATAAGATAGTCAACTGGTGAATATAAGTGTGCCCCAGTTGTTTTAGCTTTATATAACCAGGTGGCCTTAAATTTGTTGTCCAAATTTGATGAGGTCACATTAAATTATATTCCCAGATTTTTAAATGAAGAGGCAAATGAAATGGCAAATTAATTAAATTCCCAGATTTTTAAATGATGAGGTCACATTAAATTATATTCCCAAGTTTTAAGTTTGATGATGGGTTCAAAGAAAAGTTAAAACTCTCAGTTCCATTAATGGGTTTCTTCCACTATTACATTACAGATGGCCTTGGGTTGAAATTAAAAATATTGATGATCATAAGGAGTTGAAAAAATAATTGATTACATATTTAACTGATCCAAATATCAAGAGTGACAGGGTTATTAGATTAAGAGAAACTAGTTATGTTATGTATACTGAAAAATTATTCAAAAAAGTTACAAATAAGTAAATATGAGGGTCTAACAACCATTGCACAAGTCCATAAGGGCATTTGTAGATCTCATCAAGCTGGTCCAAAGATAATATGGTTGTTAAGAAGGCATGACTTCTATTAGTCTTCCATCTTAAAAGACTACATGTTTTTTGCAAAATGATGTCAAAACTGTAAAAAAACATGGTCCTTTAAAGCATATGCCTCCCCATTTCTTGCTTTCTTTCAATGTTTTGCGTTCTCTTTCGCACTAATTTGCATGAAATACTTGTAAAACACATAAGAGATACACAAAATATGAAATACTTGCCAAAAAAGGTTAGTAGCATAAATATGAGACATATCCAAGCTATTTACACTACACGAGATCATAAAAATACCGAAATTAAGGGGATAAATATGAAGAATTTATGCTTAATCACCAATTCCAGTTCTGTCATTAGAATTGGTCTTACTAACTGCTACAAAGTCTACAAAATAATTAGAGTTATTTTCAAATTTAGCAAAGTTTTTGAAGACTGTGGAAGATTTTTCTTTTGATTGTTCCAATTCTAATAGCGTGGCCTTGTATTTCTTTTCCAGAATTTCATTAGCTTTAGAAAGATTTTTTATTTTTTCGGAGAAAGTCTTAGTTTGAGTTTCATGGGCCACACATTGGTTAGTGTAGTCTTCAGCATTTTGTTTAACCACAAGACTAATAGATTCTACTTTTTTTGTCAGGTCTTTAATGGTTCTTTTTAATATAGTGATCTTTCTCAGCATCTTTGTGTACAGTGTGTGGATGTCTGAAAGGTCATCATCATTAGACTCACTAAGTGTGGTGGGTGATGTATCCCCTATCGATTCATTTTTCGAACTCACACACACATTCAGTTCATCATTCATACGATCCCTTTGACTCACCCACACGGCAGTAGAGCTACTATTATCAGCGTAACCATTATTATCAATTTCGGCAGATAAAACATTAACAAGCATGGTTAAGGAATTATTAGGAACACTATCATCAGCATTATCATCAGAATATATAATCTTTGCGAAAAAGGACATATAAGGGTCTAGAATGTTAGATGATTCAGTCTTATCATCATCTGATTCACTTGAATCATTCTAAGTCTTGAACAAATTGTCCCTATTCTGTTTATTTTTCAGGTTGACCCTACAATAGCAACTATGTGTCTTATTTTTCCACATCTAAAGCATTCAGACTTGCTATGGTCTTTGTCAGGTCATGTGTTATTATGGTGTTGCTCTAGTATCCTCGCATGAGGTATGTTATTGGATTGATTTGAATAAGGAGTCTTTCCTTGTTTTGCAGCCACATTATTTCTGAACTTCAATATTTTCTTGAACTATTTAGACATTAAGGCTATTTGGTTATCTAAATCATCCAAGTTACAGTCATCATCAGATTGGATTTCAATATTAGGCATAACCTTAGATTGAAACATCACATTAGGACTACTATTTTTATTATGACTTCCAAGAAGTTGTTTCTTATAAGCCGGTTTCTTTTCCACAATTCTTAATTTGCTATTGAGTCATCCAGGGGTAAGATTTGGATCTTCTATTTCCTTAATTGCATATCTTTCACTGTCAAATTTCTATGGAAGTGATCTTAGGATTTTAGAGACAAATTCTCTTTTATCTTAGACAATGCCATTTTCATGTAGCTTAGTTACGACATTAGTTAGATTGATATAAAAATCATCGAAGGTCTCAGTCTCAGTCATAACTAGGGTGTTGTATTGTTGAATAAGCATTTGAATCTTGGCAACCTTAACACGTGTATCACCTTCATGGGCTATGACCAACGTATCCCGGGCTTCCTTGGAAGTGGTATATATAGAGATTAGTTTGAACTCATGCTCATTTACAGACATAAAAAGGGCATTTTTTCCTTTATTATTGCAGAGGTAGGCCTGTTTCTCCTCTTTAGTAAATTCAGTGAGAAGTTTTCTGATTCTTATTTCACTGCCTACTGCCTTCCGCCAGAGGTTTAGTAGGATGAAAGTAGCCATTATCATCCCAAACTTCATCTCCCAGTGTTCCTTGGATGAAGGCAATCATCCTCACTTTCTAGTAAGGAAAATTATTTCCAAGAAAGAGGGGTGGTCGAGATAAGTTTCCCAGAGTCTCAAATTTCTCGTCCATGTGGTGTTTTTGAAACAGTTAAAAAAAACATAGGATTCTAAACAGTTGTTTTGAAAAATAAGAACCCGCTCGAATACCAATTGAAAATCCCTTACTAAGTCATTTAAGCAAAAGTCAAAACAGTTAAGAAGGATTCAAAATGTTTTCTTGGGGAAACTCTTTTAATAAAACCAATTAAAATACAAGATAGGTTAGAAAATGTTTTTGAACGAGAAATTTTAGTTACTTAGAAACTTAAAGGTTTAAAAGAATTTTAAACATCTATAGCAGTGATGGTAAAACAAGCATCAAAAGGCATTCACAGAAGACAAAGATTTTAACGTAGTAAAACCCCTATCAAACAAGGGAAACATCCATGACTCCCTCTACGGAGTAAAAGAAAAAATCCACTAGAATGAGTTATAGAATACAATCAAGCAACGTATTATCCAACCAAATAATACCTAACCTAAGTCAAACAATTATACCAGCACACCTAGATTTTTCTTCGACTTTTCTGGATTCTGACTATTGTCTTTAACGTCCACCAAGCTTTACTCCTTAGATCCTTCTTTACGTCAACTCAGACGGTAAAAATCTCTTCACCAACACAACTTTAGTGTTATTGTGTGATAGTGTAGTGATATGATGTGCCTAACACATGCATGCAACTCACTCACACTTATATAGACAGTTTCATAGTAATTACAATTAATTCTAAAATGACATGCAAGAGTCTGAATCAAATTTTCTTGAAATTATACTTCCTTTTTTTAAGGTAGATCAGAAGACAATCTTGCTGTGATAAAAGAGACAAGATCCTATACGTCTCTTTTATTTATTTATAAACTTATTTCACAAACTGCGAAATATGAACTTAGAGACATAAACGTCTTTAGATCTCAGATTTTGAAGTCTTGTTTTTCAAGAACACTTGAAAATAGAAAGAGGGATATGTTGGGAAAGATTTGATAAAAACGTTTTAAACTAAAAACCCAACACAGAGAGATGATTTCTAAAAAGGAAATCAGTCCTAAAAGATCGTGACTGTATCACTTAGTCAGATCTCAAATCTCAAATATATGAGATGAGATCAAACTTGGTGACAATGTTTGGAAAAGAGATTTGAACCAGAGAGGAACTGGTATCACGAAAACACTCTCAAATCTCAAAGTTTTCTGGAAATTTTTTGCTAGATTTTGGATAGGATTTTCTTTTTCTTCTATTTAATTTTCCTTTCTCTTCTCTCTCTCTCTCTCTCTCTCTCTCTCTCTCTCTCTCTCTCTCCATCTCTCTTATTTTCTCTAATATCTCAGACTTGCCAAAAGTTAGAAATGATTAACCCCCAGTCTCTAATTATAAGGACAAAGGATGAATCTAAAAGGTTTAAGGGAAATCAATGATCAGGATTAATTCGACTGTTGGGAGATCATAAGGGCTCACAATGCACCGCTTCTAAACAAACACCGATTGGCTAAAACAGGTAACATATGGATTGAATAAAAACACATGCAGACCATTGATTAAAACGGATGAACGTTCCATATTGAGTTTTAATAATGTGAGTATAAAGAAACACAAATCGGGTCTTTGATAAGCCAACACATGTATGCTCTAGATCACTTTGAAAACACGTGTTTTTTATCTGTGAAAAATCATATTTTCTACCCCAAAAGTCTTTACCGTTTTCAAATTCTACCCAAGGTAAGATTTAAGCAGTTTAAGATGTTATGATTTAGCCCCAAACAATTTTAAACCTAATTTTAAATGTTTAAAAATAGATTTTTAATTGTTTTACAAATTCTAAAAATTCTTTAAATATACTAAAAAATATTTTTGAGCCAATGGGACCACACACACACACCTAATACACATAATATGCCAAATAAATGCAATCCTAGGTGCTGTGAGTTGTGTTGGATACTACCATTGCCAGCCTTGAATAGTATTTGATGTAAATCATGAAGAGACATGAGGCTTATGGATAAACACATGATGACATAATTTTATCTCTATCTCCAAACTAGACAAGTTCCTATATTTTAGACTCAAGTGAGTGAGTCATATATATAGTGTGTGTGTGTGTGTGTGTGCTTCATTATAGATCATTTAGGTCCGCACTGTAACAGTAAAAAGCTACTCCTGAGCTAGTTTTCTAAATCACTCACGAATAAAGCTTACATATATTACTCCCACTTGACTCCAAGAAGCGTGGCTGTGTAGGCGGACATGCGCATCTTGTTTGTCCAGGGTTTTTTCTAGCTTAGAATGAGTTCACTCTGACCCAACTTGCATAGGAGAGATAACGATCGAGTGAGGATGTAGTGGCATATATATGAAGATTTAGTGAGAGGTTTCTTGACATGAGAGAGGAGGCCAAGGGGTCAAAATTACTTTTACTTTGTGCAGAGTGATTTCTCCCTGAGTATATTTGTAACTTATTAAATGAAACGCGCGAGGGCACATTTATAACTTTCTTGCAGTTTGTAAAATACATTTCTTAGTTTGTTCGCCCAAACCCAATCATGACCAATATAGTGTTTAAACAACAAACTAGGGCTGGAAGGGGCTAGGCTCCATGATGATGCTGGAAAAAACACCACCAGATGAGGTGTTGATAAGCTCAAGCTAGCAATAATAATGGCAGCACAAAGAGTAAATATCTAGTAGAGGTAGGTAAGGAGAAGAGGTGGAACACTAGTATATAAGTGGTTCAACCAATCAGACATACATCCACTGTGAATGTGTGAGTAATTTCACTATAATGAGGGCACTAATGTCCTGTGATACGATCTCTCAAGCTTTCTCTCTCTACTGTGTAAACCAACAAAGTTTTAGCTAGGGTTGCAATTATCGATCCCCCTCCAAGGTAGGAGAAGGCATGCATTTATAGTGCTTTAGGGGTTTCATGTACCCCCATGCATTCCATGATCATGTATGAGTTGAATACACTAATTATAAGTGGACACCTGGTTATGCTACATGTAAGGAATGATGACTAAACATTCCCCCATGTGAGGGGAATGATTCGGTTATAACTGAATTGCCACGTGCTCTAAGTCTTCCATGTGCTTATGTATGCTCAGACCTATAATATCACTTGTAGTAAACTTATCATGGCTGAGTACGGGGTTGGAGGAGTCCGATAGTTGCTTTTGTCTTATCAATCATCAATATGGCCTCGACCTAGAAGACTGGCTGAGGTTATGTATGAGGTAAGATGTAACATCAGATGAGGCAGAGTACGATGTTGGAAATAGCTTGAGACCATGAGATGTTGTTGACCTCGGCTGATGGCTAGCCGAGGTTGATAAATGAGGGGCCGACCTTCCAGATGATGACCTTTTTGATGGCTGTTATAAGCTTCCTATCGACTCGATTGTGAAACAGGCCGAGGTACGTGACCCTGGGTATGAGGGTACACTTTGAGCATATCATTCATCCCATAGCCCTTAGTCTCCTATGTGAGTAGGTGGCTGGGGGGTATGCAGGTTAAGCCGAGGCTGAGTTACTCTTGGTGTCTTGAGGCATGAAGTGATTCCTTGATACATGTCACTCATTGAACTGACTAACGTACCTCCTAAGGTATGACGGCGTATTTTTGGTTCTCTAAGGTAATAATGGGTGTATTAGGAATTGTGCCTCATCATTGAGAAGGTTTAAAAAGGCCCTTCTCTTTCCTCATTTCTCTTTCTTCTTCTCTAGTTTTCCCGCCTAAGTTTTCCTTTGTTGCAGAAAACCCTACAATTCTTCCATAGCCAAAGCTTGATCATTTCTCTGGTTGTCTGCACATCTTAAGCTCGTACGTCTTTGCTCTTCACTCTTCGTTGCTCAGGTAACCTCCTTTGACCTTTATTCTCCCATTTTTGGGTATATTTACATATTGGTTCCTTTTCTATTTGTTTTTCGATGAACAAAACCACCACTGTTTGGTGGTTATTAGGCCAGGCTTAGTGTGGTTAGGTAATTTTAGGACTATTCTAGTCTGTTCCGAGGTTATTCTAGCCAAAACCCCCTTCCTTTCTGGCTTCCGGTGACCTAGCCTTAAGTGTTCTTGGTGTTTTTATTAGAAACCCTTTAGATTCCACGTTTTAATCTTTAATTTGAGTAGCACAACTTGTTTACCTATTTGTCCTCTTTTAGTTCGAAATCTTCAAGTGTAGCGTCATCTTCTGAATGCTCAGACCTTTGTACAAACTCATTAAAGAGTTCCCATCTCTGCATGAGAAAACCTTCGAAAAGATTAGGCAAATTGAGTTAGCTCAGGAGGAGTCTCGTAGGGCTGAGGCCTTTCCCCTCTGACCAATCTTTCCTCCACCCTTAAAGGTCATATACCCTGAGCCTGCAGAGCCTGCAGAGGTTCCTGAACCGATGTCTGAGTATGACGCTTCTTTAGACCCAATGTCAATGTCTGAGGCTGGCGAATCTGTAGACTCTTTTTAAGAGGCTATGGATTATTCTCTTAGGCAAGGTGAGGTTTCGAAGGAAGACAAGGTTTCAAGTCGTGCCTCGTCCCATGGAGAAGCTAGCACTTTACGTAGGTCTCCTTCCATAGAGATCGTAGGGACCAGCATAACAATTTTTCCTCCCATTGATGCCATTCCTTTATCGCCTACCACCGAGTCTGATTTTGCGAAGAGGTTTCCTGGTGGTGCCCCTACCACTTCCCAGGCCGATATTGTTGAGGATGGTGATGGTGGTGAGGAGAGAGAACTGGATACCTCTGAGGCGGAAGAGTATAAGAGTACCATAAATGAGTATGACCTTCTTTCTTTCAGGCACCTCTATTCCATAGATTCTTCAATTATCCTTAGGAAACCTTTGAAGGATGAGAGTTCCTTCGATGGCCGAGATGGAGAAATCTGTGTTTATGAGCAGATGTTTAAATTGGGCTTTCGTCTTCCTATCCACCTAGTTATCAGAGCTATACTCTCACACATAAATCTTTCTCCTTCCCAATTGCCCCCCAATGCTTGGAGGGTCATGATTGGGGTCATCGTCCTTTGGAAGGCTGTTCACCATTCAGACCTTCCAGTTAGAGTTTTTAGGGGTTGTTATGTCCCCTCGTCTACCAAGAACCATCCCAGCTACTATCACTTCTTAGCTATAAAATTTGAGAAGAAGATTCTCTTGGTCACCCAAACTTCAAATCATAATTGGAAAACATGGTACTTTTTTATTTTGGGGGCATGGGAGTTTGGTTCAGACGAAGCTTTAGGAGCGTCGGTTCCCAGGACCCCCTTAAGATGGGGGAAAGTCTCCCTCATGGATAAAGCTGACCCTGGCCTTAGCCAGGACAATTACAAGAACATTGAGGACCTTCGCAAACAAGGCAAGAAAGGTCGTCTCATTAAATATGAACATCTGATGACCCCCTATTACCTTTCTCAGACAGGTTTGGGGGTGGTCCCCTAGAAGAGCTTCGTTAGTCTTCAACGTTTTTCTCACTCAAGTTATACATCTTATATTTTTTATCTCTGACTGACTAACTCAGAGACTTGTCATTTACAGAGCATCCAACAGGTATTCCAGACGAGTTTTTGGAGATGTTTGCTCCTAGTCTAGTGAAGCTCATGGAAAAGCGAGGTGGTAAGAGTGCACCACCACCGACTGCAAAAAAGAATGTCAGCACCTCCAAGGACGACGCTAGCAAAAAGAGGAAGTCCACAGCTTACGGCATACGAGGTTGAGTAAGACTCAGCTATACATGATGCCCTGGATGCTCGTCTATCTCAGCTCAAAATTAGAGATAGCGTGATCGGCCACAGTCTGAAGGCCACCGATGCTATTGACACTATAATGACTAAGGAAGATAAGCGTTTCCTTTATGCCTTGGACGTCCCTTTACTGGCTGAGTTCTACCTTCACAAGTTAATCAAAGTATTATTTATTAGCTCTTTCTTTCAAGTGTTACCTCGGCTTCTTAGAAACTATTACTCATACGTCTGGTCATCCTCTGTAGGGTGTCTTGTCTTTTCATCGCCTTTTTGAGTGGACTTTGAAGAAGATGCCCCTTATAGAAAAGGGTAAGGAAGCTGAGAAGGTTAAGGCCTCTCTAAATGCAAAGGTTGAAATGTTAAAAGGAGTCATAAAGCATAGGGACAGTGACATGTCTCAGCTCAAGAAGGATCATGACAAAGCTCTGAAGCCCAAGGACGACGTTCTTCAATTGAAAGTTGATGCTGCAGTCAAAGCTGCCTTGGAAGATGCCTCAGAGAAATCCATTGAGGAATACAAGGTCTCTGACGAGTTTGTCATCTTCGTCTTTAAGTACCTAGAGAGGGGTATCAAAGCAACCAGCAAATGGGCAACCATGAAGGAGAGCGAGTCTAGAAGCCCATATGCCGAAGATTTTATTGGTCTTGGCTTTGGAGATCTTTGGTTTTCTCAAGCTTTAAAAGAGGTTGAAGAAGGTGAAACTGCTCCAACCGAGACTGCTCCTCTCGAGGTCACAGAGACAGAAGACGATACGCATCACGATGATGAGGTTGAAGTTACCAACATCGGCCTTAACCAGACGACTGCAGCTGCTGGTGGGTCGGCTCCTGCCGATGCATAGATCTTTTGCTTCTCACCTGTTCCCCGTGAAGCTTTTCAATAGTTATAATTTTGATTAACTTTGTCTATAATTCTAGTTTTTATGTACTCTAATGAAGGCTCTTGATACTCTGTTTTGTAATTTTGAACCCTCTTGACGATATGATAATAAGTAGCTTTGCCTTTTCTGATTCTATTGCTTCATATGATGCTTTTTTGCTCTACAATTGCGATGTTTAAGGTCTGATGTTACCAAATTATGGTGTTTCACCTCACATTTCAAAAAATAATGATGTTTAAAATTTGAGGTCACCCAATAAATGATGTTTTACCTCGTATTTCCACTAAACTAATGATGTTTAAGGTCCGAGGTCACCAAATTATGGTGTTTACCCTCTAATTTTCACCAACTTAATAATGTTTTAAGGTTTGAGGTCACCAAATTATGATGTTTCACCTCATATTTTCACCAACTTAATGATGTTTTAAGATCTGAGGTCACCAAATTATGATGTTTACCCTCCAATTTTCACCAACTTAATAATGTTTTAAGGTCTGATGTCACCAAATTATGATGTTTCACCTCATACTTTCACCACCTTAATGATGTTTTAATGTCTGAGGTCACCAAATTATGATGTTTACCCTTCAATATTTACCAACTTAATAATGTTTTAAGGTCTGAGGTCACCAAATTATGATGTTTCACCTCATACTTTCACCAACTTAATGATGTTTTAAGGTCCGAGGTCACCAAATTATGATGTTTCACCTCATATTTTCACCAACTTGATGATGTTTAAAATTTATGGTCACCAAATAAATGATGTTTTACCTCGTATTCTCACTAAACTAATGGTGTTTTAAGGTCCGAGGTCACCAAATTATGATGTTTCACCTCATATTTTCACCAAATTAATGGTGTTTTATGGTCTGAGGTCACCAAATTATGATGTTTCACCTCGTATTTTCACCAAATTGATGTTTAAATTTTGAGGTCACCAAATAAATGATGTTTTACCACGTATAATCACTAAACTAACGGTGTTTTAAGGTCTGAGGTCACCAAATTATGATGTTTCACCTCATATTTTCACCAACTTAGTGATGTTTAAAATTTGAGGTCACCAAATAAATGATGTTTTACCTCGTATTTTCACCAAACTAATGGTATTTTAAGGTCCGAGGTCACCAAATTATGATGTTTCACCTCATATTTTCACCAACTTAATGATGTTAAATACACACACATTGGAACAAAAACATTAACACAATGTTGCTACTTTTTCATTGACATCCTCTATTTAAGTTGATACATGTATTACAAAGAGATAAGAACAATTTCAATATCATAAGTAATATTTCTTTAAATGATCGGCATGAGAAAGGTTCTCCTTCCAGATTTTCTAGCTTGTAGGTACCAAGTACAACCTTATCAATTACCCTATAAGGACCATGCTAATTAGGATGAAGCTTATTTATTTTTTTCCACGTCTTCTTCAGGACTACGTCTCCCACAGTTATCGGCCTTGACTTCACCCTCTGATTGTAGAATCTCACATTTCTTTGTTGATAGGCTTCTTGTCTTATCTCTGCATCCTCTCTTCTTTCCTCGATCAAATCAAGATCAAGTCTTATTTCTTCCCCATTCCTCTGAGGGTCATATGTCTGAACTCTATGAGTGGGAAGTCCTACCTCTGTTGGGATGACAGCCTCTGAGCCATGGGCTAACATGAATGGAGTTTCTCCTATGGGTGTGTGTAACACCACGCCCGCCCGGGGAGAGCGAACGGAGCGTTAATGCGATAAAACTAAACTAAATCCACAATATAACAAGGTATAGAGCATCTAATTCCCACAACAACAAGAGAGAAACCACTAATCTCAATCTCTTCAAATAAAAATACAACCAATCTCTCGAAATAAATACAACAACTAAAATAAATCTCCAATGCTCTATACATCAAAATAATACAATTCTTTCCCAAACAATCCTCGCTAAAATCAATCTCCATAGCGCCCCAAAATCCGCGCTAACCTGCCACTAAAAATATGGGGAAGTACACAATACGACAGGAATTATGCTCAACAAATACGGATTAGCAACGAATAAAACATAACAACACAAGTACAAATATTCAAATCAAAATTCAAATCTCAAAGCATTTATAGATAAAATTTCTAACAACACTTTAACCGGGTCACCAAGCCTCACCACATCCGTATATGCTTTATCAAGCCATAGTCCGGGAAACAAGAATTTTGGCGGGTGCCTAACATCCGTGCCATATTAAAATCTCATGACAACGTGCTCATCAATAATATAATGATACCAAGTGAATCAAAATAATTTCAACAATTATTTTTCAGATTTCAATGAATTTAACAATTCAAATATGAGTTCAATAATCGCAAGAATTCAAAGGGAATAACAGTCGCGAGATTTAAGGAGCACATTGTGTAAAACCCCATACCTCAAAATACGATGAGAAACCAACGATCACATCCTCAAGATCAACACAAAATATATACAAAAGCTTCTCCAAGAACCTCCAACAAAATAGCCCCAAGAGCACCTCTAATCTAAGGTTGGAACTCACAAATCTCAAGGGCCAATGTATATATAAAAAGAAGAGGAATATAAAATATATTTGCTACCAAAATTTGTGCCAAAAGTAGGTTAAAAGGGTTGCCCAACGACTCCATTTTATAATGAAAAGAAATGAAGAGTTGGAATCCAAAAGACTACTTTAAATAAGGCAAAGAAATGAAGAGTTGGAAGTCAAAATAACTCCAAGAGTTAAAAACATTTAAAAATCATTTTAAAATCCGTTTTAACTCCGATTTTGAAACCGTTTGAAATTCTCGCCTTTAAAAATAATAACCAACATATTTGAGCAATAAAAATAATTTTATCAAAAACTTTATTTTCCTCTATTCTCCAGAAATTAATTAAAATATCCCAAAATTACGCGAGTTGTTACAGTGTCCTCCTGTCATCCTGTAGGCCCAAAGAACAGCATATACCTCCTCTATCCATCTTCGTTTGGCCTCTTCCAGCCTCTTTTTTATTCCATCAAGGATTTTTCAATTTGTGAGCTTGGTCTGACCATTTGCCTGGAGTCGGCCAGGAGAAGAGAAAAATTGCTTAATCCCTACTCTTTCACAGTAATTTTCTAAGGAAACATTCTTGAACGGAGTTCCATTGTGTCAGATGAGGGTATTTGGAAGGCCATACCTGCATATGATGTTCTTCCAGATGAACTGGAAAGTCTTCTGCTCAGTAATTGTGATCATTGGCTCGGCCTCTACCCATTTGGAGAAATAATTAATCGCCACTATTAAGAATCGATAGTTGTTTATAGCTCTTGGCAAGGGTCCTACCAAATCAATGCCCCATAATGTAAATGGCTAAGGGGAACTGATAGAAATAAGAGGTTGGTGTGGCTGATGGGGGATGGTGGAGAACTTCTGACACTTATCACACTTCTTCACATACATGACTGCATCTTTGGCCAAGGTAGGCCACCAGTAACCCTGAGTGATTATCCTCTTAGCCAACGACCTCCCTCCTATGTGACACAAGAGCCCTCATGCATATCGTGCAAGATGTGTGGAAACTCTGAAGGGTGGACACATCTAAGGAGAGGGAGTAGGAAATCCTTTTTATACAAGACTTCTCCTACAATTGAGAATTTAGTAGCTTTGAACCTCAACTTTCTACTTTCTACTTTCGATTCTGGAAGCTCTCCCTCTCTGATGTATCTGATAAGTCCATCCATTAGGCTCCCATATTTAGATTTAGGCAAAGTCTAGAAACCTCTTCCTCTTCGATGGTCGACTTGAGAAGAATCTCAACTAGTATTATTCTCCTTATGTCTGTCCTTGTTGCTGAGGATAACCTCGTGAGTGCATCAGCTCGACTATTATCTAATCGAGGTATCCTCTTCATCTTTACTTACTTAAAGCTTTTTAGCATCGATCTCACCCTCTTCATATACCTGGTCATCCTTTCATCTTTGGCTTCATATACCTCTAGGATTTGGTTCACGACCAATATTGAGTCACTGTGGACTAGGAGCTGGCCGACACTGAGGTCTTTTGCTAAAGAGAGACCTGTTATTAATGCCTCGTACTCTGAATTATTATTGGAAGATTTAAAGTTGAACCTCAGTGCATATTCAATATCTGTTCCATCTGCTGCAGACACTATCAACCCTGCTCCACTTCCAAATTCATAGGACAACCCATCAACGAAGAGGTTCCAAATAGTTTCATTAGAAGAGAAACTTCCCTATGATAGGGTCCCTTTCTTGAAGAGGTATCTCTCTTCTTCATTATCAACTGCTCTTTACTTGGCTATACTTGTCTTGGCCTAGTCTGTTATTCGACCGATGTTTCTCTCTACTAGCTCATCTGCATCCTTATGATTCTTCTCAATATCGGCCTCATTCAAGTAAACTCGACCACAAAATCTATGAGTGCTTGTCCCTTGATAGTAACCCTGGGTTGATAAACAATATCGTACTCCCCCAACTCGATTGGCCAGGTTATTAGCCTTTCTGACTTCTCAGGCTTATGGAGGACCTGTCTGAGTGGGGAATCAGTGAGGATGACCATGGAGTGGGCCTGGAAGTATGGCGTCATTTTCCTTGAAGCATGTATCAAAGCATAGGCCAATTTTTCAATCCGAGGGTACTTCTGCTCAGACCCTTGGAGTACCTTACTATTAAAGTACACTGGTCTCTTCACTCCATCCTCTTCTCTTACTATTGCAGCGCTGATGGCTGACTCTGAGACAGCTAAATATACCTACAACTTTTTGCCCTAAATTGGCCGAGATAGGAGTGGAGGTGATCCGAGGTAGGACTTTAGCTCTTTGAAAGCTTTGTCACATTATTCATTCCATTCAAAGGCCATCTAAGAACTTTGAAAAAAAGAGACACTTATATGTGGCTCTTGAGATGAACCTGTTAAGTGCAGCAACTCGTCCGGTTAGCCTCTGAAGGTCTTTAATGGTTTTGGGTGTCTTCATTTCCAGCAAAGCCTTGATCTTCTCAGGGTTAGCTTCTATTAACCTTCAGTTGACGATGACGCCCAAAAAATTTCCTTCTCCTACCCCGAAGACACATTTGGCAAGGTTGAGCTTCATTCTGAATTTGTCCATGGTGTCAAAAGTTCTTTCAAGGTCGACCACGTGAGTGTCGACCTTTAGACTCTTCGTCAGCATGTCGACTATATAAACTTCCATGGACTTGCTTATCTGATCTTCGAACATCTTATTTACAAGACGTTGGTAAGTAGCTTTAGTCACTTACCAACGTCTTCTATTAGACAACCACTCAGGGTATATGACTTCTTTAATAAACTCGGCCTCTTTAAGCTTTCGAACCTTATCTCTGATGACTTCGTACTTCTCTCTTGAATATATATTCTTTTCTGCTTAATGGGATTAACTGTCACACCCCAAAACCCAATATCCATACTAATCATTTGTTATTGGAATAATTAGATCATAATCTTGAGCCCATTGGAAATATGATTCATTCATCAATATTTTCCTACATAATGTGCATAATGAACATAATATTATTCTTATATCATAAAATTCAATATCAGAGTCATAATTAAGGGAACATACAATACCGTGATTAACTATGATCAACTCAATCCATACTAAATAAATATATACAATGTGTGAGTATATTAAAATCTTCAGTGTGACAACGATATAATCCCATTTTTAAACCCCAGCTCTCTCCAACGGTGCAACTCTCAAAGCTACCGGTCATATGGTATCATAGCTGGCAGCGTATGAACCTGAAATTGTTAAAATATAAACCGTAAGCATTAAGCTTAGTGAGGTACTCCTTCCCTGTAATAGAATAACAATTCTATATCGAATATGTAGATATAAAATCCGAACAATCCTGCCCATTGGCAATAACAAATCATGGATCATAAGATCCAAATAATTCTGCCCATTGGCAATAACAAATCCTGGAACATTAGTTCCAACAAATCATTGGATCTTTGTCCAATTCCAATCCTGGATCATAAAACCCAAACAAATCCTGGATATTTTAATATCCAAACAAATCCTGAATACCGAAGTATTCAAACCAATCCTGGATCATGAGACCCAAACAAATCCTGGATATTTTAATATCCAAACAAATCCTGAATACCGAAGTATTCAAACCAATCCTGGATCATGAGACCCAAAAAAATCCTGGATATTTTAATATCCAAACAAATCCTGAATACTGAAGTATTCAAACAAATCCGCTCTTAGAGCTATATTCATATTTATATATGAACAAATCATAAGTACACTCACCTTGGCAGTTTAACTGGCTTTGCCTTTGTCTTTATCCAGTACTTGTTCAATCAGCTCTTCTTCCCTTCCTATCATTCTTAAAATATTAGTATCATCATAATAATATCAATAATCCAAAGAACGATTTAAACATAATTCAATCCATAAGCATCACATGATTCTATTCAAATCATTTATCACAAGTGAAGTTCAATCCAAATCCATGCTAGTATATTTAACATATCCAAATCATAGACCAAATATAAATTCATTTATTCTTGTAAACTCAATCATTGTCATATTATTATTCCAATACAAAAGATGGTACATCATTTTAGGTCTTGTAGAGCAAGATATGCTCATTTCTTTACCACATGGCAAATCTGCCCTATAGGCCCTCTTATCGTTCATTCAACTTCCATGAATTTCCATAATTTTTCTACATCATAAATTTATATGATATTTCACCCAAAATTAGTAAACACATTGAAAAATACAAAATTAAAGTTTCATAATTTTTAAGGTTCGTTTGCTATGTCAAACAAAACACCGAACACATGGCGGGAATATTTTCACCCTTAGGGAAGATTTCATACCCGAATTTCAAACTCTCACCAAAGACTCATTTCTTGGTATTTTCACATGATTTTCGGATATGTCATACATATATGAGTCCAGGTTAATCTCCAATTGTAATCAATCAATTCCAGTAAGTATACAAAACTATATGGAAGTTTGAATAAACAAAGTTTCTAAACAAAGCAATTTTAGGATTTTGTACATTCAACTTAACTTAAACTTGCATATATCCATACATATGCACCCAAGCATGAAAGGTCAATAAAAAAATCAAGGGTTTATATCATATAAATCATAAATGAAAGAAAATAGTAAGATTAATGGTTGGAATTACCTTAGGGGCTTTTACGTAATTTTCTATGAATTTTTTTGAATGTTTCTCCTTACTTTCTTCTTCCTAACCCTCACAATTGTTTTTTCTCAACTTAAAACTCTCCCAAACTGAGTTTGCTGAACAAAGGAGGATATCTCAAGGGTTTAAGTCGGCCAAAACAACCTCCACCTCCAACCAATAAATTTATAACATGTGGCATCATATAAAACAAAATATCATTTAAGGCTAAATGACTACTTTAGCCCCTGTTCGTAAAAAGACAATATCTTCCCACTCGGATGTCCGTTCGATGGACCGTTTGTTGTGTTACAACCCTAACTCATATATATACAAATATCTAGTTTACACCTCAAGTCAATTGTTATGTAATAAAGGTCAAAACTAGTCTTAAACTTGAATATTCCTACCGAAAACTTCAAAATTTCACATTTGTAACTAGTTCGATTCTTCATGTTTTATGAAGGTAGGATTAGACTAAACATAATGAATTAACATTATATATAATAATAACATATTATACATATCACACAAGATAATCATGATTTAAATATAATTTATCATAATTATATTCGGGTTGTCACAATTCTCCCCCAGTTAAGAAATTTCGTCCCCGAAATTGACATACCTTGGTTCTCTGAATCAAACAAATACGGATAACGCATCTTCATGCTATCCTCACTCTCCCATGTAGCTTCTTCCATGGAATGCCTTCTCCACACAACTTTCACAAGTGGGATCACTTTTGATCTCAATATTTGTTCTTTCCTATCGACGATTGCAAGTGGTTCTTCCACATAGCTCAAGTCTTCCTTCAACTCAATAGGTTGTTCCACCAATACATGTGAAGGGTCCGCTAAATACTTTCTCAACATGGAAACATGGAAAACATCATGTAATCGAGCTAACTCCTGTGGTAATGCTAACTTGTAGGAAACCATCCCGACTTTCTCAAGAATTTCATAAGGTCCAATGTAGCGTGGACTTAATTTACCGCTCTTTCCAAACCTCATAACTCCTTTCCATGGAGATATCCGAAGAAAAACGTAATCCCCTTTCTAAAATTCTAAATCTTTTCGTCGCTTATCCGCATAACTCTTCTGTCTGCTTTGAGTTGTTCTCATTCTATCTTGAATAATCTTCACTTTTTCAGTTGTGACTTCAATCAATTCTGGACCCTCTATCTTCCTTTCACCAACCTCACCCCAACATATCGGTGTACGACATCGTCTACCGTACAACGCTTCATATGGAACCATACTAATAGTAGACTGAAAACTATTATTATATTCAAATTCTATCAAAGGCAAATATTCATCCCAATTTCCTTTAAAATCAAGCACACAAGATCTAAGCATATCTTCCAAAATCTGTATTGTCCTTTCAGACTGCCCATCTGTCTGAGGATGAAAAGCCGTACTAAACTTCAAGTTAGTACCCATAGCATACTGCAAGCTATCCCAAAATCTGGATGTAAAAGTAGGGTCCCTATCTGAAACAATAGATATCGGTGCTCCATGCAATCGAATAATTTCATTAACATACAATCTAGCATACCTATCAACTGTGTACGTAGTCTTTACTGCTCTGACTTGGTTAACCTGTCTACCACTACCCAAATCGAATCTGACCCCTTCTGAGATCGAGGAAGCCCAACTAAAAAATCCATCGTTACATGATCCCATTTCCATTCTGGTATTGGCAATGGCTGAAGTAAACCAGTAGGTTTCTGATGCTCCACTTTTACTTGCGGACATATAAGGCATCTAGCAACAAAATCAGCTATTTCCTTCTTCATATTATTCCACCAATAATGCTCCTTTAAATCCCTATACATTTTAGTACTACCAGGATGCATAGTATAAATGGAATTATGAGCCTCATCTAAAATTTCCTCTTTCAATCCACCCACATTAGGCACACATAACCGCTGTTTATACAATAAAGTTCCATCATTCACAATACAAAAATCTTCAGACTTACCATCTCGGAGATCTTATCGTTTCTTCTCAAGAAAAGGATCTTGACTTTGCAAATCACGAATACGGGTAGCTAATAAAGGCCTCACGCTTACATGAGCAAAGAATCTATCCCCATCTACTAGCTGCAATTCTACTCCGATCAATCTGAACTCCATAATATGAGCAACTCTAGCACATCGAATACAAGATAACCTGCCTGAAGCCTTTCTACTCAAAGCATCTGCAACTACATTTGCCTTTCCTGGATGGTAGTGAATTGTACAATCATAATCTTTAATTAACTCCATCCACCGCCTCTGCCTCAAATTCAACTCCTTCCGAGTAAATAAATACTTAAGGCTTTGATGGTCAGTAAAAATTTCACATACCTCACCATATAGATAATGACGCCATAATTTCAAAGCAAACACAATAGCAGCAAGTTCCAAATCATGTGTAGGATAATTACGTTCATGTGTACGCAACTGCCTAGAAGCATAAGCAATAACTCTACCATGCTGCATAAAAACACAACCCCACCCCTGGTGTGAAGCATCAGTATAAATAACAAAACCATCTCCACCATGTGGAATAGTAAGAACAGGGGCAGTTACCAACCTCTTTTTCAATTCATCAAAACTATTTTCACAATCAGAATTCCATTCAAACTTAACATCTTTCCGGGTTAGTTTAGTCATCGGCAAGGCAATTGAAGAAAATCCCTTTATAAACCTCCTATAATACCCAGCTAAACCAAGAAAACTCCTCACCTCAGTCACGTTATTGGGCCTCTCCAATTTTACAATAGCCTCTACCTTTTTAGGATCAACACATATACCATCTCCCGAAACAACATGGCCTAAAAATGCAACTTGTGATAGCCAAAATTCACACTTGCTAAACTTGGCATACAACTTCTTATCTTTCAACAGATTCAAAATAGTTGTGAGATGATTTTCATGTTCAACCATATCACATGAATAAATCAGAATATCATCAATAAAAACTATCACAAATGAATCAAGAAAAAGATGAAGTACCCGGTTCATAAGATCCATTAATACAGGTGGAGCATTAGTCACCCCAAAAGGCATCACCAGAAATTTAAAATGACCATACCGAGTACGAAAAGCAGTTTTAGAAATATCACTCTCCTTGACCCTCAACTGATGATAACCCGATCGCAACTCTATTTTTTAAAACACTTTAGCACCCTGTAACTGATCAAACAAATCATCTATACGAGGTAAAGGGTACTTGTTCTTAATAGTAGCCTTATTCAGTTGCCTATAATCAATACACAAACGCATAGTGCCATCTTTCTTTTTCACAAATAAAATCGGCGCCCCCCATGGAGATACACTAGGTTGTATGAACCCCCTATCAAGCAAATCCTGCAACTGAATTTTGAGTTCTTTCAACTCAGCAGGTTCCATTCTATATGGTTCCATAGAAATAGGGGTTGTCCCCGATGCTAATTCAATACTAAATTCAATTTCTCTTTCTGGAGGAACCCTGGCAACTCACTAGGAAACACTTCTGGAAAATCTCGTACAATAGGAACATTGACTAAATGTAAAGATCCCTTCCTGGTGTCAAGAACATATGCAATAAAACCCTCACAACCCTTACTCAATAATTTCCTCGTTTGTATATCAGAAATGATGCAACTGAGAACAATTTTCCTTTCCCCCACAAATTTAAATTCAGGCTCACCAGACATATTAAAAACAACTTCCTTACAGAAATAATCCATAGATGCATGATATTTAGATAACCAATCCATTCCCAGAATTATATCAAAATCAAAAATATCCAATGGAAGTAGATCTATAACTGTATCTCTAGCCCCCACAGTCAAAACACAATCACAAAAAACATATTCAACTATAATCATATCCCCCATAGGCATGGAAATACCCAACCCCACCTCTAAATGAGTGCATGGTCTATTCAGATATATGGAAAATGCATATGACACAAAAGAATGTGTGGAACCAGGATCAATTAGAACATAAGCACTTCTATCAGTAACAGAAAGTGTACATGTCACCACATCTGGAGTAATCTGAGCTTCTTTTATTGTAAAAACTCGTCCACCTGGTCTGGAACTACTAGCTTGTCCTCTGCCCATACTTTTCACTGCACTGTCCGGAGGTAACATTCTGCTTGCTACTTCATTATGTGCTGCTGGAGTCTCTGCCAATGGCGGACAATTATTCTTAATATGCCCCTCTTGATGACAATGGTAGCATTCCAATCCCTTAAGCTTAGGACACTCAGATTTATAATGCCCTTCCTCTTTACAAAAGAAACATGTAACAACTCTTGTCGGTGCCTCACCCTTTCCTGACCTCCTAACCAGACTAGAAGATTCTCCACCCCTAGTATCTCTGCCAAAACTCCATTTGCCTCTACCACTATATCCATCACCTCTCTGAAATTTATGAGGTTCCACCTTAACACTTCCACCCTCACCTCCTCTAGACTGAGATGCGTCGAATCTGCTTTTCTTAAAATTCTCTCGGCTCGCAACACCATGGTTCATTTGCCTTTCTGCTATCGTGGCTTTGTTTACCAGAGAATCATAATCTTCTAACTCATAAGTGGCCACTCTATTTTGAATAGGCCAAATCAGTCCATCTTGAAACTTACTACATTTATCTCCTTCATCCTGCACATACTTAGTAGCAAATCTAGACAAAGCAGTAAATTTAGCATCATACTCCCTTACAGACATTTTCCCTTGGGTCAAATTTATAAACTCCCTCAGCTTCTCCCTCCTATAAACCTTAGGGAAATACTTAACATACAGAGCTTTAATAAATTCAGCCCAAGTAATAACATCAGTACCTTCCATCCTTGGCACTAAATGGTTGCTGGCTTCCCACCAATATTTCACCTCCCTTTTGAGCTTAAACACGGCTAGATTCACTTTCTGGTTATCCGGAACCTTCATAACTGCAAAGATAGTTTCTAGATCTCTGACCCACATCTCAGCCTCTGTAGGTTCAACTGACCCTGAATATTCTGGAGGATTCAACTTCAAAAACTTCTCATGCATGGAATCTTTCATTTATTTCCTTGCCTCTTTCTCAATCCTGGCCACAGTCTTTAATTCTAGATATCTAGCCTGTTGTTCTGCCATTTGTGCCATATTTCTTTCTTGTTGCTCTGCCATCCTCATCATTGCCTTCACCATCATCTGAATCTCTGTAGGTTGTTCATTCTCTCTGACCCTTCCAGCAACACTCTGCTCTTCTTCAGTATTGTCTATACGAGAAGCTACTCCCTCTTCTCGATGTTGTCCATCCCCAGGTTCCATCTGGAATTATCTGGAATACAACAAAGTTCTAACAACCAGTATAAACAGTTTATACTACCAAACTATTGGTTAGTACATAAACAATTCATAAATATCAAATCAACTCAATACTGCCATTTAACCGTCACACACGTCCAGAATTAATAACCACGCTCTGATACCACTAATTGTCACACCCCAAAACCCAATATCCATACTAATCATTTGTTATTGGAATAATTAGATCATAATCTTGAGCCCATTGGAAATATGATTCAGTCATCAATATTTTCCTACATAATGTGCATAATGAACATAATATTATTCTTATATCATAAAATTCAATATCAGAGTCATAATTAAGGGAACATACAATACCGTGATTAACTATGATCAACTCAATCCATACTAAATAAATATATACAATGTGTGAGTATATTAAAATCTTCAGTGTGACAACGATAAAATCCCATTTTTAAACCCCAGCTCTCTCCAACGGTGCAACTCTCAAAGCTATCGGTCATATGGTATCCTAGCTAGCAGTGTATGAACCTGAAATTGTTAAAATATAAACCGTAAGCATTAAGCTTAGTGAGGTACTCCTTCCCTGCAATAGAATAACAATTCTATATCGAATATGTAGATATAAAATCCGAACAATCCTGCCCATTGGCAATAACAAATCATGGATCATAAGATCCAAATAATTCTGCCCATTGGCAATAACAAATCCTGGAACATTAGTTCCAACAAATCATTGGATCTTTGTCCAATTCCAATCCTGGATCATAAGACCCAAACAAATCCTGGATATTTTAATCTCCAAACAAATCCTGAATACCGAATTATTCAAACCAATCCTGGATCATGAGACCCAAACAAATCCTGGATATTTTAATATCCAAACAAATCCTGAATACCGAAGTATTCAAACCAATCCTGGATCATGAGACCCAAACAAATCATGGATATTTTAATATCCAAACAAATCCTGAATACCGAAGTATTCAAACAAATCCTCTCTTAGAGCTATATTCATATTTATATATGAAACAAATCATAAGTACACTCACCTTGGCAGTTTAACTGGCTTTGCCTTTGTCTTTATCCAGTACTTGTTCAATCAGCTCTTCTTCCCTTCCTATCATTCTTAAAATATTAATATCATCATAATAATATCAATAATCCAAAGAACGATTTAAAAATAATTCAATCCATAAGCATCACATGATTCTATTCAAATCATTTATCACAAGTAAAGTTCTATCCAAATCCATGCTAGTATAATTAACATATCCAAATCATAGACCAAATATAAATTCATTTATTCTTGGAAACTCAATCCTTGTCATATTAGTATTCCAATACAAAATACGGTACATCATTTTAGGTCTCGTAGAGCAAGATATGCTCATTTCTTTACCACATGGCAAATCTGCCCTATAGGCCCTGTTATCGTTCATTCAACTTCCACGAATTTCCATAATTTTTATACATCATAAATTTATATGATATTTCACCCAACATCATTAAACATATTGAAAAATACAAAATTAAAGTTTCATAATTTTTAAGGTTCGTTTGCTATGTCAAGCAAAACACCGAACACATGGCGGGCATATTTTCACCCTTAGGGCAGATTTCATACCCTAATTTCAAACTCTCACCAAAGACTCATTTCTTGGTATTTTCACATGATTTTCGGATATGTCATACATATATAAGTCCAGGTTAATCTACAATTGGAATCAATCAATTCCAGTATGTATACAAAAATATATGGAAGTTTGAATAAAGAAAGTTTCTAAACAAAGAAATTTTAGGGTTTTGTACATTCAACTTAACTTAAACTTGCATATATCCATACATATGCACCCAAGCATGAAAGGTAAATAAAAAAATCAAGGATTTATATCATATAAATCATAAATGAAAGAAAATAGCAAGATTCATGGTTGGAATTACCTTAGGGGCTTTTACGTAATTTTCTATGAAGTTTTTTGAATGTTTCTCCTTACTTTCTTCTTCCTAACCCTCACAATTGTTTTTTCTCAACTTTAAACTCTCCCAAACTGAGTTTGCTGAACAAAGGAGGATATATCAAGGGTTTAAGTCGGCCAAAACAACCTCCACCTCCAACCAATCAATTTATAGCATGTGGCATCATATAAAACAAAATATCATTTAAGGCTAAATGACTACTTTAGCCCCTGTTCGTAAAAAGACAATATTTTCACACTCGGATGTCCGTTCAATGGACCGTTTGTTGTGTTACAACCCTAACTCATATATCTACAAATATATAGCTTACACCTCAAGTCAATTGTTATGTCATAAAGGTCAAAACTAGTCTTAAACTTGAACATTCCTACCAAAAACTTCAAAATTTCACATTTGTAACTAGTTCGATTCTTCATGTTTTATGAAGGTAGGATTAGACTAAACATAATGAATTAACATTATATATACTAATAACATATTATAAATATCACACAAGCTAATCATGATTTAAATATAATTTATCATAATTATATTCAGGTTGTCACATTAACATCCTCTACAACATTGAGTTTATGACATACAATCTTAGGATCAATACCTGGCATGTCTGCATGGCTCCAGAAAAAGATACTTTATCTCTTCCTTAATAGCTTCACAAGATCCTCCTTTACCTCAGGCTTTAGGGATTTGCCGATTTGGATGGTTTTTTTGGCTCGCCCTCATTGAGGACGATGGATTCTACCTCCTTTGCGGCCTCTCCCTTTTTTATCTTTGCTTCGTCTCTAGGGTCAAGGGTGTCAATGTTATAAGTGGTTGGTTCCCTCTTATGAGCCTCTCTCTCTTCTGCAGAGTTGAAGTAGCATTCTCGTGTCGACGTTTGGTTACCTTGCACTTCCCCTACTCTATAGGGAGTCGTGAATTTTAGCATCTGGTAGACCGTTGAAGGCACGACCTCAAATTCCTTAAGGGTTACTCGTCCCATGATGGGGTTGTAGGCTGGGAAGACATTTTCATCCATCGCAAAGAAATTGATTTTCCTGGTCAACCTCTTAGACCAATCATCTCCCATTATCACATCCATTTCTTAAATACCTAATGGATGAACCTTTTCACCACTGAAGCCAGTCAAGGTATGATGATAAGGAACAAGCCTAGCTCTGCTGAGGCTTAAGGTCTTAAAACAGGGACAAAATATAATGTCTGCAGAACTTCCCCCATCAACTAGGATCCTCTGAACTTCATTCCCATGCACCCTTGTGGTGATGACTAAAGGGTCATCATGGGGAGCTAAGATACCCTTGAAATCAAGTCGTGAGAATCCTACCACAAGGGTGTCCATATCTACCTTCTTTCTCTTCTCGTGTTTAACCTCTGTAGATGCTAGATTCACAACCTGAGCTTTAGTCACTGCTTTGGCCTCTGCCACATGATCCTTGCGATCAGCTACCTCTGGGCCACCCCCAGCCATTCCTCCACAGATAGTGTTAACACCAAAAGAGATCATACCGACCTTCTTTACTATGACATTGTCATCTTTTGGTGGGAGGTCAGGGTCATCGCCATCATCATCTGAGTCATTAGCTCTTCTAGCAAGGGCATCTTCCCAGCACTTATCATTTCTTTTCTTTTTAGTGTCGTCTCTTCCCCCCTTAGAATTTCTATTATCCACATACTTTCTGAGCTTTCTAGACTTCAATATTTTTTCGATCTCTTCCTTCAGGGAAAAACATTTGTTAGTTAGGTGGTCATGATCTTGATGGAACTCTCACCATAAATTCTTATTTCTCTTATGTGGAGGAGCCTTAATCTTCTCTGGCCATTTCAGGGACATATCATTCGTTATTTTGTTGAGAATGTGTTCGCAGCTTAAAGTTAAGGGAGTATAATTCGCAAACTTATCGTCTACATCCCTCTTCTTTCCATCCTTTTTCTTTTGAAACTTACCGCTGCTACTTCCATTCTCATCCTCATATTTTGCGGCCATTGCTTCTTCTGCATTCATGACCTTTCCAGTTGTTTCTAACAGCTCGACCATGGACTTAGGTGAATCTTCAGCAAGTTTCCAGAGTAACTTCCCCTTCTGAAGTCCTCCTATAAGGGCTATCATGGTTATACTCTCTTCATAGTCTTCTACCTTCAATTTTTCCTTATTGAACCTCGCGATATAGTCTCTAAGGCTTTCATTCTTCCCTTGCTTTACATAAAGCAAGTGTGTTGTCTTCTTCTGAGGTCTTACCCCAAAACAGAAGTTGTGAATAAACCATTCAGCCAAACCTTTAAAACTCTCGATTGGATTTTTAGTAAGAGAAGTGAACCAGATATGTGCAGCCCCAGTTAGTGTGCTTGAGAAAGCTCGGTACCTCATCTCATCAGAGATTGAATAAATGTCGGTTGTAGATTGATATATTTTGATATGATGGATTGGGTTGGTAATTCCATCGCACTTGGGAGATACCACTCGAGGTTTAAATTTGATAGGGGTTAGGAAGTTAACAATCCTTGACACAAATAGTGAGCCCTCTGAGTACCCCCTCTATAATGGGTCTCAGCTTTTTATGAGGTCCCCTATCTTCTCTTCAAGCATTTGAATTGAATCGTTCCATGGTTTAGCAGCGTCTTCCTGTTTGAGGTTGTCCCCATCCACTTCCAAAGGGTGAACTGAGGGTTCCCCAGCTGCTGCACAATGTCGACTATTGACCTCCCCCTAACCACAATCTCAGCCATGCGGGGGTCAGCCATTATGGGAACGACATCCACCTCCATCTCTTCTAGAGCTAGTAACACTTCTTGAACTGGACAACCTTTCTCTTAGACCATTAACTGGTCCGAGCCTTTCAAAGACCAACCCTCTACTCAAGCGATCAAAAGCTAATCCTCTTTGGCGTGCATCATAATCTCTTCTTTCACACCGACCTATGCTTTGCTGGATAAGACGTACAGTGTTGTTTGAGACATCATACGGCTCCCAATAGTCTACCGGAGCATCCTCTGCTCAATGTCATCGTACCTATCCTCAGGGCAAGGGTTTCCTTACCTCCCCAGGCGTAAACACCTAGGGTCAACAACATCCCTCCTCCGCTGAGGAGTAGGTTGGTCCTTTCGTGGTGCCTGGGGTGGTCCCCTGGCTTCATGAGGTGGTTGAGTAGCTGCCGAAGTAATCATCTCCGGTGAGACCCCAGGTGGTATCATTATTATGTTGTATCTTAGCTGGGCAAATTGCTCCTACATCGCTTGTTGAGTTATAGCTAAGGACTTTAAGGCTGTTCTCGCCTTAGCCATCTCGGACTGGGGTGGTGCCTGGATGGAACTGGGTCCTCCAACACCAGACGGTGGAGGTGGTAACTCTGGTGCCATGAAAAAAAATAGAGAGCTTGTAAATGAAAACACTAGAAAAGCTTGATACCTTTAAGGATCTCTTTTAATGGTGAAACAGCTCCACACGAAGGAGGAGGTCTGGTTCACTACCAGAGTCTCCGATGAGGTCAAACAGCAAAGGAGGAAGAGATGAATCCTCTTATTCCCATAGACGACGCCAAAATAATGATGTTGGAAACAACACCACCAGATGAGGTGTTGATAATCTCAAGCTAGCAATAACAATGTTAGCACAAAGAGTAAATATCTAGTAGAGGTAAGTGATGAGAAGAGGTGGAACACTAGTATATAAGTGGTTCAGCCAATCAGGCATACGTCCACTGTGAGTATGTGAGTAATTTCACTATAATGAGGGCACTAATGGCCTGTGATACGATCTCTCAAGCTTTCTCTCTCTACTATGTAAACCAACAGAGTTTCAGCTAGGGTTGCAATTATCGATTCCCCTTCAAGGTAGGAGAAGGCATGCATTTATAGTGCTTTATGGGTGTCATGTACCCACCATTCATGCCATGAGCTTGTATGAGTGAATACACTAATTATAAGTGGACACCTGGATGTGCTACATGTAAGGAATGATGACCAAATATTCTGAGGGTAATGATTCGGTTATAACTGAATTTCCAGGTGCTCTAAGTCTTCCATGTACTTATGTATGCTTGGACCTATAATATCACTTGTAGTAACCTCGGCCTGGCCAAGTACGAGGTTGGAGGAGTCTGATAGTTGATTTTGTTTTGTCAATCATCAATATGGCCTCGACCTAGGAGATTGGCTGAGGTTATGTATGAGGTAAGATGTAACGTCGTTTGAGGCAGAGTATGATGTTGGCAATAGCTTGAGCCCATGAGATGTTGTTGACCTCAGCTGATGGATAGCCAAGGTTGATAAATGAGGGGCCGACCTTTTAGAAGACTACCTTTCTGATGGTTGTTATAAGCTTCCAATCGACTCGGCTGTGAAATAGGCTGAGGTACATGACCCTGGGTACGAGGGTACACTTTGGGCATATCACTCCATGAGACGGTTATGAAGATAGAGCCATTGATGCTAGAATGGGGCAGAAGAAAGATAACAAGATGAAATTTGAGAGAGACAGAGAAAACCTTCACCATTTCCTTGCACCGTTGAGGAAGCCATCAGTTGGTATAAAGTAATTCTCCATAATGAGATAATTTACGCACCCAAAAACTCTCCCCAATATGCACTAGGATCATACGTTCAAGTTGATCCCAAACATTGTCATATATTTTGGCAGGTTTACCACCCAACCAACCCATACTTTGCTTTAAGAAGAATTATTAACAAGCATATGATTGCTGGAACGCGGTAGATACCTCAGGTAAACATCAATAACATCCCACTACCATCTCATGGGGCTAATATAGTGGTGTCCTATGATGAGGAAGTTGAGGACCACATGAAGAAACTGAAAAGGGAGAGGAAGGAGTTTGAGCTTGCATTAGAATATTGGACGGTGGGAATGGAAAATGTAGTTATTGATTAAGACAAATTGAGTACATGAGACATGGAGGAAGTATAAAACGTGGTAGGTTATGTGGTTGAACACAATTTAGAGTATGAAGATGTGTTGAAGTCCCCTAAATTTATGTGGTTCTTCGATCAAGTTAGGATGCCACATGAGAGAAGACTAGAGATCACTTAAGAAATATTGGACATCGTAAAGAATATATTTGTTCCTTTTCTGAGATGGAAGGTCCCAATGGATAGGCTAGTAAAGTTTTTTTATGTCAAAGATAACTTTCTCTGATGTCAATAGAGAAGTCAGGTTCCCACACAATTAGTCATTGTATTATTCCACGACAATCATAAAAGGTGTAAGCTTTGTAAGAAATGTGATGGATGGAGGTCACTCTATTAATATCATGCCTATTATAACTTTCATGCGGCTAATATCTTAGAGGATAGAGAGGCTCTCTTTTTGACGTGACGCAGAATGCGTGTGCTACATATGTACCTACAGTTGAAGTGTAACTCGGTCGCTCAAGTAATAACTTGGTTAGTTCGGGTAGAATCCTCAGGGAATAGGTCATAAGATGATGACAAAAGTATGGTTGACTTCTAAGATCTAGGTTTCGACTCAAGAAATAAAGAAAATGTGATTTGTGTTTTTCGAAAAAAAATTACATTTCTCTAAATAAATTGAACTAGGCAAGAGCAATTTAAACTAATAAAAATAAGAACTTGAAACTTTTGATTTTTGGGAAAGAGTTTTTGAAAAATGGAGTTGGGATCTTATCTCCCGAATCATGGATTATCTCCACTAAATATAAAATTCTCGAAAACTATTTAACTAATTTCAAGAAGAACATAAACTAATTCGAAGAACCAAACATGCATGGGTGTTAATTCGCAAAATATTTAGTCAACAAATTAATTGATGTAAAACACAATATTATCGACACATATATTGTATTCTTAAACACTTCGGTTGCCTTTGAAAAATGGAGTTAAGAGATCTACAATATTAGCCTCGATTAAATTATCACACTCTAAGAATTAATCATCTAATTATTTTTAATTTAAAATTTAGCATCGAAAACCCAGGTTGGGTTCATGTTCCACAACTCACTATGAGTTTAGCTAGACATGGATGTAATCTCTACACAATTAATCATCATTATGCAAGCACCAAAGTAAGAAATTCGAAAAAAATAAACCTTGAATGAATTTGATGATGAAAAGTGCAATTCTTCTTCCTCAATTAATTGTGGTTCATCGGTTGCACAACTAAGACTAGAATATGTTAATTAGAATTCTAATAGGCCTAAACATCTACCAAAATTTATCCAAAGAGGTTAAGTTAGACTCGAACTACATTAGCAAGAATCTAGGAAAAGAAAAGAAATCTCGCCAAAGAATGAACCCTCAGGTCAAACTAAACCCCCAGAGACCGAACCCTTAGCAAAAGGGAATCCTCAGCTTTGCCTTTTCTCCTTAATTGCATTTTTTCCCCTGGATTTCTTCTCAACTTCAAATATGGTCATAACTTCTTCACCGTAGCTGAGATTGAGGTGCCATTACTTCCAGTGTTCTCATGACTTTAAGATCTATAATGTTTCCGTTGGATCCTCCGTCGAGTTTTGGATGGAAATTTACCTTTTTATCCTTGACTTTCCTTTCTCACATATCTTTCACTATTTGACTTTTCTCTTCCATCCAATTGCACGATTTACCTGTAAAACATTTGAGAAATACACAAAATATGGAATGGTTGTTAAAGAGGTTAGTAACATAAATACGAGTTAAATCTAGGATAAATGAAATGTTTGGGATCATAAAAATAAAAAAATTATGGGGATAAATATAGAATATATGTGCCTAATCAAACCTCCTAACTTATAACGTTGCTAGACCAGAGCAATGTGAAAAATTGAGAAATAGGGTCTAAGAAAACCTCTTGACAACTATGGGATATAGTTACTTTTTTTGTGGACAAGTGATTGCATTTAGCATATGCAACAAGCCATTAAACCCCTAGGTAACCCTAGTAGGACAAGTGGTGTCCCGTTAGTGTTTGCAGTAAATTTATCCCCAAAATTCGTTCTGTACCACATGGTACGACTCAAACAAAGTATCAAAATAATTAAAAACCATAAAATTTAAATTCCATAAAATAATCACAACATATTTTATTTTGATAAATCTCAATTCTAGTGTGTGTGTGTGTGTGTACGCATGCGCAAAGCTGAAAATTGACTACTAACTTCCACTGATTGATCATTACTTTACTTTCCAAAAAATTGATTTGATTCAATTTCTCATGGGATGCACTCATAAACGAATCTCTCGGATAGTGAGTTTTTCTCTCACTGCGCGTGAAATTATAATTAAATGTAAATGGACGCAAGTTCATGGACTCAAATTGAAAGACATAAATTTTTATGGTGAAAAGATCTCATGGACAGAATACGATCATTGGAAAACAGGAAAACATCATTCTTTATTCGTAAAATTTTGCCTCTTTATTATCTTTATGTATTTTTAGCTCCCCATGCAGTAATTGATGATATACCCATATATACCTTCGGCCACGCCGAGAGTGTCTTCCACCCAGACAAGGGCTCAGGCCCAAGACGAGCCCAAAGACTTCGGCTCCATTACAGGAAGGATCGGCCAGGATGATCCCCCAACATGGCCCAGACGACCCTTCAAGGGGTCGATCCCTCATCATGGCCCACACGACCCTTCAAGGGGCCGACCCATCATCATGGCCCAAACAACTCTTCAAGGGCCTGACCCCTCGTTATGGCCTAGATGACCCTTCAAGGGGCCGACCCCCCATCATGGACCAGACAACCCTTCAAGGGGCCGACCCCTCATCATGGCCTAAATGACCCTTCAAGGGGCCGACCACTCATCATGGCCCGGACGATAGTACGAGAGGGCGACAGTACGAGGCCATATTTGATCGAACCCGGTGCCAGCATCAACTTTAGCCTCGGGCTGGCATCTTAAGCCGAAGGTTACATAATCACAACGCGTGATTTGGGAAATGCGTGGAACAGTGCGCGTGGGACCCATATGGTATGTGGCCAAGACCGTTATAACAATATCACCCCCTCACGTGAGGGAATATTATGTCATCATTAATTGCAAGTGGCACATCCAGGTGTCAGCAGGGGATTGGCTAGATCATCATTCACATGCACCATGCATGATTGGGGGGTACACTACTCCCCCCAAGCCCTATATATACTTGTTACCTTTAACCTTGTAAAGGGATCGATAATTGTAACCCTAGCTAAAACTCTGCTTGTACACACAGTAGAGAGAGTGAACGTATGTGCATTGTATCCAAAGCCATTAGTGCCCATATTCAGTGGATCACACACTCACAGTGGATGTAGGCCTAATTACCTGAACCACTATACATCATTATCTTATTCCTCTTATACTCATCCCCTTCTATACACTTACACACATATACATCTCAATGGTTGCCATTGTTGTTACTGTTTGAGCTCATCATTACTTATTTGGTGGTGCTAAATCTTAGCATCATCAGTTTGGCACTATCTGTGGGAACAAGAAGACATCTCTTCCTTTATACAGCTTGACCTCATCGAGCACTCTGGTGGTGAACCAGTTCTCCCCCTTAGTGGATTTGTTTCACCATTGAAAGAGACCCATTAAGGTTCTCAAGCTCATCATTCTTTTAATCATTCAGCTCTCTATAGCTCAAATACATGGCACCTGAGATTCCACCACCACTTCCTCCCCCAGATAGTGGAGTGGGACCTAGTTCTATCCATCCACCACCTCAGTCTGAGATGGACGATGTGGCGGCCTCCTTGAAGTCTCTAGCAGCAAGCCAACGGATTATGTAGGAGAAATTTACAGCTCTTAGCCAAAACATACTAAGACCACCAGGGGTCTCACCAGAGATGATTACTCCGGTAGGAGCTCCAAGGCAGCATGAGGCCAGAGGACTACCCCAGGCACCACACAAAGACTTGCCACCTCTACAGCGGAGAAGGGATGTTGCTGACCCCCGACATCTATGGCTGGGGAGGTAAGGAAACCCTTGCCCAGAAGACAGATATGACGATCTAGAGGGGGAATAGGCCCCCATAGAGTGCTAGGAGACGTATGAGGTCTCCAATAATACTGTGCGACCTATCCAGGAATATAGAGGGAAGTGTGGAAGGCAAAATCCCGACGATCGCTCGAGGGGCTCTGCTTTTGATCGCCTGAGCAGGGGATCGGCCTTCGAGAGGTTGGGCCCAGTAAATGACCTGCGGGAAAAATTGTCCCGATCGAGAAGTATTGCGAGGTCCAGAAGAGAGGCAGCAGATGGCCGACCCCATGGGGGTCGACCCCACGGATGGAACGACGGCTAGGGAGAAGTAAAAAGTCGACACAGGCCTACCGCAGCAGAACCCTCTGTCCACCTCAAAGAGGCGGCGGGGGATAACAGCGGCCAAGACGACCCTACGAGGCCCTGGAACGACTCTATCCAAAGGCTGGAGGATAAAATTGGTGACATCCTGAAGATTCAGGACCCTCTTCAGAGAGGATACTCCATAGGCTCACCCTTTATGGCGAAGATAGTCAACTTCCTAACGCCATCCAAGTTTAAGCCACCTGTGGTCACGCCAAGGTATGACGAGAGTACCAACCATGTCCATCATATTGAGATGTACCAGTCGGCGGCAGATATATATTCTATCTCAGATGAGATGAGGTGTCATGCCTTCTCTGGCACTCTGACTGGGGCTGCACATGTCTGGTATATGTCTCTTCCAAAGAGATCCATTGAAAGCTTTAAGCACTTAGCGGATCGGTTTATCCATAACTTTTGGTTTGGAGTGAGGCCACAGAAGAAGACCACACACCTGCTCTATGTTAAGCAGGGAAAGCGCGAGAGCCTAAGAGACTACATAGCCAGGTTTAATAAAGAAAAGTTAGAGGTCGAAGATTATGAGGAGAGTATAGCCACGATAGCCCTCATTAAAGGACTTCCGAAGGGGACCGAAGACGATGGATGAATTGTTGTCAACAGTAAAAAAGGTGATGAATGTCGAAGAGGCGATGGCCGCAAAATACGAAGATGAACAAGGAGGCACTAGTGGGTGTAAGTACTAGAAAAAGAATAAGGAGGCGGGGGGGATAAGAGGCTATCAGATAATAAGTTTGCCGATTATACCCCTCTAACAGTCAACTGCAAGAACATTCTGAATGAGATAAAAAGCAATCGGTCCTTAAAGTGGCCTGAGAAGTTGAGGGCAGCCCCTCACAAGAGGAACAAAAACCTATGGTGTGAATTTAACCAAGACCATGGCCATGTGATCGACAAGTGTTTTGCTCTGAAAGATGAAATTAAAAAAATGTTAAAAGAATGGAATCTAATGAAATACGTTGACAAGATTTCCTTCAAGAGGGGCGGAGGGGATGATCCCAGAAAGAAGAGAGGCGATACGTGCAGAGAAGATCCTCCAAATAGAAGGGACGACCTTTCGGATGATGAGGACGACCCTGATCTCCTTACGAGAGACAACCAGGGTCCTGTCAAAAGACTTAATGTGATCTCACTCGACATTGGAATGATCTCCGGGGGTCTACCAGGAGGAGGGTCAGAGGTCGCCGACAAGAAGACCCATGTAGCTTAGGCCAAGGAATTGACAAAAGCTGTACACTCAACCTCCATGGAAGCAAAGTCAGAAAATAGGAAGAAAGTTAACAGGGACACTCTAATAGTGGGATTATCAAGAATGGACTTCAAAGGACTATTGGCCCCACATGATGACCCTCTAGTCATCACTACCAGGGTACACGGATGCGAGGTGCCGAGGATATTAGTAGATGGGGGTAGTTCTGCAGTTTTGATGTTCTGGCCGTGCTTCAAAGCCTTAGGCTTCAGCCATGCTAGGCTCGTCCCATACCATCACCCATTGATTGGTTTCAGTGGAGAGAAAGTTCATCCTCTAGGTGTGTATGAGTCCAATGTTAGGATGGGGGATGAGTGGTCGATATGGCTTACCAAGAAGGTCAAATTTTTTGTGATGGATGAACACGTATTTTTAGATTACAACATTATACTGGGGTGAGTGGCCCTCAAGGAATTTGAGGCTGTGCCATCCACGGTTCATCAGATGATAAAATTCCCGACCCCTTATGGGATAGGGGAAGTTCAGGGAGACTAGATAACGGCATGGGAATGTTACTTTAACTCCGCCGAAGAAAGGGAGGCACATAATAAGGCAACGACCACTTATAATATTGACACCCTCGACCCCAGGGATGAGACAAAGTTGAAGAAAGGAGAAGCCGCGGAAGAGGTAGAATCCATAATACTCAATGAGGATGAGCCAAAAAAATCCGTCCAAATAGGCAAAGCTCTAAAGACAGACATCAAAGAAGACCTCATCAAGCTGTTAAGGAGGAGACAAAAAGTCTTCGCATGGAGTCATGCAGATATGCCGGGGATTAACCCCAAAATATGTGCCATAAGCTCAACGTGGTAGAGGGCGCAAAGCCAGTGAAGCATAAGAGGAAGATTTATTCTCGAGAAAAGTATGAGGTCATTAGGGATGAGGTCAAGAAGCTAGAAGATGCAGAGTTTATCAGGGAGGTCATCTATCCCGAATGGCTATCCAACATAGTCATAGTCCCCAAGGCCAATGGGAAATGGAGAATGTGCGTAGACTTCACCGACCTCAACAAACATTGTCCCAAAGATAGTTTCCCTCTCCCCCGCATTGACCAAATGGTAGACGCTACCGCAGGCCATGAGCTCATGAGCTTCATGGATGCCTAATCAGGTTACAATCAGATCTTCATGAGCCCTGAAGACTAAAAAAAAACGGCTTTCATTACCGACAAGGGGACATACTATTATAGGGTTATGCCCTTTGGCTTAAAAAATGTGGGGGCAATGTATCAACGCCTTGTGAATAAAATGTTTGAAGACCAAATTAGGAAGTCTATGGAGGTTTATGTAGATGACATGTTGACTAAGAGTTTAAAGGACGAAGACCATGTGGCTGACCTCGAGAGGACCTTCAACAAAATGGACAAGTATAAGATGAAGCTCAACCCAGCTAAATGTGTCTTCGGGGTAGGAGCAGGGAAGTTCTTGGGGTTCATCATCAATCAAAGAGGTATTGAGGCCAATCCTGAGAAGATAAAGGCCCTCCTAGAAATGAAGACCCCCAGGACCATTAAAGCCGTTCAGAGACTCACAGGACGAGTGGCTTCTTTGAATAGGTTCGTATCTAGAGCCACCGAAAAGTGTTTATCATTCTTCAAAATCCTCATAAAGGCCTTTGAGTGGAACGAAGAGTGTGACCGAGATTTCAAAGAATTGAAGTCGTACCTAGGGTCTCCCCTGCCGTTGTCACGGCCAGTGCAAGGAGAACGACTACATGTAAACCTAGCCGTCTCAGAATCAGCCATCAGTGCAACCATTATAAGAGAAGAGGATGGCGTACAGAAACCCGTGTATTTCAATAGTAAGGCACTCCATGTGGCAGAGCAAAGATACCCTAGGATGGAGAAGTTATCCTATACCTTGATCCATGCATCAATAAAGATGAAGCCGTACTTCCAGTCCCATATAATGGTTATCTTCACTGACTCTCCTCTTAGGCAAGTCTTGCACAAG
This sequence comes from Sambucus nigra, assembly GCA_949130495.1. NCBI lineage: Eukaryota > Viridiplantae > Streptophyta > Magnoliopsida > Dipsacales > Adoxaceae > Sambucus > Sambucus nigra. The sequence continues at coordinate 57,203,159 of OX422212.1, read as the reverse complement.
CCAGAAAACTCGGGAAGGCTAATGACCTGGGCTATAGAGATGGGAGAGTTTGACATTGTATATCAACCAAGGATGGACATTAAGGGGCAGGCATTAGCAGATTTCGTGGATAAATTTACTTAGGAAGATAATGAGGTTGAAGAGGAAAGCCTCGAGAAGACAGATACCCGGTAAAGAAGAATTGTTGACCCCTCCACATGTAAGGCTAAGACAAGAACCACTAGAGAAAAAATTGCAGAAAACAAAGAGGGAAGATATCTCTTTAGACAGGGGTCCCTCACCGAGGGAAATTTCTCAGATGAACGGGTTGTGTGGAACCTCTTCATTGACGAGTCTTCTTGCGAGAGAGGAAGTGGGGTTGGATTAATAGTATCAGCACCACATGGTACAGACATTGAGTATGCCCTGAGGTTCAACTTCAAAGCCTCCAACAACGAGTCTGAATATGAGGCCCTGATAGCAGGTCTCTCCTTAGCTAAGTCTCTTAGTGTCGGCCACATCTTGGTCCATAGTGATTCAAGACTAGTAGTGAATCAGATACTAGGAGCCTACGAGTCTAAGGATGAGAGAATGGCCAAATATCTTGAAAGAGTGAAGTCGCTATTGAAGAGCTTTAGAGAAGTGAAATTTAAGAGGATACATAGGATTGATAATGGTCGAGACGATACGCTTGCAAGGCTGGCCTCGACAATTAGGACATATATCAGGAGGACAGTCCCAGTGGAAATTTTGCTTCGACCAGCGACTGAAGAGGCGGAGGGAACACTTGGCTCTTGCTTAAACATTGACAGGGAGACTTCATGGATTGACCCCCTTGTCAGGTACATTAAAAAGGGGGAGATTCCAGAGGAAAAATAATAAAGGAAGAAGTTGAGATACAGAGCTGCGAAATTCACTGTCATCGAAGACACTTTGTACAAAAAAGGGGTTCTTGCTCCCCTTGCTCAGATGTGTGCACCCGTCTGAGGTCCAACACATTCTGTAAGATATGCACGAGGGGTCATGTTCAAGCCATATTGGGGGCAGGTCATTAGCAAAGATGATAGTAACCCAGGGATATTGGTGGCCGACCCTGGGGAAAGACCCCACGACATACGTAAAAAAGTGCGATAAGGGTCAAAGGTTTGCCACCATCCATCACTAGCCCCATCAGCCTCTTACCTTTATCACATCCCCGTGGCCATTCGCAGTGTGGGGAATGAATCAGTAGGACCCTTGCCCAGGGCCGTCAATAACTATTGATACATGATCGTAGTAATTGATTATTTCTCAAAATGGGTGGAAGCGGAGCCGATGGTAACGATCACCGAGCAGAAGACCTTCCAGTTTATCTGGAAAAACATTATATGCAGATATGGTCTACCTAACACCGTCATCTCAGATAATGGGACTCAATTCAAGAATGTATCCCCGATCAAATAATTCTTCTCAACCCCAGGCCGACCTCAGGCTAATGGGAAAACCGAGGTCACAAACAGAACAATTCTAGATGGGATAAAGAAGAAGCTCGAGGAGGAAAAAGGAAGATGGGTTGAGGAGTTGTATGCCATACTGTGGGCCTACAGGATGACGGTAAAGACTCCTACCGGATAAACCCCGTTCATGCTGGCGTATGGCTCAAAAGCCATCATTCCCACCGAGATTGGGTTTTCTACTCACAGTGTCCAAATGTATGACCCCCAAAGAAATATATAGAAGAAAGAAGACTTGACTTGGATTTGATAGAGGAAAGGAGGGAAGACGCTGAGACAAGGCAAGTTGCCTACCAGCAGAGGACTGCCAGGTTTTACAACCAGAGGGTGAGGCAAAGGCCAATCGATGTGGGGGACCTAGTCCTAAAAAATACTTGGCAAAAGCCTTACAAGCTCCACTCAAATTGGCATGGACCATATAGGGTCATTGATGAAGTTGTCCCTGGAACCTACAGACTAGAGAACCTTGAGGGGGAACCTTTTTCAAACCCCTAGAATGCAGATCATTTGAAGAAATACTATCAATAATGTAATATCCTATCGGACCACAATTGTAATGAATGTGTTGCTCCAACAGAACACTTGGAATGTCAATGAGAATATTATATTATCTCTTCGTCCCGTGGTTGTTAATGATAACATGATTAGGGTTATCCTTGTTAAGCCACCCTCGGCTATGATGAGGGAAAATGGTGGGGACGACCCCCCATTTACCCTCAAGAAAGACGAGGGGGACTTGAAAGTTAAAACATCATTTGTTTGGTGGTAACCACCCTCGGCTATGATGAGGGCAAATGGTGGGGACAACCCCCCATTTACCCTCAAGAAAGATGATGGGGGACTTGAATTAATTGAAAACATCATTTGGTTGGTGGAAACCACCCTCGGCTATGATGAGGGCAAATGGTGGGGACGACCCCACATTTACCCTCAAGAAAGACGAGGGGGACTTGAATTAATTGAAAACATCATTTCGTTGGTGGAAACCACCCTCGGCTATGATGAGGGCTAATGTTGGGGACGACCCCCTATTTACCCTCAAGAAAGACGAGGAGTAACTTGAATTAATTGAAAACATCACTTAGTTGGTGGAAACCACCCTCGTCTATGATGAGGGCAAATGGTGGGGACGACCCCACATTTACCCTTAAGAAATACGAGGGAGGAGTTAAGGGGGTGGTTAATTCAAAACATCACAAGATAAATCACGCAAGGGGCAAGCATAGAAGACAAGAAGAGACATTATCTTATGAACCAGTTGTTACAATTTCTTGTCCAATAAAAATAAATTACAAAAATATTTGTTACATGAAGAGGGTATGGGCCACAGACAGCCACCCTATTGGGCAATATCAGCAGGCAAGGTTTCAACGTCAATCAGAGGAGTTTCTTCAGTGACCAGAACAGGCTGATCCTCAGAGGTGCTGATGCCTTCAACGTTCACTTGTGACTCTACATAGGTCAGGGCCTCAGCAATAAGTGGGTCATCCAGCTCCACCGCTTCCAAAGAGGGGCGAACGGACGATACATCGTCAATAAACTTCAGGACGACCCACCGATAGGCCGTCCTGATTCCCCTCTCCAGGTACTCAAGGAAAAAGCCTTGGAACTCATCAGAGAGATTGTAAGCCTCCACTACATTGGCCCCGACTTTCTTCATTACTCCATCAAGTTCAGCCTTGAATTGGGCCCCCGGTTGGTCAAGGCCCCCTCCTTTTCTTTGATGAGGGAGTCCTTGACCCTCAGGTCGGCCTCGTGCTGCTTCACCAGCTCATCTAAGACCCTGGCATGCTCAGTTCTTGCACTCTCTAGCTCGGCTCGGGCAGTCTCCAGCTCAGTCTTCAGATCGGCCTCATGCTGAATAACTCTCTCGACCTCGTTGAACTTCTGTTGATTCTCAGCCATCCACCTGGTGGCCGAGGTGAAGGCATAGACAGTCTATATAAGACATGAGAAATCTCATTAAAAAGTCAAGGGAACACTTCGTAAAATATATGTGAATCAAAGATGACGAGATATATAAAATACTTGATCCAGCGTTTGAACACCATAGTCGTAGACCTTAGCTAGGGGCATCTTTGATAAGATTTCATAATCTGGGGTCGAGGGTGCATAAAACATTGAGGCTTTCGTCGCCCTCAGGTTGGCTATGAGGGAAGAGGTTTAGGCTTTGAGGAATGTCAGATTATGAGACCAATAGGCACCCATGATAGAAGAGGAGCTGGTCCCCTCAGTGTGTGCCTGAGATACCTCCACCCTCGCCCTCGTTCGTGAGTTAGTATGAGATCCCTCAGGAACTTTGGACTCCTTCCTTTTGTGACTGTCTGAGGTTGGCTCCACTTCCGTCGGCCTCACAGCCTTTGTCTTCTTCTGGGCCTGCTGAGGCTCTTTGCCTTTTTTCTTTCCCAAGCCATACAGTAAACTTGGAGCAGTCATCTCCCAGAGCTGATCAGATATATTTTCACGACGACCTGAAAAGAAGACGATATATCATAACGATACAGTGGCAAAGATTAAACACTTGGAAAAAATAAAAAATTGAGCAAAAAACCACTCACATAATTCTGTCAGGGGGTCGACCCTCAGACCAGCTTCTTTGAGGAAGCGAGGGTTCATCAAATGTTCAAATTTGGCAAGTTCATCCTCTTTCCCTCGTTCCCTCAGGTAGTCAACAATGACCCTCTCCTCCAAGCTGAGTCTGGGGTCTGATTGTGCTTTCATTGAAAGGTTGGACATACCCTTGGTACCCTTGGACTGTCTTCCACGGGCTCGCCCTCGGCGGGGAATTCCCAATCCCTTGAGATAAAGAAAAACCTTTTTTTCAGTCATGATTGGAAGTCTGAGCCACGTGAAGAAGCTTCTTATCGGACTTCCTAGCCCCCAAATGGAAATACCCAGGCTGTTTGGACGACGAGGAGGTGTTGTAAAAAGATATGAACAAATCGGCTGAGGGGTCGTCGGTAAATGTATTCTTCTAAAGAGAGATATAGCTGAGGATAGTCCTCCACGAGTTGGGAGGAATTTGAAAAGGATCAACCCCAAGGGAAGATAGTATGTCAACTATTGCACGGTGCAGAGGGAACCTAACACCTACCCTTAGCATTTGCTCGTAAACAACAATCTCTCCCTCGTCCCCCCTGGAAGACTCTCTCACCTTCAGTTGGGACCCTCATACTTATATTGGATTGTATACCAAAGAGATGCCTCCATATTAAGAGATCACGATCCCTAACTGACGATACATAAAGCCGAGGCGCTAGAAGTATCAACTTGACCATCATCATCATTAGAACTCTCATTGTCATCCTCAACCCTCTCGTCCCTGGATCCCTAAGCCTCGTCACCTATCGGAGGGCCATCTGGAAAGGCTACTTGAAAAGCAAGAGGGGATAGGGCTGTTACAGGGACAACCTAAGAAGGTGCCCTGCCCTCGGTCTGTCAGCTTCGGCTAAGATTAGACGTCTCTCTCCTCCCAGAAGGACCAGCACCCATCGACCATGAGGCTCTCTCATTTATTTCTCCCTTGTATGCCTAACTATCGACTGGACGACAAGACGACCCACAAGACTCAGATGGTACTATTGTGGCTAAAGGAGTGGGGAAGATGGGTCGTACCCAATTAGGGTCGGCCCCTCGTCTTCGCTCGTCCTCTTCTTCTATTCGCCTAATCTCTACAAAGAATTTCTCTATCAGGGATGGAAATTCCTCGGCTAATCATAAAGTCTTCTAAGCATTAAGGGGAAGACCCTACACTTTGAAGGAATTTGTTTAAGATAACTACAAACAAGTTCACAGTTGACTAATTTTGACTTTTGGATCAAACCTAAAGAAATGAACAGTTTTGTGGTTGAACACTCAAGAACAAAGAAAACCTAGTTCGCCGGAAATGAACGCCGGAGAACACGAAAACTTAAGAAATTCCACAAAGATGGGCCAAACCACCACTGGAAGGTGGGGGAAGTACTTTATGATGCCCAAGACCTAAGGCTCAACCCTATAACCCCCACAGTAAGGAGGTTTTACGTCGAAAAAATACAAAGCCAAGAAAAGCTGGGAAAGAAACCCAAATGCAAGAAACGAAACAGAAATTGAAGACTAAAAAGGAATCTATGGGAGAAGAAGTTACCTGAAGACGAAGAAGACGGCTGAGCGAAGCTTGACACAAAAAAAGTTGCAGAAATTGCGATGGAGCTGTTGAGAAGCTAGAGAGAGAAAGCTAAGGCGCGAAGAAGAAGAAGCAAAAAAATGACTTGAAAAATCATTTAAATATCTTGCTACTAAATTGGACCATTAACCAAGGCTGTGCACAACCCACGGGTGAGGCATCATTAGGGCACAAAGTTCTAAGCGGAATGTACAACCACCACATTTAGGGAACTGAAATGACGATGGACACTGACTAAGCAACGTGACAGATGCCACTTATCCATCTGACCACACACTTGAGAATTCCAAGGCAACATTACCCCTCATCCATAAGAACATCGATGGCTAAGGGCTGGGGGGTGATTGATATACCTATATATACCCTCGGCCAGGCCGAGGGTGTCCTCCACCTAGACGAGGGCTCAAGCACAAGATGAGCCCAAAGACTACGGCTCCATTATAGGAAGGATCGTCCAGGATGATCCCCCAACATGGCCCAGACGACCCTTCAAGGGGCCGACCCCTCATCATGGCCCAGAGGACCCTTCAAGGGGCCGACCACTCATCATGGCCCAGACGACAGTACGAGGGGGCGACAGTACGAGGCCACATTCGACCGGACCCAGTGCCAGCATTAACTTTAGCCTCAGCCTGGCATCTTAGGCCGATGGTGACATCATCACAGCGCGTGATTGGGGAAATGCATGGAACAGTGTGCGTGGGACCCATATGGCACGTGGACAAGATCGTTATAACAATATCACCCCCTTACGTGAGGGAATATTATGTTATCATGAATTGCAAGTGGCATATCCAGGTGTCAGCAGGGGATTGGCTAGATCACCATTCACATGCACCATGCATGCTTGGGGGGTACACTATTCCCCCCAAGCCCTATATATACTTGTTACCTTCAACCTTGTAAAGGGATCGATAATTATAACCCTAACTACAACTCTGCTTGTACACATAGTAGAGAGAGAGTGAGCTTATGTGCATTGTATCCAAGGCCATTAGTGCCCATATTCAGTGGATCACACACTCATAGTGGATGTAGGCCTAATTGGCTGAACCACTATACATCATTGTCTTATTCCTCTTATACTCATCCCCTTCTATACACTTACACACATATACATCTCTATGGCTTCCATTGTTGTTATTGTTTGAGCTCATCATCACTTATCTGGTGGTGCTAAATCTTAGCATCATCAATTGACTTCGTTATTTGGACTCAATTAGAACTTTTTTGGGTTAAGATATTTTGGGTAATAATTGAAATGTTTGAAAATTTTCGGAGTTGGAAAATTTTCTTTTTTTTCTTTTTTTTTCTTTTTATTTTTTGTATTTGTCTCATATTTTTTCCATTTTTTCATATTTTTATATTTTTATTTGTGCATTTTTCAATTTTTTTCCCTTTTCATGTACCATTTGGACTTGTTTTTTGAATTTTCTGATTTTCACAACTCCGTGCCAATTTGGGTTTTTCGAAAAAGAGATATCAATTTAGGCACAAGTTAGCTTTCAAAAAAGATATTTTTCACGAATTTTTATGGTTAATATTTTTGGGTGAACAAACGATGTCCTAACTTTATATGTCCAAATACTAATCAAATTACCATATACGTCTCGAGATTAATTTTTATTATTTTTTTAGACATTTTAAACGCGTTTTCAAAACAACATCTCCACTCATTTTTCATAACCGATCAAACAATTATTTATAGATCAACGACAAATTTATCACTGAAAGAACTTTTGAGTTATTTTTAACTTGAATTGATTTAATTACTCGGAAACAAGGATAGGCACAAAAATCTCACTGAGCTAAAGCCTCCACACTTATTTGTATAAGTCATGAATTTTCACTCAATTTTCATTTTTGATCAATTTCGACTTATTGCAATGGATTTTTACAAATTGAGAATTCAAACAAAAATTTAGTGATATTTTTAAAGATTTTAAATTCCAATTTTATTTTTTTTTACTTTTTTAAAAATTTTCAACTTTTTGGAGTTTTTGACATTTTTCAAAAAAAAATTGAGCATTTTATAGTTCGTGAAGTTTAAAGGATGCACGTGTACCCCCCCCCCCCCCCCCCCCCCCCCCGCCAACTTAAACTTTTGCATTGTCCTCAATGAAAATTACTAAATCTAGATAAGACAAGAAAGAGTGTGAAATATAAAATAAGCAAAATTTTAAAATGTAAATGGACAATAGAAAACTCAAACACAAATTGCATTAAACAAGAGATAGAATGTTACATAGTTTCTTATTAGAAATACAACAATGAAAATAAATAAAATATATAATGAAAATCACATGTCCACAAAATTCTAGTGAGAAGGGTCGGGGTGTCGGGATCACGAGCATAAGGGTCTCAAAAGTAATGGGGCAAGTGGGAGCCCGAGCCCATGCTTAGGCAGTAAAGATCATCTTGGATCCACATCATCATTTATGTGTCCTGACAGTAATCGACCCGATATTCCAGATACTCAGAGGTGAACCCGTTGAGACATGCCTCAATTTGTTCCATTTGATTATTGATGACCGCTATGTTGTAGGCATGCTCATCAAAGTCTCCTTCGAAGTCGGGGGTCACTGGGTCATCGTCCTCTTGTGCACCCTCATTGAAACTCCCCTCTTCTTCTTCACTTTGTTCGGTCTCGACCTCTTCCTCTTCTTCACTTGCCTGCCCCATTTCAACATCCTTTAGAATTTTCTAGAGGGGAGGTGGGGCATTGCAGGCTTCTTTATTGCTACAATTAATGGATGTGGCATTGATTGGATTTGGCATGCGGGCTTTGTTACCCCCAAGGAATGACCCACACTTCTAGGCATAGGGTGGTGATGAAGGGGGCATATGGGAGAGAAGTTGTACCATTGGGACAATATGTCGCGGAGGTAATCTCATCAAAGTAGATATAGGTAAGGCTTATTTAGGCCTCCATGTCGAGTAAAAAATAAAGGAAAGTCCGTGCCTCAAACGGATGGCCGAGTCATTTTTGGTACGGAGGATGGTTCAAAAAGTTATTAGATTGGCCAAGGAGGATCGGGCCGTGAGATGCCCGGAAGGGAATATCTCGCGAGTCCATGGGGTATTCAGGGGCCCATCGGCTTCAAAGTTGGAGACGAGAGATGTCCGTGCACCGGTATGGGTAAGTGTAGGACTCAGTATTTGACCCATGTCGCGTGCATCTTGAGTTTGATGATTTGGAGAGTGAGTTTGATCGTGACTCCATCAATATAGGCCTCATAGTGTCCTTGGGACGTGCGGACAAGTGACGCGTAGAATTATTTGATGATAGTCTCAAAGACGGGGTCAGAGTCCTTGGAAAACCACTCTTTCAACCCAAAACAAGAGAAAAGAGAAGTGAATTTCTTCGGTACTTCGTTCCACACGACTATTTGCTCAAGAAACAAGGTGTGTCGAGTGTCGAAATATTCGTGGCACCAATTTCATTCTTGGGTGGAACGGAATGTTTGTCAGTCTTCATTCTCGCCCTCCATGTTGGTGGAATTTTATTTATTGAGATATGTCTTGGGGGCCATGTGGAGAGATGGGAATTATAGGAGGAACTTAGAGAGAAATATAAGAGAAGAGAGAAGGTTTAAGGTGTGAGGAGTAATGGTGGAGGGGTGGGGTATTTATAGGTTCGAGGTGGTGTGAAAGGGTGGGAAATGAAATGGTTTTTAGGTGGGAAATGGAGGGATATCGAAAAATGAAAGGTTTTGGAGGTGGGAGAAATTTTTTTGGATGTATTTTTGTGTTTGGGGGGGGGGGGGGGGAAGGAAAGTATTAGGATGGAGGGAAGGTGAAAGGGTTGGAGGGAAGGGGGAAAATTGGGGAAAAATTACAAGTTAGCAGCACAGAAAAGCGAACCTATTCTCCCTGGGGACCGAACCAATTCGATCAACAAACCGGTTCGCCCCTAGGACCGAAGAGATTTGGTCTGGATCTCTGCCAAGACCAAACCGTCAGCTCTGAGGGTTGAGTTTTGGGACCAATCCCCTTCACTGAGGGTTAGATTTTCTTAACACCACTTTTTACATTTCTATTTCTCTCTCACAATTCTCCCACTCCATCGAGTACGAGGGTTTGGTTTTAAAAATTCTCACAAATTTCAATCGAAATTCACCATTTTTGACCGAAAATCATCATTCTCATCGTGCTCATTTTTCACTCTCGGGACAGGTCTCGAAAAACCAAAATAATTCCTCTATTGCTAAAACGCACTCGACTCACTCCTAAACACTCTACGTACTCATATTGTTGATGTAAAAAACTAGATCGCTCTAATTATTCAATCACAGATAAATAAAATGAGACAAAGATTTTTAAAGTGGTTCAGCCTTATAAGAATGGCCTAGATCCACTGTTATGTTATTGCTGAGTGTTGTGGAATTCTTGATTACCAGTTCTCTCAAGAAATTCCGGTCCCCTTGAATGAGGGTGATACAAGGTATTTATAGCCCTTAGGCTGTATATGAAAAAGGTTGATACATTAAATGATATACATATGAAATGGTAATACATTTAATGCAACGTGTGCGTCAAGATGATCATTCAATGAATGATTGAACTGTTGATTATCTGGCAGTTTATGCTACGGCCGAGATGCAGCTCGGACCGCCTTAGTTCCTCGGAGCGCTAGAGTACCTCGGAGTGCTAAAGTACCTCGGAGTGCTAAAGTACCTCGGAGGGCTGAGGCTCCTCGGTGTATCCTCGTAGCTCGGAGAGAACATGAGTTGGTTGGGGAAATGAACTTCCTCATTGTTATTGTGCCACGTAGGTTTGACAAATGTCTTCGTATTATTCGCCCACATCAGCATATTAATTTTGGTATCAACAGAAGCCCCCAATTTTCATATTTAGAACTTTGAGGAGTATGGAACATTCTTTCTCGGTATATGGAAATATTAAATGACCTTCCTGGATTTTAGGAGCATCGTATTTGAATTTATTTCCAAATTCACAGAATCCGCCTTTTTTTTCGACTTTTTACGAGCGCTTCGATCTTTGTGCCCTTTTTTGTCCTTTTAGCCGCCGGAAGTTCGACAGTTTCTTTTTGTAATCATTTCCTTCGCAGCTTCCCAAGGTAAAGTATTTAAACTTCTTAGGTAACCAAACCGTCGTCTACCTTTTCCAATTTTCTGCATTCAAGCTTTTCGAATTCTCCAGTCTTTCTTTCTCTTGTGCGTTCATCCTTATTTTTCGTTCATTGTCAACAGACCTCCTTTCTTCCTGTAAGATCTTCTTCCTTTCTTCTGTATTTCTTTTATTCAGTATGGTTTATATTGTGGAGTCTGTTGAGAAATTTCGTTCCAATTTTTCCATTCCTTCCTGGGTAACTCTGGAAGTTCTTTCTGAGCCTTTAGATTATTTTCGATTGGCTGAGGGACATTGGTTCCCCAGTCTATTCATTGCTGAATGTGGATTTTCTTTCCCGCCAAATCCCTTATGTTTAGAGTTCTGTCAATACTTTGACGTTGTTCCTACAAAAATAGCCCCCAATTCATGGAGAATAATTAATGGGGTGTATAAATTAAATCTAACTCATGGAACTCGTATAGGGATTCTTGAAATTATGTTTTGCTATAAATGGGCTATTTTAGATAATGTTTACTACTTAAAAACTAGGTTTTTAAATAGGGCTTTTGTAGTTAACCTCCCTGATGCAAATAGAAATTATTTTGATCATGGGTTAGTTTTCAAAAATTGGCAACATGCTCCTTTAGTCAGAGACAGAGTGTATGAAGGTCCCAAATGCCCCCCATATGGCAATGGGATAGGTTTATTCTCATTTTCCTTTACTTATGAAATTATGCTTTTATCATGTTTGACAAAATGTATGACTGATATCTCATTATGTATTTATTTGCAGTTGATAGCAAAAGAAAAACTCCAAAAGAATCAGAGGTTAATATTAAGCATCTGAAACTTATTTGGGGTTTGCATAAGAATGTTGCAGACGAGCACATCAGGTCTGCATCATATTTGTTGCAGTATAGGAGCTATACGACTTCTTATACTGCTCGTCCTGTTGAGCCAGCTTCAACTCCAGAGGATTCTTCTTCAGATTCTCACATCCCTTTAAGTCAAAGAATGGGTAGGAAAAGAGCTCCCCCTGCTCTATTTGATGACACTACTTCTGCTGCTGAAGCCAAGAAAATCAAAGTTGATGTCCCAGAAGGGACTAAGAAGGTGGATGTTGCACCTTCCAAAGCTGCCGAGAAGCCCCCACTGGCTCCGAGCAAGAAGGTTGCTCCTGTCGAGATGACTGCTATCTCTCCGACCAAGAGCTCTTCCTTGGTTGAAACTACCGAAGTCCCTTTGAGGAGATTGAGGAAATCATCCTCAGTCAATTTGGCTGAAACTGTCTCTTCTCCACCATCTGGTGTTGTTGGTGTTCCAACCATCATTCCTCCGAGCTCTGCAATGAGCTCGGTAAAAACTTGGATCATACCCAAGGTCCAAGGAATTGATGAAAATATTTCCAGGGATATGATGACATCCTTAGCTACTCGTCACCTTGCTTCGGTAAATTTCTCACATTCTGAATTTCCTTTTTGTCTTTGAATACTTGTATTTTTGCACTGACCTATCACTTTTTCCTTTGTTTAGCTGGTGAATTGTTTTAATAACATTGTGAAGAAAGCCGAAGCTATTAAAGCTTCCAGCTCCTCGTCAGGGGTAGAGGATGCTCTTCTGGGTTTAACCTAATCTTTGAAGGATTCTCGTCATCAGTATAACGAGGACAAAGCTGAATGGGAGAAAAAGTTGTCTATAGTTGAGGCCGAGAAGGTGAAGTTGGCTGAGACCTCCAAGAGTTTGGAGGATAAGGTGAAAAGTTTAGAGGTCGAGCATCAGAAATATGACGACAAGCTCAAGAACTTTGGAGAGATTGAAGATAAGCTGAAAAAGGCAGAGGAAGAATTGTCTGCCCTGCAAGATATCAAGGGCCAGAAGGAAGAATTGGATGTGAAGCTCTCCTCGGAGAAACTGAAAAGAAAGTTCACAGTTAAAAAATCCTTCAGCGCTGGCTGGGATAAAGGATGGGACAAGGGGATTGCTGCGATGACATCCCAAGTTCAATATGGGAAGTTGAAATACTTCCGAGATGGTTGGGTAGCTGCCCTGCAGGAATTGAAGATCAAAGAAGATTCTGGGCTATTCCAGCTACACCTCCCTGGTCCTCCCCCACCAATTGTGGAAGAAGAAGAAGATGAGCCTATCTCTGATGAATCTTCCATGGCTATAGGTGATCAAGTCCTTGCCTCTCTTCCTTCTGCCAACGAGGACATTTCTTCCATGCCTCCTCCTCCTGAGAAAATTTCAACTCATGCTGATCAAGTTGCTGTTACCACCGAGCAACCAAGCTCCTCGTCCCAGCCTCCCGAGAAAGTCTTGGGAGACAAGGAAAAGGTGTGAAGTTGTTCGGTATCATCTCTATCTTTCATTATTTGTAATCAAACAATGTAATCCTTTTGTGATCTAATAAAATACATCTTTGTTCATCTCTGTTGTTGATGATTTGTTTTTGTTGATTGTTGTCTTCTTCTCATCCTTAGTTTATGGCTAGAATGGAACTAATATCTGCACATGATACAAAGCTGATGCAGCAATGCCACGAATATTATAAAGCTGGTCATACAGACCTTAGTACATCAGAAATAGCTGACATCCTTGGTCATGATGCTACAGATCAAGCAATTGAGGCTTATCGGTACTTGAAGGATTTACTTGACCGAGCTGTGGCCAACAACGTGGCCTACTATGACTTGATTGAGGAACTTCATTATTCCTTAGAAGATCTCCAAGGTCAGCAGAATGAATTAGTTGCTTTGCTGCACAAGGAATATTAAAATAGATATCAACAGCTTTCTTCTGAAACAGGCCATAAAAAGATCCTTGCTGGATACGATGTTAGGGAAAGAACTTTAAAAGGTGAAGTTGAGGCCTGCAGGCAGATTGCTGAGTTGCTGGAACAAGAGAACAATAATTTGCAGAAAAATCTGGCACAGTATGAATCTGCAGCGTCATCTTCCACTGCTTTAGTACAAGTTACCGATGAAGGTTTCTCGTTCTTAGAGGTTGAGAATGCCAAATTAAGGCAAGAACTGGATAACTTAGGAAGATCTGTTATTTCCACTACTGCTCGGGGACGAGGAAGAGGATCTCGTGGGCAAGGAAGAGCTGTTCAAAATGTTGTCGAGGAGCAAAATTATCCACCTGCTCGGAGTCGATCAAGGGTTCTCAGTCGTAATGTTGAAGAATCTCGCACTCTGTCAACATTAGAAACTCAAGCATACCAATTGAATGCCAAAGTTCGGGCTTTATCTGAAATGTCCAAGAAAAATATATCTTTGGAAGATCAACTTACTGCAACGAAGTCTGCTTTGAATGATAAAGATGTTTTTGCCAGGAGCCTTCACGAACAATTGGATAGATTAACCTTCCAATTCCATAAACAGCCCAGGGAATTTTGGATGGCAGGATACAATGAAGCCCTTGTTCATTTAGATGCTCGTATTGAACATGCCAATAATGAAGGTTATAAGCAAGGGTGGTTGAACTCTCTGGGTGTACTGAAATTGGAGCAAGGGCATTTTTTATGGGATTATCATGCTCCAGGGTTACTAGACTTGCCTGTGCCACCTTTCAAATTGGACATGGAATGGATCCCAGCTCGTTCTATTCCTCGGAGTTTAATTTCAAAATACCTTGGCGACTATAGTCTTCATTCTCAGACTGAATTATCTCGTCCTGAGCATCTCTTGGATACACCTTCTGTGATGAACGTCAGAATGCTCAGAGATATTAATTTCATCAATTCTCCTCTTTGCCTGGAGGATCCTCCTGCCGGCGAGGAACCTGTTTCAAAAGCTAAAGGAAAGAAACCAATAGAATAGGTTTTTCAATGTAATAATTAGCACATATATGTAGCTTGTAATATATTTTGACCTTAATGAAAGAATTTCATTTTCTGTTTGCAAATTTGTATTGCGATTGTCTTGTGTTTATCAAACATTTTTACATTTGTGCATATGTATCTGTTAAAAAGATAACAATATGGTGCTGTTCATCAACCAACTTAGTAATCAAACTTACAAATATCAATGTTGCTCAATAAAGTAATGAGTATAAAATGTTTAAAATGTTTCCAACCAACCAAGGTTGTTAAATTGTGTTTGTCGACCAACTACAGTTGATGGGTTTTTATCCCCGACCAACCATACTTGGTAAACTTTTTCATAAAATGTGTCCGACCAACCATGGTCGATAATTTATCCTCGTCGACCAAGTATACTTGATCACCGACCAACTATACTTGGTCTAGTTTGGAATTCTTTGTATTTTCTGGAATGATTTTACCTTCCGACCAATTTGTTGGCCTATTTTCAAATCAAATAATATTGTTCTTCCCTCAACCGTAATTGATTATTGAACTATCAGGTTCTTTCGAACTATCTTGTCCACTAGTTATCTTACCAACCTTAGTTGGTCACGCTAGTGTACGCCTCCTAACCAAAGGAGTATATTTTTTGGTTCTTTCGAACTATCTGTCCACTAGTTATCTTGCCAACCTTAGTTGGTCACGCTAGTGTACGCCTCCTAACCAAAGGAGTATATTTTTTGGTTCTTTCGAACTATCTGTCCACTAGTTATCTTACCAACCTTAGTTGGTCACGCTAGTGTACGCCTCCTAACCAAAGGAGTATATTTTTTGGTTCTTTCGAACTATCTGTCCACTAGTTATCTTACCAACCTTAGTTGGTCACGCTAGTGTACGCCTCCTAACCAAAGGAGTATATTTTTTGGTCTCGCCCTTTTACCAACCTGAGTTGGTCGTGGGTTTGAACTATCGTCTTCTTTTTGCTGTCGAGCAGCATAGTGTACAACACTAGTATTCCCCGAAAAACTTTCAAACAAAGGAGAGGAAAATGGTGAAAACATCATCGTTTTATTCATATTGATGAAACCGTTGTACATTTTACATCATTGATAATACTTGCGAAGGTGTTCAGCATTCCAAGCATTCTTGAATTCTTCTCCTTCTAGAGTTGCTATTCGGTAAGTTCCTGGTCGAACAAAATCTGTAACTCGGTAAGGCCCATGCCAGTTTGCCTCCAATTTATTGTGTTTCTGAATTACCTTCTTTAGCACATAATCTCCTTCCTTTAAATCGCATTTCCTTACCCTTTTGTTGTAGAAAAGAGCTGTTCGTTGTTGATAAGCAGCATTCCTAATGGATGCCTCTTCTCTGACCTCCTCGAGCATATCCAAATCTAGTCTTCTCATCAAGTCACTGACAGGAGAATTGAAATTCAGTACTCTATGCGTTGGAAGACCCAACTCGGCAGGTATTACAGCCTCACTTCCAAATGCCAGCATATATGGTGATTCTCCAGTCGCTGCTCGGGGAGTTGTTCGGTAAGCCCACAATACTGATTGTAGCTCGTTAATCCAGTTAGCTTTAGCTTCACTTAGCCTTTTCTTCAAACCATTTAGCAGTGTTCTATTCGTCACTTCAGTCTGTCCATTGCTTTGAGGATGGCCTGGTGCTGAATGAACCTTCAAAATGTTCGACTGATGACAATAGGCAGCAAATTCCTCGTTATCAAATTGGGTTCCATGGTCTGTGATGAAGGCATGAGGGAGACCATATCGACAGATGATATTCTTCCAAACGAACTGGTATACCTTCTCGTACGTCATGTCGATAAGGGGTTCAGCTTCTACCCACATAGTAAAATAGTCTACTGCGACGACGAGGTACTTGAATCTTCCTCGGCTGGTCGGCAATGGTCCCACCAAATCAATTCCCCACATGGCGAATGGCCAAGGGGGAGTTATGGGTGTCAACAATGCTTGTGGAGTTCGTCGGATAGAGGAAAAACGTTGGCACTTGTCACATTTCATAGCATAGGCTATACAATCAGCCCTCATCGTCGGCCAATAGTATCCTTGAGTCATTACCCTTTGTAAAAGTGTTCGACCTGCTACATGAGCTCCACAAGACCCTTCATGGATTTCTTCAATCAATTATTTCACCTCGGAGGGATGTACACATCTCTGCAAACCTGCCATAATCCATCGTCTATATAAAATACCATTAGTTAATACATATCGAGCAGCTTTATACTTCAATTTTTTGGCAGCGAGCTTATCCTCTGGCAATCCTCCCTCTTCAATATATACTCTGATGGGATCCATCCAAGATGGTCCTAAATCAAGGGTAATAACATTCATCGTCAAGTTTTCATTTATGCTCCGACTTTCCAATACTTCAATTGGTATTGTTATTCGCAGCTCGGTACGAGTAGCTGATGCTAGTCGGGCCAATGCGTCTGCTTGTACATTCTCCATCCTCGGTATTCTCACCAATTGAATGGCATCAAATTCTGTTAGTAACTCCATCACCTTTGCATGATATTTTGCCATTAAATCTCCTTTAACTGCATATGTTCCTATCATCTGATTTACAATTAATTGAGAATCACTGAATACAATTACTTGCCGTGCTTCCATAACTTTTGCTAAGTTTAAACCTGCTATCATGACCTCATACTCAGCTTCATTATTAGAGGCTTTGAATTGGAATCGTAAAGCATATTCCATATCAATCTCGTCTGGGGTGTTCTAAACAATTCCTGCGCCGCAACCTGCTGTGCAAGATGAGCCATCTATATATAATCTCCATATGGGTAACCCGTCTTCAAATTCCTTATCTGACAGGGTTCCTCGGTGAAATATTTGTTGCTTCTTTTCATCCTCCCTTGACACTTTTCGTTCCTCATCGACCATCTCTCCTCGCTCTTTTACCAACCGGAGCTGGTCTGAGCTCGAAATTGACGATCTGTCTTCATCCATAAGACCTTTTACCAACCGAAGTTGGTCTGGGTTTATGTCTGTTGATCCTGTAACATCCACAGGTTGGTCAGCGAGCACCCTTTGCTCCTCGGGGGTATCAGGGTATGTAAACTCTGCTATAAAATCTGCTACAGCTTGCCCTTTTAATGATGATCTGGGTTCATACACAATATCATATTCATCGAGTTCTATTGCCCAGTACATCAGTCTTCCTGATTTTTCTGGCTTGTGAAGGGCTTGTCTCAATGGCATGTCGGTATATACGACGATTGTATGGGCCTGGAAATATGGCCTCATTCTTCTACTTGCTTCAATTAATGCCAATGCCAATTTTTCTAGCTTTGGATATCTGATTTCTGCACCTCGAAAAGCCTTACTTGTGTAATAGATGGGTTTTTGAATTCCATTCTCCAATCTAATCAATGCTGAGCTAACTGCATTCTCTGATACTGCCAGATACAAGTACAACTTCTCTCCTGTTATTGTCCTGGACAACAATGGAGGTGCTCCCAAATACTTTTTCAAGTCTTGAAAGGCCTTCTCACATTCATCAGTCCACTCAAAAGTTTTTCGAAGTGTTTTGAAGAATGGGAGGCATTTGTCAGTTGCTCGGGACACAAATCTGTTGAGCGCTGCAACTCGTTCTGTAAGACTCTGCACTTCTTTCTTTGTTGTTGGAGATCGCAACCCTAAAAGAGCTTTGATCTTATCTGGATTTGCTTCAATGCCTCGCTGGTTGACAATGTATCCGAGAAACATTCCTTCTCGTACTCCAAATGTGCACTTCGTCGGGTTAAGCTTCATCTGGTATTTATCCAGTTGATCAAATGTCTGAGCTAAGTCAACTAAATGATCTGCAGCTTTCTTGCTTTTTGTCAGCATATCATCGACATAGACTTCCATGTTGCAACTAATTTGTTCGGTGAAAACTTTGTTCATCAACCGCTGGTATGTCGCTCCTGCATTTTTCAAACCAAAAGGCATAACATTATAGCAATAAGTTCCCCTAGGGGTGATAAAAGAAGTACTTTCCCTGTCTTCAGGTTTCATTTTGATCTGGTTGTAGCCAGAATACGCATCCATGAAGCTGAGGAGCTCATGTCCCGAGGTAGCATCCACTAGTTGGTCAATTCTGGGCAATGGAAAATGATCTTTTGGGCATGCCTTGTTGAGATCAGTGAAATCAACACACATTCTCCATTTATTGTTCTTCTTCTTTATCATCACCACATTTGCCAGCCAGTCTGGATATTTCACATCTTCAATGAATTGGGCTTTCTGGAGCTTCTCAACCTCCTCTTGTATGGCTTGATTCTTCTCGGGGCTAAATACCCTTCTTCTCTGCTTTACAGGCTTGATCTCCTTATTCACATTGAGTTCGTGACATAAGAAGTTTGGATCTATTCCTGGCATGTCCTCATGACTCCATGCGAAAGTTTTCTTCCTGTTTCTCAAGAACATTATCAACTCTTATTTTATTGAAGCATCCAACGACGAACCTATCTGGGTTACTCGTTCAGGGTGCTCCTCGTCCAAAATAACATTTTCTGTAGATTCTACCACCCGTCCTTTTACAAGTTGGGATTCATCCCTGGGATCAAGAGTTTCAATTTCTGTACCTTCCTCCACCTGGTAGGTAATAGTCTTTTTCCTTGATTCCTCAAGCTCCTCTTGCTCGGCAGATGAATAATAGCATTCCTGAGCTATTTTTTGATCACCTTTCACAACTCCTACTCCGAAGTTTGTTGGGAATTTTAAGCATTGATGCACTGTAGATGGAACTGCTTCGAACTTCTTCAAACCAACTCTTCCCATGATGATGTTGTAGGCTGACTGCACATTCTTATCCATCACAAAGAAGCGTATTCTTTCTGTTCGACAAGCAGGCCAAGTTCCAATGAATATGTCCAACTTGATCGTCCCAAGTGGAAAAACTTTCTCCCCAGCAAAACCCAGAAGGGGTCTATGATAAGGTTCCAATTGAGATAATTTCAAATTCAAGCTATCAAAACATGAATAGTACATGATGTCTGCCGAACTACCATTGTCCACCAATACCCTTGAAATCACCACATCTTTCATCCTCATTTTGATCACCAAGGGATCGTCGTGAGGGTACAGAACACCTGCCAAATCGTTTTTTGAAAAACCAATAACTAGCTTCTCTTTATTTACCTTCCTCGGACGATCATCCTCGGCAAGATTTATTCATTGAATATATGAGCAGGCTTGAGCCTCTCCGAGATAGGCCTTTCTTTCTGCAGTAAGGTCTCCCCCTCCAGCATCTCCTCCTGTAATAACATTACAATCAAATGACCCAAAATGTATGGAAAATACCTCTCGTTCAGGCTGTCTTGGCTTCTTTGGAAGATCGATGTCTTCATCTAGATCATCTTCATGATCTCTTTTCTTTTTCTCCTCCGTCCGACGAGGAGATCTGGAACGATCTCTAGTTCTATCATCATTCTTCCTTTTACCTCTGCGATCTACATACTTTGATAACTTTCCTCTTCGGATGAGCGTTTCAATCTCGTTCTGAAGGGCTATGCAATTTTTGGTCGTATGGCCATGATCTTTATGGAACTCGCAATATTTGGCCCTATTCCTCAGGTCAGGATTGGTCCTCAGTTTATCTGGCCACTTGATTTCTTCGTTATTCTTGATTTCTTCCAAAACATGATTAATACCCATCTTTAATGGAGTATAATTATCATATTTCTTCAGGACTTCCCATGACGTCCTATTATTCTTGGAGTGCTTGTCACTACCATTACCTTTTTGATCTTTCTTCTTAGATTTGTCAACCTCCACCTTGGTTTCTTTATCCATATTCTTCTTCGCAGCCATAGCCTCCTCGGCATTCATGATTTTGGCCGCTTTTGCCATCAACTCCGACATAGTTTTAGGTGGATCTTTGGCCAAAGTATAGTATAACTTGTTAGGCAGCAATCCACTCATCAAAGCAGTGATCGCTGTCTTTTCTTCGTAATCTATGACTTCCAACTTCTCGTTATTGAAACGAGTTATGTAATCTCTAGTACTCTCACCTGATTTTTGTCTAACACTTAACAAGTGCGCTACTCGCTTTACCGGCTTTGCTCCAAAACATAAATTGCCAATGAACAACTCGGCTAACTGAATAAAAGTCGAAATCTTACCCCGAGGAAGATTGTTGTACCATATCTGTGCAGATCCGGTAAGAGTTCCCGAGAATGCTCTACACCTCATCTCGTCGGGGACATCATATATGTCGGCAGCAGCTTGGTATTGTTCTATATGAAGAACAGGATCTGTCTTTCCATCATATTTAGGGGTCACTACAGGTGCTTTGAATTTTGATGGTGTAGGAAAATTCACAATGGCCTGCACAAAAGGTGTCCCTTGAACAAAAGTTCTCTGTAAGGGATTCCTTTCTTTAACCATTTCTCCAAGTCTATCCTCCAATCGCTGAATGGAACCTTTCCATGCTTTATTTCCTTCCTCGGGCTGCTTAGTCCGAGCAATTGATTGTTCTGACGTAGCTTCCTGAGATCTATCTCGACGAGTAGCTGGTCGTGATTGTGCTGATCCTTCTCTCAAACCTGATGGTGGTCGAAAGCTTCTCGATTGGGCTCTAGGTGGACTCATATTTCTCCTTGGTCCTAACCGACTGAAAGGAGATACCCTGCTTAATCTTTCCAGGGCGCTAGTTCTCTCCGGAGAGAGGGTGATATGTTGATCTGTATCCGTAGCCCGTATCGATGAAGTTCGCCCAGGTTGATAAGAAAAATCATTAGATTCTTCATTACGATATGACCCAGTACGCCTGGATTGCGATTGCCCACGATCACTCCTTTGCCTTGAATGGGTAGGTGCACCGCCGTGAAGAGTTTGAATGAGTTGCCTCATTGTTTCTTGCATGGCGGTTTGTCCTTCAGCCAGATTCGTCATAATTTCAGCCAGATCTGGAGGTGCAGATGGATTTGGAGGATTTCCAGCATTTCCAGCATTTCGATTACTGGATTCTGGATTATCTGCCATTGATGATAAATGATTTTTGGTGAAAAACGATAGCAACAGTCGTTTCCCACAGACGGTGGTGTGAAAGGGTGGGAAATGAAATGGTTTTTAGGTGGGAAATGGAGGGATATCGAAAAATGAAAGGTTTTGGAGGTGGGAGAAATTTTTTTGGATGTATTTTTGTGTTTGGGGGGGGGGGGAAGGAAAGTATTAGGATGGAGGGAAGGTGAAAGGGTTGGAGGGAAGGGGGAAAATTGGGGAAAAATTACAAGTTAGCAGCACAGAAAAGCGAACCTATTCTCCCTGGGGACCGAACCAATTCGATCAACAAACCGGTTCGCCCCTAGGACCGAAGAGATTTGGTCTGGATCTCTGCCAAGACCAAACCGTCAGCTCTGAGGGTTGAGTTTTGGGACCAATCCCCTTCGCTGAGGGTTAGATTTTCTTAACACCACTTTTTACATTTCTATTTCTCTCTCACAATTCTCCCACTCCATCGAGTACGAGGGTTTGGTTTTAAAAATTCTCACAAATTTCAATCGAAATTCACCATTTTTGACCGAAAATCATCATTCTCATCGTGCTCATTTTTCACTCTCGGGACAGGTCTCGAAAAACCAAAATAATTCCTCTATTGCTAAAACGCACTCGACTCACTCCTAAACACTCTACGTACTCATACTGTTGATGTAAAAAACTAGATCGCTCTAATTATTCAATCACAGATAAATAAAATGAGACAAAGATTTTTAAAGTGGTTCAGCCTTATAAGAATGGCCTACATCCACTGTTATGTTATTGCTGAGTGTTGTGGAATTCTTGATTACCAGTTCTCTCAAGAAATTTCGGTCCCCTTGAATGAGGGTGATACAAGGTATTTATAGCCCTTAGGCTGTATATGAAAAAGGTTGATACATTAAATGATATACATATGAAATGGTAATACATTTAATGTAGCGTGTGCATCAAGATGATCATTCAATGAATGATTGAACTGTTGATTATCTGGCAGTTTATGCTACGGCCGAGATGCAGCTCGGACCGCCTTAGTTCCTCGGAGCGCTAGAGTACCTCGGAGTGCTAAAGTACCTCAGAGTGCTAAAGTACCTCGGAGTGCTAGAGTACCTCGGAGTGCTGAGGCTCCTCGGTGTATCCTCGTAGCTCGGAGAGAACATGAGTTGGTTGGGGAAATGAACTTCCTCATTGTTATTGTGCCACGTAGGTTTGACAAATGTCTTCGTATTATTCGCCCACATCAGCATATTAATTTTGGTATCAACACATACGAATCCAAAAATACAATCATACTCGTCAAGGGTACGACGACCTCTCTCTGAAAAACCTACTCATCCCCGTATATTGGGTCTAATAATAAAATTATCTCCACTTCCCTGATACACGCTTCTAGATACGAATTTAAGCCTTGTCCATTAACTTTAAACTTGCTCCCATCCTTAGGATCCTCCACTTCTATAGCACCGTGTGGGAATACTTCCTTCACAACGAATGGTTCGGACCATCACGATCATAATTTTTTGGGAAACAAATGTAAACGAGGGTTGTAAAGGAGCACTTTTTGACCCGCATGAAACTCTTTACTATTTATATTTTGATCATGGGAAAGTTCCATCCGTTCTTTTGCGATATGTGTGCTCTCGTGTGCATTGTTACATATTTCTTCCAACTCATTCAATTGTAGTTTCCGCGTCTCACCGACTTTATCTAAGTTGAAGTTCAACCTATTAATCACCCAATACGCCTTGTGTTCCAACTCAACGAGGAGATGGAAAGGCCTTCCATACACAAAGAGGAATGGGGACACCCCAAGGGGGTTCTTGTACGTGGTCTAACAAGCTAATAGAACATCGAGTAATCGGTTAGACCAAACCCGGCGATTGGGATCAATGGTCTTTTTGGGAATGATTTTGATATCTTGATTTGTTGCTTAGCTTGCATGTTCTTTTGCGGGTGGTAAGTTGTCCCAACCTTGTGGACAAATCCATACTTTCTCAATAACTTTTCAAATATCCTATTGCAAAAATGCCCGCCGTTGTCACTAATGATGTCTTTCGATGCACCAAAACGAGAAAGAATGTGTTCATGAATGAATTTTACCACCATTTTACTATCATTCGCACGTGTAGCTATTGCGTCTACCCACTTAGACACATAGTCTACCACAACATGAATGTATATCAAGCCGAAAGAGGGAGAGAAGGGTTCCATGAAGTACATGCCCCAACAGTCGAACATCTCAATGGTGAAAATAGGGGTCAACAACATCATATCACATCTAGTAATAGCTCCCATAATTTGGCATTTATTGCAAGATCGATAATAAATGTTCACATCTCGAAAGATAGTGGGCCAATAAAGACTGCATTGAAGAATCTTTGCGGTCACCTTTTTCGTGGAAAAGTGGCCTCTACAAGCTTTTGAATGATAAAAGTAGATTACACTTTGAATCTCATCATCCGATACACATTTTTGGATTATTTGGTCGGTGCAATACTTAAATAGATAAGGATTGTCATAAAAGAACATGTACGAACACCTAAAAAACTTCATCTTCTCTTGTAAAGTCCAATTGGAGGGAATGGCCTCGTGACTAGATAGTTCACGATGTTATCAAACCAAGGAAGAGAGGAAGTAGCAAAAAGTTGTTCATCCGAAAAATACTCGTCTATGGGAACAAGATCTTGAGGCGCGTCGAACGAGAGCCTAGATAAATGATTGCCTATGACGTTCTCTACTCCTTTCTTTGATGGAAAGATCGAATTCTTGGAGTAGCAAGATCGACCTAAAGAGGCACATCTTTGCATCCTTCTTGGAGAGGAGATATTTAAGTGTTGCGTAGTTGGTAAACCATATGATAAGTGACCCAATAAGATATGAACGGAACTTATCAAGGGTGAACACTACCGCTAACAACTCTTTATCCATGGTGGAGTACTTCAATTACGGTTCGGTCAAAGTTCGGCTAGCTTAGTATATGACATGGGATTTCTTATCTCTCTTTTTCCCTAAAAAGCCCCTACCATGTATTCACTCCCATTATACATTAGCTTGAATGTATGTCCAATCTATATCTTGAATAATGGGAGCGGAGACGAGCATGCTCTTAAATTTCTTAAAAGCTCTTGGCATGATTCATTCCACTCAAATGGGGCATCCTTAACAAGCAGGTTACTCAAGGGCCTATATATGGAGCTAAAATCCTTAATCAACCTACAATAGAAACCCACGTGCCCAAAAAATGAACGCACGTCTTTTAGTGACTTTAGTGGGGGAAGTTCGGCAATTATGTTAATTTTTTCCCTATCAACAACTTCTATCCCCTTGGAAGACACTATGTGGCCTAGAACTACTCCTTCGGTAACCATGAAATGACATTTCTCCCAATTTAGTACTAGGTTCCTTTCCACACACCAGGCAAGAACCTTTTCGAGATTAGCAAGACACTGGTCTAAATAGGGGTTGAAGACGCTAAAATCATCCATGAACACCTTAAGGCCTATGTCAACCATGTCGATAAAGAGACTAAGCATGTACCTTTGAAAGGTCACGGGCGCATTACACAATCCAAATGACATCCTTTTATAGGCAAAGGTTCCAAAGGTACATGTGAAGGTAGTCTTCTCTTGGTATATCACGTCCGCCTCTATTTGGATATACCCAAAATAACCGTCTAAAAAACAGTAAAATGGGTGGCCCAAAACTCTCTCAAGCATTTGATCCATGAATGGTAAAGGGAAGTGGTATTTTTAGTGCCAGTGTTCAGTTTCTGGTAATAAATCTAAATGCACCACCTTGTGGTGGTACATTTTAGGATAAGTTCCCCTTTTGCGTTCTCAACCACGGTCGTTCCCGACTTCTTGGGATCGACTTGAATTGGATTAACCCATTTACTATTAGAGATGGGATAGATTATGCCCATATCAAATAACTTAATAATCTTTGTTCTCACAAGATCCTTCATAATCGGGTTCAATCGTCTTTGCATTTCCCTATAGGGCTTCACGTCCTCCTCTAGGTGAATTTTGTAGGTACAAATCAAGGGACTTATACCTTTCAAATCCTCAATAGACCAACCAAAATCACCTTTGTGCTTCCTCAAAATAGTCATAAGCTTCCCTTCTTTCCCTTTATCTCGGCTAGAGGAGACAACAATAAGATATATCTCATCCTCTCCCAAATAAGCATATTTAATGTTGGAAGGTAGCTTTTTCAATTCGAGTTTAGGAAATTTAACGTCGAAGGGAACCGCGTAGGATTACCTCAGTGGTAATTCCTCGAATCGAGAGACTTAACTTACGTATCTCACATCGTCCTCAAACTCACCCTCATCTAGCATCTCCCTCATCCTACTTAACTCTCAGTTAAACTCAGAGTACTCTCTCTCGCTCTCGCTAGCCATCACTAAACACACCTCAAATGGATACCTAATGTGATTACTCTCAAAGGGTTCGTGTACCGCGTCCTCATTAAGATCTGTTTTGTGTAAATCCTCTTCATCACCCATTTGCTTGGTAATGTTGAAGACATATTCCCAACTGTGAGTTGCCTTTGTCCATTACGCGTATTAATCAACGTGTTAGCCATAGCTAGAAAAGGGTGGATAAGAATAATGGGAATATTATGACTCGATGGGTAAGAGGTCTCCGTGTCCCACATAAAAAAATCTATTGGGAAGTATAAAGTGTTGACTTGGACGATTACGTCCTCAACTACCTCACGGGGTACCTTCACAGAGTGATCTGTAAGTTGTAAAGTAATTTTGGTGGGCTTAAGATCCCCCAAATCAAGCATCCTATAGACGAAATAGGGTAGAATGTTGACACTCACCCCTAAATCTAAAAAAGCTCTCTCAATTTTATTATCTCCAATAACGCACGAAATGGTAGGGGCGCCCGGATCTTTATAATTCAGCGAGAGGTTGCTCAAAAGTACCAAACTCATATTTTGTGCTAAGAAAACCTTTTTTCTTACCTTTAATTTAAGTTTCATCATGATCAAGTCCTTTAAGAATTTAGCGTACGCGGGTAATTACTTTATAGCCTCAAGAAAAGGTAGGTTTAGCTTCACTTACTTAAGCACCTCTAAAATGTCATCACGCGAGGCCCCTTTAGGAGAAGAGGAGAAGGGACCAACCGTTGGGGGTATGGCATGGCTATAGGGGATTTCACTAACACTTCGGGCCTAATTGTGTCTTCTTTTTAACTCTTTTTTAAGGGGGCATCTTCGACCTCTTGCGCACCGAGAGAAACCTCCTTATCTTTTGGCACATTATGTGGAGGTGGTGGCAAGTCAACAACTCTTACCCTATGTAGAATGGTTACCGCTTTACATTTCTCTTGATTTTTATCAAGAGTAAAACTCACACAGTTTTGACCTTAGGGAGGTCGGTAGCCTTGGTCAGGAAACCTTCTGTTATCTTGGACACTCAAAGTGGATTGCAACTTAGATAGCGGTGCCTTTAAGTCGGTAAAATTTTGAGCATTTTGGTCATTTATCATTGATTGAGTTTGCATAAATTAGGTAAGAATTTCCCTGTGACTCTGCCATTATAGAATCACATAAGTGCGAGAGGAGGCGCTGGCATTGGTAGCAGTTGTTGGTAAGGTGGGAGTGGTGGCGGTTGTTAGGCAACATATTTGTTTGGTTTCAATGATGCATTCGGTTACCCATAATTAAAACTGGGATGGTTTCACCACGAGGAATTATAAGATTTCCCATGAGGAGCATTAAAATTCCCCTTCTAAGCTTCCATCACTTCAACTTGCTCTTAAAGCATAATTTTGTAGGTGGGTATAGTTGGACATTCCTTCATTAAATGTCCCGCCTCACAAATCATGCAAATCTCCTATTTTAAAGCTCGAGGATGACCGGATATATCTCTCCTCCTAGCTTCTACCACGTCTTCTAGATGCTTGGCTAATTGATTAATTTGGAGTTTCAACTCGACTTCCTTGTCCAATTAGTAGAGTCCGGATGTGGAAGGTGCTACTAACGTGATCCTAGCCTTGGATTGGGTGTTCGGATCCGATGTGTCCCAAGATTAAGTAGTCTCGATGATATACTTGAAGTGGGCCTCCGCATCATCCGCATCTAACCCTAAGAACTCTCCCGAACACATTATTTCTATGAGTTTTTTTGAGCTTAGGGTAAGCCCATGATGGAAGTAGGAGATGAGTCTCCACTTCTCAAAACCATGATGTGGGAACATGTTAACCAACTCGTTGAACCTCTCCCAACACTTATCAAAGGGGTCATAATCATTTTTCTTAAAATTTTGAATTTGAGCCCTAATAGAGTTGGCCCTGTGAGCAGAAAAGAACTTAAGGAGAAATTTAGCCTGCATGTCTCTCCACGTACTGATAGAGTTCGATGCCAAAGTCCAAAGCCAAGTCTTGGTCTTGTACTTAAGTGAGAAGGGGAAATCTTGAGACGAATGACGTCTTGGGTGCAAGCTTGATCATTAAACATTTTGCACGCCTCCTCAAATTCTCGAATGTGGAGATAAGACTTCTCCGACTCCATATCATGAAAAGTAAAGAGAATTTGAATCATCCCATTCCTAAAGTGGAATTTCCCCACATTATATGAGAATGTAATGAATCTCAAAGTGACGGTTTGCTCCGGGTATAAGAGGTCTCTTATAGGGCGGTACGACATCACACCATCTCATGTTCCAAAACTAGCATTGTTCGACATCGCACTCACACTTAATGAATCACTATCCTCATTGAAGTTCCTAGATGTTCGACTCGTGGTATGACTACTCGGTGTAGGAGGTGGTACCCAGAAATTTGGAGTGTTTGGAGTGTTATTGCTAGAAGGAGGGATTTGGAGTGGGATGTGTATTTTTCATTGAAGGATTTGAAAGAATATTTCATTTTTCTTTTTATTTTTCTATTTTTTTTATATGTCGATATTTTTATTTTTTTAATTATTTTTTGGGATTTGTGATTTTTTTCTTTTTAAGAATTAGAGTCAAATTAATATCAGTTCGACCTAACCTATAATCTACCTAGTCTCCTGCAATGGCACCAAAACCTTGACGCAACGCAGAATGTGTGTGCTAAGTGTTTACCTGCAGCTCAAGTAACCCGGTTGCTTAAGTAATAACCGGTAAGTCGTGGTCAAATCCTCAGGGAATTAGTCATAAGATAATGACGAAAGTAGGGTTGGCTTCTAAGATCTAGGTTTCGACTCATAAAAGAAAGAAAAGGTGATTTTTGTTTTTCGAGAAAAATTCTATTTCTCTAAATAAATTGAACTAGGCAAAAGAAATTTAAACTAATCAAAGCAAGAACTTAAAACCTTTTTTTTTTTTGGAAAATGGAGTTGGGATCCAATCCCCCAAACCTAGATTATCTCCACTAAATATAAAATTCTCAAAAACTATTTAACTAATTTCAAGAAGAACATAAACTAATTCGAAGCACCAAACATGTGTGGGTGTTAATCTGTACTATATTTAGTCAACAAATTAATTTATGCGAATGATAATATTACCGACACATATATTGTATTCTCAATCACTCTGTTTGCCTTTGACAAACTGAGTTAAGAGACCTACAATATTATCCTCAATAAAATTATCAAACTCTAAGAATTAATCATCTAATTATTTTGAATTTTATATTTAACATTGAAAACCTAAGTTGGGTTCAAGTTCCCCAACTAACTATGAGGTTAGATAGACATGGATGTAATCTTTACGTAATCATCATTATGCAAGTAATAATTATTGAATAACAAGAGAAAATAGATGAATTACTTTACTAAACTGAAGAAATCAAATTGCATGCAAGAATTCACACCAAAGTAAGAAATTCGAACAAAGAATAAATCTTGAATGAATTTGATGATGAAAAGTGCAATTTTTCTTCCCCAATTAGTTGTGGTTCATCAGTTGCATAACTAAGACTAGAATAATGTTAATTAGAATCCTAATAGGCCCAAACAACTGCCAAAAGTCGTCGAAAGAGGTTAAGTTACACCCAAACTACATTAGCAAGAATCTAGGGAAAGATAAAAAGTCCCACTAGAAAATGAACCCTCGGTCCAAATCAAACCCTCAAGGACTGAACCCTTGACAAAAGCGAAATCTCAACTTGCCTATTCTCCTTAATTACAGTTTTACCCCTATATTTCTTCTCAACTTCAAATGGTCATAACTTTTTCACCGTCGATCGGATTGAGGTTTTGTTTCTTCCAGTGTTCTCGTGAGTTTGAGATATTCAACTTTTTTGTTGGCTCCTTCTTCAAATTTTAGCTAAAAATTTCCATTTTCTCCTTGACTTTCCATGCTCTCAAATCTTTCACCGTTTTGAGTTTTCTCTTCCATCCAATTGAATGATTTATCTTTAAAACATTTTAGAAATACACAAAACATGGAATACTTGTCAGAAAGGTTAGTAACACAAATATGAGATAAATTTAGGATAAATACAATGTTTGGGACCGTAAAAAATACTAAAATTAAGGGGATAAATATGAAATATTTGTACTTAAACACGTTTGTTTAGGGGGAGCGATATAACCTTTGGGGATTAATGGAGATTTTGAAGAAGTATTACCTAGTCTTTGATAACTCCTATTATTTTCTTGAGTCAAGTGTTGTGGAGTTAAAAGAATGATTACGAGACTCGAGTAATGTCAAATTTAATTTGGAGTCTAGGTTAGAAAATTTGGATAACATGTTAGGCCCGGTTCGAATCAATGATGACAATTGTGGAATCGACTTCGATGATCCAAATACTTCCGCCACTAAATCCAATACCATGATTTTAGGAGAGTCAACCACAACCAAGCTAGGGTGTTAGAAAAGTTCAACCCTTAGGTAGCATTCATCTTTGTGTCTTCACATGCACACATTACGATATGAAAGGTCAGCTTAGGAATCTTTACTTTGATCATAGAATAGCTCTTAAGAAGTCTAAGAATAAAGTCACTGAGGTTCCCAAAACTCAAGAGCATCATGTCACACATATGTGGGTTAGGAAATAAGATTTGTAGGCTTTGAACAATAGAATTTTTTATTCTTGAATGCTTACACATGATACTTCTCATGTTAAATCTAATGGTTGATTATGTTTGCATGTTTTCATACACTTGCTTTTGTACTTTATATTATATATGCTTGCTAGTTGTATGATATTTATCTTTTGAATTTTAACTTTTCATTTTTTTGCTCTTATTGTGAAAAATACAAAAGATTTTGTTTGTCTTTTGAGTTTAGTTTTCAAGTGGTGTCACTTTTGAAAATAAAGATTAAAAACTCAAAATTTCTTTGTTTATGTGTAGTTTAGTTTTACACATTTCGTATGGAATATCGGTATGTTTGAATCCCATTCCTTCCATATATCCATATGACTATTATTTTTAATGCTTGGATTGTTCTTAATCGTGATTGCATGGAGTTGTTTGACTTTGATTTGCTTGATGGACACACTTTGCAAGGGCTCTTTTGGGTTATAACTTCATATGTTACATGAGCTAAATGAGGTGTTCTCCTATCAATCTAGTTGTATGCATAACATTTTTTTCTATGAGGGATTTGTGAATGTAAGAACCATTGCATGTGCATTTGATGCTTTATTGAAAAATATGAGTGTACACAGGAAAGGGATATAGAAAAGATAAATCTCCTTTGCGTGAAAGGACACCGTTGGCAAGAGCCTACAAGAAAAGAAAGGAAAAGAAGAGAAAATATTGCCATGGCCAATTTTTATCTTTGATTCTTCAAAAGTGTTATGTCTTCAAAATATGAGAGTGAAAAAATGTTATATGTTTATTTTTAGGGTGTTGGATCAATGGGTTTATACAATGAAGCCTTGTTATTTCATGGTTAACGTTATTGATTTGAGAATCATCATGCTCCTAGGTTAGTGTGCATTGTGTTTATTTATCATTTTTGAGTTCATTATTTGGCAGGTGAGGCCAAATTGAAGGTTAATAAACTATTACAGTCAAATAGAACTAGTTGGACATTTTTTGAGTGATTGGGTCATAATTCTCTTGTTGCTAGTTCACGTCGATGCACTCTATACCACCTTTCTTTAGACACATCAATACTATGCTAGTGTGGAGAACTTATGTGTTTTGTATATATATATATATATATATATATATCATTGGTATCTTCTGCATATTAACATATATAGTATGTTTTGTTTTGAGTCTTTGCATTCGCATTTATTCCATGTATGCCATTTTTTTGTCTTCAGTTTTTAGTGGTTTCAAATTGGTATGCTATATGATTATATTTGTATCTTTTGTTGCTTTCTATCATTGATATCACATTTATGCAACAAAATTAGTAATTTTTGTTCATAGTTTGGATTATTTGTTCTTGTGTTGCTGAGTTGTGTTTGTCGTTACATGTTGCACTTTACATCATTTCATGATTTCACTTAATTTCCTTATGTTTATTCGTGTTAAATTTAGGGGGAGTTTGTTTCTATTACGAACCTTATTCTTTTTCTACTCCTGAATAAAAGGGGGAGAAAATAGGGTAGAATTTTTTACCTCAGGGGGAGACGTCATATATTAAGTGGAGATTGTTAAACAAAGGTGGAGGGTTTTTCATATTCAGTTTATATTGTTATATATTCAAGTTTCATTTTAAAGGTGTCTTTACTTGTACAGGTTTGTAATAACACGTCAAGGTTTACACAAAAACAAAGTTACTCAACGTATGTGTCTATCGAATCTATATTTTTTCCTTTTGGGATTAGGGATTGAGTCTTTAGATGAGTTTGATGGCTCGCGTTTTATTTTTGTGTTTTGTCCCCCAATAGCTAAAAGGGGAGATTTGTAAGAAAATTTTCCAAATCGAGTCAATTTGTATATTTTGGCTTAATTCCATTTGGATAAAACCTTTGAGTCATGGGTTAGGATTTGACTTGGTTTATCCTTCAAAAGCTCGTGACGTGTTTGATTGAAGATCATAGAGGACAAGTTAGAAAATCTACATCATTGTGTCATGGTTCTTGCCACGTTTCGTCTTCAACATTCAAGGATCTCAATGGGGGTATAAATGCATTTTTGTTCAATCCTTGGAATTTCATTTGTGTGTTTTCAAAATAGTCTGAGGCATTTTTTATAAAACGTTTAATAAAGAAAAAATGTTTTGGGTTCATTCGAGTGAACTAACCATTGTAGTTATAATGAGATATGATATGGATTTCAAATAAGGTTCCAACGAGGATCGAACGAGAATTCTCCACATTACCAAAAAATCTCGTTAGAAGATCGTTCAATCTCTGTTTGAACGACTTTGTATGTTTCGTTCGAATGAGTTTAATTTTTGTTCAAATGAGATTACGTACTATGTTTGAACGAACCTAATGTTTTCATTTGAGATCTTGAAAATCATATTTTCATAAATAGGCGTGATGGTAATGCTTTTATGAGAGAATTTTGAAAAAATTAATTTCCTATTTATAACCAAAAGCCTCCAAACCCTAGTTTTCACCCAACTAGTTTGAGATTCAAGATTCAATCTTTTATGCTAGTTTGAGATCTCTGTTTTCCACTAAAGTTTGTGCAGTCATCATCATATTATTTAGTAAGTTTCGTGTAGTGGATTTTGTGCGTGTTTGATGTTTCGATACAATGGACTTCATATTGCATGACAATTACTAAACCTGGATCAGTGGATACCGAGGCATTTGTAAACTCATACATTGTGGAAGTGCGTAAGTGAACTTCTACGTGTCGTTATAAATAAAGTCTAAGGTGATGATACGAGAAATCGTCCACTTGTCATTCTCGTACCAGCAAATCAAGAGTAAAGTGTATAATAAACAAACAAAGCAAGTAAATAGAGAGAAGACAAGATATAGAGTGGTTCAGCATCTAAAATAGGCCTACGTCCACTTTGGTGCACTACACTCATTAGATGCGTTACATTGTACAGTATTATCAAGCCATATGAGGCGTAGAAGTATAAGAATAAAAGAGAATACATGATTGTTGCAATTTCGGGCGTGCCGGAGATCTGGCCACAACGTAGATGAGTAACCCCACGCTATATGTTGAGGTTGTATTGGGAGAGAGTGTGGCAAGGTTTTGCTAAGTGTTGTAGAAACTGCTCCAAGGGAGGGGAACGGTCCGCTTATCTCGAGATATGTACCTTTATTTATAGGAGATATGCGAGTCGTGTCACATGCCCTGAGCATGTGATGTATACCAAGTCTGAGGTTGCTGTAATTGAGAGGGATGCGGCCTGTAAGATAAACAAATTGAGTGTTGCATCCTGCATGAAGCTATAGCTAAAGGGGTCGCACCCTATATTGGGTAGAGCCGCGACCTGTGTATAATCCCAAGAAGTATATGCCGCATCCTGTAGTCGATAGGGACGCACCCTATACTGATTGGGTTCCGTGACTCCTTAGCTTCTGTACAAGCTGTATAACTTCTATGGCAGGATGCGATATTTTTACTATCAATAAGCCCCCAAGTTACAGTGCAAAGAGATTTCGATTGGGGATGCAGCTTAGATCAGTCACATTAGGTGCCGCGATACTTTAAAGGTAACGCTTCATCTTCCCACGCCCTCTTATATAAATTATTCGGGTCGTGGACTTCATTACATTTTCCAAATCCTTAAGAGCATTTCGAGAGCTAAACTCTGTTCATACATCCTCTTGCTTTTTTCGACGACCGTCCAAGGCAGAGCGTGGTGATGCTAAGGCAGTTTGAGGCTGATCATCGTCGATTTCTCCATTTCCAGGTAATTTTTGAACCAACATCCTCTTTAATAGCTTTCATAGTTCATAAATGTTCTTCGAAACTTCTGAATTTTTGTATCACCTCTTCCTAAATTATATATTCATAATTTCTTTCTGAATTCGTATTAAATTTTCCTAAATTGTAGCTGTTTCTCAGAAAAACCCCAATTGCTTGATAGGAACCTAGGGTTTTGATTGAATAATCTTATAACTTCCAAGAATTAAATACATATGCATGATAAATAGTTGTAATTGTTGCTAACTCGTTCTTTGAATCAATCTTCATAGTATGAAATGAACCTTTATTCTTTTATTGCTTGGATAATATGACGGGTATTTTTGTTGAATCCTACTAAATCATAAAACTGTTCTTGTCGTTCTTGAATAAACCCTTCACATTCTAAGTCTTCAATCTTTAAACGAACCAACATTAGATATTAAATTGTTTGAGTGAGAGGCCTCGGTATGTTAAATACCCCTTAAGTAATCTAGGTCTACCCCTCATCCATAGAACATTCCACCATCGATTTAAGCCTCTACGATGGCCTGTAGCTTCTTTCTAGTAGGGTAATCAAAGGATTAAATTAAGGCTCCGCGGCTTTTGATCCCATAGCTTGATGATCGCGGCTGCCAAAACTAGTTTGATAACATTCTCCTTGGGTTCTCAGTTTAGAGTTCAGTATTTTAGTCCATAGTAACTACGGCATGTAAGAAAATAATATCTTCCATCAAATACATATGCCGTAGCGACAATTATCTTTTAGGGCCTTAGAACCTAACCTTTGTACATTTCTCTTTTGGCCTTAATATTTCTTGTTCGTCCCCAATATGATATATTATTGATTCTGTCGCGGCCTTTAAGAAGCCTCAATACCATACTGGCTGCGACACCTAACTGCGAATTGTGCTTTTTAGGTACTGCTGCAGCTATATGAACTTTGACCCGGACGAATTTTTTAGAGGCTTCTGGGTAAGACATTTTGAAACCTCTCCTCTGGATCTTCATTCCGTGCATCCTTTAAAGTCAATAGGGCCTTGTCAACTGAAGAATTACCCCAACTGCATAGTATTAAACTCAGACTCCGTAGATTCTGCCTGTAAGGAGGATTTTGAGTCTACTCCAATGAAAGAGGAAGCCAATTCTAAAAACCAACCTATGAACGTAAAAGATAATACCGCGGCGAGGAGCGCGGCTGATGTTAGGGACGAGCCAGCTGGCCCCTCTGGGAGGGCTGAGAGACCTCCTATTGCGCTTGATATCCGCAGCATTATGACCCAAGAATGGGTTAATAAAGTAGCTGAGGCCTTCGAGTTTCCTGAGGGCTTGATGTGCTCAGCTCCTACCACGGAACAAAGGCCCTGCATGTCCCTAGCTGATGATCGGGTCTGTTTCCCTCTTCATGCGTTTGTGTATGGGATGCGGTTAGCTGTCCCAGTCCCAATTAGGAAATTTTTTGAAGCAATGAAGTTAGCCCCAGCCCAAGTAGACCCCAATGGTTAGAGGTCCATTCTTGCCTCAATAGTTTTATGGAAACATAAGTTTAACAGGGACATAACTCCCGCGGAGTTCTTCCACTTTTACATGCCAAAGGAAAACTCCACGAAATTTACGTGGTATTACTACCTTACTGACCGCAGTAAGGATGAGACCCTCTACATTGGGAGGCCCACCAGTGTAAAAAATTGGAAAGGGAAGTATTTTTATATTTCTGGACAAGGATGGGAGGTTTATCCAGAGGAATCTGAGAGAGAGAGATCACATAGGATGCCGCGGCAGTGGGTACATCCATCCAAACTAGGTACTCGGGGCTACACCTTTAATAATATATCGCGTCATGTTTCGCAATTCACGGGATTCCTTTTATTGTATTGTACTAACATAATCCTCTTGTGCAGCTCTTGATAATTCACTGCTCAGCGAGCGGAAGGAGAGAAGAGTGGGAAGGGCTGCGACCATCAAGGATAAAGAGAAAAAATTCATCACTTTAGTGACCTCTACTTCCATTTTTGAGGCAGGCTACTTCCCCAGCAAGTCCCTTCCAACAAAGATGGTTGCGGAAGGTAAAAATCACCTTTCTTTAGTACTTCGCAGCACTTATCTTCAAATCATAAATACTTAGAATCTTTTCTTTGATTTTTCTTCAGGTGAGGAGATAGATAGAGATCTCTTGAAAGCTCAATTAGCAGAGATGGACCAGGATGACGCTGCCCTCAATAATGATGCTAAGCGAAGAAGGAAGAGAAAGAAGGCACCTGACGCGGACCCAAAAATGCTAAGCCCACTGCCGTAGATGAGGCCGATGTGACAAATCCTACATTGGGGAGGGATATGGTGCAGGAGGTATTTGCTGATGGTGCCACGGCATCAGAAAGAGAAGGCCAATATGATGATGATATTGGCGAACACGTGGACTCGACAGACTTACTGCCCCCCGAAACTAACCACACTGGTGGGCACGAAACTTCACCTATTATTTTTGCCAACTCTTCCCCTTCATGCACTATCATGGCCATAAATGCCAACTTGCCACCACCTCAAGGCAGGCTAAGGGTTGGACCCGATGGCCGTCCGCGGCCTTAGCTCAGGGAAGCAAATCCCAGCTCCTCCTGGGATACAAATGCGAGAGCCGTCCGCAGAATGAGAAAGGTTCTAGAGGTTGTGGATCTAAATTGTTTAGTGGAAGAGGACCACGAGGATTTGGAGCAGTATGCCCTTCATAGCCTATTGCGGGTAACAACTTCTCCCACTTGGCTCTTTTTTGGTTGTTATTAATTATTTACTTGTACTAACTCTTTAGAATTCCAACAGGCCGCGGACGTTGTGGTGGCCCAAAAAATGAAGTATAAAGGGCTCTTCAAGCTTTATAGGGCTACGGAGGCTTCTCATAAGAAGGACTTGGATGCAACCAGGCTTCATCTTTTGAGGCAGGCAAGAGCTCAATTGCCGCAACACTAACGGAAATGAAGCAAGATTTAGAGGTTGCAAACAAGGCAAAGAATGAGGCTGAGCAAAACTTCTCTCAAGTCACAGAGGCTTTGTCAATTACCAAAGCCCAAGCTCTTGAGGCTGTGAAACAAGCCTCTACCGCTCAAAACAAGCTTGCTGCGATTGGAAAGGAAATAGAGAAGATGGCTGCCAATCATGCCGCGGCTATCAGAAGTCTTGAAAGCCGTCACTTTGATGCCATCAGGATGAAGGAAGAGAATCATACCGCAGACTTAAGTCAAGCTACGGATCTTACTGTGGCCAACTTCAAGAAGTCCAAGGACTTTTTCCTGATCAACAACAAAGCTTACCTCCGTGGCTTTCAAGAGTTGAGGCACAGAGTCATCAAGAATTTCCTAGGGGCTAAGGACGAAATCATATCCTCGAAACTGGGTAATGCTGAGCACGACCAGTGTGTGGATGAACTAAGAGCTGCGGCTGAGGAGAGAGCAAGAAAGCAAGCTGAGGAGGCTGCAGTATGAGGTGAAGAGACCGAGACATCTGCAGAAGGTGATGAAGGGGATATCATTGATGATGCGGCCTCGTGAACCAGTATCTTGTAATCTTTAAATTTTTGAACTGCTTGTCAATACAGGATTGCGCCCTTTAACGGATTTAACTAAGGTTGCGACCTATTTTACTGTTGATTATTTCTGCCTTGGTAGCTTTTTTATTCTTTTACTTTGCTTGATTCAATGCTTGAATGAATTGTCTCTATAGATCTTTGATTGCTTGGAACAGATAAATGCCTTTTGAAAAAATGCACTTCAACAATAACGTATGGGTCACAGGCCACGACAACATATTAAATGGAAGTATTGAATAAGGCGGCGGCCATACTTTGTGATCATCTAAACACTTTAGTATCTAATGTCTGTAATCTCAACACTTATTATCAAGGCTATGCATCCAATGCCTCAAACTTAATTTTTTTGCTTGCTTAATTAAACCAACCCTGAATTAGTTTAAGGCTGTGGCACTCTATCGTAGATTACCGCATAAATGCACTTTACATAGGCCGCGACACCTTATAACTGGATCCTCATTATAATGTCGCTTCTTGATCATAGTTGCGGAAGGTTAACTATACTGCTTGCCTTTGTCGCTTAATGAATTCATTTAATGGCCGCGACCATATATTTAGCCCTTAGGAGATTTTGTAGCTTTGGCATGCTTCGCGATTACATCAAAACAGCAATTGCCTTTCATGGCTTTCCTCTAGTCACTTCAATTGCCTTTCACGGAATATGGCTTTTATCTTCTTTAACACCGTCCTTCTATATATAAATGGGATATTATCATTCCTCCCCAGGCTGGGTTATGTTATTAAGCCACCCACAACTGATATATGAGATACTATTAAGCCTCCCCATGCTGGGTTATGTTATTAAGCCACCCACACCTGATATATGGGATACTATTAAGCCTCCCCAGGCTGGGTTATGTTTTTAAGCCACCCACAACTGATATATGGGATATTATCAAGCATCCCCAGACTGGGTTATGTTATTAAGCCATCCACAATTGATATATGGGGTACTATCAAGCCTTCCCAGGCTGGGTTATGTTATGAAGCCACCCACAGCTTGATAAAGCATCCCGAAAGCAAAAAATGGGCATTGTAAGCCCTCGTGGCTAATGATGCATCCCATAAGCTAAGGACGGGAATTATAAGCCCCCATGGCTAATGACACTTCCTGAAAGCTAAGAACGGGCATTGTAAGCCCCCATGGCTAATTACAGCATCCCCAGAGCAGAGAACGGGCATTATAAGCCCTTATGGCTAATAAAAGCTCCTTGAATCCTCAAATGTTTTAGTGAATATGATCATCATATGATAAGATATAGTTTCACATCGTGAGGGGAACTTGTGAGCTAATTAAGAACATATTGTCTCCAATCGAGGTCTGTTTAAGACAAAACGGTCTTTTATAAGATGACATTTCATGGAAATGAGAATCAAAACATGGCACTATAGAGTGAACTTGATTTCATGCATCTATTCATATATATATATGTATATGACTTTGTAAGGCCAATACAAAGTTTAATTTAAAACAACATAGGAAGAGTTTTCACTATAAAGTAGAAACAAATGAAATATAAGGCATAAGCATGAAAAAATGGGCATGTGGTATGTGAGACTAGACTCCATCCCCTAAACATCTCTAAGAAACCTTCGCAGCATTCTTTTCCCAATCAGCCTTTCAATTTCATCATTTAGTGCATAGCACTGCTCAGTGTCGTGGCCATGGTCCAGGTGGAACTTGCACCACTTGGCTTTGTTCCTCTTGTGGGGTGGAGCTTTGAGCTTTTCTGGCCACCTTAGCAGATTGTCCTCCTTAATGGACTCAAATATGTCTTCAATTGGGAAGGCCAATGGGGTGTAGTCCTTAGAGCTCCCTTATATCTTCTATGATTTCCTTTTTCGACTCCTGCTGATCGCTTTTGCGGATGGATCCTCTGGTATTGCCGCGGCAGCGAAGGTTGTTGAAGGAATCCTCCTGGGTGTCACGCCCACGTTGGATGAGGCAGCGACCTCTATTAAGAGTACCCTCTGAGTTAAATAGTTGACTTGGGTCTGGAGTGAGGCATGACTTTCGTAGAGATAATTGAGGTGATTGTACAATTACATAATCTTATCTTTGACTTCTGTGCTCTGGCTGGACGCTCCTTCCATTTTCTGCTTTGTTAGTCGTTACAAAATCTATAATCTGAGACAAAACTAGCAGAAGTGAGACATCTCATAAATATTGGAGTAACCAAGTAGGAAATGGGGATGGAGCGTTTGAACTGCTGCATGGCATTCTGTTGAGGCCGCGGCCCGTAAAGCACACAGGTGTACTGTCGTGGCCTTTGAATGATATTCACCAAGGTTGAGCTGGAGACCATGTAAGTCCGCTCCTTAATGCTTTGGAGCTTATGTGATGCAACTACACTAGTATAGGCCGCGATATGTTAGGCAGTTAAACTACCATGTCGCATCCCGCACTGGGCAGTAGAGGGAACAATCCCAAAATTAAAACCCAGAAATTGATTTTTTCTCCCAACACACGTGGAGAGCATACCTACTAGGGTCTGTTAATGAGAGGATAGCCTCACGGTGCACAGAACGACACAATTTCAATAATAAACCCTATATCATAGGTTGAGAAAGACAAAAATGGGAGTAAATACAATTCTTCCCTAACCATTCATCTTTTCGGGGCTAAAGCCCATCATGCTTTTTAGCACTATCTAGATGAAATGACATCACAGGGGCATGTAAGATAGAGCCAAGGTCATAAAAGAGAGACCATAACAGATCTGAATATACGAAATACCCATTTAAGGGTGTTAATATAAAATAGAGCTCAATAACCAGAATTTACTCGTGAGACGATGATCCAAAGGATCCCCACGAATAAAATAAGGTGTTTAAGAACTCGAAATATAGAGAAATAAGATTGAAATATCTCAGTTCCCATAGATGCCGCCAAATTAATGATACAAGAAATCGTCCACTTTTCGTTCTCATACCAGCAAATCAAGAGTAAAGTGTATAATAAACAAACAAAGCAAGTAAACAGAGAGAAGACAAGATATATAGTGGTTCAGCCTCTAAAATAGGCCTACGTCCACTTTGGTGCACTACTCTCATTAGATGCATTACATTGTACAGTATTATCAAGACATATGAGGTGTACAAGTATAAGAATAAAAGAGAATACTTGGCTGTTTCAATTCCGGGCATGACGGAGATCTGGCCACGATGTAGATGAGTAACCCCCACGCTATATGTTGAGGTTGTGTAGGGAGAGAGTGTGGTAAGATTTTGCTAAGTGTTGTAGAATCTGCTTTGAGGGAGGGGAATCAGTCCCCTTATCTCGAGATGTGGACCTTTATTTATAGGATATATGCAAGTTGTGTCACGTGCCCTGAGCATGTGACGTATACCAAGTCTGAAGTTAATGTAATAGAGAGGGATGCGGCCTGTAAGACAAACGAATTTAGTGCTACATCCTGCATGAGGCTACAGCCAAAGGGGTCGGACCCTATACTGGGTAGGGTCACGACCTGTGTATAAGGCCAAGAGGTATATGCCACATCCTGTAGTCGATAGGGACGCACCCTATACTGATTGGGTTCCGTGGCTCGTTAGCATCTGTATAAGCTGTATAACTTCTGTGGCAAGATGCGATATTTGTACTATCATAAGGAATGAAGACATCATGGCTTTTAAGGTAGTCAAGTCATTATGTAAGTCTTCTGTCATGTCTTTTTGTAATTCCTGACAGTGAATTACATTAGTTGGGCTGCCGGAGGTTTTTTCCATTTGGGCTTCCCCTGTACATCATGCAATGTGATATTGATTCGTTTTATCTTGTATACTCACCTAGATGCATATTTTAGGTTAATATAAAATTAGTTAATCAGTTTAACATAACTTTATATTAATCAGTGCTAAGTTTAATTTAAATTTGAATTTTTCTAAAATATTGGTGTTTGTGTTTTGGACCTTATCCATATAAACCCTTTCCAGGTGTCTCTTGAACATCTTGCAATTCTCTATTCTACGACCACAGTTTTGGTGATAAGTACACTTCAAGTTACTGTGTCTATCATAAGGTTCATTGACTATTTGGGGGGGGGGGGGGATTCTTATAGAAAGTCTTGTCATTTATTTGAGGCAAGAGAATGCAAATCGGCTCCTTGAAGCAAAAGATAATTTCATGGAAATCAATATCATTAGTCGAAATCTTCGAAAGTCCTTTAGTGGTCTCAGCCTTTTCCCCTTCATGGAAGAAGTCAGCTGAGATTCCCCTTTAGGCCCCTTATTTGAGGCATTCTTATTAGGCTACTTGAAAGTCAGCTCAGTTGGAACGTCAGTGTTGTGGAGCTCATACTCAACCTTAGCATTTTTCTCGATTGATCCATGAGATCATATATAAATGATGATGACTTCTTGGTGAGGGACTAGTAGAGTTCGTTTGTATTGGAAAGGATAAACTTAAAGGATCAAATTGTTAACTTCTCATTACATTTATTAATCTAATTGAATCGCTCCCAATATGAATGTGCATACTTGTTAAGGGATTCCCCTTTATTTTCTTGAGGGAGATTAGGGAGTCAACTTCTTTTATAATTTTATTGCTCATAATGGAGCGAGTCGTGAAATGCTTAGAAAAATCCCTAAAAGAAGATATTGACTTAGGGGTTAGATTCTTTAACCACTTAAGGCCATACTCCCAGAGCTGAGGCAACACATAACACATAAGGGCGACTGATGGATCCATAAGGATATAAACTTCCTATAGCATCTGATGTGATGAGTTGGATCTACCTTTCCATCATACGTGGCGATTTTCAGAATGAAGAAATTATTTAGGGGTTATGATGTTTCTATATCAATGTGAGTGGATATTCTAATCCATAACCCAATGCTCTTCTAGGGAGGTACTTTTGTATGCGTTCTGAGTTATGGTTTAATCGCCCGTTTAGTTATTTCTTAATGAACTCCTCATGATTGTCATTATTAAAGTTATTCTCTGGGGGTTAGACTTGGTCAATTTATTATTTTAGATGGATTTCATTGGACAAACTAGTAATGGACCATGGCTAGCAGTCTTATGGATGGAAGTGCAGTCTTTGTGAGGAAGATTAGATCGCGCTATAGGTGGACTTCTTGGTTTCGAGGCTCGGCCATTATAAGTAGCTCAAGGTAGTTTGGGGGATCGAATTATTCATCCTTTATGATGCTAAAGGTTGTAGGGACTAGACCCACGTCCCTATTACTTCTCAATTAGTTATCTCTTCAATCGAGATATTTCCATGTCTCATTCTTTAAAGTTCTCTGTATACAGGTTAACTAGACGTGACGTTTCATTCCTATCGGGAGATTTTGCAGAGGAAGTTTAACATTGATGGCTAGGTCCAAATCTATT
This sequence comes from Sambucus nigra, assembly GCA_949130495.1. NCBI lineage: Eukaryota > Viridiplantae > Streptophyta > Magnoliopsida > Dipsacales > Adoxaceae > Sambucus > Sambucus nigra. The sequence goes on along the minus strand of OX422212.1, from coordinate 57,160,014 downwards.
TGGCATGCATCCCTAAGACCTCGTGTCGATGGAAGGCGGAGGGGACCTTGAAGGAGTCCGTTCCTTCCTTAGAACTTGTACTTATGATCAGGCGAAACTTTTGGTATTCTATAGTGGTGGAGATTCAACATAGTCTTTCCCCATATACGATGCCAAATTGTAGGGTATATCAATTCTAAAATAATGATAAGTACCAATTCAACTCCAAATTATAAATTCAATGTAAAAACAACAAACAAGTTTACATGGTTTGACAATGTTATCGTCTAGAATTGTTTTTTTTTTGGTTTTATCTTAGCTAGTTGAGATCCAATCCGAGGTAACAAATAAATAAACAAAAATTTATATCTATGAAGACAGAGGTGAGAGTCATAGGAATTTTGCATGGAGTTACGTGTTTTAGCCCTTAAGAATGAGCTTATGTCCACGGGTTATATTTTATCATTAGTACCAGAATAGTATAATCATTCTGTCTCTCTCTCTCTAGACAGTTAGAATGTAAGAATATCTCTATGTCTATCAGTTGGTTAATAGGTTGGTTTTCTTCCTCTGGGTCACTCCATGCCTCCTTACATATGAGCATGGGAGTATTTATTAATGGACTTATACAGCTGAACCACTAGAATATGTTAAGGGTTTTGTTTTTATCGAATAAATAAGTACCCACTTTACAAGATAGTGGGGGAATAAATATAAAGTTAACGTGGACAAACATTGGTGGAATAATGTTCGTTTGTTTCTAATGAGTGATTTGATTGATTATGTTTTCCTACTGTCTGATTCATTAGTAGTGGACGGATAATTGCACGTGCGTTGTCTGCGATAGTAAGGCTGGCAGGAATGCCTAAGGACGACCTTGATCATGTCTGAGTTGATCGCTCTATTACTTGAAGCAACCTCATTCTGGTTAATAATGAGTCTAGATGTCTTCTTTCGATTAGTTTAAGGATCGTACCATATTAATGGTACAACAAAAGTCCCAAGACTTTGCTGATGATAAAAGGATGCAATACATGAGTGAGTGGAGTGTTTTTAACTGACATGTCGTCGACTCATGTTTTGATCGGTAGTATTAAGTTTTGCGCACCTTGGGTGGAGAGTCTACTCGGCCTTAGACGAGCGAAATAAATTGTGAAAAAAAATCATCGACTTTATGGGGAAAACCATGTGTTAGTCATCCATGGTAACATAAGTCTCATAATTGAATGCGTGTTTGGGGCAGTGTGCGCTCTGTTCCTAGCATCAATTTTCCTTTTCCCATCGTGACATCATTTCTACTTCGATTGGGGTAATTATTACGGCCTTAAAATTAAAAAAAACATGTTTTCCATATCATTTCAAACATTTCAGACTAATTACATTCATACGATTGTATTTTAAAGAGAGCAAATTGTTTCGACTTTATGACCCCTTCTTCTCTCGCTAGAAACCCTTCCATATTTTCTTCTTTTCCAGCCAGCTCCATTTATGAAAACATTTCCATCGAAGTTTACCACTTTTTTAAGTGTTCTAAATCATTTTTTCTCGTGGCTTTATTACTCCATGTACGCCACTTTTCCCTCTCTAGCATTTTTTATAGTTATCCTAAAATTTTCATAATTTGGTTGCGATTTGTTGTCATTGTTGAAGGTGTTGGTTAGACTTAACTTTTTTTTTTGTGGGGGAGGGGGGGGGGGGGGGGGGTTAAATGTCTTAGGTGTCCATTGAGTTGGTTGGCCTAGGGTATCCTATTTTAGGGCTTTAGGTGTATGTAAGAAAATACAAGGTTCATTTCTGGCCTAAACTACTCTTTTCTAACCCAGACAACCCCTGGGACTTTGCTTTGACCCCCTTAAACCATATTCCAGATTTATCTTTTATTTCTTGATAAGTTATGAACCCTAGGTTTAGTGATGGCTACAATATTTGATTGAGTTAGAGTAATCTTACCCTGATATTATTGCTAGAAGATTTTTAAATCCACTCGACGTCATTCGTCCTAAAAATGAGCTTAGTCACCCCTAATATACTCCTCATGTAGCTTCTTATGCTGATTTTGTGCCACCAGCCTCAATTGTGGAGCATTGTTCCCTAAGTCTCTAGAACCTCCAAACGTTGTTGTTGTGAATCGCCCTGAGGGTGGTGAGAAACTTATACACATGATGTCTAATATATCTATTATTTATTGAAATGCCTCTCCTGAGAGAGATATAACTGAGAAGCCTTGCCAGTAATTATACCCCTTACAAAGGAGAAAACATCTCGGAACCCCATACACAAATCATAAAATCTTATTCTTAGGATGCACCCAACACCGATGCTCAAATCATTGGTGCAATATTATCACGATTGAGTTAGAAGATCTTGGGGATAGGTATGAAATTCCTATTAGCATCTCACTGAGGCTACCAGATTCATATGAGAAAGTCTATGATCAGCCCAAGGCCAATGTGATGCTTTCCGATTTGGGTTCTCTAATTTGGAGTTTGTTTGCCTCTCCACCCCATTATAATATATGTCTTAAGGGATTATGTGGTCGCTACGACCCAACCTCCTCAAAATGCTTATAGATCCATTATATGGTCAAATGGTCTATTTGCGAGCTCAAACTGGTTTTGACCTTATTGGTGATGTCTTCGAATTTGTGTATGGCATGAAGGAAAATGCCAGAGCCAATGGGTATTATTATTATTTCCCTCTAAAATAGTACAAGTTATTTAGAAAAGAAACCATAGTTGAAAGAACTCGTTTATGTATACGAAGGGCGGTTGGGAGTTTCAATCAAATGAGAAGAACTGATCTTATAGTGTCCCTCTGATTGGTTTGGAACAAATAGTATTGGTACATATTTTTCCATTATGATTTTATGATTTTTCCTAGTTTACTCAGCATTAATACTTCATTCATGTTTGACCATTCTGTAGAGAAAAGAGCTCTCAAGATACTAGTTGCTCTGAAATAATTGGTGTTGGAAAATGCACACCAAATCCAGTTGTGTTTTATCATCTTTTCTCACTGAGAAAGTTTATAGAGATTAGATATTATACTCCTCATACAAGTGAAGTTCTACGAGATGATTAGCTAACTTGGTAGTGGAGGGTAACATTTTTGCTGACCAGGAAAAGAGAACAAAGTAGGAAGGACCAACTGATCAGGATATCGAAGAAGGTATAATGTTTTTCATTAGCTCATCTTTTAGCTTACCACTTTTGACTTTGCTAAAATTATGTGTTTTTATGCAACTACTACTCTTGATTCTTCATATTTATGTGTTGAGTCTTCTTAGGTTATGGCTCCATTACCCATCGATCGTTCTTTTTTTTTGCGGCTCCTAAGAAAATGATTAAGGATGAGGCTAAGAGGAAAGCTGAGGATGCGACCAAGAGGAAAGTCGAAGACGAGGCTGAGCTCATAACAAAAAAGGAAAGCTAATGGAGAATCCCAAAAGAAATCTGAGGCTGAGGCCTAGAAGAAAGTTCATGATGTTTTCAAAGCGAAAGGTAAAAAAAAAGATTATAACCTCGGATAGTCATCCTCCTGTTGGTGCAAAAAGTCCTTTGGATCACGTGGATATTGATGGGAGGCCTTTTCGGAGGCTATTAAAAAAGGTGGAGACTTTTAGCCATTACCCATAATAGAGGAGTATAAGTTCGAGCCGGAGAAACCTGTTACAGCTGACCATATTAGGCATGATAAGGATTCTATCTTCTAACACATGGGTAACATTGTGTATGTGCCTTTCTATTATGGTCATAGCCTTGATTTTGAGTTCCTCCAAGGTTTTGATGCTAACACATTGTGGGGAATTATTCAATATAGAGCCTACGTGGTAAGTTCATTGTGTACTACATTTTATTTTGGTTATGATTCTATCATATTATCTGTCGACCTCACTATCTCCTTTTCCAGATTACTGTAGCTGGCATTATTATAGACAACCAAGCTACCTACGAAGAGAAAATGGATGCCAATAAAGTGCTTCAAGAAGAGTTGTATGATCAAAGGAAGAAGTGTAATGAGCTTGAGGAGAGAGACAATCAGCCTATTGAGAATACCAAGGCCATAAGGGCAACCGTACAGGTGATCGCACAGTTAAAAAACTGAATTTCCACCGATGCTACGAAGCGACAGAGTCTGGAAGAATTCTTAAAAAGGCATATAAATATCTTGCCAAAGAAAAAGATGCTCTTGTCCAAGTAGTGAAGAGTGCGCTTTTGTTCAAACAAAGAAATTATTTAATTAAATTCAGTTTTTCAATTAAATCCTAAAACATGCATCTAGGTGTGATTGAAGACAATATGATTATGTAAGAACATTCAATCACAAACAAAACACACAAGTGAGGAAAAATCCCCCAAAGGGGCAAAACCTTTTATTTTCAGTATAATTTGTAAAGAACGGTTTACACGGATTATAATGAAAACAAGAGTGACATACGAAATATCCTTAGGTGTCAGTTCTGATGTCATCAGCTGGAATCTCCTGCAAGAACTCCAGATGGGCAGCAATGAAGAAGAGACGGCTTAGTTACTCCAGATGAGTAAAAACGATCCTCTTGAAGGTTTAAAGATTCACATACATATATGGGAGTGTTTATGTGAATAAAGAAGGCATGAAACCTTAAAACATAAAGTCTATTTTCTGGGCAATTAATCGCAAAAATCGTGTGTGAAAAAGACTTAGAAAACATGTAGAATGTACCCAGATATTTATACAAAAATCGAGGCAGCGGCGGCCCTCGAACGAGATCGCGCGACATCCTCATGTCGCTTGAACGACAGAGAGATGACGTTCGAACGAGTTCGCGCGACATCCTCATGTCGCTCGAACGACAGAGTGATGTCATTGAATGAGCTCGTCGATTGAGGCAAGTTCGCTTCTACACTTGGAAAAATTTCTGCTTTTGATTAAAATAAATCAGACTTCAAAAAATATTTTCTAAAAAAATCCCAAATATTTATGCAAATACAAACAACTCCAATAAATCATTTTACCAATAATGCGAAGTGGAGTAGTGGGAACGGTTGAGCAGCACATCACATGAAGCATGATACACGTGTGAAGATGATGGATGCATGGATTCAGATCAAGGCCGTCGTGGATGATCGTGTTGACGTGCCGAATGTAGCGGTATCAGACATACATACTATGATCTAGGACAAATAGAAAATTCCTAGATTCTATCCCGGACATTTATAAAATTATGTCCTTACAAATCTTCCCCTATGTCTATGCCGGTACATATATAAAAAAATCTGAATTATGCTATCTAATGACATACAAGATAATATCCCTAATACCCTCAAACTGAGAATACTAAATGACATGTCATCAACCAAACTTCAACATCTTCAGCTCTTCAGAAACTCTCAAAGCTTTTCTCATCAGGGTGTGCAATCTAATAATCATCAATTATGTACCTACACACATGAGATAAAGAAGATACTTGTGCCACGCAACAGTTTGAAATATAATGATATGCAAAAATTGAATCAATTAAGCTTAAGCAAATCATTAATAAATCAACAAGCAATTCTCCCCCATAATTCATTCTCCCCTTTTTATGATGTCCTCAAATAGACAGATATGAGAAGCACAAATATGAAAAATGTCACAGGGAAAAAACTTTCTATTTTTGAATTTTTCAAAATTTTTCATACAAGATATACAACAAAGAATCACATCATGAAAGAACATAAAAAATAACCAAGTCGATGATAGCGAAAATGTAAGGGTGTGATCAAATTCGATAGGAAAACAATGCATACAAACATGACATATGTGCACGATGAATATCGGATACTCCTAACGAATGAACTAAACATCTTCCTTAGGTGTAAAAATATATAAATATGAGACATTGACTCAATCAAATCATCAAATCAAAGCTCAAAGTGATTTCCACACCAATGACGTCCAAAACTATTTAATGCTTATTCACGACTTTCAAGGAAGTGCAAACCCATTTAAACTCACCAACCAAACTCCCTCAAATTTATATTTTGAATAGAGGTCATCTAAATTCTCAAACATTGGAGAATTGATGGTTAAATCTAATGGCCTATATTATACATGTATTTCTTTTTATTGCCTTTAAATTTTTTCGGACTCTTTTAACTTCTTAGGACCCCGATAACTAAAATTACTCAATTTTTTAGGCCTGATTTAACGGTGGCTTAATTGCAAAGGATAGATAAGAACCTTTTCTAGCCCTTCGCCATTTTAAAATGCCACACAATCTCACCAAACATTTTTTTTATATGCATTCCATTCTTGTCAAGTTTTATCGCATATGGTTCGTTGTATAGACAGAATTGAGATGGAAACACTCAATCCAATATGTGATAGACAAGTACAATTATCAAATAAAGTCATGCATGTGTGCAATCAAGGAGATAAGGAGACAAACATGTAAAAAGATATCACTAATCATATCTCAAAGACTCCAAACAATGTAAAGCACATGGATGCAATGATGTAGCGCCTCAAATCACTATCAAACAGTCACGAGAATAAATGGAATGAAATTGTGACTTGGCTATCTTAAATGCTCATCCATAAAGGGTGCAAACAAAATACAAAAATCTTTTTTTTCTTTTCTAAAATTTTTATAAAAAGAAAATCTTTTTGGATTTTTCAAAAAAATAGAAAAACAAAATAATAATACAAATGATACAAACTAGCAATAGGAATCATATGATATGAACATGACAATGCATCCTATCCTAGACAAGGACCATCCCCTCAGTCAACTGTGAAAATACTCAAAGAATTCCTAAGACTCTCAAATCTAAGGGCATCTAAAGGTTTCGTGAAGATATCGACTAACTTAAGTTCAGTGGGAACGAAACTCAGGGATACGACTTTCTCCTCAACTAACTGAGGTATAAAGTGCTTGCGTATCCTAATGTGCTTTGTGCGCGAATGTTGGACCGGATTGTGGGATATGTGTATCACGCTCGTGTTATCACAGGAGATAGTCATAGTGTCCTATGAAATCCTATAATCCTCCAACATTTGCTTCATCCACAAGAGTTACGTGCAACAACTCCCGGTGGCGATGTACTCAGCCTCCGCAGTGGACAAAGAGATGGAGTTTTTCTTCTTGCTCAACCAAGAGATAAGAGAAGAACCAAAGAATAAACACCCACCATAAGTGCTCTTACATCCATCTGCATCCCTAGCCCAGTCAGCATCCGAGTATGCGGAAAAATGGTCGGTGGTATCAAAGGAATACCAAATGCCATGGGAGAGAGTCTCACTCACGTATTTGATAATACATTTTAGAGCGAGTAAGTGTGACACTTTCGGGGATTCCTGATATCGCGCACAGACTCTAACACTAAAGGCTACATCGGGACGACTGGAAATCAAGTAGATAAGACTACCTGTCATACTCTGATACAAGGTTTGCTCTACGTCCTTGCCTAAAGCGTCATTACTAATCTTGATAGAAGTACTCATAGGTGTACGTACATGCGTAGCGGAGTCTAAACTAAATTTGTTCACTAGGTCTCTAGCATACTTAGATGGGGAGATGAACATCCCATCCTTTAGCTGACGAACCTGGAGACCAAGGAAGAAAGTAAGATCACCTACCATGCTCATCTCAAACTCAATTTTCATCTCCTCCTCAAAGTGGTGAGCATGCTGGGAGTACGTGGATCCAAAGACTATGCCATCCACATAGACCTGGGAAACCAAAATAGCACCATCATCTCTCCTGATGAATAACATCATATCAACTCCGCCTCTCTTGAAGCCACAATCTAAGAGATAGAAAGTAAGCCTCTCGTACCAAGCATGGGGTGCTTGCTTCAAACCATATAAGGCTTTCCTCAGATAGTAGACATGCTCCGGGTGCTTAGGATCTTCAAACCCTTTTGGTTGTTCCACTTAAACCTCCTCCTATAGAATTCCATTTAGAAAGGCACTCTTGACATCCATATGATATAACTTGAAGCGCAGATGACATGCGATGGCGAGTAGTAAGTGGACGGGCTCAAACCTCACAACAGGAGAAAATGTCTCCCAAAAGTCTACACCCTCTATCTGTGTATAGCCTTGAGCGACCAACCTAGCCTTGTTTCTGATTATGGTACCATTTTTATCCATTTTATTCTTAAAAATCCACCTGGTACCTATCACATTTGTCTCACTAGGTCGGGGGACAAGTTCCCAGACATTGTTCTTTTTAAACTGAAGCAACTCATCCTGCATAACCGATATCCAGTGTTCATCCTTCAGTGCTTCTTTGTGATTCTTGGGCTCGACTGTGGAGTTGTAGTAAAAATGACTAACAACGTTCTTTAGCTGAGCACGAGTCTTAACCCTAAGGTGGGATCGCCTATAATGGAGGCAGGGTCATGACTCCTACAAACCCAAGAAGGTGTGTCCCCTAACACAGGAGTGGGGACCACAGGGTGTGGATGAGGGACAAGTAAATCGCTGCCAGAAAAGTCCTCATCCTCACACTGAAGGCTATGATCAACAAACGTAGGAGGTTCGTCATCTTGCACGGTGACGTTTATTGATTCCATAACCTTAGAGATCTTCAGGTTAAAAACCCGGTACGCTCTACTATTTGATGAATATCCTAGCAATATTCCTTCATCACTTTGGGAGTCAAACTTTCCTAATTGCTCTCTATCCCGTAGGATGTAGCATTTACTCCCAAAGACACGAAAATATGCAAGGTTGGGTTTCTTGCCAGTCCACAATTCATAAGGCGTCTTAAGTGTGTGTGGAAGTAGGTAAATCCTATTCACCGTGTGGCACGCGGTAGACACCGCCTCTGCCCAAAATCTCCTAGCAACCTTACGACCCCAAAGCATAGATCTAGCCATTTCCTGAATCGTCTGATTCTTCATCTCAACAATCCCATTTTGCCGAGGAGTCTTTACAGCCAAAAACTCATGTTTAATCCCAAGGCTATCACAGTAAAGATCTACCTTTGCTTCCTTAAATTATGTGCCATTATCACTACGTATCCTGTTAATAGTGACTCCGTATTGATTTTACAGGACATGGCACTTGGTTGTTAAAAACTCTATAGCATCGGATTTCTCTCTCAGAAAACCTACAATCGAATATCTAGAGAAATCATCCACCATCACGAGGATATACCTCTTACCACTCATACTCTCAGTACGAGTAGGACCCATAAGTTCCATGTGAATCAACTTAAGCACACAGGAGGTGGTAATGGAATACAACTTCCTATAGGGTCTACGGATTTGCTTTCCCAGCTGATAGGGTCCACAGACCGTGGAAGTTAGCTTTTCAAGTGTTGGTAAGCCACGTACTAGGTTCTTTTTAGTTAAACATGTCAAATCTCTAAGGTTCACGTGACCTAGACATTAGTGCCACAGATCCATAAGAGTGATCGTGGTGCTATTGCAGACAAGTAAGGATTTGGGCACAGTCCCATAGCAATTATCCTCTGTCCTCACCCCTTGCACTAAAAGTTTATCGACTTGATTATAGACATTACACACGTCCCGGTCAAACTTTACGGTAAAGTCAGCGTCGCACAGCTGGCTAATGCTAATAAGGTTTGCTTTTAAACCTTTGACGTACAAAACATTCTCTAGCTTAGGAAATCCTGGTAACTCTACTAAAGCTCGTCCTACGATGCTAGACTTGCTCATGTCTCCGAAGGTGACTATACCTTCCTTATAAACCTCTAGGTAGGTAAAAAATGAAACATCACCTGTCATATGTCTGGAGCACCCACTATCAAAATACCACTGTGAGGTATTATGTGCTTTGAGAGAGACATGAACAACAAAGGCCTTTTCATCTTTCTTAGGTACCCAAGAATAGGTAACCTTTTGTTTACCCATTTTGTTGTTGGTTTTAGCCGGGATGCGGGAAGCATTCACTGATGGCAAAGACATCTGTCAAAATTCCTCCATCAAACTCTGTGATGTGGCAGCTAAAAACTCAACACGCTCTCTTAGACTAGTAAAATAATCAGTATGATGTGGTGGAGCAGTAGTACATCGTGTCTGACCCAAACTATAGCAAAACTCATTGAGGTGGCCTTTTCTTTTGCAATACGTACAAAAGAACACAGTCTTAGGCGGACCTTGGTTTGCTTTTATTGGTTGAAATCTCCTTTGTGGTTTTTGACGATGACCATATGGAGTTGTAGTAAACTTAGGAACTGGTCCATGTGCTATTTGGGACGTGGAGGCACCATCAAAACCTATTCCATGCCTATCACCAAAACCTAAAGCAAGGTCGAGGAGCATCTTTCCCATCTTTCCAGATATGTCCTCGATTTGAATCTTGACTTCCCGTGCTCTCTCAAGATCATGAGTAAGCTGGTCTACAAGGGCTTCAAGTTTCTTTCGAGTCTCCAGGGAGGAATGGAGATCACTTGTAAGACTAGCCACTTGATTAGTCAAGTACCCTTTCCCTTTCTCAAAACACTCCTCTCTCTCTCCAAATAGTCTCTCTCTTTCTCTAAACTGACTTTCTCTCTCAACACAGACAGACTCTCTCTCTCAAGGTAGTGCAGGTGGAGGGCTCTCTCTCTCTCGCTCCTTCTACATCTTCTTCTAAAGTGGTTATCCTAATAACTAATGCTTTGTTACGCTTTTTGGTTTTCAATGACTCATTATATAATTCAGCGTAGGCGTGTTGAAGATTACTCTCGCTCTCACTTGCACCATCCTCCCCCTCACTCACATCGTTCTCATTGTCGAGGTGTCCCTATGAATTATCATCCTCATCGTCGTAAGGAGAACTAGAGGTACTCACATGACTAGCCATGAATGCGGTGAAGTTACACTCATGCGATGACTGGTATCTAGAGTCAACCAACCTCACTGTCGTCACTAAGGGTAGCATTAAGGACAGCTTTGCCCTTTTCTTTTGCAAGTCTCTTCAGCCTAGTAGCACACTCAAAAGCTCTATGACCCTTACCGTCGCACTTATATCATCTCTCACCGTCTTTCTTAAGAGTGTCTTTAAAATCTTTTTCATTTTTCTTTTCAAACTTATTTTCTCAAAATTCTTTTTATCTTTGAAATTTCCCTTTTTATTGAATTTGAGAATTTTCTTGAAATTTTTAGTAAATAGTGCCAAATCATCTAAATCAAGGTCACACTCGTAATCAGACGTTTCTATCTCCCTTTTTATAGATGACTCAACTCTCTTTCTTATCGACCCCTCACTCTTCCTATCCTAGGCATTAAGTGCAATTCCCTTATCTTTAGTATTGACAGATTTAGGAAACATATCAATTTCATACGTTTGTAAGTCTCCTACAAGTTCCTCCAATTTAAACGTGTTTAAATTACCCATAGAATTTAGCACAGTGACTTTAGGGATAAAATGCTTAGGCAGTGATCTTAGAATCTTTTTAACAACTCTAGCATTAAGAATGTGTTCACCAAGATTAAAGCTAGTATTTACAATATCAGATAACCTAGCATAAAATTCATCAAAACATTCAATCTCAAGCATGGTGATAGTTTCAAATTGAGTCATTAAGTTTTGTAGTTTTGATTCTTTCACAACATTAGTTCCTTTATGGGTAAGTTGAAAAATATTAAATGTCTCTTTTGACGTGGTGCACGTCATTATCCATCGAAACTCGTCAGGTATGATGGATCCAGAAATAGAACTTAGACCCTTAGAATTAAAAAATAACCATTTAAATTCTTCTTCAGTCCATGCAGTTACAGATTTTAAATTAATCACGTTGTCAACAGTGATGGAGGGAGGTGTCCACCCTCTTTCAACCAAAATCCAAACTCTTTCATCAATGGCTTTTAAAGAAGATTTCATGTGGGTTTTCCAATAAGCATAATTTGTCCCGTCAAAAACTGGCATTTTATTATATAATTTCTCCATTTTGAACACGCCCTTTTTCAAAAATCAATTTTTCAGAAAATTGATATCTTAGAAAAATTTTACGGAAAATTATACGTTATAGTTGTATAATTAGCTCTGATACCAATTTGAAGAGTGCGCTTTTGTTCAAACAAAGAAATTATTTAATTAAACTCAGTTTTTCAATTAAATCCTAAAACATGCATCTAGGTGTGATTGAAGACAATATGATCATGCAAGAACATTCAATCACAAAAAAACACACAAGTGAGAAAAAATCCACCAAAGGGGTAAAACCTTTTATTTTCACTATAATGTGTAAAGAACGGTTTACACGGATTACAATGAAAACAAGAGTGACATAAGAAATACCCTCAGGTGTCGGTTCCGATGTCATCGGCTGGAATCTCCTGCAAGAACTCAAGATGGGCAGCAATGAAGAAGATACGACTTCTCCACAAGTTATTCCAAATGAGTAAAAACGATCCTCTTGAAGGTTTAAAGAATCACATACATATATGGGAGTATTTATGTGAATAAAGAAGGCATGAAACCTTAAAATATGAAGTCTGTTTTCTAGGCTATTAATCGTAGAAATCGTGTGTGAAAAGGACTTGGAAAACGTGTAGAATATACCCAGATATTTATACGAAAATCAAGGAGGCGACGGTGCTCGAACGAGATCGCGCGACATCCTCATGTAGTTTGAACGATAGAGATATGTCATTCGAATGAGTTCGTACGACATCCTCATGTCGCTCGAACGACAAAGTGATGTCGTTTGAATGAGCTCGTCGACCGAGGCAAGTCTGCTTCTACACTTGGAAAAATTTCTGCTTTTGATAAAAACAAATCAAACTTCAAAAAATATTTTCTAAAAAATTCCCAAATATTTATGCAAATATAAACAACTCTAATAAATCATTTTACCAATAATGCGAAGTGGAGTAGTGGGAACGGTTGAACAGCACGTCGCATGAAGCATGATGCACATGTGAAAATGATGAATGAATGGATTCGAAACAAGGCCGTCGTGGATGATCGTGTTGATGTGCCGAATGTAGCGGTATCATACATACATACTGTGATCTAGGACAAATAGAAAATTACTAGATTCTACCCCTAACATTTATAAAATTATGTCCTTACAAGTAGAATAAAATACAGTAAAGAAATTCAAATCTTCTGCCATAACTTCAAAATCGTGACTTTTTTAAAGGTTATAATGAGATGAAAAAGAAAATCATAAAGCATTATCTTAATATATAAGAAGTAGTCTCAAGTGGGAGGGTGATGACAATAAGGTTACGATCATGGTTGCGGAACCACGGATAGAGGTGGACAAAATCGCTATGGGAGGTGAGGCAACTGGTCCAATTGATGAGTTGTTCACAACATTGACATAACCAAAGTTGTTGTTGGCGATAATCCTCAGGTCACCCCTGAGGTTGAAAATTCCCTGATGCCCTATCTTTCTTTCTTATAAATCTTTTTGAACGATTATCTGTGATGCATAGTTTAACTCTCTCTGTTTGATTACTAGCGAGAGATCACATTATTCATGATGTTTGTCTGTATGAATTTATCTATGAATGGAAATATATTATGAAAAACTCATTATTTAGTATAAATGAAAGAAATTTATATCATTCATCAAGTACTTTCTATATTTTATTTTTCAAATATTTTTGTTTCGCGGATTTTGATGATTGGATCTAGTCAATTTTGTGATTTAATCAAAGTTTTATTTGAGTTTTGCCAGAATTTCTTTGCATTTTGACTGTGTTGTCGATCATGTCATCACGACTTAGGCTTAATAGTTCCCTAAGGATGAACTATTTTAGTTGTCTAGTTAGAAAAGGTATGTGGTCAGATATTTTCGTCACACCCTTTATCAAACGTTTTGTGTAGTTAAAGACGTGCATCTGTTAATTGGGTTAGCTTTAGCCGACCCATTCTATTATTTTTTAATAGTCAAAGATGTGCTTTTGATGAATTGGGTTGGCTTGAGCCGACCTAACCTATTATTTTTTAGCAGTCAAGGATGTGCTTTTGATTATTTTAGTTAGCTTGAGCCAACCTAACCTTAGATTTTGGTGCAGTCAAAGACGTGTGTTTGGTCAATTGGGTTGGCTTGATCCGACCTGACCTGACATTTCAGTGTAGTTAAAATGTGAATTTGTTTGTAGTTTGATAAGTCTTTGGCTGAAACTTCTTGCCCATATCTTTGAATGAACTTTAAATGAATGCTTAACAAGAATTTGATAATCATAAAATTTTAATTGGGGTAACAGGTATGCTCATATAATGACTTCCGCTGGTAAAAATATTACAACTTCCCACTTCATTCTTCTTCCTTAGTAACTAAAAGACATTTTTTAATGATAATACTTCTTAAAGTACTCAAAGTTCCATAGGTTTTTTAATAGCTCCCCTTCTAGAGTTTCAATCCAACAAGTACTAGTTCGTACGACTTTAGCCATGCAATAGGGGACATACCAATTTGCTTCCAACTTGATGGACTACTACGTAACCTTCTTCAAGACATAGTCCCCTTCCTTGAGTGTGCTAGGCTTGAATCTTTTGTTGTAGAATTATTTTGTGCATTATTGATAGGTTTACACCCTGAGTGTTACTGCTTCCTTGACTTTATTTATCAGGTTTAGATCCAATATTCTCACAAAATCACTCTTAATAAAATCAAAATTGACCTTGTGGAATGGGAGGCCAACCTCAACTAGGACCATGGTTTCACTACCAAAAGACAACATGTAGGGGGTTTCCCTATTGCTATTCATTGTGTGGCTCACATCACACTTTATAGTTTATTTATCCAAAACCTTTTGGCTGAATCTAATCTTTTCTTCATTCCTTCCAACAACATTTTGTTTGTGACTTATGTATGCCCATTGCATTGTGGATGAGCTTGTGATGAATGCATCTTTCTAATCTTGGCCTTATCACAAAAGTTTTAGAACTCAACATTGTCAAACTAGGTGTCATGGTCAGTAATGAAATCATATGGTATCATATATCTTCATATCATACTTTTCCATATAAAATGGAAAACCTTAGCATAGGTTACATCTATGAGTGGTTCAGCCTCCACCCATATTGTAATGTAATCCACTCTTACCACCAGATACTTAAACCTTATTTTGGTCTTTGCCAGTGGGTCGACTAGATCCGTACCCCAAATGGCAAAAGACCAAGGCAATTTGATCGGCACCATCTCAACTCCTGGTCTCTTGTGTATCACTTTGAATCTCTAGAATTTGTTGCACTTTTGTGTGTATTCTTCACAGTATTTTCTCATTATTGTCCAATAGTATGTTTGGATTGTTATTCTTTTTGCCAATGTCCAACCTACTGCATGGGCACTACATGATCCTTCATGTATTTCTTTGACCAGGTTTGGTGCTTCCATGGGGTGAATACATCTCATCATTAAGACTATAAAACCTCTTTTGTATAGCACTCACGTATCCATGAAAAACTTTTCTATTTTATAACGAAGTCTTCTCACCTTCTTTTGGTCAGCTGGCAAAATGCATTCTTCCAAGTATCATATAATTGGGTCCATCTAGGATGAGCCCATGGCGAGTTCCTAAAAATTGACTTCTTCTATGTCAATGCTCCTTTGCAATAATATTTCTATAGGCACAGTTCTCCTCAGATTGGCCCTGGTGGCTAATGTCAATCAAGTTAATGCTTCTGCTCTGGTATTTTAAATTCTAAGAATTTTGATCATTTGGACTGCTTTTATCTTTAGCAGCAACAATTTTATCCTTGCAAGATATCTTAGCATGTTTCTTTCTCTTGCTTCATACTCTCTCGACACCTCATTTACTCTTAACTGCGAGTCAAGGTGAGCCATTATCTACTCGGCACCAAGTGATACAACCAACTTCAATCCACCAATCAAAGCCTCGTATTATGCTTAATTGTTGGATGCTTTAAATTTGAAGCAAAAATAATATTCTATGTCATCTCCATCAGGTGTGTTGACTATCAAACCATCTTTGCTAACTCTTACACATAATGATCCATCAATGAATATCTTCCATACTGACAGCTTATGCTCAAGGTCTATTTATACTAAAGAATCATCTTTAAACATTTTTGTAGGAAATTATTTCCTAAAGCTAACCTTATTTTATTTGGGTAAGTCCCTATCTGATCTTTGTATCTGCTCGGCTAGGGCTACAGTAAGTCGCTCGACTGGTATTTGGTTATGTTTGGTCGGAACTATAATATCTTGCTCAACTGGTCTTTTTTCTTCATAAGTTAATTTTTCAACAAAATATCCTATGGCTTGGTATTTTATTGAAATCTTTGGCTCATATGTAATTTCATAATCACCCAGCTCTATTGTCCATGCCATCAACTTGTCAGATTTATCAGGTTCATGGATGGTTTGCTGAAGTGGGAGATCAGTGTAGACCACTATAGAGTGGGCTTGAAAGAATTTCTTTATCTTCCTCGATGCCACTATCAAAGCTAGAGTTAATTTTTCCATTTTGGAATATTTTAATTCTGCACCATCAAAAGCTTTTCTCATGTAGTATACCTGCTTTTGGACTCCTTTATCACTTTTGATCAGAGTAGAGCTAACTTCTGACTCTAATACCACCAAATGCAACTACAATTTTTCCCTATGATTGGCCTTGATAACAATGTGGCCAAACCTAGGTATCTTTTCATCTCTAGAAAAATATCTTGGCATTCCTCTGTTCATTCTAAAGAGATTATAATTACTTTGAAGAATGGGATGCACTTATTTATGGATCTATAAATAAATATATACAAAGCTACCACCCGGCCTGTTAGGATTTGAATTTCCTTCTTGCTCTTAGGAAGTTGCATATTGATCAATGCCTAGATTTTGTCAAGGTTGGACTCTATGACCATTTGGTTAAGAATAAAACTTAAAAGTTTTATAGCCTTGACTTCGAACACACACTTCACTGGATTTAGCTTCATCTGATATTTTTCTATCTCATCGAAGGTCTGTTAGAGGTCTTTGAAGTGGTCGTCTGCTTTTATTCTCTTAGTCAACTTGTCATCTATATAAAAATTTATATTCTTCCCTATTTACTTCTCAAATACCTTGTTCATCAGCCTTTGATAGATGGCAGCTGCATTTTTTAGTCCAAATGGCATAACATTATAATAAAATCTATCTCGATTGGTGATGAAATAGGTCTTATCTTTATCTTATGGCTTCATCTTAATCTAGTTACAACCAGAATATTCATCCATGAAGCTCAGTAGTTAATGCCTAGCCATTGCATCCACCAGTTAATCAATTATAGGCAAAGGATAATAATCCTTGGGACATGGCTTATTTGAATCTGTGATGTCCATACACATTCGACATTTGTCATTTTTCTTCGGTACCATTACCATATTTCCTAGCTAGTTGAGATATATCATATCTTTAATCAATTCGACACTTTCTTCAGCTTGGACACTTCTTACTGAATTTCCATGTTCTATTTCTCTAAGAATACCCATCATTTCTGCTTTACTGGTTTAGCTTCCTTGACTATATTGAGCTCGTAACTGATAATAGTTGGTTCAGTTCTAGGCATGATTTTATGGCTCTATGCAAAAAACTATTCTTCTAGCTCATAGGCAGTTAGACAGTTACTTCTTAAGGATGGGATCCAGGGACATGCTGATATGGTATGTCCCTTCAAAATACTCATCATCCAGGAGTACTGCTTCTGTTAACTTAATTATTTCTCCAGTTACCAACTTATCTTCGTCTCGACAATCTAACGTCTCGATCTGATATGTTTAAGCTAATTTCTTCCTTTATTCCTCGTCGACCTAAGTGTAGGAGCATTCGTGTGCTTCTACCTGGTTTTCTTTCACCACTCCCACATTAAAATTGATGGGGAAATTTAGACAATGATGAATAATTGAGGCTACAGCCTTAAATTTCTTCAGACCCACTTTTTTAAAAATAATATCATAGACCGAGGAAATATTCTTATCAAGTATGAAGAATCTCATCGTCTCAGTTCTGCAAGTCGACTAAGTTCCAATAACAACTTCCAGCTCAATTGTACCCATTGGGTATACTTTTTCACCTGAGAATCCAATCAGGGGATGATGGTTTGCTTTTAATTTTTTATCGAATAACTTCAGCCTCTTAAAATAGTCATAGAATAAAACATCTGTCGAACTCCCAGTGTCTACCAAAATTATTTTCACATTCCTATCATGGATTATCGTGGTTATTACCTGTGGGTCGTCATGAGAGTATAACAACCCTGAGAGGTCATCTTTAGAAATGCATATTATAAGATGATCATTGGCGACCTTATGAGGTCAAACGTCTATTATTGTCACCGTGTTAACGTCTCTATTATCGATATAAGCTCTTGCTTAATTAAGATATTCCTTTCTTTCAGCTGGTCCGTAACCTCCACTAGAATCCCCTCCTTCTATGAGACTACACGATAGAGAAATCATATTCAGTTCTTCTACAGGTTGCTTGGGCATTGTAGAGAGGTCTGGATCCTCCTTTTCATTATTCTCCTAAGCTCTTTTCTGGTCTTTATTTCCTACACAAGATGATCTCGATCTTCTCATTAGCTTCCAATCATCATAAACTGCTGTTCAACCATTTTTCTCCACGTATTTATTTAGCTTACCTCATTTAATGAGGGCTTCAATTTCATCTTTTAAGGTCAGTAAATCTTTGATCTCATGCTCAAGGTCTTTGTGGAACTTCCAAAATTTATTCTTATCTCTTCTTCCAGTGGAAATTGTAAGGACACAAGTCTCCGATTGAGTCTTAATGTAGTGTTGTCTCAATTTTGGTCAAAAACATTTGAGTCATAGGATAGTGTTCAAGTGTATCCATCCAAGCCTATGATGTGTTAGTTGAAGACGTAGCGGTCAAGAGTATAAAGCTTCATCATATGCCAAGTTTATTGTGCCTTGTTTCTACGTCAACAACATTGCTCCAATGCTCCTAAGGTATGAATGCATTTTTTATATATAAAGGAGCTTGGAAATTTATTGGGTGTATTTTATAAAGTTTTTATAAAATAGTTTTAACGACTTTGTTTTACTCAGAAAATATTTTTTAGAACTCTTCATAAAATGTTTTGGGCTTGAAAATTATATTTTATTTTTCTGACACGTCGTTTGAACCATCTGGCATCTCGTTCGAACAAGATTTCCATGTCATTCGAACGAACTGGCATCTCATTCGAACGAGATTGTCAGGTCGTTCGAACGAGACTTCTAACGAAATTTCTTTTTCACCTCTGGAACATCGTTAGTAAAGTCGTTCGAACGAGATTTGGCGGGAACAGGTATTTTGGAAGTTTTTGACGGTTTTCCCACTTTTTTCACTTCTTTTCCCCACTATCTTTTTCCATATTGAATAAGTGCGGGAACCAACCTTTTCTAAGTAAATTTTTCACATTCCTCCATCTTCTAGAGAGAGTTTTAGAGAGTTTCAATTCCAAATGAAAAAGTTCAAGTTTGAATGTTTGCTTTTTTAATAAAAATCTTTTAACACTTGTGTTTACACTCATAATTTGTTTATTCCAAGTTACCATATATATATATATATATATATATATATATATATATATATATATCTTGCTTGGAGTGTTTGGCATCGATTTTTACTCTACCTAGTTGAAGAGTTCGTTTGGGTTTACTTCTACATCCCTCAAAGAAGAAGTCTTATTTTTGGCTGCGGCATTCTCACATGGTGAAAGGCACCATGTGTGATTGGCGGTTGTTCCTAAAGCCTCATTGGTGGATTCTAAGGTTCCGATGGAGGTCGGGATTGTCAACTAAGCGAATGTTGGTACAAGAAGGCGCGTCAGGGACTATAAGGGAGTCGAGTTGAGTTAAGTAAGTCTTTTGTCTTGTACTTGTAAAAATACCATACTTAGTGGACTTAAGGCTAGGGTCGCCCGAGATTTTTTTTCGTTGTGGATTTTTCCTCGTACATCGCGGCGTAGTGGTTATTTGTTTATTTTATCTTTTGCAAATTCACCTTAGATGCATGCATAGGTAAAAAGATAAAAATGGTTTAAATCACTACTCATGCTTAAGTTGGTGCTAAAATTAATTTGGGTAATGTTTAATTAATTTAGTTCAAGTCATTAATTTTATTGGATAAAATTTGGTTTGGCCTAATTTGCAAAAATGAATTAATTATTGGTTAGACAAATTTCTAGGGCTTGGATTGAATTAAGTTGCTTAAGTGAAAATTAATTTGTTGTTTAATTTAATGTCACTTTGAGTTTAGTTTTATTTTAATTTAAAAGAAATTAAAATTTGGTGTTTGTGTGTGTTTAATTGAACCATCTCTATTCCGCATCAAAAAGGAAATTACTTTTTGTAAAATTAAAAATTGGGGGTCATTATTTCCAACAGGAATTGTTAACTTTTTTGGCCATTTCAATTCACCATTTTCTCGAATCTCGTTAAGGATATGGTGTACTCCCACTGTCAAGGGAGTATATTTGCCAAACTTCTGGTATAGTCCCCTTTCGTTCTTCTACTTGGGGCCCTCTTTGGGTTTTCCTTTCTTCCTGGGTTGTTTCCTTCTTTAAGCTCTTTGTGGCTGCATTCTTTTATAGCCATGGCTTCTTTTGCATTCATGATATTTTTAGCTTTGTCTAAGAGCTCGACCATGCAACTTGGAAGCTCCTTGGCCAATGCCCAGTATAACTTTCCAAGAAACAACCCACTCATAATTTCTTTGATGGAAACTTTCTCATTGTAGTCACCTCTAACTTTTTGATATTGAATTTGGTTATATACTCCCTCATCGTTTCATCCTCGCATTGATGGATGGTTACAAGTGAGCTACCCTCTTACCAGGTTTTGCACCGAAATAAAAATTATTAACAAAGAGATTGACCAATTATTTAAAATTCTAGACCTTCCCTCTTGGTAATTCATTATACCAGATCTGAGCACGTCCTATGAGAGTACTTGAAAAATCTCTACAACTCATCTTACCAGTTACTAAGAATTTTTCACATGCTGCCTGGTATTACTCAACATGCAAAATTAGATCTGACTTTTCCTCATACCTAGGGGTGATCACATGTAGATTGAATTTAGTTGGAGTGGAATAGCTTATCACAGAGGTCATGAATGGTGATCCCTATACAAATCCCCTTTTGAGTGGATTTTTCGTCTTGATGAGGTCGCCCAGACGACCCTCTATTCATTGGATTGATCCCTTCTAGGGTTGGGTTTTAACTATCTGAAGATCTTTTTCAGCTCGTCCATGACTTTCAGTCATGCTCCTTATCTTAAGCCACCTTATTCGGACCTGGCTGATGATCATGCATTTTATCTTGATCTATCATCCCTTTATGTTCTATAATCTTCTCATCGTGTACTTCATTCAGGGCCCGGATGTGCTCACACCCCTCTTCCTCCCAATCTATCAAAGATTGGTACTCAGTTAAGCCTTTCAAAGGCACTTGTGCGTTCGACTGAATATATTTGGACATTATCATACCAAGTTGACCTCATGGTCGACGTTCTACCTGGTTGGTAGGAGGATTCTTCATGTTCTGGCACATTTATTCTAGCAGATCTTCTTATATCAGATCCCAAATTAACCTCTTGGGATTTCCCACCGCTTTACCTTGGTTCTCTTGCCTCCTATCTCTATATGGGACAGGAGGAGGTGATTCCCTGCATTTATCTAGATTTTTCTCGAAAGGTGGGGTTATTAGGGTTGGCGCTGGATAACTTGGTTGGCTTTATGAGGTTAGATTACTTTGGGTGAGTTATCTAATGTTTTCTCTCATAAGATCTTGTCTCTTAACCAAACTGTGCAATAATCTTATTAGATCCCCTATTTCAATAGGGGTAGAGAGTGGTTCAGCTTCTTTCGCCCTACTACTTTTTAGGTGTTCAACCATTTTTATAAAGTTTCCCCCAAAAAATAGAGTATGATAGCAGGAAAATAGAGTGTGACGGGATATTTACAAAATAAAAAATAAGGAAACTATTTTAGGATAGAAACCAGCGTATCGAGGGACGGTTTACACAAAATTAGACAATGGGACAGTAAATTAAGGATTTAAGGTGATAAATCAAGTGAATCTGCTAATTTGATCAGTGAGATGATCGTCAATAAAATTTTGTATTGTTTTATAGAAATTCCAATATTTTCACAATTAAAATTTAGGAATTAGATGAGGAACGACTAGGCTTTAGTCGTTCCTACAGACGACGCCATTCTATTGCCGTCTAGAATCGGTTTCCAGGTTTTTTCTTAGCTAGTTGAGATCCAATTGAAGATAATAAACAAATAAATAACAAAATGTAGATATATGAAGACATATGTGAGAATAAGAGGAATTAGGCATAGTGTTACGTGGTTCAACCCTCAAGAATGAGCCTACGTCCACAGGTTATCTTATAGCACTAGTACCAAAATAGTACTATCATTTCATCTCTCTATATAGATAGTTAAAATGTAAGAATATCTCTTTGTCTATTAGTTGGTTAGCAGGTTGGTAGCCTACCTTCCTCTGGGTTAATGGACTTATACAACTGATCCACTAGAATATGTTAGGGTTCTTATTTTTATATAATAAATAAGTACTCACTTTACAAGATAGTGGGGGAATAATTATTAAGTTAGTGTAGGCAGACATGGGACAAAGAATGTTCATTTGTTTCTAGTGCATGAGAGTATTGATGACGTTATCCCACTATCTGTTTCATTGGTAGCGGACGTATAATTACACGTCTCGGATAGTAAGGCCAACCAGAATGCCTAAGTCCAAAATTGATTATGTTTGAGACGATCTCTATATTACTTGAACCGACCTCATTCTGGTTAATAATGAATCTAGATGTCTTCTTCTGATTAGTTCAGGGATTGTACCATATTAATGGTACAACAAACAGGTTGGCATGAACATGTCAATAGGGAAGGGAGAGAAAAGATTTATTACTACATAAGGGAGAAGATGATTTAGAGTGCTATAGTTGCTAGCTGGGATTCCAAGCTATAGATACAAAAGTTTGTTAATCGATTCTCAAGTCTTGTCATTTTTGTTTATAGATACAAATGCCCCATAATTATAGACCTTTCCTTTAGTGATCTTTTGTTATCCTTGATCATATCTTTTAAGTAGTAGAATAAGAGTAAATATGTATCCGGCCAAATCCAATTGTCATCTCCTTTGATTTTACCTTAGCACGTCCGTGATATCCGGATAACTATATTGTCGCAATCTCTTAGCGTCACGTGTCATGCTATGTGGCCTACCCGACTCATAATCCCTTAAATTTAAAATTATCATTCGGGCCTAGGTAATAGGATATAAAGTATGGTCAAACCAGTATATAGGGAAGATCTACTATGTCCACAATTTGAATGAAATGAAAAGATTGGGCTTAGATTAATATTTTTAAAATCGTGAATTATTGTGGCTTAGTATTTTTTATTTTATTTTATTGTACTTTGACAACTTGGGTGCACATTGAATTTTTTATTCTAAGTCCTTTCACACCTTAAAAAACTTTTTATTACAATTGGTCGTTCGATTCTTTTATGACATTTGAAATGAATTTTTGAGTCCTAAAAAGCCATTTTGAGGATTACAAGTACAAAAATAAAAATAAAAAACTAGTTGGGAAAAATGAATGGAATCCAAAGCCATATGATGTGAGTAAGATTTACATAATATTATTAATTATTTATTTTATAGGAAGGAAGGGCAGTTGAAGGATGCAAAATGACCACTTATAGCAACGTCCATCCAAAAATGAATTAAACATTACATTCATGTTTATTTTTTGGCAGAAAGAGGGAAAATATAAGTGAATGAAATAATACTCTTCATTCCTTTGCGTTTGGTATAGAAAATTAAATAAAAATATTCATATATAAACTATGATCTTCGACCCAAATCTTAAAATTATTTAATATGACAAAATTGCAATAGTAATATATTCTTGATATAGTAATTAATGTTTCACTCTCCCACATCCCTCCCGTTCTTAGGGAACACAAAATATTACCTTGGTCCCTTCGTGCAATTTAGTACATTGATTATGTACATTTAGTGGACTATTAATTTGAAATTCAAAAAGGAAAACAAGATTATTAATTTGAGATCGGAGGAGTAGTAAACTAAGAATGATTTGGGAAAGAAGAGAATTTTGAATATAATATTCACTACTTGTTAGAGATAAACTAGAGATTTTATGTTGTAAACATTTATTATATACTTCCATTGCCGAATTTATGTCCAAATTAAATGTCAAAGGTCAACAAATGAAAGATTTGGTGACTAAAGTCACATAATGCTTTTTAAATGGAAGATAAATGCACAAACATATTAAGAGATATTTGAAATCTATTTTATACTAAATACAACTTTTACAAAAAGATTTTTGAACTTTAAAGATTTGTAATAATTGCCATTTTTTTATGTCTTTTACAACATTTAAACCCCAATGTATAAATAAATAAATAAATAAATAAATAAAGTCGTACTCAGTAAGGCTCTCGCTTCGGCAGGGTCTAGGATAGGTACATATAGACAATCCTTATCTTCATATTTGGAGAGGCAGTTTCCAAAATTCGAAATTGGGATTATATGAAAGACTCTCCTCAAATAACTTTTAAGATAATCAATACATCTTTTAAAAGAGGCTGACGAGAAGTCCATGGGAACCATGTGAACATATTTGACCCTTATTTCTTATTTCATTTTTATACAAATTTCAAATTTTAAATTCTCTCAAAATACAAGTTCGATTAACACAATTTTTTTTTGAAAAGCTCTCAACAAGTTATATTACAAGAGACTATTGAGGATATAAACGTAATTTTAACGTCAATAAGTCTTCACATTGGAATACATGAAATTTCACATTGTTCCACATTATTTTTTGTACAAAAGTGAAGTTTATATCTCTCAAAATATAAATTAAGTTGGCACGAAGTAATATAGATTAGACAACTCTAGATAGAACCTATAAAAAGAGATCCACAACGAATATATGATTTTTAAAAAAATGATCAATTATCAAAAAGTCTTTCAAACATTTTTTAATACACATTTAGTACAAGCCTTTTTAATTTGTTCCAAAAAGTCCCTCAAACATCATTTAACCAATACTCTCTTACTTTTAAAGGTCCGCGCTAACGGCACACATTAAGTGTTTTTATGTGGAGCATGAGTTTTTGGAACAAAATAAAAAAATTTGGACTAAATGTGTATTAAAAAATGTGTGAGGGATTATTTGGTATGTGCCCCCCCAAAAAAGTGAAATTTCACGTATAAAATTTGGAAAAAAATTAGAAGTAAATCCTTACATTGTATATAAATTTGATGATTTGAAATTAAACAATATCAAATAACATTTTCTACGAGTTTCAGCTGATATATATCCCATACGTTCTTCCTATATATGAAATTTTGAGAAAAACTGCATACGATAAGTTAAAATGTAACTATGTCGGTCACCGTGTAAAATGATTGATTCGTCCATTTCTTTCAATCAAAATTTTATGTTAAAAAATCATAAAATGACAACATTCTCTAATGAGAATTTTCAATTGACTTGCCAAATCAATGGTGGTAGAAGTTTTTATCACTATTTCTACCGTGTGAAATAATTTGGACCACTGATCTGTGTGTGTGTGTGTGTGTTGAAGAAAATATAATTGAATTGGTGTAAAAATAAGATTAAACATCATGAGTGATAAATTTAGAATAAAGAAGGAATGAAGTTAGTTTGAATATGATGACATCCTGGCAGTTGCAGCCCCACATTGAGATGTCCTCATTTGTTGAATTCATGTCGTCATTTGTGTTCCATATTGACGACGACCATACCTAAGGCATGTACGTACGTGTATAAGATGAGAAATTGATTGATTCGTTGGTGTTTAATTATACAAGCAAGGGAGGGATGACGCTGGATGTTTTGCCTGAAGAGTGTATAGTTCATGTCCTCTCGTGCACGTCTCCTCGAGATGCCTGTCAATCGGCGGTTGTTTCTTCAATGGTGCGTGATGCAGCCGAATCCGACGTCTTATGGGATAAATTCTTACCCAACGATTATCCACTAATTATTTCGAGATTAGTGTCTCCCCTACACTTTTCATCCAAAAAGGACTTGTTTCTCAAGCTCTCCTCTACTCCTCTTCTCATTGATGGAGGTAACAAGGTAACTCATCTGCTCTTCTCTTGTCTTGTCTTCTCAACTTCCATTCATTGACAACTATATATCATGCATGCTCTTCTTTTCTCACAGCTTAATATTTCTTTTATGAGCCTCTCCATTGATAAATGGGATGATGAGGACACTCAAATTTAACTAAAAAGCAAATCGATTGATAAGAGTGTGCTGTTGTTAGAATGGACAATGTGCCATGTATTAATTAAATAATTATTGTCATTAGATGGATGATTTGGATAATGCATTTGGTACTCATAATAATAAATGGACTTTGTTCATTTTCATTTAACTATGGTATAGTGTCTCAATGTTTGCCCAGTTATAAGATGTATGATTTGGATTTTATGATGTGTTTGTTTGATTACAAAGTTAGAAAATAATTTATTTTTATGACATGTTTGAAAATGAGGGAACAAAATTACGAGTGATTTGATCTCATTTTTGGACTTTTTTTTTATTGAAATCAATTATTTATGGGTATAAGAAATATCCTTCATAAAAAATGATAAAACAATGGAGCACTTTGCATATTTCTAATTATTATTTTCATAGAATGCTTAGTTTTTTATGCTAGTATAAGAAATCATTTACGGTATACAATTCATCCAAGCCTACAAACTCTCTTGTATCATTTTTAGCATAATTTTAAAGTAATCATACTTTCTATCCAAAAAAATTTTCCACAACATTAGTTTTGGCATTGTTTGTTGCTTTAGAGTTTACAAAGGTGTGATGATAAGTTCTCTCATTCAAGTTGCAATTGATCTCGCTTGGTCTTGCGTTCGAGACATGCACTGGATATGACATTTTTTTGTAAATATAGATTATGCTTGGCTTCTTGGTTGATATTAAATGTAATGAAAAAAATATCCTGAATTAAACACTAACTTTAAATTAGTAACTGCCTCTTGTATATATATAGAAAATGCAATCCTTGCTTTTTAGGAGAAGTAGACATTCTATATTAAAAAAAAAAGTCAAGCCATTTTTTACTCAAATTGACTAACGTAAATAACAACATTAAAGGGGCTTTACCTTTTACCCTTGCTTTTTTGAATCCAAACTCCCCCATCATGTACAGTGCGGTATCCATTTTCTTTGTGATGCAGACATTTTCATTAGACAAGTTGCGAAACAAGAAATGTTACATGTTA
Source organism: Sambucus nigra (assembly GCA_949130495.1). Classification (NCBI taxonomy): domain Eukaryota; kingdom Viridiplantae; phylum Streptophyta; class Magnoliopsida; order Dipsacales; family Adoxaceae; genus Sambucus; species Sambucus nigra. Next base: position 57,132,823 of record OX422212.1, on the reverse strand, counting down.
TGTGCACGGGCGCTCCATATTACATGGTCTAGCAATTCTCTCTATTGGTGTTGGAAACCCCTTCTTGAATCCAGGTTAGTACTATTTCTTGGCCTCCGTCAAGAAAAACAAAAGCTTTTTTCAACCGTTTATTTTTATAACAGTGGAAGATGAATGTGGTTTAATGAGATGTTTACTTACCTTTTTCAAAAAAATTCATGAAATTCAATTCTTTAGAATTGGGTAAAAAAATATTTTCCTTAATAATTGAAGAAATTATGGACCACTTATCACATGTAAGACTATTGTCCCAATATAATATAAAATCAACTGACCACCAAAATCTGTGTAGAATAGTATTTCTCTTGGAATTTTTTTTAACATTAATGCATGATTAAGAATTTATAGTAAGTACCGATCAGACTTTTGTTGAAATTTATGATATTTATATGGGTAAGCCAAAATATTATTTTGATTAACTTTAGGGTCAATTCAATATAGATCCACACGTCTTTTGAAACAGTCCAAAGTGGTAATGTATTATCTTTCATGAGGAGTATAACATGGTATGTATAACCATAAATTATTGAATGATAAATTATTGTTCGAAGTATCCACTTAGAACATGTAATTTGGTTAAAGTGTGTTATTAAAGTCAAAGTCATACATAGATAAAATATGAGAAATTGATGTACTATTGTATAACCCATTGTGGTTTTTGGGCTTGGTACCCTTGGTGTATGTTAACTCTTTGAAGGAAAGAGAACCTACATGGGCTTGGGCATGATTTCCAACTCCATACGCGCGGTTTGGCTTGGCACGGGCGTGGGTCGTGGGCTTTGCTTTGATGATAATGTATTAACTTATGGACCAAATGTGACAGTTGGGAATGTTTAACTTTTTTAACCACCATTTATTTTAGTATAAATTGGTGGGGTGCATTCGTTTTTCTGAGGAAATCCACTCTTATATTTTATATTGGTCAGTCTATTTTCAAATTCATAAATAAACTTTTTTTTAACCGCCATTTATTTTAGTATAAATTGGTGGTGTGCATTTCGTTTTTCTATGGAATTTTTCAGTCTTATATTTTGTATTGGTCAATCCACTTTCGTGTTCATAAATAAAGAGAATTCTTCCATTGTTGGCTAACAGTTAACATTTTTTCTCTTTTCTAACAGATTTGCTGAAGTTGTTGAGCTTGTAATGGTATGTTGGCTAGAGATCCACGGAAAAATAAACACTTGTATGCTTTCGCCAAACACAAATTATGGAGCTTACCTCATTATTAAGTTTCCTAATCGTGCTTTTGGGCTAGATGTCCTCCCATCAGAGGTTTCAGTTGAAGTTGGTGACTACAAATCACATGGAACAGTTTATCTACGTCACAATAAAAATTTAAACCCAGATTTTGAACATGCACATGTTAGTCCTCTGAATAGGATCGGAGTGTTGGGATCAAGAGTAGTGACAGGAAAAGAACGACTACTTCGTGAGAGGAGAGATAGATGGCTAGAGATTGAATTGGGTGATTTTTACAATGACGGAAATGACAAGGAGGTGAAAATGGGCCTAAGAGAGGTCAAGGGCGAGCACTTGAAAGGGGGGATTGTTGTTGAGGGAATTGAGGTCAGACCTAAGTAATAAATTGTTATAATGTGATCACCTTTGTATGTCAATAAATTGATCCCAGGGTTTGTCCATAATCTCATTAAAATTTATGAATCAATGAATGTTCAAACATTGTGACCAAACAAGAAACTCAATCGAACCTATTAATGATTATTTTTTAACCAATTTGATGAGTCCAATGAAATCTCTTTGCTTTACTTCTTCCTTCAGTAGTGAGAATCCTTGTTCTTTGATCAACCATAATGAAAAAAGATTTGATTTGAGTGAAGAAGAATGTGAAAAGTAAGATACTTTGATTGTGGTTAATAAATATGATGACCTTCTTAATTAATCTTTTATAATGTCTTCAGAAAATAAAATTGTATTCTTCCATGTGAAAGAATATGAAAATGGTAGAAGTATCTTTAATGCAAAAGAGTTTAGTCAAATGGGGACTAAAAGAGACAATATTGACATACTTGAAAAAATGAAAATGAGATCAAGGCTTGTGAAAATGTTATTGTAATAGTTTAGTAGATGTTGACCACTCTCGTGACAAAACATTTTAGTCTTGCATATATCAAGCACATAGATTTCATATAGATATTAGGTGTCATCAGTTGCATGGATCTATTCTTATTGCATTCACACCTCATTATGCATCAACCGTTTTATCACACTTATGAGATTCAAACCATGCGCTATACTTTAAAGAATATGAATATCTTTTCATAGAGATATTTGATATCTATAGTTTTGCACAAGGACTTTTTTGTTTAAAACAATGGTTAGAGAAAATTACAAAATGTTTTTGTAAATGTATAAAGTTTTCAAAACCATTGGGTCACATTTTAAAATCTTTCACAAGTCTTGCAAGCATAAGCATGCGCATATCGCCACATCTTAATCATGATAATGATTTAAAAGCACAATCGGACTTTCACACATGTTATTCTGATGTCGAATGAGATGTACCATATGCAAACGGTCATTACATTTCTAATTAGACTATTTAAATAAATTTTTAATCAAATTTAAAATGTATTGGGATTACATGAAAGACTATCCTCAAGAAACTTTTAAGACAATCAATACATCTCTTAAAGAGGGTGACTAGAAGAATATAGGAATCATGCAAACATATTTTACCCTTATCTCGATTTCAGTTGAAGTTATTGACTAGAAATCATGGGGAACAATTTATCTACGTCACAATAAAAATTTAAGTACAGATTTTGAACATGTACATTTTAGTCCACTGAATAAAATCACAGCGTTGGGATCAAGAGTGATGATAGGAAAATAATGACTACTTCGCCAGCGAGCAGATCGATGGTTGGAGATTGAACTTGGTGATTTTTACAATGGCGAAAATGACAAGGAGGTGAAAATGAGCCTAAGAGAGGTCAAGGGTGAGCTCTTGAAAGGAAGGATTATTGTTGAGGGAATTTAGGTCAGACCGAAGTAATAAATTGTTATAATGTGATCTACCTTGTATGGCAATAAAATGACCCCAAGGCTTGTCTATAATCTCATTAAAATTTATGAATTGATCAATGTTCAAATATGAAATCATTGGCAGTTAAAATATTCTCGTGTCTATTAAAATACTCGGTTATGACCAAACAAGAGACTCGATCAAACCTATTAATCATTATTATTTAACTAATTAGATTAGTCCAATGAAATATCTTTTGTTTAACTTCTTCGTATGGTAGTGAGAATCCTTGTTCTTTGATCAATCATAAGAAAAAATATTTGATTTGAGTGAAGAAGAAGGTGAAAAGTAAGATACTTTGATTGTCGTTAATAACTATGATGACCTTCTTAGTTAATCTTTTATAATGTTTTAAGAAAGTACAATTATATTCTTCCATGTGAAAGAATATAAAAATGGTATAAGTATCTTTAATTTAGAAGAGTTTAGTTAAATGGGGACTAAAAGAGACAATCTTGACATACTTGAAAGAATGAAAATGAGAACAAGACTTATGAAAATGTAATTATGATAAAACATTTAAGTCTTGTATCAATCAAGAAAATATTTCATATTGATGCTAGGTGTCATTAATTGCATGGATTTATTCTTATTGTATTCACGTCTTATTGTGCATCAACCATTTCAGCACACTTATGAGCTTTTTAAGCCATGCACTACTTTATAGAATATCCTTTCATTTGTTAGAGCTATTTGATATCTATGGTTTTGCACAAGGGAGTTTTTTTTATTTAAAACGGCGATTAGAGAAAATTACAAAATATTTTTGTAAATGTATAAAGTTTCCAAAACCATTGGGTTACATTTTAAAATCTTGCACAAGTCCTGGAAGCATAAGCATGCGCATAGCGCTGCATCTTAACCATGCTCATGATTTAAAAGCATTATCGAACTTGCGCATGTGGTCTTCTTATGCCTAATGAGATGTACAACAAGCACACAATCCTTCCATTTTAAATTAGATTATTTAAATAAATTTTGAATCGAATTTAAAATGTATAGGGATTACATGAAAGACTCTCCTAAAGAAACTTATAAGACAATCAATACATCTCTTAAATAGGCGGACGAGAAGTCTATGGGAACCATGTTAACATCTTTGGCCCTTATCAACTGAAGTTGGCGACTACAAATCGTGGGGAACAATTTATATACATTATAATAAAAATTTTAACCCAGATTTTGAACATGTACATTTTGGTCCTCTGTATATGATCAAAGCATTAGGATCAAGAGTAGTGACGAAAAAAGAACGACTACATTGCGAGAAAGTAGATGGATGGTTGGAGATTGAATTGGGCGATTTTTACAACATCGGAAGTGACAAGGAGGTGAAAATGAGTATTTGAAAGGTCAAGGGCGAGCACTTGAAAGGGGGGATTGTTGTTGAGGGAATTGAGGTATGACCTAAGTAATAAATTATTATAATGTAATCAGTCTTTATGTCAATAAATTAACCTAAGGGTTTGTCCATAATCTCATTAAAATTTATGAATCAATCAATGTTTAAACTTTGTGACCAAACAAGCAACTCAATCGAACCTATTAATCATTATTGTTTAACCAATTTGGTGAGTTCAATGAAATCTCTTTGCTTTAATTCTTCCGATGGTAGTGAGAATCCTTGTTCTTTGATCAGCCATAATGAAAAAAGATTTGATTTGTGTGAAGAAGAATGTGAAATGTAAGATTCTTTAATAATGGTTAATAAATATGATGACCTTCTTAATTAATCTTTTATAATGTCTTTAGAAAACAAAATTGTATTCTTCTATATGAAAGAATATGAAAATGGTAGAAGTATTTTTAATGTAGAAGATTTTAGTCAAATGGGGACTAAAAGAGACAATCTTGACATACTTGAAAAATTAAAAATGAAAACAAGGCTTGTGAAAATATAATTGTAATAGTTTCGTAGATATTGGCCAATCCCATGATAAGATAATTGATTCTTGCATCAATCAAGCAAGTAGGTTTCATATAGATGTTACGTGTCGTTAGTTGCATGGATCTATTCTTATTGCGTTCACACCTCATTATGCATCAACCATTTCGTCACACTTATGAGATTCAAACCATGTGCTAATTTAAAGAATATCCTTTCGTTTGTTAGGCTTATTTGATTTATTTGTTTATGCATAAGGACATTTTTTATTTAAAACAGTGATTAGAGAAAAATTACAAAATGTTTTTTTTAAGGTTTAAAGTTTTCAAAATCATTGGGTTACTTTTTAAAATCTTGCACCAACTCTGCAAGTGCAAGCATGCGTACAACGCCGCATCTTTATCATGCTCATAATTTAAAAGCACAAACGAACTTGCACACATACTATTTTACTGTCCAATGAGATCTACAACATGCACACTGATGAGTACATTATTTTGTATATTTTATACCCAAATTTATACTTTTTGTCCCATTTTATTTTATTTAATAAGTTCTTAGGATCATTTTATAAAAAAGGGAAAAAAATGCAAGAATGATTGAATTTGGATTGAAAATGGCAATTTTAAGTAAAAAATGGGCACTTCGATAATTTTATAATATTCTTGTGCTAATTTGTGAAAAAAGTTGGGATTTGGTGGAAATTGGTGATCAAATCGAAAAGGCGCGAAAAACTTATTTTTACGGTCGTTCGAAAAAAGTTATTTTTACACTTGTGAGATCGTAGAAAAAGTCGAGAATTTGTATTCACCGATTTGGATGAAATTTGGCATGCGTGTTCAGCAAGTAAATCTAAGACTTTTCGAGTGGGGAAATTCGGCTCCTTATCCCCAACTAAAGATTGAAGAGGTGGAGTGATAAGTTTTAACACATTTCGGGCAATCAGGATGAGTTTCACTAAAACCCTAATACCTCGTTCCTAAACCTATAAATAAGACCCCTGGGATTATCATTTCAGGGAGAGAAAAAAATGTAGAGAAACACTTTAGAGCAATTTTTGGTAGTTTTATTTCGAGAGTTTTTATATATATTTGAGGGCCAAGAATTGTATCTTTGTGGGAGGAATATTTTCAAGTTTATTTGTGAGGCACAACAATTGTAAGTTGCTTTATTAATGAAAATTAGTATTCATTCTTGTAATTTTATTATGTCTTCAATGATGTTAGCTTAATTTCTTTACTTGGACTAGGTGAAAATTATCACGTTTGATTAATATTGTGCATGATTTAAATTCGTCCTTTTCCCGATATGTGCTAAAAGTTTTAAAAATTCGGTATTCATTTAAAACGACATGAGAGTGTGTTTTAAACCTTCGTCTTTGTTTGGAAAAAATCATATTTTTTTTAAGTGTGAGTACTTTTTGATGGATTATTCTTGCACTCGATTGTTTTGATAGTCCATGCTTAAAGACTATACTTTGAAATTTAAACGTGAACTTTTTAAGGGAATAGGAATTTTAGCCGTCTAAATTTAGAGACGTAAAATCTTAGTTTGAACTTAACCGTATTATTTTTTGAATTAAATACGACTAGAGTCAGTTTAATTTGAGTTATAAAATCGGGAATGACGAGTTTAAATTATTGCATAGTATTAGTTAAACGTGATAAATGGATCCAATGTCGTAGTTTCTCACACACTAGTTTATATCTTTCATAGTCACATTTTTTTTTTTTTTGTTAGCTTAGTTTAATATTACATCTCATCTCTCAACCCATTTAATCTAGCTGGATAGTCACAATTAATTTGAAAGAAAAATTAAACAAATCTCCATGGGTTCGACGTGTACTTACACTCGCTATTCTATAATAGCCCGTGCACTTGCCGTATTTTATAAATTGACAACACACACGATCCTTTCATTTCTAATTATACTATCTAAATAAATTTTTAATCGAATTTAAAATGTATTAGTGACGAGTTCAAACTCTTGACCTCGATTTGAGAGGCTCACTTTACAATTGCTCAATTTCGTCTTGCTCGGGTGAATTGTGAAGTCTTTACATGAGAACTATTTTTCAAAACCGTTAGCTTAGATCAAATATCACTTCTACATTGAATTACTTCTTTATTGATATACAAAAGATTAAACTTGAGGCTAAGTAGATTTTTAAATGAACTTTTCAACAAAATGAAATACTTGGGATATTGGGATTCTTCCCGATCACGGTTGAGTTCCGTGAGCCAATTATCATTGTATGTATAGGAGATTTGAGGTATTGAAAATAGCTACATATAAAGGATCTCGGGTATAAGAGTTATGTATTACACTTTATAAATTAGTTTTTCAAACCTAGTGAGAGAGACAATGCATCCCTAAGATTTTTCTACTAAGTGGGGTCTCTCATCATAAACATGGTCTTGTAAGCTTATTGGTGTGAATTTTTACTGTGTTTACACATCACACGCTAACTCGCTCTATATATAAGGATTTGGGAGTAGAGAATAATGAAATTGGATCTAAACACTAATTTTCACTTAGTTAATTGTAAAATTGGCTTGAGATGCTCAATGTGTGTGTAAGTTGATTATCATAATTTATTTTATGAATTAAAACACTCCATGTACCTTTTCTAACCAAATCTAATGATTTAAAATATGTTTTATTGTTTTGAATTAAATTTTGGCTAGTTTGATCACATGTTAGGAATGCAATTTGTTTTATTAATTCATTTACCCCCTTATAGGAGTGCTTAGGATATACTTACATCTATATGGACATGTCCCATCAATAGAGGGTAAACCATCTTTTATAGATAAACTATAAGTTGATCGTTCTCATTTTATGATAAGTTCATACTGATGAATATGATCTTTATAAAAATAATGAAGTTTATTCAAGACATTTGAATATCGAAAAATAAACTCTTTGTGAAAAGTTCAGAACTCTTGCAAGTGGAAACTTTAAGTTTTTCATGAGATAGTCCTTTGAAGAAAGAAAACATTTTTTGTTCTTTAGACGCTTAACAACTTATCATATTTGAAAATCTTATTCCTCTACGTTAAGGTGTCAAATCATTTAAAAAAATTTAATAGTCTAAAATAAAAGAAAATTATTTCAAGGAAATGGGATAAATACTTTGTTCATTTGAAATAAGGAAGAAATATTTTGAATGCGTATTTTGGAAAACAAGAAAAGCATTTTTGAATTCTTAAAAGTTCAAAATTGAACTTAAGGAAAGTTAAAAAACTTGAAAATATTTTAAGATTGCAATAATGTAAAACTGAGTAAACCTAAAGGGGTGAATAGGTTTCTTAATGGAATTTTCTCAATTTTAAAATTTCTTTCAAATTTTAGCAATCCTAGTTAAGCATATAGCTGGTGAGATGATGAAGCAACTAAATCTATAATTAAATCATTATATAGGTGATTTAAGTTAATTGTGACAAATTAATTATATTCATGTGACACCCATAAAATTTTTAAATAGACTGATCGATTCTAATATAAAAATCACGTGAGTAAAAAATAATTAATAACAATCTCAGCATGAATGATATAATAATAAGTAAAGACAATTAGTAATATTCTTCATCATGTACATGTGGAAGACATCGTACACACGCTGAAGGTAATCGAGTAAGGCCGAAAGACACCAAACCCACCATATCCTAGATCATGAAAATGACCTATTTATCGGGGTGCCAACTTCCCTTTGGGTGAGAACCTCATAATTCTATTTTCTTAGGGAGACCTTCAGATGCACTTGGTCTCCCACTTGGGACTCCCATTTACGTTTCCTCTTGTCTTTATAGCTCTTTTATCTACTTCGTCGGTCTCCATACACTCTCTAATGAGTTTCACCTCGTACAAAATGTCCCGGACACAATATAATTGAAATAACTTGCTATACCCTGTCTCTAACCAACTTGGTGAATTTGTCGTCAAGGACCCAATTATCACCATGTCTCCTTTTTGACATAGATACCCCATGATGAAATCCATAGAGAAACTACCTTAGTTCCATATTGGTATATCTAGAAAATGCAATTCCCTAGGTGTTTCTGATACTCCACATTTACTAACAGGTAGGTAGCATACTTAGGCATAAACTACGTTAATACCTCCTTTAACACAAACTTTCGTTTGAGCTAATAAAATAAAAAAGAAACTTATCCCGATAATAAATCTCGTACCATATCCTAAGAAACGATTTCAATGCTTATGACTGAATTACATGCAACACAATATTGGGTGTAACAGCCACTACTGCTAAAAATTCCTTTGATGCATCGGCTACACGCAAGATTTACCATTTACCTCTTGATAAGGTAGATAAATTACATGTTGGTAGACTACCATGTTCATCTCCCCTAATGCTACTGAATGGAGAATTGATATTCCTTCACCAGCTACAATTGCCTCCTTTAACTCGTGTTTAACTTCCATTGCGTAAACAAATACTGAAAACTCCTTTGTTAAGAGGCTAACATGAATCTTTTTTCCAATAAGTAATGCCTTTAAACACAAGAGAAACAAGTGCGGTTATTAATCTTTATCTTTTAAATTCTCAAAAGTCTGTTGCAAATGGTACACACTTTCAGGTGTGGTGGGTCAGTGGTCCCGCAATCTTCAAGAACCCTTGAATGAGCCTCTTGAATTACCTTACCAAAACCCAAGAATCTTTTAACTACAATAGGTGTGGGGGTTATTGCCAATCCATCTCTGTCGACACTTTGATGGGATTTATAAAGAATCCTAGCTTCAGATGTAATGTGCCCCAAAAACTACACTTCCCACACCAAATTCGACACTTGGAGAATTTAATATGCTACTTGTGTTCCCGAAGTTTCTACAAAATTTTCCTCGGATGCAGTGCCTGCAGATCCTCGAATCAAGCGTAGACCAAGAGGCGATCAATAGACACAATAATGAACCAGTCCACATACGATCGAAATACCCGATACATTAAATTCATGAACACGACTAGAGCATTGGTCAATCCAATTGGCATGACCTGGATGCATATGCTCCATATCGTGTCCAAAAAACTGTCTTTGGTATATCCTCCTCCCGAATTCTTAGTTGGTGGTAACTCGAGCGCAATCCAATATTAAAAAAGGACACTCCCCTCAACTAATAAATAGGTCATCGATATGAGGCAACGAACACTTGTTCCATATCGTGGCCTTTCCCATATCCCCGTGGTCCAACATAAATGCAATGAACCACCCATCTTTTTACGAAGGACTGGAGCTTCCCTACAGTGATATACTCATCCAAATAAACCCTTAGCTCAATATCCGTTTCACTTTCTCTCATAATTCTTTCATCTCCAGCGGATCCAAATAATAATATGACCTCGCCACAAGCCTGGTACTAATGCTAATTTTTTTATAGAAATCAATATGTTGTATAGGCGGTAACTCGGTACCCCTTCACATACAACTAAAAGAATATCGGATTATTTGTAACATCTCTAAGAATACGTAACCTCCTTTGATGCGCTCGCATCTGTATAGTCCTAGTGTGTGTTAAACCCACCCTCAAGCCTATTCATAACTAAAAGAAACATCGCATGCCTAAAAATTGCAATCACAATAACCTACCCATTGTAGCTAATCTGATAATAACACAAAGCTAACCAATCCAAGACCAGAATAAAATCGTATGACCTCATGTATCAAATTAATAAATCGGTTGAAAACCAAGTCGTTCAATTATAAATGCTATGTCTCCACAATCACGATGAAAATAAGCACCCTTGCCCACTTGGGTAACTGTGTGTAAAGAAAACTCGATGCTAAAATATTGTATGTCCCAATATCATAGAGAAAAATACTAGTAAAAAGAACTATAGCCCTTCGGTGTTAAAATAAGACTCATGTGCGTAAGCCATAAAAATAATCATAATAATTTCCCGGTGTTATCTCTATAAATTTTGGTTATCCCTAAGGCATCACCTAACTAAGTGGTCCCACTAGCCCCTAGTGTAATAATTTCCTCTAAAGGAATCATCAAAACATTAGCCCTTCTGCATCCCTACTGACCCTATATCTATGGCCAATCCAATTGAATCTGGCCCCATCCTCGTTGGTCGTGGCCTTGTTGGCCATAATGACCATGGCCTTAATGTTCCTACAGGCCCTCACTACACCAAAAGCTGGAAATGGTCACAGTAAATGGGTCACGATCCCGAATCATGGCTAGGTGCTCATGATCCAAAATCATGACCCCTAGCTAATTACTATGACCATTTATGTGACAAGGGGTTTAGGGTGACCATATATAGGGGATGGTCACGGTCAGGAGCCGTGACCAAAGGGGTAGGGTCTAAAACTGTGACCCACTCGTGACTCATTATGGCACCAAGTTTTCTGCCCTTTTGGTCACAATGGTGGTCACGTTCCAAAATCCTAACCCACCCGTGACTATATACAGTGAACATTGTTCATGCTTTGGAACCGTTAGCCCCAAACCCTATTTAAAATTTTCAAGTTACCTTGGTCACGTTCCAGAATTGTGACCACATCTTATGGTTGAATTGGTCACCAACACGGTTACAGTCTAAAGCCGTGAGTAATTTTAACTCATTAATGAGTTACAGAAGGGATCAAGATTTTGAACCGTGATCCCATTTTGGGTATAAATTAAAATAAGACTCTCTACATTTTATTTCACCCTTACTTTCTCTCTCGGTAAAACAAAACACTCTCCCTCTCCATTTTTGGAAATTTTACACATAAATTTTTGGCTTCTCTCTCTCCATTTGTTTCATTATGTATGTTTTATTTATGTGTGTGATTCAGTGTATGTGTGTGTGTGTGTGTGTGCACGCACGATTCAGTATGTGATAGAGTTGGAATTGTCTAATACCCCTTTGTTAGTGTGTATGAACACGCTTGGCGAGGATGGTCACAAAAAAATTATTTTTGTATTTTTAAAGTTTAAATCCAAAACATACAAATCCAATTTTAATATTTGAGCAAATTAGATATGCATACTATAGAAGTTCCAATCACAGAAATAAACTACGCATGCAATCAACCACGATAAATAAGGAAAAATCCCTTTTCAGGGCAAAACCTATATTTTAGGACTTTAGAGAGTTTTACAATACTATCGACCCACAAACTACTTGATACACCCACAAGTATAACGTATAGTGTCTTCAAAACTCCTAAAGAATATGGCTCAGTCTAGAGTCGTCCACGGGTGGCAGTTTCCCCTCGGTATCAACTGATCAGCCTTCAACCTACTTCTGCCTTTTTCTGTCGTGATCCCTCAAATTCACAAATTCAATCGTAGATATCTCTCTCCATAAAGTGTGTATATAGGTTACAAAACTTTCTAAGGTTTCAAAAAGATTCACAAAAACTATTTCAAAATGTAAAGTTGTGAATCAAAAAGTATTTTGGTAACACAAAACTTGAAAACTTTTGCAATAGTTATGCTAGAAACATTATGGAAAAGGTCTTATGAAATTTGGAGTCAAAATAGGTATTTATAGACATTGCACAAATTTCAAGGCGGCAACTCATTCGAACGAAATTCCAAGTCGTTCGAATGAGATTGGCATCTCGTTAAAACGAAAACCTATGTCATTCGAACGAGATAGACATATCATTTGAATTAGTATCTAACAAGATTTTAATGAATTATAACAGTGAACCTTCATTAGAAGTTCGTTTGATGTTGGATCTAATGAAGCATTAAACGACATAGCCAAGCCATTCGAACGAGATGTTGATCTCATTTGAACGAGGTTAAAAAAAATATATATATATATATATATATTTTAAAAATCCAGCCTCAATTTTTCATACAAAAATACATCCCAAATTAATATATGAATAGCTGTTCATATATCTCCCTCCTCACCCACTGAACCTTGGCGACAAGAATTCCAAGTTTTTCTTCAAAGCTCTGAAGAATCACTATAACCGGAGCAAGATAGTCTCTATTTGTGGTGAGAACGGAACGAGGATCGACAACCCCCGGAATCATAGGATGTCAAAGAAGAAATAGTGAAATACTTTAAGAACTTGCTTAGTGCTGCCCCTCAAAACACTCAGTACTAAAATCTTTATACCTTTTTGAGATTTGGGTAAGTCTTCAAACTTAGAGATGTTGGGGTTCGATTCATTTTGTCGGTGCGTGTCATTTTGTAACGGGATGCGCCAAATATTCCAAAGTACGAATAAAATAAATTAATAGCCTAAGCTAAAATATTTGCCCTTGCAAATCTCCTCCTTTGGCTATTCCGGTACAAAACATAATCGAAACCCAAATTACAAAATTACCCCTCTGTGACAAAAATCCTAATATCCTTCCCAAACCCTAAAAATCGAATAGCATAAGAGACATTATCTTCGATCTCCACTTGTTCTCCTTGATCAGCCTTGGGCACTTTGTCTTCATGCTGTGCAATATGTTCTTCATTTGGATACCTACATACATGAGACAAAGAAAATACCCTCTGATGCATCGAGTGGAAATAGAAAATAAAAACAAAGTTCATAATGTGATCTCCGCCACAAATCAAACTCATCATCAAATAAAATCTTCCCCTTAATTTGTTCTGCCCTTTTGTCTGAAATAAACAAAGGAGTATAAACTAAACATTAAGTATAAAGCATCACATAGAAGAAGTAAGATATCATCACATAAATATGTAAACAATGCACGTGTAATGGTAATCTCAAAGGCAAAATCAACTAACTATTTTTGAAATTTTTAAAATTTTTCAATGTATAAGATTGTACAAATACAACACGATACCATATATAATATATCCAAAATATATCAATGAAAATCCAACATATATATAGAGGTATAAACAACCACAAAACTCGGTACAAAACACAAAAGCTTTACACACTAGCATACTATCAATGTGTCTCAACATGTGGGATAGAATGAATGGGCATAAATTAGATACAAATGAATTATGACCCAAACACCCAAATATGTTCAAGAAGTTCTAATTGACTGCAAAACTTTATAAAACTAAGCTTTAGCCTCAAGTGATGTAAGGACATAATTTTATAAATGTCCGGGGTAGATTCTAGGAAATTTATGTTTTCTCCTAAATCACAGTTCATATGTCTGATACCGCTACATTCGGCACATCATCACGATCATCCTCGATGGCCACTATCCGAATTCATGGAATCCATTTTCTTCACGTGCATCATGCTACATGCAACGTGCTGCTCAGCTCATTCCCACTACTCCACTACGCTTTATTAATAATATGTTTTATTGGAGCTTTAAATATTTGAATAAATATTTGGGAAATGTTTTTGAAAATTATTTTTGAAGTCTGAATTAATTTTTTATCAAAAGCATAATTTTTCTAAGTGTAGAAGCGAATGGCCTCGATCGACGAGCTCGCTCAAAGGACTTTGAAAGTCGTTCGCGCGAGATAGGCATTTCGCGCGATATCGTTCGAACGACTTCTGTCCTTCATTCGAGCGACATGGCTATCTCGTTCGAATGAGCCTCCGCCTCGATTTTTGTATAAATATTTGATCTCCTTCTACACGTTTTTTAAGTCTTTCTGCAATCTCAAAATTCTGCGAAAACAACCCAGAATAAGACTTCACTTTTTAAGGTTTTCTAAACCTTTTTTATTCACAAAACCATTCCCATATATGTGTGTGAATCTTTAAACCTTCAAGAAGATCATTTAATCATCTGTAGTAACTTGTGAGGAAGCCGCTCTCTTCTTCACTGCTGCCCTACTAGAAAGGGATAGTTCCAGCCGCCGATAACAGAACCGACACTCGAGGGTATTTCTGTGTCATATATTTTCATTGTAATCCGTGTAAGTCATACTCTTACAAAATTATTGTGAAAATAAAAAGATTTTGCCCCTTTGGGGGATTTTTCCTCATATATGTGTTCTTGCATGTTTCATCATCGTATTTAAACACATATAGATGCATTTTAGGACTTAAGTTGTAAAAATTGTGTTTAATTAGATAACTTCCTTATTTGAACGCAAGCGCACTTCTTTCAAATTGGTATCAGAGCCAGTTACACAAATTTACCGTGTAATTTTCCGCAAAACTTTTCTAAGATATCAATTTTCTGAAAAAAAAAATGACTTTTGGAAAACGAGTGTGTTCAGTATGGAGAAGTTATATAATAAAATGCCAGTTTGTGACGGGACAAACTATGTATATTGGAAAGCCCGCATGAGATCTGCATTAAAAGCTATTGATGAACGTGTCTGGATTTTGGTAGAAAGAGGGTGGACTCCTCCCTCCGTCACTGTTGAAAATGTGATCAATTTAAAACCTGTCACTTCTTGGACTGAAGAAGAATTCAAATGGTCATCATTCAATTCTAAAGGTCTAAGTGCTATTTATGGGTCTGTCACACCTGATGAGTTCAAATGCATAATGACGTGCACCACGCCAAAAAGAGGCTTGGGATGTTTTACAACTAACCCATGAAGGAACTAATGCTGTGAAAGAGTCTAAATTGAAAAATTTGACAACTCAATTTGAAACCATCACCATGCATGAGACTGAATGTTTTGATGATTTTTATGCTAGGCTTTCTGACATTATTAATACTAGTTTCAATCTTGGTGAACATATTCCTAATGCCAGAGTTGTCAAAAAGATTCTTCGTTCTTTACCTAAGAGTTTTATTCCCAAAGTCACTGTGTTAAATTCTATGGGTAATTTAAATACGCTAAAATTGGAAGAACTTGTAGGAGATTTGCAAACATATGAAATTGATATGTTCCCTAAAACTGCTAGGTCTAAAGATAAGGGAATTTCACTTAATGCCCAAGAGAGAAAGAGTGAGGGGTCGGCTAGAAAGAGGGGAGAGTCAACTAGAAAAAGAGAGACAGATTCGTCAGATTCTGATTGTGATTTTGACTAGATGATTTGGCTCTTTTTGCAAAAAATATCAAGAGGATTCTCAAATTTAAGAAAAATGGCAATTTTAAAGATAAAAAGAAATTTGAGAAAAATAAGTTTGAAAATAAAAATGAAAAAGATTTTAAAGATCCTCCTAAGAAAGAAAGTGAGAGATGCTTTGAGTGCGACGGTAGGGGTCATAGAGCTTTTGAGTGTGATACTAGGCTGAACAGAGAAAAGGGCAAAGTTGTCCTTAATGCTACCCTTAGTGACGACAGTGAGGTCGAGTCGGTGGATTCTGGAGTCGAGTCACCGCATGAGTGTAACTTCACCGCATTCATGGCTAGTCATGTGAGTACTTCTAGTTCTCCTCACAACGATGAGGATGATGCATCACAAGGACACCTCGACAGTGAGAGTGATGTGATTGAGGGGGAGGATGACACAAGTGAGAGCGAGAGTGATATTCAACGCGCCTACGATGAGTTATATTCTGAGTCATTTAAAACTAAAAAGCGTAACAAAGTGTTAGTTCTTAAGATCACCGGCTTAGAGGAATATTTAAGAAAAGTGAGTGAGAGAGAGAGAGAGAGAGAGAGTCCTCCACCTGCACCACCCTGAGAGAGAGAGAGAGAGTCTACCTGTGTTGAGAAAGAAAGTCTATTTAGAGAGAGAGAGAGTTGTTTTGAGAAAGAGAGAGGGGACTTGACTAAACAAGTGACTAGTCTTACGAGTGAGCTTCATTCCTCCATGGAGACTCGAAAGAAACTTGAAGCCCTTGTTGCCCAGCTTACTCATGATCTGGAGAGAGCACGGGAAGTCAAGGTACAAATTGAGGACAGATCTTGGAAAATGGTAAAGATGCTCCTCGGCCCCGCTTTAGGTTTTGGTGATAGGCAGGGAATAGGTTATGATGGTGCCTCCACGTCCCAAATTGCACCTGGACCAGTTCCTAAGTTTACTACGACTCCTTATGGCCATTGTCAAAATCCTCGAAGGAGAATTCGACCAAGAAAATCAAACCAAGGTCCGCCTTTGACTGTGTTCTTTTGTACTTATTGCAAAAGTAAAGGCCACCTCAGGGAGTTTTGCTATAGCATGGGTCAGACACGACGTACTATTGCCCCACCTCAGCATACTGATGATTTTACCAGTCTGAGAGAGCGAGTTGAGTTCTTAGCTGCCACGTCTCAGAGTTTGATGGAGGAATTCCGACGGATGTCTTTGCCGTCTGTGAATGCTTCTCATATTCCAGCTAAAACCAACAACAACAAAGGCAAACAAAAGGTCACCACTTCTTGGGTACCTAAGAAAGATAAAAAGGCCTTTGTTGTTCATGTCACTCTCAAAGCACATAATACCTCACAGTGGTATTTTGACAGTGGGTGCTCCAGACATATGACAAGTGATGCCTCATTTTTTACATCTCTTGAGGATTATCAGGATGGCAGAGTCACCTTTGGAGATGGGAGCAAGTCTAGCATTGTAGGGCGTGGTACTGTCGAGTTACCTGGATTTCCTAAGCTAGAAAATGTTTTGTACGTCAAAGGTTTGAAAGCAAACCTTCCCAGCATTAGCCGGCTGTGCGACGCTGACTTTGCAGTAAAGTTTGACCGGGACGCTTGTAAGGTCTATAATCAAGCCGGTAAACTTTTAGTGCAAGGGGTGAGGAC
This sequence comes from Sambucus nigra, assembly GCA_949130495.1. Taxonomy (NCBI): domain Eukaryota; kingdom Viridiplantae; phylum Streptophyta; class Magnoliopsida; order Dipsacales; family Adoxaceae; genus Sambucus; species Sambucus nigra. The sequence continues at coordinate 57,115,299 of OX422212.1, read as the reverse complement.
AAAGGATAATTGCTATGGGACTGATCCCACATCCTCACTTGTCTGCAACAGCGCCAAGATCACTCATATGGATCTGTGGCACCAACGTCTAGGTCACGTAAATATTAGAGATCTAACTCGCTTTGCTAAAAAGGACCTAGTACGTGGCTGACCATCTCTTGGAAGGCCAACTTCAATAGTTTGTGGACCCTGTCAGTTGGGAAAACAAATTCGTAGTCCCCATAGGAAGTTGCATGGCATTACCACCTCTCGTGTTCTTGAGCTTATACACATGGATCTTATGGGTCCCACTCGTACCGAGAGTCTGGGTGGTAAGAGGTATATCCTCGTGATGGTGGATGATTTCTCCAGATATTCCATCGTAGGTTTTTTGAGAGAGAAATCCGATGTTGTAGAGTTTTTAACGACCAAGTGTCGTGTCTTATAAAATCAACACGGAGTCACTATTAACAGGATACGTAGTGACAATGGCATTGAATTTAAGGAAGCAAAGGTAGATTCTTATTGTGATAGCCTTGGGATCAAACATGAGTTTTCTGCTGTGAACACTCCTCAGCAAAATGGGATTGTTGAGAGAAAGAATAGAACGATCCAGGAAATGGCTAGATCTATGCTTCTAGGTCGTAAAGTTTCTAGGAGATTTTGAGCAGAGGCAGTGTCTACTGCATGCCACACGGTGAATAGGGTTTATCTGCGTCCACACACACTTCAGACACCTTATGAGTTGTGGACTGGCAAGAAGCCCAACCTTGCATATTTCCGTGTTTTTGGGAGTAAAGGCTACATCCTACGGGATAGAGAGCAATTAGGAATGTTTGACTCCCAAAGCGACGAGGGAATATTGTTGGGATATTAATCGAATAGTAGAGCATACCGGGTTTTGAACCTAAAGAGCTCTAAGGTTATGGAATCAATAAACGTCACCGTGAAAGATGACGAACCTTCGACATTTATTGACTCTAAACTTCAGTGTGAGGTTGAGGATATTTCTAGCAAGGATTTACTTGTACCTCACCCACACTCTGTGGACCCTACTCTTGTGTTAGGGGACACACCCGCTTGGGTTCGCAAGAGTCATGACCCTTCTACCATTGTTGGTGATCCCACTCTAGGAGTCAAGACTCTTGCTCAGCTAGAGAACGTTGTCAGCCATTTTTGTTACACGTCCAAAGTCGAGCCCAAGAATCATAAAGAAGCACTCAAGGATGAACACTGGATATCTGCTATGCAGGATGAGTTGCTTCAGTTTAAAAAGAATAATGTCTGGGAACTTGTCCCCCGACCTAGTGAGACAAATGTGATCGGTACCAGATGGATTTTCAAGAATAAAATGGATGAAAATGGTACCATAATCCGAAACAAGGCTAGGCTGGTCGCTTAAGGCTACACACAGATAGAAGGTGTAGACTTTGGGGAGACATTTTCTCCTGTTGCGAGGCTTGAGTCCGTCCGTCTACTACTCTCCATCGCATGTCATCTGCGCTTCAAGTTATATCAGATGGATGTCAAGAGTGCCTTTCTAAATGGCATTCTACTGGAGGAGGTTTACGTGGAAAAACCAAAAGGGTTTGAAGACCCTCAGCACCCGGAGCACGCCTACTATCTGAGGAAAGCCTTGTATGGTTTGAAGCAAGCACCCCGTGCTTGGTACGAGAGGCTTACTTCCTATCTCTTAGCCCGTGGCTTCAAGAGAGGGGGAGTTGATATGACGTTGTTCATCAGGAGAGATGACGCTGCAATTTTAGTTGCCCAGGTATATGTGGACGACATAGTCTTTGGATCCACGTACTCTCAACATGCTCATCACTTTGAAGAGGAGATGAAAAGGGAGTTTGAGATGAGCATGGTTGGTGAGCTTACTCTCTTCCTTGGTCTCCAGGTTCGTCAGCTAGAGGATGGGATGTTTATCTCCCAATCCAAGTATGCTAGAGACCTAGTGAAGAAATTTGGTTTAGACTCCACTAAGCATGCTCGTACACCTATGGGTACCACTACCAAGCTTAGTAAGGACACTTCAGGCAAGGACGTAGAGCAAACCTTATATCGGAGTATGATAGGTAGTCTTATCTACTTGAGTGCCAGTTGTCATGACATAGCCTTTAGTGTTGGAGTCTGTGCGCGATATCAGGCGTCCCCGAACGAGTCACAATTCCTTGCTCTAAAACGTAATATTAAATACGTGAGTGGGACTCTCTCATACGGTATTTGGTATTCCTTTGATACCGATGACCGTCTGTCTGCCTATTCAGATGCCGATTGGGCCGGGGATGTAGATGGTTGTAGGAGCACTTCTGGTGGGTGTTTCTATTTTAGTTCTGCTCTTGTCTCCTGGCTGAGCAAGAAGCAAAATTATATCTCTTTGTCCACTGCGGAGGATGAGTACATAGCCACCGGGAGTTGTTGCACGTAACTCTTGTGGATGAAGAAAATGTTTGAGGATTATGGGATTTCACAGGACACCATGACCATTTCATGTGATAACACGAGCGCGATACACATATCTCGCAATCCAGTCCATCATTCGCGCACAAAGCACATCAGGATACGTGAGCACTTTATACGTCAGTTAGTTAAGGAGAAAGTTGTATCCCTGAGTTTTGTTCCCATCGACCGTCAGTTAGCCGATATTTTCACAAAACCTTTAGATACCCTTAGATTTGAGAGTCTTAGAAAGTCTTTGGGGATTTTCACAGTTGACTGAGTGATTGGTCTATATCTAGGATATGATTCTTTTCATGTTCATATCATATGCTTCCTATTGCTAGTTTGTATTATATGTATTATTGCTTTGTTGTACAGCTATTTGTTTTATTTTTTGAAAAATCCAAAAAGATTTTATTTTATAAAAATTTTAGAAACGCCCAAAAAGTTTTTTATATTTTTTTTGCACCTTTTATGAATGAACATTTAAGATAGCCAAGTCACAAAATTCATTCCATTTATCCATGTGACTGTTTGATAGAGATTTGAGATGCTACATCATTTCATCCATGTGCTTTACATTGTTTGGAGTCTTTGAGATGTGATTGGCGATATCTTCCTACATGTTTGACTCCTATATCCTTTATTGCACACATGCACGGCTTTATTTGATTATTGTACTTGTCTATCACATGTTGACTTGAGTGTTTTCATCTCAATTTTGTCTATACAACTAACAATATGCGATAAAACTTGACAAGATTGGAATGCATGTAAAAACCGTTTTTGATGTGAGACTGTGTGTTTGTTTAAGGACGGGGAGGGGCTGCGAAAGGTAATTATCTATTCTTTGCGCAAAAGCCACCGTTCAAGAGGACCTAAAAATGGAGGAATTTTATTATCCGAGGTCCAAAGAGGTTAAAAGAGCCCTGAAAAAATGTAAAGGCAATAAAAAGCAATTCATGCCAAATATGGGCCATTAGGTTTCAACATCAATTCTCCAAAGTTTGAGAATTTAGAATGCCTCTATTCAAAATAAAAATCCGATGGAGTTTGGTTGGAGAATATAAACGGGTTTGCACTTCCTTGAAAGTCCTGAAAAAGCATGAAATAAGTTTTGGACGTTATTGGTGTGGAAATCACTTGGAGCTTTGATTTGTTGATTTGATTGAATCAATGTCTCATATTACCACCTTTTTACTAGAAAGGAAGATTTTGAGTTCATTCGTTAGGAGTATCCGATATTCATCGTGCACATATGTCATGTTTGTATGCATTGATTTTCCTATCGAATTTGATCACACCCCTTCATTTTCACTATCATTGACTTGGTTATTTTTGTGATCTTTCATGGTGTGATTCTTTGTTGTATATTATGTGTGAAATATTTTGAAAAATACAAAAATATTATTTTATTCCAGTGTATCATTCTCCATGTGCATTCATCTCTGCTTCTCATATCTGTCTATTTGGGGACATTATAAAAAGGGGGGAGAAGAATTATGGGGGAGAATTGTTTTGGTTGATGTTGGTTGCTGCATGAATGATTTGCTTGAGCTTAATTTGCATATCATTATATTTTCAAACTGTTGCTTGTCACATGTATTTGCTTTATCTCATGTGTCTAGGTACAACATTGCTCATTATTTGATTACACACCTTGATGAGAAAAGCTTTGGAAGGTACATGAGAGCTGAAGATTTACAAGACAAGTCATTTAGTATTCTCAGTTTGAGTGTTTAATGGGGATATTATCTTGTATGTCAGTTGATTGCATAATTCGGATTTTTTAAGTATGTACCGACATAGACATAGGGGGAGATTTGTAAGGACATAATTTTATAAATGTCCGGGGTAGATTCTAGGAAATTTCTGTTTTCTCCTAGATCACAGTTCATATATCTGATACCGCTACATTCGGCACGTCATCACGATCATCCTCGACGGCCTCTATCCGAATTCATTGCATCCACTTTCTTCACATGCATCAAGCTACATGCAACGTGCTGCTCAGCTCATTCCCACTACTCCACTACGCTTTATCAATAATATGTTTTATTAGAGCTTTAAATATTTGCATAAATATTTGGAAAATGTTTTTGAAAATTATTTTTGAAGTCTGAATTAATTCTTTATCAAAAGCAGAATTTTTCTAAGTGTAGAAGCGAATGGCCTCAATCGACGAGCTCGCTCAAACGACTTTGAAAGTCGTTCGCGCGAGATAGGCATGTCGCGCGATATCGTTCGAACGACTTATGTCCTTCGTTCGAGCGACATGGATATCTCGTTCGAACGAGCCGCCGCCTCCATTTTTGTATAAATATCTGATCTCCTTCTACATGTTTTTCAAGTCTTTCTGCAATCTCAAAATTCTGTGAAAACAGCCCAGAATAAGACTGCACTTTTTAAGGTTTTCTAAACCTTTTTGATTCACAAAACCCTTCCCATATATGTGTGTGAATCTTTAAACCTTCAAGAAGATCATTTACTCATCTGGAGTAACTTATGAGGAAGCTGCTCTCTTCTTCACTGCTTCCCTACTGGAAAGGATAGTTACAGCCGCCGACAATAGAACTGACACCCGAGGGTATTTATGTGTCATATTTTTTCATTGTAGTCCGTGTAAGACGTACTCTTACAAAATTATTGTGAAAATAAAAAGATTTTGCGCAAGCGCACTTCTTTCAAGTGACAAGATAAAGTGAACTTCAATGAACAAACAAGTACAATGCACATATGCTTAGATTATGCATAATTAAGACTCATTATGAAAATCCGTTGATCTTCAACTAAACATCCTCAGAAGATAAACTTATATCAAATTTTTTATATTCTTTTCTTTTCTTTTGAAGTTATTTCCTTTGAATGATCAAATATTAAACTATGTTGGCCACTTTTTGATAATTTTCCTAATTTTATTCCCTTTAATCTTTTTATTGGGCTCTTGCCAATGGTAGCTTTCCCATAAAGGACATTTGCTCCTTTCGTAGCCCTTTCTCCTACATACTCATATATTTTCAATACTAAACAAAATCTCTCACGATCAATGGTTCTTACATACACAAATCCTCCATAATCACAAAAATATTTAGAAGACAAAATTGATGGGAGAACATCTCATCAAACTCAAATGTACATGAGAAGTTAGCATTCAAAAAGCTCATACAGGTGTGTGCGGAGGCATATATAAAGTCGAATCCGTGAAGCAAATCAAGTTCGAAACAACTCCATGATAGCATGGTGTGACACCCCGCCTAATTAAATATTGGGTGATCAACCCTTTATTAAATTAAAATCAAGGTGAACGGTTGGTTCATTCTTAGCATCACTGTCGCAAAATAAAATTTTCAATTTAAACACCCTAAATAATTAAGCTAAGTGTCAAAACAATTTTTAAAAGCCATATTTCCATTTTATTAAATCCAAATATAAAAACCTTTTTAAATAACCAACAATTTAAGAACTCTGATATACTAAAGATGGATAATAACACACAAGAATTAAATTCATCCAGATAAACCAAACCAGTTTACTATAAATAAAACCATCCTGACAGTAATTAAATCCCAAAGAGCACCAACTAATGGAAATATAAAGGAACGTAAATCTCTAACAACAATCCAAACTAAATAGAGAAACGGGCGACACATGACCTAACTAATAAGAACTAAAAATAGGAGAAGAATCAACAATGAGGTCGTCTAAGCAATGGCTTGCAACTCCCACATAAGCTGCAACGCGTCCAATCTAAAGAACCTAAGCATAACGCCCCTGTGGCTGGGCACCTGTATAATATACATATATATATACAAGAGAGAAAAAAATAACAGGAAATGGGTCAGAGCCCGAGTGTAAAACATGTTAAAATTAGTTTAGTAACTATTTAAAATGCTTACCGGCTAATGTAACAACTATGTTAGTATGCCTCTTAAGAATTCTCACCTTTCATTCTAGTGTGCACGCCTACCGTACTAATAAATCTCATAAGTTTCTTTAACTTATTCTCCATAACATTTTATCAAGTGAAAAGCGAGGTAATGATATTTACTTTAGGAAATCATCCTCTTCAAGATTTCTACGTTATTTAGAACAACTCTGTAACACCCCGACTAATTAAATACCGGGTAGCTACTCCTTTATTAAATTAATTCAAAATGTCAAGTTGGTTCAGTTAATAGCATCACTGTCGAAAACATTTAATGATTACTAACCACCTAGTATTTAAAAAGTAAGATGTCAAATTTTAAATTAAATCTGATTAACATGCGATGAATGAAATGTAAAAATAACATCACCATACACCATAAAGTCGTAATGGAATAACCAATAATTAATAATAAGTCTGGAGGAAATACTCTTCCCAACAATCCCACAACTGAAATGAATAAAATAGTGTAACTTGAATAAATACAAACAAAAGTCTGAATAACAGAAATATAAAATGTCTCTAATAGAAATGGGCGACATGCCCTACAATGATGGAACTGAATATGGAATCAAGACTAGAAAAGAGGCGTCTACTGTCAAAGCCCTGTAACTTCCACAACAGCTACAGCTCGTCACCTGAATGGAAATACTATGCATGGTGTCCTTGTGGCTGGGCACCTAAAGGTTTTTACAAAAAAATAGATTTGAAAGCAAACGGGTCAGAGCCCGAAAGTGGAGAGTATTTTAAAAACAGCAAGTGCTTTAATAACATTTAAAACAATAAATGCAAAATACATGTTAGGACGTGCTCTCACATGAAATACTCACCTCTCGTCTAACTGTGCACTCCTAACGTTCCTGTACCCATTCATGTGTTTTCTCATAACTATCTAGTTCAAAAGAGTTTCTAACACTTCTACTCGGTTCACGTTTTAATTCCAACCTTATCAATTAAATAGAGAGTTCTACTTTAATTCTCGGATTCCCAATTATTAACAAAACCATTTATTGATATCTGTCCCCTTTTATCTTTTCATAACGTTACAATAACAATACTCACAATTTAACATAGAAAAATCCTTTTCATTTAACCGTATATTATTCACATCATAAATATACAATACAAGCACCCCGAGGCTAAGCTACGGTGCACACATACTCTGCTATCCATCCCGGTACATCACGTACATAAGGATCATGCATGCCGAATCTCTCAGGAATCGTTCTCAGATAACAACATCACAAATAATGGAGGCGAACACAGTCACATCACATGGGTCACGTACATACCTACGCTCCCACGATCAGCAAACTTATTAACATCCCAATAAGTCCTTCTCTGACCTATGTTCATCGAGGTACCAATCTAAATCCGGGCAACACAAGGATAAGAAGGCCCTAAGCGAACGTAAACCTCCCGTGATAGCAAGTATGGTAGGTATGTCATACACATAAAATTATATGCTAAGCATTCACACATCTTAGATATCTCAATATTAATAAAGGTATACTCTACATCTTTATACCATTATTCCAAATTTGTATATTTTACGTCTCCCGATAATATAAAAGTTAAACTGTCGACACGTCTCACGTCGTAGTTTCTTATACTTAAAACCTATCTAAAATCGATTATTAAGTTCCTATTATTCCCACATATAACATCTTTATTCCTAAGGTCCTTACTTCTGCCCCAAACCTCATTTCATCAAATTATTCAAATTTACACTACTAACCCAAATATTATCTCACTTATCGAATTTCATTAGCTTAGAATGATTCCTCAAATTGAATTCTCATTAAGGTCCAAATTTCATAACCATGCCTACTGGTCTTCCTTAAGTATAAGGGTATAAATAAGGTCTCCAATAATATTTTCCAAGGTTACCACCATTAAAATTTAAAATAGGGAAAACTTTACTCATTCTGGGAAGGTCGATCTATCGACCTTTTCCTTCGATCGATCGATGGTGGTCGATCGATCGACTGATGAACATCGATCGATCGAATGCACCAGGTATGGCTACGGACTGCTTCGTTTTGTAGTTTTCAAATCATCCCAAAACATACTTTTAATGCATGAAACTCTAATATAACGTTATAGTATCATCATACAACCATCCTACAACATTATTAACGTTCTAAAATTAACAATTCATCAACCAAGGGCTATATTTGGATCAAATCTTCATCAAGAACCCTAGTTTTCTACTTCTTTCAAGAACATTGATAAACCTCTTCTTAAATCCGTTTTTAGATCATCAAGGGTCATAATTTTGAATTCATAATTCGTCCAGAATGATTCTACATGCAGTCCCTAACATAAATTCATAGTTTTAACCATTCAATTCGTGGGTCTGTATCAATCTTCCAAGATAATTTCGATAATTCCTAAACATGGAAAAGCATAGCTTTGAATTAATTATAATTAAACCACTTGCCTCTAATCTTTCTGTGAATTTGAGGTTGAATCTTGAAGTTTGAATTGCCTTCTCTCTCTCTCTCTGCAGAATCCTTCTCTTTCTCTCTCTCTCTCTACAAGTTCTTCTCAAGGTGTTAATGGAGGTGGGGTTGGTTTTTGCCAAGTTATAAGGTTTCTAACTTCTCCCGTAGCCCACTACCTAAATTGGGGTTGGAAATGGCTTAGTGGGTTAATACTAAGTCAGATTTTTAACTCTAATTTTCGTGGGTTTTAATTACCCAATTTCTGAAATTACCAAAATGCCCTTATAAGTTACCGGTATGGCCCAATAATGCCCCGGGACCCAAACTTAACCCCCGGCTAGTGTTTTCTGACTATTTCGACCCTTCTGAACACATTGGCACACTCAAAATGACCATACGGGTGATAAAAATAAAATTCACTTTTTAATTCAAATAATTATATTCCTGACGCGACTGTCACGCGCGTCCCAACAAAATTTCCCAAATTGCCGTATTTCAATCTCGCGATAATTTCAATATTTCCAATATTCATATATTGCCATATATACACACTATAATCAAATACTAACTCACATCTCGTTAATATTTTATCCGGATTAATTCTCAATTAATTCACATTTAATTCAATTAATCCCATAAATAGATAAATCCCATAAATAGATATCCATAAAAATACGGGGTATTACATACTTCCCCCCTAATAACAGAATTTCGTCCCGAAATTCGGAAAAGTAAGGCACACCTGGAAAAATTAGGTATCCTCCAATATTCAAAACAATTATTAAGAAAATCCCAAATCAGTAAAACCCTCGTTTCACAATAAGCTTGTTTAACATACTTGATACCTTATCAGAATAATCTTCGATAAATGCACCTCGCGTTGTGATCTTATTAAACAACGTTCGAATAAAAATACCTTATACTTCATTGGTTATTTTATCTCAATATCATTATGAGTCCGCACCTCACTACGCATTAACTCCCGCGTTTATCAAAACATAAAACACCCATTCTGGAAGGAATCAATAACACATCTGACTACTCTTGTCCACTCTTTGAATCTATATTCCCGACGTTGTGACCTTTACATAAGGAAAACAACTACAGCCGGTTGGTGTTGCACAAAATAATTATAAGCACCTTGTTCACTATAAAATAGATATGGGTGCTTTTCCCCCAACTCTACCATTAGGTAATATCTGCTCCTCGTGACTACAATATACCTCACTAGTTATACTCGATTTGGAATTGAAAATATCGCAATGAATCCAAAATTTCTTTCATACAATCCATCAGTCGTTAGTCACCTTGCGCCTGTACCTCGGGTTATAGGTGATTCAACCCTTAGTTTGAATCGTTATTTACCACTACTTATTGTCACCCCACCGAAATTTGGGTTTCAGGGATTTCATCCCAGTTCTAAATAATACTACGTCGAACCACGTACCGGCGTGTTCACTATCTAATAGTGTAAATCACCCCAAGTATATAACAATTTCTCTCCTTCTGGACAACATGTCCCACATAATCGAAGGAACTCATTACTTATCAATAAGTTGGCTACCTCTCAAGAAAATTCTCCAACTTGACCCTCCCATTCTTGGAATCGTCGTCTTGATACAAAATTATCTGGTTGATCATCTAACCCCAACTGTTCTACTACTTACTATACCTCCTTCAATGCCGATAATCACATAAAATTTTCCCCGTTAAATGATACTTAATGATCTTATCCTCCCGACGAATACCAAAAGTTTGGACCTTTACCCTTTTCACTACTTTGTGCATATCTGGACTTATACCTGATTGACCTCCTCATTCTATTTACTCTTGAGTTACCCTCAACTTTTGATTGATCGGAACTCTACTCCAAATTTCTCATAATAATTTATTCGCCTTCTCAAGAGATATCCCTTTATTAAATGGATTTCTACTGCCTTTTCTCCAAATTTGAACGTGTTACACTGATATATGATATCCACTTACACCTTTTCTTATGACGTTTAATCTCATAAGTAATAATCTCACTCGTCCATGTTCCCTCTTCCTTTGATTTACACTTTAGTAAATCAAGATGTCTATGCCCCTTATAACCATACGGTTTTTAAACATTATATACGCTTCATACAAATCCCAAACTCTTTATTGTCACTGTAAATACAACGGTGCTATACCACTTGGGCGTTCTCAATCGCTTCTGAATTAAAAATCCTAAATCCTCCTTATCCTCAATGCGTCCTTCAACATGTCGTGACAAAACCAACATTATTAGTACTTAATAATGTTTGTGGAAGTTACAGGACTTTGATTATAGACGTTTCATATATCTTGACTCTATCTTCAGCATTTATCAGTTGTAGGGCATGTCGCCCATTTCTTTTAGAGATATTTCATTTATTTCAGTTATTCAGACTTCGGGCATGTAATTAATTCAGGTTTCAGACTTGTCATATTATTTTCAGTTGTGGGATTGTTGTGAGGAGTTTTTCCTCCGGACTTATTACTATTTATGGTTATTTCATTACTTCGTTATGGTGAATGGATTTATGTTAATCTTACATTATTCTTTTTGCATGTTAATCAGACTTAACTTAAAATTTGGCAACTTACTTTTTAAATACTAGGTGGTTAGTAATCTTTAAAATGTTTTCGACAGTGATGCTATTAACTGAACCAACTTGACATTTTGTATTGATTTAATAAAGGAGTAGCTACCCGGTATTTAATTAGTCGGGGTGTCTCAGGTGGTATCAGAGCATCAGGTTCTAGTGTCCTTTAGGATCTGAACGGCTTATTATGTTTCCGATTAGCTTTTTTTGATGTAGAGCCCTATATTTTAAGACTGTTGTATTCTTTTGTATATGCTACATTCTTCAACTATTTTAAGTTTATAACTGCGAACTTATAGACTTTATTCTTGTTTCAGAATGCCTCCACGACGTGCACCACGGGTTCCCAGGAATGCAACGCCAGAACCACAGCCCGCACCAGTTCAGGGCACGATGAACGCCGCTGAGGTTGGGGACTTGTGGTCTGTGAATAATCGAAACTTTTCCCCCAAAAGATAATGTCTCCAAATCCGAAGGGCAAATACCACTGCCGCCAACTCCAAGTCATGGGTGGGGTAATTCTTCTCGTGAGGCTTAAGCTTGCGGGAAGCATAAGCTATGGCCTGACTCTCTTGTTGTAACACACCTCCAAGTCCTTGCAAGGACGCATCGGTGTAAACTAGATACTCAACTCACGGTCTCGGCAATGCTAACACAGGTGCTGATGTCAACTTGTCCTTCAACTCATAGAATGCACCAGGTATGGCTACGGACTGCTTCGTTTTGTAGTTTTCAAATCATCCCAAAACATACTTTTAATGCATGAAACTCTAATATAACGTTATAGTATCATCATACAACCATCCTACAACATCATTAACGTTCTAAAATTAATAATTCATCAACCAAGGGCTATATTTGGATCAAATCTTAATCAAGAACCCTAGTTTTGTACTTCTTTCAAGAACATTGATAAACCACTTCTTAAATCCGTTTTTAGATCATCAAGGGTCATAATTTTGAATTCATAATTCGTCCAGAATGATTCTACATGCAGTCCCTAACATAAATTCATAGTTTTAACCTTTCAATTCATGGGTTTATATCAATCTTCCAAGATAATTTCGATAATTCCTAAACATGGAAAAGCATAGCATTGAATTAATTATAATTAAACCACTTGCCTCTAATCTTTCTCAGAATTTGAGGTTGAATCTTGAAGGTTGAATTGCCTTCTCTCTCTCTCTGCAGAATCCTTCTCTTTCTCTCTCTCTCTTCAAGTTCTTCTCAACGTGTTAATGGAGGCGGGGTTGGTTTTTGCCAAGTTATAAGGTTTCTAACTTCTCCCGTAGCCCACTAACTAAATTGGGGTTGGAAATGGCTTAGTGGGTTAATACTAAGTCAGATTTTTAACTCTAATTTTCGAGGGTTTTAATTACCCTATTTTCGAAATTACCAAAATGCCCTTATAAGTTACCGGTATGGCCCAATAATGCCCCGGGACCCAAACTTAACCCCCGGCTAGTGTTTTCTGACTATTTCGACCCTTCCGAACACGCTGGCGAACTCAAAATGACCATACGGGTGATAAAAATAAAATTCACTTTTTAATTCAAATAATTATATTCCTGACGCGACTGTCACGCGCGTCCCAACAAAATTTTCCAAATTGCCGTATTTCAATCTCGCGACAATTTCAATATTTCCAATATTCATATATTGCCATATATACACACTATAATCAAATACTAACTCACATCTCGTTAATATTTTATCCGGATTAATTCTCAATTAATTCACATTTAATTCAATTAATCCCATAAATAGATAAATCCCATAAATAGATATCCATAAAAATACGGGGTATTACATACTTACCCCCTAATAACAAAATTTCGTCCCGAAATTTGGAAAAGTAAGGCACACCTGGAAAAATTAGGTATCCTCCAGTATTCAAAACAATTATTAAGAAAATCCCAAATCAGTAAAACCCTCGTTTCACAATAAGCTTACTTAACATACTTGATACCTTATCAGAATAATCTTCGATAAATGAACCTCGCGTTGTGATATTATTAAACAACGTTTGAATAAAAATACCTTATACTTCATTGGTTATTTTATCTCAATATCATTATGAGTCCACACCTCACTACGCATTAACTCCCGCGTTTATCAAAACATAAAACACCCATTCTGGAAGGAATCAATAACACATCTGACTACTCTTGTCCACTCTTTGAAACTCTATTCCCGAAGTTGTGACCTTTACATAAGGAAAACTACTACAGCCGGTTGGTGTTGCACAAAATAATTGTAAGCACCTTGTTCACTATAAAATAGATATGGGTGCTTTTCCCCCAACTCTACCATTAGGTAATATATGCTCCTCATGACTACAATATACCTCACTAGTTATACTCGATTTGGAATTGAAAATATCGCAATGAATCCAAAATTTCTTTCATACAATCCATCAGTCGTTAGTCACCTTGCGCCTGTACCTCGGGTTATAGGTGATTCAACCCTAGTTTGAATCGTTATTTACCACTACTTATTGTCACCCCACCGAAATTTGGGTTTCGGGGATTTCATCCCAGTTCTAAATAATACTACGTCGAACCACGTACCGGCGTGTTCACTATCTAATAGTGTAAATCACCCCAAGTATATAACAATTTCTCTCCTTCTCGACAACGTGTCCCACATAATCGAAGGAACTCATTACTTATCAATAAGTTGGCTACCTCTCAAGAAAATTCTCCAACTTGACCCTCCCATTCTTGGAATCGTCGTCTTAATACAAAATTATCTGGTTGATCATCTAACCCCAACTTTTCTACTACTTACTATACCTCCTTCAATGCCGATAATCACATAAAATTTTCCCCGTTAAATGATACTTAATGATCTTATCCTTCCGACGAATACCAAAAGTTTGGACCTTTACCCTTTTCACTACTTTGTGCATATCTGGACTTATACCTGATTGACATCCTCATTCTATTTACTCTTGAGTTACCCTCAACTTTCGATTGATCGGAACTCTACTCCAAATTTCTCATAATAATTTATTCGCCTTCTCAAGAGATATCCCTTTATTAAATGGCTTTCTACTGCCTTTTCTCCAAATTTGAACGTGTTACACTGACATATGATATCCACTTACACCTTTTCTTATGACGTTTAATCTCATAAGTAATAATCTCACTCGTCCATGTTCCCTCTTCCTTTGATTTACACTTTAGTAAATCAAGATGTCTATGCCCCTTATAACCCAACCATACGGTTTTTAAACATTATATACGCTTCATACAAATCCCAAACTCTTTATTGTCACTGTAAATACAACGGTGCTATACCACTTGGGCGTTCTCAATCGCTTATGAATTAAAAATCCTAAATCCTCCTTATCCTCAATGCGTCCTTCAACATGCCGTGACAAAACCAACATTATTAGTACTTAATAATGTTTGTGGAAGTTACAGGACTTTGATTATAGACGCTTCATATATCTTGACTCTATCTTCAGCATTTATCAGTTGTAGGGCATGTCGCCCATTTCTTTTAGAGATATTTCATTTATTTCAGTTATTCAGACTTCGGGCATGTAATTAATTCAGGTTTCAGACTTGTCATATTATTTTCAATTGTGGGATCGTTGTGAGGAGTTTTTCCACCGGACTTATTACTATTTGTGGTTATTTCATTACTTCGTTATGGTGAATGGATTTATGTTATTCTTCCATTATTCTTTTTGCATGTAAATCAGACTTAACTTAAAATTTGGCAACTTACTTTTTAAATACTAGGTGGTTAGTAATCTTTAAAATGTTTTCGACAGTGATGCTATTAACTAAACCAACTTGACATTTTGTATTGATTTAATAAAGGAGTAGCTACCCGGTATTTAATTAGTCGGGGTGTCACAGGTGGTATCAGAGCATCAGGTTCTAGTGTCCTTTAGGATCTGAACGGCTTATTATGTTTCCGCTGAGCTTTCTTTGATATAGAGCCCTATATTTTAGGACTGCTGTATTCTTTTGTATATGCTACATTCTTCAGCTATTTTAAGTAACTGCGAACTTATAGACTTTATTCTTGTTTCAGAATGCCTCCACGACGTGCACCACGGGTTCCCAGGAATGCAACGCCAGAACCACAGCCCGCACCAGTTCAGGGCATGATGAACGCCGCTGAGGTTGGGGACTTGTGGTCTATGAATAATCGAAACTTTTCCCCCAAAAGATAATGTCTCCAAATCCGAAGGGAAAATACCACTGCCGCCAACTCCAAGTCATGGGTGGGGTAATTCTTCTCGTGAGGCTTAAGCTTGCGGGAAGCATAAGCTATGGCCTGACTCTCCTGTTGTAACACACCTCCAAGTCCTTGCAAGGACGCATCGGTGTAAACTAGATACTCAACTCCCGGTCTCGGCAATTCTAACACAGGTGTTGAGGTCAACTTGTCCTTCAACTCATCGAATGCACCAGGTATGGCTACGGACTGCTTCGTTTTGTAGTTTTCAAATCATCCCAAAACATACTTTTAATGCATGAAACTCTAATACAACGTTATAGTATCATCATACAACCATCCTACAACATTATTAACGTTCTAAAATTAATAATTCATCAACCAAGGGCTATATTTGGATCAAATCTTCATCAAGAACCCTAGTTTTCTACTTCTTTCAAGAACATTGATAAACCTTTTCTTAAATCCGTTTTAAGATCATCAAGGGTCATAATTTTGAATTCATAATTCGTCCAGAATGATTCTACATGCAGTCCCTAACATAAATTCATAGTTTTAACCTTTCAATTCATGGGTCTATATCAATCTTCCAAGATAATTTCGATAATTCCTAAACATGGAAAAGCATAACATTGAATTAATTATAATTAAACCACTTGCCTCTAATCTTTCTCTTAATTTGAGGTTGAATCTTGAAGGTTGAATTGCCTTCTCTCTCTCTCTGCAGAATCCTTCTCTTTCTCCCTCTCTCTACAAGTTCTTCTCAAGGTGTAATGGAGGTGGGGTTGGTTTTTGCCAAGTTATAAGGTTTCTAACTTCTCCCATAGCCCACTAACTAAATTGGGGTTGGAAATGGCTTAGTGGGTTAATACTAAGTCAGATTTTTAACTCTAATTTTCGTGGGTTTTAATTACCCAATTTTCGAAATTACCAAAATGCCCTTATAAGTTATCGATATGGCCCAATAATGCCCCGGGACCCAAACTTAACCCCCGGCTAGTGTTTTCTGACTATTTCGACCCTTCCGAACACGTTGGTGCACTCAAAATGACCATACGGGTGATAAAAATAAAATTTACTTTTTAATTCAAATAATTATATTCCTGACGCGACTGTCACGCGCGTCCCAACAAAATTTCCCAAATTGCCGTATTTCAATCTCGCAACAATTTCAATATTTCCAATATTCATATATTGCCATATATACACACTATAATCAAATACTAACTCACATCTCGTTAATATTTTATCCGGATTAATTCTCAATTAATTCACATTTAATTCAATTAATCCCATAAATAGATAAATCCCATAAATAGATATCCATAAAAATACGGGGTATTACATACTTCCCCCCCTAATAACAGAATTTCGTCCCGAAATTTGGAAAAGTAAGGCACACCTGGAAAAATTAGGTATCCTCCAATATTCAAAACAATTATTAAGAAAAGCCCAAATCAGTAAAACCCTCGTTTCACAATAAGCTTGTTTAACATACTTGATACCTTATCAGAATAATCTTCGATAAATGCACCTCGCGTTGTGCTCTTATTAAACAACGTTCGAATAAAAATACCTTATACTTCATTGGTTATTTTATCTCAATATCATTATGAGTCCGCACCTCACTACGCATTAACTCCCGCGTTTATCAAAACATAAAACACCCATTCTGGAAGGAATCAATAACACATCTGACTACTCTTGTCCACTCTTTGAATCTCTATTCCCGACATTGTGACCTTTACATAAGGAAAACTACTACAGCCGGTTGGTGTTGCAAAAAATAATTGTAAGCACCTTGTTCACTATAAAATAGATATGGGTGCTTTTCCCCCAACTCTACCATTAGGTAATATCTGCTCCTCATGACTACAATTTACCTCACTAGTTATACTCGATTTGGAATTGAAAATATCGCAATGAATCCAAAATTTCTTTCATACAATCCATCAGTCGTTAGTCACCTTGCGCATGTACCTCGGGTTATAGGTGATTCAACCCTCAGTTTGAATCGTTATTTACCACTACTTATTGTCACCCCACCGAAATTTGGGTTTCGCGGATTTCATCCCAGTTCTAAATAATACTACGTCGAACCACGTACCGGCGTGTTCACTATCTAATAGTGTAAATCACCCCAAGTATATAACAATTTCTCTCCTTCTGGACAACATGTCCCACATAATCGAAGGAACTCATTACTTATCAATAAGTTGGCTACCTCTCAAGAAAATTCTCCAACTTGACCCTCCCATTCTTGGAATCGTCGTCTTGATACAAAATTATCTGGTTGATCATCTAACCCCAACTGTTCTACTACTTACTATACCACCTTCAATGCCGATAATCACATAAAATTTCCCCCGTTAAATGATACTTAATGATCTTATCCTCCCGACGAATACCAAAAGTTTGGACCTTTACCCTTTTCACTACTTTGTGCATATATGGACTTATACCTGATTGACATCCTCATTCTATTTACTCTCAAGTCGCGCCTTAGCCTTCTATATCTTCCAGGACTTCCGTTCTATAATATCGGTGACTTCAACTACGGTCGTCCTTCTTTAAATAAATCAATTAACCTCAATATATGTTTACCTCCTGCTGTTCACCCAACTGTCTTCGCCAGACGTACTGCATTGTTCGGCACACGAATACACCCGATCTCAAATAAGATTCAGTACCATATGTATTAAAGAAGGAGAACGAAATCTCACCAAAGATATCAACAATGCTAAACATAGGGCTCTACATCAAAGAAAGCTTAGCGAAAACATAATAAGCCGTACAGATCCTAAAGGACACTAGAACCGGATGCTCTGAAACCACCTGTAACACCCCGACTAATTAAATACCTGGTAGCTACTCCTTTATTAAATTAATTTAAAATGTCAAGTTGGTTCAGTTAATAGCATCACTGTCGAAAACATTTAATGATTACTAACCACCTAGTATTTAAAAAGTAAGATGTCAAATTTTAAATTAAATCTGATTAACATGCGATGAATGAAATGTAAAAATAACATCACCATACACCATAAAGTCGTAATGGAATAACCAACAATTAATAATAAGTCTGGAGGAAATACTCCTCCCAACAATCCCACAGCTGAAATGAATAAAATAGTGTAAGCTGAATAAATACAAACAAAAGTCTGAATAACAGAAATATAAAATGTCTCTAATAGAAATGGGCGACATGCCCTACAATGATGGAACTGAATATGGAATCAAGACTAGAAAAGAGGCGTCTACTGTCAAAGCCCTATAACTTCCACAACAGCTACAGCTCTTCACCTGAATGGAAATAGTATGCATGGTGTCCTTGTGGCTGGGCACCTAAAGGTTTTTATAAAAAAATAGATTTGAAAGCAAACGGGTCAGAGCCCGAAAGTGGAGAGTATTTTAAAAACAGCAAGTGCTTTAATAACATTTAAAACAATAAATGCAAAATACATGTTAGGACGTGGTCTCACATGAAATACTCACCTCTCGTCTAACTGTGCACTCCTAACGTTCCTGTACCCATTCATGTGTTTTCTCATAACTATCTAGTTCAAAAGAGTTTCTAACACTTCTACTCGGTTCACGTTTTAATTCCAACCTTATCAATTAAATAGAGAGTTCTACTTTAATTCTCGGATTCCCAATTATTAACAAAACCATTTATTGATATCTGTCTCCTTTTATCTTTTCATAACGTTACAATAACAATATTCACAATTTAACATAGCAAATTACTTTTCATTTAACCGTATATTATTCACATCATAAATATACAATACAAGCACCCCGAGGTTAAGCTACGGTGCACACATACTCTGCTATCCATCCCGATACATCACGTACATAAGGATCACGCATTCCGAATCTCTCAGGAATCGTTCTCAGATAACAACATCACAAATAATGGAGGCGAACATAGTCACATCACATGGGTCACGTACATACCTACGCTCCCACGATCAGCAGACTTATTAACATCCCAATAAGTCCTTCTCTGACCTATGTTCATCGAGGTACCAATCTAAATCCGGGCAACACAAGGATAAGAAGGCCCTAAGCGAACGTAAACCTCCCGTGATAGCAAGTATGGTAGGTATGTCATACACATAAAATTATATGCTAAGAATTCACACATCTTAGATATCTCAATATTAATAAAGGTATACTCTACATCTTTATACCATTATTCCAAATTTGTATATTTTATGTCTCCCGATAATATAAAAGTTAAATTGTCGACACGTCTCACGTAGTAGTTTCTTATACTTAAAACCTATCTAAAATCGATTATTAAGTTCCTATTATTCCCACATATAACATCTTTATTCCTAAGATCCTTACTTCTGCCCCAAACCTCATTTCATCAAATTATTCAAATTTAAACTAACCCAAATATTATCTCACTTATCGAATTTCATTAGCTTAGAATGATTCCTCAAATTGAATTCTCATTAAGGTCCATATTTCATAACCATGCCTACTGGTCTTCCTTAAGTTTAAGGGTATACATAAGGTCTCCAATAATATTTTCCAAGGGTTAACACCATTAAAATTTAAAATAGGGAAAACTTTACTCATTCTGGGAAGGTCGATCGATCGACCTTTTCCTTCGATCGATCGATGGTGGTCGATCGATCGACTGATGAACATCGATCGATCGAATGCACCAGGTATGGCTACGGACTGCTTCGTTTTGTAGTTTTCAAATCATCCCAAAACATACTTTTAATGCATGAAACTCTAATATAACGTTATAGTATCATCATACAACCATCCTACAACATTATTAACTTTCTAAAATTAATAATTCATCAACCAAGGGCTATATTTGGATCCAAATCTTCATCAAGAACCCTAGTTTTCTACTTCTTTCAAGAACATTGATAAACCTCTTCTTAAATCCGTTTTTAGATCATCAAGGGTCATAATTTTGAATTCATAATTCGTCCAGAATGATTCTACATGCAGTCCCTAACATAAATTCATAGTTTTAACCTTTCAATTCATGGGTCTATATCAATCTTCCAAGATAATTTCGATAATTCCTAAACATGAAAAAGCATAGCATTGAATTAATTATAATTAAACCACTTGCCTCTAATCTTTATCTGAATTTGAGGTTGAATTTGAAGGTTGAATTGCCTTCTCTCTCTCTCTGCAGAATCCTTCTCTTTCTCTCTCTCTCTACAAGTTCTTCTCAAGGTGTTAATGGAGGTGGGGTTGGTTTTTGCCAAGTTATAAGGTTTCTAACTTCTCCCGTAGCCCACTAACTAAATTGGGGTTGGAAATGGCTTAGTGGGTTAATACTAAGTCAGATTTTTAACTCTAATTTTCGTGGGTTTTAATTACCCAATTTTGGAAATTACCAGAATGCCCTTATAAGTTACCGATATGGCCCAATAATGCCCCGGGACCCAAACTTAACCCCCGGCTAGTGTTTTCTGACTATTTCGACCCTTCCGAACACGTTGGCGCACTCAAAATGACCATACGGGTGATAAAAATAAAATTCACTTTTTAATTCAAATAATTATATTCCTGACGCGACTGTCACGCGCGTCCCAACAAAATTTCCCAAATTGCCGTATTTCAATCTCGCAAGAATTTCAATATTTCCAATATTCATATATTGCCATATATACACACTATAATCAAATACTAACTCACATCTCGTTAATATTTTATCCAGATTAATTCTCAATTAATTCACATTTAATTCAATTAATCTCATAAATAGATAAATCCCATAAATAGATATCCATAAAAATACGGGGTATTACATACTTCCCCCCCTAATAACAGAATTTCGTCCCGAAATTTGGAAAAGTAAGGCACACCTGGAAAAATTAGGTATCCTCCAATATTCAAAACAATTATTAAGAAAAGCCCAAATCAGTAAAACCCTCGTTTCACAATAAGCTTGTTTAACATACTTGATACCTTATCAGAATAATCTTCGATAAATGCACCTCGTGTTGTGCTCTTATTAAACAACGTTCGAATAAAAATACCTTATACTTCATTGGTTATTTTATCTCAATATCATTATGAGTCCGCACCTCACTACGCATTAACTCCCGTGTTTATCAAAACATAAAACTCCCATTCTGGAAGGAATCAATAACACATCTGACTACTCTTGTCCACTCTTTGAATCTCTATTCCCGACATTGTGACCTTTACATAAGGAAAACTACTACAGCCGGTTGGTGTTGCACAAAATAATTGTAAGCACCTTGTTCACTACAAAATAGATATGGGTGCTTTTCCCCCAACTCTACCATTAGGTAATATCTGCTCCTCATGACTACAATATACCTCACTAGTTATACTCGATTTGGAATTGAAAATATCGCAATGAATCCAAAATTTCTTTCATACAATCCATCAGTCGTTAGTCACCTTGCGCCTGTACCTCGGGTTGTAGGTGATTCAACCCTCAGTTTGAATCGTTATTTACCACTACTTATTGTCACCCCACCGAAATTTGGGTTTCGGGGATTTCATCCCAGTTCTAAATAATACTACGTCGAACCACGTACCGGCGTGTTCACTATCTAATAGTGTAAATCACCCCAAGTATATAACAATTTCTCTCCTTCTGGACAACATGTCCCACATAATCGAAGGAACTCATTACTTATCAATAAGTTGGCTACCTCTCAAGAAAATTCTCCAACTTGACCCTCCCATTCTTGGAATCGTCGTCTTGATACAAAATTATCTGGTTGATCATCTAACCCCAACTGTTCTACTACTTACTATACCACCTTCAATGCCGATAATCACATAAAATTTTCCCCGTTAAATGATACTTAATGATCTTATCCTCCCGACGAATACCAAAAGTTTGGACCTTTTCCCTTTTCACTACTTTGTGCATATATGGACTTATACCTGATTGACATCCTCATTATATTTACTCTCAAGTCGCGCCTTAGCCTTCTATATCTTCCAGGACTTCCGTTCTATAATATCGGTGACTTCAACTACGGTCGTCCTTCTTTAAATAAATCAATTAACCTCAATATATGTTTACCTCCTGCTGTTCACCCAACTGTCTTCGCCAGACGTACTGCATTGTTCGGCACACGAATACACCCGATCTCAAATAAGATTCACTACCATATGTATTAAAGAAGGAGAACGAAATCTCACCAAAGATATCAACAATGCTAAACATAGGGCTCTACATCAAAGAAAGCTCAGCGAAAACATAATAAGCCGTACAGATCCTAAAGGACACTTGAGCCGGATGCTCTGATACAACCTGTAACACCCCGACTAATTAAATACCGGGTAGCTACTCCTTTATTAAATTAATTCAAAATGTCAAGTTGGTTCAGTTAATAGCATCACTGTCGAAAACATTTAATGATTACTAACCACCTAGTATTTAAAAAGTAAGATGTCAAATTTTAAATTAAATCTGATTAACATGCGATGAATGAAATGTAAAAATAACATCACCATACACCATAAAGTCGTAATGGAATAACCAACAATTAATAATAAGTCTGGAGGAAATACTCCTCCCAACAATCCCACAGCTGAAATGAATAAAATAGTGTAAGCTGAATAAATACAAACAAAAGTCTGAATAACAGAAATATAAAATGTCTCTAATAGAAATGGGCGACATGCCCTACAATGATGGAACTGAATATGGAATCAAGACTAGAAAAGAGGCGTCTACTGTCAAAGCCCTATAACTTCCACAACAGCTACAGCTCGTCACCTGAATGGAAATAGTATGCATGGTGTCCTTGTGGCTGGGCACTTAAAGGTTTTTACAAAAAAATAAATTTGAAAGCAAACGGGTCAGAGCCCGAAAGTGGAGAGTATTTTAAAAATAGCAAGTTCTTTAATAACATTTAAAACAATAAATGCAAAATACATGTTAGGACGTGCTCTCACATGAAATACTCACCTCTCGTCTAACTGTGCACTCCTAACGTTCCTGTACCCATTCATGTGTTTTCTCATAACTATCTAGTTCAAAAGAGTTTCTAACACTTCTACTCGGTTCACGTTTTAATTCCAACTTTATCAATTAAATAGAGAGTTCTACTTTAATTCTCGGATTCCCAATTATTAACAAAACCATTTATTGATATCTGTCCCCTTTTATCTTTTCATAACGTTACAATAACAATACTCACAATTTAACATAGCAAATTCCAATTCATTTAACCGTATATTATTCACATCATAAATATACAATACAAGCACCCCGAGGTTAAGCTACGGTGCACACATACTCTTCTATCCATCCCGATACATCACGTACATAAGGATCACGCATTTCGAATCTCTCAGGAATCGTTCTCAGATAACAACATCACAAATAATGGAGGCGAACACAGTCACATCACATGGGTCACGTACATACCTACGCTCCCACGATCAGCAGACTTATTAACATCCCAATAAGTCCTTCTCTGACCTATGTTCATCGAGGTACCAATCTAAATCCGGGCAACACAAGGATAAGAAGGCCCTAAGCGAACGTAAACCTCCCGTGATAGCAAGTATGGTAGGTATGTCATACACATAAAATTATATGCTAAGCATTCACACATCTTAGATATCTCAATATTAATAAAGGTATACTCTACATCTTTATACCATTATTCCAAATTTGTATATTTTACGTCTCCCGATAATATAAAAGTTAAACTGTCGACACGTCTCACGTAGTAGTTTCTTATACTTAAAACCTATCTAAAATCGATTATTAAGTTCCTATTATTCCCACATATAACATCTTTATTCCTAAGATCCTTACTTCTGCCCCAAACCTCATTTCATCAAATTATTCAAATTTACACTACTAACCCAAATATTATCTCACTTATCGAATTTCATTAGCTTAGAATGATTCCTCAAATTGAATTCTCATTAAGGTCCATATTTCATAACCATGCCTACTGGTCTTCCTTAAGTTTAAGGGTATACATAAGGTCTCCAATAATATTTTCCAAGGGTTAACACCATTAAAATTTAAAATAGGGAAAACTTTACTCATTCTGGGAAGGTCGATCGATCGACCTTTTCCTTCGATCGATCGATGGTGGTCGATCGATCGACTGATGAACATCGATCGATCGAATGCACCAGGTATGGCTACGGACTGCTTCGTTTTGTAGTTTTCAAATCATCCCAAAACATAATTTTAATGCATGAAACTCTAATATAACGTTATAGTATCATCATACAACCATCCTACAACATTATTAACTTTCTAAAATTAATAATTCATCAACCAAGGGCTATATTTGGATCCAAATCTTCACCAAGAACCCTAGTTTTCTACTTCTTTCAAGAACATTGATAAAACTCTTCTTAAATCCGTTTTTAGATCATCAAGGGTCATAATTTTGAATTCATAATTCGTCCAGAATGATTCTACATGCAGTCCCTAACATAAATTCATAGTTTTAACCTTTCAATTCATGGGTCTATATCAATCTTCCAAGATAATTTCGATAATTCCTAAACATGAAAAAGCATAGCATTGAATTAATTATAATTAAACCACTTGCCTCTAATCTTTATCTGAATTTGAGGTTGAATTTGAAGGTTGAATTGCCTTCTCTCTCTCTCTGCAGAATCCTTCTCTTTCTCTCTCTCTCTACAAGTTCTTCTCAAGGTGTTAATGGAGGTGGGGTTGGTTTTCGCCAAGTTATAAGGTTTCTAACTTCTCCCGTAGCCCACTAACTAAATTGGGGTTGGAAATGGCTTAGTGGGTTAATACTAAGTCAGATTTTTAACTCTAATTTTCGTGGGTTTTAATTACCCAATTTTCGAAATTACCAAAATGCCCTTATAAGTTACCGATATGGCCCAATAATGCCCCGGGACCCAAACTTAACCCCCGGCTAGTGTTTTCTGACTATTTCGACACTTCCGAACACGTTGGCGCACTCAAAATGACCATACGGGTGATAAAAATAAAATTCACTTTTTAATTCAAATAATTATATTCCTGACGCGACTGTCACGCGCGTCCCAACAAAATTTCCCAAATTGCCGTATTTCAATCTCGCAACAATTTCAATATTTCCCATATTCATATATTGCCATATATACACACTATAATCAAATACTAACTCACATCTCGTTAATATTTTATCCGGATTAATTCTCAATTAATTCACATTTAATTCAATTAATCCCATAAATAGATAAATCCCATAAATAGATATCCATAAAAATACGGGGTATTACATACTTCCCCCCCTAATAACAGAATTTCGTCCCGAAATTTGGAAAAGTAAGGCACACCTGGAAAAATTAGGTATCCTCCAATATTCAAAACAATTATTAAGAAAAGCCCAAATCAGTAAAACCCTCGTTTCACAATAAGCTTGTTTAACATACTTGATACCTTATCAGAATAATCTTCGATAAATGCACCTCGCGTTGTGCTCTTATTAAACAACGTTCGAATAAAAATACCTTATACTTCATTGGTTATTTTATCTCAATATCATTATGAGTCCGCACCTCACTACGCATTAACTCCCGCGTTTATCAAAACATAAAACACCCATTCTGGAAGGAATCAATAACACATCTGACTACTCTTGTCCACTCTTTGAATCTCTATTCCTGACATTGTGACCTTTACATAAGGAAAACTACTACAGCCGGTTGGTGTTGCACAAAATAATTGTAAGCACCTTGTTCACTATAAAATAGATATGGGTGCTTTTCCCCCAACTCTACCATTAGGTAATATCTGCTCCTCATGACTACAATATACCTCACTAGTTATACTCGATTTGGAATTGAAAATATCGCAATGAATCCAAAATTTCTTTCATACAATCCATCAGTCGTTAGTCACCTTGCGCCTGTACCTCGGGTTATAGGTGATTCAACCCTCAGTTTGAATCGTTATTTACCACTACTTATTGTCACCCCACCGAAATTTGGGTTTCGGGGATTTCATCCCAGTTCTAAATAATACTACGTCGAACCACGTACCGGCGTGTTCACTATCTAATAGTGTAAATCACCGCAAGTATATAACAATTTCTCTCCTTCTGGACAACATGTCCCACATAATCGAAGGAACTCATTACTTATCAATAAGTTGGCTACCTCTCAAGAAAATTCTCCAACTTGACCCTCCCATTCTTGGAATCGTCGTCTTGATACAAAATTATCTGGTTGATCATCTAACCCCAACTTTTCTACTACTTACTATACCACCTTCAATGCCGATAATCACATAAAATTTTCCCCGTTAAATGATACTTAATGATCTTATCCTCCCGACGAATACCAAAAGTTTGGACCTTTACCCATTTCACTACTTTGTGCATATATGGACTTATACCTGATTGACATCCTCATTATATTTACTCTCAAGTCGCGCCTTAGCCTTCTATATCTTCCAAGACTTCCATTCTATAATATCGGTGACTTCAACTACGGTCGTCCTTCTTTAAATAAATCAATTAACCTCAATATATGTTTACCTCCTGCTGTTCACCCAACTGTCTTCGCCAGACGTACTGCATTGTTCGGCACACGAATACACCCGATCTCAAATAAGATTCACTACCATATGTATTAAAGAAGGAGACCGAAATCTCACCAAAGATATCAACAATGCTAAACATAGGGCTCTACATCAAAGAAAGCTCAGCGGAAACATAATAAGCCGTACAGATCCTAAAGGACACTAGAACCGGATGCTCTGATACCACCTGTAACACCCCGACTAATTAAATACCGGGTAGCTACTCCTTTATTAAATTAATTCAAAATGTCAAGTTGGTTCAGTTAATAGCATCACTGTCGAAAACATTTAATGATTACTAACCACCTAGTATTTAAAAAGTAAGATGTCAAATTTTAAATTAAATCTGATTAACATGCGATGAATGAAATGTAAAAATAACATCACCATACACCATAAAGTCGTAATGGAATAACCAACAATTAATAATAAGTCTGGAGTAAATACTCCTCCCAACAATCCCACAGCTGAAATGAATAAAATAGTGTAAGCTGAATAAATACAAACAAAAGTCTGAATAACAGAAATATAAAATGTCTCTAATAGAAATGGGCGACATGCCCTACAATGATGGAACTGAATATGGAATCAAGACTAGAAAAGAGGCGTCTACTGTCAAAGCCCTATAACTTCCACAACAGCTACAGCTCGTCACCTGAATGGAAATAGTATGCATGGTGTCCTTGTGGCTGGGCACCTAAAGGTTTTTACAAAAAAATAGATTTGAAAGCAAACGGGTCAGAGCCCGAAAGTGGAGAGTATTTTAAAAACAGCAAGTGCTTTAACAACATTTAAAACAATAAATGAAAAATACATGTTAGGACGTGCTCTCACATGAAATACTCACCCCTCGTCTAACTGTGCACTCCTAACGTTCCTGTACCCATTCATGTGTTTTTTCATAACTATCTAGTTCAAAAGAGTTTCTAACACTTCTACTCGGTTCACGTTTTAATTCCAACCTTATCAATTAAATAGAGAGTTCTACTTTAATTCTCGGATTCCCAATTATTAACAAAACCATTTATTGATATCTGTCCCCTTTTATCTTTTCATAACGTTACAATAACAATACTCACAATTTAACATAGCAAATTCCTTTTCATTTAACCGTATATTATTCACATCATAAATATACAATACAAGCACCCCGAGGTTAAGCTACGGTGCACACATACTCTTCTATCCATCCCGATACATCACGTACATAAGGATCACGCATTCCGAATCTCTCAGGAATCGTTCTCAGATAACAACATCACAAATAATGGAGGCGAACACAGTCACATCACATGGGTCACGTACATACCTACGCTCCCACGATCAGCAGACTTATTAACATCCCAATAAGTCCTTCTCTGACCTATGTTCATCGAGGTACCAATCTAAATCCGGGCAACACAAGGATAAGAAGGCCCTAAGCGAACGTAAACCTCCCGTGATAGCAAGTATGGTAGGTATGTCATATACATAAAATTATATGCTAAGCATTCACACATCTTAGATATCTCAATATTAATAAAGGTATACTCTACATCTTTATACCATTATTCCAAATTTGTATATTTTACGTCTCCCGATAATATAAAAGTTAAACTGTCGACACGTCTCACGTCGTAGTTTCTTATACTTAAAAGCTATCTAAAATCGATTATTAAGTTCCTATTATTCCCACATATAACATCTTTATTCATAAGATCCTTACTTCTGCCCCAAACCTCATTTCATCAAATTATTCAAATTTACACTATTAACCCAAATATTATCTCACTTATCGAATTTCATTAGCTTAGAATGATTCCTCAAATTGAATTCTCATTAAGGTCCAAATTTCATAACCATGCCTACTGGTCTTCCTTAAGTTTAAGGGTATACATAAGGTCTCCAATAATATTTTCCAAGGGTTACCACCATTAAAATTTAAAATAGGGAAAACTTTACTCATTCTGGGAAGGTCGATCGATCGACCTTTTCCTTCGATCGATCGATGGTGGTCGATCGATCGACTGATGAACATCGATCGATCGAATGCACCAGGTATGGCTACGGACTGCTTCGTTTTGTAGTTTTCAAATCATCCCAAAACATACTTTTAATGCATGAAACTCTAATATAACGTTATAGTATCATCATACAACCATCCTACAACATTATTAACGTTCTAAAATTAATAATTCATCAACCAAGGGCTATATTTGGATCAAATCTTCATCAAGAACCCTAGTTTTCTACTTCTTTCAAGAACATTGATAAACCTCTTCTTAAATCCGTTTTTAGATCATCAAGGGTCATAATTTTGAATTCATAATTCGTCCAGAATGATTCTACATGCAGTCCCTAACATAAATTCATAGTTTTAACCTTTCAATTCATGGGTCTATATCAATCTTCCAAGATAATTTCGATAATTCCTAAACATGAAAAAGCATAGCATTGAATTAATTATAATTAAACCACTTGCCTCTAATCTATATCTGAATTGTAGGTTGAATCTTGAAGGTTGAATTGCCTTCTCTCTCTCTCTGCAGAATCCTTCTCTTTCTCTCTCTCTCTCTACAAGTTCTTCTCAAGGTGTTAATGGAGGTGGGGTTGGTTTTTGCCAAGTTATAAGGTTTCTAACTTCTCCCGTAGCCCACTACCTAAATTGGGGTTGGAAATGGCTTAGTGGGTTAATACTAAGTCAGATTTTTAACTCTAATTTTCGTGGGTTTTAATTACCCAATTTCCGAAATTACCAAAATGCCCTTATAAGTTACCGGCATGGCCCAATAATGCCCCGGGACCCAAACTTAACCCCCGGCTAGTGTTTTCTGACTATTTCGACCCTTCCGAACATGTTGGCGCACTCAAAATGACCATACGGGTGATAAAAATAAAATTCACTTTTTAATTCAAATAATTATATTCCGGACGCGACTGTCACGCGCGTCCCAACAAAATTTCCCAAATTGCCGTATTTCAATCTCGCGACAATTTCAATATTTCCAATATTCATATATTGCCATATATACACACTATAATCAAATACTAACTCGCATCTCGTTAATATTTTATCCGGATTAATTCTCAATTAATTCACATTTAATTCAATTAATCTCATAAATAGATAAATCCCATAAATAGATATCCATAAAAATACGGGGTATTACAAACTCATTTCCCTTATAAAGTTCCCGAACACTTATAATAAAATTGAAGCATTTATTCATTACTTATCTACTTATACGCACAGTAGGAAGTTCCCATATAGATATATGTATATATATTAGTCACAGATATAATATATATACTAACGGCACCCCACATAAAAAACTATGGTGCTGACATACTCTGCTATCAAGTCCCCGTATCACACAAACTAAGGGGAATACTAGTCTGGAATCACTCTCGAACTGTATTAACACAATACACAAACAAATGGAGGCGAAGCTTAGTTCCAGGTCCTAAGAAGTCAGCACATACCCTCACATCTCTTAGAACATCTGACTATCATTTTCGAATAGCCTGTATCGAGGATACTATCTTCTAGGGTGCGAGTCATTATCCCCCATAAAGGTCCAATCGAGATAAGACTGTCCCGGTGCAGAAACCCCCGTAATAGCAAGTAGCCTGGGTATGATTTTTACACAGATACATAATATGCACAATCATACAGTCATATATATAAATATTCATATTTCTAAATTAGGTGAGCCCACGACCCATAATTATAATTATCCGCACTTAGCACATTTCTACTTGATTATCTCGCATAACGAATTTGTCAATTTTATTCTCATATATATAAGTTACTCCATACCTACTTCTCGTCTCTCAAAGTATTCTAAATCCCTAAGTAAAATTTCAGTAGGCACTCTCACTTACCTTCTAGTCTAACTTCCTTACAAGTCTCGACCTTTTATTAAACGTATGTATGATTTCATATGTGTGAATAACTCTCTGTTAACCCTTAATTTCATCTTACATTAAATTCTCACTCAACGGAGTTTACCTAGACCCTACTAGTCCTATTTATATCCCATTATGCCTCAACAATAATAATCAAGGGTTAATACGTATTTTAATCGGATTAAACCAACAGAAGAAAAATATGCAGTTTTCCAGGAGGGGGTCGATCGATCGATGTTCTTGGGTCGATCGATCGATCAAGAAGTTATGACGAAAACTACATTAACCCAGTTACGAGTTTGCCTCTCTAACCTCAATCAAATCTCCATATCTCATTCCCAAACTCCCAAGAAACATTACTACAAGTACTATAT
This sequence comes from Sambucus nigra, assembly GCA_949130495.1. NCBI lineage: Eukaryota > Viridiplantae > Streptophyta > Magnoliopsida > Dipsacales > Adoxaceae > Sambucus > Sambucus nigra. Next base: position 57,083,893 of record OX422212.1, on the reverse strand, counting down.
ACCAGAACACATAATTTTCTACGTAAAATACGTCCCAATTCATTAATTACAATAATATAATGGGTAAAATTTACCTGAACTTCAAGAACCCTAATTTTTTTTGTTTTTCTTTACATTCTTCCAATTCTTTTCCAGATTTCCTACTTATAAATCCATACAAATTCGTGGTTTATCCTCTACATGTGATTTAGATGTCCAGAATATGATTACTCCTTCTTCAACATGTGATTTTAAGTCTCAAAACGATACTTTCTTTCATGAAACATATTCTAAACAACCCTAAACTTATATGATTGAGACATCAACTAAAAATAAAGCAAGATAGATACTTACCTGGAAATTGAGTTTCTGATTTGTGGAAGAAAGTGGTATGGTTGCGTTCCCCGTCGCGCGATCTACGACTCGATGGTGGTGGCGGTGCAAACGGTTGAGTTTTCGGCCTTGAATTGCTTGGGAAGCTTTCCCACTTCTTCTCTAATGGTCGTTCTTTGATTTTGGTCTTCTTAACCCTAGAGGAAAAATCCTAAAGGATGATATAACCTTCGGAAATTCGTGGGTTTAATTGCCCAAAAATACGAAATGTCCCTAATACCCTCATGGGATGTCAATTAGGCTTAAAAACGTCCCGAGACCCAAACTAAACTCCCAGGTACATTATTTTGACTATCTCGACCCTTTCGAACACATTGGCGCACTCGAAATGACCATATGGGTGATTTATAATTTATTCACTTTTAATAATAATAATTTAGTCCCAACACGACACATGCGCGTCCTGACTTAATTTCCATTATTGTCATATTATTCCCTCGTGACAATTTTAATAAATTCAATTCTACATATTACCCTACTAAATAAGTAATATTTAACAAATCAACAATTTCATAATAATTACTAACTCTCGTCATGCTAGTAACATTTCAAACAAATTTTTGAATTAATATTAAATTAATTTATCTCAATTAACTTTAATAAATTCCTAAATTTATAAGCCATAAAAATACGGGGTATTACATACTTCCCCCTAATAAGGGAATTTCGTCTCGAAATTCAGAAAATAAGGCCTATCTTGTAACAAAGTATAGAGCATCTAATTCCCACAACATCGGAAGAGAACTACAAATCTCAATCTCATCAATTTAATACAACAAAATTCTCTAGAATAAATATAACTAAAGTAAATTTCCAATTCTCTATATAACAAAATAAATAGATTCAAGTCGTCTCATCTTGTATTAAAAATTCTGGATACCTTAGCAGTACGCAAATTATCTACATAGTAAGGCGCTCAATCACTATAGCCCCGCCTCACAGCAAGCTTGTTTAACACTCTCATTAAAAACACTTCTTTTGTGCTTTTAACCAACAACATTCGCATAAGACATGCCTAACATTATTAATTCCTTATTATTTCAATATCATTGGGAGGCCGCACCTCACTACCTGAGAACCACTCGGATTTATCTAAACATAAAACTCCCATTCTGAGAGAAACCATACGAACATCTGACCACTTTTGTTCGCCTAAAACAGTCGTGGAATTCCACCATAGCCGTCATACTCTAACTCACCCAATTCAAAATTTTGATTATCCGCCCATCTCTTAGCATTCAGAGTAAGAAACGTTAAGGTTTTTTCACACCAAATCCTCAATAAGCATCTTGTTCACAATAAACTGGTACGAGCGTTGGCACGTAACCCTACCATTAGGTAATATCTTCCCTCAATTACTGTACTATACTCCATTTGCTAGCTATAACCGTTGTGGAAAAGAAATGATCACAATGAATCCAAAATTACTTTCACACTGCTCCACTAATGGTTAATCACCGCTCTCGTACTCCCCGAATTATGAGTGATACAACCTGCTCAAAACGAAACGATATCCCCGCTGCTTCCTGAAATCCCGTATTAAAGGTGGGATTCAAAAATCTTACCCTAATTCAGAAAAAAATACTGTGTAGGACCACATACCGGCGCGATTCTCCCTTTAAAAGGAAGACTGGGGCACACTAGCTAATATTGTAACTCACCCCAAAGGAATGTCAATCACTTCCTTCTTGGTCATCTTGTTCCACACGCTCGAAGGAACTCTTGATCTTACCTTGAGGTTGTCAACTCATCCAAGAAACTTTACTTACTTTACCGGCCTCTTCCATTATAGGAATTGCTGATAGCCCCAAAATTCTTTGGTTGTTCCTCTTGTTCCAACCGATTTCTATTTATGAGTGGTGCCCGCGGAGACTCCTCAATATGTCCCGCTCGACATCGACTTCTACTTATTATGTCTCATATTAAGTGACACTTAATACTCCCCTTCTTTCTTTTACGTATACTGAAAGTTCCGTCCCATGCACTTTTCTCCACGACGTGCACTTCCAGACCTTTTTATACCATACTAACAACTTCACTCTTTGTACGCGTCAATCGCTCTCAACATTGGACTAATTTCAACTCCGCTCCGAGTGTTCTCCATAATAATTTGAATTCTACCCTTCTTAAGGAATACCCCTTTTTAAATGGCTTCCCACAGCCTCGCAACAAGATTCGGTATGCGTGTGCTACTCTGATTACAAATATATGTATTTATCATCTTTCACACGGCGCTCAATCTTCCCTACCACTTCCACTTCGTTATATTAATCCCACAAACATTTATTCAACATGTCTATTCCCACATCCCTACAACTCGGACGATTCTAACATCAGCTAACCAGGATGCCCACACACCCTATAAACCATGCATACTAGTGTAAGCATCCCATACTCTTCACACATAACACCCAATTCTTTCTTTTCCTTGTGCTCACAATGTGCTTACAACACTCGGGTACTCTCAATTACCTTAGAAATTGAAATTTTAAATCCTCTTTATCATCGTTCCACCCCTCAACTCGTGGAGATAAGAGAAGACTTTCAATGGTTTCTTACCACCCAATCGGCTCCATTGGCCTTAATTCATAATTCAACTTTCAATTTATAGATATAATTACCTGCTCCTATTACGACCGAGGTACTAAAATCATAGACTAATGACCAAACATCTTCCCACTTCCAACCTTACGCTAAGTTTCATGTGTGGAATGTCTCGCAATGCAAAATCCAAATAAGGAACCCCCCCCCCCCCCGATACACTACTACCTAGCATTGTCGGTTATCAAAATCCGTTAGGACCTCCGTCCATAGCATGTAGCCCTTTATTCTGTCTCTTGACAGAAAAGTTACATCTCTTCCCGTAATTACACTAACAAATAACATTTTGTCAATTGCACTATCGTTCAGCATTGGTGGTAATCACATTCCATAAACCTCGAATACATACCATCGGGATTCTCGAAATCCTATCCCCAAACATATGGGTGTAACTCTTAACTCTCACATCTCTAAAGGATAGATATATCAATACGCTCTTCCAATCACCAAGTCCTGAGCGCTAAACATAATAATGAGTTAAATCTTTTCTATCAAAAGTAAACCCAATACATAGTGAATCATAATAACAAAGTCCCTACACACACCGGAATCGAATATCTCGAGCCCACTATCCCCTTCGAAGTTTCTAGAATAAAAATATAAGCGCGAGTCTAACCCTCTCGCAGGTGAGGCCTCGCCAGAACAAAACATGTTGCACTAATGCAACCATTCCGATAGCCTTGCAATAACTGCCTACTATCGTACTACCTATTACTATAAAGTTATAACCAAGACAATATCATACTCGTTTATCACATCACTAAAATGAGTAATCTCAATAAAGTATATAACACTATTAATACACCCATTTATCCTCCACGGATAGCGCTAAGGATAATCTCGCTACACTAGGGAAAATATTCACATAATAATAATGTTTATAGTTATACGCACTAACTCGTCTCACATGCTAATCTAGCAATGAACAAAATATAGTGACTCGCTCATGTCACATAAAACACGCCTCATCCTCTGAGGATAAAACTCATACTTCTACCTTGCCATTCGTCTTGACTGCACAAATGGTCCCCGGACGTAACACATCTGTCCAAAACAAAACAAAAACTACTTTAATCGTTGTCCTTTACTAGGCATCCTACTCTTGTCCCTTTACTCACTTCGGGAAAATATTAACGCATGTGAATCACTTTCCAAAAAATACCTCTACACATAATCCACTTATCACCTGTCATACTAACCATATTAGGATTGTTCTTCTTGGACTTTGGTACGCTCAATTCTTGGTGGCTACCCATGTTGTTCCCTTAGCTTTGTTGGCCCTAAGGAACGTACTACTGGCATCAATAACCCTTACCTGAATTCACCATCGCTTGGTAAGAATTTAGATATCCGAATCATTTTAATGAGCCCCCCGATAGGTCTCCCCCTTGCGGTGTTTTACTAACTACTTTTCATCTAGACTCACTTTCCAATAAGTCTTTCGATTATGTTAGCTTCCTTCATAAGAGTGTTAAGATCTCTTCGGATGACGCGTGACATTGTCACCATATGGATCGACTGTCCAATAGAATTCTCTTTTAAGTGTTGTCAATATTTCCTCACGAGTCGATTTCCCACTTGAAATCTTCTCTACAATTGGTATCCACTCCCGCTGATACAAAATTTGCTAAAAGTCTAAATCCATTTACAAATGGACCCCTATCCGGCTCTTTTGTAATGGGTTCAGCACGACGTTCATATCTTATCCTGAACAACTGATGAAAGAACGTGCGGTTAAACTGTACCTAAGGTCCTTTCATTGACGCAACATTTTCACTACTAACGGTGGTGGTTGACTCCCACTATTGTAGCTTTTCTCCCCTGAGTCAAGAAAAATCTTACCCCAAATTTTCACTTCTAGTTAACCACGCTCCACTATATTTCCAAGCCTTTGAATATATTACCTTCCTTGGGTAACACACACAATTCCTGCATGTCTAGAATTTCCGCTGATGACTCTCCTAATTTTTACCTTTCGACCTTCTCACAAGCGCACCACGTTGGGTGGGTTAAATTTGTCCTCACTTTCGACTATAGCATCCCTTGAAATTAGTAGGTTGCGTCCTAGTCGTCTTTACAGTCCTGGCCTATCGTTCCCTAATAGGGGTGATCTTGACTACGGTTATTATCCTCGAATATACTTTACAACCTCGACTGAGCCCTGCCTTCTGATTTCGCCTAACGACCCTTGTCTGACATCCTTCATCGTTCGTCACACGCACACATCCGAACGCAATTAGAATTCACTAACATACATACATTATAGCTGGAGAACGGAATCTCTTCATAGAAATAAACAATCCTAAACATAGGGCTCTATATCAAACAAAGCAACGCTGGAAGCATAATAAGCCGCACAGATCCTAAAGAACACTAAAACCTGATGCTTTGATACCACCTGTGACACCCCGCCTAATTAAATACCTAGTGATTAGTCCTTTATTAAATTAAAATCAAGGTTAACGGTTGATTCATTCTTAGCATCACTATCGCAAAATAAAATTTCCAATTTAAACACCCTAAATAATTAAGCTAAGTGTCAAAACAATTTTTAAAAGCCTTATTTCGATTTTATTAAATCCAAATATGAAAACCTTTATAAATAACCAACAATTTAAGAACTCTGATATACTAAAGATGGATAATAACACAAAAGAATTAAATTCATCCAGATAAACCAAACCAGTTTACTATAAATAAAATCATTCTGACAGTAATTAAATCCCAAAGAGTACCAACTAATGAAAATATAAAGGAACGTAAATCTCTGACAATAATCCAAACTGAATAGAGAAAGGGGCGACAAAAGCCCTAACTAATAAGAACTAAAAATAGGAGTAGAATCAACAACGAGGTCGTCTAAGCAATGGCCTGCAACTCCCACATAAGCTGCAGCACGTCCGATCCAAAGAACCTAAGCATGGCGCCCCTGTGGCTGGACGCCTATATAATATACATACATGTACAAGAGAGAGAAAAATAACAGGAAACGGGTCAGAGCCCGAGTGTAAAACAGTTTAAAATTAGTTTAGAAAGTATTTAAAATGCTTAGTGGCTAATGTAACAACCATGTTAGTATGCGACACTCTCTTGAGAATTCTGACCTCTCATTCTACTGTGCACACCTACCGTACTAATAAATCTCATAAGTTTCCCTAACTTATTCTCCACAAGGTTTTATCAGGTGAAAATCGAGGTTATGATATTTAATTTAGGAAATCATTCTCTTCAAGATTTCTACGTTATTTAGAACAACTCATTTCCCTTATAAAGTTTCCGAACACTTATAATAAAATTAAAGCATTTATTCATTACTTATCTATATATACGCACAATAGGAAGTTACCATATAGATATACGTATATATATTAGTCACACATATAATATATATATACTAAGGACACCCTCACATGAAAAACTATGGTGTTGGCATACTCTGGTATCAAGTCCCCATATCACACAAACTAAGGGGAATACTAGTCCGAAATCACTCTCGAACTGTATTAACACAATACAGAAACAAATGGAGGCGAAGCATAGTTCCAGGTCCTAAGAGGCCAGCACATACCCTCACGTCTCTTAGAAAATCTGACTATCATTTTCAGATAACCTGTATCAAGGATACTATCTTCTAGGGTACGAGTCAATATCCCCCATAAAGGTCCAATCGAGATAAGACCGTCCCGGCGCGGAAACCCCCGTGATAGCAAGTAGCCCGGGTATGATTTTTACACAGATACATAATATGCACAATCACACAGTCATATATATAAATATTCACATTTCTAAATTAGGTGCCCCCACGACCCATAATTATAATTATCCACACTTAGCACATTTCTACTTGATTATCTCGCGTAACGAATTTGTCAATTTTATTCTCATATATATAAGTTACTCCATACGTACTTCTCGTCTCTCGAAGTATTCTAGCTCCCTAAGTAAAATTTCACTAGGCACTCTCACTTACATTCTAGTATAACTTCCTTACAAGTCTTGATCTTTTATTAAACGTACGCATGATTTCATATGTGTGAATAACCCCCCGTTAACCCTTAATTTCATCTTACATTGAATTCTCACTCAACGGAGTTTACCTAGACCCTACTGGTCCTATTTATATCCCATTATTCTCCAATAATAATAATCAAGGCTTAATACATAATTTAATCGGATTAAACCAAGAGAAGAAAAATATGCAGTTTTCCAGGAGGGGGTCGATCGATCGATCATCGTTCGATCGATGTTCTTGGGTCGATCGATCGATCAAGCAGTTATGATGAAAACTGCATTAACCCAGTTACGGGTTTGCCTCTCCAACCTCAACCAAATCTCCATATATCATTCCCAAACTCCCAACAAATGTTACCACAAGTACTATATACCAGAATACATAATTTTCTACGTAAAATATGTCCCAATTCATCAATTACAATAATATAATGGGTAAAATTTACCTGAACTTCAAGAACCCTAAGTTTTTTCTTTTTCTTTCCATTCTTCCAATTTTTTTCTAGATTTCCTACTTATAAATCCTTACAAATTCGTGGTTTATCCTCTACATGCAATTTAGATGTCCAAAATATGATTACTTCTTCTTCAACATGTGATTTTAAGTCTCAAAACGATACTTTCTTTCATGAAACAAGTTCTAAACAACCCTAGACTAACATGATTGAGACATCAACTAAAAATAAAGCAACATAGATACTTGTCTGGAAATTGAGTTTCTGATTTGTGGAAGAAAGTGGTACGGTTGCGTTCTCCGTCGCGCGATCTACGACTCGGTGGTGATGGCGGTGTAAACGGTTGAGTTTTCGGCCTTGAATTGCTTGGAAAGCTTTCCCACTTCTTCTCTAATGGCGGTTCTTTGATTTTTCTCTTCTTAACCCTAGAGGATAACTTCTAAAGGCTGATATAACCTTGGAAAATTCGTGGGTTTAATTGCCCAAACATACGAAATGTCCCTAACCCTCCCGGGATGCCAATTAGGCTTAAAAACGCCCCGAGACCCAAACTAAACTCCCTGGTATGTTATTTTGATTATCTCGATCCTTCCGGACACATTGGCGCACTCGAACTGACCATACGAGTGACTTATAATTTATTCACTTTTAATAATAATAATTTAGTCCCGACACGATACAGGCGCGTCCTGACTTAATTTTCATAATTGTCATATTATTCCCTCGTGACAATTTTAATAAATTCAATTCTAAATATTACCCTACTCAATAAGTAATATTTAACAAATCAATAATTTTCCAATAATTACTAGCTCTCGTCAAGCTAGTAACATTTAAAATAAATTTTCGGATTAATATTAAACTAATTTATCTCAATTAAATTTAACAAATCCCTAAATTTAAAAGCCATAAAAATATGGGGTATTACATATGGTGAACAATATAAGTATCTATAATCACAACCAAATGTTCTAGCCACATGAAAATTGTAGAATAAATTGGATTCAAACACACAAATATGCCATAGCAAATGTGTAAAACTAAAATACACAAAGCCGAAAATCTCTTTGTATTTTTCAAAAAAAACTATCAAAATAAAATCTTTTTGTATTTTTTCAAAATGACTCAATAAAAGAAAAATATAATACAAATGATACACGTGTCATAACACTAGTAAACATATATAATGAAGCACAACTAGAGTATGACAAACAAAATCATGTAAGCAACTACCCATAAGATATAGCATGTAAAAAGTCATGTGCAAGCATGCGACAATCAAGTAGTCGAACATTTAGCGCCTCTAAAATAGATTTCTTAACCCAAATAGATGTAAACTTAATGCGTTGAGTTTTGGTAACCAAAGGGACACTAGAGTTCAACTTCTTAGGACTTCTTCCATGATCATAACAAAATGCCCTACGGTGATCTTTCCTACCACAATGAAAACATGTGTAAACTCGAGGAATGTTACCCATGGGTTGACCTTTTCTAATGTCCTTGGATGAGGTTGACCCTCAAAAATAAACAATGGTCTTGGCTTTGACACTTGATGTACTAGAAACATGGGAGCCAGTACCATCACTACCAAAACTACTCGAGTCTTTTAAACCATCTTTTAACTTCAAAATTCTATACTCATTAGACTCTTCAACTATTAGGGAATCCTTCATATTTTCAATCATTCTTATAAGGTTATTCTGATCCCCCTCAATGCAAGCAAACTAATCCCTAAGAGTCTTCTCACATGCTCTTAAATCATTAATTAATTTATCACTATCCTCATTGGCACTACACTAAACCTTGAAATTTTTGAGTCCTCTAATTCTTTCTCTAAAAATCGAACTCTATCACCACTTTGATTCTTAGACAATTTTAAAATTTTAAAATCATGGTACATATCCACAAGCTTCTCATGAAAGAAATCTTTTTGAATCTGAACAGTTTACAAAAGTTCCATAGCACCTTTAAAACGAGCATTTTCTTTTTCAAGAATTTTAATTCTTTTAAAAAAAACTTCAACTTCAAATGATTATATCATCATTACTATGGCTATCCATCGAGAGAGAAAAAAATAAACCAACAAAAGAGAGATGAATAAACAACCACCCTAAATATAACTAAATAAGTTTCTACACAATAAATTAGTGCAACCCACTCTGATACCACTTGATAGAGTTGGAATGGTCTAATACCACTATGTTAGCGCGTATGACCACGCTCGGCACGGATAGTCACAAACAATTCTATATTTGTATTTTTACGGTTTAACACACAATTAAATTTTAAACAACTTTTAATCTTTGATTAAATTAGATATGCATACGATAAAAATTCCAATCATAAAAAATAAACTATGCGTGCAATCAACCACAACAAATAAGGAAAAATCTTTTTCCATGGCAAAATATATATTTCAGTAGTTTAAAGAGTTTTACAAGACTATCGACTTACAAACTACTTGATACACCCACAAATGTATAATGCATAGTGTCTTTAAAACTTTCTAAAGAATACAGCTCAGTCCAGAGTCATCCACAGGATGAGGTCCACCCTTGGTATCCACTAATCAGCCTTTAGCCTTCTTCTGCCTTCTTTTTTCGTGATCCTTCGAGCTCACAAATTTATCCTTTGAGATCTCTCTCCACAAAGTGAGTATACATGATATAAAACTTTCTAAGGTTTCAAAAAGATTCACAAAAACTATTTGGGGATGTAAACTTGTGAATTAAAAAGTGTTTTAGTAATATAAAACTTGAAATTTTTTGCATCAAATATGCAAGAAATATTTTGACAAAAGTCTTATGAAATTTGGAGTCAAAATGGGTACTTATAGACGTTGCTCGAATTTTGAGGCGACGTCTCATTAGAATGAAATTCCAAGTCATTCGAATGAGATTGTCATCTCGTTAGAACGAAAACCTATGGCATCTCGTTAGAACGAAAGCCTACATCATTCGAACGAGATAGTCATCTTATTTGAACCAGTATCTAACGAGCTTTTAACGAATTGTAGCAGTGCACCTTCGTTGGAAGTTTGTTTGAAGTTGGATCTAATGAGGCATCAAACGACATGGCCAAGTCTTTCGAACGAGATGCTGATCTTGATTGAACAAGGTTAAGAAAAATAAAATTAAAAATATTTTTAAAATCTAGCCTCAATTTTTCATAAAAAATGCATCCCAAATAAAATTATGAATACTTTTAAAATACTAAAAGCTTTATACCTTTTTGAGATTTGGGTAAGTCTTCAATCTTTGAGATGTTGGAGTTCGGCTCATCGTGTTGGCACGTGTCATTTTGTAACGGGATATGCCAATATGTCAAAGTGCAGATAAAACAAATAAACAACCTAAGCTAAAATATATGCCCTTACAGTGTGTGTCTGTGTGCGCGCGCGTGCGATTCAGTGTGTGTGTGATTCAGTGTGTGTGTGTGTGTGTGTGTTTCAGTGTGTGTGTATGTTTCAGTGTGTGTGTGTGTGTGTATAACAATTACATTTATATATAAATTTGATTAATAATTTATTTTGTTGTTCAAGGTATGTTGTTCAAATTTTATTAATGATTTTTGGGAAATTTTCCCATTTTAATGGGTGTTGTTAAGAAATTACTATTGAATTTATGATTAATAACATTTAATGTACTATTTTTTTCACACAACTAATTGTTTAGAAATATTAGGCCTTCAAAGAAAATATTTTAGCTTAGTTAAAGAAAGTAATTGTTTTTTGCAATATTAGGCATTCAACTAATTTTTTTAACATGATAAATATTTTTTTAATATATAGTTTAATCCTTATAATGAGGGTATGTTATCATTGAAGATCGTAGTTTTTAAGATTTTGATCTAAGTGGGCAATTCATCATGTTTAGCCCTATTTGATTACTACAAGTGGGCAACACCCAGAATAAGGGGTTTATAGGAATCTTTAATACCACATTTGGAGGTTTGGATGGATATTCACTTGGAAATGTTATGTCAAGGAAAAATATTCCATGCTCATAAGTTGTACATAACAAATGTGTGTTTATGTGTGTGTGTGTGTGTGTGTGTGTGCGTGTGTGTTTGATTATTCCCACATGTTCTCTATTGAAATATGGCCCTATTTATTCTTAGAAATTTTATATGAAACCCCTGATGTAGAATTGTATATGAAATCTCATGTTCTATAATTATGTTCTTGGAAATCAATTAATAGACGATTTAGAAGGAGTGGGGGATAAACTTGTATTGGATTGTTGGGTTGATGGTTATTATGGCTTGTGTTGAATTATCATGGTTTGGTACGGATGATGGATACTTAATATTCTCACTATATTAATTATTCATAATGAACCTTTAACCAATTATTTGTCTTAACGATTACCTATCTTAACAACTACACACCTACTCACACACGCACATATATACATTAAATGTTTAGAATAGAGTCATTTGGTTAACTTGTTGTAGCTATGTTCATTCTTTCCTTAAATGATTAATATTTGGGTGAACATAAACTGGTGAAAGGGCTTGCACAATTGGTGGATAGCTAGTAATTTTAGGCTTAATTAAATTAAAATGAACTTAAATTGGAATTGTTTTGTCTGATTGATTAGATGGAAACCAGAATTTGTTTAGGATTTTTTTGGGGGGGAAATTTATGTGTATATATAACAGTAACCGAAACTTTACAAGTACAAGAGGAAAGCCTCAGAACAAGGAAGCCAAGGGGCATACCCCAAAGGCTAAAAACTAAGATAAGACATGTGGGGCATACCCCACCATAACGTTAACAGCAAACCAAATATAATAGAATAATGCCCACCAAAGGCAAATAAAAACATAGCAAACATCCAACGGGTAACCGCTCGAACCATGCAAACCACCACGGTTAGCAACAACACTGACCAGCCATGAAACTGCAAATGGTTCCCAAAAACGATCACCACAACCAGCCGCAAGGAAACCAAAACCATAGCCTTACACCAACAAGATCGCCAAAGAATACATGGCCAGAAACAAACTGGCGCAAACTCGTCGGTTACACCCAGCCTCCAAACAAAAGCCCAAACAACCAGTTTCTCCCCATAGGTCACCATCACCAAATCCCACCAAAACATCGAAGGGAAACCACCACTGTACTGACATTAAGCGCACCACAAGGATGACGGACACAAGTAGTCAAACCATGACAAGGTGAGAGGGGCAATACGATGCTTATGGTTCTCAAACAGAGTGGCATCCCCGGGGGTAGAATCAAAGTTCGACCAGAAAATCTACCCCAACTCCAGCAAGAGAAAAGAAAAAAGAAAGATGGATCCATCCATCTTGGTCTGACGTGAAGCCTATAATCAAGATGGCGACCAAGTAAATAAGGGTAAATCCAACTTCAAGAAACAAAACCAAGAGGGGCCTTACCCATCCTCGTTGGTTACTACCAAGACATATCCAATCTGACATGAAGAGCACTCAGGGGAATAGCGATTGAAAATGGTTGGATTCATCATCAAGAATGGGGTGGGGAAATCACAAAGAAGAGGGAGGAACAGGAAGGGGCGATTGTTGGGAAGAAGGGGTAACACAACCCTAGAGAGAAAAGCTCTCTATCATCTGAGAAAGGACACATTTTGTCGAACACGAGACAAACCCATTCGGGTATGGCAAGCCCCACCCAATCAATGGGTATACACCCAAACCATGAAGGTCAAAACATCCATCAAAGCATCACCGAAACTGAATACAAACAACAACCAATATCGTCGCAAGGCAACCACAGTAGCGGGGAAAACCACCGCTACACACCACCGTTCAATAAGTACCAGCCCACAGAAGCGCAGACGCCATGGAAGCAGCTGACCAAGATCAGTCAGCAACATTGTAAGGACACAAATTTCCAATTGAGTCCATATATAGTTTTGGCTCAATTCCGGACAAAAACATTTATTCATAGAATAGTATGTAAATGTAATATTCTCAAGACTATGAAATGTTTGTTGAAGACGTAGCGACAAAGAGTATAAAGCTTCATCAAATATGCTGGTTTGCGTGCCTCGTTTCTACGTCATCAATCATAGTTCCATGCTCCAAATGTATGAATGCATTTATATATATATAGGAGCTTGGAACAAGTTTATTGGGTGTTAGGTTTTATAAAAACTGCGTTTTGTTTTTAGAAAGAAATTATATAAAACTTTAAAATAAGTTCATAAAGTTTTCTGGGCCAAAATCGTATTTTTCAATCTTTCTGGTCGTTCGTTAGATATGTCGTTCGAACGAGTTTTTTCGTTCGAACTAGATGTCGTTCGAACGAACCTGCCAACGAATCTAAACTGGTCCGTCGTTCGATATGTCGTTCGAACGAACTTTCTATTCGAACGAGGTATCTAACGAGATTCTAACGAAGTCCATACTGGTGCGTCGTTAGAAGTCTCGTTCGAACGAGAGTTCGTTCGAACGAAATGTCGTTCGAACGAGCTGTCAGACGGGAACAGTTTTTTGGCAGTTTTTGGCAGTTTTTCACCCACTTCCCCACTTGGTTTTTAACCAACTTTTTCAAACTTTATGAAGTGCGGGAAACACGTTTTCTAAACTAACATTTCCATATCTTTTCCAACTTAGTTTATCTCTTAGAGAGAGTTTGAGAGCAAAAATGGTTTAGGAAAATGTTCATGTTTTGAGTGTTAATTTTTCAAAGAGAAAATCCTTCACACCCTAGTTTACACCCAATTGTGTTTAGTCCAAGTTTTTATTTACATATTAAATTGCTTGGAGTTTGGCACCGGTTTATCTCTACCGAATTCAAGAAGAGAAGTTTTGGTTTGCTTCTACATCCATCAAAGAAGAAGACGTTTTGTTGCAATTCTACCCACTTGGAGAAAGGCTCCATGTACGGGTGACGGTGACCATAGAAAGCCCCATCGGTGGATTCCGAGATCGCGGTGGTGTTCCGAGGTTATCCGCTAGGAAGAGGTGTCTACAAGAAGAAGCGTCGAGGCTTGAGAGGATCGAGTCAGTCGTTGTAAGTCTATCTGTCTTGTAATTGTAATTCCGTATCTAGTGGATTTGTGGCTAGGGCCGTCCGAGGTTGTTTTCCGTCTTGGGTTTTTCCTCGTACATCTCGGCGTAGTGTGATATTGTTTATTTTATCTTGCTTCATAATTTAGAACGCATGCTTAGACTTATTCGAGATAAAATTTGGTTTAAATTATCACTCAATTTAATTTGGACTTATACTAAATATTAGCCGTTGTTTATTTATGAACCATCATTCAACGCTTCCGCATCATTTATTGAATTTTATATAAAAGGAAATTACTCTACGCTTTTAAATTGGTATCAGAGCCAAAGCGATAAATTATTTCGTTAACGATCTTTTTAAATAATTTTTTGGCTAAAATGGATTTTTCCCCATTTTCAAAATTTCCTATTTTCGATGGTTCAAACTACGCGTATTGGAAAGCGCGAATGAGATCGGCACTAAAATCTATCGACGAGAGAGTTTGGATGGCTGTTGTTACCGGGTACTCCCAACCAACTTACTTAGTTGAAAATGAACGTGTTGTCACACCCGCCGATAGATGGACTGAAAATGAGTTTAAACTTGCTAACTTTAATTCCCGAGGTTTAAATGCCTTATTTAGCACTGTCGCACCGGACGAATTCCGACGTATTATGACGTGTGAAACCGCTAAAGAAGCTTGGGATATTTTACAATTAACTCATGAAGGAACTAGTGTCGTTAAAGCTTCAAAACTCCAAAACCTCGCCACTCAATTTGAAACTATCAAAATGGATGAAAAAGAAACTTTTGATAAATTTTATGCTAGACTTTTTGATATTGTTAATTCATCTTTTAACTTGGGAGAGAAAATACCTGACGACCGTGTTGTAAAGAAAATTTTAAGGTCCCTACCCGATAGATTTATTCCTAAAGTGACCGTTTTAAATTCTTTACCCACTTTAGCCTCTACGAAATTAGAAGAGCTTGTAGGTGATTTACAAACCTATGAACTAGATATGTTTCCCTCTAAAACTGAAAAGAAAATTGAAAAGGGTGTTGCTTTAAAAGCTCGAAAAGAGGTCAAACAAGTAGTAGAGAGCGATAGTGAAATTGACTCGGAAGACATGGCTTTGTTTGCTCGTAAA
The DNA here is from genome assembly GCA_949130495.1 of Sambucus nigra. Classification (NCBI taxonomy): domain Eukaryota; kingdom Viridiplantae; phylum Streptophyta; class Magnoliopsida; order Dipsacales; family Adoxaceae; genus Sambucus; species Sambucus nigra. The sequence continues at coordinate 57,068,324 of OX422212.1, read as the reverse complement.
TTTAGAAAATTTCTTAAATTTAACAAAGATAAATTTAAAAATGATTTTAAGAAATTTGATACTTCTAAACATAATAAAAGCGAGAAGATTTCTAAAGCCGAGAAGATCCCTAAACCTAGCAATGACAATTTAGATAGGGACGAGTCTGATAAGTGTTTTGGTTGTGAAGGTTATGGCCATAGGGCTTATGAGTGCCCCACTAAAATAAGGAAAGATGGTAAGCGACCCATTTCATATAATGCAACCCTTAGTGATAGTGATAAGGAAGAGAAGCCCGATTCCCCCACTAAGAAAATTTTTGTGGCTTTTATGGCTAGTCATGTGAGTGATAGTGAGAACTCATCGATTGATGAAACAATAGCACATGCCACTTCCAAGGTCATTGTACATGATTTTCTTATTTTTGATGATAGTGAGAGTGAAGACGAAAGAGAGAGTGAAAATGAAGATGAGGTTGATATGAGTGAACTTCAAAATGCTTTTCAAGAACTGTATACCGAATCTATTAAATTGAAAAGAGATAATTTGAAGTTAGAAGCTAGTTTAAGAGAGAGTGTCAATATCGTTGATGAAAATGATTTAATAGAAGACCTTAGGACACGTGAGAGTACTCTTCGAGAGAAGCTAGAATACGTAGAAGGCGAAAGATATAGCCTTAGGGGTTTAATGGAATCCTTGAAAAAGGAGCTTCTTGCTTTTGAAGAGCGAAATGCTTTATTAGAGTCTAACATTTTAGAATTATAAGATAAATTAAAAGACTCTAGTAATGTCAAATTTGATTTGGAGTGTCATTCGGAAAAACTAGATAAAATGTTAGGAACGGTCCAAATTAAAAATGACACTTGTGGTTTAGGCTTCAATACTTGTAATGAATTTACTCATAATGCCAAAACCACTGTTGAAGGAGAATCTACTAGGAATGCATTTAATGATCACTCCTTAGGTCAATCTTTTCGACATGCTCTTGCTTGTACACATTGTGGTCGAAAAGACCATCTTAGGAAATTTTGTTTTGATCTTAAACGAATTTCTAGAAAATTCCATAGTAATGTAACCATGGTAGTGAAAGTTCCTACACCTCAAGATAGTCATTCTCCATTAATTTGGGTTAGGAAATCCGACTTGGTTGCCTTGCAAAATAGGGTTGTTGATTCTCATTTACTTTCACATGCTTCCTCCCTTGCTAAATCTAAAGGATGAATGTGTTAGTGTTTGCATACTTTAGCGTTTGTACTTTATGCTATATTCACATGCTAAATGTATGCTTGTTTAGTCATTTTCTAGTCATAGCCTTATTTCATATCCCATGCTAGAAATTATGACTTGTTTATCTTTTTGTATTATATTTTGTGTTAGAATTAACTGAAAAATATATAAAATGATGTTTTGTTTATCATTTGTGTTTTATTTATTTCATTTAAGCTTAATGAAAAATACAAATGATTTTTGTTTGTCATTTTGAGTAAATATCTATTTTTGATTAAAAATGTTAAAAACTCAAAAAGATTTTTTTGTGTGTATTTTAGTTTGACACACTTTAAGTGGCATATATTTGTGTTTGAATCCCATCTTTTACGCTCCCACGTGACTAGAACTTTTGGTTTAGATTTTCAATCCTTAAAATGTTCTTTACCATGCTTTATATGGAGTAGTTGGATTTTGTATTGTTTAAATGGATTCTATTTTTATATGCCTCTTTTCACACATGCACGAGCTCTTTTGAAATCTTAATGTCACGTGTTATATTTGAGTTTTTTTTTTTGAGGTGTTCTCCTACCAATCTAGTCATCTATATATCTATGACCTAGGAGGACTAGTGCATGTCAAAATCCGTTGCATGTGAGATTTGTGTGAAAAAAATGAAGACTGATAAAAATAAATATGCACGGGGAAGGGCTCCGAAATGACTAAGTGATCCTTTGCGATAGTAAGCCACCGTTTATTGGATCTAAAAGAAATATGTGATCCAAAGGCCTAAAAACAGAATGTTTGGCATTAAAAAGAAAACAATTGCCAAGGCCTATGTTTGTTTGATATATTCATTCAAAAGCAAAAGAATATATATGCTTATTAAGGGAGAATTGGATGGTATATCAACGGTTTGCACAATGTCCGTTTATCCTAGTTGTCTTTAATGTCATGACTCTGTTTGGTTTGTAGAATCATCATCATGCTAGGCTTGTATGCATTGTGTATGTTTGTTCATTGAGTTCAATCTATATTGTCACATGAGGTTATATTTAAATGTGATAAAGTTTGCAATCAAATGAGAACTCCGTGAATGTTTATTAAGTGTTTGGGTCTAAATTTAATTGTTGCTAGTTCACACCCCAACACTTACGTTTCCATATGACACATTTTTGCCATTCAAGTGTGCAAACTTATTGTATCTTGTGTTTATATCTATATATATATATCTAGTTTATATATATGATATTTGTTTGTCTTTGCCTTGCGTTTATTGCCCATATGCTTTCATGTCTTATCACTTTAAGCTTAAACATGCTTTTATCTATTCTTTAAGCCTTTGTCTATTCCTGAACAAAAAGGGGGAGAATGATGATAGGGGGGAGAAATGGTATCTAATCCTATTATTATCGTATCTTAGTTTGGGGGAGATTTATCTTAGGGGGAGACGTCTTTCTAAGTAGGTCATGTGTTTGATAAAGGGGAGAATTAATTTAGGGGGAGTAATTAATTAATTTCATTTAATACTTTGATATTCCCTATGCATTTGATGAGTTTGCTTAAGTGTGCAGGATCTCTTCTAAAGCGGCATTGTTTAAACGGCAAAGCGTTTGATCCATGGGTTGAGTCTAGTTTGGGTGGGTTATGTTTGAGTCTCGTTGAGCTTGACGGCCCTTTAGGATTTTTGTTTTGGTTTTTGTCCCGGAATAGCCAAAGGGGGAGATTTGTAAGGACACAAATTTCCAATTGAGTCCATATATAGTTTTGGCTCAATTCCGGACAAAAACATTTATTCATAGGATAGTATGTAAATGTAATATTCTCAAGACTATGAAATGTTTGTTGAAGACGTAGCGGCAAAGAGTATAAAGCTTCATCAAATATGCCGGTTTGCGTGCCTCGTTTCTACGTCATCAATCATAGTTCCATGCTCCAAAGGTATGAATGCATTTATATATATATAGGAGCTTGGAACAAGTGTATTGGGTGTTAGGTTTTATAAAAAATGCATTTTGTTTTTAGAAAGAAATTATATAAAACTTTAAAATAAGTTCATAAAGTTTTCTGGGCCAAAATCGTATTTTTCAATCTTTCTGGTCGTTCGTTAGATATGTCGTTTGAACGAGTTTTTTCGTTCGAACCAGATGTCGTTCGAACGAACCTGCCAACGAGTCTAAACTGGTCCGTTGTTCGATATGTCGTTCGAACGAACTTTCTGTTCGAACGAGGTATCTAACGAGATTCTAACGAAGTCCATACTGGTGTGTCGTTAGAAGTCTCGTTCGAACGAGCTGTCAGGCGGGAACAGTTTTTTGGCAGTTTTTGGCAGTTTTTCACCCACTTCCCCACTTGGTTTTTAACCAACTTTTTCAGACTTTATGAAGTGTGGGAATCACATTTTCTAAACTAACATTTCCATATCTTTTCCAACTTAGTTTATCTCTTAGATAGAGTTTGAGAGAAAAAATGGTTTAGGAAAATGTTCATGTTTTGAGTGTTAATTTTTCAAAGAGAAAATCCTTCACACTCTAGTTTACACCCAATTGTGTTTAGTCCAAGTTCTTATTTACATATTAAATTGCTTGGAGTTTGGCACCGGTTTATCTCTACCGAATTCAAGAAGAGAAATTTTGGTTTGCTTCTACATCCATCAAAGAAGAAGACGTTTTGTTGCAATTCTACCCACTTGGATAAAGGCTCCATGTACGGGTGACGGTGACCATAGAAAGCCCCATCGATGGATTCCGAGATCGCGGTGGTGTTCCGAGGTTATCCGCTAGGAAGAGGTGTCTACAAGAAGAAGCGTCGAGGCTTGAGAGGGATCGAGTCAGTCGTTGTAAGTCTATCTGTCTTGTAATTGTAATTCCGTATCTAGTGGATTTGTGGCTAGGGCCATCCGAGGTTGTTTCCCGTCTTGGGTTTTTCCTCGTACATCTCGGCGTAGTGTGATATTGTTTATTTTATCTTGCTTCATAATTTAGAACGCATGCTTAGACTTATTCAAGATAAAATTTGGTTTAAATTATCACTCAATTTAATTTGGACTTATACTAAATATTGGCCGTTGTTTATTTATGAACCATCATTCAACGCTTCCGCATCATTCATTGAATTTTATATAAAAGGAAATTACTCTACGCTTTCAAACATCATTGAACAAACCCGAATCAGCAAGCATACAAGGTACCATGGGTAAACGCATACAAAAAATGAGGTGAGCGCAGACCTAGAAACATAGGTAACACGAACCGCCATGGGTAAACGCAGACCCAGAATCAGCAATCAGCAAACAAACACGAACCGCTACCATAGGTAAATGCAGACCTAGAAACAGAGGTAACACCCACAATGAGGTGGGGGAAAATGAACAACCAAACCAATGGCACCACCCATCGTCCGTACCACGTCCTAACCCTATCCCTCACCACGTCCAACCATACATCGGAGATGGCACCACCATAGACTTCCGTGAAGCATAACGGTCGCAGGCAAGCAACCCACGACAAGGATGGAAAAGCAAAAAGAAACATCTAGGTCTTCCTCTTGTGTAGTCCTCGGGGTCAGAACCAAAGTCCGACCAAATGTTCCCGATCCAACCCAACAAAAGCTAAGGCAAGCAGAGCCAAGTGGTCAAACCCATGTTCGCGGAAGAGGGACTTTCCACATCCAATTTGACATGAGGTACAAACTAGGGGATAAGATGGCGATTGAGAGAGTAAGGTACCATCTACAAAGACGGGGTGGGGAAAACACAAAGAGGATGGAGGTGCGGATGGAAAATGGGGAAGTAACAAAACCTAGAGAGAGAATCTCTCAACCATTCGAAAAGGGAGACATTTTTTCTTACAAAGACTCGTTTGTTTAGGATTAATTAGAGACATTAACTCTATAACTCATATTTATACCTATCTATATATTTTCTCAGGAAAAATGAGTCACGATAGTAATTACTGAAAATAAGAGTACAAGAGGGTGCAATTTGATCATACTAAAATAACTTTCATTAGTGCATGCAAAATATAGAGGGAAAACTTATTTACAAGTATGGTAATAGAAAAATTAAACAATTTAATTACCTTATAAATCGTAGAGTTTATCTCTCGCTCTACATGTTCGATTGTATTCTGTTTTCCATCCCAGAATATTAGGATGGGCAGTAGAGAATATATTTCTCCTACATAATCCTGACCTCGCACTGACGTTGGTGACATTGTTAGAAAAGGCTAAAAAATATTCATCCTTTGTAGAAACAATTCCATAAAAAGAGCATTCACCTAGGTTGTGATTGCTCGTGACGTATGCATATTAAAAATGAGCTTGCAAATAAGTTGAAGAAGAAAGGATTCCGATTTCATGTCACAGACCTTTATACGTCAATTATAGATATACTTTCGCCTAGTCAGCCACGCGTAAAATTTCATAGATTTTTAAAAAGTAATATTGATTGGATGGTAATAAGACACATCGAGCATGTTTTAAAAATTGTCGAAAAGTTTTATACATATATATAGTAGTAAACCGTAGTTTTTTACATACGTCACTAATTTGTTTAATTATAGGAAATGTCGAAGAGAAACAACAATAATCACCCGAGTAGCGGAAGACCGCCAACTAGGATCTCTCCTACACCCCAACCTCAATTTTCATCTCCTTTGAGATATCAATACTCTAATCCACCGTAGATTCATTGTACTCCATATTCGGGTTATCAAACTCAAGAAACCCCTAATAATTTGGCACCCCAACTGCTTTTTCCGAGCGATCCCAAGCTAACCCTAAGAAGCGCATTGGGTTCTCCATGGGCAGGGATAATCCAACCGGTGATAAAGGCAATGTTCAGCTTTTTAAAAACCATTGTTTGTCTCTCAAAAAGATGGTTGTGGGCATCGGGGGACCAGGAAATTGGAAGAAGGTTGATCCTACCTTAAAGGATGATATTTTTAAGCAACTTAATAAAGCATTTTCATTCCCTACCGGTTCGAAGACAAAGATTCTTTCCAAACAAGCTGATACTTTGAAAACCTATCAGAAGAGCCATCGAAAGATTTTAACGAGTTTTTATATTTTAGGTTTGAAAGGAAAAGTTTTCCAAAATATTAAAATGCCCATGGACCAATGGAATGACTTCTTGGAGAATAAGGCCAGGGAGGAAAAACTGAATGAGAGCGAAAGAAATAAACCAAACAGATAAAAAAAATGATGTCCACAAACTTGGGGCAAAATATTATGGTGATCTTAAAGGTGAATAATGGGTGGAATGGACCAAGAGGACTACGGAAGAAGGTAAAGATGCTAATCGGGTCAACTGATACTTGCATGCTTGGCAAGAAAAAAGGACCAATAAATTCTCAGATAAATTGGTGCCGACCTTGGTGAGTTTGAATTTAGTTATCATATATCTACACGTTATAATATTGTTATTATTAAAATCGTAATCCTAAAAATAATATTATATTACCAAAAATGATATAGTCATGTCCAGCAGTCAGTCTGAGTGCAGCCCTTATGACATTCAATCAGATGCCCTAACCAAGGTGCTTGGGAGGGACCATAAGGAAAGGACAAGAGGTGTGGACTCACATATGTAAAGTACCAAATTACATCAGACGAGATCTCTTTAGTGAGGGGTGAGGTGGCTAAGGAATTAGAAGATAATGTCAAGACAAAATGAGAGGTTTCAGAGCTTTGGAAAGACATAGCACTCCTAACGAATGAAATCCACGAGTTGATCCGACTCTCAAGTCAACAACAACGGGTTGATTCATCAAATGCCTCAAACATTCTCCTATTCGTGCTAAAACATTTCCCTCCCAAATGCCTCATCCCAAGATATTCCCTCGTAAATGCCTACATCTGAAACATTCCCTGCATCATCTTCATCCACAAATTCTGACTTTGGCGAGTTGTATTATATAAGGGATTTTACCAGTAGTAGGGTTATTGGCACGTGCACTCTCATTTCTAAAATTGTCGGAACACATGTCCACAAACGGCCTTTGGTGATTGGGTGAAGCTCTAATGTTGAATGATAAAATATACTTTGGTTGTGAAGATAATCCTATGCATATTGACCACAGGGAACGACTTATGTTAAAAAATTATGCAATTTGTTTTATTACTTGGCCAGAGTATTTATTGGACAAGTCTACGTGTTGAATAATGTTTTCTTTTTTAACAAATTTGTAATATTTTAATTAGTTGGGACATCTGTTTGGTTTTAATGAATTTCCTTTGAATTAGTTTTCTTTAATATTTCTTTTTGATCGAGTTGAATGAATTTTCTTTGAATTTTTTGAGGTTGAATGAATTTTCATGGATTATAAACTTAGAGTTTTTGTATCAAACCTATTTATACAGTGACTTGAATTTTGAAGACTACTTAAGGGCATTCTCACAATAGAAAGAATGAATGGGATAAAGTCATAGAGTATCTGATAATTATGTAAAATGCATTTGGTAATTTATTAAATATACAGATATATATATTAATAGTGATAAGATTCCGTGTCCGTGCAAACATTGTATAAACGAAAAATTTAAGTCTTTGGAAGACGTCGAATTGCATTTTCTAATGTGGGGTATGATGCAAGACTAGAAGATATGGACATTCCATGGGAAAAGAATGTACCATATGTTCCGAAAGAATTACTGGTACATGACCCCATGATGAAACCCCGTCCGGTGGAAGTGATGAATGATTCGCCAACAAGTCATCCCTTAACCTGCCTAATTGATGATGCTTACGGAGTCCACCACGATCAAAACCACCAGCCTATGGATATAAATAATGTGCATTATGACCATTCAATGAATAAGTTGATGTTAAATTAATCGAAGATCGGGAATACATACGGTTGAAAATCGATATGGCTAGACCTTTGGATATAAATTATAAAGAATATCACTATTATTGTACCAAATGATCGGTTTGCATAATTTGAAGAGTCAATTTGATTTGTCAAAGAAACAACGTAAGAAAAATTCTCAAATGGGTTAAATACATTCTCCCAAAAGAGAACACGTTACTAAACAATTATCCTAGCATGAAGAGAAGCTTGAAGGGTTTAGGTTTGAAGTAAAAATATATCCGCATATACGTATGGTTGCATATTATAACGCAACGAGAATGGAGAAAAGGACGAGTGTCCTGTATACAGTGAGCCCAGATATGTGCCTTGTGAGAATTAAAAATACAAGACTGAAAAATATCGCAAGTGCTAGCAAGTTCCACAAAAGGTTTTGAAGTATTTTCCCCTCGGGCCATCGTTAAAACAGTTGTTTACTATAGCATGGATGGCAGAGGTCATGACATGGCACACTCGACACGAGGTGGGTGGGAATCTTATGCGTCATTCAGTTAATTCATTTATCAGGAAAATTTCAAATACATAACATGAATTTTCAAAATAACCGTGCATTATCCGTCTTGTATTATCAATTGATGGGTTTAACCCTTTCGTTAATTTAAATACTAATTAGACTTATTGTCCAGTTCTCATGGCGCCTTTAAGTCTCCCTTCGACACTGTGCATAAGAAAGGATTTCACATTATTATCTTTATTGATACCCGAGCTGAAAACTCTTGATGATGATATTGATATATTCTTAGCCCCATTAATTAAAGAACTTAAAGTGTTGTGGAAAAAAGGCGTGACGGCTCCTGACTCTCATAAGGGTGAAGAGTTCACACTAAAAGCACTGGTGATGTGGGTGATCCATGACCTTCCTGCTTATGGGACCTTGTTTAGTTACAATATTTATGGTTATTATGGATGTCCCATATGCGGGGAGGAAACAGAAGCCAATTGGCTACATCATAGTGTTAAGATGAGTTATACGGTGTCATTATAGATTTCTACCGACTAGTCACCCTTTTAGGAATGATAAGTATAATTTCTTACCTGTCAATCATGAGCATAAAAGGAAACCTGCTCGTCTTTCTAGTCAGCAGATTGAAGAGAAGGCGAAGGCTACGACTACGGGGAATACGTACGTAGAAAACACATTAAGTTTATAAACCTAAAGCGTAAATCTAAGGGGGATCCTAATGACCCTAGTAAAATAAAGGCATGGTCCAGACGATCAATATTTTTTTAATTTTCGTATTGGAAAGATCATCGTGTAAGGCATGTAATTGATGTGACGAACACGAAGAAGAATGTTACAAAAAATTTGATAGGAACATGTTTAGGTGGATCTCATTCAAAATGTGAAGAGTAGGCGTGCCACAACTTACAGAATAAGAAAATAAATGCGAAATTGTGGTTAAAAAATGATCCTACAACAGGAAGAGTTTTTATCCCCTGGCTTCTTTCACTGACTACTAGTGAGAAAAATATCCTCTTAGACACGTTATTTAACTTGAACACTCAACTAGTTATTCAGGTAATTTGCGCATGGTAGTAAGTTATTCAGGTAATGACTTGAAACAGTGCAAGTCTCACGACTAGCATGTCATCATTCAATTAATCCCTCTCCGATTTAGGCATTGCTTCTCTGAACAAAAAGATATTTGTCAAGAAATTATGTAAATTAGTTTGTGCTTTACCCTACTTTGTTCAAAATGGTAAACAGAAAGCACATTAAAGCTATGAAATCAACTTTATCCGAGGCAATTTGTGTATTAGAGAAATATTTCCCTTCGTCACTCTTCGATATCAGCATCCACCTATTTCTGCATTTATACGACGAGGCGTTATTGTGTAAACCCGTTAGGTATCATTGAATGTATCATTTCTAGCACTTGATGAAATTTTTTAAGGATTATGTAAATAATACACGATATATTAGATGGTCAAATGGTAAAGAATACATAATTGTGGAATACTTATATGCTCAGGAACATATGCTATAACAAGACATGAGGAGGTATAATCCTCATGGAGAATGAGTGATCAAGGAACCTGAAGAGCTTGATGATGAATTTCCTTTTAGGAGCCCTAAAGAGGTGAAACTCACTAATCTATAATACGAGCAAGCGGCCCGTTATGTCTTCAAATTGTAAGATGAAGCTGAAGATTGGAGAGAGTAAGTAGTTACATAATTATAAAAATTATTCTTGTTTTATTATATGTATTCTATAAATTATTATCTAAACTTTACAATTCAGCTTTAGGAAAACGAAATTGCCCAAAATCAAATAAAAAGTTATACAACAAATGATTTTAGGGCATGAATATGAAAAGAGGTAATTTTCACCTCTTATGTGTATGATTATTTAATCATATATTGTGAAAATATGCCTAATACAAATTTATTAATAAATAAAACTTCTATAAAGAGGTGATGTTTCGTCAAGGCTTGCACGCCTAGCAAAAGGTCCCAAATTTTGTGAGTAAGAGTTTAAGAAATTCGCACCAAAATTTTTGATTTCATTTTATATCCATTAGAGGAAAATCTTTTGATCAGAAATAGCTGAATTTAAATTTCTGCCTTGACTACCTATGTAGCTAGTAAAAGCGATAAAAATTCAAAAGATACAGTGCTAACCCATTATGGGACTGTCCAATAAATCCTGGAACTCAATTATTTAGATTTCATATAAATCATATTCTATTGTGCCTGGATGAAGATGGAGGACACTACGATTGCTCGTAAAGTTGATTCTGACTCAAAACTTATCATGGTTGATTTATCAAAGATGAAGAGTAAAGATCGCATAGTCGATGAGCCTTTTATTTGTGCTTTTCAGAATGTAAAGAAGGTATTCTACTTGAAGTTCTTAAACGATGGAAATTGTTCTGTTCTTGTGCATGCAACAAAAAGATGCATTAAAGGATGCTAAAGAGTTCTAGTCTGCTCTTGATGACAACCCTAATTTAAAGGATATTTTAGTTGATTTTACTACACCAAACTCGTGAATTTTCATGATAAAAAACCTTGTCAATACGCCTTTATCACGGTAAAAAACCATGATAAGTTTGGGGCTGAAAACTATAATTATCACAGGCTTGTCACGGTCAAAGTCCGTGAAACGTTTTTCCTTATCATGGACTTTGGCCATGACAAGTCCGTTCTTTGTCATGGACTTTGACAGTGACAAGTCGGTGATAAGTTAGTAATTATCACGGACTTAACATGGTCAAAGTCCGTGATAATACTGGGCAGCATTTAAAAAAAACTGTTGGGCAGTTATGGCCACTGCCACTGCCCATCAGTCTATTTTAACCTGTTACAGCAAATATATATATATATATATATCAACCAACATTTATTCATTCATAAGATCAAAAGAGATACAACATTCATTCAATCATTATATTAAACAATAAGCAATAAATAAAAATTCGATACTCAAAATTGTTGTTCATAATCATATAAACAAACAGTAATCAAACTATTAAAAATAATTTTTCATTGGTCATCATTTTGACGGAGTTAGGTAGGCCACATTATATAGGAATTGAGACAACCATCAATAGTAGTAATGCCGCACTGCTCTCTCAACCACAAGGGTTCATTAACTCTTCCCACGTACACATCTTGGACAAGGACCTGTGCCTCGTGCGGTTGCAATGGATGGTTGTGAACCAGAGTACTAGGGCACGAATCTGGGTCCCTCAGCCCCTTATCTATTATATGTCCACTGTGTGTGTCTACTACATAAACAATAGGCCAATAAATTGTTGAAACTGGCCTTAGGATGGGGGTATGGGTGGGGGTGGTCAATATGTCATTATATGTAGACAAGGAGGGGTGGGGTATCGGTAAGGGTGAGTGTGAGAAAGACGAGTCGATGGTCCCCTCGTCCACCACTTTCTCCTTACCTTTCCCCGAGCATTTAAAGGCTCCCTTGATATACTCAAACATTGTATGCACCGTTGGCTCCAAGTTTTCTAACTTCTAATCGTAGTTGCTCAACAATTCATCCAACTTGTGAGCCAAGCCTACATTTCTCGACGCAATCCTGGTGAGTCTCGTCTTCCCCACCCGAGAGCTCAACCCCCGAGTACGGCCCTTATGGATTCGCTCGAACACTTAGCTGAGTGCGTTCGTAGTGAGAGATGCCTTATCGGAATCACTCTGGGAGTTATGCAGTTCCTTAAGATTTTCCTGACACAACAAAAATGTACAGTGATATCTAAATTAATAAGAAAGTATGTGATTATAAAATTTTATTTTTATAATGTAATTAATATTTTAACTTACAATAGTAGCGGCCACATCTGGATTGACCTCCCCATATTTCCCCTTCTTCGTTCTAATTGCCACATAGGGGGCATTGAGTCTATGTGGCTTACTCCTAAGGCCACTCCTCATCCCCTGAAATAAATTAATGCAAAATTAGTTAATTAGTATATAATTATTACTAAATAAAATAAAATAAAACATAAAATGAATGGAGATTAAAAAATTACCATCCGGTGCTCCACCTCGGAGTATGATGTACGCTTGTAGTAGTGCATGTCGACCTTCTTGGCCTGATTTTCCTTCCCCAATTGACAAGATGACAATTGCCTCTATGAGACCTCATTATCGACAAACTTTTGCCAGCTTGCCAATGAGATGGGCTCCTTTGAGTGTACCATGTCCCTAAGTCGCAAAATAGACTCTCGATCCTGGCCAAAGTAAAATAAGTGTATATTTTTCTTCCATATTTATACGGATCTGGTAATTGTTTCAATGTGATTTCTCGTAAACTGGGGGGTAAGCTGAATTGTTCCTGTCAAACAAATACAAAACAAAAAGAAAGTGAGTTAGTAGTATTTAAGCTATAAAATATAACAAAATATATATAAATACAAAATAATATAAAACAATAAGAAAGTGAGCAAGTATCTGTAATCCCCCCCGATGGCCATCTTAAGCTCGTGGGACACTTCCCTCCAATTCATGTACCCAGAGCCAACAATCGTCTTCAACAACTCTAGAGACCTAGCTTGTAACGCATTTTTATTCTCCACTACGGTCCCTAATTTTTCCCACTTTGGGGGCCTAGTGCTAGACGAGCCTTCCTCACCCCTGCTTCCCTAATGCCCTGATGTAGACATTTCCTGTAAAAAAAATGTTATTAGTAGAAACATATATGTGAGAAAATAATCAAATCCAAATAAATAAAAGCATTAAATTGATTAAAATCTAGATGAATTAAAGCACTAAAAGAATGCAAGTTAACGACATTATAAGAATGAAAATCCATGTCATAAACCAAACTAGGCATTGCTTCAAATGATAAGAATACTTCTTACAAATATAAAAATATTTCGAATTCGGGTCATGTCACGAACTTTGAATTTATGATTAAACTGATTAAAATCCAAATTAACATATTCACTAACCAACCAACCAATTTTGGTTCAAATCCACAAAAATTGAAAAAATCCAAATGAATAAAAGCATTAAACTGTCATCCGAGTGATATAAAGCACTAGAAGAATGCAATTTAACGACATTATAAGAATATAAATCTAAGTCATCACTGTTATCCACACTGCCTAGGTCAGGCATATATTCCCAAGTGTAGATTGATGACTCCATGGTGATGTATTCCTCTGGAATTGATCCTTCAATGTATCGTGAATTCTTAATGTAATCTTTGAAAACGTTCATCAACCTTTTAAACAGGTATATCCATTGAAATCTAACTGGGCCGCAAAGAAGTGCCTCGTCGTATAAATGTGCCAATAAGTTAACACTGATGCCAAAAAATGATGGGGGAAAGTACTTATCCAACACACAAATCGCTTTAATAACGGCTACTTTTGTGGCCAGTTTGTGCTTTAGATTGACTACCTTCTCACATAAATGTGTAAAGCAGATGCTAATTTGCATAATGTCCCTTCACAAATCCTTGTGATTAGAGAAACAGTGCTTAAACAACAGAGAAACCAATTTCATGATCACATGCCAAGTATGGGACTTGCACTTATGTAAATCATGGGTAGCATAATTCACAATCCTTTGCAAGTTGGATGAAAAATTAAGTGGAACCTTCAAATTATATATTGTGTCTAAAAGCACCTTTATTTTCTCACTCGTCAAAGTAAACGCACCAATGAGAATTATTGTCCTTCCCACTATATCTTCTTTCAACCGTAGTTGAGGCTTAAGTTTCAATGATTTAAGGTATTTTCGTGCATTTTCTCCATCCATTGAATGACTTCCACCAAGGCATGTTCCCACAATATGTTCAGTGATATTTTTCTTCGCATGCATCACATCCAATACATGTTGCACCGGGTTACTCTTCCAATAAGACAAGTAAAATAAAATTGACCTCCTAGAACATGCCTTTCTTGTCTTAGTCTCATTCCTAGCTGGGGTATTCTTAGCTTAAAATTCTTCAATTTAATATTCTTACTTGGCATATTAGGGCCATAATTAGAAGATTGACTTTTAATTTTTGAACCTGAAAGTTTTCTTGAAGGTAGACTATGTTCAACCCCACCCAGTAAAAAATTGGAACATTTTTCAAATATAAAACTATGAGTGGAGGCATTACACCAAAATGGTCAAATTGGCACCCTTTAAGTGGCTAGACTTGTCATTGTCATTGACCGTGACAAAAGAACACACGTTTTTTATCACGGTCAATGACCATGACAAGGCCGTGACAAATGCTCATCACGGTCATTGATCGTGACAAGTACAGTTGTCACGGACTTCTCACGGTCAATGACTGTGATAATATCGAAAGTTATCACGGTCAATGATCGTGACATGTCCGTAACAATTCTGTCAGTAAAAACCCTCCCTCTTCTTTTTTCCCACTGATTCTATTCCCTCCATTTCGCTCTCTCTCTAGAGACTGCTCACTCTCTCTCTCTACAACTTTGGTATATTTTCTCTCTCTATTTCTCCTCCATTTATGTATATGTGCGTGTGTGTATATATGTGTGTGTAAATGTGTATGTGTGTGTGTGTGGTGTATATATGCGTGTGGGGGGGAGGCGATAGGGCTCGGGGGTGTATGTGTGTGTGTGTGTGTGTGTGTGTGTGTGTCTGTGTGTGTGTGTGTGTGTGTATATGCATGTGTGTGTATATGTGCGTGTGTATATATATGTGTGTATGCGTGTGGTGGGAAGGGGCAGCGGGGGGTAGGGGGTAGGGCAGGGGGTGGGGTGGGGGGGTATATATACGTGTGTGTGTGTATATGTGCGTGTGTGTATTTTTTTAATTAAATTTGTATTGGTTTATTAGAAATTACCCCTCATATTGTAGAGCCCCTTGTAAAAGAATTGATTGATTTAATATTGACTGGTTGTTAATTTTTTTTGTAAATTAATAATTTGTGCCCCTTTCATATGCAAGTAGGATTGCCCCTCATTGTAAATTAATAATTGTATACTTTAATTGTAAGTCTAATTGATGAAAAGAATTAATTGAGTAGATGAATTAGAAAGAGCACGAGATACACATTTGTTGTTGCCATTGCAGTTGGATTATAGTGGATCGATGTTGGGTTGGTCAATTTTAAAAGTGGCATGACCACTGGATTATTTTCCATATGGGCGTGGGATTTTTCAACTTTTTTTGAAAATTACTTTGTATAATGAACAATATATATATAGTATGATAATTAAATGAAACATACTTGAAATTACATATAGTATGCATAGATACTAGCCTTCTAGTTCTTATGCGTACGCATTCAATAACCCTTAGACCCGCTCGAGAGTCATTACCCCTGTAATGAGATCTCTTGAATTGTCCCGTTTGGACAGTTAAGGACTGCATAATTTCTGTATAATAATATTCTTAGTGTCTTAAAGTTGTTACTTTTGGAGGAAGTTCTGCAGTTGTATCCTAATGTTCTCTGGGTACATACTAGATTGACAAGTGTGACGGTTATTTCAATTGATCAATTGAAATAACACTCACACTTGTCAATCTACGTCGTGTACTTGGAGAACTACGGGGATATGCTACCGAATTTTTCTCAAATCTTAACAATGTGCATGAGTTGTTAAGTATATGACATGAAAATGCGGTCTTGAATGGGATAGGACCATTCACCCTTTAGAGGAGATGGAGGAAATAGAAATTTCTATTATAAATTGAATTTGAATTTGAAATTTAAAAATCGAATATAAATAAGACATAATTAAATGAAACATACTATAAATCTAAGTTTTGTTTATACTAATCCATTAATATACGCTTCTTACCTTTAATAGGTGATTAGTTGTGGTAGCTGTGATGGGATATCCGAAATACAAAGAGTGGATGGATGAGACAAATAGAATGGGGGATGTGTTTTGCAGAGGTGCTAATGAATTTGTGAAATACGCAAAGAGATGTCATAATGATGAAGAGTTTCCATGTTCATGTGCTAGGTGTAAGAATGGTAAGGTGTTTGAGTGGAAAACAGTTGACCTACATTTGTTAAGATCGGGTATGCAAGATCGTTATCGATTTTTGAGTTTTCACGGTGAATTTGTAGTAAATATTGCAATTTGTACTTTATCAATCCATTTTTAATGCTTCTAATTGATTTGCACTTTATCATTTTCACTCTTGTGTAGTATGCGTGTGTATGGGCGGTAGGGGTGGGGGTGGGGATGTTTTGGATTTTTAGTAATTATACATATTATGAGCTGATGCTATTGTTTTGGAATTTAGAATTGAGGTGTTAAACAGTAACAATTCATTTGGATTTGTAGTAATTGTACATATTTTCATGTCTTCTTCTAATTCATTTTGATTTGTACTAATAACAATATTTTTTACAGCAAATGTCTCCTTCAGGTATTAAGGCGAGGATGATGATGCTGATTATGCTGATGTCGTCTGGGCTCGGTGGTAGCGGAGGCGACGAGGGCTCCTCGGGACCTAGGCTCCCCAACTATGGCAAATTGGGGATGGCCATCGAGAAAAAGATTGGGCTATTAGCGAAATCCCTCGAGATGGTAAAGATGATCATCGACCCGGGGTACACTAGTTGGAGGGAGGTGCCAAATGAGTTAGCTATTTGGGTGGCACTACATGTAATGTATTTATATTTATATTTATATTTATATGAATATTTCAATTTCAATTTAAATTTTGATTTCATTTTATATTTATATTTATATTTATATTTATATTTATATTTATTTGCAACTAACATTGTATTTGTTGGACATGAACAATTCAGCCTAGATCCAAAGCTACGCGATTCTGTCTTGGAGCAATTGAGGGAGCAACACAAGACGTGGAAGAAAAATATGTGAACCCGGTACTTTGGGAAGACCCGATAGTACGTTATCCGAATGCGTGAATCCATCCAGCCAAAGGAGCCGATCTCATTGGCACAATGGCAAAATTTCATTGACAATGAGATCGGGGAGAGATAATTGGCATCTCGCCAATCGGGGAGGGAAAATCGGGCAAAAAAGATGGACGTGCACTACTCCGGTCGGACGTCTTACGCTGAGTTGGAGCATAAGATGATGGTAAGATTTAATTTTTCTATAACTACAGAAATATATTATTCTGCATTATTTTACTTTGTGGCGCCGATGCTAATTTTACTTTATTTTATTTCAGGGGGACAGGGAGTGGCCCTGGGGGTAGGCCATATAGGTTCGATACATATGTGGCTATTCGGACGAAGAAGGGTAAGGATAATGAGGTGTCCCCGAGCGTCGCAGCCACGATTGTAAGTAATCTGACAGTTTACTTTTTGTTAATTACATTATAATTTTTTTTATTTACTTATTTTACTAATCATGTGCTTTTTGTCGTTTCAGGCAAAGCTTAAGGAAGTGCATGGGTTGCAGTCTGATGCCGACAAGGCATCTTTGTCCACAGACGCACTCAGCCAAGTGCTTGGCGTTGATCGCAAGGGGAGGACAAGGGGGTGAGCTCGCGGGTGGCCAAATCTAGGATCATCGGATTGGAGACGAGAGACAACGGGTTAGCTCGAACGGTGGACTCGCATGACGCGAAGCTGTCCCGTTTGGAGGCGAAGGTCCAAGATATGTTCTCATTTATGAAGCGTTAATTAGGCGAAAACCGTAAGGGGAAAGGGAAGGAGAAGGTGGTGGAGGACGAGGTGCAGGATGATGAGGATGTGTACCTCGCTGCTTCATCGCCGACACGTGCGGACTTTAATGATCCACTCCCCTATTTGGCTCCCTTCAACCGGCCGATGTCGACACTTGGTTGGCCGAGCGTGTTTTTACTGGACATATTTGATTGCCAGCGAATAAGGCAGAGGTTGAGGGACCCGAATACCGTCCAGGGTATGCCAGTTCATGGACGTTTGCTTCAAGACATCGAGCCCAAGGTGCTCGTTGTGCATGTGATACCCGGGAAGAAGAACTCCCCCTTGTGGTTGCACAAATAATGCGGCACGATGTATATTGCTAGGTGTGTCAATTCGTATATCGTGTGGCCTACTCACCTCCCCAGAGCTAACCTTACCCCAGGCATGTAGTGATATTATTTGAATTGAATTGTTTTAAGTTATTACATTTGAATTATATTTGGATTATATTGTGATGCATATTGTTTTGAATGTATATTTGCATTATCTATATTTTATTTGGATATATGATGTTTGAACAGGTATAACGTTGCTATAACAGGTACAAATATACTGCTGGGCAGTGGCAGTGGCCATACTGCCGAGCAAATTTTTTTTTCAATTCTGCCCAGAATTGTCATGGTCAATGATCGTGACAATTTTTTAAAGAGTGTCAGGGGTTTGTCACAATTTATGACTGTGATAAAACTTGTCAAGGTCATAGACCATGACATGACCGTGATAATTCTAATGAACTTATCACGGTCAATGACCGTGATAAGTCTGTGACAACAAAAGTTATCACCCCCAGAATTGTCACGGTCATTGACCTTGACAAGTCCAACTTGTCAAAGTCAATGACCGTGATAATTCGGCATATTTGGTGTAGTGAGGGTAAAAACCTCATATGAAAATGGTATATATTTTTTACGGTACTGATGATCAGTCTTCTATCCACAAATAGGACACCCCAGATAACACAAATGGATAATGTCCCATAAGCTGTAAAATCATAAATTGACCACATCAACATAACTTTTAGCATAAAATCTTCTTTTTAAAAGAGTGAGATGCTTGCAGACCCTCTTCCTACCAACTCATTTAATTCTTCTACCAAAGGAGCCAAGTAGAAATTGATGTCCTCACTTGTCACCTTTGGCCCAGTATCAATAAAGATAATATTATAAATCTAGGTCTCATACACTGTGAAGGAGGGAGGTTGAGTGGTGCTAGGATCACTGGTCATACACTCTGATTATTGCATAGATTTTCAAAAGGATTGAAACCATCTGTTGATATTTCCAAACAAATGTTACGCTGTTCTCGAGAAAAATAGGGATACTCATATTAGAATCAATAGGATGACACATGAGATTATCCCCTACTTCTACCCTAGCATGACAAGTCATTGCCTCTAGTATCCATGGTACTATAAAAAACTGCTTCAATCTAGGCCCGACGGGAAAATATTTCAACACTTTTTGAGGCTCTTTTGATCTTGTGCCATTCTTGCGAGTAGATTGCACATATCTAGGTTCATCGCATACTAAATACATATCGATATTTTCATACCCCTTTGGGTATAGTATGAAGTCATACACACAAGCATGAATTGATTTATAATTCATTCCCAAACCTTTCGAACTATTCTTTATAGTAGGATAGGTATTTGGAAACGTATTCTGCTTGGGTAGCAAGCCCTTCACCCAATTTAAAAAATTTTACGCTACTGCCAAACAAACCATATTGGGTCTTCAAACTATGCAAACTAATTATGGCATGTAAATTTATTTGATCTTTGTCACAGCCAGGGTATAACGGTTGGGCCGCCTTAAGTTTTAAACTTTGATAGTCATCGTCAAGGTTTATCTCGATATCTTCATGAGCACCTGAACTAGTACATCGTCAGTGACCTCATTTTCTTATACTTCATGAACTCCATACCGGTCATCAACTAAATCCTCTATCATATTATGATTGATAATGTACTCCTTCCTTTGTACATCTATCCTACTTGTTGATTGTTGTTAAGGTTGCTCGGGCACAAAAGGAACATGCGATTTCCCGTGAAAAACCCAAAATCGATAACTATCTTTCATACCCCATCTTAACAAATATAGTTCAACTATTTTCCACTCAAACGCCATACCATTCCTACTCTTAGTATAGAGATACAAGAACTCTTCATCATTACGACATCTCTTTGTGTATTTCACAAATTAATTAGCACCTCCTCAAAACACATCCCCTAGTCTATTTGTCTCACCCATCCACTCTTTGTATAGAGGATATCCAATCACAGCTACTACAAACAATCACCTATTATTGGTAAGAAGTGTATCTTCATGGATTAGTATAAACAAAGTGTGAAAATTTAGTTTCCATGAAATGTTTTACTGCAATATTGACATTTCATCTTTCAATGTTATATTATAAAAATAAAATGAATCATATTTCCTCCATATCCTCTAATAGGTGAGTGGTCCTATCTTATTCAAGATCGCATATTTCTGTAATATACTTAACAACTCATCCACATTATTCCAATTTGAGGAAAATTCGGCAGTATATCCCCATAGTTCTCCAAGTACACAACATAGATTCTTAAGTGTTCATGTTATTATAATTTATCAATTAAAATAACACTTAACACCGCATCATCGAGTATGTACGTAGAGAACATTAAGAGATAGCAACAGAACTTTCCCCAAAAGTAACAAGTGTAAGCCACTAAGTATATTATTATACAGAAACTATGATGTCCCAAACTACCCAAACGGGACAATTCAAGATATCTCATTACATGGGTAATAACTCTCGAACGGATCTAAGGGCTATTGAATGCGTACGCATATAAACTAGAAGGCTAGTATCTATGCGCACTATCTGTAACTTAAGAGGCTTAGGAAAATTTACAAGTCTCCACACAAACACATACCAAAAAAATACATTTTATGTACTTGCACTAGTTTTTTACAAATTTGCAACAGTATTATTTCACTTTTACATAGTATTAATGATGTTTTTAAGAACAATACGTTTTGTCACATAAATTTTGCGATCACTATAGGTAAAAATGGTAAAATTAGTGAAGACAATGGATCAACTAACCTTTTTGTTCCTTGAAAACTTCATTCATCCATTATTAATGTAATATAAATATTTTACTATAACAAATATGTAAAATAAGTAAGAAAGTGTTATTATATATGAGGTTTTTCCTGACTTAAACCAAAAAAGGTCCATAGATAGCATATGATTCCCGGAGGAAAGTTTGAGGACTTGAGACTGTTACCATATTAGGCTAGGTTCCTCAAATATAAATGCATGGTAAAAAATAAAATGAATAAGAAAATGATACTTATTGCAAACCATCTTCCAACAATTAAAAAAATCTAAATTTAAAGTATAGAAAGCACTCCAAAAGTCCAGGGATACCAATAATTAATTTTATCCTAATGCATTAGGGGTGCTCTCTATACTCTCTTCTAATGTTACACAGGTGGTAATTTATCAACCAATATGATCGTAATGAATTTTTAATACCAACAATTCTTATAACTACTTTAAATTTAGAAGATTTTTTTTAATTTTTAGAAGATAATTTGCAATAAGTATCATTTTCTTGTTCATTTTATTTTTTTCCATGCATTTATAGTTGATGAATTCAGTCTAATATGGTAACAATCCCAAGCCCTCAAACTTTCCTCTGGGAAGATTATGTTGTCTATGGACCTTATTTGATTTCGGTCAGGCAAAACCTCATATATAATAACACTTTGTTGCTTATATTGCATATTTATTATAGTAAAATATTTATATTATGCTAATAATGGATGAATGAAGTTTTTAAGGAACAAAATGGTTAGTTGATGCATTGTCTTCACTAATTTTACCTTTTTTACCAACAGTGAATGTAAATTTTATGTGACAAAACTTATTGTTCTTAAAACATCATTAATATTATGTAAAAGTTAAATAATACTGTTGCAAATTTGTAAAAAAAAAATTAGTGCAAGTATATAAAATGTATTTTTTTTTAATGTTTTATGTCGATAATGCATTTTTCTAGGTGCATATCCTATAAAAAGTTAGAAATATGTTAGAAATATCTAAGACCAACCAACTCAATGGCCATATAAATGTTCAAATTCAGTAGTCAACAACAATTCAAGAATCCCAAACAACAATTCTAATAATAATGCAAAATATTCAATAAAGTTTCAGCATTTAAATAATCTAAGATCCAAGCACTAAACAGAAACAATTAACTCAACAATGAGGGAGAAAAAATTAAAGAGAACAACTTAATGGACCACCTCAAAACAATGTAGTTTTGGTGTGACAATGAGGGCAAAATTTAAAGAAAACTCGCCACTTTGCCTCAAAACACCCAAAATTACGTTATTTTGAGGTGTCCGATTAATAAACCCGTTATTTTGGTTATATATACGCATGTGTTGTTAAAATAAAATAAACAAGGAATTTAGTGATGTTCACAACAAAATTCAAGTACCACATCACATGTAAGTCGCACATTTGAATTGACAATTTTTGTACCACATCAACAAAATTCATTCAATTATTGTAAAAAATAAATTGACAATTCAATTGTTGATAATCATAAATCTTTGATAACAAATGCCACAGAAATTAAACCCAATAAACCAATAATAACACACACACACAATAAATAAGTAAAAAAAATACATGCTCACACACATAATAACACAACACACATAAATTACATGTGATTTCTATAATTTAAAGGGTTTGTGTGTGTTTATGTGTGTTGTTTGTTGGGTATGTGTGTTTATGTGTAGTGTGTGTGTGTGTGTATATTTTGTGTGTGTTTCTGTGTGTGGTGTGTGTGATTGAAATCGAAGAGATAGAGAGAGAGGACCTGGAATCAACGAGAGAGAGAGAGAGAGAGAATCACCGGTGATTAGTTTAACTTTTTAAGTATGTTGTCATTGTTGAAGCCAAGTTAATCAAAACCTTCAATTACCTACAAAATATAACAATCTAAAGTGTAGAGGTAAGTAAGTATGTCAATACAAATCTAAGGGTGAAACATAAAAGAGAGGCATGCAATTCATTTGTTTATTATATTTTTTTTTTCACTTTTTCTAATTTTTCTAGCTTTTTCAATATTAAAACAATTTTGATGGACAACTTTTTGGTATGTCGTCCTTGTGGAAATCCTATCTAATCAAAACCCTTCAATTACCTATAAAAGTATAACAAAACTAGAGAATAGTGGTAAGTGGGGCATCAATCCAAATCGAGGGAGTGAAACTAGAGAAAAACACATGTAATTCATTTTAATTTGATTTCTTTTTGGACTTTTTACTTTTTTTTATATTTTTTTAGCCTTTTTTAATATTAAAACAATTTTGAGATGAAGGTGAATTAACTAATAACTATATAAGAAAAGGTAATTAAACTAGGATAAAAGTGTGAAAAACTAAGAAAAAAGTGTGTGATAAAAAATGATGAATAAAATCTAATAAAAATAAGAGATAAAGTGAGGAAATAAATGTGAGAACAATCAAGGAATGGAATTACACCACAAATTTTAGTTATTCTAATTAATTAATTTACTTATTTGAAATCTCCCAAGTTAGTATCGAAATTACAAGTCAACTCTCGTCAAAAATGTAATTTTAACACCAACCTTTTAGAAAATTAAGTTCAAATCCCCCAAACTCTAGAAATTAGATTTATACTCCTTTTAATAAACCACCTGTTAGGATCGATTCATCAAAACTCATATAAATCATAAAAAATAAAATTTAGAGTAGAAATTCAAGTGATAATACCACGGTTGAGAAGCCCCTGTCCCTAGTTCGACTCTAAAATGGGTATTATATCTCAAATTTCGATTTTTTCTCGAAAATCATTTACCCTCTCTCGAGGCATAAATTAAAAGATGAAGGATCGAAATTAACATTCAAAGAAAATTTCAAATAAACATACTAATTAATTGAGATAACATAAAACAAGGGATCATCTCACCTCTTGAAAGGGGTTTCTAGCCTAACATATTATGAAACATGATAATCAAATGAACAAAGGAAATAAAATAAGAGTAGAGAAGAGAACAATCAAACCAAATCTCTTTGCATCCTATTGAACTCAAATCTTTGAATGAGAAGCATACAACCCTCCAATTGAATGATCAATAAAAATATAAATAAAAAATTCACACTCAACTTGAATCTCACTACAATTTATTTTCCTCGATTTAAATCTAAAATAAAATTCCTAAACCAAAAAATATTATTTCTATCTTTCTCTCTAAGCTAACTCTAGAAATCTCTCCTCTCTAAAAAATTATTCTACAAGGGGTCTTATTCTTCCTTCTTTTATAGTGTGCAAGTGGCGAAGGGAAATGATTAAAATATATGTGCATGGGGTGTGAGGTAAGGGTGAGGAAAAAATCAGATTTGTTAAAAGGGTATTTTGGGTATTGGGATAAAAAGGAGTTAGTTGGGAGTAATTTGGAATGGGGCTAAAATGGTTTGTTTTATGTTGACTTGGTCTTGGCTTTGGGGTTTTAGCAGGAGATAAAATCGATTAAGGCTTGGTTGAAGTGGGTTAAATCGAAATGGAGGTTGGGTAGTTGTAGAACCAGGTTAGAGGTTGAACAGGTTGGTTTCGGAGGTCCGATTTTGGGTTCGAGTTGCGATCAGATGGACGCTCGGGTTGGTATTGACAGGGGTATGGAGGTTCCAATGGGTAGCTGTCGGAGCAGGTGGTTTAGGCGATTTTAGGTTTTGGTTGCTTGAGATGGGTGGTCCGATCGGAGATGCTAGCGGGTTGGTGGAGTTTGGGTATTGGTGTAGGTGACGATTGGGTTGGCAGTTGGGTTGCACCGGATGGAGGGGTGTCGACAGGGGATCGAGTCATGGATTTTGTTTGTGTTGAAGGTGGATGATTTTCAAGGTAGCAGCGGGTTTGGTTTCGGGTTTGGGAAAGTTTGTGGGTTAGAGTTTGTAGTGGGTATATGGGTGTGGGTTAAGGGGATGGGAAGGTGGGTGGTGTTAGTTTAAGATGGTGGTTAGAGGTTAGTGAGAGAGGAGAGAGAATGAGTGGTGAAGAGGATGATGAATAGTGATGGTGGGTTTGATTAGGGGTAGGTGTAGGAGAAGTTAGGTGAGGGTGTGGGAGAGTGTAGTGTGTGTGTGTGTGTTTTTGTTTGTGATCCCTAATAAAATTAAATATAAAACTATCTAACTAAAACTAAATAAAATTAAAATCTAAAATAAAATTCTAATATATAAATAAAAGACACAAAATAAAAATGAAACTAAAAAGAATTGAAAATAAAAATACAAATTTATTCAGACTAAAAACTAAAATCCTAAAATAAAACTAAAGAAAAATAAAATCGAATAAAAATAAATTCCTAAAAACTAATCCTAATAAAATAAAATAAAATAAAATAAAATAAAATAAAGATTAAAAATTAAAAACTAATAAAAATCAAAATCAAAATGAAGAAATATAAAAATAGAAAATAAATCCTAGAAAATTCTAAATAAATCTAAAATAAATTCTAAGAATTAAAACGAACTCAAATAAAAATTCTAAAAAAGAATAAAAGTACAAACTCAACACACACAGGGTTCGGGGTGGGTTTAGGCCAGGTTACGGGGTAGGTTAGGGGTACGAGAGAGGTGATCTAGCCCCTTCTTGCTATAAATTGCCTCGAAATAGAGCTTTTGGAACCATAACTGCAATCAAGTTTGCACAATAGACAATTACGCGCATAAGATCCAATTTTATCGAGAATTAGCAATTAAAAATCTCCTATTCGGGGTATAAAATATACCCTTTTGGGTGCTTATCAACTGCCCTGAGAGAGAGAGAGTTTTGGAGGGGAGGGGAAAGGGTTTATCGCGCTGCCTGATATTTCATTAAGAATGTTGTCACGGTCCTGTCAAGGCTTTGGACCGTGATAACATTTAGATGTTTCCACACTCAAAAGCCTTGACAAGAGCGTGATAATATTGTTGTTATGGTGAATAACCGTGATAACAAATGCGTGATGATTTTTTACTGTGACATTTCTATCTAGGTGAAGAATGATATTTTATGTATTTTGGTGTAGTGTTTAAAGGAAGATTAGTATCAAAATATTATTTTACCCTTTGTAATCCAATTTGTATCCTACTATTATATTGTCCCATGACAATTCAATTTGCATCCAAATTGTATCCAATTATGATATTGATGTTATAGAGGCGCTTTAGTTTGGTATATGAATGTTAAATTTGATTTACGAATGTCTAGTTTGATTTATGGATGTTTTATTGAATTATGGATGTATAGGGGCACGAAAACCTTGCATGGGACACCCTTTTTGATTTATGAATGAATTTATATTGAGCCCTATTTTCTCGTATAAATTACAATTGGTTGTCCATGTTAACGTGGATAAGTTGCTCTCTGTGGTGTTCGGCCTCTAAATTGACCTTTTCAAATAAACTTCCATCTCGAGATTTTATAGTACAATTTCCCTGTGTTCCTTTTTATGGCGTCGTATTTGGTTTTCATGACTGATTCTAAATTCATCAAAATGTTTTTGACATTGTCAAACTCGGACATGCGAAAGGCTAATTGGATAGCAACCTCGATGAGCACTATCCAAACATCGTTTCTCCAATTCGATAAACCTTTTTCATGTTCGAGTTCGAGAATGTCGAAAAAATTCTGATGAATCGATAATAAATCATGAATACTAAGGACGATGCCATTGGAAAAGAACACGGGAAATTTTTACTGGAAAAGCTCGAGATGGAAATTGATTTGAAAAGGTGCAAGTTAGACATCAAACACCTAAAAAAAAAACTTACCCGCATTAATGAGGACTTTCGTAAGAGGGTGGTGTGACTTGGGTCGATGAATAACTAGAATGGGTGAGGCGTGACCCACTCCGATGGACTCTGCCTTTAAGGTCTTCAAGGTCTCAAGAGTAGCTGAGAGTGAAAAGCTTCCTTTTCTGGTAAAAATAGAGTTAATGCTAGAACCTCCTCCTGCAAATATGAGACTTCACAAATAAAAATATCAACTTGGAGAAGAAGGATATCATGAGAATGATGGCTGTCAAGGTGGGAGTGAAGAAATAAGCACTCAGCACATAGAGAGAGCAGGGAGAGAATACTAGGTGGTCTGATGATTAATTTGACAGAGTAAAGGTGTTGTTGAGTTTTTTTCTCTTCCCCCAATCTTGACCTTAACCAGGGGTCCTATTTATACTTGGGCATTAGGGCTGAGTTGGCACTTTTGGGCACCAAAACTTAAACGGTTGATGAGGAATAAGGTCTACAACGTACAATGTGTCCCTACCTGTGAGCAGTAACATGTCCCCTCAGAAAGGTACCACCTAGTGCAAACCAAAGTCAAAAAGAAAATATGTCTGCGCTTGAAGAAAAAATATCTGATTTGGTAAATATCTTTTAAAACGGTAACTTGCGGTACAAACTTTGTAAGTTTGAGAGGGTGGACTTGAGGTCCACCTCCTCTAAAATATTTATAAACTTAAGGGGGTTATCAAAGACCACATCCTCTAAAATGTTTGAAAACTTGAGTGGGCCTTGAGGACCCCCTTTTATCTATAATCATTTTACAAACTATTAATTTCTTGTGAGCAACCCTTTGGCTGCTCACCCTAGTTGTGTCTGACGATGAGGTGTGTGAGGGTTGGGTAACCCTAGGGTCTTTCTACTAGTATTCTATGAATATTAAAGTGCTAAGAGGTTGATATTGCTCAACAAACCTTGTTCCTCAATCGCCAAGCCAAAACTACCAAGAGATCCCAACTGGCCTATTTGAGCTTTGCTTGCTTAACTAGGCTACCTGTACAAGAAAATAAATATTAGTATTTCTATTCTTTAAAATAATAAACTTTTCCTGATGAGGGGTTGCTCATGGTAGCCCCTCCTTCATCCTGGACTATTTTCTAGAAGTTAAGGGGGAGAGCCTTGACTGCTCCTCACCCCAACATTTTCTGGAAGTTGAGGGGGAGGACCTTGACTGCTCCTCGACCTAACATTTTCTGGAAGTTGAGGGGGAGGACGAAGACTGCTCCTGGTCAGGATATTTTCTAGAAGTTGAGGGGGAGGACCTTGACTGCTCCTCGCCTCGGTATTTTCTGGAAGCTGAGGGACCTTGAGGGTTTCGCATCCTATATTTTCTGGAAGCTGAGGGGGACGACCCTAACTGTTCCTCGCCCGAACATTTTTTGGAAGCTGAGGGGGAGGACCTTGGCTGCTCCTTGCCCCAATATTTTTTGGAAGTTGAGGGGGACCTTGGGTGTTCCACATCCCAAATATTTTCTTGCGGTTGAGGGACCTTGGGGGTTCCGCGTCCTAAATATTTTCTTACAGTGGAGGGACCTTGGGGGTTCCGCATCCCAAATATTTTCTTGCCGTCGAGGGACATTAGGGGTTCCGCGTCCCAAATATTTTCTTGCAGTTGAGGGACATTGGGGGTTTCGCGCCCAAAATATTTTCTTGCCGTTGAGGGACTTTGGGGGTTCCGCGTCCCAAATATTTTCTTCCCGTTGAGGGACCTTTGGGGTTTCGCGTCCCAAATATTTTCTTGTCGTTGAGGGACCTTGGGGGTTTTGCGTCCCAAATATTTTCTTGCAGTTAAGGGACCTTGGGGGTTCCACATCCCAAATATTTTTTGGAAGCTGAAGGGGGCACTTTGAGGGACCCTCACCCCAAAATATAGTGGTCAAGCTTGTAAAACCCTTCTACATTAGTCCCTCGTGCAAAGTCTTTTGTGTTGGGCATACCAAAAATATTTCTACGCCATAAATTCAATTATCAATTTTAAGGGACCCTAGGTCATTAAATTCTCGGTCACTTCATACCAGGTTTTGGAGATGAGGCCACTTATGGTGGACCTCCTTATCCGGGTATCAACTTGGTGAGAGGGTCGCGATGAGCCCCTCGTCCTTGGCCTTTTTTTGTGGCATTCTATCTTGTGTATATGGGTTACTCATAGTGAGCCCCTCGTCCTTCGCCTTCTTCTGTGGCCTTATATCCTATTTAGAGGGGAATGAGTCCCTCGTCCTTGGCCTTTTTCTGTATACTTCTATCTTGGATAGAGGGGTTTCTTTCAGTGAGCCCTCGTCCTTGGCCTTTGTTCCGTAGACTTCTATCTTGGGCAAAGGGGTTGCTCACGGTGAGCCCCTCGTCCAGTTATTACACCTCGTCATAGGGCCATTCAAGGTGGACCCCCTTGCTCTAAATATTTTCTTATTAACATGGGTAGTGGGAGTCCCTATAGGTGGGATCACTCGCCCTTGGTTATTTTAGAATAGCAGATGGACACCCCTCTACATTAGTCCCCTCGTACAAAAATCTTTGTGTTGGGTAGACTAAAGGGTTTTCTACTAAATGATCATTTCGTTTTGGAATATGAAAAGTTTCATGCCATCACATCATTGCACTGTTTGATTTAGAATGGTTGAGATATCCCTAGTGGTGGACTTCCTCATCTTTAGTCATTCTCTTTTCTGCATTGCTTTTAGGCAGAGCGGCCACTCGAGGCGAGTCCCCTCACCCTAACTCATTTTACCTTATTTACAGTTTATGCAGTTAGGGGGGAGCCATTGGGGGTAGACCCTCTCATTTTTATGTCTGTCTTTGGCAGATGGTTCACTTATCTTGGACTACCTTGCCCTGGGTTTTCTTCTTTGTATTTCTCTTTGGCAAAGGGGTCACTCGAAGTGAACTCCCTTGCCATAAACTGTTCGTGCCTTTGATTGTAGCTGAGGGGCCACTCGTGGTGGACACCCTCACCACCAGCCATTTTGTAAAATTGTTCTTGGTCGAGGGGCCACTCATGGTGGACTCCCTTGGCATAAACTATTGCTTATTGTAATCTTGGCTAAGGGTCCGTTTGTGGTGGACTCCCTCATCCTCAAACTTTACTTGTGTTGGTCTTGGAATAGGGGGCCCTCTAAGTGGAACCCTTTGGCATAAGTTATTTCTGTAGCATCAAGTTTGGGAAGAGGGGCCACTCAAGGTGGATCCCCTCACCCTAGGCTATTTTCTGTCCATCTTGCAATTTTGAGCAGGTGGAGCCACTCTAAGTGGATCCCTTTGCTCCAGGCAATTTCACTCTTTGTTCACTTGCTTGAGGACTTCTAACCACCCTTCGAGCATAATACAGATTAGTAATATGAGCGCTTAGGTGCCCTTAGAGCCTTAGGTACTAAACTGTCGTACCATATATTTATACTTGGCACTTGCTCAATACAGTGAGCACTCCAGTGCCCTTGGAGCCTTAGGTACTAAACTATCATACCTTATATTTATACTTGGCACTTGCTCAATACTGTGAGTGCTCCAGTGCCCTTGGAGCCTTAGGTATTAAACTGTCGTACCTTATATTTATATGTGGTACTTGCTCAAGACTGTGAGCGCTCCAATGCCCTTGGAGCCTTAGGTATTAAACTGTCGTACTTTATATTTATACTTGAAACTTGCTCAAGACTGTTAGCGATCCAGTGTCCTTGGAGCCTTAGGTACTAAATTGTCGTACCTTATATTTATACTTGGCACTTGTTCAAGACTGTGAGCGCTCCGGTGCCCTTGGAGCCTTAGGTACTAAAATTTCGTACCTTATATTCATACTTGGCAATTGCTTAAGACTGTGACGGCTCCGTTGCCCTTGGAGCCTTAGGTACTATACTGTCGTACCTTATATTTATACTTGGCACTTGCTCAAGATTATGAGCGCTCCGGTGCCCTTGGAGCCTTAGGTACTATGAGTTGCTCTATTTTTTGTGAAAACTTCAACATTGAATTGCCCCGTAGTCTATGGGGTACTTGTCTATGACTGAGCAAGTTAAAATATTAAAATTGATCCTCTAACTGTGGCGTGCTTGCATTAGGGGTGCACACGGTTCGGTTTTGATACAAACCCGAGAACCGAAACCGGGATGGGTCGGTTCCAAATTTTTGGAACCAAAACCGAACCGACAGTTGCGTAGAACCGAAACAAATCGAACCAATAGTTCTCGAATTGGTTCGGATCGGTTTTCGGTTCCAATTTCATATTTCAAACTTAGTAAAATCTTAAAATTAATGTATTTCAAAAATAATTTTTGTAAGATCAAAATTAATTTTGATCCCCAATAACATAAGTTAGAAACTCGGGTAATCCCAAAAATATAAATTACAAGTGTTTTATACATATTTATTTATTTTATAAAATATAGCGTATCGGTTCGGGTAGCAGATCAGTTCGGGTTGGATTTACAGTGGAACCGAGAACCGAACCGAAAATATCGATTTTATTTTTTTCGAAACCGGAAGCGAACCAATAGTCTAAAAAACCGAAACAACCCAATCCAATACAACTGATTCGGTTCGGTTTATCGATTTTCCCGGTTTTATTGTGCACCCCTAACTTGCATATAGGTCTGTAAGAGTTAACATTTTAGAGATGCCCCTCTAATTGTGGGGTACTTGTCCTATGCCTATTCTTTTAGGACTTGTTTTTAAAATCATAACTTAAAGGGGGGTGCATCCCCTCAACATTTTTTTTATTCAAGTAATAACTTAGAGGGAGGGGTAATCCCCACTCGACTTTTTTTTTCAACATTTGAACCAAAACATAACTTAGAGGGGGGGTGATCCCCCTCAACATTTTTTCATTTTTTTGATTCAAGCATAACTTAGAGGGATGGGTGAGCCCCCCTCGACATTTTTTGTAGGGAGGGGGGAGGGGTCAGCCCCCTCAACATTTTTTTCATTTTTTTGATTCAAGCATAACTTAGAGGGAGGGGTGATCCCCCTCGACACTTTTTTCCTCAACATGTGAACCAAAACATAACTTGGGGCGGGGGGGGGGGGGGGGGGGTGTGAGCTCCCTCAACATTTTTTTTCTTCAAGCATAACTTAGAGGGAGGGGTGAGCCCCCCTCGACAATTTTTTTTCAACATTTGAACCAAAACATAACATAGAGAGGGGGGGGGGGGTGAGCCCCCTCAATATTTTTTTCATTTTTTTGATTCAAGCATAACTTAGAGGGAGGGGTAAGCCCCCCTCGACACTTTTTTCAAAATTTGAACCAAAACATAACTTAGAGGGGGGGAGGGTGAGCCCCCTTAACTTTTTTTCATTTTTTTTATTCAAGCGTAACTTAGAGTGAGGGGTGAGCCCCCCTCGACACTTTTTTCAACATTTGAACCAAAGCATAACTTAGAGGGAGGGGGGTGAGCCCCCTTAACATTTTTTTTATTTTTTTATTCAAGCATAACTTAGAGGGAGGGTGAGCCCCCCTCGATATATTTTTTTTCAACATTTGAACCAAAACATAACCTAGAAGGGGGGTGAGCCCCCTCAATATTTTTTCATTTTTTTATTTAAGTATAACTTAGAGGGAGGGGTGAGCCCCCTCAACATTTTTTTCATTTTTGTATTCAAGCATAACTTAGAGGGAGGGTGAGCCCCCCTCGATATATTTTTTTTCAACATTTGAACCAAAACATAACTTAAAAGGGGGTGAGCCCCTCAACATATTTTCATTTTTTTTTATTCAAGTATAACTTATAGGGAGGGGTGAGACCCCCTCGACATTTTTTTAAACATTTGAACCAAAACATAACTTACACGGGGGGAGTGAGCCCCTCAACATTTTTTTTATTTTTTTATTCAAGGATAACTTAGAGGGAGGGGTGAGCCCCCCTCGATTTCTTTTTTCAACATATGAACAAAAACATAACTTAGAAGAGGGTGAACCCCCTCAACCTGTTTTCATTTTTTTTATTCAAGTATAACTTAGAGGGAGGGGTGAGCCCCCCTCGACATTTTTTTTCAACATTTGAACCAAAACATAATTTTGAGGGGGGTGAGCCCCTTCAACATGTTTTCATTTTTTTTTCAAGCATAATTTAGAGGGAGGGGTGAGCCATCCTCGACACTTTTTTCAACATTTGAACCAAAGCATAACTTAAAGGGGAGGTGAGTCCTTTCAATAATTTTTTTATTATTTTTTGATTCAAACATAACTTAGAGGGAAGGGTAAATCCCCCTGGACATTTTTTTTAACATTTGAGCATCTTTGATATACTACTTGAGTATTCTATAAACTTCCACGAGCATAATCTATAATACTCAAAGATGAAAAAAATTATTTTAGGCAAGCAGTGACCTAGCCTATTTTACTTAACGATAGCTTTTTTTTTCTCTTTTGAGTGAGAGCCTCTCTATTAGAGCTCAAATCTATGAAAAAAAATCAATGGGAAAATATGTGGGGTCATTCCCTTCATTACTCTTTCACGTGTGTGGTTTAGAAACACAAGTTCAAACCTTAGTAGTTAGTCTTTGTCCCCATTTTTAGCTATTCCCACGCCCGTGCTTTTTTTACATCAAATAGGAGAAAGAACATTTCTTTAAATCTTTTTTACTATGAGTAGCTCGTGTCCTCTCGTCGTCCTTCTATTTTATCTTTTTATGTTTTTATTTTCTTTTTGAGCAACCCTCTCAAGACTACTCTTTAGGGATGTAAACGGATATTCGAAAATCCGCATCCTTCCGATATCCGAATCTGAATTTGCGGATATTTATCCGAAAATATGGAAACGGATACGAATATGGATACTCTATAACAATATCCGAGAAAACAGATACAGATACAGATAGTACTAGTATCCGACATGGATAATCCGTATCCGATGCAGAGTATCCATTTTATTGGATATCCGTATCCGTCAAATATATGTTTAAAATATTACTAATAATATTAGTATTACTAGTAAATAAATATTAAAAAAAACCTCAATCGTTTATTCCCCAAAAGAAAATAAACACATACTCCACTCCAAACAAAAATACCCTAAAGTTATTATTTTATTGGGTATATTATAAAATGTCATGTATTATTATTTTCTTGGGTATATTATCATAGAGTTACACTAAAGTTACAATACACACTATCACACACAACATACACCGACTAAAGAACATATACTTCACTAAAAAAAACTAACTTCGTTTCATTTCTCTTTCGTACAAAACAAGAGAAAAGAAACTCTTATGTGGTTGTTCGTTAGTTTTCTTTATTATAAATAAATGTAAGAGAGAAACAGAAAAGAATATAAGAGATAAACATAATAGAATGTAAGAGAGAAATAGAAAAGTAAAGAGATGGTTTTGATTGTGATAAGAACTGAAGTTAACAACATGTATATTATATACAAAATAAAAATGTATACTTATTAAAATAAAAATGTCAGTATGTTTTGAAGACAAAAGGTCCATGAGGTTATTATTCTCAATAAATTTGATTAATTTAAAAGGTGCATATTTATTTCTACTGTCATGGAATGCGACTGTTATTTTTTTTTTGGATGGATTTAAACTTATATGGTTGTAAAGTATGGATGACTTTAAGCCATATTATCATTATGGAATGATACTATTATTATGGAATCCATAATTGTTGATATTAGGAGACAGTAATTTTGTTATATATTTATTTGGATTGGATTGGATATTTTAATTCTTATTTTTTGTGATCGATAAATAATGTAAACGGATACGGATATTATCCGAATCCGAGATATCCGAGCGGATACGAATATGAATAGTTGTTTTAACTATCCGTGCGGATACGAATACGGATAGTACATTCAGATAGCGGATACGGATATGGAAAACATGGTATCCGATCCGTATCCATCCATTTACCACCCCTACTACTCTCATAGGCAGGTGGCAGATGCCAAAAATTTCTCCCTATCATGTTTCCCTTGTTAGAAGACAAATACATGAGGGTTATATTCGAGCCAATAAAATTATGTGTACTTTCATTGTGTACTTTCATTCAAATTTTTTGCTTTAAATATTTATATCTTTTTATTGTGAATCTCATCAGAACATAGAGTACAACTTATTATTATCTTATTTTATTATAAAATATAAAATAAAAATACAAAATAAAAGTTGGTATAGTATTATTCTATTTGAGCAACCCTTTACTTTTAAAAAATTAAATCGGTGATGTCGAGGGTCTCCCTCTTAACTAGAACTAATGTGAGGGACCTTTTTCCCAATTCACTTCTGTCTATATAATAAAGGAGAAGGATTTTTTTTGTCTCCCCCAACTGATGGTTCAGATTGAATCTGATGAATTTGATGTTTATCAAGTGTTGGCTGAGATTTAACGGCTGAGACACACACATATACACACATGATTTGTTGACTCGCGTAAGAGCACAAGGCTCGATAAATAAAGAAATTTGTCAAAATCTCCACTGTCCCCAATTTGATAAGAGTAGTTCTATTGTGACATAATTTTTGACATAATTTTTATGGACAAACTGACGTGGCGTATTTCTATTGGTTGGTTTCTTGGTTCCACTGGCGTGGACCCCAAAAACCAACCAATAGAAGCACTCCACATCAGTTTGTCCATAAAAATTCGGTCAAAAATTATGTCACAATAGTATTTTTGATTTGATAACCACCTGTCTACTTACTGTACCTCAAGCCATTTAATATCTCGAGCCTCTCAATATCTAACCCACTTTAAAGAGATCAGGAAAAAGAAAGTATTTGCCTCTTGAACGAAGGTGAAAGAAAGTGAAACATCATACAGAATTGAACGAAGGTGAAACAACTTTGTTCTCATTATCATTTTTTTTGGTTTTGCAACTTTCAGAGATTGAATGAAAGGATACCCGAGATGGGTCGGTGGTTCTGAGTTTTGTCGACTTCCGACGGCATCATTTGGTGCTGACGCACTTGAACTACGCCGGAGCTAGCACCGGCAAACGATCGGAGGCCCAGGTCCTGTGGGTTTCATATGGGTTTTCATTTTTATAGGTGCTCTCCTACTGATTTTTTGGCCATTTTTTTATTGTAGTAAGCTGCTCTCCTACAGATTTCTATGGGATACACGAGTAAGGTAAGGTATTTAAACGTGTGATCATGGTAAACAAATGGTTATTTGAAGAGAAAGAGCTCCTAATCATTTGAAGAGAGAGACTTGTTGATCTCAATCTCAAAAACTGCCGGTCAAAGCTGCTGATTATTGCTGCTAGATCATGTATGCTCCATTTAGGTTTGTTTTTCCATTTATGGAGATTTTAATTTACATGTATGTAAACTGGATCATGATGCTCCTTTTTCCATTAAGGGTATTTCGGTTTGTTTTCTAACACTTTATCATGTATGCTCCATTTTTTGGGGCTTTTCAGATCCAGCGATGGTGCCTCCGGTGGTGCCTTCGGGTTTTTTTAGAACTGTTGTTCAGATCTTGGTGACTCCGTCTTTGAGAATTTGTTTTTTAATTTTTGTTGGTATTTGGGTTTTCCCATTTAGCGAAATTGTTGGTATTTGGGTTTTTTCAGAACTGTTGTTCAGATCAAAATTGTTGTTTGTTAAACCTGATATAAGGTGATGATGATATGAAAATTGGGTCTTCGTATGCAGGGTCGTCTAACTCTACTATCTTAACAAAAAAAATCAAAATTGCAGGGGTGAATCAAAACTTCACTCCAATACTTGTAATACCCCGTATTTTTATGGCTTTTAAATTATGGGATTTATTAATTTTAATTGAGATAAATTAATTTAATTTTAATCCGGAATGTTGTTTTTAATATTTACTAGCGTGACGAGAGTTAGTAATTATTGAAAATTTATTATTTGTTGAATGTTACTGGATGAGTATAGTAATATATGAGATTTATTTTTATAAAATTGTCACGTGTGAATGAAATGGCAATTATGGAAATTTAAGTCGGGACGCGCCTGTGTCGTGTCGGGACTAAATGTTGATAAATGAAAGTGGAATAATTATAAGTTTATCGTATGGTCGTTTTGAGTGCGCTAAAGTGTCCGGAAGGGTCGAGATAGTCAGAGAAGTGTACCCGGGGGTTTAGTTTGGGTCTCGGGGCGTTTTTAGGCCTAATTAGTACCCCGGGAGGGCGTTTTGGACATTTCGTAATTATGGGTAATTAAACCCACGAAATTTATAGGGTTATATCAGATGGAAAATGTTATCTTCTAGGGTTAACACAACCTAAAACTAATGACGACCATTGGAGAGGAAGAGGAGAAGCTCTCCAAGGAGTTCTAGGCCAAGAACACCTCCGATTACACCGCCGTCACCACCAATGCGTAGATCGCGCGACGGGGAACGCAACCACACCAAATTCGTCCCCAAAATCAGAGATTAATTTTCAGGCAAGTATCTATCTTGATTTAATCAAGTTAATGCATCCTTTTATATTAGTCTAGGGTTGTCTAGGATTAGTGTTCTTGACAGAAAACTCATGTTGGAGATTGGAAAATTTCATGTTTTAGAGATATAATTGATAAACTGGAAAACCCCCTTCATATGTAAAGGATTAACCACGGATTTATGATGAATTAGAAGCAGAATTTCTGGAGAAAGAATGATTTGAACTAAGTTAAAGAAAATTTTAGGGTTCATGTGAATTGTATAAATTTGAGCACATTTAATCCATGAATCTTGATGAAAACTCGCATGCTTTACGTTAAATATTGTCCATTTGGGTTTAGGACGTTTGTGGTATAAATTTCTGAGAGTTTGGGACTGTAACATGATGATTTGTAGGAGAATCCCGTAACTGGGTTTTCTGCAGAATTTGCATAACTGCTTGATCGATCGATCGAGCCTAGAGCATCGATCGATCGATTGTTCGATCGATCGACCCCCTTTCATCGATCGATCGACCCTCCTGGGAAAACTGCATTTTTTCTCGTGTTAGCTTAATTCGATTTTATGAGTAGTAAACCTTGATTAGGGTTGCTAGAATATAATGAAACATAAAGAGGACCAGTAGGGTCAAGAGAAATCCCATAAAGTGGAACTTTAATGTGAAGGGAAATAAAGGGTAAACGGGGAGACTTTCAGACTTAAGAAATCATAAGTGCGTTGATTAAATAATTGAAGCATCTAATAAGTTGGATTAGAAGGCAAGAGAGGGCCTACTGAAATTGTACTTAGATAAAGGGAATACTTCGAGAGACGAGAAGTGAGTTAAAAATGACTTAATTACGAGAATAAAAGGAATGAGGCCGTTTTACGATATAATTGAGTAAAATGTGAAATGACGGATAATTATAATTATGGGTCGTGAGCGCACCTAATTTAATAATGTGGATGTGTATATATATATATATATATATATATATATATATATATATATATATATGACTGTGTGATTATGCATATATTATATCTGTGTAAAAATCATGTCCGCGCTACTTGCTATCCCTGAGGTTACCGCGCTGGGATAGTCTTATCTCGATGGGACCTTTATGGGGGATATTGACTCGTACCCTAGAAGATAGATATCCTTGGTACAGGCTATCTGATCGATGGTCAGACGGTCCTAAGAGACGTGAGGGTATGTACTGACCTCTTAGAGACGTAGAATCTATGCTTCGCCTCAATGTTGTTTGTGTTTGTGTTAATACAGTTCGAGAGTGATTCCGAACTAGTATTTCCCTTAGTTTGTGTGATACGGGGACTTGATAGCAGAGTATTCCAGCACTATAGATTTTATGTGGGGTGCCGTTAGTATATATATAATTTTTGAGTGATTGGTATATATATACTTATATATGGGAGTCTAGCACCATAGATTTTATGTGGGGTGATGTTTGTATATATATTATACTAGTAATTAATATATATATACGTGTAACTATATGAGAACTTTCTACTGAGTAAAATAGTAGTTAAGTAAAGTATGAAATTCATTAACTTCACTGTAAGTATTCGGAAACGTTATAACAATGCGGAATTATTCTAAATAACGTAAGAAATCCTGAAGAGTTAGATTTTCTAAAAGTGAATATCATAACCTTAATTTCACGTGTTAAAACTTATGGAGAATAAGTTAGAGAGATATATGGGGTTCATTAGTACGATAGACGTGCACACTAGATGAGATGTGAGAATTCTCAAGAGAGTGTCGCGTACTAATATGACTATTGCATTAGCCGGTAAGCATTTTAAATAATTGCTAAACTATTTTTAAAACGGTTTTACATTCGGGCTCTGACCCGTTTGCTGTTACCTCTTCTCTCTTGTGTATATATATATATATATATATATAT
The DNA here is from genome assembly GCA_949130495.1 of Sambucus nigra. Lineage (NCBI taxonomy): Eukaryota > Viridiplantae > Streptophyta > Magnoliopsida > Dipsacales > Adoxaceae > Sambucus > Sambucus nigra. The sequence goes on along the minus strand of OX422212.1, from coordinate 57,029,063 downwards.
ATATATATATATGTATTACAAGTGCCCAGCCACAGGGGCGTCTTACTTAGGATTCTTTGGATGGAACGCGCTGTAGCTTTTGTGGGAGTTGCAGGCCATTGCTTAGACGACCTCATTGTTGACTCTACTTTTAGTTCAGTTTTATCCAGTGGGGCATGTGTCGCCTTTTCCATTAATTAGTTGGTATTATCAGAGATTGTAATTCTTTTTTTTACTTTCAGTATCCTTATTTCGGGATTTATTACTGTCAGGATGCTTTCCTTTAGTGCGTTAAATGTTGGGACTTATTATTAATGGTTAAATTCTTGAATGTTCATTTTTATTCTTATACCAAATGTGTGACTCTTAATATGTTAATGATTAAAGGTTTTATAATCAGATTTAATAAAATGAAAAATAAGGGTTTAAATGGTTTTGACAGTTAGCTTAATTAATTAGGGTATTTAAATTGGAAAAGATTTTCATTTGCGACACTGATGCTAAGAATGAACCAACTGTTCACCTTGATTTTAATTTAATAAAGGAATGATCGCCCGGTATTTAATTAGGCGGGGTGTCACAATACTATAATTTATTACCCACGTATATCTAAAGTGTGGTAAATAAAAAGAGTAATGTCTTCATTTTTTATTAACATTTTCTTATTTTTTCCCAATAGTTTTTGTACTCATTAATGCAAAGTTGTAAGAATGATTGGCCGTGCTATTGACGTGTATTGTTGGGGTAATAAAGAACAATGTTTAAAAAAGTGTCTCGCGATGCGAGGTGAGGCGCAAGTCTCGAAGCATATTGAGGCGTAAGCCTCATGAGAAAAGTAAAATAATATTTACAAAATACTAAAAAAATCATATGAATAAAGTAATAAAGAAATATAAAATAAAATTGGCCAAAGAAAAATATTTTTGATGACTTTCTCACATAGTTAAAAAAATTATGTTTCTTCGAATTGACTTTTTAACATATTGTTAATTTTATAATATGATAATAAATTAATCAATGCAAAATCAAATTGAACAAATAATTTTTTTTAATTTTATTCACATTGGTTATTTTATATTATGGTAATCAATTAATTAATGAAAAATCAAATTAATAGAATCAGTTTTTTAAGTTTCATTCATTTATTGATTATTTTTTTTAAAAAAAATTCAAGTTAAAATAGTAATAGTAGAAGTTAACTGCACTTTTAAAATAAAAAATAAATAAAAAGAGTTAGTAGATTAAAACATCATTTTTAAGTTGAGTGTAATTTTAGAAAAATGGATAAATTTAACTTTAAAAAAACAAACTTCGTGATGGAAAGAAGGAAAATAGTTTTTTTTCCCGTGCCTCAGCTAAAAGGCGTGAGGCGCATCCAGGGGTAAGTGTCAAATTCAACCTCGAAGCTTAAGCTTCGAGGCATTTTTTGCTCGGCTTGAAGAGCGATTTGAGGCGTACGCCTCAATCGCTATTTTAAACATTGATCAAGGAATGTCGTAGACATGTTATATTGAATAAATTTATCATGAGAACAAATTTATCATTGTGCCATCGACACGTGTAGAAAATATCATGAAAATAAATTTATCGTCGTCCCATCGGTACGGATACACCTTAGTTATATATATTCGAGCACCGTCTCGACCCATCTCTTGTTTTTTTCTTTTATATCAAAGAAAATAGAGGACGGCATGAGAGAGAAGTCGCTTCTTATATTACAGTCCGGGAATAAATTCGAGTCAGTTCACCCAATAGGTGAGTATCAAATTTCTCTCTCCTCTCGGTATAACCTAAAAATTCAAGGCGGATCAGCTTTGGAGTGATGTTTCAGGCCACAAAAAAGCACGGCCCAGTGCTTCTTGTACCTCGGTTCCTCGTCTTGTTTTTCTTCACAAATGTTTTTGATGTCCTTCAGACCCGATTGGATCATTATTGCGGTTGCTCGATAAGATTTCTATCTGATCAAACGATGTTGTGGCTTACACGAGCAGTAGTGGCCAAATGATTTTGACGAAACAAGTGATTACTGTGAAGGCTTAGCCTATCATGCCTTGGATTTTGGTTTTGCTAGTGTGATTCAATGGAATGAGATAAACGTTTGTTTAAAACGATGGCTTCATCTTTCGAAGCCGAGCAACTCAGCTGGGATTCTGTGTTTAAAAAGATGAGGTACCGGCTTATAATTTAGCGGGGATTTAGTCAGTGTTGTCAAAACTTCTTTTTATTATAAAAAGATGAGGTACCGGCTTTTTTTTCCCAGCTTTTTATAGCATATTTCCTTAACTAGCTAGAACATATATAAAAATTTTCATAAAATATAAATCACCACTTTTGAAATGAAAGTATTCATCACATAATTAAGTAAGAGTGTTTACTTAGCTGATTGAAAATAAGACATGTTTGAACATGACTCTTGAATACTTTATTTTCTTCTTCTTGAGCATTTAGATTCTTTGAGTGAGTAATGTTTCCTTTAAAGTTCCTTTGAGTGTGAATATTCCACCTTCACTATCTTTGCTAGAGGGTTACTCCACCGTCACTTTTTTTTATTGGAGCCACCTCTGGCTAGGGGTGACAATTCGGGTCAACGGGTCGTGTTTTGGCCCGACACGAACACGACACGACACGAATTCGTATTTTTTTAGCTGACACGAATACGACCCGAATAAAAAATAACACGGCACGACACGACACGACAACCATAATTTCTTAAATTTCAGGCTTAAAAAACACGATAACACGACACGGCACGACTCATAATTAAGGCACGAACACGACACGACACGACTTCGTGTCAAAAAACACGACACGAACATGAAACATCGTGTCAATTTCGTGTCGTCCCGTGTCATTTTTTCGTGTAGTTTCTAAAATTGTCACCCCTACCTCTGGCGTCGCTACTCTCTCCAGTGGGGATCATCACTGGTGTAAATATTTGCTCCAGCACCGCCTTCCGTGACGAAGCCACCTCTACAGTTGTCGGTGCTATAGTGGTTGCCCCTCCAGAGGGGGTTGCTGTTGTTAATAGAGCAATTACTGCTGCACTATTATGTCCTCCTTGAGGGGAAGGTGCTCTACTCCTGTTACTACCACCTCCTCTTGGGTTGTCTGGTCACTCTGAACTCAATTTCCAGTCGGAGTGCGTTTAAAAACCAACTACTTAGAAACACTATAACCTTCTTTGTCCATAGAAGTGAGGATAATTCCCCAACGAAGTCGTCAAATGTAAGAGGTTAGTATGATTGGGGTCTATGAATAACTAAAACGGGTGAGGCGTGATCCTCTCCAATGGACTCGGCCTTCGAGGTCTTCAAGGTCTCAAAAGTAGTTGGTAGTGAAAAGATTCCTTTTCTGGTAAAAATGGAGTTGATGCTAGAACCTCCTCTTGTAAATATGAAACTTCAAAAATAATAATATCAACTTGGAGAAGAAGGATTTCCTGAGAATGATGGATGTCAAGGAGGGAGTGAAGAAATAAGCAATCAACACTTAAAGAGAGCAGGGAGAGAATACTAGGTGGTTTGGTGATTAATTTGAGAGAGTAACGGTGATGTTGAGTTTTTTCTCTTCTCCTTATCTTGACCTTGTCCAGGGGTCCTATTTATATTTGGGCACTAGGGTTGAGTTGACACTTTTGGGCGCCAAAACTTAAAGGGTTGGTAAGGGACAAGGTCTGCAATGTACCATGTGTCCCTACCTGTGAGCATCCTGTCCCCTCAGATAGGTGCCACTTGGTGTAAACCAAAGTCAAAAAGCAAATATGTCTATGCTTGAAGACAAAATATCTGATTTGGTAAATATCTTTTGAAATGGTAACTTGTGGTACAAACTTTGTAAGTTTGAGAGGGTGGCCTTGAGTATCACCTCCTCTAAAATCTGTATGAACTTGAGGGGGTCTCAAAGACCACCTCCTCTAAAATCTTTGGAAACTAGAGTGGTCCTTGAGGACCCCCTTTTATCAAGAATCATTTTACAAACTATTAATTTCTTGTGAGCAACCATTTGGCTGCTCACCCTGGTTGTGTCTGACTGTGAGGTGTGTGAGGGTTGGGTAACCCTTTAGTATTTCTACTAGTATTCTCTCAATCTTAAAGTGCTAAGTGGTTGAGATTGCTCAACAAACCTTGTTCCTCATCCACCAAGATAAAACTCCCAAGAGATCCCAACTGGACTATTTGAGCCCTGCTTACTCAACTAGGCTACTTATACAAGAAAATAAATAGTAGTATTTTTATTCTTTAAAAGAATATTTTTTTCCTGATGAGGGGTTGCTCATGGCAGCCCATCCTTCATCCTGACCCATTTTCTAGAAGTTGAGGGGGAGGACCTTGATTGATCCTCGCCCCAACATTTTCTAGAAGTTGAGGGGGGAGGACCTTGACTGCTCCTTGACCTAACATTTTCTAAAAGTTGAGGGGGATGTTCTTGACTGCTCCTTACCTCGATATTTTTTGGAAGCTGAGGGACCTTGAGGGTTCTGCGTCCCATATTTTTTGGAAGCTGAGGGGGAGTATCTTGACTGTTCTTTGCCCCAACATTTTCTGGAAGCTGAGGGGGAGGACCTTGGCTTCTCCTCGCCCCAATATTTTTTGGCAATTGAGGGGGACCTCGGGGGTTCCGCATCCCAAATATTTTCTTGTTGTTAAGGTACCTTATGGGTTCCACGTCCAAAACATTTTCTTGCAATTGAGGGACCTTGGGGGTTTCGCGTCCCAAATATTTTCTTGCAGTCGAGGGACCTTGGGGGTTTCGCGTCCCAAATATTTTCTTGACGTTGAGGGACCTTGGGGGTTCCGTGTACCAAATATTTTCTTGCCGTCGAGGGACCTTGGGGGTTCCGCATCCCAAATATTTTCTTTTGCAATTGAGGGCCTTGGGGGTTCCACGTCCCAAATATTTTCTTGCTGTTGATGGACCTTGGGGGTTCCGCATCCCAAATATTTTTTGGAAGCTGAAGAGGGGGGTCTTTGAGGGACCCTCACCCCAAAATATAGTGGTCAAGCTTAAAACATCCTTCTACAACTTTTGGGGTTAAAAAGATATACAATAGGCTACTAGAGAAAGACAAAGTTGTGCATTTGATGTGTGCAAAAACTATCATTGGAACCAGGTACTTGAACTCACATTTTTATATCCTTGATATGAATAATGTTTAATATGTTTTAGTCCTATATAATGTTTGAGAATATGACCAAATTTGCAAAATGTTAGACTTAGGCTTGAAAATATGCCGTTAAAGGGCAAAAATGCAAAACAGCCACCAAACGATCCGATAGAATGCACGAACACATCGCACGAGACAATATAACTCGTAGCAACCGACCGTATAGTCATGGGACTCTTGGTTTAATAATATGACCAAAATTCGCAAATAGTTAGACTTAGGCTTGAAAACATGTCGTTTAAGGGCAAAAATGCAAAACGAACACCAAACGGCCCCACAAGAGGCACACACACCTTGCACGGGATCAACGTAACTCGTAGCAGCCGACCACATAATCACGAAACTCCCGATTTGAGTTATAACCAAAATTTTAAAATAGTTAGACTTAGGCTTAAAAACATGTCGTTAAAGGGCTAAAATGCAAAACAACCACCAAATGGCCCAACAGGAGGCAAGAACACCTTGTACGGGATCAATCTAACTCGTAAAAGCTGATCGCGTAGTCACGAGATTCTCGATTTGAGAACACGACCAAAATTTACAAATAGTTAGACTTATGCTTGAAAACATGTCGTTAGAGGGCAAAGATTAAAACAACCACCAAACAGCCTGTAATACCCCGTATTTTTGGCCATATTTATTTTTGGGATTAATTAATTAAATGAGAATTAATTGGGAATTAATCCGGATAAAATACTAGCGAGATGTGAGTTGGTATTTGACTATATTGAGTATATATGATGATATATGAATATTGAATTATGAAATTTGTCGTGAGATTGATATACGGCAATTTGAACATTTTATTGGGACGCGTGAGACAGTCGCGTCAGGTTATAATTATTTTAATTATAAAAGTGAAATTAAATTCTATTAACCGTATGGTCGTTTTGAGTGCGCCAACGCGTCCAGAAGGGTCGAGATAGTCAGAAAACACTAGCCGGGGGTTTAGTTTGCGTCCCGGGGTATTTTTAGGCCATACCGGCAACATAAAGGGTATTTTGGTAATTTTGTATTTTTGGGAATTAAAAGTGACGAAAATTAGTAAATTATATCTGATGTGGATTTGACCCACTAACCAACCCATGTTAACCCAATAGGCTACGTAGGTTATTAGAATTTAGGTTTCTAATTCTTCCCAAAACAAACCCTAGCCACCATAGCTATTGGAGAAGAAAGCTTGGAAAGAGAGAGATAGAGGAGAAAAGCTTGGAGAGAGAGAGAGCTTCATCAAATCGTCATCAAAATCTGAGATTGAATCAAGGCAAGTGGTTTAATTTACGTTTTTATGCAGTAAATGCTTCTTCCATGCTTAGACTATTCAATAATCATAATTAATTGGGAGATAATTGAAAACCCATGAAACTGGAGTTGTTAATAAATTTTGGAGATAGGTTTGCATGTAGAAATGTTATTGGAAGATTGAATTAAGAGAATTATAAGTTTATGTGTTATAAAAACGGATTTATTTCTGGAAATTGATGATTTATAATCTTAGGGTTTATGTTCTTGAAAAATTGGGGAAAAGTGATGAGACTTGTGATTTGGTGATGTTTAGGATGAATTATTCCCTTAAAACACGTTAGTATGTGACCTTGATATGTTTACGATTTATTAGAGACCTTAAAACGTTGTTGGGACGAATTTTAGAGGAGAATTGAGGAGTAGAAATTGGTGAAAAACGAAAGTAGAAATTCTGGGCACGAAACTGGTCATTCGTTAGAAGGCCTCCCCAGGTCGTTCGAACGAGCTCGCTCTAACGAGCTTCTAACGAGTTGACCAGTTGCTTCTAACGAGGGGGAATTCGTTCGATACCTTCGTTCGAACGAGATGTCGTTAGAAGGCTCAGTTCGTTCGAACGAACTGAATCTCGTTCGAATAGTCTCGTTCGAACGAGACTTCTAACGAGCTGGCAGTTTAGGCCTTTTTGGCCTGTTTTGATTTTGGGAGTCCCGTAAACTTGTTCGATGATAGAGATAACATTCCTTTGATGATGTATTGGTATACTTGGGACATTTGGGATATAATGAGGAGTAAATTATATAATTGTGGAACGAATCAAATAGACATTTTGAGTCGAGACGTGAGTGCCTACTACGACGTGAGAATAAATTATGGCGTGTATGATTATGAACCGGGATTATATAAATTGTATAAATTATAAGTTGGTACGAGAAGGCGATATGTACTACAATTAAACTACGGTGATTACTAAGATGCGTGTTTACTTAGTATTGATATATGATTTGTGTGTATGACATACCTACCATACTTGCTATCACGGGAGGTTTGTGTTCGCTTAGGACCCTCTAATCCTTGTGTGCCTACGGGGGGGGGGGGGGGGGGGGATTTAGACTGGTACCTCGAGAACATAGGTCAGAGAAGGACTTATTGGGATGTTGATAAGTCTGCTGATCGTGGGAGCGTAGGTATGTGCGTGACCCATGTGATGTGACTGTGTTCGCCTCCACTGTTTGTGATTTGTGTTATCTGAACGATTCCTGAGAAATTCGGAATGCGTGATCCTTATGTACGTGATGTACCGGGATGGATAGCAGAGTATGTGTGCACCGCAGCTTAGTCTCGGGGTGCTTATATTGTATATTTATGTTGTGGAAAATATACACTTTATTATGGGAACTTTCATATAGTATTGTGTGTATAAATTTGGAAAATATAAAAGGGATAATCTATAATGAGTTGTGTTGCTTTTATGGGAGAAACTGAATTTACGTTAAGCCCCTATTTAAATGAGATCGTTATAATGTAAATGGGAACCGAGTAATAAGAGTAGAACCTATGACAGTCTAGCTAGATATGATGTCACTTAGCTAGGGATTAGTGTCATTTTAGATGGGTACTTACGTTAGGAGTGCACATTTAGTCGAGAGGTGAGAATTTCATGTGAGTTCACGTCCTAACATGTACTTTGCATTTAATGTTTTAAAGGTTTTTAAAGCACTTGCAGGTTTTTAAAATATCTCCACATTCGGGCTCTGACCCGTTTGCTTTCAAATCTATTTTTCTTGTAAAACCATTTTAGGTGCCCAACCACAAGGACACCACGCATAAGATTCTCATTCCGATGACGAGCTGTAGCTGTTTGTGGAAGTTACAGGGATTTGCTTTTAGACGCTTCTATCATTTGGATTCCATGTTCAGTATTCCTCAGTTGTAGGGCATGTTGCCCAAATTCTATTAGAGACGTTTCCATTTCAGTTTTTCGGACTTTGGCATTTATTAATTCAGTATTCAGTATTTCGTTACTTATTTCAGTTGTGGGATTTGTTGTGAGGAGTTTTTCCTCCGTATTTATTTATATCATGTGATGGTTATTCTATTATTTCGTTATGGTGAATGGTGATGTTATTCTTGCTTTAAATCTTTTACTGCATGATACTCAGACTTTAATTAAAATTTGACAACTTACTTTTTAAATACTAGGTGGTTAGTAATAATAAAATGTTTTCGACAGTGATGCTATTAACTGAGCCAACTTGGCATTTTGATTTAATTTAATAAAGGAGTAGCTACCCGGTATTTAATTAGTCGGGGTGTCACACAGCCTCGCAAGAGGCACGAACACTTTGGTACGGGAGCAATGTAAAACATAGAAACTGGCCGTGTAGTCACGGGACTCCCGATTTGAGAATATGATTAGAATTTTTAAATAGTTAGACTTAGGATTGAAAACATGCAATTAAAGGGCAAAGGCATAAAACAACCACTAAATAGTTCCGTAAGAGGTACGAACACCTCGCACGGGACCAATATAACTCGTAGCAACGGACTGCATAGTCATGGGACTCGCGGATTGACCAATCTTTGCAAACAGTTAGAGTTAGGCTTAAAAACATTTTGTTAAAGGGAGAAAAGACAAAACAACCACTAAACGACCCTGGAAGAGGCACGAACACCTTGCAAGAGAACAATATAACTCATAGCAACTGATCGCGTAGTCCCAGGAGTCCTAGTTTGAGAATATGACAAAATTTTAAAATAGTTAGACTTAGGCTTGAAAACATGTTGTTAAAGGGTGAAAATGCAAAACAGCCAGCAAACGCCCCCGCAAGAGGCACGAACACCTCACACGGGACTAATGTAACTTGTAGTAACTAACAACATAGTCATGGGACTCTAGACTTAAGAATATGACCAAAATTTACAAATAGTTAGAATTAAGCTTAAAAACATGCCGTTAAAGGGAGAAAACGTAAAATAGCCTCCAAACAGTCCCGCAAGAGGCACGAACACCTCACACGGGACTAATGTAACTTGTAGCAACTGACCTCATAGTTACAGTACTATCGGTTTGAGAATTTGATCCAAATTTGTTAATAGTTATACTGAGGCTTAAAAATATACCGTTAAAGGGGGAAAATGCAGAACAACCACCAAACGACCTTGCAAGAAGCACAAACACCTCACTGGGAGCAATGTAACACGTAGGAACTGATTACGTAGTCATGGGACTCTCGATTTGAGAATATGACCAAAATTTGCAAATAGTCAGACTTATATTTGAAAACATGTCGTTAAAAGTAGAAAATGCAAAATAGTAACCAAACTGTCCTGCAAAAGGCACAAACACCTTGTACGGGACCAATGTAACTCATAACAACTGATCGATTAGTCACATGACTCTCGATTTGATAATATGGCCAAAATTTGAAAATAGTTAGACTTAGGCATGAAAATATGTCGTTAAAGAGTGAAAATCCAAAACTATCACCGAATGGCCCTATAAAAGATATGAATACCTCGCACGGGGACAATGTAACTCGTAGCAACTGACTGTGTAGTCCCATGATTCTCGTTTTGAGAATATGACCAGAATTTGCAAATAATTATATTTAGGCTTGAAAACATACCGTTTAAGGGAAAAAATGCAAAACAGTCACCAAAAGGTCCCACAAGAGTCATGCACACCTCGCACGGGATTAATGTAACTCGTAGTAATCGACCACGTAGTCACGAAACTCTCAGTTTGAGAATATGACCATATTTTGAAAATAGTTAGACTTAAGTTTTAAAATATGTCGTTAAAGGGAAAAAATGTAAAACATCCACCAAATATAAGAGGCACGAACACCTCGTACGGGATCAATCAAACTCGTAAAAATTGATCGTGTAGTCAAAGAATTCCTGATTTGAGAATATGACCAAAATTTACAAAAAGTTAGACTTAGGCCTGAAAATATGTCATTAATGGGCAAAAATGTAAAACAGCCACCAAACAATCCTATAAGAGGCATGAACACCTCGCACGAGACAAATGAAACTCGTAGCAGCTGATCGCATAATCATGGGACTCCCTATTTGAGAATATGACCAAAATTTACAAATAGTTAGACTTAGGCTTAAAAACATGTTGTTGTAAGGACAAACTTTCCATTTAAGTTAATTTGTATGTAATTGACATATTTCCAGAACAAAACTTTTTTGAGTCATAGATAGATTTTTATCTTGTCACAATACCCACAAAGTCTATGACGTGTTTATTTAGAAGACGTAGCGGCTAAGCTTCAAAGATAGATCATGTTGTATTGTTTATTTGTCTCGTTTCACGTCTTCATTCATATTGCATTCCCAGATACTCTCAGTTATGAACGCATAATGTTTATGGGACTCGAAAAATATTTTAAGGATGATATTTTGTTTATAAATGATTTTAAAATGTCAATAATGTTTTAAAATTATTTTAGCTTCGTTTATTCTGAGATAACTATTGTTTAGAGTCGTATGAAGCGCTGATTTTGGTTTAAGTGGTTCAAATGACATGTGATGTCGTTAAAACGACATCTTACTGTCCTTAGAATGACATGTGGATCTCGTTAGAACGACTTGCCGACTTAAGTTTTTTATTTAAAGCGTTTTCTCTCAGAATATCGAGGAGTGTGTGCAGAACCAAAATACAGTTTAGAACACTATGTTTTTCTGCATTAGTTTTCTAAGCTTTTTAAAGACTAAAACCATCCTTAGTGTTTAAAGATTCGAGCTTCATATACAATTTCTATAGAGATCTTGTTTGCACTATCTAGAGTTTGTTCATCACTTTAAACATTGTTCATTGGAGTTTTAAGGTAAAGAAACGGTGAAGGTCATGTTTCGAATCGTAGATGGTTGCCAAAGTTACATCAGTGGACATCGAGGCACTTGGTGACGCGTGTGTTGTGGACGAGTATCGTGGAAGGATTTATACATGGGCACTGTGGAGGAGCAGTTAAAGAGAAGAAGAGTGTCAAGGCTTGTAGGGATTGAGTCGTTGTGTAAGTTTGTCTCTCTTCCTTTGTAAAACCGTATCATAGTGGTTGTCTGGTTTGGGTCGTCCGAGGTTTTTTCCCTTGGGGGTTTCCTCGTACATCTAGTGTTGTGAACTTTACTTTATTTTACTTGCTTTAATAACCTAGATGCATGTTTAGGATTAAACAAGATAAAATTGGGCTTAAATAAAATTAGTTCACAAACCTAGTGCATGTTAAATTTGGAAAAAAAAATTAAGAGAAAAATTGTTTTGTCACCTTAAAGCACACTTTGAAAAGGGACCCACAAATTGGTATCAGAGTTAGAATTTTTTTTTTATTTGTTGATCCCTTGTGATTTTAAGGATGGATTTCGAAAATTTTGATAGTTTTAGAACTCCTATTTTTTATGGCACAAATTATGCTTATTATAAAATGTGAATGAGAAGTGCTTTAAAATCAATTGATGAGCGTGTTTGGTTAGAGGATGAAAAAGGTTGGACACCAACAATCACACCAGAGGGAGAGGCCACTAGTTTAAAACTTGTTGAGTCATAGACCGAAGTCGAACATTGACTTGCACTTTATAATTCTAAAGATCTTCGTTTTGTTTCCTCACATGTCACACCGGAATAGTATAATCGAATCATGAAGTGTGAAACCTCAAAAAAGGCTTGGGGTATTCTTGTGCTTACTCATGAGGTCACTAGCACGGTTAGTCCATTTAAACTTTAAAACCTCACTACACAATTTGAGATGATTAAGATGTTAGAGAGTGAGTCGTTTAATGAGTTTTACGCTACATTGTCCAACATTGTGAACTCGTCGTTAAACTTAGGAGAGAAAATACCCAACAACCGAGTCATAAAGAAAATTTTGAGGTCATTGCCTAGTAGATTTGATCCTAAAGTGACTATTTTAAACTCCTCGGGTATGCTTGAATCAACGAAACTAGAAGAGCTTGAAGGTGACGTACAAACTTATGAGCTTGACATGTTTACCTCTAAACAAGCGCCAAAAAAAAGAAAAGGGCGTTGCTTTGAAATACCGAAAGGAGGAGATTAAAGTTTTGAGTGATGATTCCGATTCCGATTTTTAGGATGTAATCTTGTTGGCAAATAAGTTCAAAAAGTTTCTTAAGTTCTAAAAGCAATCGAAAGATGCCAAATGACTTGAGAAATCCAATAACAAGGTAGATCCCTGCCCTAAGAATAAGAGTGAGAATTTTAAGAGGGATGAGTCAGATAGGTGGTTTGGTTATGAGTGTTATGGTCACAAGGTAGTGGAGTGTCCCGCTAGATTTGAGGAGGAGGGTAAGAAATCGATAACATATAATGCCACCTTAAGTGATAGTGAACTGGAAGAGGGGGAGAGTTCCCCCATTGAGCGCAACTTTATAGCATTCATGGCATCATGTGAGAGACGACGATATATCTTCCCATGAATATTGTCATGTGAATGACACTTCTGAGGCCGTTGAGTGTAAATACCAAGTGAGTAAGGGTGAAGCTAGTGAAGAAGAGGAGATAGATGTTGGAAAGTTGCAAGTTGCCTTTAATGATTTGTATAAGGAAGCGGTAAAGGTGAAAAAGGATAACTTGAAGCTGCAAGCTAAGTTGAATGAGCATGCCATAGAAAATAATGATGCATTAATTGAGGATATTAAGGCACGGGAGAAGACTCTTCGAGGGAAACGAGAATATGTTGAGGGTAAAAGAGAGAGTCTTCGTGGTTTGATGAAGTCTTTAAAGAAAAAAAATTCTAGAGTTTGAGGAGTCTAGGAATTTACTTGAGTCTAGGATTAGTGAGCTTGAGGAGAGATTAAAAGACTCGAGTAAGGTGAAGTTTGATTTGGAGGTTAGGTCAAAAAAGTTGGATAGGATTTTAGGCACCGTCCAAATCAAGGATGATAAGTGTGGTATAGGCTTCGATGATCGTATTGCATCCATTCCCAAAGATAATACAAATTTTTTGACAGATATAACTAGGAACGTTAGGAAAGTTCCACATTTATGACACATTCCGCGTCGTGTTTACACTTTCACTCATTGCAGTAGGAAGGATCACCTTAGGCGTTACTGTTATGACCTTAAAAATGCTCCTAGGAAGTTTAAGAATAAAGTCGTTTCGATTCCCAAAACCCCCATGCGTCATTACACACCTACTTGGCTTAGGAAATTAGACATAGAGGCTTTAGGAATTAAACTTCATAGTTCTTGTTTGGTTGCACATGATTCTTCCCATGCTAAATCTAAAGAATGATTGTGTTGCCATGTTTATCCTATGTTAGTCTTTGCTTCATGATTTATATCTTGCTAGTGTTATGACATGTGTATATCTTTGTATTATATTTTTCATTTCTTTGAGTCTTATTTGAAAAATACAAAAAGATTTTATTTTCATAAAATTTTTGAAAGTACAAAAAGATTTTAGGTTTATATATTTTTGAGAAAATACAAAAAGATTTAATGTTTATATATTTTTGAGAAAATACAAAAAGATTTTAGGTTTATATATTTTTGAGAAAATACAAAAAGATTTTGTTTTTTTAAGTCAAAAATATTTTTTTGAAAAAACATAAAAAGATTTTCAGTTTATTTTTGTGTCATGAGTTTTCATGTTTGATGTGGCATATTGGTGTGCCTTTACTCCCATCATTTCATTATCCATGTGGTTAGGACATTTGGTCATAATTATAGATGCTTAGAATGATCCTAACCATTGACTAATGGGGTTGTTTCGAAGTAAATATGCATTTGGATTCGACTTTGTATATATGTCATCATTGCACACATGCACAAGTTTATATAAATGTTTGGCTTTTAATGCGTATTTGAGTTTGGTGAGACATTCTCCTCTCAATTTTGTCATCTATGTGTAATAAGACTTGGGAGGAGGTGTGCATATAAGAACCATTTATCATGAGGATTTATATTGCTTAAATTGAAAATATGATGAGTGTTCACAGGAAAGGGCTACGAGAGAATAATAATCCCGTCGTGAAAGTCACCTTTCAAAAGAGCCTAAGAAAAATTTAAGGCAATAAAAATAATCATATGCTAAAAATAAGACTAATAGGATATCTCTAAGTTAGGAAAAATGGAAACCTCAAAAGAGTTTAAAAGGAAAATATGAATATATGAGGGAGTTTGTATGGAAAATAACAATGGGTTTGCACCACGAATCCTAATGTTGAAAAATCATGTCATGATGCTATTGTTTGTTGAATCATCAAAATTTCATATTTGTGTGCATCTTGTTCGTTTAGTTCATTAAGCTCAATATATAAGATGTGGTACATGGATAAAACTAAGTTTGATGACATTTATCTATCAATTAGAGCTTCTTGATCATTTCGATATGTTCATATTATGACTCATTTGTTGTAGTTCATGCCCATTAACTCCATGTCCATGTGTGAGCACATTGATACTATGTTAGCATGAAACTCACATTGTTTTACTTGTTTTATTTTTTATCTATTTTGAGTCCGTTTTGCTATTGTTTCGTATTTCCAGTACCTGTTTTGAGCTAATTTTTTTCACTAGGCAAAACTGTCATTTTAGCACTGGAATACAGAAAATTTTGAAGTCGTGAACGGTTTTATTTCAAATTTTGAAGTCGCACAGCCTTAGAATGAACCAATGTGAACGGTTTAGGCCAAAAACTACATATCTCCCTAAACAAGATGCATTTTTAAATTAAGTCTTTCCCTTGGATTAAACACAACACGTCTCAATATACAAGATCACTTGTTTTATTTCAAAAAAGTTTATTTGAAAGTTAAATGAAAAATGTGCGTGTGTATCTGTTTGTGCATAGCCATAGCCGATCTAATCAACAATCCGTAAAAAGGATATTATTTTTGTATAGATAAGTCATGTATGATATTAAATATCCACCGATGTCTAATGTACAAGACTCTTTCTAACGAACAACATTTATACGAAATCAAGCCTTTTGTCTTGATAATCCACGACTTAAATGCATTGACACGAAAGTAATCCAACTAGACTAATATAAATGAATAATTTATATTTTTAATCTCTCCCTTTACCTATTCCAAGGAAAAAACCCAAAATATTTAATTACGACAAATGAAACTCACTCCACATTAGCCATGTATAATGAGAGAAAAATGTTATGGTACACATGAAGTCCAATAGGCCAATAGTATAACCAAATTTGAATATAGGCCTGGGTTGATTCTCAATCTCGTGAGTTGATAATACCTAAAAAATCATGAATAACCACAAAAGATCATGCAGGTATGGCCTCACAAAGAGTATTTCCCTCAACTTGAAAATCCTCCAAAAACATATCAATATGAAATATAAAGCGGGAAATATGCATATAAGCAATGTTTATTAATTTTTTACCCCCCCTCAAATCATATAAATATGAATATCAACACCACAATTGTATAAAATGATGTAACTCCCCCTCATCCAAAAGTTACTTCCCCCTATAATTCATTGTTGGCTGTGGGCCAATATCGCTTCTTTTTTTATATTTAATGACACCTAATAATTCATCATGTTTTACACGAATATATCCAATGTATTACGGAGAAATAAAAACCTAACATTCCATTGCAATACATATACAAAATTACATGCTTATAATTTCAAAATCATATAGATTAGCTACAAAATAACATGGGAGAGAATAAATCAAAATTTGTGGAAGATGTCCAATATTAGTTAATAAGACCCATTTTTCGAAGTCTAGTTGTGACTTTTTCACAAGGATGAAACAACAATGCATCTTATCTTTGAAGTTCCTACAAGTTCATCTAGCTTCTTCTTACAATTGAATCTCTTTCAAAGTTATGTCATTCTTTCGAAGGATGGGATGTGTGATATCTTCCTTAGTATCAAGGTAAACCCATTGTTTCATTCCATAGATTTTGAAGATTTTGTTGGATGTCCACATACAATCTTTAAAGTTCTTAGAAACCTTTCCTTTTGACGAAAAAATTGGAAACCCACCCCACTAGAATAGGTCGAAGGTTTAATAAAATATCAATTTAAGTTCTAGTTAATGAGGGAGAATCATGATAATTTTCACTATCTAACTTAACCATATTAAATTATTTATAGGTGGTGGTGTTGAGAAAAATTAAAAAGGGAAATGCGAAGAAGCCTATATAGGTTCTAATGCATTTTTGCAAACTGACTTCAAAAATCCATAGAAAAATTATAATATGATCAATCAAAGATAACCCCTCATTAAATCCTCAAAATCAGTAAAAGTATCATCAGATGAAAAGAGGGTGTTGAATTTACTAGTTACTGAACTTGTAGTTGAAACATTTTCCATACCCACCAATGTTTCGAATCTGACTAAAAAAACTAATAAGTGGCCACAAAAAATCAAGCGAAGGTGGTTCATTAGCAAGAGACTTAGAGGTAAACCTAGCCAGCGAATGTAATGGTACATCCTTATGATCCACATCATGAAAACAATGGTGTCTAAAGCATGGACCATAAAAAACCATGCGTTTATAAGATTTAATTCTAAAGGTATGCTTGATTTGAATGTGTGAAGACTTTTGATCATGCGGGTATTGGCAACCCTAACTTAGTGGGTTGGAATAATTAGAGGAAATAAAACATGAAGATGAGAATATTTATGGAGATAAAGTATCATTATCCCAAACTAATCACATATCTTTAACGAGGATCAAGATAAAGATTGTTCCAAGCACAATTAGGACAATAAAACTCTCTAAGGGGTTTAACCTTGGAGGTATGAGGAGGAAAAAGAGCATCTAATTTGAACAAGACACTTTAAAATTATTAAACCACCCTAGTTCCAAATCATTATTAAAATAATTGGGTTATGATGGAGATAGTAAGTCGATGGTGCAAACTAAATCATCATTAGGAGGCACAATAAAACAATTAGGGGAAATATGAGTGTGAGAAGAATCGTCATTCTAATCATGGTAAACGAAGAATAAATAATGGAATTGGGGTTATTTAATGCCAAAAATATATTGGCGGCGGAGGTTTAAATTATATATGGAGAGTAGTCATCCATAGCAAGTTCCAATGTGGTGAAAACCAAGAAACTGTCAATTAATAGGGTGGATACAAAAGGTTGTTTATAGAAAAAAATCAAACAATATATCTATTAAATATTATAAAATGCAATACTTATTCAGTTTTGCTAGATATCTCAATAGTCCACACGTCAGCAAAATAAATAAATATTGTATCTTGATATTACTATCGGTTTATTTTTCTTCCCACATCCTTTCCTTATCTACCTATTTCAAAAGACTAATAAATTTTGCCACTTATAATCATGTCTTTTCATCTGTATATGTCCTTTCGCCTCTCCATATATATATATTTCTTCGCACATAAGTTCTTCTTTGAGGTATCCATCATCTTCAATAACAGATTTGTAGATTTTGTATCAGTTAATTTTTATTTGTTTTGTATCACTTTCGTTTTTTTCTTCATTTGAGTTTTGATTTTTTTTGTGTGTGCAAGTTTAATTTTCTTTATAGGGTTGTATTCTTTTTTGTTTTTGATTTGAGCCTTTTTTCCTTTTGTATCACTTTCATTTTTTGTTTTCCATTTATTATCAGTTTTGTTTTCATTTTAGCTTTTGTGTATATTTCATTTTTGGCATCTATTTGAGTTTTTTTATCCTCGTTGTATTAGTTCAGTTTTTTTATAGATTCTATATGAATTTTTTTCTTTTTGTATTAGTCTTGTCCTTTTATTTTTCCCCTTTCTTGAGTGGTATATTTATGGGTGCTTCTCTTTTTGAAGAAATATATCATTTTTATGTTGTACTTATCAAAACAGATTTCTACTGCATCAAAAAAAGTTTCAAATTTTATGTTTGATAAATAAATCAAATTTTATATTTGATTGATGATGTACATGTTCAGGGGTGTGCGTTAGAGGTCGTACTTTGGTTTGATGGTAAGTGACCTCGTCCAAGCTACGGTTGATCTCGAGTTTGTGACATGAAAGAAGCCTCTCCATCCATATATGGGGGTAAGGCCGGCCGACATCTGCCTCTCTCACCACATGCATGGGCAAAGTTTTGGGTCTAAGGTCATTTATTTGGTCTATGTGAAATGGAACCATCACGGTGAAATTGAGTCCATTTGGGAACTTGAGGGTTTTATGCGAGAGAAGTTGCCCACCTTTGCTATTCATGTATATATTATAATTTTTGAAAACAAAATTCTCCTCAGTAGTGGAAGACCCTAGCACCCAATATTTTTTGACGATAAATAATTTTTTCTCGAATTAGGGTAAGTTGATTAAATGGACTTCATATGTAATGGTATGGGGTTTAGTTGAAACATTAGGATTTTTAGGTGACTTTTAAGTGCATTGGGGATCAACTGAGGATGGTGTATGTATTTGCGATGTTTTAATTAGTTGGATTTGATTTGGGAGTGAAATATTTATAATTAAAAATTTGTTTAGTGAGAATAGTTAGGTGAGAGAGAGGGAACGCAACAAAGCATCTAGGATAAGTTGGAGTTGGTATAGCATGTGGTGGAATATTCTGACATCGTATTAACATCGTAGATTTATAAGCAGTGGGTGGGAAAACTACAACATCATTGCACATTACCTCGAGGAGATTAACATTTGACCTTTGATGATCCCTAAATTAGGGTTTATTGGATTTCGATTTCGATTAAGGGTTTCAAATTTTTAGATATGTATGCATTTTTATAAATATTGACGCATCTTTTTTTTGTTATTCAAAACCATGAAAGTATGCATGGAAGTACTTTACTTATATTCTACCTGGCTTGAAACTTTTCATCTTTTGTTGACATCGTAAGTGGACTGAGTGGATGTATTGCTATTATTTATGGTTAAAAAATATATACTTGGTAATTTGAGTTTTTACATTTTACACATTTTTTTGCTTATAATACTGACTTTTTATGATGGAAGTTACAATTATTTTTGGTACATTTTCCATTTAAAGTTTATAGTGTGTTCACTTTGTGTGCATCATCTGTATAACCAAAATTTG
The DNA here is from genome assembly GCA_949130495.1 of Sambucus nigra. Classification (NCBI taxonomy): domain Eukaryota; kingdom Viridiplantae; phylum Streptophyta; class Magnoliopsida; order Dipsacales; family Adoxaceae; genus Sambucus; species Sambucus nigra. The sequence goes on along the minus strand of OX422212.1, from coordinate 57,009,653 downwards.
TATTTATTTCAAGACGATGCAATATGAAGACTAATTTGGATACTTAAAGTGAATATTACTTGAATGACTATATATATATATATATATATATATATATATATATATATATATATATATATATATATGTGTGTGTGTGTGTGTGTGTGTGTGTTTAGAAGCATGCCGATTAATAGGATACCATGAATTGGCCTCGGAGAGGATAAATCGTAGAGATTAATAAATTGTTGGTAGAAAATATAAGGTGCATTAAAAGTTTTATTCATAATTGATAGAGCATTCTTATTTTTTTCTCTAAATCCAATTGAACCAATTTTTCATAGGTTAGCTCAAAACCATTGGTTGGGTTTGCAATAGTTTGTTCTTAAAACTATTTGGGTTTCAATTTCTAGGAGTAAACTTGCGCAATAGGCAGGCTATACATTTGTGACGGTCATTTTGCACTACCTTAACATCCAAAGCTTCATATAAAGCGATATTGGAAATGGGGATGGAGGAGATAACACATTTTTTTTTTGGGGGGGAGGCATCCTTTTAAGTGTTTTTTAGATTTTTTTTATACTTAATATGTTATATAAAATTGTTAAGTCACTGATATTTTGCTGTTTCTTGAAATTTATATAGATGTGGTGGTGTAGTATCATGGCTTTTATACAAGTGGCTAATGTAAAATCAACCATAATACATGTTTGTGCTTATGATTTTGTGTTGGTGTTCGTGACTCCATGCCAAAAAAATTGGGTCTTTTTATATTAAAGTTTTTCCTATTATAATGTTGATTGTATTTACTTAATGGTTTTTATTGTTTCACTTTCTTTATGTTAGTGATGCAGGAAGACGGTGAACATGAACTAAGAAATCGCAATAGACATGAAACAATAAAAAAAATCTTATGTTTTTTATAATGTTTCTTTTATTAAATTGGATGTTGTTACAATCTATAATTTTTTCATCCTTTAATCTATACGAACTGACTTAATTATAATTTTAGACTTTATGTTTTTATTAATGATTAGATTACTTTTTTCAATTGTCTCCTTTGGTATAGTCCACACTACCCATTTGATGAAATGTAAGAGCGAGTTTTAGGATCATATTGTAAGTTCTTGATCATTTTATGAATTGGCAGTTAGCAAAAAAACTTTATATATTCAAAACTACATGAATATTGTGACTTTTTTAGTTGATAATTGTATCTTTCAAATGATTAGCTCTTCTCATATTTATATATTATTAAATATATCTATTAGATGTTAATGGACAACTATGCATAATAATGACAATGTAATGTGGTTGTCTTTGTATTGTTAAGTATGTTAATTTCACATGTAGTGTTTACCCATGATTTAGGTTAATTGCAAAGGCAATGCAATCTACTTATAGAAGTGTAGAATTGGTTTTAGATTACCATGTCATCATTGGATTTAGGTATCTGTTATTGATCAGATTCAATAGTTCACATATAACTTTCCATTGATCTCTTAACTGTTGAAAAGAAAAAATAAATTAACAGTGACGTTGCAAATGGAAACTGTTTTCCCTTAGATTTCCGCTTTCGAGCAAATAATTTTGTATTCCTTCATTTATTTTATTTTATTAATGCATAGTTTACGTTCATGTGTTTCATCACTAAATGTCACCAAATATCATTTTTAGTCGTGAAATTTCACATTTAGCCATGAAAAATGTACTTAAGTCTAATAAATTAATTAAGTTGTATTATAGTCTAAAATAAAAATTAGTAGTGTATTATTAAAAAAAATTATGTGGAATGCATGTAGTAATTTTTCAACTCTAAACTATTAAAAATATCTCTTCTTACCGACCTATCTTTGGGTGGAACTCAATATTGATTTTTAAGTATTTGACTCAAAATTTTTACTCCACAAATAAGTATTTGGATCCACGATACTTTAGAAAAATATTCACATTTATACATTATTTGAACAATTATAATACGTCCATGCATCGCGCTAGTTGTGTGCTAGTCCACTAGTTAATTTTCTTTACAAATACAACTTGTGAGAGGGGGGTTTTTATTGTGCGTATACGCATAATATATTATGACATGTTGCAACATAAGACACTTGACCTCATTGTTCAAATAAGATTTTACAAGTGTAACAATTTGAAAGAGCGGTTGTGGGTAGTCAAAGATAAATGCATGCGTGCTTATGGAGAGAATATAGTAACCGAGTTGGTTTGTTTTCAACTTGCAAGTGGAAATTTCAGGAGTTATCAAGTTCATCTATAAATATGGGTGGGGAAGGGAAAGCAAAAGATATGCCAACCCCCACAATTAAAATTAATATTGGTTTATACTTTAAGTTTAATTTTTACTTGAAATCTAACTTGTTTCTCTTAGTTTAATTCTCTTTGTCACTTCAATCTTCAAACATTAGGTAGATTATGTTATTGTACTTAGTGCACGTACATATTTTATATCCTTCCATTGGTTTGTCTGATTTCGGAATGAAAAAAATAAAAAAAATGTAGGTCTAGGTGTGTCTTTGTGTCTTGAAGTTACAGTGTGCCTACCTTCTTACTGGACAACACCACTGCATTGATGCAAACATAGTATTGGTAAGTTTGTAAGTTATGATTTCGGTTTTATCCTATAAAACCATGCATGATGTTTATTTTTCAATAAAGTTGTGTCAGTTTATTTTAGATGAGCATCATGTTTGTAAGAATGCCTTATATTTATGTTCAAATATATTGTGTACAATATAAGTTAATTGGACTTTGTAAGAATTTTGATGAGTTGAGTTCGGACTGCTCCCAAGAGAAGAGATCAGAATTTTAATTTAGTATAATTGAGCAGTTCAAAACCTAGATAGAGAGTTGACATCCTATCGGTAAAACTGTCAATTATATCCCGATAGTCTATCTTAAACAACGAAAACCTGTCCGATAGTTCATAAACTTATTTAATATTCCAAAGAGGATTGTGATAGGTACACCATGAGTGTATTGAATAGGATCACGGGTGAGATTCAAGTCTAGGTGTTGACTAGATTATACTGGCATAATCTAACAGGTTTGTAAAGGGTGCATAGATTATTAATTTTGGGGGTTGTGGGGATTGAGATACTTGCACAATTGTTACTTTAATTGTTATGGGTATGACTCAATCTTATTAGATATAAATCTCCACATACTAGGCATTCTTATGAGAGGAAACCCGAGATCATAATTACAAGGAATTCGCATCTAAGAAAGACTTTAGATTGTGATACCCCTTGATATGCTTATAAGTTTTGTTTCTAAGAGTAAACCTGATCAATGAATTACTTTAGAATTTGGTAGAGTATCATATAAGTTAAGTATGATATCAAGGAATAAATAAAAAGTTGGTTAAAATCGATTACCAACAAATTTATTTGACCAAATGGGAATTATATACTTAATGCAGAGAATCGTATTGTGTACTATGGCATCTTTACAAATAAGACCTCATCATTTAAGTGATTTTGAGATAATTAAATTGTAGTGCAGTCGTGATTATTCAGTGAAATTAATTGCAATTAAATGGAGAAAATAAATAAATTACGCGGGTGTAATTTCATATTTTAAAGTACCTATTTGGAAGCCAATTTAATTTTTTAGTCTTGGGTCCCTACTCAAACTCTTTAGAAACTCAGTTTATCCCCCCCCCCCCCCCCCCCCCCCCCACCACCACACACATACTCATTATTGCGGGTTAAAGAGGGAGAGGAAAAGTATTATTCATATTTTTGTGAAGGGGTGTAGAGAGAGAGGGTCATATCTCACTTAAAACACCAAGTATTCATCTCCAAAAGAGCCCACACACATATCCATCTTGGATAAGATCATATACTATAAAATTAGAGGCTTTTCGTGGATTCCATTACAATTTTTAGAGGCCTTGAAAGGGTTAAAAGATCATCATCTTCATCAACTCATTGACTCCATATCGGATCACCTCTAGGACCCACAAAGGTATTGTGATTCGATCCTTAAATTTGTACTTCAGATCTAGCCTTGTGTTTTCTTTTTATGAACTTGATGAATCAAATATCAAAGGGAAGCAAAGTTTTTTATAATGTCAATCCTCAACAAGTGGTATCATATCCAACGTTTTATATTGATCATGCTTAAAAAAAGATCCATATTATCCTCCGATCGAAACCCTAGGCTTGCATGTTAGAAATTGTGTGTGGTTATGATTTGTTTATACAAACATTATTTTTATAGGGTTTTAATGCTTATATCATTTCCATCATTGTTACATGAATGTATGTTATGCGAATGAATCCTACTGTGGTTTATCCATAGTTAAATTTTCTCCTAGATTCTATTTGGTTATGATAGTTAGAGTTTTTAATTATTATATTTAATTGAAGTATTTGGAGTAGATTGTGAGGGGTTGTAATCGTTAGATGTTAGGATCCTTTTTTATATTGGGTTTTGACATTGCTGGAAGATCAGTTGACTTTTGATCAAGGACGGATGTCCATTTATGGAGATTTCAAGGCTTCTGTAATGTCAAAACAATGTTGTTTTCACAAAGATTTTAAGAACTCTAGAACCAGGAGGGAGGATCACTCGGGTCGGGGTCGCGACCGAGAAGAATACGCCCCCGACCACGGTCGATCATGGTGCGATCGAGGGTTAACAATAGGGGAAGATGGATTGTTGGATTTGTTTTGATTCACTTGGTTTGATTTGGGATTTGGAATGGACTCTTATCCAATAAGGTTTTGACCCTTTAAGACTCTACTCGAGGAAGAGGTTTATGCCATGATGAAAAAGGGACTTTGAGTCCTTTTTTTTATATATATAAGCATGAGATTCTATTTGATTATATCTTTTAATTAATAATTTCATAACAGTATGTGTTGATTAATTAATTAAGGATATCCAATTTTATGGACAACATTGTTTTATTTTGAGATTGGCCTAGATCATATATTTTTTAGGGGGGGGGGGGGGTCGATTTTCATTTATTATTTTTTTTAAATCGAGTTTAATCAGGTAATTAATTTAATGTATAAATTAAATTACGATATCCGAGTTTTATTTTAATTTAAAGATGTTTTTTATGTTTAGAAAATTAAAATAGTGAGATATGAATAATTTAATTTATACAAGTAAAATGGGAATTACCAAGGATTTAATTCAACCATTTAAAATTGAATGAATAGTTCTTTAAATTACCCATGAGTTTAAAATAATAAGTGGGAGAGGGATTTCAACATAAATCCCACGATCTCCATTAATGTTTTAAGAATGCGATGTGACTAATTAATCCCGTCAGCTTTGTCTCCCCCCCCCCCACCCCCTAGCGGATGGAATTAATCATGACATCTAATAATCATAAAACTCTTAAGTGATAATTCCTATCATTTTAATGTGACTAAGTTCAATCCCCCAACGGTGAAGTTAGGATTGAAATTTAAAGAATGAACTGATGGTACACACTTAAACATAATTAATGATATCCTCCCCAATAAAGTCTCTGTCATTAATTATGGAACCAAAAGACGTTACTTATTCAATTATGTAGGACATAAGCTTCCTGAACTGTTCAAAGAACATAATTGAGCGATGAAAATATGTCTTATTAAAGATGGGATGATTTAAGTTCCTAACGAGAAATGTCACTTTATAAGGAAAATAGGATACTTGAGGAGATCAATTCTAACTAGTGGAAGAGGGGATACAAATTAAAATTTTATCAAAATTAATTCCCACATATTTCATTTGATATTAATTATTTTTCAAATGATGATTCTTATATTTCAAAATGGGCTCAACATTCCTCTCACGTGCTTCAATATTAAATGATAACAAACTAAGTAGCATGAATGTTATTAACTGGAAAAGAAACTTAGACATTGTCTTAACTGCTGAGGATTATGAGTTCATTTTAACTGAACCATGACTTATCAATTCTTGCATCCGAAGAGGAAGTTCGAGCTTGTCAAATGTGGCAGAAAAATGATCAGATGGCTCGTTGCTAAATATTAGCCTCTATGATCAACGAATGTGTTACAACACCAATATCAGAATTTGTTAAGCGCTCATAACATGTCTTAACCTCAGGGATATGTTTGAGGATCAGAATTGTATTATAAGGCTAGACGTTATGGAAAGTTTGGTTAATAAAAAGATGGTTATGGAACCCCTGTTCGAAACATGTTCCAAAGATGATGTCCATCTTAGAGGAACTCGAGGTCCTTGGATATGAAATTGACGATAAATCCAAAATCAATTTTATACTCCAGTCAATCCCAAAGTCCTTTAAATAGTTTGTCCTAAATTATTCTATGAACAAGTTTGATTATTCCTTGGCCCAAATACTTAAAGGATCCTAATAAATACACCAAAAAAATATCTCCAAAACACCCTTTTGTTCAAAATACCACATAAGTACCCAATATTCGTCCAAAAGACCAAAAACACACAACACCACATTAACCTCTTGACCCATATAAAAACCCAAAAAAACTTAAACCTCACTCTTTATCTCTCCCTCTCTCTCTCTTTAACTTATCTCCCAGACCTTTCAACCTTCCAACTTACTTGAAATTTCTTTTAAACCCTAGTATTTACGCTCGAGCTTAATTTTTGGTATGTCACACCATTAAAACTTACTCCCATTAGTGTCATGCTCTCATTTTGTGCTCTCATTTTCTGTATTAAACCCTATCATGCAAACTACATATAAAAACTTCATTATAAACTCATTAAAATATAACCCTAATTAATCTAACTGGAAATATATTGCATTTGCGTGAAAAAAAGTAAGGGTTTAACCCATTTGAAAAGTCAGGGTTTACCGATATGAAAAAGTTACAAAAAATTGCTCTCTGCACCTATGGTTGCCCGTCGCCGAACGTGCCAAAAGTATACGGCCATATCTCACCATAATTTTCCAGCTTCGACCATATCTCACCGAGGTTTAGTTTTCACAGCCATTTCCCATCGTGGTGTAGTTTTCACGACCAATTCTTACCATGGTTTAGTTTTCACGGCCATTGACAACCGTGTGTTAGGTTTTCACGAACAATTCTTACCATATGTACTAATGTATTTCATATTCATATATCCATGTATTTTTAGTAATTCAACCCTATTTTGGGGGATTAAATATTATTTGAAATCCATCCATTTTATATTTTTGACGTATGCATGCATCCCTTTCACCAATTATTGTTTCTTCGTTGGTATGAACTTATTTATTTGATGTTCATTTCCTAATATAATTTGTTAATTTCTTATGTAGGTAATATAAATGGTAAGAAGGAAAAATCCTCCTACTGCATCCAAGCGGAAGAGGAGGTTGGAGGCGGCGAAGGGAGTACGACCACCCGTATCTTCCTTTAGTAGTAGTAGTGCCACTAAGGCCACTAGTTCGAGCAAAGGATATTATCCTATGAGTTTGTTGGATAAAGTAGTCGAACAAGTGGTAGGAGGTTCACTTAATGTTGATGAGGGTGCTACATCACAGTCAATTAACAAAGTGGTTGAGGCGGTGGTAGATGATTTATTTGGGGTTAGTGAAGCAGGTGATGTAAGAGCGGGAGATAAAGAGGAAGAGAAAAAAGAAGAAAAATCACGAGAGGAAGAGAGAGGAGGAAAGAGAGGAAGAGATAGAGGAAGACAGAGAGGGAGAGAGAGAGAGAGAGAGAGAGAGAGAGAGAGAGATAGAGAGATAGAGAGAGAGAGTAGGAGATGAAGAAGAGGTAGGAGAGGACAAAGGAGATAAAGTAGTAGAGGACGAGTCTTCTTCATCGAAAGATGAAATCCAACCGTCCATATCTAAAGTGCCTGAGAAAAAAGATTGTAAAAAATTAAGCCACTCTGATTCCCAACCACTTGAGGGTGCACGCCAAATAAACCTGAACTGCTGAAAAATTATCATAAACATATCAGTTATTCCATATGGACCTGAGATTAGAAGAGGAGCATAATGAAGTGCGTTTTCCACTACCAGAAATTTTCTGAGTGGGACATAGACATAGAGGATGAGCAGATTATAGAGTTGGTGAGGAACTCGGGTCTATACGGTCTGATAAAACACTCCTATCGCTACATAGACTATGTATCGGTGTTTGCATTCATCGAATGGTGGCAGTCGGTAATGAATTCATTTCATATGCCTTTCGGCGAGATGAGCATCTCCCTAAATAATGTGTACCAGCTCCTCCAAATCTCGATAGTTGGTAAATCGGTGTACGGTATTGTTTTAAAGAAAGCCGAGGAGAAGGTGGACCAAATCTAATGAATTACTAAATATTTGGGTTGTACCAAGAAGGAGTCTAAGGAGGTGTCATTCGTTTTGACTGGATAATGAATTTATGGAAGGGGAGGGTTGAGAAGTTGGGGAAGGTGTCACAAAGAGGCATATTGAGCAAGAAGCTAGGGGGTACTTGTTTTTCATGGTCGGTTGCTTGTTGTTCTCGAACAAACCGGGCAATCGAGTCACAATATGCAACCTGCAATCTTTGAAAAAATTCGGCAAATGAAAAGACTATGCTTGTGGGATGGATATATTAGCCCATTTATATCGGCAGTTAGGGATTGCCTCGCGAATAGACATTCGGCAAGTGGCCGGAGATCTTCCCCTTCTCATGGTACATATTTTAAATTTAACACATGATTTTAATTTTATTTTGTAATATATTAATTTCTTAATTAATATGTCTATTTAACTGCAGGCATGGGATATACGAACACTTCAATTTGGAGAGGGGTGTTAGAAATCTCAAGTTTTAGCATAGCGAGCCGCATTTATGCAAATGGAGGGCCCAAATGCTGTCAGGGGATGCCTTTGCATAGATACTGGAGCTAAGGGAAACCTTAGACGATTTAAAAGCCTCAGACGTAAGTATTATTTGTTTTAAATACAATATTTATTTTCTTTATTTATGTACTAATATTTGTAAATACGTTTAGGTTATATGGGATGCGTACTCTAAAAAATGTGAGGCTTAACCATTTCAGGAGGTCTTGTAGTACAATGGCGTCCTTGTTTGCTATAATGTCGTGGAACCCTATTACCCAGATAGGGTCCTATGCTAGGCTGGCCGAGTGAAAAAATCCCTAGACTGCCAATGTGCCCTTTATCAGAGGAAAGGGGAAAGACCCAGGACCGATACAAATTGAAGTTTGATATCGAGAAATGGTATCAACTTAACTGGGTCAGACGTTCAACCGTGGTGAGGTCCGTGCCTTGGGAATGTGTGGATGGGTATATGTCTTGGTACATAAAAAGATCCCATCCATACATTCAAAATCCCGAGCATAGAATACGCAAGCCGGAGTTAAAGCACTCGGATAAAATGGTAAATGTTTTGAAATTTATCCATAAATTTATTTCCTTTGTTCAAGAATTGTCTAACACATTTGATGATAATTTATATATAGGCCAAATGAATAGACGTAGCCATTAGCCTGCTCCAAGATGCTATTGAAGCAGGCTTGGACCAGGCGAATACTGATGTCCTTGAACTATCACGTGCAGTGCTTGACACCCTACTTGAGGCCTTGGGAATCCACTCACATATAGATAAGAGAAAGGCACCGGTGCTTTAAGAAACTCAGACCAAGGCATGGCACGATCCAACCCCCAAGAAAAAGGCCCCCGAAGCAAAAAAAAAAAAAAACTCGAACAAGCATTTAAAGAGAAAATAAACAAAATCTATTGGAACAATTTCAATGTAACGGTATTTTAAAAAAAATTGATTGTAAAGTATCACAATTTTGAATTATCCTATGTTGGAACAATTTTAAAACAATTGTGTTACGTGTTTGAATGTTATGTGCTTGAATGCAAAACAAATTGTTTTATGTGTTTGAATGTAAACAATATTGTGTTTGAATATAATTATGGTCCCTTTAATTATTGTTGGTTGAATATAAACAACTACCATGATTAATTATAAATAAATACTTGGTCCAATGTAAACAAGTACTGTGATTAATTATAATGAAAATTACATTATAATACATTATAAATATATACTTGATTACGCATAAAAGAATACGGTGGGATCCAACCGTGGATTATTTGTATACGGTGTGGTGTGAATTATGTGTCCCACTTATGGTGTGGTGTCACCGTGATATGAATAACCACGGTCTCTAATGACCGTGCTATTTAGGTTAAATAATTCTTGAACTTTCTGCATAAACCAAAAGGTGAGATCACACCGTGGCCTATAATGTTACAGCTATTCCCCACCGTGGTTATGCTTACCATGGTTGCCTTGGACTATGGTGGTTGTATTGAAAAATATCTCAACTCTCTGCATATATGGGACGATGAGACTACACCGTCACCTATAATGTTATGGCTAGTCCCCACCGTGGTCATGCTTGGCACGGTTGCCTTGGGCTGTGGTAGTTAGCTTGAAAAATTTCCCAACTCTCTGCATATATGGGATAGTGAGTCCATACCGTGGCCTATATTATTACAGAGAGTTCCCATCGTGGTTATTCTTGTCATGGTTTCATTAGACCGTATTAGTTGGGGTGAAAAATAGCCTAACTCTCTGCATATATGGGATGGTGAGTCCACTTTGTGGCGTATATTATTACGGCTAGTTCCCACCATGGTTGTTCTTGCCATGGTTTCATTGTCGCGTATTAGTTGGGGTGAAAAAAACCCCAACTCTCTGCATATATTGGACGGTGAGTCCACACCGTGGCCTATATTATTACGGCTAGTTCCCACCATGGTTATTCTTGCCACGGTTTCATTGGACCGTGTTATTTGGGGTGAAAAATATCCCAACTCTCTGCATATATTGGATGGTGAGTCCACACCGTGGCCTATATTATTATGGCTAGTTCCCTCCGTGGTTATGATTACCACGAATGCCTTAGATCGTGGAGTATGATCTTATGGCTAGTTTTAACCATGTGTATTTTTTTCAGTGTGGTGTCACCATCGATGGTACATGAACGGTGTGGTGTCACCGTGTGTATATCTATGCAGTGTCAAGGGATTGTATGTTGCTTACAATACCCCAAGATTTCAAATAATCTTTCTTATCACATATAACCAACTTATATTATCACATATAACCAATTTATGTTATAGTAATGATTGCAAAAAGATACAAAAAGTTAAGAACCCCAAGACTTTACATATAATCAATGATTGCAAAAAGATGCAAAAAGTTACAATCCATTTAAATATGATCAATGATTGCAAAAATTTACAATCACCCATTAGATTTTCTCCAATAAACAATTTACATATAACCAAAATTTCCAATCCTGATAATTGCAAAAAGTTACAATCATCTCTAAGACTTTCACCAATTTAAGCCGTCGTCAAGTCCTCGTCCTCATCCGATGACATCAAGCACGGTTGATCTCTTGTCGCAATGTGTCTGGGACATAAATTCTAAAACATTTATAAGCGGGAATTAAACAAAGTAGGCCACTCAAGGGCATCTTAACTGGCCCTTGATCTCTAGTGAGAGGCAATTGGTGGTTGGCTCAACATCTTGCGCATTTCAAACTCACCCAATGAATATTTGATACGTTTAGGATATAGTTGATGTGATTCTCTTCCATCGTTGATTTTGGACCAATATCTAATGGAATAAAAGTTAAGCATTAAAATTTGGATATCAACACAACTCTTAGCTTAAGTGCAATCGCCGCAAGGTAGCTAAACTTTGGCATTATAAACCAATGCTCTCTTGTGCATGAGTGTCTGAAATAGTCCAATCTCCTCGCATACTCATCAATATCGTAGGAAGTCATAATGGTAGACCAAAATGGCTTATCCCTACGTAGTTCGGACAACAAAGCACTACGAATAGCATGAGAATGTTCTAATCCATCCCAAAAACCCGCACCTTTGGAAATATCCCCATATCTATAGTTCCCATCTAATTTTACATCATATATATCATCCACAAATGATGGGAAGAACTCAGGAATGTACTTCATATACATCTTCTCTCGATACCATGTATCCGTTTTCACACCCGCCAATGGGGTCTTATTTGTGAAGACTTTTTAAGTTCCGTTGTGGACGGTACAACTTGCTCCCAAGCACACAAGGGATTCTTTTCGTAAATACATCAGCAGACTTTTTCCCCTTAGGTTGCTTACCTTTTTGACGAATTTGTATGGGCTTCATCTAGGGTGTACTAAAGGGTTCAGCAATCTCCATTAATTTTCTTAGCATCATCTTTCTAATGGCTTCGCCTAACTCAGTCCATCTTTTCTTAAATAATATCATCTCGGGTGTATATTCAAGGTCACGATACCAAGAGATGTTCGGGACAATGGTAAGTTTCTTTCAATGATCGTCTACTGCCCACAGTGGAATTGCTTGGCCTAGCTTCTCCCATGGGCTAACTCATGCACACATGGTAATTCGTAGATGGTGAGAAGTACGTGGGAGCATCGTATCTCCATATATTGGGTATTAGAGACTGATGCGCTCAACACCGATCGCATGTAGGGCTGGCAATTTTTGACCCGATAACCCGTTTATGGTAATAACCCGAAATGACCCGAACTTGACACGATTAACTTGTATAGATTTAAGAGTACCCAAAATATATACTCAAATAAAAATTAGAGCGACCCGAAAATGACACGACTAACCCGAATTGCCACCCCTAATCGCATGCAATCTATCTCAACAACAATTAGGTCCAATGCATAGTGTGATTCCCTACCACGGATTTTACGCAACAATGTGTCATTGTGTCCATGCTTGGTGGATTGGAGTGATTTCTAAAACTCCGTTTGAATTTGAGTAACTTGGTGGACAAGCAATGCGTCCATACCCTTCCACACCATCGCAAACGAACCAGTGTTATTTGGTAAGTGTTTTTTCAATTGCGCATGGGCCCCTCCGATCTGTTAGTTGTTCGGTTGCCACGATGGGGTAAGCGTTTAGTCCATGCATGCACGAACTAAAAATAAAAAGGCATCCAGTTCTTTTGTATGTGCCCAACCATGTTCAGGTATTCTTTTCAGTTTTGGTGGAAAGCCAGCCATACCTTCTCAAAGTCAATCATATTCTCCAACTCCAACACCCCAATCCAACCTTACATAAACACCTTCTTATTCTGGTCTTTGATGTTATGTTTCACACATGCACCTTCAATTTTTTTAACATGGAATAAGCATAATAGAATGGTGGCAAGTGGAAACACGTTTGGCAAAGCATTTCGACAAGATTGTTATTTATCAGAGATAACAACTTGCGACAAAGCTTTTGGCTCGTATAATGACCACAAATGTTGCAGAGCCCATCTAAAATTTTCCTCTTTCTCACTCTTTAGAAAAGAAAATGCAATGCAAAAAGATTGCCCGGTGGAAGTGACCCTAATCATCTCAAATAATGGCATATTGTACTAGTTGGTCTTGTAGGTGCAATCAATCACAAGTACACTCGGGAATAATTCACCAACAAGAAAGAGGTGGGATGTGAAAAATAAATCCTCCACCACATCAGTTTACTCATTCTTTTTATGCCAGTGGACATAATTCTTCTTTCCAACCAAATGCATCAACTGTTGCATGGCGGTGTGACCTTGTATCTCAATGTTCTTCATTTGCTTTTAGCGTTATATATTGTTCGTATGGATAAACAATTGTACTCCGATCTCTTTTTCAATGCCTAGAGTACTTCCTTCGGGCCCACCCCATTATTTATCATCTCAGAAGCAATGTTCCACTCTTTTTGGGAGAGTCAACCGGTATATGGTGTCCAACAAGTGATTTTGATACCTCGTGGTTGTGTATCCCACAGACAACTTCAACCCCCCAATGGCCATTATCATGGGGAACGCCTTTCAATAGATAGGGGCAATCACATTTTCGCATTCAGGAAGAACGCTTCCTCTTCTTGTCCATCCCCTCGTCTTTTTTGGATCGATTAAGCTCTCTTCGCTCACAACCAAGTACGACCCTCCCCTTGTGGACTAAACTATCCTCATTAGATTTTAGAATGATCACGACCGCATGAAGCTTACGACCAACTTATTGACACCAATCAATCATCTTATCATGGTTATAAAAAATCTGCACAAGACAAACATTATTAAATAAAAAGACAGTTTAAATGGAGATTTCAAATATAAATGTAAAATCTTGTTGAGTATAATATAAATAAACTAAACATGCCTCCTCAGTGGAGAATTCGACAGTATCGTCTTGATTAATCGGATTAATATACAATCCTTCTTTTATTTTTGTATCCTTACAATGCATACAATCAAATTATGTCATATAATAATGTCATACATTAAAAATCTCAAACTGTTAAAATTTATCTAAGTGATATGATTTTTTACCATGGACGATGTGAAATGTGGAAACAAATTACGCAAATATTTGGGCAAGATTGATGTTGTTGCTTGTTCACTCATATTCGGTTCACCCATATTATCTTTCTCGGTGGAAGCACATTGAGTAGATACACTCGGTACAATGAGATTGTCTATATCTTGCCAAAATGTACCATATAGTATCAAGTCATCTAGCTGAAATGATAATACAATAATCAGTACAAAAAAATTTGAGAATATAATATCAAAAATCAATAAAAACACATACCGTCATTTTTGGGTAAACACAGTAAATTTCTACATGAATTATTTTATTGAAATTTTATATCTATATTAAAATTATATATCTTATAACAAAAATCAATAAAAAAATTACATTTACCGATTAATAATTGAACTTTAATTTCAATATGTATACCGCATCTAATTACAATCGCTACATGAATATATACGATGTTAGGTAACCGTGGATATAAAACCATGACCACATCAAATTGTGGGGTCCTTTCCACGGTTACATGCAACTGCCAGTGATGATCCCACGTCCAACTATAACCGTGGGACAATATTCGATCACTTGTGACCGAAAGTGGTTGTCACTTATGGCGACGGGCAACCGTAAGTGTAGTCACCCCTATTTTTTTCATCATTTTAAATGTTGTTTTATAGATTATATAGTGTTTAGAGTTGTTTGAATACCTCAAAATCGTTAAAACGAGCATTGGATATTCTATGTTTGGGAAGCTTGATCAACAACTTTCTTTTCCTCAACCATTGCAATGTAGCCCCTTTATCCTTGATTTCTGTATGAAAACAACACAACAAGGACGAAAACAACATAATAAACACACGAAAATGGATAATTGGGAAGACATGGACAAGATAATTTTGGCTAGGTTTAACCGTGGGTTTGAAGCTTTCGGTGGAAAAATCAACCGGTTTGATTTTTGTTTATTGTGGTGTTTTAATTTATGTGGTGTTAGTTTATGTGTAATTTTTTGTTTAGCTTGGGATATATTAGACATTTTAAAGAAAATAAAAGGTACAAAACTTTTGTGTGTGGTTAGTAAAGTTTGGGTTTAAATTTTTGTGGTATTTTGGAGATATTTTTTGGGTGTAAATATCAGGACCCATAATTAAAAAACTCTAGGTTACGGAGAATATCATCAAATAAAAGGGTTTTATTTAGCTTATTAAAAGAGGGGCGTCTTCTTCTATCCCTAAAGAAGAAGAAGAAGAAGAAGAAGAAGAAGAAGAAGAAGAAGAAGAAGAAGAAGAAGACTCAAGCACAACCTATCGTAGTTAAAACTGACTAAACCTCAAGAAGCATATGAAAAGCCAAAAGGCAAGTGTTATATCTGCAAGTAGTCAAGACATTATAAGAAGGAATGCTCGATCCACTTGGCAAAGAAGCATGAAAGTGGTAATTTGTCGTTGGTTATTGAGATGTGTTTTGTGGTACAATCTACTAATACCTAGTGTATAGATTCGGGTGACACTAATCATGTTTGTAGTTTTTTGCAAGGGTTTTACGTAAAAAGGATCTTAGTGAAGGAGAAATGCTTCTATTCATAGGAGATCACAGTAGGAAATTTAGTTCTTAATTTGGTGAAGGCAAAAAATTAATATTAGTAGATTATTTTTATTTTCCAACTATTAGAAGAAAATAAATTCCGATTTCTAAGATAGTTTTGAATGGATATTTGGCTTATTTAAAAAAAGGCTTTTTTATAAAAAAAAAAATAGTAAATTTTTTATCTATTCTAGCACATGAAAATGATATTTATGTTATAAATCATGTTTCACAATTACTGCTAAACATTGACATAAGTAACTTAAATGGAAATAACCTAAAGAGAAAGAAACAATCTATGTTGAACCAAACATATCTTTGACACTCACGCTTCGGTCATATTAATTTTAAAATAATTCAAAAATGGGTTTCAAATAGATAATTGAGTTCATTGGAAGTGGAGGCATCTCAAGTTTGTGAATCATGTTTAAAAGGTAAAATGACCAATGGGCCATTCATGGCTAAAGTCTATAAATGTAGAGATGTGTTAGAATTAATTCATTTTGTTTTCTATGGCCTTATGACAATTCAACAAACATGTGGCTATGAGTACTTCATCACTTTCATTGATGATTACCTGAGGTTGTAATATGTTTACCTTTTTTATGAAAATTTTGAAGCCTTTGATAACTTTAAGGTGTACAAGGATGAGGTGGAGCTTAAACAAGGTAAACTAATCCAAAATCTACAATATGGTTGTGGAGGTGATTACCTCTTGGAAGATTTTTGGAATCAGTTGTCGGAGATGGGGATTAGATCCCAATTGTCGACAATGGGCACTCAACGACAAAATGGTGTTATGGAAAGAAGGAACATAACTCTTTTGGATATAAATAGATATATGATGAGTTATTCGGTTCTACCCAATTCTTTTAGGGGCTTTGCATTAAAGATGGCCTCATACTTACTAAACATAGTTCTTTATAAATTGGTATCAATGACTCCCAAAAAATTGTGGACTGGGTGCAAGCCTAGTCTAGGACATGTTCAAATTTAGGGTTACTCAACACATGTGCTGAGAAAGGATTGTGTGGAAAATAGAGTCAAAGACAGATGCTTGTATATTTATAGGTTGCCTAAAAGGAACAAACGGTGGTAAGTTTTATGATCCTAAAGAGAATAAGGTATTTGTTATATAAGAGTAAAGAAATACTGAATGCTCTGATACTGATTGAGAATGCGAAAATAAATGTGCCTGGCAAGGATGGTCACAAACAAAAATTCCAATTTTTATCTTAAACAATTTTATCTTTTTATCCTAAACATACATCTATGTGATAAAACAAATAAATCAAACCAAGCATTCAACAAAGGCAAAGTTTTAGGAAAAATCCCTTTCGGGCCAAACCTTTATTTAGTACTTCAGAAATATTACAAGCCAGTCAACATACAAACTACTTGATAATTGTCATAATTATAATGCGATAATCTTCACAAATTTTCAAAGAAAACTGTAAAGACATTGTCCGTCACAATTTAGTATGTCTTATACTGCTACAAGTCGTCGAAGTATTGAGAAGATTTCATCTACAAGAGACGAATCCGAATTACAAGAAGACTTCAACATTCAAGCCCAACAAGGATGAATTTGGTAAAATATGTTTAAGTTCTATTTACATTTTACATTAAAAGTGTTGGGATATTTTTGTGAAAGATAGAATATTTTTCTATTTATGAAAAATGATTTTTGAAATGTTTTTAAATAGTTTTTATTTTCAAAAATATTTTATCAGAAAAGTTTTTTTAAATAATTTTTTTTGATCTCATGAACAGTTTTAAGTTTTGAGGTTTCCAAGATATTTAAAAGATTGAAGGTTTCTGAGTTCGTGTATGATTTCGTTCGAACGACATCATACCTGGTTCAAACGAGATTGAATCTCGCTCAAACGACATCGTGTCGTTCGAACGAGAGGTGTTTTTATCTGACACGCCACCGCCTTGATTTTTAACATAAATTGGGTGTCAGACTTATTGGTTTTCATGTGAAGAAAAACTTGTTTTTACAGAATACGTTTTTATACTATTCTCCAACCATTTGAGGGTTCATAACTTTTGTTTTACAATTCACAATCTCAATTGCTTTTATGTGAGTTGTTTTGGGAAACCCAAAACATAGTTTGCTGTTATTCATTCTTTGTGGGGAGATCTCTACAACCAAAAGCTGCATGCTATTGTGGAGGGAGTCTCTGTCCAGTTTTAAGACTGCGTGTCTGGGCTGCGTGTCCTTATGGTATAGCTACGTGTGAACCATTGCTGATTCTAGACGTTGCTTCGAAGGTTTGACAAAGACACCGTGCGTTACACTTATGAGTGATTATCAGGTTATATGTAAGTCAATGATCTTGTAAACTTGTCAAAGTTCTAGAAATAAAAAGTTTTTTCCTTGAGGGGATTTTTTCTTGAACCTTGTGTCACATACTTTATTTATGATGGTTTGAAACTTGCACGCACGTTTCTATTTGAGTTTAAGGGATGAATTGATTTGATTCATAAATTGACACTAATTAAATAAGTTTGTGATTGGAATTTGCGCATCTATTCGAATCTTTATCACACGCGGGTCTCTGAAATTGACATCAGAGCAGGTTTCACTAATTTATTGTGAATTCCTGCTTTTTGCAAAATTGTGTGATATTTATTTTTTTTTGAAAAATCTGTTTTTTGAAAGTTTGTCGGAATGTTTCCAAACGAAAACTTATATAGTCGATTGCTAATTTTTGACGGGTCAAATTATGCTTACTGGAAAGCCCGAATGAAATCCCATTTAAAAGAAATCGATGAAAGAGTTTGGGTTATTTGTGAAAGAGGTTGGAATCCTCCCATTGTCACCGTAAATAATGTCACGAATTCAAAACCTGTGTCAGACTGGACTGAGGATGAGTTTAGGTGGAGCAGTTACAATTCATGAGGGCTTATTGCATTTTCGAACACGTCACCCCTGACGAGTTTCGACGTATTATGATGTGTACCACATCTAAAGAAGCGTGGGATATTTTGCAACTCACCTACGAGGGAACTAACGCGGTCAAGGAGTCTAAAATTCAAAATTTGACCACTCAATTTGAGACAATCACTATGTTAGAGACTGAGTGTTTTGACGAGTTTTACGCACGTTTGTCTGATATTGTCAACACTAGTTTTAACTTAGGTGATCCTATACCTAGCGCACGAGTGGTTAAAAAGATTTTAAGATCGTTGCCTAAACGTTTTATCCCTAAGGTGACTGTTTTGAATACCTTAGGAAATTTGAATCGTCCGAAATCAAAAGAGTTGGTAGAAGACCAACAGACGTACGAAATTGACATGTTTCCCAACACTATCAAATCTAAGGATAGAGGGATAGTGCTTAAAGCCGAATCTAAGAAAAATAAAGTGAGTTTTTGTGAGTCCGAGTCTGAGGATGAGTTTGATATGGCCCTTCTTGCAAAGAGTTTTTAAAAATTTCTTCAGTTTTTGAAACAAAACTTTATTAATAAAAGATATTCGAAGAAAAAAAAGAAAGACAAGGCCAAAGAAAGCGGGGAGAAAGAGAAAGAGGGTTAAGAAAAGTTTAAAATTTTAAAATGTTTTGAGTGTGAGGGGAGAGGTACCAAGTCATTTGAGTGCCCCACTAAACTTAGGAGATAGGGAAATAAAGTTTCCATGCCAGCCACCCTTAGTGATAGTGAGTGTAATGAGGATGATAAGTTCGGTAAAGGTTTCGGATATGGGATGTGTGTAGCTTTTTCGATTAGTGTGAGCTTACCTACTTTTTCCCACGATGATGAGAACACTTGTGCACATGATACCCCTGAGGAGATTTTGAGTGTTTCTAGCAAGTCTGAAAGCGAGTGCGCTAGTGATGATGAGAGTGAGCTCCAGATTGCGTTTCAAGAGTTGTACGCTAAAACCTTAAAGATAAAAATATTAAATAACAAGTTGGGTCTCAATGTGAAAGATTTGGAGTGAGAGATTGAGAGTTTGAGGAAAAAGCAAGTCAACTCGAGAAAGTAAAGGTTTCTTTGAGTGAGAAGTTGATTACTTTGAATAAGGAAAAGAGTGAGCCTATAGCCCGCGTGTCACAATTAGAGACAGATCTTAAGCACGCCCTGGAGGCTAAAGTCACTTTGGAGAATTCATATAAGAAGGTGGGAAAGATGGTTCTCAATCCTGTTTTGGGGAGTGGTGAGATTTTAGGAATAAGTCATGACAGTCGTCTACTTTAGAGTTAGATTCACATGCAAACGACCCAAACCACCTAGGCGTCCCGTACCTGTTAGGAGAGCACGTCCTAGAGTTTTTAAGATAGGTGTACCTAGGCTTGTTTAAGTTTTCTCCCATTACATATAGAGAGGACACCTTAGGGAGTTTTGTTTAAAGTTGGGTATGTGTCACGCTTTACTTCTACACATGTTCGCACACATGCACCTACCCATGATACTTTGCTTGCACATAATGATAGAGAGTTTGCACATATTCGATAGCAAGTAAAGTTTTTAGTAAAGACTTCACATAACTTGATGGAGTTGTTTCACAAGATGTCACTATCTTTGGAAAACTCCACCGCACCAAATGGATGAGGTCTAGACATGTTTGCTAGAATAGGGTTATTTACATGATGACATTTTTTCCTATTGCTAGTATGTACCATTCGTTTTATTATTTGTTAAGATTATTGTTTGCTTTTCTTATTTTTGGTACTGTTTTGGATCTGTTTGCCCATTCTAGGAACTATTTTTCGAAATTTTCTCACTAGACAAAACTGCATGATATTCTGAACATGGAATTTTTTTCTTTTCTTGTTCTAATGAGAACCCATCTGGCGCGAAGCCTTCTCGTGAGATCCTCTGTCATTCAAACGATAAGGAGTCTCGTTCAAACGACCCCTGGAATTAATTTTCTTCTTGCAGTACTCTGTTTCATCTTGATATAATACTTGGTACTGCTGGATTGTTTCTAAACAGTGTTTGAAAAATACAAAAAGATTTTGTTTTTTATAAAAATTAGAAAAATCCAAAAATAGTTTTGTATTTTGTTTGCACCTTATATGACTTGAAATTTAGGATGACCGAGTCACAATTTCATTCCATATCCGTGTGATGATTTGATAGTATTTTGAGACAATATGTTGTGTCATTCATGTGCTTTACAAAGTTTAGAGTCTTTGAGATGATAAAGTGTTGCTACCTACATGATTGACTCTTCTTGTCCTTTATTACACATATGCACGAATTTGTTTGACTTTTGTTCTTGTCTATCACATGTTAGTTAAGTGTTTCATCTCAATCATGTCTATACAATGAACCAAATGCAATAAAACTTGACAAAAAGTAGTGCATGATATAAACCGTTAGTGAGTTTGTGTGATTTATTTTTGAAAAACGGAAAAGGGTTGCGAAAGGTATGTAAAAGTTTTCTTTGAGATAAAGCCACGATTTAAATGGACCTAAAAAATGAGGAATTGAAAATTATCAGGGGTCTGATGAGGTTTAAAAGAGCCCGAAAAAAATTAAAAGGCAATAAGGTTTTTTAGTTTCATCACCTCACAAGAAAAATAAAAAGTATATCTTTTAATGAGGGAGTTTGGATGGAATTTAATACGGTTTGCACATCCTTGAAAGTCATGAAAAAGCTTTGATTTGTTGATATGATTGAGACGATGTCATCTAAATTCAACAATTTTACACCTAAGGACTATTTTTTACATTCATTCGCTAGGAGTACACGTATGCATCGTGCATACATGTCATGATTGAGTTGCTTTTCCTATCGAATTTATTTACACCCATTCATTCCGTTTCCATGATTTGGTTATCTTAGTATAAATTCATGGTGTGTGATTTTTGAAACATCATTTTTGTTTTTTTATATGAAAATTTTGAAAAATCAAAAATAGTTTGTTAGCTTTGGTTAACGATTTGTTTTATGTAAATTCTTCCTTTCCTTGTCTATTTCGGACAAATAAAAAGGGGGAGAATGAATTATGATTTTATGGGGGAGTTTATGTATGGGGGAGAATTGATTATGCTTTCATGTTTATGCTTTATATCATTTCAAACTCGATATGTCACGAGGTTTTTGCTTTGTCTCATGTGTGTAGGTACAATTGAAGATTTTGGATTGCACACCCTGATGATAAAAGCTTGAAGGTTTTGATGAATTGATTGTTGAAGCAAAGTTTGAAAAGTTTGAAGACTTGTCATTTATCTTTCCACTTTTACATCTTTGGGAGGGTATATTTGTATTGGTCATTTGAGATTGATAATTCGGATATTTTTATTTGTATCGGCATAGACATAGGGAGAGATTTGTAAGGACATTGTCCATCATAATTTAGTATGTCGTATACCGCTACAAGTCGTCGAAGGATTGAGAAGATTTCATCTACAAGAGACGAATCCGAATTACAAGAAGAGTTCAACATTCAAGCCCAACAAGGATGAATTTGGTAAAATATGTTTAATTTCTATTTACATTTTACATTAATAGTGTTGGGTTATTTTGTGATAGATAAAATATTTTCTATTTATGAAAAATGAATTTTGAAATGTTTTTAAGTAGTTTTTATTTTCAAAAATATTTTATCATAAAAGTTTTTTTATAAATGTTTCTGATCTCGTGAACAGTTTTAAGTTTTAAGGATTCCAAGATATTTAAATGACTAAAGGTTTCTGATTTTGTGTATGATGTCGTTCGAATGACATCGAATCTCGCTCAAACGAGATCGTGTCGTTCGAACGAGAGGTGTTTTTATCTAACACATCACCGCCTTGATTTTTAATATAAATTGGGTGTCAGACTTATTGGTTTTCGTGTGGAGAAAAAATAGTTTTTACAGAATATGTTTTTATACTATTCTCCAACCATTTGAGGGTTCATAACGTTTGTTTTACAATTCACAATCCCAATTTCTTTTGTATGAGTTGTTTTGTAGAACCCAAAACATAGTTTGCTATTGTTCATACTTTGTGGGAAGATCTCTACAACCAAGAGCTGTGCGCATTGTGGAGGGAGTCTCTGCCAAGTTTTAAGACTGCGTGGCTGGGTTGCATGTCCTTGTGGTATAGCTGCGTGTGAACCATTGCTGATTTCTAACCGTTGCTTTAAAGGTTTGATGAAGAAACCGTGTGTTATACTTGTGGGCGATTATCAGGTTGTATGTAAGTCAATGGTCTTGTGAACTTGTCAAAGTTCTAAAAATATAAAGGTTTTGTCCCGAGGGGATTTTTTCCTGAACTTTGTGTCGCATACTTTATTTATGATAGTTTGACACTTGCATGCAGGTTGCTATATGAGTTTAAGGGCTGAATTGATTTGATTAATAAATTGACACTAATTAAATAAGTTTATGATTGGAATTTGTGCATTTCTTCGAATCTTTATCACACACAGGTCTCTCAAATTGATATTAGAGCTTTATTAAAATTAATTGCATACCTTTATAAAAACCACTCAATCCAAAGCAGTCCACATGCAGCCTTCCACGCTCGGTATCCACCGATCAACCTTTGTCTTCAACAGTGAGTTCCCTCGAGAATCGCATTGGTCTGCTATGGAGATGCCTTCTCCATAAAGGTGTATGCAAGATACTAAAACTTCCTAGGGTTTAAACGAATTCATGAGAATAATTTTTAGGATGTGTGTTGTGAATTAAAAGTGTTTTGGAACAATAAACAAAGAAGAAATTTTGCAAAATATTTGCGAAAACGGATCTGGAAAAATTATTAAAAAATCTGAAAACAAACGAGTATTTATAGGGCGTTCACAATTTTCAAGGCGGTGACTCGTTCTACTTCGAACGAGAAAAGTAACTCGTTAGAATGAAATAAAGTCTCGTTTGAACAAGAAGACAATCTCGTTTGAACAAACTTCAAACGACTATCTGAAGAAAAAAAAAGTAAGCCCTCAGCATTAGAAAAAAACTTCAAATAACCCTTCTCACGAAAATTCATTTTTGTTTAAACGAGATACAGATCTCATTTAAACGAGGTTTAAAATAAATAAAAAATCGTTACAAAATAAAAATAAAAACTGTTCATTTTTAATAAAAATAAGCATCCCAAAAATAAAGTCGGTGAATTAATTTAAACACTAAATTGCTTTATCCCTTTATAGGATGTCGGTAAGTCTCGAGTGTTGATGTTAGTTTGCCATGACAGTACGTTATGGTTTGCAACAGGATACGCCAAACTAGCCTAAAACATTATAAGCCCTATAATATGTGTAATATCAGAAATTTTGCTCTTATAAATCTTCCCCTTTGGCTATTCCAGTACAAAAACGAAAAACCTATTCAAAATCCAAATTACATCAATAAAACTCTAAAAATGACAAAAGAAAGCTAATACCCTAGCACTAGAACGGAATGGCTTCAAACTTCTTCTTCTTCTTCTTCCCTTCGATAAAATTTTCCTTCGTCCGGTGTGTCTTGAATTCCGCTTTATGTACCTACACACATGAGACAAAAACATATACCCCATGATGCATCGACTTTTAAACAAACTTAAAAACTCCCCATAATTTGTTCTCCCCCTTTTATCCGTAATAGTCAAAGGATTAAAACATAATCATGAAATACGAAGCCTCACTTAGAAGATAAGATATCATCACGAAAAGATATAAATCAAGCATGTGTAATGATAATCTCAAAGGCCATCAAAACCAACTATTTTTGTACTTTTTCAACTTTTCCAAAACAAGTTCAAAATGTACAAATTATATAGTACAACAAAAAACATGGCCATCTAATAACAAATAATCCATATATAATATATGAAAAATATATCAAAGAAAATTCGGCACACATATATAGGTATAAATGACCACAAAACATGACACAAAATACATTTTGCACACTAGCATAGTATTTATGTGTCCAAATATGTGGGATGGAATGAATGGGTGTAAAATAGATACAAATGAATTATGATCCAAACATTCAAATAGGTTCAAGAAGTTATAATTGATCGCAAAACTATATCAAACTAAGCTTTAGCCTCAAGTGACAAATAAATGTGAACTAAATAAACAAAATAAGCATAATGCACATAAGCCTATAATATTGATGATTCTAAAAATTAATAGTGTCGGGAAAAAATAAGCATGACTAGGATTCATTATGCAAACTCGTTGATCTTCAACTACACTCCCTCAAAAGATAAAAAAATCTCATATTTTCTATTCTTTTTCATTTCTTTATTCTTTGATGTTATTTCTTTTGAATGGTAAATCATTAAACTAAGTTGGCCCCTTTTTGGCAATTTTTCTATTATTATTGCCTTCATTTTTTCTTAGGCTCTTTTCAACAGTGGCTTTCATGCAAAGTAAACCTGTGTTTCGCAGGCCTTTCCCGTGCACACTCATATTATTTTCAATATTAAACAAAATATCATGGGCAACGGTTCTTACGTGCACAAACCCCCCATAGTGACATAAATACGTGGATGACAAAATTTATGGGAGAACATCACACCAAACTCAAATATACATGTGAAATTAAAATTCAATAAGCTCGTGCATGTGTTTGCAGAGGCATATATAAAGTCGAATCCATAAAGAAAATCAAGTTCGAAACAACTCCATAAACATGGTTAAGATCAATCTAAGTATCTAAAGTCATAACCAAATGTCCTAGACACATGATAATCGCGAAGTGAATTGGATTCTAACACACAAATATGCCACACTAAATGTGTAAAACTAAAATACACACAAAAAAAAATTGTATTTTCAAAAAATAATTCCAAACTAAAATCTTTTTGTATTTTTCAAAAAATTTATCAAAATAAAATTTCTTTGTATTTTTCCAATATGACTCAATAAAAGGAAAATATAATACAAAAGATACACATGTCATAACACTAGCAAATATATATCATGAAGACAACTAGAGTATGACAAACAAAATCGTGCAAGCATTCATCCATAAGATATAACATGTGAAAAATCATTTGCAGGCATGTGAGAATATATATAAGTCTAACATCTCCCCCTCCAAAACGAATTTACTAACTCAAATAGGTGTATACTTAACGCGTCGAGTTTTGAAAACCAAGGCAACACCAGACTTCAACTTCCTAGGACCTCTTCCAAGATCATAACAAAAGGCCCTAAGGTGACCTTTCCTACCACAATGTGAACGTGTATACCCAAGGAAGGTTATCTCTGGGTTGACCTTTTCTAATGTCCTTGGATGTGGTTGACCCTCTAAAATAAACAATTGTCTTGACTTTGACACTGGAAGCATTAAAAGCATGTGAGCCAGTACCATCACTACTAAAACTACTCGAGTATTTTAAATCATCTTTTAAATTTAAAATTTAAGACTAAAGCAAAGAATTTAACTCTTCAAGTTTTAGGGACTCTTTCTTTAGATTTTCAATCATTTGTAAAGACATAAATTTCCAATTGAGTCCCTGTATTATTTTGACTTAATTCCGTGAACAGAACTGTGTTTGTAATATGTCATAGGGAGTATTTTATTTTGTCAGGATCCCACTTGGTCTATGATGTATTAAAGAAATTGAAGACATTGCGGCAAAGCTTCAAAGAATTAATCATGCCGATGTTTAATTGGTGCAAGTTTAATCGTCTTCAAAGATAATTTCATTCCGAGATCACTCAGGTATGAATGCGTATAATTAATGGTTCTCGGAATTATTTTGTAAAAGATAAGGATGTAATTTTTATAAAGAAAAATGTTTTTAAATGTTTTAAAAGTGTTTTAAAGGTTTACTCTACGTTTTATGATGATAAGCTCGTAAAAGAGTTTGACATTTTTGGATCTCTCATTGGAAGAGACGTTTTAAACAAAAAGTCAAACTTTCGCGTTGTCGTTCAAACGACATCCAATCTCATTTGAACGAGATGGGATGTCGCTCGAACGAGTTCCTTAAGTCTTTCGAACAACACATTTTTCGAGGCGGCATTTAAATCCTATTTAAAAAGTGTTTTCATCATAGTTTCATAACTGTGCTTTCTGAAAAATAGTTTTACGAACCAGAACCTTGTTTGCACATATTTTCTAAGGTTTAAAAGTCTTAAACACTTCCTTAGAGTTTGCAAAGATCCGAGTTATCATTATTATATGTTTACGTGATCTTGATGCACCAAAGTTATTTGTTCTACACATTAAACATCAAAGGGTTTTGCGGTGAAGAAACGACAGACATCTTGTTCGACATCGTAGACGAATCAAAGCCATTCGGTGGACACCGAGACATACGTGGATGCGTGTGTTGTGGACAAGTATCGTGGAAGACGGAATTTCTACGTGGGCACTATTGACGAATGGTTGAAGATCAGAAGGAGAGTCAAGACCCATGGGGATCGAGTCTTAGTGTAAGGCTAATCTGTCTTTGTAAAACCATTGTTCATAGTGATTGTCTGGCTTGGGCCATCCGAGGTTGCTTTCCCGTTTTCGATTTTTTCCTCGTACATTCGGCGTTGTGAGTATTCCTTAGTTTACTTTACTTTCTTTAATCGCTAGATGCATGTTTAGGATTAATAAAGATAAAACTGGTTTAAAGTAAGAATTGAGTTTTTCACAACTTGGTTTGGTACATAATTAAAAGTTGGATCTTTTTCGGAGAAAAATTGGTTTTGTTTGAAACACACATATCGGGCCTTTCACGACTTTCTCAAATTGGTATCATAGCTAGAAAACATTTTTATTTGTTTTGTGATCCCGTGTGTTTTCAAAAATGAATTCTGGATATAATGAATTTTCTCGAACTCCTATTTTTTATGGCACTAATTACACTTATTGGAAGATGAGAATGAGATGTGCTTTAAAATCTATTGATGAGTGTGTTTGACTTGCAGTTGAGAAAGGATGGACACCCCCTGTCACTATTGTAGGTGAGGTCACTAGTTTAAAGCCTGTTAAGTTATGGACCGAAACTGAACAAAGACTTTCATAATATAATTCTAAGGGTCTGCACTTTATTTATTCACATGTCACGCATGAAGAATATAATAGAATTATGACTTGTGAAACATCAAAATAGGCTTGGGATATCTTGGCACTCACTCATGAGGGCAGTAGCACGGTTAGGGCGTCAAAACTTTAAAATCTCACTACACAGTTTGAGGTCATTAGGATGTTAGAGAGTGAGACCTTTGATAAGTTTTATGCTAGGTTGTCCAATATTGTCAACTCATCGTTTAACCTAGGTGAGAAAATCCCCGGCAACCGTGTCATTAAGAAAATACTTAGGTCATTGCCTAGTAGGTTTGATGCGAAAGTGACCATATTAAACTCCTTGGGTAGGTTAGAGTCAACTAAACTAGAAGAGATTGTAGGTGACTTAAAAACCTATGAAATCGACATGATTACCTCCAAGCAAGTGCCTAAGAAAGAAAAGGGTATTGCTTTGAAAACCCGGAAGGAGGAAATTAAAGTTTCAGATTTCGATTCTGATTTTGAGGATGTTGCTTTGTTGGCAAAGAAATTTAAAAAATTTATTAAGTTTCAAAAGCATTCGAAAGATGCCAAGAAATTTGAAAAATTCAAGAACAACAAAGTAGATCCCACCTCTAAGGATAAGTTTGAAAATCCTAAGAGAGATGAGTCGGATAAGTGTTTTGGGTGTGAGGGTACGGTCATAAGGTTAAGAAGTGTCCCACTATAGTTAAGAAATAGGGCAAACAATCCATTGTCTATAATGCCACCTTAAGTGATAGTGAACCGGAAGAGGGAGAGAGTTCCCCCATTGAGCGTAACTTTGTTGCGTTTATGGCATGTCATGTGAGAGACGATGATACAACTCATGTGAATGACACTTCCGAGGAGGTTTTGAGTGAATCCCATATTAGTGAGGGTGAAGAGAGTGACGAGGAGGAGGTTGATGTGAAAGAATTGCAAAATGCATTTAATGAGTTGTATGCCGAAACGGTGAAGGTGAAAAAGGCTAACTCAAAATTGCAATCTAAGTTGAATGAGTGTGCCATAGAAAATAATGATAGTTTAATTGAGGATCTTAGGGCACGTGAGAAGAAGTTTAGGGAGAAACTAGAGTTTGTGGAGAAAGAGAGAGATAATCTCCGTGGTTTGATGGAGTCCTTAAAAAAGGAGATTTTAGAGTTTGAGGAGTCTAGGCATTTTCTCGAGTCTAGGATTCATAAGTTGGAGGAGAGATTGAGAGACTCGTCTAGAGTCAAGTTTGATTTGGAGGCTAGGTCGGAGAAGTTAGATAAGATCCTAGGCACCGTCCAAATTAAGGAAGATAGGGGAGGTATAGGTTTTGGTGAGAGAGTTGTTCCCATTCCCCCCGCACGTGTGAGAAACACTAGGATGATTAGAAAAGGTCCACATAAAGGTAATAATTCCCACCACCGCTACACTTGATCATTTTGTGGTAGGAAAGGTCACCTTAGGCGTTATTGTTACGACCTTAGACAAGATCCCAGGAAGTTTAAGAATAATGTTGCACCGGTTACCCAAACCCCCATGAGTCGTTTTACACCTACTTGGGTTAGGAAATCGGATTTAATGGCTTTAGGAATTAATCTTCATGATTCTCGTTTGGGTGCACTTGATTCTACCCATGCTAAATCTAAAGGATGATAGTGTTGCCATGCTTGTCATATGCTAGTTTGCTTCATGATATATTCATTGCTAGTATTATGACATGTGTATCATTTTGTATTATAGTTTTCATTTGTTTGAGTCTTATTTGAAAAATATAAAAAGATTTTGTTTTTGAGAAAACCTTTGAAAATCAAAAAAGATTTTGCTTTTCTTTGAGTCAAATATGTTTGAAAAGCCAAAAAGATTTTCAATTTTTGTTTTTGAGTTAACATGTTTGATGTGGCATATTGGTGTGCTTGGACCCCCCCCCCCCACATCGTTTCATTATCCATGTGGCTAGGACATTTGGTCATTATTATCGATACTTAGAATGATCTTAACCATTGTTTATATGCGGTTGTTTCGAAGTTGATATGCATTTTGATTCGACTTTGTATATATGCCAACATTGCACACATGCACGAGTTTATATGGATGTTTGACTTCTCTTGCATATTTGAATTTGGTGAGGCGTTCATATCTTAATCTTGTCATCTATGCGTAAGTAGACTTAAGGAGAAGTGTGCATGTAATAACCGTTTACCGTGAGGATTTATAATTGGTAAAAATGATGAGTGATTCATGGTAAAGGGATGCGAGAGTTCAAAATTGACTCGTCGTGAAAGCCACCATTTAAAAGAGCCCAAAAGAAAAGGAAAAATGCTAAGAAAAGGGCCAATACGATTTTCTCTAAGTTGAGAATTCTAGAAACCTCAAAAGAACTTGAAAAAGTATATATTTCTGAGGGAGTGCTGGTTGGAGAAAATTTAAACGGGTTTGCACAACTAATCCTAATGTTAAAACATTGCAATTTGGTGCTATTATTTGTATAATCGTCAAAATTCTGGATTTGTGTGCAGGTAGTATGTTTAGTTCATTAAGATCACACTTTAATTGACATATGGCTATGATAAAGTTTGATGATTTATAGCTATCAATTGGATCTTCTTGATCGTTTAGATGTGTTGGACTTGTGACTCATTTGTTGTAGTTTCACGCCCATTCATTCCATATCCATGTTTGAGCACATTGGTACTATGTTTGCATGTAACTCGCATTTTAAGTTTTTATGAGTTTTTGCATTTTTGTGTTAAAAGCCTACTGTTTTGATTCTGCCAAGACCTTCCTGAAATATTTTTGTGGAAATTTTTTCACTGGGCAATACTTTATATTATTTTTGGGAAACTGGGAAATTTTGGCAGGTCGCGCGAAGTCGTTCAAACGACATCTCATCTCGCGCGAACGACTTTTGTACTTCGTTCGATCGACATCCTCATATCGTTTGAGTGATGTCCCTGGCTCGTTCGAACGACAGAATAAAAAATGGCTTCTGATTGGTTTGCAGTCCTCAAGTTCAAATTAGTATTTTTTTGGTACTGCAGGAGGCATTTATTTTGGACTGACTAGTTTATATGCAGGTTCTTTTATGTTCCAAATTGGTATTTTGCATATGAGTCCATTTATCACACTTGATTTGATTGGTATACTCTTTGTGTGATTCCTTGGTTTACTAGCTACTGATTTGTCATTACATGATCTTATTTAGCTGGTTGTTTCATGTTTATCTAATGTGGCCATCCCCGACCCTCGCCGCGCGGGCGGGTGGCGTGGAGGAAAGGATCCTTCGGGTCCCGCGCGTCCCTCTCGGGAGAGCTTCGGTCGGTGTCGTTTGAGATGTGGTGTAAAAATGTAGAGAGATTTAGAGTCTCCAGTCTATTTTACTCAAAACAGAAAAAAGAAAAAAGGGGAAGCCACCCCGAAGGATGGCATCCAAAGACATACTGGTGCGTGCCAAACCAAGACGATTCGAGAAGGGTTCGTAGGCTTAGTTACGAAATGGGAAGGTGTTAGGCACCCCTTCCTCCCTTTCGGTCTCTCATGAATATTTGCTATTTTCCTTTTGTTTCCCCCCGTGATATGTGTGCATGTGTATATATAGAATGGAGGTAGGAATCCTCGACTTGTATCATGGAAAAGATAAAGCGAGTCATCCGTAGGAAGATATAAAAGTAATATTAGAAAAATAAGATTTACGCGATTACCCCTACGTTGACCGTTATAATGGAACGATAACGCATATGGAGCAATACGTTATTAAGGGCAAGTGTATAGAATATAAGGAAATTGGATTTAGAGAAGATAGAAAATGAGAGAAAAAAGTGAGAAAAAGGACTTGAGTCTCGGGTTTTACCCCGAGACGCCTACGTAGCCTATAAAGGCATCAAAGTCCACATAGTTTGCATACAAAATGAGGAGTGGGGTTTATCCCATAAATCCAAATGGGGAACTTCTTATTTGTGAGTGTGTGTGTGTGTGTGTGTGTAGAAAAAGGGTTTTAGATTGTGAGAAAAATGTGGAAAAAGTGTGAGAATCCCTACTTGGAATTTATAAGCAAACCCTCTTTTTCTTGTTTTTTGGGTTTTATTTATATGAAAATAGGAGATGTGCAATAATAATAAACAAAAAAGTATATTAGGATGTGCGAAATGAGATAATAAAAGTGCTAAACAAGAAGACAAGTTATTGAGAATTTAAAAGAATTTAAGAGAGAGTAGAGAAAGTTGGACCTTCTTGAAGATCTTTAACGTTGGAGAGCAGCCCCTGCACTTGGATGATGATGGAGAGTGGCTAATTCACCAAGTTTGATGAAAAGGATGATGAAAAGTGGAAGTAAAAAGGGGATTTGGATGTTGAAATCACGCTGCCTTCAAGAGAGGTTTATGGGATTCGTTCAGAGAGATTTTTATTAGATCTGGGCTCCCCCTACAAATGAGGTGAAGGCCTCCTTTTATAGGCCCAGGTGGGTGCCGATCGGGATAGACCTATTCCTGCCTATCGGCAAGTGCCGATAGGCAGGGTCTGGAACCTGCCATTTGGCAGTGCGCTTCAGGCTTTTTCAAAAAATCGGCCGCCGAGGGCAAACCGTTGGTCAGAATCGTGCACGGGTCATACCGTTGGAAAGTTAATTCAGAGACCTTTGAAAGTACTTTGGGCTGCTCTCGGGTTCAAGAGTTGACTTTGGGTCAAATATGGCTCGAAAGCATTTGTCGGTCCATTGGATGGGGAATCGTTCGGGCGCAAACGGATCATTCGTCCACATGGTAAGTCTGAATCGCGCATGGGGTGGACCGTTGGAAAGGTTAGGAGATGTAATTCGGCATTCCAAAGAGTTTGACCCGATTTGGGGAGTTGACTTTGGTCAACTGGGCCCGAGAAGCATTCGGTGACCTCCCGGAGTCAAACGAATCATTCGTCCGCATGGAAAGTCAAAATCGTGCACGAGGCGGACCGTTGGAAAGGGTATTCAGTGCCCTTTGACGATTCATTCAGCCTTGGTCAAGCTGAAGAGTTGACATAGGTCAAACAGATCCCGAGAGTGCCCGGTGGCCTTTGGGTCAAGTTTCGGACGTAAATGGATCGTTCGTCATCATGGTAAGTCAGAATTGCACACGTGGCGGACCGTTGGAAAGGGTATTCAGTGCCCTTTGAAGATTCATTCAGTCTCAGTCGAGACGAAGAGTTTGACTTTTGGGTCAAACTGAGCTAGGGAGTGCCCGATGGCCTCCAGCTTAGTACTCGGGACATGACCTGGGTTTACGGTGATGAAGGGAGGTACTAGGGACCTAAGGAGAGTTAGGGGGTAATAGAATGGGGTGTCTAGATAGCCCCTCGATGGGCGAGTTTGGAACAAATGATGACCGTCGAATAGACACCACATGATGCTTTTGAGGGAGTGACCGATTCAGAGGGTCGAGGCCGATTCTGCGGACCTAAGGAGTGTGTTGGTGATGAATGACGATCATAGGTTTAGGTTGATTCTGAGGACCTAAAGTGGTGTTTGGGGATGGTGACCAATTCTGCGGGTCAAAGCCAAATCCGCAGGCTTAGGGTAAAGGTCTAATAACCGAGGTCAATTTTGACCTAAAGAGTGGTGACGATCGAGGACCGAGGTCAATTCTGACCTAACTCAGGTGACGATCCAAGACCAGGGCCAATTCTGACCCAAGAGTGGTGACGACCGAGGACCGAGGTCAATTCTGACCTAACTCAGGTGACGATCTAAGACCGGAGGCAATTCTGACCCAAGAGTGGTGACGATCGAGGACCGAGGTCAATTCTAACCTAACTCAAGTGACGATCCAAGATCGGGGCCAATTCTGACCCAAGAGTGGTGACGACCGAGGACCGAGGTCAATTTTGACCTAACGCAGGTGACGATCCAGGACCGGGGCCAATTCTGACCCAAGAGTGGTGACGACCGAGGATCGAGGTCAATTCTGACCTAACTGAGGTGACGATCTAAGACCGGAGCCAATTCTGACCCAACAGTGGTGACGACCAAGGACCGAGGTCAATTATAACCTAACTGAGGTGACGATCCAAGACCAGGGCCAATTCTGACCCAAGAGTGGTGACGACCGAGCACCGAGGTCAATTCTGACCTAACTCAGGTGATGATCCAAGACCGGGGCCAATTCTGATCCAAGAGTGGTGACGACCGAGGTCAATTCTAACCTAACTTAGGTGAAGATCCAAGACCGGGCCCAATTCTGACCCAAGAGTGGTGACGATAAGGATCGAGGTCAATTCTGACCTAACAGGTGATGATCCAAGACCGGGGCCAATTCTGACCCAAGAGTGGTGACGACCGAGGACCGAGGTCAATTCTGACCTAACTTAGGTGACGATCCAGGACCGAGACCAATTCAGACCCAAGAGTGGTGATAACCGAGGACCGAGGTCAATTCTTACCTAACTCAGGTGACGATCCAAGACCGGGGCCAATTCTGACCCAAGAGTGGTGATGACCGAGGTTAATTTTGACCTAACTCAGGTGACGATCCAAGACCGGAGCCAATTCTAACCCAAGAGTGGATAAAGATTGGATTTTGATTTTGCTGGAGAAAGAGCTTTGTGATTTTGATCTGAGCTGGGGAAGCTTTTAGGAGACCTCGTAGGGGGAATAACCTATTTTGGATGATGTAAGATAATTCTGCTGGGGAAGTGATCAGGTGATCCTTAGGGATCCTCCGGAGCTTTGTCAGGAGGAGTTTTCACTTGGTTTTTGAGGATTCCGCTGGGGAAGAGGGGTTCCGCTCGAGGGAACGCGAAGTTTTCTTGGTAAAGAGGCTTTAAATCCTCCTTGGGATTTTTGGAAATTTTCTGGGGATTTTTCGAGGCTTTCTGGTATTTCTAGGAATTTCTGTACAAAATTTTAAGGGGGTGCCGGTCGGCATAGTATGAAGGGTTCCATTCGACAGTGGCACGGACTTTTGGGCTACCTCGAGAAGGCAAGGGGTTAGTGCCGATCGGTATGGTAGGGGAGGTGCCGATCGGCATGGAGCTTGGCATCCTATATAAAGGGGGCGAATCCCCTCATTTTTTCACAGCTTCTTTTGCTTTCTCCCTCTGCGATTCCTCTGCAAATCGTTCTATCATTCCGATCTTCAAGAAATGGCCGCCTTTGTGAGCACTGCAGTCCACCGGGAGTGGTTGACCGTTGATGACTGGGCGAATGTGGAGTGGAGGGCTAGGGCGCCTCTTGCCTTGGGGAGTGAGAACTCATTTGATGCTTTTGAGCTTGTTGCGGATGAGAGAACCTTGCTACGGGAGAAATCGCGTCATCCCTCTTCGAGAGTGATCCCCGACGGTTATGTAAGTAACCCGAACTTTGGCATTCTTCTCTTTCTGGTGATTTTTCTTTCTTGACTTTTGATGAGACTTTTCTTTTTGCCATTCTGATATTTCTTTGAAGAACATATGTGCTCGTGGGACAATGGGGCTCAAGGATGTTTGGGAGCATCTCCCACCTATGGTGCACTGGGTGGCCTCATCAGCAGGTTTTGGGCGGTTGGCATCGGCGCTGGATGAGACGCCTCGTTCGACAGTGGTCTTGTGCGCTTTGGGAGAGAGGTGGTGGGACACTACCCACACCTTTCATTTCGGCTTTGGGGAGATGACTGTGACTCCCATAGATGTGAAGCAGCAGCTGAGGCTGGATTGTGATGGAGAGCAGATAGAGGTGGATCGATCTTTACGGGTGAGACCGGAGGCAGTGCGTGCGGCACTTGGTGATGTAGGGAGGATAGTCTCTGGGGATTCTATCCGGCTATCCTTGCTGAAGGATGTTCTGTTGGGTAGGGAGATCGATGTGGAGGATGGTCTGCAAGTGAGGCAGATGGCCCGATTATTTATTCTTCTGGTGCTGGGAGGTTTCATGGTGGCGTCGAGCGGCGACGTCGTTTATTTATGGTTTTTGTCGTACTTGAGGATGTTTTCGAACATCCCTTTCTATGATTGGGGGAGTCTGACCTTGGAGACGCTTTACTTTTCTCTGGATGCATTCAGTCAGTGCTGTCGATAGACCTTTACTGGGGCCACGTACCTACTTGAGGTATTCTTCAGTTTGTGCATTTTTTTCAGGCATTCGCATCTTCCTTTGATGCATTCTCATTTTCCTTTCTTGCATTCGCATTTTCCTTATGCGTATCTTTTTTCTTATGAATTCAGACGTGGTTCTATGAGGTGATTGGGTGCAATATCCCGCTGATTTCTTTGAAGGACGACACTGTTGGGGACTTATGTCAATTGTATCGATGGCGTAAGGCCAATCGATAATCGAAGGGATCTCTTTCCCTGGAGGCGGTGCGTCAGGTCTTGAATGACCTGACCAGTGGTAGGGTAAGACTCTTTCCATTTCAGTCTTGGTTTTGTTCCTTCTGGTCTTGTATTGATTTATGCTTGCTCGGAGATTTTCAGGTGACCTTTTACCCGTGGGGTATAGCCATTCAGGATGCGGGGGCGACCGGGGTGAACGCGCGGATGAGGCGTTTGCTGGCGCATGAGTTTGGCCAATCCTGGTACCTTGGGGAGAGGGTGGTTCGTCAAATTGCTGAGGAGGAGGTGGTGGTGCCACCCGTGCATCCTCTTTCGTTTATGAGGTGGGAGCGACTGCTGTTGGAGGATGAGAGGATCGCGGTGATGATCGGTGAGTCCTACTTGCTATACACCGATACGGCTGCGCCGTATGACTATATGGATTTTGTGACGAGCTGGTTGATGGCGCCCATCATATATGATGCGCTGCCTTTCCCTTCGACGGGTTCGAGTCGGGCGGTGGGATCTTCCCATAGCGGTGGTGATCCGTCGGCATCTGCGGAGGCGGCGACCTCGGACGTCCCTTTCGTGAGGTTGCACACTTCTTCATACAACATTCGGCGGGCTGATAGAGGGATGGTGCCTATGCTGCACCATCCTCATGCGATGGATTCAGAGGAGTTGGGTTTGACAGAGAAGGTCCTTCGACCTGAGGTATACCTTTTTGTTCCTCTCTTACATTCTTTTCTGCTTTGGTCATTTCTGCTTTGATACTGATTTAGCCTTTCCTTGCAGCAAGTTCGGGTGTCGACCACTTGGCTAAGGGACATCAGAGACTGGATATCTTTGAAGACTGCCCACATTCGGGATGCGGTGCCTATCCCTTCTTGCTTGGTGCTGTCTGCTTCGTTCGGAGAGGACTCGGGCTCAGGTAGCGATGGCGTATCATCTCACCGTAGGGGAAAGAGAGCACGCCGCAGGGGTGGAAGCTCGAGAGAGAGAGGATGTGGGTTCGGGCCGAGTCCCGTTGTTTTTGCTTTTTCTTTTTATTTCCTGCAAAGATGATGTAACTCAGAAAACAGATATATGCAATGCAATGGAGTTTTTTTTATTATCTTTTATTTAATGATGAATGTATGCATATGCGCTTTTTACTTTGCTGCTGAGACCGTAAAAAGGAAATATTTTTGGAAATTTTTTGAAGTAAAGTTTTTGATTGAAAAGGGAGAATTAAAAGGATTTTGAAATTCTGTTAAGAATATCAATTTATTTTTATTTGAGTTTTCTGATTTGACAAAAGAGGAAAAAGGGAAAATTCTAAAAATGGGGGGGTTGCCGATCGGCAAGCACCCTGACTTGCCTATCGGCAGTTCAGTCCAGTCCCATCAATTCAAAGCTTTGAATGGTACCCTCTTCAGCCTTTGGTACCTTGTGGGGTAGGATTCCCTCCGATTTCTGTAGGGATTATGTCCCTTGTGAGGATTTTCAAGTATAAAAAGGGGTAAGGATGGAGTATTTTCATCACACCTTTGCATTCTTACCTACTTGCCCACCATCTTTTAGCCTCGCAAGATCTCTCTCCCTGGTAGCACCAAGTTTGACAACTACCTCGAAGCCTTGGAAGCTATGTGATCTTATAATGTTGACTACGATGCTTTCAACATGCGTCGAGTCTCCTTGTGGCGCAATCGGCCTATTGAGTGGAATATGGTGATGGTGGCGGTACAATTCTGGTACCCCGAAGACCATGTATTCCGCTTTGGGTTGGAAGAAGTTTGTTCTACCTACGAGGAATTTTTTGCCATACTAGGCGTAAATCCCAGTGTTGCTGCGGCTTTGCCTGAATTTTCCCATTCTCCTAGGGATTTGTTGGCTGGGCTTCTTCATATTTCGCCTTTGGCGGCTAGATCATTGGTTGCTGGAGGAATGATCTCCCTCCCGGTGGTGCTGCGATCTGTGCAT
Source organism: Sambucus nigra (assembly GCA_949130495.1). NCBI lineage: Eukaryota > Viridiplantae > Streptophyta > Magnoliopsida > Dipsacales > Adoxaceae > Sambucus > Sambucus nigra. Next base: position 56,971,678 of record OX422212.1, on the reverse strand, counting down.
TTGCGGGAAGTAGGTGATACTGGTTATGTTGGAGCCGTTGTTCTGGGTCTGGTTTCCTAATTATTGCTCGTGACTGGGGAATTTTAGGTGGACCCACAACTTACAGCCGTTACTTCATGGATGTCATACCGTCGCAATCCCGCGGCGGTGGTACTGGAGGAGACTCTGAATGGCCTGGATGCTTGGAGAGAAGGCCGTTCTGACTTTTTGAGGGGTAGCCCTGTGATGCTGTTCATGTGGTTGTCTGAAAGATTCCGCTTGTCGACTCCTCCTGAATATCCCTTGTCGACCGTACCCAACTTCTTTTCGCGCTACTTCATCGGTGTTGGCCTGTATGTTGAGAACTGGGAGAATTGGTTTGTGGAGCATGGGGCTCGTGGTTTGTATTGGTCAATGCCTTGGTGGGGACAGTTGCATCCTATTCTGGAGCTAGGAGATTATTCATATGTGTGGCTGGTTGGTCTCATATAGACCTCTTGTTATTTCCCTTGGCGGCTTTTGTGCCAATTCGGCTGGGCGTAGGTCGTGCCACCTCGGATCTCAAATTTCTTTCTAGTAGAGGATTTGATTGAGCGCCTGCGTCCGTTGCTGGGGTCTCTGTGGGAAAATCGACGTCCGTCGACCCGTCCCTCTCAGTTTGTTGGGAAGGTTTGCCATGTCCCCAAAGATTATATGAAGTGGTTGTGGAGGAAAGTAGTCAGCAAGATGTTGGCAGTGGAGACTGAACAAAGATGGTTTGTTTTATCTGACTCAATGGAAGTGGGTGTTGTGGTTTTTTCGAAGATGGTTAAGGCTCATCGATCCATGGAATCTTTACGGCACTCTATTCAAGCAGGGGAAACTTGGGGTCCTCAGGATGTAGATGATGAGGGTGCAGGCTCTTCTGGTAGCTATGGGTAGGACTTCTGGGGAGTTTATTTGTGTGGTAGGTGTGGGGATTTTATTTGGATTTTTATGGTAGTGGGGAAGGGAGTTATCCGTTCCTTTTTCTTATGTAATCCGTACTGTAATTTCCTAGTAATGAAATAAATAAGTTTCTGATCATCCAGTTGTGCCTTTCGATGAATTTTGTATTTTGAATTATCTATATTGATCGTTAAGGCATACATAATCCTTTTGTTCAAATAATTTTAGAATGAACCGCCGTTCTCAGAGGTAAGAAAAGAATAGTATTATGTGAAAAAGAAAGGGGGCCGCACTCATGTGAGGTGCATGAGTTGCCTACGTACCTTTGGTTTTTTTTTTTGAAAATGTTTTAAAATAGTTTTTGTAGAGGATCGGGCCCACGTAGTTCTGGGTAGAGGGAAATGAAGATTTTTTTTAGAATAGCAGGGGGATGAGAAGAGTCGTAGCGCTCCGAGATTTTGGACTAGCGGTAGAATTTCTTGAGACGGTCCAGATTGACTTGGCGACCCATCTCCTCCCCATCCAGGTCAGTGAGCATGGCGGCACCGCCGGATAAGATTTTCTTCACAATGTAGGGGCCACTCCAATTAGGCTTGAATTTCCCTCTTGGGTCCCAGATGGGTTCTACTATCTCCTTGAGGGCTAAATCCCCCTCCCAGATACCGTGGTGCTTGACTTTTTTGTTAAATGATCGCGCTATTCGGCGATGGTACCCCTGTATGTAGTAAAGAGCTTTTAATATTCTTTCATATAGGAGGGCTATCTCATCAAGACGGATTTGGCACCAGTCTTCTTCAATAACTTTTCTTTCAAGCATGATGCGCAACGAGGGTATTTCCAACTCTAGAGGTAGGACTGCCTCCATGCCGTAGACCAGGGAGTACGAGGTAGACCCAGTAGAGGTTCGGATTGAGGTTCGATAGCCCCAGAGGGAGTACGGGATCCGGTCGGCCCAATCCCTACAACTTTCGGTCATCTTGCTGATGATGGCCTTGAGGTTTTTGTTGGCGGCTTCAACTGCACCATTGGTCTGTGGTCGGTAGGGAGAAGATTTGTGTCTCTGAATCCCATACTCGTTGACTACTTCTGTGACGTCTACTTCGAAATGCAACCCGTTATCTGATACCAGCTCGTGCGGGACCCCATATCGATAGATGATATTTTTCTTGAGGAATTTAGCCACTTTCTTGGCATTCAATACTGCGTATGACTCGGCCTCGACCCATTTGGTGAAGTAATCGATGGAAACTAGGATGAATTCATGTTCGTTTGAAGACTTTGGTGTAACCTTCCCTATGATGTCGATACCCCAGGTGGAGAATGGCCAGGGAGAGGTCATGTTATATAATTCTCGCGGAGGCAAGTGTTAAAGATTGGAGAATTTTTGGCATTTAAGACACCTCCGGACATAGGCGGTACAATCCTGGATCATAGTGGTCCAGTGGTAGCCTTGTCGGATGATCTTCTTGGCGAGCATGTGACCATTCATGTGGAGTCCTCATTCCCCGCTGTGGATTTTCTACAGGATTTTCTCAATCTCGGCCCCTACGATGCAGTGTAGATGAGTTCCATCGAAATTCCTCTTGAGTAGAGCTTTATGACAGATGATGTACTGGGCGTCCAGTCTTCGGAGCGTCGTTCGATCTTTCTTGTTGGAACCCTTGGGATACCTACCATGTTTGAGGAGGCACCAGATATCATAGTACCAGCAATCAGCTAGTTCGGGATCTCCAGTGGAGACAAGCTCAATATGGTAGTAATGGGTTGGTTTGTCTTGCTTTTGAACCAGGAAGGGGGTCATTGTTATTCCTTCGGGCATATCGACCATGGAGGCTAAGGTGGCGAGAGCATCAGCTAGGTTATTCTTTGCTCGGGGTAGGTAATGGAAGGTGATATCAAAAAATCGGGAGGCTAACTCTTCTAATTAGGCATGAAAGGGTTGGAGCTTTTCGTCATTGACTTTCCACTTTCTGAGCACTTGACCGATGATAAGGGTAGAATCCCTGTAGACATCAAGGTATTGAATACCTTTCTCGAGAGCAACCTTGAGGCCTACTGTGCATGCCTCGTATTCCGTCATGTTGCTGGTGCAAGGGAAATCCAATTTTATGGCGATGGGAGTGTGGGAGTCATCTGGGGCGATCAAGAGTATCCCAATGCCATATCCCTTTTTGTTGGCAGCGCCATCAAAGAACATTTTCCATGGAAGGCGGTCTTGAGTGGTGCAGAGGATATTTTCATCTGGGAATTCGGAGATCTAGACATCTGCTTCGTTTATGGGGTAATCGGCGAGGTAGTCAGAGATGGCTCTTCCTTTATTGGCTTTCTGCATGACGTACATGATATCAAACTCGGTTAGGAGCATCAACCATCGGGCTATTCGACTGGATAAGACGGGTTTCTCAAGCAGCTATTTGATGGGATCCATTCGGGATACAAGTTTAATGGGGAAGGAGAGCATGTAGTGTCACAACTTTTGGGTGACACAGACAAGTGCGACACATGTCTTTTCTAAAGTAGTGTAGTTGACCTCATACCCGACCAATTTGCGACTGGCGTAATATATGGCTCTTTCTTTGCGGGAATTTTCAAGATATTGGGCTAGCAAAGCCCCAGCTGCAGTATCGATTATGGTTAGGTATAGGAGCAAAGGGAGACCAGACTGCGGTGGCATGAGCACTGGAGGTTGGGTTAGGTATTATTTGAATCGGTCAAAAGCTTCTTAGCAGGCCTCGTTCCAAACCTTGTTGAATCTTTTCGGAGGAGCTTAAAGATCGATTCACAGATGGAGGTTAGGTGGCTGATAAACCGGTTGATATATTGCAATTTTCTAAGAAAACCTCGGACTTCTTTCTCTGTTCGAGGCGGTGGCATCTCAAGTATGGCCTTCAGCTTTGTAGGATCTGCTTCTATCCCTTTTTCGCTGACCATGAATCCCAAGAGTTTTCCCTTTGTAACACTGAAGACACACTTTTGTGGATTAAGTCGCATCTGATACTGTCATAGTCGTTCGAAGAACTTCTGGAGAGCGGGAACATGACCTTCTCTAGTTTTGGACTTGATAATCATATCATCCACATAAACCTCGACCTCCTTATGGATCAGATCGTGCAGGATGGTTATGGCAGCCCTTTGGTAGGTAGCCCCAGCATTCTTGAGACCAAATGGCATGATGGTGTAGCAAAAGATTCCCCATGGGGTGATGAATGCGTTTTTTTCTTGGTGGTCGGGGTGCATCTTGATTTGGTTGTATTCGGCCAACCCGTCGACAAAAGACTTGAGAGCATGACTGGATGTGTTGTCCACGATTATGTCGATATTGGGTAGAGGATAATCATACTTCGGAGAAGCTTTGTTTAAATCTAGGTAATCTACACACATTCGAACCTTCCCTCCGGATTTCAGTACAGGTACAATGTTGGCTATCCATGTGGGATATTCGATCACCCGAATGAAACCCACGTTTAACTGTTTGACCACCTCTTCTTTGACCTTGAGCGACCATTCGGTGCGGAGTTTTCTCAATTTTTGTTTAACCGGCTTGTAATCTGAGAGAGTGGGGATCTCGTGTTGAGCTATTTCAGGATCAATGTCAGGCATGTCATCATAGGACCATGCGAAGACATGTACGAACTCCTTCAGCAATTCTTCGAGTTGTGCGCGCTCATGCTCGTCAAGGGTGGCCCCTATCCTAATCTCGCGCAGTTGGCTACTAGAATCGAGATTAATAACAACAGTCACTTCTTTATTAACTTGAACGCGGTTATGTTGTTTATTATTAACCTTATTTAGATCAGTTAAGAATTATTCATTTGCAAAATCATCATCATCAAAAGTTTGATTAGAATTTATGCAGTTAAGGTAAGGCACAACAAGATACTCAAAATCTTCATTTATTTCATTGATAGGAAAAACAACATTGTGAACCTCATTAAAAGAGGTCTCGATTACATTTGAGCAAGGATAGACAACAGAAGAAGAAATAGGGTAAACATTGGGGTTAGGGGAGATTTCAAAGGGTAGAACTGGCACAGTATGCCAGTTGAGGAGAGGAGTATCAGCAGATTTAATCAGACGGGATGGGTCCATTGATGTAGTTCCTGAATGAACCATACAGAGTGCCAGCCCCAGTATCTGTAAGTTGAAGGAATCTTCAGAATCACTTTCCTCAGTCTCTTCGATATCTTTGATGAGCGGTTGTACGCGGTGTTGTAAACTTTCGGCCCATGGGTAGCTGTCTTGGAAAAAGATCTCCATTCTCGGCCTCATTTTCTTGTCTCTGTGGTCATACCATGGTTCTGGAAAACCGCAAAAGGGGAAGTCCTCGCCTTCTTTGATGAATCGTCCATTCAAGGAGTCTTCTGAAACAGTTCGAATACAGTTTAATCTTCTCTTTGGTCGAGACTGGCCGATCATTCTGAGCTCTTGTTCTAATGGTTGATACCCAAAGCCGCAAGGAGGGAAAGCTTTCTTCAGTTCGATGAGCTCAAGTATCCCCTGCTGCCTTTTCCCTAGCCCCAGTCCGGGCATGAAGTGCATGTTTCTGACCATCTGAGTCACATTGACATTGCCATGAGGGTCATATTCTGGACAAACCCCTTCTTTGAAACCGTCCCCTGCCGGGAGTAGGAGTGGATCGACTCGGAATCCTGATAGGAGCATATCATTTGACCCGTGCTGTATCTCGAGAATTGGACTGCTGGTGCTTGCACCCCCGATATTTTCGTCGTCGCCCAAAATGGTGATGACTCACCCATCGGCGAAGAACTTCAATTTCTGATGGAGTGAGGAAGACACACCCTTGATATTGTGGAGCCAGGGTCGTCCCAGCAACAGGTTGAAACAAGCTGGGATGTCTATGACTTGGAATTCAACGACAGGGTTTATAGGGCCAACCCCTATTACAAGTTTTATGGATCTCATCACCTCACAACGGGTATTATCGTAGGCACGCACAGTGGCGGAGGTTGGAGCGAGGTCGCTTTCTTTCAGGCCTAAACACTTGAAGGTTCTCAATGGGCAAACATTTAAGTAGGATCCGTTATCGACAAGAGAGAGTGGTACGGCCTTTCCCATAACTTCGACGAAGATATTGAGTGCATGATTATGATTCGGCCCAATTCTAGGGATTTCTTCTTCAGAAAATGACAACATTCGGGTAGAGGTTAAGGATCCGACCAGATTTACCTACTATTCTGGTGTGGTAGATGGAGGAACTATGGGTCCAGTGAGCAATTTGATTAAAGAAATTCTGTGTAGCTGGGAAGACATGAAAAGTCCCCATAGAGTGATGTTAGCTTGGGTTTTCTTTAGTTAATCGAGAATCTTACTCTCCTCGATGGTCATCTCTGGCATAGGAAGGTTTTCAACGTCCTTCCCTTTATCATTTGCTGGTAGTGAGCTTGAAACCTAGTAATGTCTCCCAGATCTGGTCATGTGATTTACTGAAGAAGGGAAGAACATAAATCCCGTTTCCTCATTAATCTCAGGTGGTTCCACCACCCTGTTTATTTCTCTGAGGATTTCTTCAAATGATATTATCCCACATATGTCGGCTATTGGGCCAGCTCTTCCTGAAGCTTGTTGTTCACTCGAGTCTTCGAATTCTTCCCTCCATCCGGTGGCAACAATTCTATCTTTCCATGTAAAGTCGATGCATTCCACAACTTTAATGGCTTCTTCATACAAGTTCTCTCATTCTGTGGGGATATGTGTGATTGAAGAGACCAAACGCCCTTGTAGCTTCAAAGTGTCAATGTAACAACCCGCGTAATTTTGGGCTATTTTAATTAATTTTTGGAAAATGGAGGAAAATAAAGTTTTTGATAAAATTATTTTTATTGTTCAAATATGTTGGTTATTATTTTTAAAGGCGAGAATTTCAAACGGTTTCGAAAACGGAGTTAAAATGGTTTTTAAAATGATTTTTAAATGTTTTTAACTTTTGGAGTTGTTTTGACTTCCAACTCTTCATTTATTTACCTTATTTAAAGGAGTCTTTTGGATTCCAACTCTTCATTTCTTTGCATTATAAAAGAAAGTCGTGGGCAACCTTTTTAACCTACTTTTGGCACAAATTTTGGCAGCAAATATATTTTATATTCTTCTTTTTATATACACATTGGCCCTTGAGATTTGTGAGTTCCAACCTTAGATTAGAGGTGTTCTTGGAGCTATTTTTGTTGGAGGTTCTTGGAGGAGCTTTTGTAGATCTTTTTTGTTGATCTTGAGGATGTGATCGTTAGTTTCTCATCATGGTTTGAGGTATGGGGTTTTACACAATATATGCTCCTTAAATCTCGCGAGTGTCATTCTCTTTGAATTCTTGTTTAATTGAACTCATATTTGAATTGATAAATTCATTGAAATCTGAAAAATAATTGTTGAAATTATTTTGATTCATGTGGTATCATTATATTGTTGATAAGCACGTTGTCATGAGATTTTAATATGGCATGGATGTTGGGCACCCGCCAAAATTCCTGTTTCCCGGGCTATGGCTTGATAAAGCATATACGGATGTGGTGAGGCCTGGTGACCCGGTTAAAGTGTTGTTGAGAAATTATATTGATAAATTCTTTGAGATTTGCATTTTGATTTGAATATTCGTACTCGTGTTGTTACGCTTTGTTCATCGTTAATATAATTGTTGAGCATCTGTCTTGTCGTATTGTGTACTTCCCCATATTTTCTTTTAGTGGCAGGTTAGCGCGGATTTTGGGGCGCTATGGAGATTGATTTTAGTGAGGATTGTTTGGGAAAGATTTGTTTTATTTTGATGTATAGAGCATTAGAGATTTATTTTATTTTCATGTTAGAGGTTGTAATTTTAATTCGAGAGACTTGTTGTAATTGAAGAGATTGAGATTAGTGGATTTATATTATTGTGGGTTTATTTAGATGCTCTATACCTTGTCACTTGTGGATTTGGATTTATTTTATCGCATTAGCGCTCCGTTCGCTCTCCCCGAGCGGGCGGGGTGTTACAAATGGTATCAGAGCTTAGGTATATGGCAACCCTCGGGGCTTGGGTTTGGGGTTCATTGCGTGGTTAGCAATTTTTGGAGATAGCAAATTTTAGGTAATATTCGTGATAAGTTTCAAGATTAGATGTGAGGAATTTATTTTTGGAGTTAGTATAGTGGCCTGATTTTGAGAATTAGGCATTCGGCGAATTTCGAGGGCGAAATTCCATTGTTAGTGGGGAAGTGTAACAACCCGTGTAATTTTGGGCTATTTTAATTAATTTTTAAAAAATGGAGGAAAATAAAGTTTTTGATAAAATTATTTTTATTGCTCAAATATGTTGGTTATTATTTTTAAAGGCGAGAATTTCAAACGGTTTCGAAAACAGAGTTAAAATGGATTTTAAAATGATTTTTAAATGTTTTTAACTTTTGGAGTTGTTTTGACTTCCAACTCTTCATTTATTTACCTTATTTAAAGGAGTCTTTTGGATTCCAACTCTTCATTTATTTACCTTATTTAAAGGAGTCTTTTGGATTCCAACTCTTCATTTCTTTGCATTATAAAAGAAAGTCGTGGGTAACCTTTTTAAACTACTTTTGGCATAAATTTTGGCAACAAATATATTTTATATTCTTCTTTTTATATACACATTGGCCCTTGAGATTTGTGAGTTCCAACCTTAGATTAGAGGTGTTCTTGGAGATATTTTTGTTGGAGGTTCTTGGAGGAGCTTTTGTAGATCTTTTTTGTTGATCTTGAGGATGTGATCGTTAGTTTCTCATCATGGTTTGAGGTATGGGGTTTTACACAATATGCTCCTTAAATCTCGCGAGTGTCATTCTCTTTGAATTCTTGTTTAATTGAACTCATATTTGAATTGATAAATTCATTGAAATCTGGAAAATAATTGTTGAAATTATTTTGATTCATGTGGTATCATTATATTGTTTATAAGCATGTTGTCATGAGATTTTAATATGGCACGGATGTTGGGCACCCGCCAAAATTCCTGTTTCCCGGGCTATGGCTTGATAAAGCATATACGGATGTGGTGAGGCCTGGTGACCTGGTTAAAGTGTTTTTGAGAAATTATATTGATAAATGCTTTGAGATTAGTATTTTGATTTGAATATTCGTACTCGTGTTGTTACGCTTTGTTCATCGTTAGTATAATTGTTGAGCATCTTTCTTGTCGTATTGTGTACTTCCCCATATTTTCTTTTAGTGGCAGGTTAGCGCGGATTTTGGGGCGCTATGGAGTTTGATTTTAGTGAGGATTGTTTGGGAAAGATTTGTATTATTTTGATGTTTAGAGCATTAGAGATTTATTTTATTTTCAAGTTAGAGGTTGTAATTTTAATTCGAGAGACTTGTTGTAATTGAAGAGATTAAAATTAGTGGATTTATATTATTGTGGGTTTATTTAGATGCTCTATACCTTGTCACTTGTGGATTTGGATTTATTTTATCGCATTAGCGCTCCGTTTGCTCTCCCCGGGCGGGCGGGGTGTTACAATCAAGTAACCCGGTGATACTGCAAATGCTGTTGGTTTGCCTGAATAATTCTGCCATAGTCTGGACAACATCATCTAGGCTGACTTCGTCGGTTGGTACCACCCACTTGTCTGAATCCCAGGCCCATTTTCGTGCCTCCAATAATAGTGTGTTGAACTTCTGGCAATCGATGACCATCTGTGAGGGAAATTTTAGCCCGAACTCTAGGAGTTGGTTTAACACCTCTGACAATTCCATACCTCCATTTTCAGAATGGTACGGACAGCGATGCATGCTCTTGTAAGGAGTGACAGTGCCTGATCTGCGAGGCTAGTAGGGTGTAGGAGTAAATATGGGCAAGTTTGAAGAGGTTTAGGAGAGTATATGGGCGTGATTTGAGTTGAGGGATCGAAATCTGGGTTTTCTTCTAAGAAGATGGCATTGGCATAATTCGGAAGTGGATTGTGAGTAGTGTTTGGCTTAGTATTAGCTGGTGGGGCGATGGTACCCCGGTCAATGAGATCTTGGATTGCGTTACGGATATGAAAGCATTTGTCGGTAGTATGGACGACAGTTTGGTGAAAGGGGCAATGAGCATCGACCTTAAAGTTTCTTGGGAGTGGATTTGGCAAAGGACGGGGATCCAAGGGTTTGATGAGGTTTCGGCTTAACAGGGCTTTGTAAACTTTAGAGAGGGGAGCATGGAGCTCAGTGTATTCCCTTCGGATGGGGGCAGGGCAGCTTTCTGGTGCCCATGATGTGGTTGGTTGAGAGATGTTGTTGATGGTCGAAACAATAGCACTGGCAGGCTTGTCATACTTTGTAGGGGTGAATTGTTCGGACTCCTTCTTTGGTTCAACCTCTGTTTTAACGAGGCTTTCCTCGATTTACACTCCAGCCTCTCTGAGAGCTTGAAAGTGGGGATAATATTGTCCTCCCATCTTTGCTCGGACATGGGGCAAGAAGTTCTTCTTCACTATGTTGACCTGTTCTTCCTCGGATGGCCGATTAGTCATGGTAACTGCTTGCTCTCTCCACCGAGTTATGAAGTTACTGACTGATTCTCCAGGATTTTGTTTGAGCACCTCTAAATCACGATGGGTGACCTCAAGCTCTTCGTTGTATTTGTACTGTGACATGAATCCTCGGGCTACATCCTCCCAGCTACGGATTCTGTATTCCTCAAGAGATAAAAACCATCGGAGGGCACTATCCTTCAAATTTTGCTGAAATAATTGGGCCATCACTTCTTCATAAGCCCCTAGTAGGGTCATGGAATGATGATAACTACGAAGATGAACAATTGTGGGTCCACTCCCTCCGAACTTCTTGATATTTGGCATCTTGAACTTCTCGGGTAACCTTGCATTAGGATAAGGAGACATGTGGGTGTAGTCCATGTAATTCCCAGAGATCTTGACTTGGTCAAACTTCTTGGTGAGCATCTTGAGATCCTCTTTGACTTTATTCAACTCCTCCTCCTTTGGATCAACGGCCACAGGCAGGTTAGCCATAGGCTGGGAAATATTTGGCATTGGAAGCTGGGCAGGCGGCGGCCCATTGGCAGGAGGGGCACGTGGAGTGTGCTGATATTCTTTCGGAACCCAGATAGGCTCAGGAGGAACCATAGCACGAGGGAACAGGGCCTCGGGCTCTTGAGGAATAGGAACTTGGTTTCGTTGCATCTCTCGGACCTCAGTTTGGAGGTTGTCAATCTTGGACACGAGCTGAGCTAGGACTGTCGTCATATCCGGCTGTATGACTGGTGCTTGATCTGTATTCTCCATGGAAGAGAGATGGATTCCAGACTCGAAAGAAGTAGTAGAAGAACGGATGAAACTCCGGGGTGATGTGACACCCCGCCTAATTAAATACCGGGTGATTAGTCATTTATTAAATTATAATCAAGGTGAACGGTCGGTTCATTCTTAGCATCACTGTCGAAAAATAACTTTTCCAATTTAAACACCCTAAATAATTAAGCTAAGTGTCAAAACCATTTTTATACATTAATTTCCAAATTTTATTTAAAACCAATAATTTAAAGCTTTACATAATTCCTAGTTTAAGGATCAACCAACAAATATACTGGAACAAACAATCCAATTAATTAAACATCCAACTAAGTAATTCCAACACTAAAACTTAAAGGAAAACATCCTGACAGTAATAAACCCAGAAGTACAAATGCTGGAAATAAATAAATCACAATATCCGATAAGCAACTGAATAATGGAAAAAGGGCGACACATGCCTAACTGAATAAATAGTGCTAGAAGTGGAATCAACAAATGAGGTCGTCTAAACAAAAGGCCTACAACTCCCACCCAAGTTGCATCGCGTTCCTTCCAAAGGATCCTATGCAAGACGCCCCTGTGGCTGGGCACCTGTAATATATACATATATATACAAGAGAGAAAAGAAAATGGGAACGGGTCAGAGCCCGATTGTAAAAACGATTTAAAATTTGTTTAGCAAGTATTTAAAATGTTTACGGGCCAATGCAACAACATATTAGTGTGGCACTCCCTTGAGAATTTCTCACCTCTCTTCTAATGTGCACGCCTATCGCACTAACCTTCCCAACAATTTAACTTATCTTATCTTAGGTTGTTCATAAGATTTAAACTGACAAATTCAATTGTTTAAGAGGTTAATTTCATTTAACAAAAAGTTCTCATTTAAACCTTATTTACTAATAAAATTTCTCAGTAACATATTATACTTTTCAAACACTTATTCCTAAATTGAAATAGTTATTCCATTCTTACTTACCATAGACACAGCAGGTAGTTCCCAAATTCCAGATTTAAATATATATATATATATATATATATTAAATACTCATATAATATATATATATATATTCTAACAGCACCCCACATAATAATTATGGTGCGGGCATACTCTGCTATTCAGTCCCCATATCACTCGTACTAAGGGAAATACAAGTTCAGAATCACTCTCGAACTGTATTGAAACAAAACACAAACAATATTGAGGCGAAGCATAGTTTCCAAGTCTCTAAGAGGTCAGAACATGCGCTCATGTCTCTTAGGACCGTCTGACTATCGATCCGATAGCCTGTACCAAAGGATTTCTATCTTCTAGGGTACGAGTCAATATCCCCCATAAAAGTCCCATCGAGATAAGACTATCCCAGCGCGGTAACCTCAGGGATAGCAAGTAGCGCGGGCATGATTTTTACACGTATATAGTATTTGCATAAAAACAGTCATATAAATATACTACTATTACCATATCAAGTTTAGGTACATACTCACGACCCATAATTACGTTATTTGTCCTTATTACTCGTTATTTAGTTATCACGTATAACGTTTGCCTCTTATCTTAATTTGTGGGATTATCCCAACTTATCAAGTGACATTCGTGGATTTCTATCCTCCCAAGTGTAATTTCAGCAGGTACTCATTTATTTTCCAACGTAGTTCCTTATGCGTCTCCCCCTTTAATACATAGTTCCATTGTCCCTTATATGTAAACATCCCCAAAAAATGTAAATCTCGTCTTACATTAAAGGTTTCATATTTTTAATAAGTCTTACTGGTCTTCTTTATCTCCCAAAATATTTTATTAAGGATGTACAAAAGTTATTACTCATTTAAATTGAATTCAACTATTTAGAAGGGAAATATGAGTCTGCCAGGAGGGGTCAATCGTTGGATGGCAGGAGCTCGATCGATCGATGCGTCGATCGATCGATACTCCTGGTTCGATCGATCGATCAAACAGGTATGGCGAATTTGCAGAATACCAGTTACGGGTTCTATCATCCAACATCATCAAAATCCAAATTCTTAACTCCCAAACTCACAGAAATTTATACCACAAACATTCTAAACCCAGATTAGCAATATTCTATGTAAAGCATGCGAGTTTTCATCAAGATTCATGGATTAAAAGGGCCAAAACTTATATAATTCTCATGAACCCTAGAAATTTCTTTAACTTAGTTCTTCTTATTCTTTTCCCAGAATTTCTACTTCTAAACCAATATAAATTCATGGTTCAACCTCTACATGTGAAAGGGATTTCCAGATTATTGTTTATATCACTACAACATGCGATTTCTAATCACCAATATGGGTTTTCTTTCATAAAAACTCATCCTAATCAACCCTAGATTAATATGAATGAAGCATTAACGAAATTAAGCAAGATAAATACTTGCCTGGGAATTTTTGTTTCTGATTTGTGGATGAAATCGGTGTGGTGATGATCCTCGGCACACGATCTATCGTTTGGCGGCGACGGCGGCGCAAACGGAGGAGTTCTTGGCCTAGAACTCCTGGGCAAGCTCTCTCTTTCCTTCTCCAATGGCCATCACTTATTTTTGGTTGTGTTAACCCTAGAATACAACCCTAAGCATCTGATATAACCTTACAATTTTCGTGGGTTTTCCGGCTTAAAAATGTAAAATGTCCAAAACTCCCTCCCGGGGTGTTAATTAGGCCAAAAAATGCCCCGAGACCCAAACTAAACCCCCCGGGTACATTATTTTGACTATCTCGACCCTTCCGGACACTTTGGCGCACTCGAAATGACCATACGGGTGACTTATAATTTATTCACTTTTATTAATCAACATTTAGTCCTGACACGACACGGGCGCGTCCCGACTTAAATTTCCAAAATTATCATTTTATTCACTCGTGACATTTAATAGAACCAATATTATATATTACTTTATTCATTAGTAATATTCAATAAGTTTCCAATGATTACTAACTCTCGTCACGTTAGTAATTACAAAAATAATTAATTTTTGGATTTATATTAAATTAATAACTCACATTAGATTTAATATATCCCCAAATTTAGAAAGCATAAAAATACGGGGTATTACAGGTGATTTGACTGAAGACCGAAGACAATAGGGAGACAGGCCAAGGGCTTGCGATCGACCTGAGAAGGCGTGGGATAAGAGATTTTTTTGAGAAAAAAGGAAGAACTATTTTTGGATTTTTGATAAAGAAGGGAGGAATGTTTTTGAATTTTTTAATAAAGAAGGGAGAAATATTTTTTGGAGATGGAACTCAGCATGCTTTTTATGATAATTATGTTTTCACTTGTATTTAATTCTCTTAAATGCAATGTCGGACAGGACCCGAGCCTGGAAAAGTGGGGGTCTTAATATATGCAAAGCTACGATTTGGACTTGTAACCAGGCTCACGGATAGGGCCCGTTTTAAAAATGTGCGAAAATTGGGCGACAGATCGACCCGGAATTTCAGCAGAGTTTCGGGTTGAAACCAGCAATCTAAAGTGCGTGTCCTAGGTCTGACACCTATATGCGCATATGCAGTTGGTTGGGTGAATCGGCAGGGGTTCACCCCTTTGGCGTGACTTCCACGATATACGTCTTGCTCTTGCGGGCAATCGGTACGTGTGGACAAGCCATTTGATATACCTGAGTGTACGTGAATTGCCTCACCATATAACTCATGGGGATGGTACGTGTGAGAGCGAATTCGATACACTCGACGTACGTGAACGAATTCCCTGCGATATACCTCCCGTCATGACTTCGGTCAATCGGTACGATGCGGGGGAACCGTTCGATATACGTCGAAGGTACTTGGCTAATAAAAAGTGAGAGTCATATTGCTTAGGCTAACTGCGACATGCCGGACCAGCGCCCATCACGAAGTGACCCTCCAGTTACTGGGTAAAATTTGGTCAATATCAATGCTCTTTGGTGATGTCGTGTGAATCATGCATGATTCTCTTATTGGTATCTTATGATGAGAATGCCTTTCTTGATTATGCCAAACAGGGAACAAACATAAGTACCCCAAAAGGTACACCAATTATGGATGGGTGATGCATACAACATGGGGATATACATGTGATCCTAGGTGCACATGGTGTGAAGTGTACATGGAGAATTTTCTACAAGTGTGTGAACATAAAGGGGAACATGCAGATATGGGGGGGAAACATAAGTAAATATAGCATTCATGTAAATAGAGTCAAGACCACATCACACATATCCCCAACAGAGTCACCACTGTGGCCATCCCCGATCCTCACCGCGTGGGCGGGTGGTGTGGAGGAAAGGATCCTTCGGGTCCCGCGCGTCCCTCTCGGGAGAGCTTCGGCCGGCGTCGTTTGAGATGTGGTGTAAAAAAGTAGAGAGATTCAGAGTTTCCAGTCTATTTTACTCAAAACAGACAAAAGAAAAAAGGGGAAGCCACCCTGAAGGATGGCATCCAAACACATACTAGTGCGTGCCAAACCAAGACGATTCAAGAAGGGTTCGGAGGCTTAGTTACGAAATGGGAAGGTGATAGGCACCCATTCTGCCATTTCGGTCTCTCATGAATATTTTCTATTTTCCTTTTATTTCCCCCCGTGATATGTGTGCATGTGTATATATAGAATGGAGGTAGGAATCCTCGACTTGTATCATGGAAAAGATAAAGGGAGTCATCTGTAGGAAGATATAAAAGTAATATTAGAAAAATAAGATTTACACGATTACCCCTACGTTGACCGTTATAATGGAACGATAACGCATATTGAGCAATACGTTATTAAGGGCAAGTGTTTAGAATAAAAGGAAATTGGATTTAGAGAAGATAGAAAATGAGAGAAAAAGTGAGAAAAAGGACTCGAGTCTCGGGTTATACCCCGAGATGCCTACGTAGCCTATAAAGGCATCAAAGTCCACGTAGTTTGCATACAAAATGAGGGGTGGGGTTTATCCCATAAATCCAAATGGGGAATCTCTTATTTGTGAGTGTGAGTGTGTGTGTAGAAAAAGGGTTTTAGATTGTGAGAAAAGTGTGAAAAAAGTGTGAGAATCCCTACTTGGAATTTATGATCAAACCCTCTTTTTCTTGTTTTTTGGGTTTTATTTATATAAAAAATAGGATATGTGCAATAATAATAAATAAAAAATTATATTAGGATGTGTGAAATGAGATAATAAAAGTGCAAAACAAGAAGACAAGTTATTGAGAATTTAAGAGAATTTAAGAGAGAGTAGAGAAAGTTGGACCTTCTTGAAGATCTTGAGCTTGATCTTGAATGTTGGAGAGCAGCCCTTGCACTTGGATGATGATGGAGAGTGGATAATTCACCAAGTTTGATGAAAAGGAAGATGAAAAGTGGAACTAAAAAGGGGATTTGGATGTTGAAATCACGCTGCCTTCGAGAGAGGTTTCTGGGATTCGTTCAGAGAGATTTTTATCAGATCTGGGATCCCCCTGCAAATGAGGTGAAGGCCTCCTTTTATAGGCCCGGGTGGGTGCCGATCGGCATAGAACTGTTCCTTCCTATCGGAAGGTGCCGATAGGCAGGGTCTGGAACCTGCCATTTGGTAGTGCGCTTCAGGCTTTTTTGGAAAAAAGCGGTCGCCGAGGGCAAACCGTTGGTCAGAATTGTGCACGGGGCATACTGTTAGAAAGGTAATTTAAATACCTTTGAAAGTCCTTTGGACCGTTCCTGGGTTTGGGAGTTTACTTTGGGTCAAATATGGCTCGGAAGCATTTGTCGGTTCATTGGACGGGGAATCGTTCGGATGCAAACAGATCGTTCGTCCGCATGGTAAGTCCGAATCGCGCACGGAGTGGACTGTTGGAAAGTTTAGGAGATTTACTTTGAAATTCCAAAGAGTTTGACCCGATTTGGGGAGTTGACTTTGGTCAACCAATCCCGGGAAGCATTCGGTGACCTCTCGGAGTCAAACAGATTGTTCGTTCGCATGGAAAGTCAGAATTGTGCACGGGGTGGATCGTTGGAAAGGGTATTCAGTTCCCTTTGAAGATTAATTCAGTCTCGATCGAGCTGAAGAGTTGACATAGGTCAAACAGAGCACGGGAGCGCCCGGTGGCCTTTGGGTCAAGTTTCGGACGCAAACGGATCGTTCGTCCGTATGGTAAGTCAGAATCGTGCACGGAGCAGACCGTTGGAAAGGGTATTCAGTTCCCTTCAAATATTCATTCAGTCTTGGTCGAGACGAAGAGTTTGACTTTTGGGTCAAACTGAGCCGGGGAGTGCCAGATGGCCTCCAGGTCAGTACTCGGGACATGACCTGGGTTTACGGTGATGAAGGGAGGTACTAGGGACCTAAGGAGAGTTAGGGGGTAATAGAATGGGGTGTCTACATCTAGCATTTTTCATTTTTTTTAAATTGGTATCAACTTGATTCAATTTGGTATCATATTCTCATGCTAGATATTTCTAATTGGTTTATCTTTTCACCGGATTGTCTATTTGAGACAAAAAGGGGGAAAGATGTATGTGATGTAGGGGGATATTTGTTGAGCGCTTCTATTGATATCTGGATTTACATATTGTTTGATTATATATGTTTCAAATTGGTATCAAATAATTGCTC
The DNA here is from genome assembly GCA_949130495.1 of Sambucus nigra. Lineage (NCBI taxonomy): Eukaryota > Viridiplantae > Streptophyta > Magnoliopsida > Dipsacales > Adoxaceae > Sambucus > Sambucus nigra. The sequence continues at coordinate 56,953,941 of OX422212.1, read as the reverse complement.
ACATGTTTCAAATGATTTGCTTTTGTTAGAAATATAAATTGGTATCATTTGTTCCTCCATACTTCACTCGGTATCTGTTTGTCTATTCATGTGTGTAGGTATGCTTCAGCGATTCGAGATTTCAAGTCTACATCACATTCAGACAATTCATGCTTGCCGGTGCTACATATTCTAATCTGTGTCCTGTATTTTTGTTTTGGGGTTTATGAGATGGGATTTAGGCGTCATACGGCTTGACGGCTCGGTTAGGAATTTTTGGATCTCTCATTGGAAAAGACGTTTTAAACAAAAAGTCAAAAAGTCAAACTATCGCGTTGTCGTTCAAACGACATCCAATCTCGTTCGAACGAGATGGGATGTCGCTCGAACGAGTTCCTCAAGTCGTTCGAATGATACATTTTTTGAGGCGGCATTTAAATCCTATTTAAAAAGTGTTTTCATCATAGTTTCGTAAGTGTGCTTTCTGGAAAACTGTTTTACGAACCAGAACCTTGTTTGCACATGTTTTCTAAGGTTTAAAAGTCTTAAACACATCCTTAAAGTTTGCAAAGATCCGAGTTATCATTCTTATATGTTTACGTGATCTTGCTGCACTAAAGTTGTTTGTTCTACACATTGAACATCAAAGGGTTTCTCGGTAAAGAAGCGACGGACATCGTGTTCGACATCGTAGGCGAATCAAAGCCATTCGGTGGACACTGAGACATACGTGGACGTGTGTGTTATGGACAAGTATCGTGGAAAATAGAATTTATGCATGGGCACTATTGAAGAACGGTTGAAGATCAGAAGGAGAGTCAAGATCCGTGGGGATCGAGTCTTAGTGTAAGGCTAATCTGTCTTTATAAAACCATTGTTCATAGTGATTGTCTGGCTTAGGCCGTCCGAGGTTGTTTTCCCGTTTTGGGTTTTTTCCTCGTACATCCGACGTTGTGAATATTCTTTACTTTACTTGCTTTAATCGCTAGATGCATGTTTGGGATTAATCAAGATAAAACTGGTTTAAAGTAAGAATTGAGTTTTTCACAACTTGGTTCAGTGCATACTTAAAAGTTGGATCTTTTTCGGAGAAAAATTGGTTTTGTTTGAAACACACATATCGGGCCTCTCATGACTTTCTCATCATTCCTAGAAGGTTATCTCTCTCCTTATCCCTAAAAGTCTTCTCATGTGCCTTATAATCATTAATTATTTTATCACTGTCTTCATTACCACAAACAAAAACCCTAGAAATCTTAGAATCTTCTATTTCTTTCTCTAAAAACCAGACTCTATCATCACTCTATTTCTTAGACAATTCTAAAATTTTAAAATCCTGGTCTATGTCCACGAGTTTCTCATGAAAGAAATCTCTTTGAGTTTAAATAGTTTACAAAAGATCCATAGCATCTTTAAAACGAAAATTTTCATTTATAAGAAACTCAATTCTTTTAGCAAACTTCAAATTCAAGCGATTTAAGTCGTCAAAACAAGGGGAATCTATCGAGAGAAAAACAAATAAATCAACACCAACGAGATGAAATAAAAACCACACTAAAACAACATTTAACAAGGATCTACACAATAAATTAGTGCAGCCCGCTCTGATTTCACTTGTGAGAGATGGTGTCAGCGGGAAAAACTCTTTAAAAAATCAGTATCACACAATAACGTGGTGTAACCTGCTTTGATACCAATTGTAAGAATAAAGAACTGTGAAATGCTCTGATACCAATTTAGAATGCGGAAATAAATGTACTCGGTAAGGATGGTCACAAAAAAAATTCCAATTTTTATCCAGAACAATTTTATCTTTTCATCCTAAGCGTACATCTATGTGATAAAACAGATAAAGCAAACCAAGCATTCAACAAAGGCAAAGTTTTTGGAAAAATCCCTTTCCGGAAAAACCTTTATTCAGTACTTTAAAAATATTACAAGATAATCGTCTTACAAACTACTTGATAACCGCCATAAGTATAATGTGCTAGTATTCCTAAATCTCCAAAGAAACCCACTTAGTCCAGAGCAGTCCATACGCGGACTTCCAAGCTCGGTATCCACCGATTAGCCATTATCTTAAGCAGTGCATTCCCTAGAGAATCATAATCGTAATCTATGGAGATTCTTTCTCCACAAATGTGTATGCAAGATACTAAAACTTCTTAGGGCTTAAACAAATTCAAAAGAATAATTTTCATGATGTATGTTGTGAATTAAAACTTCTTAGGTCTAGACACGTTTGCTAGCATAAGGTTATTTACATGATGACATTTTTTCCTATTGCTAGTATGTACCATTCGTTTTATTATTTGTTAAGATTATTGTTTGCTTTTCTTATTTTTGGTACTGTTTTGGATCTATTTGCCCATTCCATGAACTATTCTTGAAATTTTCTCACTGGACAAAATGGCATGATATTCTGAATATGGGAAAATTTTCTTTTCTTGTTCTAATGAGAACCCATCTCGCGCGAAGCCTTCTCACGAGATCCTCTGTCGTTCAAACGATAAGGAGTCTCATTCAAACGACCCCTGGAATTAATTTTCTTTTTGCAGTACTCTGTTTCATCTTGATATAATACTTGGTACTGTTGGGTTGTTTCTAAACAGTGTTCGAAAAATACAAAAAGATTTTGTTTTTTTATAAAAATTTTAAAAATCCAAAAAGAGTTTTGTATTTTGTTTGCACCTTATATGACTTGAAATTTAGGATGACTAAGTCACAATTTCATTCCATATCCATTTGATGATTTGATAGTTTTTTGAGACAATATGTTGTGTCATTCATGTGCTTTACAAAGTTTAGAGTCTTTGAGATGATAAAGTGTTGCTACCTACATGATTGACTCTTCTTGTCCTTTATTACACACATGCACGAATTTGTTTGACTTTTGTTCTTGTCTATCACATGTTAGTTGAGTTTTTCATCTCAATTATGTCTATACAATGAACCAAATGCAATAAAACTTGACAAAAAGTAGTGCACGATATAAACCGTTAGTGAGTTTGTGTGATTTATTTTTGAAAAATGGAAAAGGGTTGCGAAAGGTATTTAAAAATTTTCTTTGAGATAAAGCCACGATTAAAATGGACCTAAAAAAATGAGGAATTGAAAATTATCCGGGGTCCGATGAGGTTTAAAAGAGCCCGAAAAAAATTAAAAGGCAATAAAAAGAAAATTATGCCAAAAATGGGCCAATAGGTTTTTTAGTTTCATCACCTCACAAGAAAAATAAAAAGTATATCTTTTAATGAGGGAGTTTGGATGGAATTTAATACGGTTTGCACGTCTTTGAAAGTCATGAAAAAGCTTTGATTTGTTGATATGATTGAGACGATTTCATCTAAATTCAAAAATTTTACACCTAAGGACTATTTTTTACATTCATTCGCTAGGAGTACACGTATGCATCGTGCACACATGTCATGATTCAGTTGATTTTCCTATCGAATTTATTCACACCCATTCATTCCGTTTCCATGATTTTGTTATCTTAGTATAAATTAATGGTGTGTGATTTTTGAAACATCATTTTTGTTTTTTTTCTATGAAAATTTTGAAAAATCAAAAATAGTTTGTTAGCTTTGGTTAACCGTGACACCCCGATTTGTTTTATGTGAATTCTTCCTTTACTTGTCTATTTCGGAGGAATAAAAAGTGGGAGAACGATTTATGATTTTATGGGGGAGTTTATGTGTGGGGGAGAATTGATTATGCTTTCATGTTTATGCTTTATATCATTTCAAACTCGATATGTCACGAGCTTTTTGCTTTGTCTCATGTGTGTAGGTACAATTAAAGATTTTGGATTGCACACCCTGATGAGAAAAGTTTGAACGTTTTGATGAATTGATTGTTGAAGTGAAGATTGAAAAGTTTGAAGACTTGTCATTTATCTTTCCACTTTTACATATTTGGGAGGGTATATTTGTATAGGTCATTTGAGATTGATAATTCAGATATTTTTATTTGTACCGACATAGACATAGGGGAAGATTTGTAAGGACATTGTCCGTCACAATTTAGTATGTCATATACCGCTACAAGTCGTTGAAGGATTGAGAAAATTTCATCTACAAGAGACGAATCCGAATTACAAGAAGACTTCAACATTCAAGCCTAACAAGGATGAATTTGGTAAAATATGTTTAATTTCTATTTACATTTTACATTAATAGTGTTGGGTTATTTTTGTGAAAGATAAAATATTTTCTATTTATGAAAAATGATTTTTGAAATGTTTTTAAGTAGTTTTTATTTTCAAAAATATTTTATTATAAAAGTTTTTTTTTATAAATATTTCTGATCTCGAGAATAGTTTTAAGTTTTGAGGTTTCCAAGATATTTAAATGACTGAAGGTTTCTGATTTCGTGTATGATGTCGTTCGAATGACATCGTACCTGGTTCAAACGAGATCAAATCTCGCTCAAACGAGATCGTGTCGTTCAAACGAGAGGTGTTTTTATCTAACACATCACCGCCTTGATTTTTAATATAAATTGGGTGTCAGACTTATTGGTTTTCGTGTGGAGAAAAAATAATTTTTACAGAATATGTCTTTATACTATTCTCCAACCATTTGAGGGTTCATAACTTTTGTTTTACAATTCACAATCCCAATTGCTTTTGTATGAGTTGTTTTGTGGAACCCAAAACATAGTTTGCTGTTATTCATACTTTGTGGGAAGATCTCTACAACCAAGAGCTGTGCGCATTGTGGAGGGAGTCTCTGCCAAGTTTTAAGATTGCGTGGTTGGGCTGCATGTCCTTGTGGTATAGCTGCGTGTGAACCATTGCTGATTTATAGCCGTTGCTTTAAAGGTTTGATGAAGAAACCGTGCGTTATATTTGTGGGCGATTATCAGGTTGTATGTAAGTCAATGGTCTTGTAAACTTGTCAAAGTTCTAGAAATATAAAGGTTTTGCCCTGAGGGGATTTTTTCCTGAACTTTGAGTCGCATACTTTATTTATGATAGTTTGACACTTGCACGCACGTTGCTATATGAGTTTAAGGGCTGAATTGATTTGATTCATAAATTGACACTAATTAAATAAGTTTATGATTGGAATTTGTGCATTTCTTTGAATCTTTATCACAAGCAAGTCTCTCAAATTGATATTAGAGCTTTATTACAATTGACTGCATACCCATTTAAAAACCACTCAGTCCGGAGCAGTCCATATGCAGCCTTCCACGCTCGGTATCCACCGATCAACTTTTGTCTTCAACAGTGAGTTCCCTCGAGAATCGCATTGGCCAGCTATGGAGATGCCTTCTCCATAAAGGTGTATGCAAGATACTAAAAATTCCTAGGGTTTAAACGAATTCACGAGAAAAATTTTCAGGATGTATGTTGTGAATTAAAAGTGTTTTGGAACATTAAACAAAGAAGAAATTTTGCAAAATATATGCGAAAACGGATCTGGAAAAATTATTAAAAAAATCTGAAAATAAGAGAGTATTTATAGGGCATACACAATTTTCAAGGCGGTGACTCGTTCTACTTCGAACGAGAAAAGTAACTCGTTAGAATGAAATAAAGTCTCGTTTGAAGGGGAAGACAATCTCGTTTAAACAGACTTCAAACGACCATCTGAAGAATAAAAAAAGTAAGCCCTCGATTGATGCTCGTTAGATAAAAACTTCAAACAACCCTTCTCACGAAAATTCATTTTTTTTAAACGAGATATAGATCTCGTTTAAACGAGGTTTAAAATAAATAAAAAATCGTTACAAATTTTTTTTTAAAAAAACTGTTCATGTTTAATAAAAATAAACATCCCAAAAATAAAGTCGGTGAATTGATTTAAACACTAAATTGCTTTATACCTTTATAGGATGTCGGTAAGTCTCGAGTGTTGATGTTAGTTTTCCATGACAGTACGCTATGGTTTGTAACAGGATACGCCAAACTAGCCTAAAACATTATAAGCCTTATAATATGAGTAATATCTGAAATTTTGCTCTTATAAATCTCCCCCTTTGGCTATTCCAGTACAAAAATGAAAAACCTATTCAAAATCCAAATTACAGCAATAAAACTCTAAAAATGACAAAAGAAAGCTAATACCCTAACACTAGAATGGAATGGCATAAGTCTCTTTGTCTTCAAACTTATTCTTCTTCTTCTTCCCTTCGATAAAATTTGCCTTCGTCTGGTGTGTCTTGAATTTCGCTGTATGTACCTACACACATGAGACAAAAACATATACCCCATGATGCATCAACTTTTAAACAAACATAAAAACTCCCCATAATTTGTTCTCCCCCTTTTGTCCGTAATAGTCAAAGGATTAAAACATAATCATGAAATACAAAGCATCACTTAGAAGATAAGATATCATCACGAAAAGATATAAATCAAGCATGTGTAATGATAATCTCAAAGGCCATCAAAACCAACTGTTTTTGTACTTTTTCAACTTTTCCAAAATAATTACAAAATGTACAAATTATATAGTACAACAAAAAATATGGCCATCTAATAACAAATAATCCATATATAATATATGCAATATATATCAAAGAAAATTCGGCACACATATATAGGTATAAATGACCACAAAACATGACACAAAATACATTTTGCACACTAGAATAGTATTTATGTGTCTAAATATATGGGATGGAATGAATGGGTGTGAAATAGATACAAATGAATTATGATCCAAACATTCAAATAGGTTCAAGAAGTTCTAATTGATCGCAAAACTATATCAAACTAAGCTTTAGCCTCAAGTGACAAATAAATGTGAACTAAATAAACAAAATAAGCATAATGCACATAAGCCTATAATATTGATGATTCTAAAAATTAATAGTATAAGCATGACTAGGATTCATTATGCAAACTCGTTGATCTTCAACTACACTCCCTCAAAAGATAAACAAATCTCATATTTTCTATTCTTTTCATTTCTTTATTCTTTGATGTTATTTCTTTTGAATGGTAAATCATTAAACTAAGTTGGCCCCTTTTTGACAATTTTTCTATTATTATTACCTTTATTTTTTCTTAGGCTCTTTTCAACAATGGCTTTCATGCAAAGTCAACCTGTGTTTCGTAGCCCTTTCCCGTGCACACTCATATTATTTTTGATACTAAACAAAATCTCATGGGCAACGATTCTTACATGCACAAATCCCCCATAGTGACGTAAATACGTGGATGACAAAATTTATGGGAGAACATCACACCAAACTCAAATATACATGTGAAATTAAAATTAAATAAGCTCGTGCATGTGTTTGCAGAGGCATATATAAAGTCGAATCCATAAAGCAAATCAAGTTCGAAACAACTCCATAAACATGGTTAAGATCAATCTAAGTATCTAAAGTCATAACCAAATGTCCTAGACACATGATAATCGCGGAGTGAATTGGATTCTAACACACAAATATGCCACACTAAATGTGTAAAACTAAAATACACACAAAAAAAATTGTATTTTCAAAAAATAATTCCAAACTAAAATCTTTTTGTATTTTTCAAAAAAAATTTCATAATAAAATTTCTTTGTATTTTTCCAATATGACTCAATAAAAGGAAAATATAATACAAAAGATACACATGTCATAACACTAGCAAATATATATCACGAAGACAACTAGAGTATGACAAACAAAATCGTGCAAGCATTCATCCATAAGATATAGCATGTGAAAAATCATTTGCAGGCATGTGAGAATATATATAAGTCTAACATCTAGCCCCTCCAAAACGAATTTACTAACTCAAATAGGTGTATACTTAACGCGTCGAGTTTTGAAAACCAAGGGAACACCAGACTTCAACTTCCTAGGACCTCTTCCAAGATCATAACAAAAGGCCCTAAGGTGACCTTTCCTACCACAATGTGAACGTGTATAACCAAGGAAGGTTATCTCTGGGTTGACCTTTTCTAATGTCCTTGGATGTGGTTGACCCTCTAAAACAAACAATTGTCTTGACTTTGACACTGGAAGCATTAAAAGCATGTGAGCCAGTACCATCACTACTAAAACTACTCGAGTATTTTAAATCATCTTTTAAATTTAAAATTTAAGACTAAAGCAAAGAATTTAACTCTTTAAGTTTTAGGGACTCCTTCTTTAGATTTTCAATCATTTGTAAAGACATAAATTTCCAATTGAGTCCCTGTATTGTTTTGACTTAATTCCGTAAACAGAACTGTGTTTGTAATATGTCATAGGGAGTATTTTATTTTGTCACGATCCCACTTGGTCTATGATGTATTAAAGAAATTGAAGACATTGCGGCAAAGCTTCAAAGAATTAATCATGCTGATGTTTAATTGGTGCAAGTTTAATCGTCTTCAAAGATAATTTCATTCTGAGATCACTCACGTATGAATGCGTATAATTAATGGTGCTCGGAATTATTTTATAAAAGATAAGGATGTAATTTTTATAAAGAAAAATGTTTTAAATGTTTTAAAAGTGTTTTAAAGGTTTACTCGACGTTTTATGATGATAAGCTCGTAAAAGAGTTTGACATTTTTGGATCTCTCATTGGAAGAGACGTTTTAAACAAAAAGTCAAACTTTCGCGTTGTTGTTCAAACGATATCCAATCTTGTTCGAACGAGATGGGATGTCGCTCGAACGAGTTCCTCAATTCGTTCGAACGACACATTTTTCGAGGAGGCATTTAAATCCTATTTAAAAACTGTTTTCATCATAGTTTCGTAAGTGTGCTTTCTGGAAAACTATTTTACGTACCAGAACCTTGTTTGCACATATTTTCTAAGGTTTAAAAGTCTTAAACACATCCTTAGAGTTTGCAAATATCCGAGTTATCATTCTTATATGTTTACGTGATCTCGATGCACCAAAGTTGTTTGTTCTACACATTGAACATCAAAGGGTTTTGCGATGAAGAAGCAACGGACATCTTGTTCGACATCGTAGACGAATCAAAGCAATTCAGTGGACACCGAGACATACGTGGATGCGTGTGTTGTGGACAGGTATCGTGAAAGACGAAATTTCTAGGTGGGCACTATTGAAGAACGGTTGAAGATCAGAAGGAGAGTCAAGATCCGTGGGGATCGAGTCTTAGTGTAAGGCTAATCTGTCTTTATAAAACCATTGTTCATAGTGATTGTCTGGCTTAGGCCGTCCGAGGTTATTTTCCCGTTCTAGGTTTTCCCCTCGTACATCCGGCGTTATGAATATTCTTTACTTTACTTTACTTGCTTTAATCGCTAGATGCATGTTTAGGATTAATCAAGATAAAACTGGTTTAAAGTAAGAATTGAGTTTTTCACAACTTGGTTTGGTGCATAATTAAAAGTTGGATCTTTTTCGGAGAAAATTTGGTTTTGTTTGAAACACACATATCGGGCCTCTCACGACTTTCTCATCATTCCTAGAAGGTTATCTCGCTACTTATCCCTAAAAGTCTTCTCAAATGCCTTATAATCATTAATTATTTTATCACTGTCTTCATTACCACAAACAAAAACCCTAGAAATCTTAGAGTCTTCTATTTATTTCTCTAAAAATCAGACTCTATCATCACTCTCTTTCTTAGACAATTCTAAAATTTTAAAATCCTGGTCTATGTCCACGAGTTTCTCATGAAAGAAATCTCTTTGAGTTTAAATATTTTGCAAAAGATCCATAGCATCTTTAAAACGAAAATTTTCATTTTTAAGAAACTCAATTCTTTTAGTAAACTTCAAATTCAAGCGATTTAAGTCGTCAAAACAAGGGGAATCTATCGAGAGAAAAACAAATAAATCAACACCAATGAGATGAAATAAAAACCACACTAAAACAGCATTTAACAAGGATCTACACAATAAATTAGTGCAACCCGCTCTGATTTCAGTTGTAAGAGATGGTGTCAGCGGGAAAAACTCTTTAAAAAGCAGTATCACACAATAACGTGGTGTAACCTGCTTTGATACCAATTGAAAGAATAAAGAACTGTGAAATGCTCTGATACCAATTTAGAATGCGGAAATAAATGTGCTCGGTAAGGATGGTCACAAAAATAATTCCAATTTTTATCCAGAACAATTTTATCATTTTATCTTAAACGTACATCTATGTGATAAAACAGATAAAGCAAACCAAACATTCAACAAAGGCAAAGTTTTTGGAAAAATTCCTTTCGGGCAAAACCTTTTTTTAGTACTTTAAAAATATTACAAGATAATCGGCTTACAAACTACTTGATAACCGCCATAAGTATAATGTGCTAGTATTCCCAAATCTCCAAAGAAAACCACTTAGTCCAGAGTAGTCCATACGCGGACTTCCAAGCTCGGTATCCACCGATTAGCCATTATCTTCAGCAGTGCATTCCCTAGAGAATCATTATAGTCATCTATGGAGATGCTTTCTCCACAAATGTGTATGCAAGATACTAAAACTTCTTAGGGTTTAAAAAAATTCACAAGAATAATTTTCATGATGTATGTTGTGAATTAAAAGTGTTTTGGAACACTAAACAAAGAAGAACTTTTGCAAAATATATGCAGAAACAGATCTGGCAAAAATCTTTAAAAAATCTGAACATGAAACAAGTATTTATAGGGCGTTCACAAATTTTGAGGCGACGACTCATTCGAACGAAATTGAGTCTCGTTCAAATGAGAAAAGAACCTCGTTAGAATGAAATAAAGTCTTGTTTGAATGAGAAGACAATCTCATTTGAACAGGTTTCAAACGACCTTCTAACGAGTCAAAACAGTAAGCCATCGATCAATGCTTGTTAGATGAAAACTTCAAAGGACTCTTCTAATAAAAATTCACTCTCGTTTGAATGAGATATAGATCTCGTTTGAACGAGGTTTATAATAAAAAAATTATTTTTAAAATTAAAAAAACCCAGTTCATTTTTAATAAAAATAAACATCCCAAAAATAAAGTCTGTGAATTAATTTAAACACTAAATTATTTTATACATTTATGGGATGTAGGGAAGTCACGAGTGCTAATGTCGGTTTACCATTACGGTTTGTAACGGAATGCACCAAACTAGCCTAAAATAATAAAAGGCCTATACTATGAGCAATATCATAAATTTTTCTCTTACATATTAGAAAAATGATCGTTTATTAGAGGAAGATTATATAATACACCCCAAATCCACGAGTAATTTGATTATACAAAAGCTAAGAGGACACGGCCAATTATTTTCTTCTTAACCACCCATGCTGGATGAAATACATCCTGATATCGATAGTATACTTCCTAGCGATAGATGAATTATTACCAATGATCAGTATTCGAATGTCACTGAATCTAGACCACAAGTGGAGCTACACTATAGTGGGAGATTCAATCTTAGTTTATATAATATAAGAATGTCATTGTCCAATCAATTTAATAGGAGGGACATATGATAAGCCAATCGCATCCTTGGGACCAAGCTTATGCATGATCGAAAAAATAGGATGCTGGGCGTTATCCCAGGCCACTTATATCGATGATGTGATCAGAAAGTGTTAGGCAGAATGATTTTATAAATTATTTACAAAATCTACAGAAAGAAATTAAAACATGCAAAATAATTTGTAATTTGGATGAAACTGACAGGGATAAATACGCAAATTTTTGGATTGAGGCAAGTGTTAGACACTCTGACCTTAAGATGATTTTGTCCCCCCAATTGTGCTCAACGAACTCAATGGCAAACGTCTCCCTGGATATAATAATCAGACTTGCAAAGGCAGCACTTTAATTTATAAACCAAGGGTGAACCAACAATGCAGAACCCACCTTAAGCATGGACAGAAAGGAGACACTCTTAATTTTTTATTTGTTTTTCCAACCAATAAAAACAACAGGGCAGACCACTTATTTATACTAAATAAGTGGAATTCGGTTAGGCCTCATCTTAACAGTCATCAACTGTTGGAAGTTAATAAATCGAACTTAACAGAACAGTTAATTGTTCAGGAAATAAAAAATAAATAAAACGAAATTACTTAATGGGTCAGAAAAACGAAGAAAAAAAACAATAACAAAATGGACTCAGAAATAATTAAAAATTCTAATAAAATTTTACCTCGAAAGTTTATACTTAGTGAAGACAAATCCCAAGGCCCACAAGCACAAGCCAAGACGAGTCGAATCGGACCGGGTTGGGCAAGCAACGACGGTGCGCGCGTGCGCATGTGGGCTTAGAAGTCAACCCAAGCCCATGTAAGTACTCCCCCCTTCAAAGAGCTGGGATATCCTAAGGTCACCAAGCCTTCAAGCCAAAAATTGTTTATATTATACTTCACCCATTTTTTACATTCTTCCTATGTGGGACAACTACTATTTCCTTAACATTTCAACCAAGTTCCATGTTCAAAGTGGATACATTAAGCTACAATTTCTCATTCATTAATTTATGGTTTTATGCATGTGAGTATATCACATTATACTCCTTGTGGAGGAGAACATGTTACCACTCGAACCGTTTCAAAAGATGTGTAGGTTCCATATTAAATTGACCCTGATGTTAACCGAAATCTGATCTTGTCAACTGAAATAAAATGCATAAATTTTAAAATTCCCCCACATGAATGAAAATTGGTTGGATCAACATAAACGACTATGGAGACACTAAGAGAGTTCTATATAAAAATTTATGTATCGGGAGAGATAACTTTTGGCCTTGAATCTTCACTAGTGAGAGACTATCGGATTTACTTACAGATCAGTGAACGCGATGTCTTGAATTTCTCAGTGTTTTGAGTAAATCAAGTTAACAAACTTCACATAGTAATTTTTCAAACAAAGTTGGTTCTTTCGGTTGCGTTCATTTTAGCCCTGAACAATTCCTAATTTCATGAGTGCTTTAGACAATTTTAGCCTTTTGAATTTCACGTAGAAGCAGCCCCTTCAAACTCACATAGGTGACTTCTCATTAATAGTATCCTACTATACCCCACTTAAATTTTCAAAGTATAGGAGTCATTAAAATCTAATTTTTTTCCTTACTTACTTTGTAGGGATCACTGTTTTATCATAGGAATAGGTATGAGTTTGAAACTCATCAGTGCTATTTTCAAAGAGTCGATCAAGATTCGGTTGTCCCTTTTAGCCTAGATCTTAGGATCTCCAATCAGCTAGGCAGGGTCCTCATGATGACAACTCTTTATTTTGTAGGCTTTAGTCCCATTCCCATTGATAAATTATACACTTGCTCTCTATTTTACCCTTTGTTTAACAGATCTGCTATATCGTCCTTAGACTTAATATAATCAATGGATAATATTTCATTAAGGAGAAGCTATTTAACGGTATTCTGTCTTCGACGTATATGCTGATACTTACCATTATATATATAACTCTGTGCTCTGTCGATTGTCGATTAACTATCACAATGCATGCAGATTGCAAGCATAGGTTTTGGCCACATTGGAATATCCTCTAAAAAGTTTCAAAGTCATTCTGCTTCTTCTCCAGCTTTATCTAAAGCTATAAATTCAGACTCCATAGTTGACCTAGCAATGCAAGTTTGTTTTGAGGATTCCCAAGATACCATTGCACTACCAAGTGTAAATACATAACCACTTGTGGATTTAGAATCCTTTGAATCAGTTATCAAATTAGCAATAATGTATCCTTCAAGGACAGTCGAACATCTAGTGTAGTGAAATCTATTATTAAGAGTATATCTTAGATATCTAAGAACCCTTATTATGGCTTTCCAATGGTCTTTAGCAGGATTACTTGTATATCGACTCAATTTACAAACTAAGTAAGTAATATCTGGACGAGTGCAATTCATGACATACATTAAACTGCATATGATATGAGAATATTTCAATTGAGAAATACCATTTCTAGTTTTTTATATAAATGAAGATTTGGGTCAATAGGTATTTTAGAAATGCTATCACTACCTTTATCGAACTTATCGAGTATCTTCTACATATAATGAGATTGTTACAAGACAAGTCGTTCCGATGTCTTAGAAATTTTAATTCCTAATATAACATTGGCAATATCCATATCTTTGATATCAAATTTTCTTAGTAGATTTAATGATATTTTTATTATTTCCAATAAAAATCATATCATCTACATAGAAACAAACAATGACATATCCACTTGTAGTGTTTTTAATGTATACACATTTATCACACTCATGTATTTTAAATGCATTTGACATCATTACATTGTCAAATTTCTCATGCCATTGTTTATGTGCTTATTGAAATCCCTAAAGGGATTTAACAACTTTACGCACCTTCTTTTCTTATCCTGGAACTTTAAACCCTTCTGGTTATTCTATGTATATCTCTTCATTTAATTCTCCATTTAAGAAGGAGGTTTTTATATCCATTTGATGTATCTCAATATTATGTAATGTTGTAATAGCTATTAATATTCGAATGGATGTTATTCTCGTAATAGGTGAGTAAATGTCAAAGTAATCCAATCATTCCTTTTGTCTATAGCCTTTAGCTACAAGTCTAGCTTTGTATTTATTAATTGATCCATCAACTTTTAATTTTCTCTTGAATATCCACTTGCATCCAAGAGGTTTATATCCCGGTGGAAGGTTAACTAATTCCCACGTATAATTTTGCATTATGGAATCAAACTTCACTATTGATAGCCTCCTTCCAAGAAGGGGGTTCTGGAGTCGATATCGCTTCTGCGCAGATTTTAGGCTCACTTTGTAACATATATGTTAGAAAATCTGGACAAAAAGACTTTAAAGTCTTTGTTTTTTGGTTGTGTCTAGGTTCGAGTCATCATCTTTCTCAATATATACATTTTCTATATTATTTTGATGATTACTAAATGCAGTAGTATAAGTTCTTTTACAAGAACTTGAATCAACCACTTTTTTATTAGGAAATGTATCTTCAAAGAAATATGCATTCCTAGATTCAATTGTAGTATTTACGTATATATCAGGAATCTCAGATTTATGTATAAGAAATCGATATGCACTACTATTAATTTCATAACCAATAAATGTGCAATCAACAGTTTTTGGTCCTATCTTAATCCTTTTAAGATCAGGAGCCACTACCTTTGTAAGATACCCCCACACTTTGAGGTATTTGTAGGAAGGTGTTTGACCTTTCCATAATTCATATGGTGTCTTTTGTTATTTCATATGAAGCATTTTATTAAGAAGGTATTTTGCAGAAAGCAAAGCTTCCCCCCACAAGTTCTGAGGAAAACCCGAACTTATCAAGATAGCACTCAGCAGATCTTTTAGAGTTCAATTTTTGCGTTCCGCAATCCCATTAGATTGAGGTGAGTAAGGAGCGATAGTTTGATGAATTATTCTGTGTTTTAAACAAAATTATTCAAAAGGGAAATCATATTCACCTCCTCTATCACTCTTAAATACTTTAATCATTTGGCTAAGTTGATTCTCAACTTAGTTTTTATAATGTTCGAAAACATTTACCGCCTCATCCTTGCTTCTAAGTAAATACACATGATAATAGCTTGTGAAATCATCAATAAAAGTAATAAAATACTTTTTCCAGCTCTTGTTTGTACAAATTTTAAATTACATATATCACTATAAATTAACGCAATAGGGTTTATACTTATTTCAACTTTTTTAAAAGGAGTTTTCATTAACTTTGATTCCACACGCGTTTCACACTTGTGATTTGAGTCAATATTAACTTTTGGTATTAAGTCTAAATTAATTAATCTACAAATAGTATCATAATTAACCTGACCTAATCTACCATGCCATACATTACAAGACTCAAGAAAATAAGCAGAAGATATGTTTTTATTATTATTAATATGCATTACAGTCATTACATTGAGTTTGAAGGTCCCGTCGCTCAAATATTATTTGCCCACATACATACCACTCTTAGTGAGTACAAATTTATCAGATTCAAATACAAGTTTAATCCTTCTTGCTAAGAAGTGATTTCGAAAACAAGTTCTTTCGAATATCTGGGACATATAGCATGTCGTTGAGAGTAAGTTCCTTTCCCGAAGTCATCTTGAGTATAACTTTACCTTTTCCTTCAACCTTTGAAGCGGAAGAATTTTCAATGAAAAGTTGCTCCACGTGATCAGAGTGATGGTAGAAAGTAAAAATATTATCGTTAGAACATATGTGATGAGTGGCCTAGTGTCCACCCACCATTCCCTAGTATTTACCACCATGTTGACTTCAAAAACCACGACTGAGAGGATAAAACCATATATATCATCATAAATGTTCTCAATTTCAGTGACATTAGCTTATGCTCATGTTTCTTATTCCATTGATTTTTTTGATTACGGAAATCTTTAGCACAACGTCCCGGCTTGTCACACACAAAATATTTTCCATTGAACTTTTTAAAGTTTCCACTTTTAGGCCCTTTATTTGTCCCACCTTAGCTCATATGCTTCCTTTTCTTATTCTTGCTACTTTTCCCTTCTTCCACTACATGCGCTTTGGATTCTATAGGATTTCCAATTTTCTGCTCTGACATTCATTATCCTCTTCAATCCTCAACCTCACAGTCAAGTCCTCAAGACCCATTTCTTTACGTTTATGTTTCAAATAATTTTTGAAGTCTTTCCAAGATGGTGGAAAATTTTCAATCAAAGCAGCCACTTGAAATGACTCACTCAATTCCATTTTTTCAGAAAAGATTTCATGATAAATCAGTTGGAGCTCTTGGACTTGATTAATGACAGTCTTTGAATCAACCATTTTAAAATCCAAGAATCTACTGACAACGAATTTCTTCATTCCGACATCTTATGTTTTGTGTTTTTTATTCAAAGACTCCTACACCTCTTTAGCAGTTTTAAGAGGGGTATACATATTATATAATGTGTTTTTCAGATTTTTGTGGATATAATTTTCAAATAGAAAATCAACATGTTTACATGCATCCACAGCGGCAATTATTTGCCTATCAGTTTCACCTTCTTTCAAAGTTGGTTCCTTTTCGTTAAGGAATTTTGCCAAGTTCAAAGTTATTAAATAAAATAATATTTGTTATTGCCAACATTTGAAATCAGTCCCTTTGAAATTTTTGGGTTTTTCATCATGTCCAACATTAGTTGGTACAACAACAATGGGAAAGTAGAAGTAGATGCCATTTCTGTTTGTAAACAAAGATAAATATGTGTTTATAACAGGATATGTGAGTGAATAATTATATTAATATAATGTCACAAATTTTCTGAAAAAATAACTTGTTGACAATTCACTAGAAAATAATACTATACTAATTTTTTGAGTTACAGAAATACATGCAGTAAATAAATTATATAAACAAATAGCTATTAAATTATATCTTCTGGTTATACAGAAAAGTTTTCTTCCTAAAAAAAAAACTTTATAGAATGTGAAAATAATAATTTTTAATACCGAAAATAATTTCTTAACACAGATTATTATAAAATATTTCTGTAATTAAGTAACACAAAAAATCAATCTGGAATTTTATAACAGGAAGAAAAATCATCTTAAGATTTTTAGGCAGAATGGTTTTATAAATTATTTACAAAATCTATAGATAGAAATTAAAACATGCAAAATAATCTATAATTTGGATGAAATTGATAGGGATAAAAATGCAAAAAAAATTATTGAGGCAAGTGTTAGACACTTTGATCTTAAGACGATTTTTGCCCCCCAATTGACTTGTAAAGGTAGCACTTCAATTTGCACGCCATGGGTGAACCAACAATGCAGCAGCCTCCTTATGCATGGACAGAAAAGAGAGACTCTTAAATTTTAATCTATTTTTCCAAACCAACAAAAATGATAGGGCATACCACTTATTTATACTAAATAACTGGCGATGTAATTCGGTTAGGGCCCATCCCAACAGTCATTAATTATTGGAAGTTAATAAACTAAATTTAACTGAACAGTTGACTGTTTAGGAAATAAAAAATATATAAAATGGAATTAATTAATGGGCCAGAAATACCAAAACAAAAATGGACCCAGAAATAAATAAAAAGTTTAATAAAATTTGGCCCAAAAAGATTATACTTAGTCAAGACGAAGCCCAAAGTCCAAGGCCTATGAACCACAAGCATGAGCCGAGCCGGATCGGACCGGACCGAGTGGGGCAAGTAGTGGCGGCGCACGTGCATGTGGGTTGGAAGTCAATCCAAGTCCATGTAAGTCCTCCCTCCTTCAAAAAGTTGGGATACCCCGAGGGCACTAAGCCTTTAAGCCAAAATGGGTTATATTATACTACACCCATTTTTCACACTCTTCCTATGTGGGACAAGGACTATTGCCTTAATACTTCAACTAAGTTCCATGTTCAAAGTGGGTACTTTGTGCTATAATTTATCATTCATTAATTTATGGTTTTATTAATGTGAGGATATCACGTTATACTCCTTACGGAGGAGAATGCGTTACCACTTCGAGCTGTCTTATAAGACGTGTGGGTTCCATATTAAATTGACCCTAAAGTTGACCAAAATCTGATTTTGTCAACTTAGATAAAACCCATAAATTCTAATAGAAAGTTTATCATGCAATATTCTAAGAAAGGATTTCTTCCATCCAAGCACCAAATCTCTTTATTTATAGATCAGTGTCCTAAGACACCTGATAAGATAGAGAGGATATGGAATATACCTTATGCTTAGGCGGTGGGCAACCTCATGTATGATATGCTATGTACCAGAGCATCTTCTTTGTCATTAGCATGTTGAGCAGATTCCAGTCTAACTCAACAGATTCTAGTCTAACTTAGGAGAGGAGCACTGGACTGTAGTAAAGCGTATTCTCAAGAACTTGAAAAGGACTAGATATTATGCATTGGTTTACTCAGTAAGGAGTCTTGTACCCATTAGGTACATGAACTCAGACTTTTAGTTAAATAGAAATTCAAGGAAGTTGACTTTAGGATATGTATTTACCTTAGGAAGTGGAGCCATAAGTTGGATGAGTATTAAGAAATCGTGTATTGTTGATTCCACTATGAAATCCGAATATGTTACAATTTCAAAACCAGTAAAGGAATAGATTTGGCTCTAACATTTCCTAAGTGATTTAGGTGTAGTTACTTCAATGTCATTGGCTATTACACTTTATTGTGACAATAATGGTGTGATTTATAACTGAAAAGAATCAATGACTCATAAAAGGCAAATCACATTAAGCGTAAGTTGTGAAAAGACTAAATTACCCTTGAATGTGCGATCGCATACGAAAATTGAGCGGAATGCGTCCGAACTTCACACTTAGCATCCAAATACCTATAAAACCTCAATTAATCCCTGCAAAACATGTTAACATAGAAATACGAGGTTGTCTAGTTAACGATCATAAATATAGGTAATAAGATACCCGAGGGGGCTAAAATGAGTAGGTTCGAGGGATGAAATACGCAATATTTGCGTCGTATCACACCCCCTAACTTACACATTACTAGTCCCTAGCAATGAAATAGGATGCAACAAGAACGACAAGCAAACCAAAAGCAAGATAAGTAAAAAAGTATGGTATAAAAGCATTAGGCCACTTTTGCGGGCGATTCGATTGCATTTAGCGTATGCAATAAGCCGTTAAACCCCTAGGTCGCCCTAGTGGACGAGTATCGTTTCGTGAGGGTTTTCAGGGACGATACCCACAAACATCACATGGTTTCATCAAAATATGCCCAAACCAACATGCGACAAGCCCAACAATAACGAAAAGGATTTCATATGCATTATTAGCAAATTGAATGAATTCAAACAAAAGTCCAAATCATTAACATTATAGAATGCACCTCATATAATTGAAACATTAGATTGTGGGAGGGGGAGCGAGCAGATACAAAGTGTGATTTAGAAAAAACTTATATAAACTGGATAAATATTAAAGCAAGCATATATTAAATCCTCACGGGCATTACACTCATCAAGCGAATTCACTCGAAACAGGGAGATAACACACGGAACATGCGGGCATAAAGAGTAAATATAAATGGAAACTAGGCCGCACACATGTCACAAATGAAGAACGCTATATATAAACTGAAAACTGTAATCTCAATTAAAGGTACCGCACATTAAAAGAGGCGAAATGTATTTTCACAAATTATCAAAACTATTATGACTTTTGAATTACATCAACCTAAGATCACATAGGACTTTAATAGGGTTATAATGTAGGTTTGGCTAGGGTACGAAATGAAGGATTGTATGTACGGATTCAAAGTGTTCAGAATGAAAACTCGGGATAATGGGAAAATGTGGGTAATATCAAAATTGGAAAACATGTTCCAAACAAGCATTGGATATAACAATTGGAGAGTAATCAAAGCTTATTGAACTATATACACAACATTTGCAACTTTCTGTTTCTTTTTCTTTTCTTCTTTTTCTCATGTTTTCTTTTGTTTTCTTTTGTTGTTTGCTTTCTCTTTTTCATCACTTTTTCACTACTTATTTTTCTCTACTTTTCTCACTCTCATATGCCTAAATTGCAAACGACATCACAACCACATCATTCAATCCCAAGTAACATTCCAAACAAAGGTATGGAAGGTAATATATGGGATATAACTCCAATGTGGAGTTGGTTATGGGAATTGGGTTATGAAACGAAAGGCTATATTTAGGCTCAAAGGGGTTGACGAGGGTAAATATATAAGGGTGAGGTCAAGGCTAATATGGGCGATATAACAAAGATGACCTATGATCATTTCCAAAAGTTTACGCAATTCTCGAATCAAAACAATATATGAAAATTGTGCTCAAGTAACACATTTCAAGAATGAACTCAATTAATAAATGATCAAATGAAAGAATAGTGACATTACCAATGAATTCAACGTTTTCAAAGAGGAATGAATAGTGTATACACTCACAAATGACGAAAGGTACAAAGCTTACTCAGTGTAAGTATATACAATGCAACAAAAGATTATCGAGTTATAAAAATCTTAAACAAAATTAATATAGCAATAAAAGTGCCTGTGCTCATGGGATTAAAGTTTAATTCATGAAGCTATTCACAATATCAATAATGGAGACTAAAGTCTAATAACTTCTAAAATCGAGAACATGAATCATTGGGTTGTCTTTTGGATCGGGAAATTATTGAAATTTATCATCGGAAATAAAGGCAAAAAGCCCAAAAAAGGAGAAAAAAGAAAGAAAATCTTTTCGAAATTTTTGAATTTTTCTAAGAAAAGCAAAACATGGACTAAATAAAGAAATTGACAGAATATCCCACACCCCCTAACTTAAAACTGGACATTATCCTCAATGTTAATTAAGAACCAAGTTAAAGAGAGGAAAAGATCGATATTACCCAAAATTGGAGCGATCCCCATACGAACAAGTCCAAAGAATATACAAAACAAGTTAGTACCGAGCATAGAAAAAACAAATAACTAAGAGTTAACTAATTACACTAGAAAAAAATAAAAAAAGAATAAAAAGAAAAAAAGAATAAAAAGAAAAAGAAAGAAATAAAAAGCTAACTATATACAACCTACTATTTAGGCTTCACACTAACTATACACTAGAAGTCTAAATAGCTGAGGGTCCACCGTAAAAATGATTTGACTTTGGAGGATAACCAGTGTACCCTCACATACAAGCATGCCTTCCAAAAAATATGAATTCCGTTTTAACAACGGAAGGCGTGTGTAAGGCGTAAGAAAGGAACCATCGCCAATTAAAATTTTTGGAGGGACGATGGGGGATTTGGATTGAACGGGTGACAAAAATAGGTGGGGACCGAGAAAAGTTGAATAACCTCCTAAAGATTTTGAAATTGGAGTGGGAGATGGTGCACACAAAGGCACGGATGCGATCATGGAAGGCAACTCGAGCAAGTACTCCTCATCGGCAAAAAGGTTTAAATCATTAAAGTTTGAAACTGAATCATCGGGTACTTATGACGGTGTGATAATAGAGAATGAAAATGGGGATGAAAGAAATCCAAACTCCTAAGATGAATCATAATCGCATGAAGATTGAGTTTCGAAGGAAATAATATCATTTTCAATGAAATGTTCTTCTTTGGGGGCCAAAAAAGAAATCATTTCATTGCAAATAGATATTACGTCATTTTCATCCTCACTTTCAATATCTATTATGTAATGGGCAAAGTCAAGAATGGTTTGTTCCAAAGTAGGCACGAAAACCTCATTTGGTTCAAAACATTCCTCGACTTCAAAAGTCTCGGAAGCAAAATCGTCGCCGGACTCAAATAATAAATCCAATTCATGTTCCCAACAACGATTTTCTTCCCGATAACGGTTTTCAATTTTCTCATTCTCATACATACGCAAGCCCTCACCGAATGTCATAGGTCGAGGTGCGGATCCATGAAAATGGGAACTTTGAAAATTACCATCGGACTTAAATGAAAACTCATTATTATAGGAATTTTGAAAACTATTGCAATTCGTTTCAAAATTCCTATTATAAGGAGGTAAAGGCCCAAAATCATTGTCATCATCATCAAAATTCCAATAACCCAAATTTTGGCTTTCGTTATACTCGCCCAAGGTCATATTTGAATTTGAAATTCTTTGGGATTCTAAGTATTCACCGAAAGTCATAGGATTACGGGCATTTTGAGAATTATAACAATAATTACTGAAAGAATTGGAATAAGGCATGCTTACTCCAAAGGAGGCTCGAAATGGCGAATTCCACAAAGTAAGTGCGCGCGGGAAAAATTTGAGCGTTTCTAAGTGCTCAAATGTGGAAGTCCTACAAAGAGATTAGCAAATAATGCAAATAGAAAGAAAATACTACGAAATACTAAATCAAATAAAGTCTAAAAAAACTCATCCCCAGAAACGGCGCCATTTTGACTACGCGCGTGAAATACGTGCTCGTTTAAGGGCACGATCGTTGTTTTCGTTTCACCGCGGTAATGCAAAAACCTAAGTTACGACTACACTTGCGAGGCAAGCACACCGGTAAGTCGGGTATCGAAAGATCCACTGGGACGAGTTGCTAGAATTTATAGGATTTAATACTTCTAAATAAAAGGGGAAAAGGTGAATTATAAACTAAAAAGGAAAAGATGCATAAAATGGAAATGATTATCTAGGCGAGGGTATTAAAACTAGATTATGAAAGCGGATAAAACTATAGGTTGCGTCGAATATCCCTCACCCGAGTTAATTTGTATAAAATGGTCACATGGGTCGACGAGTTATTACAAATGCGTCTCGTTTCGACAGTTAATTAAATCAAGGGTTGTCAAGCCCCTAAATTCTCATAAAAGCCTAATAAGATTTTGGCGTCAACAAATATCCCAAAAATTATGCACGAAAGGCCATAAGCACGGGACATACATGATATGCCCCGTCAAATCTCCTAGGCGTAATAACTAGGACAACACACCCTAAATACCCCCGTAAACGCCATCACCAAAGCAAAGCAACACGTTAACCCGAGTGAGTTCCATTCAAACACAACCTAATTTAAATTAGCTAGAAAGCATGGTAAAAACGCGGTAAAGAAAACGGTAAATAAACGCGATAAATCTACACTAGAAAGAAAGTAAATCATAGCATGTAAACTAATTATGAAAGCTTGTAAAACTAACTACAAAGAAAGAAATAAAGGAATACAACTATATAAATGGAGAGGATTATGAATAGCGTAACTTACAACCCAATTGGGTGTCAATCCAAAGAGAATCAAAAAAGAACTCTCCAAAGCCCTCAAAACCCTAAGATAAACTAACCTAAAATCTATTCTAAACCTTAATATCTGATATTTACAACAAAAATGGTATTTATAGTAATTGGAATTAAATTAGAACAGAAAAGAGAAAATAAAATAAAAGGACAAAATATCTCAGGAAACAGGGGATCGATGCTCGATCGATCGATGCTCAAAATTGAAGCCCACTGTCTCCCCATGATGGCTGAAAATGAAGGATCGATCGATCGACCCCTTTGGTCGATCAAGCAGGTATCAGCCAAGCTGCTTGCTATTTTGGCTTGTTTGCATTTCTCGTCCGCTGAAATCGCCGTAACTTCTTCGTTCTGAATCAGAATCGTGCACCGTTCATGGCCACGCGAAGCTTACGAGGAGGGATAAAACTTCTATGGATATTTTGGGCCAGTGCCCAAGCTATGAAAAGACTAAATTGCCCTTGAACGGACGATCGCGTACAAAAATCGAGCGAAATGCGTCCGAACTTCACACTTTGCATCCAAATACCTATAAAAGATCAATTAACCCCTACAAAACATGTTAACATAGAACTCCAAGGTTGTCTAGTTAACGAGCATAAATATAGGGAATAAGATACCCGAGGGGGCTAAAATGCGTAGGTTCGAGGGATGAAATACGCAATAGTTGCGTCGTATCACACCCCCTAACTTACACATTGCTAATTCCTAGCAATGAAATAGGATGTAACAAGAACTACAAGCAAACCAAAAGCAGGATAGGTACAAAAGTATGGTATAAAAGCATAAGTCCACTTTCACGGGCGATTCGATTGCATTTAGCGTATGCAATAAGTCGTTAAACCCCTAGGTCACCCTAGTGGACGAGTGTCATCTCGTGAGGGTTTTCAGGGATGTTACCCACAAACATCACATGGTTTCCTCAAAATATGCCCAAACCAACATGCGACAAGCCCAACAATAATGGAAAGGATTTCATACGCATTATTAACAAATTTAATGAATTCAAACAAAAGTCCAAATCATTAACATTATAGAATGCACCTCATAGAATTGAAACCTTAAAATGTGGTAGGGGGAGCGAGCACATGCAAAGTGTGATTTAGCAAAAACTTAAATAAATCGGATAAACATTAAAGCAAGCATATATTCAATCCTCACAGGAATTACACTCATCAAGCAAATTCACTTGAAACAGGGAGGTAACACACGAAACATGCGGGCATAAAGAGTAAATGGAAATGGAAACTAGGTCGCACACATGTCACAAATGAAGAACGCTATATATAAACTGAAAAATTATAATCTCAATGAAAGGTACCGCAGATTAAAAGAGGCAAAATGTATTTTCACAGATTATCAAAACTATTATAACTTTTGAATTACATCAACCTAAGATTACATAGGACTTTAATAGGGTTATAATGTAGGTTTGGCTAAGGTACGAAATGAAGGATTGTATGTACGAATTCAAAGTGTTCAGAATGAAAACTCAGGATAATGAGAAAATGCGGGCAATATCAAAATCGCAAAACAAGTTCCAAACAAGCATTGGATATAACAATTGGAGAGTAATCAAAGTGATGAAATACGCAATATTTGCATCGTATCAAACATCTCGAGGATTTTGTTACGGGGCTGCCGACGTCACAGCGAGTTCATGATTCCATTTAAGTGATAGTGGATCGGCTGACTAAGGTAACCCATTTCTTTCCAGTTCATACCGACTATGAGACGATGAAGCATGCATAGCTATTCATTTTAGAGATTGTTAAGTTGCACGGAGTACCAATTAACATTATGTCTAACAGAGATAAGATTTTCATGTCCCATTTCTGGCTCATCTTTCAGGAGGCCATGGGTACAGACTTGAGGTTGAGTACGGCTTATCACCCACAAAGAGACGGAGAGACTGAGAGGGTGAATCAAATGTTAGAGGACATGTTGAGGATGTGCATCCTAGATATTGGGGGAGGTTGGGAGCGATAACTTCCATTGGTAGAGTTTGCGTATAATAATTCTTACCAATTTACTATTGGCATGGCACCATTAGAGGCATTATATGGGGGACCTTATCGTTTGACCGCCTAATGGCTAGAGGTGGGGGACAACAAGTTATTAGGACCCGGGATGATACAGGAGACTACGGCCAAGATCGAGCTAATTCGAGGACATATCTGGATAGCTCGGGATAGGCAGAAGTGTTATATTGACGCGGACCATAGGCATGCCGAGTTAGAGGTTGGTGACCAGGTTTTAATACGGGTGTCTTCTATGAAGGGTATCCTGAGGTTCGGCAAGAGAGGTAAACTAGCATCGAGGTATGAGGGAACATTTCTAGTGATTGAGAGATTTGGATCAGTGGCCTACAGATTGGGTCTATTGGAGCATCTTCAGCGGATACACGACGTGTTCTATGTGTCATCGCTGAAGAAATATCAGAGGAGAGAGAGGACTTTTTGGAATGTTCAACTTGAGGAGATTGATTTGCATCCAAATGTCTCGTATGAGGAGAGACTCGTGGCTATTCTGGATCATAGTGAGCGTAAGTTACGGTACCCCCAAGTTGGTGCGAGTTCAGTGAGGAGACCACAATACTGATGAGTCAACATGGGAGGAGGGAGGATGATATGTGAGAGCAGTATCCAGAGTTATTCACCGCTGGTACGTCCTAATTTTAGGGAAGAAATTACTTTGTAAGGGGGAGTATGTAATACTCTATATTTCTATGTATTAGAAATTTAATTAATTTAAAAAATTAATTGGGAAAATACATTTTAGTACAATTACATATGTGTCGTAATTTCATGTGATTAAATAATAAATGTGAGGTTATATATTAATTGAGAGATGGATACTAATAAATATTATGAAATGAAATTTATTAAGTGTGAATAGTAAATAAATGACGATTATTGAATTACATCATAGCGAGTGATATGGGCGTATTTGTTTATATCTCAACCGGGAGTCGCGTGTAGACTAAATTGAGTTTGAGAGAGTAAATATATTTTAAGTGACTCGTATGATAATTTAGATGTCACGAATGATTTTGAACAGTGTACCCGGGGGTATTATTTGGGTCCCGAATTAATTTTTTGGCCAAATCGGCACCTATCGAGGGCATTTCGATCATTTTACATAAGGAGGTTTAGAGACCTACGAAATTTACAACCCTATATCAGATATTAGATAGAAGGGGTTATGGTTAACAATGTTAAAAACACAGAGAGAACATTAGAGAAGAAGATGAGAAGAATTTTGGAGCTTTTGAGGAGAATTTTGAATCCCTTCACCTTGTTCTTGCAACACAATCTATTGGGGAGAGAGGATTGGAAGAGAAGAACACAAATCCATCATCAACATCACGAAATCAGACCACGTCTATTAAGGCAAGTGTTTATATACAAGCCTTTTGATGTTATAATACCCATCTATCGGGTTTTCAATATGGATTGGATTAAATCAATGATTCTTGGAAGAAAAGAAAGATTTTAATGCATGTTTGGGTAGGAATTACATGTAGTACGAATAAACATATGTAGAGGACAATAAAATAGAAGGTAGGTATTCATATTCACGAATTAATTCTAGGTTCTTGATGAACAAACTTGAAGAACACATAAACTAGGGTTTCTAAGGGGGTTTTAAGGATAATTTGATCTTGAATTCAAATCGTGATGTATTGATGATAATTTTACTTTAAAAATCACCCTAATGCATGTAGAAAGGGTTAGGGATAGTTGGTCTCAAGTTTGGTGAAGAATCATGTAAGTTATGTGGGTGTTAATGGTGAAAAACGCAAGTTCATAAGGAAGAAGACGAAATCCAGAGCGTTGAACCGGTTCAGTTTCCCCAGAAAATCATCAAAGTTCATTTTTAACCCTAGAACTCCTCAATGGTTGTCGTGAAAGCATTTAGCACATTGTTAAAATATAATAAGGGATTTATAATATTGCAGTGGGCCTAGGTTAGGGTAGTGATTTAGTCTTATTGAGTGGATTAGTACAATAATTATATGGGATGAAATGATGTCGTAAATTATCAGAGAGAAAGATAATGAATTACAAGAATTTCAATTGAATTAATAAGTAAACCAGTGGGTTAAGAGAGAGTTAACTACTGAAATTAACGAAGGGGTAACCAGGACCCTTAGAGTTGTGTGAATAATCGAATAACTACGATAGTGAGGTAAATCGTAAAGTAGGATGTACGGTGAGTATTCGAGAGAAATATACCACGTACAAGTATGAATAATTAGGTTGTGTGTATATCTACTTATTTAATTATAGGTGGAATGAATACCTATTACATACGTATTTGATACGTTCGATAAGGCATTCCAAACCAAGTTCGATGAGACATTCCGAACCAAGTTCGATGAGACATTCCGAACCAAGTTTGATGAGACATTCCGAACAAAGTTCGAGGGGACATTCCGAACTAATAGTCCTTAATATGTGATACGGGGACATTATAGAAAAGTATGCGCTTATAGTAATATATTGTGTGTGAAATATATACCGTGCAAATAATTTACTTGTGTGGAATAGTAGACCATTAGATGATATGTATCTGAGTAGCAAATTAAGTATAGAGACTTAATTAAATTATAAAAAGATGGTATGTGGGAAATGTTACTTATAATGATTATAACATATGGGAAATGTTAAGCCAATTAGCGTATTGTATGGATGGTACGGGACTTAGAAGTGTCAATAGTTCGGTTATATACTTATGTCTAGTTAGCTTGGGTAGTATGGCTAGGTGGGCTAAGTAGAAACGTTAGGCATGTATAATAGTTAAAAGGTGAGGAAAACTCAAGAGAGTGTACGGTAACCTAACATGTGTAATCAATAACTGATTTTTGAGATGTTAGAAAATCTTGATAAATATTTTCAAAATGTTTTGAGTTCTAAATCCTTGCTATAAAATATTTTTAAAAACCTTTTAGGTGTCCAGCCACAGGGGCGCTAGACTTGATATTCTGTTCCAGGGAGACGCAGCTGCGACACGGGTGGATGTTCGCAGGACTTTGATTTGATGCTTCCATATCTAATCTGATCTAGTGTAGGATTTAAATTTAGTATTTTATTAAAGACATGTAGTCCTCAGTACTATATCAATTTCAGTTTAAATATTAGTTCATTTTCATTTTTGGATTATCAGTTGGTTTTGGATTTTTATGCTCGATCATTATATCGGCATGGCATTTAATTCTGATATCTTATTATGGTTTGGATTCAATCTGTTGTGGATGGTTTAAGTTAGTTTGTTTATGTTTATTAATTGTTGTATTTATTGCTAGATAAAATTTGACAGCGGCTTAATTAACTGATAGGTGATTAGTAACTAATTTGGTTTTCGACAATGATGCTAAGAATGATCCATGTTGTAAATCTTATTTTAATTTAATAAAGGCATGATCACCCGGTATTTAATTAGGTAGGGTTTCACAAAGGGATACTTATTTTTTACTGTCACCTTGTTCAACACATGGTAATCAATGCACAACCGTAGTTAACGATCCCTATTTTCATAAAGACGAATGGAGATCCCCATGGCAACGTGTTATGCTGAATGAATACCTGCTCCAAATGTTACTTAATTTTCTCTCGTATCTTTATCATATCCAAAGGATCGATCTGATAAGGTTCTTTGGCAATCATATTAGTCTCACAAAATAAATATATTGAGATGGAATCAACCCTGGAACCTTCACAAATACATCGATGAAATCATGAATAATCAGTATTGAGTCTAAAGGCATAATTGTCCCCTCCTGAGTCTTATCACCCTAGGCATAACCACTATATACATATCCTGGCCCAATATTGTGAAAAGAATTACTCGATCCCTAAAGTTTACGTGAGCCTCGTATCAAACCAACTTGTACATACCAAAGGTAACATCATAAAAGTGGATATTTAAAACCCAATAGTCAGCCAAAAATGCAAACCCAAAGGAACAAATATATATAAATCCTTATCACAACGTCTGGGAAACAAACTTGAAGTCTCTAAAAAACTACATGATATAAAAGATAGTAGAGCCGGTGTTAAATAAAGCTCTAGCAAGGGTGCCATAAACGTAAAACATATCTTTCACTACCTAGACTTACCCCTTTCTCTTCTATTAGGGTTGTGGAATCTGGTAAACTCCTCATACTGAGGTTAGGGTTGCTATTGTGTGGCTGGAGTTGTTGGAAGTGACACTATCAGTTGGGATATCAGCGCTGAAAGCTGCTAAGGATGATACTGGTGCTACTGCGATTATTGGGGACTGAAAACCTATTAATCCTAATGAACTTATCCCTGATATTGGCTCTATTGGCTCGAACTCTATTGCTCCTGCATCCCTACATCAGGATAAAGTTGGGATCTATGTACCCTGCCATTAAACATGAAAGAAACTCCTAGAAATGGGCTAAAGGTACCCCCTACTACCTCAGATGCTTTTATTACTGCTACCCTTATCCTCCTTAAAGGGGACCTATAACTGTTATAGGGGTCTTTACTGCCTTGACCTAAAAATCCTCCAAAGCTCTTGGCCAGCTAGCCTGAAATCCTCTCATGTCTTATATTTTTATCCTTTCCTTGGGGAAACCAAACTGGCCCATCTTCTCTAACATTTTCTTATAATCTTGACGATCCTAGAAATGCATCAATATGGCATCCACCACATGGGCATGTGTGGAAGATGTTGGGTTCTCTATATAATCAACTAATTGATATGCCTTGTCAATCCCTGAATGAAGCACTCCATCTTCTTATGATCCGTACTTACCTCCTTTGGTGCAAATATAGACAACATCGTGAAATCACTCTCATACTCGGCCATGGTACGAGATCCCTATTTCAATGAAATAAAATCCCTCATCTTTTAATCCCACGATGAGAAAGGGATGTATATTTCCTCACACCTCACTATAGACTACTCACATGTAAGACTCTCTCTCTTTGAACTAAAGTGGTTACACAATCCCACAACTGGATTGAATCCATAGTAAGGTGCAAAGTCAACAATAGATACCTATACACATCAATGCTATCCAATAATCTCAAGTGATGTTCAATATCATATCGTTATTGATATGCCATTATCGGGTCCAATGAACCAGGAAAGGTAGGTGGGTTGTTCTTCATTAAAGAACCCCTCACCTTATCCCAAGTCGAATCCTGAACCATCGATGGATCAATCACTTCCTAGTAGAGGTGTTCACGGTCTGGTCAGATCCGATTTTGGTCCTTTTTTAGGGTCAGATCGAATTAATTGATCCTCTAAAAGTTAGGATCGGGACCGGACTGGACCATCGGGCTCGATCCTATTTTTTTCGGCTCGATCTCATTTTTTTCCAAACAACAAACAGTTTTTATAATCACAAAAAGAAAAAACAGATTAATAAGTGGGATAAAAAAATAAAAAAAAAAATCAAATTTGAGATTAGAGGTTTGAACTGACTTAAGATTTTAACTAAGTAGTAATAGTGATAAAAAAATTGAGCTACGAAGATTACACTATAACAATCAGATTTGAGATTTGAATTGATTCAGATTCACAACATATTAATAAATTAAACACACTATTTTAAAACAAAACTCAACGACTAACCATGGATTTAAATAAATCTCAGCTGTAAACATAAAGATCTACATAAATGTGAAATACTAACCCTATACAGATTTATATCTTGGATAAATAAGTAGAGTTTAAAAGTGATATATATATATATATATATAATTGATATTCTCAAAGCCTATGACACTGTCAATTGGGACTTATTGTTTGATTTACTAATCCATGTTGGTTTCCCAACCAAGGTCATCGGTTGGATTATGAAGTGTGTGTCTACTCCCGGGTTCTCTATAAGCCTTGATGAGGAGATTAGTGGTTTCTTTAAGGGAGGTAAGGGACTTACACAAAGGGACTCTCTTTCCTCCTACCTTTTCCTCCTATTGATGGAGGTTTTCACTGGGATTATCAATAATGCCACTTCTACCAATCAATTCACATACCATCCAAAGTGTAAGGAAGTTGCTATGAGCTAACTTAGTTTTGCTGATGACTTGATCCTTTTTATCGGTGGTGATGTTGTATCTTGTAGCATTATCGAGAAGGCCATCACTGACTTCAACTCTCTTTCTGGTCTAAATGTCAACCCTAAGAATAGTCACTTATACACTATTGGTATCACTGATGATGGTATTGAGGAGCTCAAGACCATCCTTCGCATCCAATATAGGTTCCCTCCTGTTAAGTATCTTGGGGTGCCTCTCATCACCACAAGACTAAAAAAGGAAGCCTGTAATACTCTTATTGACAAAATTACTTTGAGAATTAAGTGTTGGACTAACAAATGTCTTAGTTATGTAGGAAGGTTATTACTTAGCAAGTCAGTTGTCTTCAACATACAGGTGTACTGGGATAGCATCTTTATCTTGCCTAAAAGTTTCATCAAGAAGATTGAGCAAATTATGAGGAATTACTTATGGAATAGGGATGTTTCAAAAAACACTGGGGAAAAAGTGGCATGGGAGTACCTTTGTTCAACCTATGAAGAAGGTGGCCTTATTATCAAGAGCCTTGAGACCTGGAACAAAACAGTTATAGCCAAGCACCTCTGGAACCTATGTAGTAAATAAAACAGCTTGTGGA
Organism: Sambucus nigra; assembly: GCA_949130495.1. Classification (NCBI taxonomy): domain Eukaryota; kingdom Viridiplantae; phylum Streptophyta; class Magnoliopsida; order Dipsacales; family Adoxaceae; genus Sambucus; species Sambucus nigra. The sequence goes on along the minus strand of OX422212.1, from coordinate 56,921,726 downwards.
TGAAGTGGTGCCATATTTACAAGATCAAATGGAGGAGCCTTTGGGCTTTGAACATTCCTAATAATGCCTCATGGAGTTAGAGCAATATTCTCAAGTTGAGGGAGATATTTAGACCTCATATTAAAACCTGCATTGGTAATGGTACCCAAAATTTTATGTGGTTTCACCTATGGTGTACTAATGTCCCTCTCCATCCCCTATATGGGGATAGTATTATCTATGACTCAGTTAGCAACCTGAAGGAAAAATTTTCTGATTTTATCCACACCTGTGTTTGAAGGTGGCCTTCTATAGTGACTTGGGAGCTGAATAAGATCAAGAATGCTAACTTGCCTCCTATTAGTGAGCATGATACTGATAAAGTGCAATAGCAGGCCAACTATAATGGCCAATTTACTATTTCCTCTGCCTGGAAGCTATTGCCCCCCTCTTTTCCTAATGTTTCATAGAGCAATTTAATTTGGAGTAGGTTGTGTATTCCTAAGTGCTCTCTCAATGTTTGTTTGGTCTGCAGGAAGGCAATCAACACTAAAGTAAAACTCCACTCATGGGGAATTACTGACAATGATCTTTGTGGTGTTTGTGGGAATGATCAGGAGTCCTATAACCACATGTTCGCACAATGCAGGATTATCAAAGAAGTTTAAAAGGTAGTCTTCCTTAGGAATCAATGATACAGAGAGGAGCATATCTGGGATATAGAGCTGCAGATGGACATAACCAATCACAGTACGAAGAGCTTCATCAACAAAGTCAGATATCTTTCCTTCACTATTACTATCTATTACATTTGGATGGAAAGGAATGCTAGAGTGTTGGGGACATTTAAAACATAGTCAAAGCTAAAGTCCTAACATGGAAAAAATTAAGGATAACCTATGTAATTTGGATGGCTTGTATGTATTGGAATATCCTAAATATTTGCTTATTTAGGCCTTGTTTTGCTGGTTTGATTATGGCCTATTTCGTCCTGTTGAACTGTTTTGCCTTTGGGGTATGCCCCTAGGTTTTGTTTTGAGGAATTTTCCTCTCTTGTGTCTCTTTTGTTCATATATACATTTAATTTCCTAAACATACTCGCACACACACACACACACACACACACACATATATATATATATATATATATATATATATATATATATATATATATATATATATATATATATATATATATATATATATATATAGAGAGAGAGAGAGAGAGAGAGAGAGAGAGAGGGGTATTAAGATGAGATATAGAGTTACGTATATGAAAAATACCTAGAGAATCAAGCAAATATCCATCACAATGATACTACAAACCATCTTAGACTGTAACTCCATCACCGTCGCTTGGATAGGGGGAGATAAATAAGGGTAGTGTTATGTTTCATCCAAGTATTTGATGAGAGATAATGGGGGACTTAAGACTTGATAGGAAAGAGTGTGGATATTAGGGATATGAGGTTAAAGTAATAGAGTTGGGTTATATAAAAAGAGTTGCTTTATGCGTATAAACATATTGGGTCAGTCCGATTTCGGTCTTATTTTGATTAATACAATTTATTTTTATAAGACCGGGATCAGGACCAAAAAATCGAACCGAACCGGTTCAAAATAGATAATTTTTTGGTCTGATCCGATCTTGGGTTTATACACTGGTTCAAAATATATATACTACCACATATTTCAATTAGGTTTGCTCACTACCTATAATCAATATACTCAACCATACGCGGTACATATCGCCCAAGTCCTACATATCATTAATCATTTCATTTTATTCTCAATTGTTGCCCTATCATAATTACTTATCGACCCTAAAAGTGTTTCCCTTTTATTATATGTAAATTCAGTAGGCATACCCTCACCATTATACTGGTCTAAGTCTTTCTTGAGTCTCCTAATACCTCACTTGACGTAAGCATGATTTCTATTTAGTTTTATGACCCCATTATTACTCGGATATATCTCGTTATAAAATCTCATTTACTAAGACTTACTTAGACCCTACTGGTCCTCTCCATGACCCATTATCATCTATAATTAATTTCCAAGGTTCCTACACATTTTGGTCGAAGTAATCAAAAAGGGGAAAAACATTTGATTTCTAGGAGGGGTCAATCGATCGATGAACAGGGGTCGATCGATCGATCGACCAGATATTGCCCAATTTTTGCAATTTCAACCTACGGGTTTCCTCCATAAAACTCAACCAAATCAGCATTAGTGAGTCCCAAACTCCCAACCAAACATAAGGATCATTATATAAACAACACTTGACAATTTCTAATGAAAAGTTTCTATTAAATCATTAAGAATTATCATAAAATGGGTTAATTTCAAGAAACTATCCTCTGACCCTAGTTTATTTAATTTTTCTCAATAACTCATTTAGTTTCCAGATTTCTAACTCTACTGTCATCAAATTTCGTGGTTAATAACCCATATACACCAAGATATTCATCCCAACATGATTTCTACTCCGAATCGAAATAACAATCTCCCAAAAATAATATATATTCATGAGAGTTAAATTAATTAATTCATAAACTAGCATGGGTGTGGTATCAACCAAATAATAGCAAGTTAGAATACTTGCCTCAGAGATGAAGGTCTGATTCTCAGATGTTGATGGGTATGGCTGCGTCCCTTAATTCCCGATCTACGCGTTGGTGGTGAAATATGGCAAAGGTGGCGTAGTTTGGTGGCTCTCCTCCTTGGAAGGCTTCTCTCTTCTCCCTTCCTTAGCCTCTCTGCAACTCTAGTGTTTCTAACCCTAGAGGACTCTAATTCCCATCAAATATATCCCTCTAATTTTCATCCATAATTAAGCCTAAAATGGGTAATTACCAAAATGCCCGCTCAGGGTGACGGTTAGGCCTAAAAACGCCTCGAGATACAAACTAAACCTCCGAATATACTTTTCTGACTATCTCGACCTTAGCGCACTCTAAATGACCATACAGGAGACTTATATTTTATTCACTTTTATAATAATAAGTTAGTCCCAACACGACACATGCGCGTCCCGACTTAATTTCCATAATTTCCATATTATTCACTCGTGACAATTTAAGTAATAAATTCAATTCTATATATTACTTTACTCATTAAGTAATATTCAATAAATTCCCAATAATTACTAACTCTCGTCGCGCTAGTAAATATTTAAAATAAATTTCGGACGAACATTAAATTAATTCATCTCAATTAAATTTAATAAATCCTTAATCTAAAAGCCATAAAAATATGGGGTATTACATACTCCCCCCCCCCCCCCCCCTCCAATAACGGAATTTCATCCCGAAATTCAGAAAATAAGGTATACGAGGTAAAAATAGGTATCCTCCAGTACTCAAAACCAACTTCAAAGTAAAGCTCGATCACTATAGCCCTGCTTCACAGCAAGCTTCTTTAACACTTTTGATACTTTATCATTCATAGTGTCACGCCGCAATAACGCACCTTAAATTGTACTCCTGTCAAACGACATTCGAATAAGACGAGCCTATACATCATTGGCTCTATTATCTCAATATTATTGGAAGGCTGCACATCACTACGTGTCGACTTCCCGTATTCATCTAAACACAAAACTCCCATCCTGGGAGAAACCATACGAACATCTTACTACTCTTGTCCGTTTTCAAATATCAATTCACGACGACATACTTTTACGACAGTCAAAATCCACCAAAGACCATTTGTGGTTATTCCACTCTAGTCATCGGACTCTAACTCTCGACCAATCCAAAATTTTGGTTGTCTGCTCACCCCTAAACACCCAGAGGAAGAATGGTTCAGGTTCTTCCACACCGAAACCTCAAGAAGCACTTTGTTTACAGCAATTAGGTAGGGCTATTTACACAACTCTACTATTAGGAAATATCGTCTCCCATTTATCGTACTATACTTTATTTACCATCTATATCAGGTTTGGAAATGAAATAATCACAGTGGTCCCAAAATCACATATACAGCTTCATTAGTCCTTAATCACCTTCCGCCTACTTCTCGGGCCATAGGTGATACTACCTGCCCAAAATGAAACGCCATCTCCACTGTTTCCTGAAATCCCATATTGAAGGTGGTGTTTAGGATCTCATCCTGGGTCATAAACTACTGGGCAGGACCACGCACTGGCGCGATCCTTCTTTTGAAAGAAATATTGAGGCACACTATTTAATAGTGTACTCACCCCAAAGGAATAACAAATATTTTCCCTTTTTGTCAACTTGTTCCACCCATTCGAAGGAGCTCGTGACCTTATCTTGAGGTTGGCAATCCATCAAAGAAATTTGCTAACTTGACTTCCCTTTTCCATTACTGGAATTGTTGGCTTGACGCAAAATTTTCTGGTTGATCACCTTACTCCAACCGATTTCTATCTATGAGTGGTGTACGCGGAGACTACTCACTACGTCCCGCTCAACACCGACTTCCACTTATAATGCCTCACATTAAGTAGTACTCAAACTCATTTTCTTCCCTTGGGCATACTAGAAGTTCCGACCCATGCACTTTTCGCTAGGATGTGCAGTTTTGGACTCTTTATACCTTATTGGCATCACCATTCTATTCATACACAAGTCACTCTCAACATTCTACTAGGTAGAACTCTGTTCCAAATTTTCGTAGTAGTTAAATTTTAGTCTTCTCAAGGGATACCCCTTTTAAATGCATCCTGCAGCTTTTCAACCAAGTTCGGGCGTGCTACTCTGATCACACCCGTATATATGGATTATCGTTCTACTCACTCGACGCTTAATCCACTCCACCACTTCCATTTGGTTATATTAGTCCCACAAGCATATATTTCACACATCTATTCCCACGCCCCTTTAACCTGGGCGACTCTGACATCAGCTAACTAGGTTACTCACACCCCTTGTACACCGTGCATACTGGTGTAAACATCACATATGCTTTATACATAACACCTAATTCTTTATTGTCCCTGTATTTACAACGTGGCTATACCACTTGGGCATTCTCAATCACCCCAAAATTGGAAATTCTAAATCCTCCTTACATCATTTCACCCTTCATCTCGTGGTGATAAAAAAAAAATTCAACTTCCTCACCACACAACTGGCTCTACTGGCCTTATATCGTAATTTAACTTTCAACATACAGTTATAACTAAATACTTCTATAACGACCGAGGTACTAGACTCATGGACGAATGTCCAAACATCTCCCTACTTCCAACCTTAAGCTAAGTTTCATGCGTGGGATATCTCGCAAAGCAAAATCCAAACAAAGACCCCCCCCCCCCCGATACACTACTACTTAACATGGTCAGTTATGGAAATCCGTTAGGCCCTCAGTCCATAACATGTACCCCTAATTTCCCATCTCTTTACATGAAAGATATATCTCCTTCCGCAACTACACTTAAATAAGGAACTTCCTCCCAAAGGCACTATCACTCAACATTGGTGGAAATCACATTCCATAAACATCATACACATACAATCGGGACCCTCGAAATCCTGTCCCCAAACATACAACTATGAGTCTTAACGCCCACATCTCTAAAGGAGTGATATAACAATGTTCTCTTCCTATTGCTAAGTCCTGAGCGTTAAACATAATGATGAGCTAAATCTTCTCGCTCAAAGTAAACCCAATATACTTGGAATCATATTCTGAAGTCTCTATAATATATATATATATATATATATATAATTGCGAGCCCGACCCTCACGCAAGTGAGGCATAGCCAAAACAACACCTCATGCCCTAGAGAAGCAACCTCGATAGCCTTGCAATGACTGCCCACTATCATTTTAACTATTACTGTAAAGCCATAACCAGTATAATATCATACTCGTATAACACATTACTAGAACAAGTAGTCTCAATAAAGTATATGCCACTAACAATACACACATTTATCCTCTGCGGATAACACTAAGATAACCCCGCTATACCAAGGAAATCATACACATAATAGTAACGTCGTCGATATACGCACTAAACTCGTCTCACATGCAAATCTCGTCATATTCAAAATGTAGTGATTTGCTCGTGTCACACAAAATACACCTCATCCCCTAAGGATAAAACTCATACTTCTACTTTGCCAATCGACCTAGATGCTCAAATGGTTTCCCGGATGCAACATGCCTGTCCAAACCAAATCGAAAACTACATTAACCATTGCCCTTGCAAGCACCATATATTTGTCCCTTTACTCGTTTCGGGAAAAAATTAACGCATGTGGTTTACTCTCCGCAAAGTACCTCAACATATAATCCACTTATCTCCTATCATACTGATCATGTTAGGGTTGTCCTTCTCTCGAACTTTGGCAGTCTCGATCCAGATGGCCACCCCTGTTACTCCCTTAGCTTTATTGGCCCTAAGGAACATGCTACTGGCTTTAATAGCCCTTACTGAATTCACCATCGCTTGGTAAGAATTCAGCTATCCGCAACATTTAGATGGGTCCCCTGATGGGTCTCCCCCTTGTGCTGTTTTACTAACACCATTTCGCCCAGTCTTATTCCCTGACTAAATTCTTCGATTCTTTTAGCTTCCCACACAAAGAAGCGTTAACATCTCCATTGACAAAGTGCGATATTATCTCCAACTAGATCGATCGTCCAGTAGAATTCCCTTTAAGTGTTGTTAACATTTCTTACGAGTCGGTCTCCCACTTGAAAACCTCTTCTCCATTTGTATCTACTTCCTATGATACAAGATTCACAAAAAAAAAATTATTCATTTTCATAAATGGACCTCTATCTGGCCTACTGTGATGGGTTCAGAACAACGTTCACATCTTATCTTTAACATCTGTTGAAGGAACTTGTGATCATACTGTACCTAATATCCTTCCATTTACATAAAATTCTACTTCTAAATGTGGTGGTTGACTCCCACCATTGTAACTTTGTTCCGATGAGCCAAGAAAATTTGTACCCCAAATTTTCACTTTCGGTTAGCCATACTCCGCCATATGCCCAAACCTTCGAATATTTTACCTCCGTTAGCTAACACACACAATCTCCGCATTTCTAGAATTTCCATCGAGGGTTCTCTTCAATGTTTTTTATGACTCTCTCCCAATCCAATCACGTCGGGTGAGTTTAAATTTTTCACCACTTTTTACTATAACCATCCTTTAAAATCATATGTTGTGCCCTAGCTTTCTTTACCTCCATGTCTTCCCGTGCCATAGTAGGGGTGACCTCAACTATGGTCATTACTATTAAAGATACCCTATAACCTCAACCGAGTTCTGCCTCTTGTTGTCCGTCCAATGGCCCTTGCCTTCCATACTTCATTGTTCGGCACATGAACACACCCGAATGCAAATAAGAGTTACTAATATATACGTTATAGCAGGAGAATGGAATCTCAACAAATAAATCAACAATCCTAAACATAGGGCTCTATATAAAAAAACTACGCTTGAAACATTATGACCCGAACAGATCCTAAAGGACACTAGAACCTGATGCTCTGATACCATACCACCTGTAACACCCCCGCTTAATTAAATACCGGGTGATCTGTCCTTTATTAAATTAAAAATCAAGGTGAACGGTGTGGTTCATTCTTAGCATCGTTGTCGAAAACCATTTTTCCATTTTAATCACCCTAAATAATTAAGCTAAGTGTCAAAACAATTTTAACCTTACTTTATTTATTAAATCGCATTATCAAAACCTTTTTAAATATAAACCAGATTATGAATATCACAAACGATAAAGATGATAATCATCCAAAAGAGCATGCCAACTATTTTACTCAAATCCAAATAAATAACCACAACTACTGATAATGTAATAAATAAAAATAATCCCAAGTGCAAACAGAATAATAAAGTAACGGAAGCGTATGAAATCCCTATCAAGTCTAAACAAGAGTGTGGAGATGGGCGACACATGCCCTAACTAAATGAACTAAATAGAAATCCGAGGAGTAAAAGAAGAAGCGTCTAATGCAAAGACCTGTAACTCCCACACAAGCTGCAGCACGTCCAGTCCAATGATTCTACGCCTGACGCCTATGTGGCTGGGCACCTGTAATATATAAATATATATAAAAGAGAGAAAATGACAAGAAACGGGTCAAAGCCCAAGTGTAAAACAGTTTCAAAAAATGGTTTAGCAAGTATTTTAAAATGCTTACTAGCTGATATGACAACCATGATAGTACACGACACTCTCATGAGAATTCTCACCTCATCTAGTGTGCATGCCTACCGTACTACTAAAATGATTCATAATCCTATTTAAATTATTTCCCATAAATTCTGATTCGTGAGGTCATATGATTTTAGTCTAGATATCAATATCTTAAAGATTATTTACGTCGATTATGTATTTATCAATAATGTTATGAGGTTCCCAAACACTTACTATAATTTGGAGCATTTATTCGATATTTATCTACTTACACGCACAGTAGAAGAATTTCATATATATGTATATTTATTAATCGCTTATATAATATATATACTAATAGGCACCCCACATAAAATCTATGGTGCGAGCATACTCTGCTATCAAGTCCCCATATCTCTCGTACAAAGGGAAATACTAGTTCGGAATCACTCTCGAACTGTATTAACATAATACACACAAAATGGAGGCAAAGCATAGTACCAAGTCACTAAGAGGTCAGCACATACCCTCATGTCTCTTAGGACCGTCTGGTAATCATTCTAAGATATGCTATACCAAGGAATCCTATGTTCTAGGATACGAGTCAATATCCCCCATAAAGGTCCCATCGAGATAAGACTATCCCGGCGCGGCAACCTCCGTGATAACAAGTAGCGCGGGTATGATTATACACACACACACACACACACACACACACACACATATATATATATATATATATACTACCACATATTTCAATTAGTTTTTCTCACTACCTATAATCAATATACTCAACCATACGCGGTACATATCGCCCATGTCCTACGTATAATTAATCATTTCATTTTATTCTCAATTGTCGCCCTATCATAATTACTTCTCGACCCTGGAAGTGTTTCCCTTTTATTATATGTAAATTCAGTAGGCATACCCTCACCATTATACTGGCCTAAGTCTTTCTTGAGTCTCCCAATACCTCACTTGACGTAAGCATGATTTCTATTAAGTTCTATGACCCCGTTATTACTCGGATATATCTCGTTATAAAATCTCATTTACCAAGATTTACTTAGACCCTATTGGTCCTCTCCATGACCCATTATCATCTATAATTAATTTCCAAGGTTCCTATGCATTTTGGCCGAAGTAATCAAAAAAGGGAAAAATATCCGATTTCCAGGAGAGGTCGATCGATCGATGAACAGGGGTCGATCGATCAATCGATCGAATAGATATTGCCCAGTTTCTGCAATTTCAACCTACCAGTTTCTTCCATAAAACTCAACCAAATCGACATTAGTGAGTCCCAAACTCCCAACTAAACATAATGATAAACAACACTGGACAATTTCTAACGAAAAGTTTCCATTAAATCATTAGGAATTATCATCAAATGGGTTAATTTCAAGAAATTATCCTCTAACCCTACTTTATTTAACTTTTATCAAGAACTCACTTAGTTTCTAGATTTCTAACTCTACTGTCATCAAATTTCGTGGTCAATAATCCATATACACCAAGATATTCATCCCAACATGATTTCTACTCCGAATCGAAATAACAATCTCCCAAAAACAATATATATTCATGAGAGTTAAATTAATTAATTCATAAACTAGCATGGGTGTGATATCAACCAAATAATAGCAAGTTAGAATACTTGAATCAGAGATGAAGGTCTGATTCTCAGATGTTGATGGGTATGGTTGCGTCCCTTAATTCCCGATCTACGCATTAGTGGTGAAATACGACAAAGGTGGCGTAGTTTGGTGGCTCTCCTCCTTGGAAGGCTTCTCTCTTCTCTCTTCCTTAGCCTCTTTGCAACTCTAGTGTTTCTAACCCTAGAGGACTCTAATTCGTATCAGATATAGCCCTCTAATTTTCGTCCATAATTAAGCCTAAAAATGGGTAATTACCAAAATGCCATCTCGGGGTGTCGGTTAGGGCTAAAAACGCCTCGTGGTCCAAACTAAACCCCTGGGTATACTTTTCTGACTATCTCGACCTTTCCGGACATGCTGGCACACTCTAAATAACCATATAGGCAACTTATATTTTATTCACTTTTATAATAATAATTTAGTCCCGACACGACACATGCACATCCCGACTTAATTTTCGTAATTGCCATATTATTCACTCGTGACAATTTTAATAAATTCAATTATATATATTACTTTACTCATTAAGTAATATTTAACAAATTCCTAATAATTATTGACTCTCATCACGCTAGTAAATATTTAAAATAAATTTTAGATTAACATTAAATTAATTAAAGTCAATTAAATTTAATAAATCCCCAATTTAAAAGCCATAAAAATATGGGGTATTATAGTTATCGCCTTATTTTATTTTGAATAAAAATGGAGTTGTCAGTTTATTTTACTAAAAATAGACAAATGTGGGTGTAGGACTTCATAGATACCTTGGGATGGAAAGTGATATGCATGTTAATCAAAAAGTCAAAGGTCCTGGGACTGGTCCTGGGTTACGAATTCGAAAGGTGTTAGAACCCGCTTCACCCTTTTGGTCTCAAATGTAGATATAAAGTATGTGTGTTAGCATGGTACGGAGTAAAAGAAACAATAAATATAAAAATAGTCAATATGTAAGTAAGTTGTGGAGTTCAGTGAGGGATGTGTGTGTAGGTAATATATACAATGGATAAATATGTAAAAAGTAAAAAAATTTCACTCGAACGATAGTCCGAGTGAGTCTATGTACTTGAATGGAGTGATTTAAAGTCCACGTAGTTTCTGAATGAGTCAAGAGTTATTTCACCTCATATAGAGGCTCAATGTGAGAGATCTAGTCTTTCTTTGATCATTTGAGATGTTTTCAGAGTGAAATAGACAGATCTAAAAATTTATATGTTTTGAGTTCATGGATGAACTTGGATAAGATTGTTCACTCATAAAACTTCTTGATGATGAAATAATAACCAAACTTCTTACATTAAGATCAAAATAGTAGATAAAATCCCTGGATCTAACAATCCTCTGGCCTACATGAGAACATTCATGATTTTGAAGCATTTTTGTTTAGTTTTGAGAAAATGGATGAATATATACATGTTTTGACTTGAGTTTTAGAGACTGGTCTTCTCTAATACTCCTACATATCCACTATAGGCAGAATCAAAGTCAATGTTCTTTGGACATGACATTTAGGGAAAGATCAGGCTTTACATGACAAAGAAACACAAATAAATTAGCTTGGGTGGTGTTGTAGCACAACACCACCTTTTGTATCAAAACTTCAAAATAAAAGGGTGAGATCATGTGCCTACAAAGTTACACAAACTTTTTTTCATTTTGGCAGTGTTTCAGCTTAGGATTGACCTTTTTAGAATAGATCTAAGGATATTTTTTAAGAAAAAGTACTTTAAAGAAGAATAAAGTAAGAAGATGGGTTTTTTTGATTATTTTTAGACTTGGATGATGAAATAGAAATTAGGGCTAGAAGTTAAAACACTAAATTTAAACATAAAGAGGGTTTTGATGAAAAATGGAGAGAGTTTTAAGGCTTTTGGGAAATCAAATGCTCTTTGACAAAACACTCTGCATTTAAGAGGGAAATGTTATTACCTCTAGTTGGTAGGTGAAGGCCTCTTTTTATAGGAAAAATTCTCGGGATCGTGACCCATCAACCAAGGGTACTATTTACGCATGATCGATTGGTTAAGTGTGTTTCACCCTTGGCCCTTAGGCCAATTCTGTACTGGTTTGATTTTGTTGGTTAATTTTGTGGGTTGTTTTAGGTATTTGGAGGCTTAGGAATGTGCTTATGAGCTCGGGCTAACCTTTAGTCCTTTGGAAGTCCAATGTAGGTGTGGATACCTTTATGGATTATAATGGGGTGTCTACAGAGACCCTCAATGGTGGAGTTCATTTTGGATGAATGATGTTAGAAAGAGAGACACCCGTTATGCGACTATTAGGGATTATCTTTGCCTCTGATGGGGTTTTTTGGGTTACTCCTTATGGAGAGTGTGTTTAATTATCGCGAAGGTCTGCGATTCTCGCCTATAAATGCCTTAAAGATGATGAAGACATAATACTTAACGTCCACATGGAGTGAGGTCAAATATTAGGTTTTTTAGACAAAACGTTCATCTAAGACAAGGTGTTTGTCGATACACCGAATCGTTAAGTGTTTGCTTGGTACAAGTTGTTAGTTGATATACCGAGTTGTTTAGGAAGGTGTCCACTAAGGACAAGGTGTTTGTCGATACACCAAATCATTTGGGAAGATGTCCCCTAGGGACAAGGTGTTTGACGATACGTTGAATCATCTAGGAAAGTGTTCAATTGGTACAAGGTGTTTATCGATACATCGAATCATTCGAAAAATGTCCCATTGGAACAAGGTGTTTGTCCATACACCAAATCATTAGGAAGGCGTCCGCTTGGGAGAAGGAGTTTCTCGATAAACCGAATCATTTAGGAAGTTGTTCATTTGGGACAAGGTGTTAGTCAATACACTAAATAGTTTAGGAAGGTGTAGCTTGTGACAAGGCGTTAATCAATACAACAAATCATTTAGGAAGGTGTTAGCTTTGGACAAGGTGTTTGGGAGTACTTGCTCTTGCTATGGGAGAAAGTAAAGGATGTTGTTGTCTTCAGAGAGACTGGTCTTCACTGGATTTTTATATTGACTCTTCCTGGATCCATGGATGTTCGTGCAACTGCATTTGGTGTTACTTTCGCTAAGATATCGATCCCTCATATCAAAAAAGGTCATGGCAACGTCATGTTATAGAGTTCTCTCGGGGTTAAATGTTGTAAGTTCGCGCATCGTTCGCATTTTGTCCATCTTTGGAATTATTTTCTATAGTCGTGTTGAAGAGTACTCCAATAATATCCTTGACGAATAATATTTTTCTATAGCATGCACGTGGGGGGTCATATTGATAACTTAGCTTTTGCGTATTTGTCGTTGAAAGCCAAGTTAGTCAAAATCCTCAAATACCTACAACATATAACAATCTAAAGTGTAGAGGTAAGTAAGGGTATCAATCCACTTTCAAGGGTGTAATCTAGAGACAAATTCAAATGTAATTCACTTTTTATTTTCTTTTTGTGCTTTTCCACTTTTCTACTTTTTTCAGCTTTTTCAATATTAAAACAATAGGGTGAGGTGATGATTTAAACTAATATAAAATAAACTAAATGTAATATGATAAAAACTAACTATAAAGTTACTAAAATGAAAACAAAGTCTAACACTAAAATAAGAGATAAAGTGAGGTACATAATTGTGAGAACAATCAAGGAATGGGATTACACCACAAATTTTAGTTATTCTAATTAATTAATTTAATTATTTGAATTCTCCCAAATTAATATCAAAATTACAAACAAACTTTCGTTGCGAGTGTAATTATAATATTAATCTTTTAGAAAATTATGTTTAACACCCCACAACTCTAGAAAAATAGATCTACACTCCTTTTAATTAATCAACCGCTAGGATCGATTGATTAAAATTTATGTAAATCTTAGAAAATAAATTTAGAGTTGAAATTCAAGTTATAATACCCCACTTAAGAAACCCCTATCTCTAGTTTGAATCTAAAATGGGTATTATAATTTGAATTTCGATTTTATCTCGAAAATCATTTACCCTCTCTCGGGGCGTAAATATAAGGGTGAGTGATCAAAATTAACATTCAAAGGGATTTTTCAAGTAACTAAACTAATTAAAATAAAATAACATCAAATAAGGAGGGTAAGAGGACAAATCTTCAAACAAGTCTCCTTGATTTGCAAAATTGGACTCTAATCCTCCATTGAAATTGAGCAACATCCATTCAAATTGAGCTTTCCACAATATTCAATTACGTACAAACACTCATTTGAATCACTCAACAATTAATTTCTCACAAATATCTGAAAAAAATAAAAACAAAAATATTTACAAAAATATTCTACCTAATTTATTTTCTAGTCTAACCAATCTCTCTCTCTAGAATTTTCTTCCTCTATTTGATGATGAGTCCCAAATGGTGTCTTGAGTCTTCTTTTATAGTAGGCACATGGAGCAAAGGGGTATATTGGGTATATGGCTAGGGGGTGCATGTGGATATGGTGTGAGGTCATGTGAATGAGGGGTGAGGAAAAGTGGATAGGAATAAAAATCTGATTTAGTTATTGGGGGTATTTGGGTAAAAGGGTTTATGGGATAAAACACATGTGGGTAATTTGAAAAATATGGCAAAGGTTATTCAAAACATATGAGCTGTTAATTTTTGGTCTTTGGTTTGGTCTTGGCTTTTTGGCAGGTCACGTTTTTTTTTTTGCTTAAGGATAAAATGGGACATGGGTCTTTGGCTTGGATGAAATGGGTTACGGGTTATTGGCAGGTGAAGGTCGAAATGGGTTTCGGGGTCAGGCAGAGCTGAGACTAGAGGCTTCCGCCGGCGGGTCAGCTGCTGGTAGGGTGGCGATCGCGGGCGGAGGTCGGGACACCGGCGCCGGCGGGTCGAGGGTAAACCACCACCAGCTGGTGGCTGGTTTAATAGGGTATGGGGGTATAAGATGGGAACTTTGGTTAAGGGTTTTAGTGAGATGGTTTTGTTAATGGGAGAAGTGGGTTTAAAGGAGAGAGGAGAGAGAGAGGGTGAAAGGTCGAAGATGATAGGGAGTGTAATTGGGTGAGGTAGGGTGTATGGAAGCTAGGGGTGTGTGGTGGTTGTGTGTGGTTGAGTGTAGGTTAGTTGGGGTGTGACTTAGGGTGTAGGATAGGTGTGTGAGAGTGGGCTTAGGATAAGTGTAGGTGTGTTTAATTTGGACCCTTAAAATAGTAAACACTCAACTAAAATTAATACACTAAAAAAAACTAAAAATCATAAAACTAAAAATCTAAAAATTAAATTCCTATTCTAAAAATAAAATAGACTCAATAAAAATAAAAATAAAAATAAAAATAAAAATAAAAATAAAAATAAAAATAAAAATAAAAAGAAAAAGAAAAAGAAAAAGAAAAAGAAAAAGAAATGAAAAGAAAAGAAAAAGAAAAGAAAAAGAAAAATAAAAATAAAAATGTAAATCTATTAAACTTTAAAATTAAAGTCCTAAAAAAGTAAAATCTAATAAAACTAAATTCCTAAAAAAAACTAATCCTAATAAAATAAAATAAAACTAAAAATTAATAAAAATCAAAATAAAATAAAATAAAGTTATACTAATAAAAATAAAATAGAAAATAAAACCTAGAAAATACTAAACAAATCTAAAGTAAATCCTAAAAATAAAAATGACTCAAACTAAAAATCTAAAAAAATATTAAGAAGACACAAACAAAACACACACAGGGTTTGGGGGTAGGTTTAGGGACGGTTAGGGTTCGGGTGAGGTTATAGGATTTGGGTATTTAGCTCCATTTTACTGCAAGTTGCCTCGAATTATAACTTTTGACACCGCAACTGCAATTAAGCCTGCATATTGAACAATTAAGCACATAAGACCCAAATTGCCGAGAATTAGCAACTAAAGTACATCTATTTGGGGTATAAATTGTACAGTTTTGGGTGCTTATCACACCACCCCAAACAGAGCGTTGCTAGTCCTCGAGCAATAAGATAGAGAGAAAGAGAAAGATAAGAAGCCAAAAGTGTACCACTTTCGCAGGCACTTGTGATTGTACTTAGCATGTGCAACAAGCCTTTAAACCTATAGGTTGCCCTACAGGACGAGTTGTGTCTCGTGAGGGTTTGTAGGGAATATACCCACAAAATTCTTATTTAAAATGATTTATTGAAATGCAGTCAATCTCTTATTAGACATAGAACAATCGCACAATCCATCACAAGAAAAATATTTTCAGAAATACAAGCTAGAATGTGTAAAAATTTTAGCTAAGTAAATACACAAGGCACATCCTTCCTAGAACTCAACGTGTGTAGTGTGAATCAGTCAAAACGGGTTGAGTATCACAAGTGTAATTCCAAGATTGCCTTGTCGGAATCAACGCTTCAACTTCAAATCTCACGGATATATCTCTCTCAAACGAACTCTCGAGAATTGGGTTAGTGTATCGCTCTTGTGTGTGAGGAGGTGAGTAAATGTAATCAAGTTCAAATGTCTCACACACACATAAGAAAGAACGAACAATAGAAATAAAATTGATCTCATGAAAGAATGTTAACCACTATAGTGAGAACGTCGAGTTATTCTCCACGTCGACTTTCATTTTCCCGAACACCTAGAGGAAATAATGATGATGGGTGAGGGGAAATGAGATGGAAAGGATATGATGATATAAGGTAGAATGGTGATGTATGGATGAGGTATGTAGAATATAATGGTGATATGAATGATAAAGGATGATGGATGAATGCATATGATAAAAGAGTGTACTATACTTTAGGCACAAATGCCTTTATTTAAAAACTAACTACAACTCTCCTTTTCTTTTCTTTTCTTTTTTTTTCTCTCTTTTTTTTCGATTTTTCTTTTCTATTTCTTTTTTCTATATTTTCTATTTTTGCTATTTTTTTCTTGTTTTTCTCTCTCTTTTCAAACCAACAATGAAGAAATTTACATTTGAAATCACACTCTTTTTCTCAAAATAATGGATGATATATGAATGGAATGGGGTGTGTATGATGTGGGGAATATGGAAAAGCATGGGAATGTAATGGGTGAGTAAATGGAAATGTGATATGGAAAAGTGGTAGGTGTATGGATGAAAATCCTAGTGATCGGGACAAATTTCAAGACACGCGTTTCTCACAACTCGAAAAAGATGTCATTCTCAGTGATCAAGCCAAAAATTTAGTGAAAAAAAATGAGATTATGCAACAATTTAAGTGCGTACCCAAAAGAAGTTGAATCAACTTGTGACTCGGAGATTGCGTAAAACACTCTGAAAGGGTGCAAGGCACAAATCTCATAAGCTAAAGTCTCTACTAGTGATCCTTAAGGTTCTCTTTAGAATTGTAATACTCCTCAACTCTAAACCGTAGTGACATGATAAGTGTGCAAATTTTTATTGAGTCCAGGAATTCATGGTGCAACGTGCCTTGTTACGTATTACATAAGAAATTTAGAAAAAATATTCTCTAGCTTGATTCCTAGATTTAAAAAGATGGATGATTGAAAATTCACATCAATGATTGAGATGAAAGAAACTGCACAAAATTTTAAAAATCAGGTTTAAAAATCAAAAAATTTCAAAAGAGGCACGATTTTGATAAAATTCCCCACCCCCAAACAAAAATGAACATCGTCCTTGATGTTAAGTACAATGATTTTTTAAAATTGAGAGCATAAGGTAGGAAATATAGTACCAGAATATACCCCTAATGAAGTGGACAGATGAAGCTAAGAAAAAACTTGAATAAGAAGTGAGAAAAAAAATGTGTACAAGCCTATAAGCATGATAGAACATTAGGTGGTGTGAAACACCAACCCCAAATAGGATGAGACTCATACCAGAAATGTGGGATGCCTCCCGGTAGCGCTAAGTTTAATGTCTTCAGCCAGACCGAACCATTCTCACCCTAAAGATAGGATATATGAAAGCACGGGGTGACAAAAATTTTGGGTGATGAGAATCACCCCCAAACAAGACTGAAGCGTCAGTCTTGTTGGATAGAGGCTAAAACGGGTTAATGTACTTGTATGGCAAAGTGCATCACACGATGCAAAGCATCGGTGGACCAAGGGCGGGGGGTATTAGGGTAAAGGTGAGAAAGGCATGGGTGATTAATCATCGATCAGGGGCCTTAATGAGATGGAAGGTGAGGGCAACAAGGGCCCTATAAGCATGGTGATCAAGTTGGTGAGGGAGGCGAAATGGTGTAGAAAGTGGAGTGAGGTGAGGCTCATAGAAATCACACGACCGTTCTATGAATGGGCGATGATATTGGTCGCGCCGTGACACGCCAGGGAGATATTGAGAGGAAAAATCAACACCACAAGGAAGTGGCGTGTATAGAGGAACAAGCTCGGTGTCACGGAAGTGGAGAGTATCACCACAAATACTCTGGTGAATGGTGGAGGATGGTTTTAGGTGATGATTTAAAAATGTATATGGATACATGAACTGTGTAAAATCAAGATCCAAACCAGGTGGTGGGCTAGAAAGGATAATGGGTGGGTCGAGTGGGATAAATGGTGGAGGAAGATGATCCAACTCAAGAGTGGGAGACACACACTCCTCATGAGGCGCGGAGTGATCCACGAGGGAACTCGCAGGAGGAAGTGTGAAAATAAACGAGTGAGTGATCAACTTCTCCATAAGAGTAGCATTGGGGAATATGGTGGGTGGGTAAGACGAGGCACCAAGATCTGAGATAGAGGAATCACTAGAAATATGAGGCTCAAAGGGATCCATGCATGGTGGAACAGGATCCATATCCGGAGAGGTGGAAACTATCACGGATTCTATCTCGGGAAAATGGTGAGTACTCGTAGCCAGAGCTAACCTAGGATAAATTGGTTCCTCGGGAACACAAGGGTGAAGCTCGATAGGTGTAGACTCGGGCATTATTTTGGATTCAGTGGGAGTGGAAATGTCAAGGTGGGGTTCAGGTAGACATGGTGGGAATTGATCAGGCTCACTATCGAAAGGTAAGTCAACATAATTATCGACTTGGGACCCGAACCATGGAATGGTCTCAACTTCGAGATTCTCGGGGTGGTGGGGTTGGTCACACTCAAAATTGGTGGCATAAGACGACGCATCATCACTCCACTTGGGGGAAAAAATGGGTGGACTTGGGATGAAATCCGACTCTCGCTCACACTCCAATTCATTTAAACGTTGTTCAAGCCTTTGGAGAGCTTGAGTTTGAATTGCTTGCTCTTGCTCAAGTATGAACTTTTGCAAGAGGGTTTCGAGAGTGGAGGTGGATGATGGTGTTGGTGGAATGATGGGTGGTGGTGGTGGTTGAGGTGGACACAACATGCTACTATCATGAGTGTATGGAGAATACTCATATGAAGTGTGTAGAGTGGGGCCAAGTACATCATACACGAAAGGACCGCTTTCGTGATGAAAAATTGGTTGATGCACATGGGGTGCGTAGTGAGGGAACTGATCGTGAACAGGTGCACAAGGTTGCCATGACAACTATTGGAACGTGTGAGGATCCACAACATCGGGTTGGGATACGTATTACGTGGAAGGGTGATCAGGCCTCCACGAATAGCTCGGGTACTCACACAACTCGGGATTAGGTATAGCGGGGTAGTAGGCCGAGGTAGATTCCGAAACAGTGTCATATGGATACACATGTTCCATGGTGGGTTCCGATGGATATGACAAGTATGGACACTCATGGGACATGTCATCGGCATAATAACAGTGGGTGCACAACAAAGGAGGAGGCACGTCGACACTTGACACCAAGGGTGATGGAATAGGTGGTGCGTGCATAAATGGGTCAAGAGTACCAATAGTACTTGTGAGAGAGGTGAAACCACTCAAAATCTCACAAAGAGACGGCGTGGGATCACTCTCACACGTGTCACGTGTCAATGGAAAATGACCAAAGTAGTCCCGTACAGGACGTTCTTTGGCCATGAGGAGAGAAATATTTTTTTGATTTTTAAATTTTTTCAAAAGGAAAGAAAATATTTTTGGATTTTTCTAAAAATGAGAAAAAGAAAATATTTTTGGATTTTTTTCTAAAAAGGAAAGAAAGAAAATATTTTTGGATTTTTGTAAAAAATAAAGGAAGAAAAATATTTTTTGATTTTTTTTTTTTGGAAGAAAAGGGTGGGGAAAGATATGCACTCTTTGATTTGGACGGACTAACTAAAACCCGACTACTAAAAAATGGAATTGGACACACACACAAGTCAAGAAAATTTCCTAACTAGCACATAGCCAATTTTTATCTTTAAATTTAGTGAAAAGGGTAGTCAAATTTTAATTAAGTCCGCGGGCGATAAAAAAGCACGAAATTTATATTTTTGTGATCGCTTTTGAAAAAATATTCTCCTAGTGGGCAACCTAGTTAATGAATTTTAAATTTAATGATGGCTAGGGTAGCACACAATGGTAAACGAGTGAGTCGGGTGATGAAATCCCTTCTCGTGAGTGACCGGGTGTAAGTCTTAGTTAATTAATTCATCACACCATTTGAAAATAAATGCGAGAATAAAATCAAGTAAGAGCACACAAAAGAATTGACTCGCTAACAGGAGAGGCGCGAGGGTTTGAGAAATATACCTCCCACGGTTTTTAGGCCGTGGGGTGCCGAAAAATTTGAGTCGACCGGGGGGAGATTACGCCAATCGCAGTCGTCCCCGGGAGTCCTACCGATCCAAGGTTGAGAGGCTTCTAAATCCTCGCCTTTGGATGCCCTCTCTCTGCCTTGTCCGGTTTCCCTATCACGCTTTTCAATTATTACAATTTTTAAAATGAAAAATAAAATGGTGTCTCTAAGCACCGCAATATAAGCCAAATAATAAAATCCTAATACAATCCTTCTAATAAAATGCAAAAATGGTACAAAAAATAATAAAGTGCAAAAAATAAATGAACTACAAGTTGAAATTCGCTCCGAGTGCTTCACGATCCCAATAATGGCAACGACGCCATTTGTTAACTTTAAAAAAATGCTTTAATTAATGTAGATTTTTGTGTCGTTGTTGCAACTTCTCTATCCATCAAAAATCCGCTAGGATCGATCAATTAGAATTTATGTAAATCTTAGAATATAAATTTAGAGTTGAAATTCAAGTTATAATACCCCACTTAAGAAACCCCTATCTCTAGTTTGAATCTAAAATGGGTATTATAACTAGAATTTTGATTTTCTCTCGAAAATCATTTACCCTCTCTCGAGGCGTAAATCTAATGGTGAGGGATCAAAATTAACATTCAAAGGGACTTTTCAAGTAATTGAACTAATAAAAATAAAATAACATCAAATAAGGGTTTTACCCCACCCCTTGAAAGGGGATTTACCCTAATATGGTATCAAACATAATAAATAAATATTCAATAGGCATTAACAAATAAAACAGAAGGGTAAGAGGACAAATCTTCAAAGAAGTTTCCTTGATTTGCAAAATTGGACTCTAATCCTCCATTGAAATTGAGCAACATCCATTCAAAATGAGCTTTCCACAATATTCAATTAGATACAAACACTCATTTGAATCACTCAACAATTAATTTCTCACAAATATCTAAAAAAAAATATTTACAAAAATATTCTACCTAATTTATTTTCTAATCTAACCTATCTCTCTCTCTAGAATTTTCTTCCTACCAAGCTCCCCCTCAAATGGGGTCTTGAGTTTTTTTTTATAGTAGATGCATGGCACACATGGGACTAAGGGGTATTTAGGATAATTGGTATAAGTGTGTATGTGGTTTGGGTGTGTCATGTGAATGGGAATAAAAATCTGATATGGTGAGAGGTCATTTTTGGGAAAAAGGGGATAAGTAGATAGTTGGGGGTATAATGGGAAAAAGGAGTTAAAGGAATTAAATGGGTTTATTAGGCACATGGGGAGTTTTTTGGTCTTGCTTGGGATTTGGCAGCTAAAATTCGTGAGAAGGGATAATGGTGTTTGAAATGGGTATGGAAGGTGAAGGTTTTTGGGTTGATCTCGGGTCCGATTTTCGGGTTGGAGGGTATCGAACCCGGGCCATAGGGTGGCGGGTTGCGTGTGGGAGCTCGTCGGCGCCGACAAGGGGGTCAGGCAGCGGGTTTGGGGACGTCGTTGGCGGTTCTGAGCTGGGTTTCCGGTTCGGAAGATAGGGGCTCCACCGGAGGTTAAGGGGGGGCGCCGGAGTGAGGTGGTTCGGAGATTGGTCGCGAATTGAGGAGGTGCCATCGCCGGGGCAGATCGGCGGCGGGCAGCTGAACCGGTGGTGGGGCGTCGGGTTTAAATCGGATGGGAAGCAGGTGGGTTTGTGGCTATGGAGATTTATGAGAGAGGAGAGAGAATGAGATGGTGAGAGGTGGAAGATGATGGTGGGTTAGTAATGGAGGAGAGAGAAAGTGGTTGGTGATGGGGGAAGAAGATGAGTTGGGTGAGGGTTGAAGATGGGTGTGGTGTTGATTAGGTGTAGTAGGGTGTAGGAAGATTAGGTGAAGGTGAGGGGTATGATAGGTTGGTGTGGGTGTGTGGTGTATGTGAATGTGGATGAGGATGAGGGTGAGGGTGAGGGTGTAGGAAAGTAGGGGTGTGGGTGAGTTAGGTGTTGTGTGTGGGTTTATGGTATTTGTGTGTGTGTGTTTAATTTGGACACTTAAAAATGACACTAACTAACTAAAAATAAAACAATTAAAACTAAAAAACTAAAAATCTAGAAATAAATAAATTCCTACTCTAAAAATAAAATAAAGATTAAATAAAAATAAAACTAAAAAGAAATAAAAAATAAAATTTAATAAAACTTAAAATTAAAATCCTAAAAAGAAAATGCAAATTCTAATAAAACTAATTAATAAATGAAATTCTAAAAAAATCTAATCCTAATAAAAACTAAAAACAAATAAAAATAAAATAAAATTACACTAATAAAATAAAATAGAAAAATAGAAAATAAAACCTAGAAATCCTTAATAAAATCAAAAATAAATCCTAGAAATTCTAAATAAATCTAAAATAAATTCTAAAAATAAAAATGACTCAAACTAAAAGTCTAAAAAATGTAAAAAGACACAAACTAAACACACACATGCGTTTAGGGTAGGTTTGGGCTAGGTTTAGGGCTCGGGTGAGGTTACGGTATTTGGGTATTTAGCTTCATTTTACTGCAAGTTGCCTCGAATTATAATTTTTGACACCGCAACTGCAATTAAGCCTGCATATTGAACAATTAAGCACATAAGACCCAAATTGTCGAGAATTAGCAACTAAAGTACATCTATTTGGGGTATAAATTGTACAGTTTTGAGTGCTTATCACATATTCTCCTCCATGTATTTCTCCTATTACTCTTTCTGCTTTACCATGGTTAAGACATCGCAGATGGGTGCCGTCAGGGTGTCTCTTATACAGGTTTCCTATGCACATGATGAATTAGGCAGCCCAATATCAGAATGACATCTTATCCTTTTTGTTAAATCTATATGGATACTTTCCCTTTGGGGGAAGTTCTTTTATGTCTTGATACTAAGGTCCTTCGTCTATGGTCTCAGTCGTGAAGATTTCATACATGAACCCGAGTTATTCCTTCTTGTACATGTTTATTTATACTTTATCCACATCTTTTGGGATGTCCACCATAGAGGCTAAGGTAGTTAATGCATCAGCAAAGTAAGATCCTTAGGAAAATAAAAGAATTGAACATCATCGAATTGGACAGTAATTTCCTCCAGGTACTCATGGTAGGGTAGGAGCTTTTCCTCAATGATCTTCCAATGTTCCAGAATCTGGCATATGATAAGGGCTGAGTCCCCATATATGACAATCTTTCAAATTCCTCTCTTATGGGATATCTTCATTCCCTCTATGCAGGCTTCGTATATGGGAATATTGTTGGTGTAGTCGTAATTAAACTTGATGGTTGTAGGTTGGTGCCTCACATCTGGTGAAATAACAGACCAAAGCTGAAGCCCATTTTATTTGCAACTCTGTCGAAATATAATTTCCATATGTATTATTCTTAACCCTCCATTACAAAAAATATTTTCATCTGAAAAATGGGCAGCGATTTATCTTGTTCATCCAGAGGGGATTCAGCTAAGTAGTCTGTGATGGCCAATCCTTTAATGGCATTCTGATGTACATACTCGATATTAAATGCTATAAGAAAGTCGATATTTCATTGAAGTACGGCTTTGGTGATGAAAGTCGATTCATATTGATTTGTGATAAAGAAGTTCGTTGTATGTTGCGGTCTCAAGTGATTCTCAAAGATGATTTTATTTGGATATATGTCTTTGATTCAATAGCTTTGACGACTAGTACAATTCACGAAATGGTTGAATGCACGTATAGAATTCGTGAAACGGTTGACCGCAGTTATACAAGTTGTGAGGGGGTTAAATGCAGTGGTATAAGTAAAGAAAGTGTAGGCTATATATCATCATCCACTGTGATTGATATTAGTAGTGGAGATGAAAATGATGTTTATATTGGAGGTGTGGAGTTGAGTACGTCAAAATTTTATCTCTTCAATGATTGGATATTAGTAATGAAGAGCAGTGTTTTAAAGGGGGTGTGGCTGAGTTTCGTTATAAGTTGCGAAAGTATGTTGTTGAGGTTGGTTTCAAATATGTATATTTGAAGCATGATAAAACTCGGGTGACAGCAGAGTGTTCTAAAAGGAGTACAGAGAATTGCATGTGGCGAGTTCATGCTTCATTATCAACAGTAAATGCTTACTTTTATATAAGAAGGCTGAACAATGAGAATACTTGTAGGGGTGTATATCGTAGTCCATCAAGCAGAATGATGGACTCCAAATTGGTTTCGATATATCTTGGTGATGAGCTGAGGGATAAACCATTGTTAAATACAAGACAACTCATTAGCATGTAATATTCTCATAAATACTCTTGTTAAATACAAGCGTATTTAACGAAAGTACACGCAATATTCTCATAAACACTTCATACAAGTCTCAACAAAATACATGCTAAAGGCAGTAATATATATTATCCACTACATGGTAATACCTAATTGTTATTGTTTGACAAGTAAAAAACCAATATTCTACGTTCCTAACATATTCAGAAAAGAAGTGATGTAATAGCTCCATGCTAAAAGCGCCAACGTTTTCAAAAGCTTTTAAGTAATACTGCTCAATTCATTTTGTTAAATCCTTCGCTTTCGATTAGGCTACTTTAAGATTTTGCACATCAAAAGTGAACTTAATGTCTTCATAGTAGTAGTAAAAACAAAGTTGGAGAAAACGAATCTCATCATCACTAGTAGTATTGACTGTCAATGTGAAAGGTTTTGTATTTTTAAGATCTTCAAAGGTGCAAGCAGCAATTTTGTAGTTGAACAAGCTTGATTGTATGATTCCTAAACAATAACACAATAATACATAAAAGTACACGCATAATACATAAAATTACATGCATATTGATTTGAACAAATTCAATTTCAATGTGCATGTACTTTGTGAATTTTGCGTGTACTTTTAAAAAGTACACGCAAAAATCATAAAGTACACGCAATAATACAAGGCTTGTATAAATACAGCACATATATCATAAAATACATGCATCCCTAAATAAATGTCGATGGCGCGGACCACAATTAATATAGGAGTTATACAAATACAAAGAGTATATACGATTGATTAAATATGGAGATGACATACATATTTTATAGAGTACATGCATTGTACATAAAAGTACACGCATATTAGATTGAACCAATTCAATTTCAATGTGCGTGTAGTTTGTGAATTTTGCGTGTACTTTTTGAAAATACACGCAAAATTCACAAAGTATAGGCATTAATAAAGGGCTTGTACAAGTACAGGACCTAAATTCATAAACTACATGCAACCCTAAATAAATGTCGTTTGCGCGGATCATAATTAAATAGGATTTATACAAATACTAAAAGTATGTGCATATTCCAATCATGTATATATTCTCAGTCCTCAATAAATGATGTGTACTGGAGGAAATGTACAATGATGAAATACATAAATGTAACAGGCAAAAAGTGTGTTTTGCATTTAAAATCAGGGCAACAAATGTATTTTTTCATATCATAAAGAAGAATATGTATATGAGTATGTGTATGTGTAATGTCTACAAATTTATATATATGAGAACAGAAAATTCATAAGGACAAACAGGTGATATCAAGAATAAAATTCTAAGAACACAACATATACATAGTGTATGGTATAATCTTAAGTACAAAACATAAGAACATATATATGAGCATGTATCCATACTTGTTGGTGTTGTTTAGAAGAATTTGATTGAGAATGTGAAATACTTGGTAGAACTTCCCAGATTAGGGTTTTGATCGCTTTAATTTGTGTGAAGTGTGTTTATTTTGGAATTCAGGAGTACTTATATGTTGTTGTTGGACCAAAATCTGATTGAGAATGAGAATCGTTTTGAGGTTTTGATCGAAGAGACAGTACGGTTAGGGTTTTGATCGAAGAGAGAATACAATATTTTTTACGCTTGAATTTCAGTGAAGTGCGTGTTTATTTTAAGTTCGGGGGTATCTATATGTTGGACCTAATTGTTTAAAATTTGTTGGGCCTGGGTTTAGAGTCCAAAATTGTTAGTCAAGGGACTCGACAATAAAAGCCTCGATTTTTAGTTTTTACGGTCTAGTCCCTTGACTGGACATTTGGGCATTTTAACCAGATCAAACAAATTTTAAAGGATTAGGTCCATATAAGTACCTGTTACGACATTTCATTCATTTTGTTATCATTGACCTAATCAGCTATTCTCAGCATTTCCAATAAGGTAGGATCTTCTCTTTCTTCCTTTCGCTTCTGTCAAACAGGTTCGTTCTCTCCAATAACTTAGGACCTTATGATTTCTTTTCACTTATGTTCAACCAACTTTGTTCTCTCAAATAAAGAAGTTATCATTTTGTTCGAAGAAATTAATTATTTTCGCTTTGTTTAACCTAGATTATCCTTTGCATTAATTCGATCTTTTAAAAGTTTATGCCTGTTATGAAGCAATGTTTTGCATGTCGATCAATTAAAATAGGTTGATGTATTTCCTTTTGCATTAATTTGATTATTTGTAAGGTTATACGTGTTATGAAGAAACGTTTTGTCGATCTATTAAAATAAGTTGATATATTTATTTTCTATTAATCAAATCATTGTAATTGTGTAAATCATGTGCTGAATTTACACAATTAAATCATTCATTTAATATTTAATTCACCACATTATTTACCCAATTACAATGATTTGATTAATTGACTCGAATATTGAATGAATGATTTGATTGTTTTTTTATAAATTTATTTTAATTTTATATGAATATATTTTAACTTTGCGTTTTGATTTCATAACATGTTATGTATGTGTATATGTTTTGATTGTGTGTTCATGTGTGTGTACTTTATGTATATACATGTTGTTCATGTATATACCTCAAAGGATCATTGCAGTAAATCACACGCAATTTGATATAAAGTACACGTGAATGTTGAGTTTGATTACTTCTGATTTTTTTTCTTTTGACATTAATTTTACATAATGTTAATGTGTGTTTACTTTGTTACTTTTTACTCATTACTTGATACACTTTTCATGTATTAGCTGGGCATGTGTTTGTGGTTCGGCCCCAGCGGCAATGACCAATATTGATGTTTTACAATAGTAAAGTACTTGGTATATACATGAGCAGAAAATTACAGTAAAGTACACACAATTTGATCTAAAGTACACATGATTTTGTAGTGATTAATTCTCATTTATTTTTTTACATTAATTCTTCATAATGTTAATATGCATTTATTTTGTTACTGTTGACAAATTCTTAATAGAGTAGTCATGTCTTTGTTGTCCATGTGTTTGTTGTCCGTGCCAGCGGCATTAATTAAACTTGAGCTTTAACAAAACCATTTTTCTATTTAATTTAATGCAGGTTATAATGGAAAGTTGTTGGATTACCCGGTGTTGTTATTTGGATAATATTGCTTTCATTGAAATTTTTGAAGATAACTTATTAGATTTCATATGTAATGAGTTATGTAGCAGGTTTATGAATTTGAATGCTGGATCTTTTTCATTGAAGTACAGATTTGGTGATGAAAATCAATTCATGTTGATTTGTGATAAAGATGTTCGATGTATGTTACGGTCTCAAGTGATTCTCAAAGCTTATTTTATTTGGATATATGTCTTTGATTCAATAGCTTTGGTGACTAGTACAATTAACGAAATGGTTAAATGCATGTATAGAATTCATGAAACGGTTGACCGCAGTTATACAAGTTGTGAGAGGGTTGAATGCAGTGGTATAAGTAGAGAAAGGGTAAACTATATATCATCATCCAATGTGATTGATATTAGTAGTGGAGATGAAAATTATGTTTATATTAGAGGTGTGGAGCCGAGTACGTCAAAAGTTTATCTCTCCAATGATTATAAGACATATATTAGTCATGAAGAGCAGTGTTTTAAAGGGAGGTGTTGAGTTTCGTGTTAAGTTGCGAAAGTATGCTGATGAGGTTGGTTTCAAGTATATATATTTGAAGAATGATAAAACTCGGGTGATAGCAGAGTGTTCTAAAAGGAGTACAGAGAATTACATGTGGCAAGTTCATGCTTTATTATCAACAGTAAATGGTTACTTTTATATAAGAAGGTTGATTAATGAGCATACTTGTAGGGGTGTATATCATAGTCCATTAAGAAGAATGATGGACTCCAAATTGGTTTCGACATTGCTTGGTGATGAGCTAAGGGATAAACCATTGTTGAGACCAATTGATGTAGTTGGAGATATGAAGAAGAACTATGGTCTTGATATAGGTTATCATCATGCATGGCGTGGCAAAAAGATGTTTGCTGCTGAGTTGCATAGTGATGAGAAAGTTTTATATGCATTAATGAATAATTATAGGGAACTTCTATTGCAGTATAATCCAGGATCGCATTGCATCCCTGAAGTCGAACCGGAAAGCAAATTATTCAAAAGAATTTTTGTAACGTTTACAGGATCCATTGATAGATTTCAGTATTGTAGGCCTTTTTGTTTCTTGATGGTGTCTTTTTGAAGAGCAGATACCATGGAACGATTTTGTCGGCAACAGCAATGAAGTGGAACAATGGTAAATGTGAAGCAGTGAAGTTTACTTTATAATATTATTCCTTATTTTAGAATCCTTTGTATGTTCTTTCAACATAATATAAATTACACGCATAAAATTTATAAAGTACACGTGAATATATGCGTGTACTTTACGTATTACGAGTGTACTTTGTGGTTTATTTTTGTTATTTGCATATAAACCCAAAGTACATGCATTATATTATAGAGTACACGTGAATTTCTATGCTATGTCACATGTGCTTTGTAATGTCATGTGTGCACTTTAGGATTCCTTGTTTGTTTTGGGCCAACAGTGCAAAGTACACGCATATCATTGCAAAGTACACATAAAATCGTGTTTACATTTTGTGCACCTTGTAATGTTTTGCGTGTACTTTGTGATTGTTTATTTGGTAATGAGATAATAAATTACACCCATATATATTATAGTACGAGCATAATATGTTTATACTTTATATTTGTGTATCCTATCAGTACAAATACATTCATTTCAGTTGTATAGCCTTAATGTTTATTGGTCCGCGCCAGCGGCGGCATTTTTTAAGCTCATCATTGGATCTGTATGTACTGATATATTTCATTATAATTTTAGGCCTTTATCCTCTTGCATATGCAGTTGTTGATTCAGAGACGGGGGATAATTGGATGTGGTTTCTCATTAATTTGCATGATGCAATAGCTCATCAAGATCGAAACATCACATTCACATATGATCGAAAAAATGGTCTTATTGAAGGTGTTTCTATGTCTTTTCCAATGTCTGCACATTCCGACTGTATACACCATTTACAGGGAAATATAAATGAAGAAAATACGGGGAAGTGAGAACTTTCGAAATAAGCTCGTTCAAGATTTCATGCGTTATGCATATGCTATAATAATTGATGAATTTCAAACGAATATTGATGCCCTAAAGAAGGAAGGTGGAGTTGTTGTCATTGATTTTCTTTGTAATTTGCCTCCGGAGAATCGATCTTGTGTATATTTCATTAGGAAACATTATGGTAACATGGCATCAAGTGTTGCGAAATCATTCAACTCTTGGATCCTAGAGGAAAGGCATTTACCGATAATTTATATAATGGACAAAATGAGGATCAAGATTATGAATTTCAATGCAAATAAACTTGTTGAATTTGAAACATGGTCAAAGGAGTTGTATCCTCATTATGATAAATTACTGACTGAAAATTGAAAAAAAAATAGGCATTGGAATATTAGTCAGTCAAGTACACATGTATTCGAAAGTTCATTCAGATGTGCGGGCCACGGTTGACTTAGAATAAAGAATTTTCTCTTGTAAGAGTTGGCAGCTACGATGCTTTCCATGTTCTCATATTGTTTCTGTTGTACGAAAGATGGGTGGAAGTATTTATGATCATATTGAGGATTATTGTAAGGTTTTTTTCTACAAAAAATAATACTCATCACCTTTAGTTCCTTTACCTGATTTGATGCCCTTATATTCCATTACCTGAAATCCATAAATCCTTCCTCCATTAACAAAGAGACCGATAGGGAGGCCAAGAAATAAGAGAATAATTTTTTTTGGAGATGTCATAATAAGATAAGTTTCTTGCTCTAGCTGTAGTAAAACGGATCATTATAGGTCCACGTGTAAAGAACCAATTTGATTCCTCTTAATATTGTTTAATTCATTGATTTTAAAAGTAGTTTTAAATAAAATCAATGAACATTCACATTTGAACAAATTATTGTAATTTTATTATTGAGTGTTCATTTTTGTATTATTTGTTTGGAATGGGATCAACACAAAGTGCACGCATGTTTAAACGCACATTGTAATGACCAAAATAATTTTATAAATGCATATACTTTAGGATATATGCGTGTAATTTATGAAGTACATGCAAAATATATAAAGTACACGCATTTAGAAAATGGTTTTGGTCAGTATAATGTGCGTGTACTTTATAAAAATATGCGTGTACTTTATATATTGTATAACTTATAATTTATATTTGTCACTTTTATTTATGTATTATTGCGTTTAGTTTAGATTTATTTTAGGAGAAAGTACTCTTAGGTCCCTCACGAACAAATTTTAAACACTAAAGGAATTTTGAAAAATTTTAAACACTTAAGTCCACTAATTCTCTTCTTGTAGAAGTCAACGCTAGTGGCATAACATGTGGACCTAATAGTAAATTGTCCTTAAATGTTTAAAAATTGTTACCAACTTATAAATTGCCCTTTATTTTATTCATTTTTGACATTTGGGAATGGGATCACCAGGTGCATGCATGTTTTTGTACAGTACACGCACATTGTAATGACCAAAACCCTTTTATCAATGCGTGTACTTTATGAAATATACATGTACTTGATGAAGTACACGTATAATAAATAAAGTACACGCATTTAGAAAATAGTTTTGGTCAGTACAATGTGCGTGTACTTTATATATTGTATAACTTATAACTTCTATTTGTCACTTTTATTTATGTATTATTGCATTTAGTTTAGATTTATTTTCTTTATTTTTGACACTATAATTTCTATTATTAATTTTTGTAAAGGCTTTGCTTCTATTATATTATTTTTTAATATTTAATGAACAAATCACTGATATTCTCACATTTCTACGTGTATTATGGTCCACGCCAGTGGCATTAAACGGGTCATAAAAATCAATTCATTTATTGTAACAGTAGTTTTAAATCCAATAAAAAAATATTCAAATTTGAATAAATTATTGTTACTTACTTTAGATTAATTTTATTCAATTTTGACATTGTAATTTCTATTATTAAGTTTTTTAAATGTTTTACTTCTATTATATTATTTTTTAATATTTAATAAACAAGTCACTCATATTTTCACATTCCTACGTGTATTATGGTTCGCATGTAAAGAACCTATTTTATTATGTTTAAAATTGGTCATTGCAGATCTACATGTAAAGATCATATTCAATTGTTTTGAATAAAATGAATGTAATTTTAGTGTTTAGTTTTTAGTCTCATGTTTTAATTTTTTTTTGTATGGCAGTTCAACAAAGTACACGTATTATTTAGGAAGTAAACGTGATCAATTTTTTTAAAGTTCATGTGTTTGAGGAGAGTCATCATCCACATTAAATAAATATATAAGATTGGGAGAAAGTTTGGAGTAGCCTTCCCTCACATATGTTTGAAACTCCTCAAAGGAAGTTTCATATAAGGAAAGATTTTTCTCAATTTCTCTTTTTTTTTTGTTTCTTTCATCCTTCTTAAGAGTTGCTCGCAACTTTTCTGCTGGGATACTCATTATCTAATTTTTACTTGAGATGTAATGGTTAAGAAATGAACAAATATTACTCTTTTATATGCTAAATTAAAGCTATTTATTACTTTGACCATAAGTAGTTGGGATAGTGAGTAGTTGAGCTTAATAAATAGTTTTTTGTTGTTGTGTCTTGTTGAATAAATATATATAGTAGTTTTCAATTGCAAAATCAAAATTTATTACAATAATCAATGCGTTGTAATACCCCGTAATTTCATGCCTTTTAAATTTAGGGATTTATTAAATTTAATTGAGATAAATTAATTTAATATTAAAACGGAATGTTGTTTTAAATATTTACTAGCGTGACGAGAGTTAGTAATTATTGGAAATTTGTTAATTGTTGACTGTTACTGGATGAGTATAGTAATATATGAGATTTATTTCTATAATATTGTCACGTGTGAATAAAATGACAATTATGGAAATTTAAGTCGGGATGCGCCTGTGTCGTGTCGGGACTAAATATTGATTAATAAAAGTGAATAAATTATAAGTTGCTCGTATGGTCGTTTTGAGTGCCCCAAAGTGTCCGGAAGGGTCGAGATAGTCAGAAAAGTATACCCGGGGGTTTAGTTTGGGTCTCGGGGTGTTTTTATGCCTATTTAGTACCCCGGGAGGACGTTTCGAACATTTCGTAATTTTCGGTAATTAAACCCACGAATTTGCAAGGATTATATCAGATGTTAAGTGTCATCTTTTAGGGTTATCACAATCAAATAATAATGACGGCCATTGGAGAGGAAGGAGTTCTAGTTCAAGAACGCCTCCGATTGCACCGCCGTCACCGCCAAATCGTAGATCGCGCGAAGGGGATCACAACCACACCTTTTTCATCCACAAATCAGAGACTAAATTTCCAGGAAAGTATCTATCTTGCTTTTATCAAGTTAATGCATCCTTTTATATTAGTCATAGGTTGATTAGAATTAGTGTTCTTGAAGAAAAATATTAATTGGAGACACAAATTGCATGTTATAGTGATAGAGATCATATTTCTGGAAATCCATTTCACATGTAGAGGTTGAGCTATGAATTTCTGTGGTATTAGTTATAGAAAATCTGGAAAAAGAATGAAAGAAACTAAGATGAGGAAAATATTAGGGTTCATGAGAATTATATAGAGTTTGGACATTTTAACCCATGATTCTTGATGAAAATCCCATGCCTTACGTAGATTATTACTCACTTGGGTTTATTATGGTTGGGGTATCAATTTCTGGGAGTTTGGGAGTTTAAAGTGTGGAATTTGAGGAGTTTGGATGATAGAACCCGTATCTGGTATTCTGCAGATTTCGTCATACCTGTTTGATCGATCAATCGATCCTAGAGCATCGATGGATCGATGGTTCGATCGATCGACCCCCTTTCATCGATCGATCGATCGACCCCTCCTGGGAAAACTGCATTTTTGCTCGTGTTAACTTAATTCGATTTTATGCGTAGTAAACCTTGATTAGGATTGCTAGAACATATTGGAACATAAAAAGGACCAGTAGGGTTAAGAGAAATCCCATAAAGAGAAACTTTAATGTGAAGGAAAATAAAGGGTAAACGGGGAGACTTTCATACTTAAGAAATCATACTTGCGTTGATTAAATAATCAAAACATCTAATAAGTTGGATTAGAAGGCGAGAGAGGGCCTACTGAAATTGTACTTAGATAAAGAGAATACTTCGAGTGACGAGAAGTGAGTTTAGAATAAATTATTACGAGAATAAAAGGAATGAGTCCGTTATACGATATTATTGAGTAAAATGTGTAATAACGGATAATTATAATTATGGGTCGTGAGCGCACCAAAATTTAATAATGTGGATGTGAATACATGTATATATATGACTGTGTGATTATGCATACATTATATCTGTGTGAAAATCGTGCCCGCGCTACTTGCTATCCCTGAGGTTACCGCGCTGGGGCAGTCTTATCTTGATGGGACCTTTATGGGGGATATTGACTCCTACCCTAGAAGATAGATATCCTTGGTACAGGCTATCGAATCGATAGTTCAGACGGTCCTAAGAGACGTGGGGGCATGTGCTATCCTCTTAGAGACTTGGAATCTATGCTTCGCCTCAATTTTGTTTGTGTTTGTGTTAATACAGTTCGAGAGTGATTCCGAACTTGTATTTCCCTTAGTACGAGTGATATGGGGACTGGATAGCAGAGTATGCCAGCACCATAGTTTTTATGTGGGGTGCCGTTAGTATATATATAATTTATGAGTGATTGGTATGTATATACTTATATGTGGAAGTCTAGCACCATAGTTGTTATGTGGGGTGCTGGTTGTATATATATTATACGAGTAATTAATATATATACGGGTACCTATATGAGAACTTTCTACTGAGTAAAATAGTAGATAAGTAAAGTATGAAATTCATCAACTTCATTGTAAGTATTCGGAAACATTGTAACAATACGGAATCCTTCTAAATAACGTAAGAAATCTTGAAGAGATAGACTTTTCTAAAGTGAATATCATAACCTTAATTTAACGTGTTAAAACTTATGGAGAATAGGTTAGAGAGATACATGGGGTTCATTAGTACGATAGACGTGCACACTAGATGAGAGGTGAGAATTCTCAAGAGAGTGTCGCATACTAATATGACTGTTGCATTAGCCGGTAATCATTTTAAATACTTGCTAAACTACTTTTATAATTCTTTACATTCGGGCTCTGACCCGTTTGCTGTTACCTCTTCTCTCTTGTGTATATATATATATGTATTACAGGTGCCCAGCCACAGGGGCGTCTTACTTAGGATTCTTTGGAATGAACGCGCTGTAGCTTTTGTGGGAGTTGTAGGCCATTGATTAGACGACCTCATTGTTGACTCTACTTCTAGTTCAGCTTTATCCAGTGGGGGAATGTGTCGCCCTTTTCCATTATTTAGTTGATATTATCAGAGACTGTAATCCTTTTTACTTTCCGCAATTTTTATTTCTGGATTTATTACTGTCAGGATGTTTTCCTTTTGTGTTGTAAATGTTGGGATTTATTATTGATGGTTAAATTCTTGAATGTTCATTTTAATTCTTATACTAAATGTGTGACTCTTAATATGTTAATGATTAAAGGTTTTATAATCGGATTTAATAAAATGGATGTAAGGTTTCAAATGGTTTTGACACGTAGCTTAATTATTTAGGGTATTTAATTGGAAAAATTACTTTGCGACAGTGATGCTAAGAATGAACCAACTGTTCACCTTGATTTTAATTTAATAAAGGGGTGATCGCCCGGTATTTAATTAGGAGGGGTGTCACAGGTGGTATAAGAGCATCAGGTTCTAGTGTCCTTTAGGATCTGTGCGGCTTATTATGCTTTCAGCGTTGCTTTTTTTGATATAGAGCCCTATATTTAGGATTGTCGATTTCTTTGATGAGATTTCGTTCTCCTGCTATGACGTATATACATTAGTGAATTCTAGTTTCGTTCGGATGTGTGCGTGTGCCGAGCAATGATGGATGTCTGAAGAGGACCGTTAAGCAGAACTCCGGAGGCAAGGTTCAGTTGAGATTATAAAATATATCCGAGGATGATGACCGTAGTCGAGGTCAACCCCATTATGGCGCGAGAAGCCAAGACTATAAAGGCGACTAAGGCGCAACAATGATTTCCAAGTGCTGCTATGATCGAATGAGGTGCGAGAGTAAACATACCCAACGTGTTACCAAACGTGTAGGGAACTGTCAGTGGGAAATTCTAGAAACGCGGAGATTATGCGTGTTTACCAAAGGAGTTAAAGTATCCAAAGGTTTAGACATAGAACGGGGTGTGACTAACTGAAAGTAAAGATTTAGAGAAAAATTTTCTTGACTTTCGGAACGAAGTTTTAATGATGGGAGTCAACCACCAATTTTAGAAGTGGAATGCTATGGCTATAGGAGAACCTTAGGCACAGTGTTGACCGTATGTTCCTTCCCCAACTGTTGAGGATTAGAAGCAAACGTGGTTCTGAACTCATCGCGGGAGGGCATGACAGGGGTTTATTTGTGAATATGAATCTTAACCGTTAGCGAATTTTGTATCGAAAGATGTAGATACAAGTGGAGGAAACGACTCCAAGTGGGAGATCGACTCGTAATAATTGTTGATAACACTCAAAGAGTAAATTCTGATGGACGGCCGGTTTAGAAGTTGACAATGTCGTATTTTGTCAATATAAATGATAACGCCTCTTTGTGGGGAAGCTAAAAGAATCAAAGAATTTAGTCGAGAATAAGACTGAATACAACGGTGGTGGTGTAGCACCACAAAGGGATGTGGATACACATCAGGGGACCCATTTAAATGCTTCAGATAGTTAAATTCTTACCAAAAGATGGTAAATTCAGTAAGGACTATTATAGTCAGTGACATGTTCTTTATGGCCTAAAAGACTAAGGGTATAATCGGGGTAGCTAACAGAAATCGAGTCTACTAAAGTCCGAGAGAAGAACAATCCTAACCTGGTTAGTAGGACAGGTAGTAAGTGGATTATATGTTGAGGTATTTTTTGCGGAGTGAAATCGCTCACGATAAAATGTTCCAAAGTGAGAAAAAGGACAAGAATACGGTGCCTAGTAAAGGACGACGATTAAAATAGTTTTGTTTTGGTTTGGGCAGACGTGTTACGTCCGAAAACCATTTGTGCAGTCAAGACGATTGCCAGGGTGGAAGTATAAGTTGTATCCTCAGAGGATGCAGCGTGTTTATGTGACACGAGCGGGTCACCATATTTTGCTCATTGCTAGATTAGCATGTGAGACGAGTTTAATGCATATAATTATAAACGTTATTATTATGTGGATATTTTTCCCTAGTGTAACGGGATTTTTCTTTAGTGTGATCTGCGGAGGATGAATGTGTATATTAACAGTGTTACGTATTGTATTGAGGTTACTCGTCGTAGTGATGCGATATACGAGTATGGTATTATCTTTGATAAAACGTTATAAAAATGGTTAGTACGATAGTGGGCATTTATTGCAAGACTATCGGAGTGGTTGCATTAGGGCAATATGTTTCATTTTTGTTCTGGCGAGACTTCACCTGAAAGAAGGTGGGACTCGCACTTATTTTATCTATCCTAGAGACTTCGGAGGAGATAGTGGGCTCGAGATATTCGATGCCAATGTATGTATAGACTTTGTCAGTAAGATTCAGTATGTATCGGGATTTACCGTTGAGCAAAAATATTTGACTCAGTATTATGTTTAGCACTCCGGACTTAGTGATAGGAAGAGTGCAGTGTTATATCTATCCTTTAAAGATGTGGGAGTTAAGAGTTATACCCCTATTATTAAGGAAAGGAATTTCGAGAATATTTATCGTATGTATTCGAGGTTTATAGAATGCAATTACCATCAACTAATACGGGACGATAGTGAAATTGGCGAAACGTTCTTTGTTAAGCATAATTACGGGAGGAATTGTAACTTTTCCGTCAAGGGATAGAATAAAGGGGTACATGCTATGGACGGAGGACCTAACGGATTTTGATAACCGATAATGCTAGGTAGTAGTGTATCGGGGGGGGTTCCTTGTTTGGATTTCACTTTGCGAGACATCCCACGCATGAAACTTAGCGTAAGGTTGGAAATATGGAGACGTTTGGTCACTATTCCATGAGTTCGGTACCCTGGTCGAAATGGGATCAAGTAATTACATATGTAAGTTGGCAGTTGAATTTTATTTTAAAGCCATTGGGGCCGGATTTTGTGGTAAGAAGGCATTGAGAGTTATCCCCACGAGTTGAGGGGTGGAACAATGATAAGGAGAATTTAAAAGTTTTGATTTCCAAGGTGAATAAGGAGTTGGAATGATTTTTAACATGGATTATCTGGAAAGAACTTTATTATACGAAAGAGATGATCTGTAATTATTTTGATGAATAAAGAGTTAGTGATTTATTTTGGTCGTTGTACCTATTTGGGAAAATTGTTGAACTTATCTGAAGAAGGTTGGAATTTGTTGTTCCCTTTTTTGTTGACATGGAATTTGAATGCCCTATTCCTTATGTCTTGCTGGATTTAGTTAGTTCTACAGATGAGTAGCATGCCGTTCGCTCTCCAAGGGCGGTCGGGGTGTTGCAAAATGTGGGCATCTTGGTTAGCTGCAGTTAAAAAAATAATCTGAGTCGAAGGGACGTGGTAATAGACGTGTGAAATATATGTTTGTGGGACTAGTATAACGAAGTGGAAGTGATAGAGTGGATTAAACGTCACATGAGGGGCGATAATCCATACATAAGTGTGCAATTAGAATAGCACGCCCTAATTTGATTGGAAGGCTGTGGGAAGCCATTTAAGAAGGGGTATCCCTTGAAAGGAGCAGAATTTAATTATTATGAAGAACACTCGGAGCGGAGTTGTTAGTAGTCAAGTGTGAGAGCGACTTGAGCGTACAAATATTAATGATGTTAGTATGGTATAAGAGATCCAGAAGTGCGTACCGTGTAAGAAAGAGCACGGGTCGGGAATTCGGCATACACCAAGAAAGGAAGGAGAGTATTACGTGTCACGTAATGTAAGACATTTATTGGGAAAAAAGATGTTTAGCGGGACATAGTGAGTAGTCTCTACATTCACCGCCCATAGGTAAGGTTTGGTTGAAAGAGGAGAATCAACCAAAGCATTTTGTGTTTATCGACAATTCCTGAAAATGGAAGAGGTCGGTAAAGTCGGTAAAGTTCTTGGTTGGGTTGCCATCCTCAAAATAAGATCAAGGGTTCATCCCGAACATGTGAATTAAGTTGCCAAGAAGGAAGTGATTGATATTCCTTTGGGCTGGTTTACAATATTAACTAGTATGCCCTGGACTTCCTTTGAAAGGAAGGATCGCGCCAGTGCATTGTCCGGCGCAGTATAAATTTCTGAATCAGGATGGGATTGGTGAATCCCACCTTTGATATGGGATTTCAGGAACCAGTGGAGATAAGGTTTCGTTTCGAGTACGATGTATCACCCTTAGCCAAGACATAGGCGCACGGTGATTAAAGATTAGTGGAGCCACGTGAAGGAGATTTTGGAATCTTGGTACGATGACTTCAGGAATGCTCTGTAGAAGCACTCGTACCTATCTGTCGCGCACGAGGTGCTTATTAAGGTTTTGTTATGGAAGAACCTCGACTATTCTCCTTCCGTATGTTTAGATGTGAGTAGATAATCAAAATTTTTGGATCGGTCGAGAAAATATCCGATAACTATGGTAGAAATCCACAATTGTTTAAGGCAAACAAGTGGTCAAATGTTCGTATAATTTTCTCAGAATGGGAGTTTTGTATATGAATAAATCCGAGTAGTTGTCATGTAGTGAGGTGCGGCCTCCTAATGATAGTGAGATAATGGAGTTTATAACGTATAGGAGTGACCTATACGAATGTTGTCGGTTGGGAGCACAATGTGAAGTGTCTCCAATGAGAATGTAAAACAATGTTGCTGTTAGGAAAGGGCTATAGTAATTGAGCTCCGTAATATGTAGTTAGTTTGCGTACTGACAAGGATATCCAGAATTGTGCTACCTGGTGGAACTTATTTTTCAAATTTCGAGACGAAATTCCGTTATTAGGGGGAAGTATGTAATCCCCCGTATTTTCATGGCTTTTAAATTTAGGGGTTTATTAAATTTAATTGAGATAAATTAATTTAATTTTAATCCGGAATGTTGTTTTAAATATTTACTAGCGTGACGAGAGTTAGTAATTATTGGAAATTTGTTAATTGTTGAATGTTACTGGATTAGTATAGTAATATATGATATTTATTTTTATAATATTATCACGTGTGAATAAAATGACAATTATGGAAATTTAAGTCGGGACGCGCCTGTGTCGTGTCGGGACTAAATGTTGATTAATAAAAGTGAATAAATTATAAATTGCGTGTATGGTCGTTTTGAGTGCTCCAAAGTATCCGGAAGGGTCGAGATAGTCATAAAAGTGTACCCGGGGGTTTAGTTTGGGTCTCGGGGTGTTTTTAGGCCTATTTAGTACCCCGGGAGGGCGTTTCGGACATTTCATAATTTTGGGTAATTAAACCCACGAATTTGCAAGGGTTATATCAGATGTTAAGTGTC
Organism: Sambucus nigra; assembly: GCA_949130495.1. NCBI lineage: Eukaryota > Viridiplantae > Streptophyta > Magnoliopsida > Dipsacales > Adoxaceae > Sambucus > Sambucus nigra. Next base: position 56,881,551 of record OX422212.1, on the reverse strand, counting down.
ATATTTTAGGGTTAACACAATCAAATACTAATGACGGCCATTGGAGAGGAAGAGGAAAAGCTCTCCAAGGAGTTCTAGGCCAAGAACGACTCCGATTGCACCGCCGTCACCGCCAAATCGTAGATCGCGCGAAGGGGATCACAACCACACCTTTTTCTTCCACAAATCAGAGACTAAATTTCCAGGCAAGTATCTATCTTGCTTTTATCAAGTTAATGCATCCTTTTATATTAGTCTTTGGTTGATTAGAATTAGTGTTCTTGAAGAAAAATGTTAATTGGAGACACAAATTGCATGTTATAGTGATAGAGATCATATTTCTGGAAATCCATTTCACATGTAGAGGTTGAGCCACGAATTTCCATGGTATTAGTGATAGAAAATCTAGAAAAAAAATAAAGGAAACTAAGATGAGGAAAATATTAGGGTTCATGAGAATTATATAGAGTTTGGCCCTTTTAACCCATGATTCTTGATGAAAACCCCATGCCTTACGTAGATTATTACTCACTTGGGTTTATTATGGTTGGGGTATCAATTTCTGGGAGTTTGGGAGTTTAAAGTTTGGAATTTGAGGAGTTTGGATGATAGAACCCGTAACTGGTATTCTGCAGATTTTGCCATACCTGTTTGATCGATCGATCGAGCCCAGAGCATCGATCGATCGATGGTTCGATCGATCGACCCCCTTTCATCGATCGATCGATCGACCCCTCCTGGGAAAACTGAATTTTTGCTTGTGTTAACTTAATTCGATTTTATGCATAGTAAACCTTGATTAGGATTGCTAGAACATATTGGAACATAAAAAGGACCAGTAGGGTTAAGAGAAATCCCATAAAGCGAAACTTTAATGTGAAGGGAAATAAAGGGTAAACGGGGAGACTTTCATACTTAAGAAATCATACGTGCGTTGATTAAATAATCAAAACATCGAATAAGTTGGATTAGAAGGCGAGAGAGGGCCTACTAAAATTGTACTTAGATAAAGAGAATACTTCGAGTGACGAGAAGTGAGTTTAGAATAAATTATTACGAGAATAAAAGGAATGAGTCCGTTATACGATATAATTGAGTAAAATGTGTAATAACGGATAATTATAATTATGGGTCGTGAGCGCACCAAAATTTAATAATGTGGATGTGAATACATGTATATATATGACTATGTGATTATGCATATATTATATCTGTGTGAAAATCGTGCCCACGCTACTTGCTATCCCTGAGGTTACCGCGCTGGGATATTCTTATCTCGATGGGACCTTTATGGGGGATATTGACTCGTACCCTAGAAGATAGATATCTTTGGTACAGGCTATCGAATCGATAGTGCAGACGGTCCTAAGAGACGTGGGGGCATGTGCTATCCTCTTAGAGACTTGGAATCTATGCTTCGCCTCAATTTTGTTTGTGTTTGTGTTAATACAGTTCGAGAGTGATTTCGAACTTGTATTTACCTTAGTACGAGTAATACGGGGACTGGATAGCAGAGTATGCCAGCACCATAGTTTTTATGTGGGGTGCCGTTAGTATATATATAATTTATGAGTGATTGGTATATATATACTTATATATGGAAGTCTAGCACCATAGTTGTTATGTGGGGTGCTGATTGTATATATATTATACGAGTAATTAATATATATACGGGTAACTATATGAGAACTTTCTACTGAGTAAAATAGTAGATAAGTAAAGTATGAAATTCATCAACTTCACTGTAAGTATTCGGAAACATTGTAACAATACGGAATCCTTCTAAATAACGTAAGAAATCTTGAAGAGATAGACTTTTCTAAAGTGAATATCATAACCTTAATTTAACGTGTTAAAACTTATGGAGAATAGGTTAGAGAGATACATGGGGTTCATTAGTACGATAGACGTGCACACTAGATGAGAGGTGAGAATTCTCAAAAGAGTGTCGCATACTAATATGACTGTTGCATTAGCCCGTAAGCATTTTAAATACTTGCTAAACTATTTTTATAGTGCTTTACATTCGGGATCTGACCCGTTTGCTGTTACCTCTTCTCTCTTGTGTATATATATATATGTATTACAGGTGCCCATCGACAGGGGCGTCTTACTTAGGATTCTTTGGAATGAACGCGCTGTAGCTTTTATGGGAGTTGCAGGCCATTGATTAGACGACCTCATTGTTGACTCTACTTCTAGTTCAGCTTTATCCAGTGGGGGCATGTGTCGCCCTTTTCCATTATTTAGTTGATATTATCAGAGACTGTAATTCTTTTTACTTTCCTCAATTTTTATTTTGGGATTTATTACAGTCAGGATGTTTTCCTTTAGTGTTGTAAATGTTGGGATTTATTATTGATGGTTAAATTCTTGAATGTTCATTTTTATTCTTATACTAAATGTGTGACTCTTAATATGTTAATGATTAAAGGTTTTATAATCGGATTTAATAAAATGGATGCAAGGTTTCAAATGGTTTTGACACTTAGCTTAATTATTTAGGGTGTTTAATTGGAAAAGTTACTTTGCGACAGTGATGCTAAGAATGAACCAACTGTTCACCTTGATTTTAATTTAATAAAGGAGTGATCGCCCGGTATTTAATTAGGCGGGGTGTCACAGGTGGTATCAGAGCATCAGGTTCTAGTGTCCTTTAGGATTTGTGCGGCTTATTATGCTTTCAGCGTTGCTTTGTTTGATATAGAGCCCTATGTTTAGGATTGTCGATTTCTTTGATGAGATTTCGTTCTCCTGCTATGACGTATATACATTAGTGAATTCTAGTTTCGTTCGGATGTGTTCGTGTGCCGAGCAATGACGGATGTCTGAAGAGGACCGTTAAGCGGACATCAGGAGGCAAGGTTCAGTTGAGATTATAAAATATATTCGAGGATGATGACCGTAGTCGAGGTCACCCCCATTATGGCGCGAGAAGCCAAGACTAGAAAGGCGACTAGGGCGCGACTAAGGCGCAACAATGATTTCCAAGTGCTGCTATGATCGAATGAGGTGCGAGAGTAAACATACCCAACGTGTTACCAAACGTGTAGGGAACTGTCAATGGTAAATTCTAGAAACGCGGAGATTATGTGTGTTTACCAAAGGAGTTAAAGTATCCAAAGGTTTAGATATAGAACGGGGTGTGACTAACTGAAAGTAAAGATTTAGAGAAAATTTTTCTTGACTTTCGGGACGAAGTTATAATGATGGGAGTCAACCACCAATTTTAGAAGTGGAATGCTATGGCTATAGGAGAACCTTAGGCACAGTGTTAACCGTATGTTCCTTCCCCAACTGTTCAGGATTAGAAGCAAACGTGGTTCTGAACTCATCGCGGGAGGGCATGACAGGGGTCTATTTGTGAATATGAATCTTAACCGTTAGCGAATTTTGTATCGAAAGATGTAGATACAAGTGGAGGAAACGACTCCAAGTGGGAGATTGACTCGTAATAATAGTTGATAACACTCAAAGAGGAAATTCTGATGGACGACCGGTTTAGAGGTTGACAATGTCGTATTTTGTCAATATAGATGATAACGCCTAATTATGGGGGAAGCTAAAAGAATCAAAGAATTTAGTCGAGAATAAGACTGAATACAACGGTGGTGGTGTAGCACCACAAAGGGATGTAGATACACATCAGGGGACCCATTTAAATGCTTCATATAGTTAAATTCTTACCAAAAGATGGTAAATTCAGTAAGGACTATTATAGTCAGTGACATGTTCTTTATGGCCTAAAAGACTAAGGGTATAATCGGGGTAGCTAACAGAAATCGAGTCTACTAAAGTCCGAGAGAAGAACAATCCTAACCTGGTTAGTAGGACAGGTAGTAAGTGGATTATATGTTGAGGTATTTTTTGCGGAGTGAAATCGCTCACGATAAAATGTTCCAAAGTGAGAAAAAGGACAAGAATACGGTGCCTAGTAAAGGACGACGATTAAAATAGTTTTGTTTTGGTTTGGGCAGACGTGTTACGTCCGAAAACCATTTGTGCAGTCAAGACGATTGCCAGGGTGGAAGTATAAGTTGTATCCTCAGAGGATGCAGCGTGTTTATGTGACACGAGCGGGTCACCATATTTTGCTCATTGCTAGATTAGCATGTGAGACGAGTTTAATGCATATAATTATAAACGTTATTATTATGTGGATATTTTTCCCTAGTGTAACGGGATTTTTCTTTAGTGTGATCTGCGGAGGATGAATGTGTATATTAACAGTGTTACGTATTGTATTGAGGTTACTCGTCGTAGTGATGCGATATACGAGTATGGTATTATCTTTGATAAAACATTATAAAAATGGTTAGTACGATAGTGGGCATTTATTGCAAGACTATCGGAGTGGTTGCATTAGGGCAATATGTTTCATTTTTGTTCTGGGGAGACTTCACCTGAAAGAAGGTCGGACTCGCACTTATTTTATCTATCCTAGAGACTTCGGAGGAGATAGTGGGCTCGAGATATTCGATGCCAATGTATGTATAGACTTTGTCACTATGATTCAGTATGTATCGGGATTTACCGTTGAGCAAAAATATTTGACTCAGTATTATGTTTAGCACTCCGGACTTAGTGATAGGAAGAGTGCAGTGTTATATCTATCCTTTAGAGATGTGGGAGTTAAGAGTTATACCCCTATTATTAAGGAAAGGAATTTCGAGAATTCCGATCGTATGTATGCGAGGTTTATAGAATGCAATTACCATCAACCAATACGGGACGATAGTGAAATTGGCGAAACGTTCTTTGTTAAGAATAATTACGAGAGGAATCGTAACTTTTCCGTCAAGGGACGGAATAAAGGGGTACATGCTATGGACGCAGGACCTAACGGATTTTGATAACCGATAATGCTAGGTAGTAGTGTATCGGGGGGGGTTCCTTATTTGGATTTCGCTTTGCGAGACATCCCACGCATGAAACTTAGCGTAAGGTTGGAAATAGGGAGACGTTTGGTCACTATTCCATGAGTTCGGTACCCTAGTCGAAATGGGATTAAGTAATTACATATGTAAGTTGGCAGTTGAATTTTGTTTTAAAGCCATTGGAGCCGGATTTTTTGGTAAGAAGGCATTGAAAGTTATCCCCACGAGTTGAGGGGTGGAACGATGATAAGGAGAATTTAAAAGTTTTGATTTCCAAGGTGAATAAGGAGTTGGAATGATTTTTAACATGGATTGTCTGGAAAGAACTTTATTATACAGAAGAGATGATCTGTAATTATTTTGATGAATAAAGAGTTAGTGTTTATCGACAATTCCTGAAAATGGAAGAGGTCGGTAAAGTCGGTAAAGTTCTTGGTTGGGTTGCCATCCTCAAAATAAGATCAAGGGTTCATCCCGAACATGTGAATTAATTCGCCAAGAAGGAAGTGATTGATATTCCTTTGGGCTGGTTTACAATATTAACTAGTATGCCCCGAACTTCCTTTGAAAGGAAGGATCGCGCCAGTGCATGGTCCGGCGCAGTATAAATTTCTGAATCAGGATGAGATTGGTGAATCCCACCTTTGATATGGGATTTCAGGAACCAGTGGAGATAAGGTTTCGTTTTGAGTAGGATGTATCACCCTTAGCCAGGACATAGGCGCACGGTGATTAAAGATTAGTGGAGCCACGTGAAGGAGATTTTGGAATCTTGGTACGATGACTTCAGGAATGCTCTGTATAAGCACTCGTACATGTCTGTCGCGCACGAGGTGCTTATTAAGGTTTTGTTATGGAAGAACCTCGACTATTCTCCTTCCGTATGTTTAGATGTGAGTAGATAATCAAAATTTTTGGATCGGTCGAGAAAATATCCGATAACTATGGTAGAAATCCACGATTGTTTAAGGCAAACAAGTGGTCAAATGTTCGTATAATTTTCTCAGAATGGGAGTTTTGTATATGAATAAATCCGAGTAGTTGTCATGTAGTGAGGTGCGGCCTCCTAATGATAGTGAGATAATGGAATTTATAATGTATATGCGTGACCTATGCGAATGTTGTCGGTTGGGAGTGCAATGTGAAGTGTCTCCAATGAGAATGTAAAACAATGTTGCTGTGAGGAAAGGGCTAGAGTAATTGAGCTCCGTAATATGTAGTTAGTTTGCGTACTGACAAGGATATCCAGAATTGTGCTACCTGGTGGACCTTATTTTTCGAATTTCGGGACGAAATTCCGTTATTAGGGGGAAGTATGTAATACCCCGTATTTTCATGGCTTTTAAATTTAGGGGTTTATTAAATTTAATTGAGATAAATTAATTTAATTTTAATCCGGAATGTTGTTTTAAATATTTACTAGCGTGACGAGAGTTAGTAATTATTGGAAATTTGTTAATTGTTGAATGTTACTGTATGAGTATAGTAATATATGAGATTTATTTTCATAATATTATCACGTGTGAATAAAATGACAATTATGGAAATTTAAGTCGGGACGCGCCTGTGTCGTGTCGGGACTAAATGTTGATTAATAAAAGTGAATAAATTATAAATTGCTCGTATGGTCGTTTTGAGTGCGCCAGAGTATCCGAAAGGGTCGAGATAGTCAGAAAAGTGTACCCGGGGGTTTAGTTTGGGTCTCGAGGTGTTTTTAGGCCTATTTAGTACCCCGGGAGTGCGTTTCGGACATTTCGTAATTTTGGGTAATTAAACCCACGAATTTGCAAGGGTTATATCAGATTTTAAGTGTCATATTTTAGGGTTAACACAATCAAATACTAATGACGGCCATTGGAGAGGAAGAGGAGAAGCTCTCCAAGGAGTTCTAGGCCAAGAACGCCTCCGATTGCACCGCCGTCACCGCCAAATCGTAGATCGTTCGAAGGGGATCACAACCACACCTTTTTCTTCCACAAATCAGAGACTAAATTTCCAGGCAAGTATCTATCTTGCTTTTATCAAGTTAATGCATCCTTTTATATTAGTCTTTGGTTGATTAGAATTAGTGTTCTTGAAGAAAAATGTTAATTGGAGACACAAATTGCATGTTATAGTGATACAGATCATATTTCTAGAAATCCATTTCACATGTAGAGGTTGAGCCACGAATTTCCATGGTATTAGTGATAGAAAATCTGGAAAAAAATAAAGGAAACTAAGATGAGGAAAATATTAGGGTTCATGAGAATTATATAGAGTTTGGCCCTTTTAACCCATGATTCTTGATGAAAACCCCATGCCTTACGTAGATTATTACTCACTTGGGTTTATTATGGTTGGGGTATCAATTTCTGGGAGTTTGGGAGTTTAAAGTTTGGAATTTGAGGAGTTTCGATGATAGAACCCGTAACTGGTATTCTGCAGATTTCACCATACCTGTTTGATCGATCAATCGAGCCCAGAGCATCGATCGATCGATGGTTCGATCGATCGACCCCCTTTCATCGATCGATCGATCGACCCCTCCTGGGAAAACTGCATTTTTGCTCGTGTTAACTTAATTCGATTTTATGCCTAGTAAACCTTGATTAGGATTGCTAGAACATATTGGAACATAAAAAGGACCAGTAGGGTTAAGAGAAATCCCATAAAGCGAAACTTTAATGTGAAGGGAAATAAAGGGTAAACGGGGAGACTTTCATACTTAAGAAATCATACGTGCGTTGATTAAATAATCAAAACATCTAATAAGTTGGATTAGAAGGCGAGAGAGGGCCTACTGAAATTGTACTTAGATAGAGAGAATACTTCGAGTGACGAGAAGTGAGTTTAGAATAAATTATTACGAGAATAAAAGGAATGAGTCCGTTATACGATATAATTGAGTAAAATGTGTAATAACGGATAATTATAATTATGGGTCGTGAGCGCACCAAAATTTAATAACGTGGATGTGAATACATGTATATATATGACTGTGTGATTATGCATATATTATATCTGTGTGAAAATCGTGCCCGCGCTACTTGCTATCCCTGAGGTTACCACGCTGGGATATTCTTATCTCGATGGGACCTTTATGGGGGATATTGACTCGTACCCTAGAAGATAGATATCCTTGGTACAGGCTATCGAATCGATAGTGCAGACGGTCCTAAGAGACGTGGGGGCATGTGCTATCCTCTTAGAGACTTGGAATCTATGCTTCGCCTCAATTTTGTTTGTGTTTGTGTTAATACAGTTCGAGAGTGATTCCGAACTTGTATTTCCCTTAGTACGAGTAATACGGGGACTGGATAGCCGAGTATGCCAGCACCATATTTTTTATGTGGGGTGCCGTTAGTATATATATAATTTATGAGTGATTGGTATATATATACTTATATATGGAAGTCTAGCACCATAGTTGTTATGTGGGGTGCTGGTTGTATATATATTATACGGGTAATTAATATATATACGGGTAACTATATGAGAACTTTCTACTGAGTAAAATAGTAGATAAGTAAAGTATGAAAATCATCAACTTCACTGTAAGTATTCGGAAACATTGTAACAATACGGAATCCTTCTAAATAACGTAAGAAATCTTGAAGAGATAGACTTTTCTAAAGTGAATATCATAACCTTAATTTAACGTGTTAAAACTTATGGAGAATAGGTTAGAGAGATACATGGGGTTCATTAGTACGATAGACGTGCACACTAGATGAGAGGTGAGAATTCTCAAGAGAGTGTCGCATACTAATATGACTGTTGCATTAGCCGGTAAGCATTTTAAATACTTGCTGAACTATTTTTATAGTGCTTTACATTCGGGCTCTGACCCGTTTGCTGTTACCTCTTCTCTCTTGTGTATATATATATATATATGTATTACAGGTGCCCATTGACAGGGGCGTCTTACTTAGGATTCTTTGGAATGAACGCGCTGTAGCTTTTGTGGGAGTTGCAGGCCATTGATTAGACGACCTCATTGTTGACTCTACTTCTAGTTCAGCTTTATCCAGTGGGGGCATGTGTCGCCCTTTTCCATTATTTAGTTGATATTATCAGAGACTGTAATTCTTTTTACTTTTCTCAATTTTTATTTCGGGATTTATTACAGTCAGGATGTTTTCCTTTAGTGTTGTAAATGTTGGGATTTATTATTGATGGTTAAATTCTTGAATGTTCATTTTTATTCTTATAATAAATGTGTGACTCTTAATATGTTAATGATTAAAGGTTTTATAATCGGATTTAATAAAATGGATGTAAGGTTTCAAATGGTTTTGATACTTAACTTAATTATTTAGGGTGTTTAATTGGAAAAGTTACTTTGTGACAGTGATGCTAAGAATGAACCAACTGTTCACCTTGATTTTAATTTAATAAAGGAGTGATCGCCCGGTATTTAATTAGGCGGGGTGTCACATGCGTTTACTTTATTTATATTGCGTGTACTTTGTTTATATTGCGTGTATTATTAATTAAAATGCGTGTACTTTATTTAATTACCTAAATTCGAAGAATCCATGCAAGTACTTAGTAAATATCACGTGTACTTTTTGATTAAAATGCGTGTACTTTGTTTCATAACACTTACGTTCATTGTTTGTGTAGTTATCGTTGTGTATACCTTACGTAAATTCCAAAGTATACGTGAATTTATTCTCACTTTTACGTGTTATGGATTATTTTTTTGTTATGGACAAACAAAGAAAAGTACAAGCATAATACTATAAAGTACACGTATCATATGCTTGTACTTTACATGTTCGAATATATTTATTCCTACGTGTTGAATGGTCCGTTCTAGCGGCACCTTTTTTTTACTAGAAATTATATGGAACTACATTGAATAAAAAAATTACAATCATGTGTTAACAAAAAAAATTCAAAAAAACGTTACAATTATTTTTCCTCCTATTAACATTCAGGGAATAAAAATTCATTAGCTATATATGCTCTTCGTTGGATAATTTCTTCGTCTTCAAATGATGTTTCGAGCGCATTTCTTTTGGCAATTTGTTCCATGAAGTATATACAGAACACCCCACAGTCAACACTGAAATAAAATAAAATAAATATATCAGTTAGCATAATGCGAATTAAATTTGTTGAAATGTAACGTGATGAATTATACGTGTATTTATTCGAGCTTTTTTATCTTACCCATTATTTTCTCTCGCACATTCAATATTTTTTAGTAGTTCGAAATTTACATCATGACTCAAGAGCCAGTCAATTGTTGTTTTTTCCTCATTGGATAGTGCATCTTCAAACTCCACCCCTTCAAGGTACCTTTTTATTGTACCACTTTGAATTATTTGTGGTGTTTGGTCTTTCAATTTGTACAACTTTTCATCGAAAGAAGAAAAATTTAAGAGGAAAAATGATGAGTATATGTAAAATACAAAAATATATGTAATGTAAATAAGTTTGGAGCGTAACCATTTTATTGGCCTCGTCGAAGTATACTGAGGATTGATTGATTTCCAACGAGCGGAGAGAGTCCATATGGACAACTGTATTTTCTTCTTTGTAGATAACTAATAATGTAAAATATCCTTGATTATCTCCAAATAAATGCCTCGTCGGAATGGATAGAATACCTGAAATTCCAAAAAAATCCAAAATGTGTTTTTCAATTTGTTCTTTCTGCAATTTATCATCATTATTTCGAACGGATTCTTGTCAAAAGTAATGGAATTGTTAGTAAGATATAGTATGATAATATATACTCCAAGGTGATGGACAATACTATAGATTTTATTTTCCTAACCCAAGCATATAAGTCAATGTAACACCCCGTATTTTTAAGGATTTTTAAATAATATTAATTAAATTAGATATGAAAAATTAATTGATAATTAATTCGAATTAAAATAGATATTAACTAGCGAGACAAGATGTGAATTATATTGAATATTACTTTGTGAATAAAGTAATATGGGATTATGAAATTATTAAAATTGTCGCGGGTGAAAAATATGACAATTACAGTAATTTGGTCGAGACGCATGTGTCAGTTGTGTCGGGACTCAATTTAAGGAAATAAAAATTAATTTATTTTTAAGTCATATATATGGTCATTCGAGTGCGCAAAAGTGTCTGGAAGGGTCGAATTAGTAAAAAACGCCTACTCGGGGGGTTTAGTTTGGGTCCAGGGGAACTTTTAGGCCAAGTCGGCACCCCGGAGGATATTATAGTCATTTGTATTTTAGGGAGAATTAAACCTACGAATTTAGGAGGTTAATATCATCTGATAAGAGAAGTCTTCTAGGGTTAGAAATCATAGAGTTGCAGAGAGGCCATAGGAGGAAGAAGAGAGGAGGTTCCAAAGGGCTAGATACACCATAGTTTCACCCCTGGCACCACAAACAACACTGTTGCGTAGATCGAAGAAAGATGAACGCAAACATAACCATCATCTACAACGGATCAGACCTACTGCATAAGGCAAGTGTATAAAATTGCAAATTATGAGAATATATAATATCCATGTTAGTATAGGACGATTGTTCACATGATTGTGAAGAGATTGAATTAATTTTTGGGGAATCAAATTATGTTCTTAGATAATAATCATGTTAGATTCAACTCTCTGATGTATGTAGAATGAAATTGATGTATTATGATTATTCATATGTGAAGAAATATGGATTTGAAATGGAGTTCTTGAAGAAATATGATGAACTGGGGTTTTCATGAATAAATCTTGAATTAAATTGATTTTTGGAGAAATCTTTGAGGATTATTGATTCTAATACATTGAAAATCACCTATATATGTTGGTTTGATGTTTAGTATACTTGGTGGGAAGAATTTGATCGAATCATGGAGTTTTAATGGTTAAAGTATGCAAAACCTGTAACTGTGTAAAGGTAGAGGACGAGACCTATAGGGGAAAATCGATTCGGTTCCTAGCCGAATCGATTCGGCTGCCAGAATTTTTGCCACTTTTCTCCTTTGGTTTAGAATCTTTAGAAAATGCTTGGGATTCACTTGTTGGATTAAAATTTAAATATAAAGGGGATGATATTGATGTACCAGTAATCCTAGGTTGGGTTTTAGGCTTGGCCCTATGAGGGAAATTTAAGGGCTAATTTACCTAGGCCTAATTGATAGAAAAATCTAATTTGAAGAATAATTCGAGTCATAGGAATTCATGGGAAATGATGACTTAGGCTAGTAGGATATGAGTGATTTACCTACTAATATTATGTATAGAATAATGGACACACTTTAAGTGGTGAGAGATACTCGGGAACGTAAGATAAGAAGTAAAATTATGATTTACTAATATGTGGAATATCTGGGATATAAATATACTACGTATGGGACTTATGATATAAGACGTGCATATGCTTATAGCGATGATACACATATATGGTTTATGTGTATACCTATTGTATAATTTTTTATGTGTATGACATACTTACGTTGCTTGCTATCATGTGAGGTTTTCCCGCCGGGACAATCATATCCTGATGAGCCTTTGGGGGGATTTTTTACTTGTACCTCAGAATATAGAACCTAGGAAAGGCCAATATGTGAGAACAAAAAGTTGGCGGTCATATTGGTGCATAGGATTGTGCGTAGCCCATAAGCTTGGAACTATATTTTCCTCCAATGTATGCGATTTGTATTTATGGCTTGAGAGAGATACCGAACCAACAGTCCTATATATAGTGCGTGATGTACCAGGACCCGATAGCAAAGTGTGCATGCACCGCTGGTCCCAGCCTAGGGGTGCTATAGTAGTATATATACATATATATATATATATATACTTATGATTTAATTCTACTGTTTGTGCTTAGTAGAAGATAAAGATAGTGATATTTAAATGAAGATATGTTTGTGAGAAATTAACATTATATGAGAAATTATAAATGTCTAATAGATAGAGAATGTAAATTATTGTACGAGTAATAAAAATGAGCGCCAAAAGTTCGTAGATGGAGTAAAATATTTAATTTGAAATATTTAGGCGGGGTAACATAACTAGGATGGGTTAAGAGTATACGTTAGGCGTGCACACTGGTTGAGAGCTGAGATTTCGTAAGAGAGAGCCCGCATAACTAACATGTATATAATATTTGTTTTTAAGCATTTTAAATACTTGCTAAACTATTTTAAACTATTTTAACTCGGGCTCTAACCCATTTCTTGTAAATCTATTTTCTCTTGTGCAATCTATTTTAGGTGTCCATCCACAGGGACGCCAGGCGTGGACTATTGGATGATTTGACGTGTTGCAACTATTATGGGAGTTGAAGGTCCTCATTTTTAGATGCCTCCACTCTTATCTATTCTGATTCTGATGCAGATATTTTTTCAGTCAGGGCATGTCTCCCATTTCTAGTTATCCCGCAACGCTGAGATATTGTACTAATTTATTTCAGTTGTTGGATTTAGACTTTTGATTAAGGATTATTGTATTAGAGTTTCAGACTAGGGTGTTTAATCATATCATATTTTATTTGATTCTGTATTTCATTAATTGTAGTTTTGATTAATTGTATGGTGAAAGTAATGGTCAATTGTTAATGGTTTTAAATCTTTGCATGTTAATAAAAAGATAAAATTTTGACACCAGCTTTTCAAATACTAGGTGGTTAGTAGATATTAAAAGAGTTTTTCGACAGTGATGCTAAGAATGAACCAATTTGGATATTCAGATTTAATTTAATAAAGGCCTGATCACCCGATATGTAATTAGGCGGGGTGCCACGGATGATATCAAAGCATCTGGTTCTAGTGTCCTTAGGATCTGTGCGGCTTTTCACGTTTCAACTTAGCGTTCTTTGTTATAGAGCCTTATTAAATGATTGTTGTATTCCTCTACATATTTTTCCCATAATTATTAGTTTGGGAGATGATAATGGGATAATCACGGAACAATATAGGAAGAATAGCAAGGGCTGTTAGAAGGACAGCAGGAGGAAAGGCTTAGCAGAAGCCATGGGATATTCTGGGAATGGTGATCGCGATGGAATTCACCATAATTATTATTTCGGGAGATGACAATGGGATAATCACTTGGGGGAAGTAGTTTCCCAAACATGGTCATAAGATAATGGTGGTATAAACACAGACTCACCCCGCATAGTAGGTAGGGGGAGGCAGAGGCACTCTTTTGAAGATTTACATGGAAGAATTTCAGGAAAATAAGAAGTGTGATGGGACAATGGAAAGGGAATCCAAATGCAATTGTGTAGGGTGGAGTGTAGCGACACCCATGATTAAATTTCAAGCAAAATTATTTGTTCTCAGAGGAGTAGTGTAGTAATGATGGGAGTCAGCCACCAGAACCATGGAGGGATAAATTAATGACAAAAAATATGAGTGCGATTTGATCGTAAGATCTTCCATCTGCTGTTCGAACAGATATGCAAATGGAGTTTGAAACTATTCATAAGTGGACAAAATAGAGACCAATCGGGAGGGAGTTACCCTGTTTAACAAACTTAGTACCCGATAAAGGGGGGTATAGAGAATATTAAAGGGTCCGTAAGTTGATAGTGGACCCGTGATGAGATTTTACAAGCATAGATGAGAAATTTGATTAGGATGACTAGTGATGATGTCGTCAAGGTCGTATACGTTTACAAGTTTATATCAACGTTTCCCTGAGAAGGGAGCCAAGAGGGTTGGAAATTCTAGTTAAAAAACAAGACTGGATTTGATGGTGATAGTAAAGCACCATGGGAGGGTGTACCCAGTAAGGCACCCATTTAAATGATTTGGGTCAATCGAACTCCTACCAAATGACTGTGGATTCAGTCAGGGACATCGAGACCAAGAATGAGTTCTATAGGGTCAATGGGGCCCAATGAACGATGAGGGTGGTAATCAAGGCCAAAATTACCCAGCCCGAGGGAAGGATACCCCGACTTGGCCAGTGAGGCCAACGACAAAGGAATGGCACTGAAAGGTTTCCTATGTGTGGAGATTAGTACCACCTTTATTGAACTTGTTCACAGTAAAAAAGTGAGACCAATCAGACTGGGGGAGTAAATAGGAACGGTGCCAGTGAGGCACACCAATAACGGGAGCAAGATTTCCTGTGAGGAAATTGAACTAAGAGATTTAGATTTCGAAGGTTTCCAACCTAAGAATGGTGGGTTCAGGCAGGACCAACAAGGTCCTCAGTAATAACTGTATTCCCATTCCTTAGGATCGACAGGGCTGAGGAGCCGGGACTAGAGTCAAGATAATTTCTCTATAAATTGTTATAATGATGGAAAGAGGGACCATATCAGGAAGGATTGCTGAAGCAAGGCAGGGGGAAACTACAAGATGAGATCCTAGATATACAACCATTGCAGTAAGTAACGGGTCAGTTCTGGTACGAGAGTGATGCTCAGGGACCCGTTGATCAGGCAAGGTAGATCAAAAATGGAGATAGAATCTTCATTTTATCCCTATGAGAATGGGATTAGGATCAGGTGACATGGGTGCATCACAATATATGATTGCTAACACTAAAACTCGAGTGTGGGTCGGGTTTAGTGGGTGCGCTTGCGGTATTAGCCTTATCATATATACAATTACCGTTGGGTAGCAAGACTTTTTGTATCACCTGCGAGGAGGAGCAGGTGTGGACATAAAGAGAAAATTTTATATTATGTAACGATTTTTTCTCCTTTGAGTGTTATGAGAGGAGAACATATACTGTTTTTGCATAATTATTATTTCGGGGTACATTATATTGTTTTTGCGAGGTATCACCTGAAAGAGGGTTGAGCCTATATATGTGTATATATGTTATAAAATAGTGTGTAGTAGACTTATGTGTGTAATTTTTCTAGTTATATTTGATCCCGGTGAAAAGGGACATTTACTGATTTGATTCAGGGTATATTGGCTTTTATTGAGCGGAGAGATGTAGCTAGTGATTTATTTGCGCTAAGAAATTAGTGATAGTAAGAGTGTCCTGATATATATGGTCTTTTGTAACATAAAAGTGGACGAGTATACTATTATGTCAAGATCCAGGGATCTGAGGATACGGGTTATGAACTGAGGGCTTAACGGATCTCGACGACCGACAATATTAGAGAGTAGTGTATGGGGGGTTCCTTATTTGGATTTCTCTTTGAGAGACATCCCATGCATGAAACTAGCAAATGTTGGGAGTTTTGGGAAGTTTGGTCTTTAGGATATGAGTTTAGTACCTTAGCTAATATACATATGCGTTATTATAACCGAGTGTTAATAGTTATATTATGATTTGAGGTCGGTAAGGCGATACAGCGTGGATGCGAGAAACATTGCAGAATGTTTACACCACAAATATATCGATGAGGCAACCTAAAGAATAATTAAGTTGTGACTAGTAGGTTGATCGAGTATAACCTTACGGTATAGTCATGTTACGTACGTGAAAATTAATTTAACACAAGTCTATTACGTTAAGTAAAATTTTGCAGAAATGCACGGGACATAGGGTGTATGGGCACCCTAATTAGTTAAGATTTACAGTATTATTCACGACGAGTAGACGTGGAAAGTTATCAAATAAACGTAGATGCATGAGAAAATTAGAAATTTAAGAAAAATGAGACAAAGGGAATGTAGTGGCATTGAGAGCGAGGCGAGTTACCATAATCGAAGAGTAGACAGAAAGGAGTGATTATAGTGTTGAAAAGGGAATGTGCATTTTTTAATTTAGAGAATAATCAAGAGTTACTCTGTGCATAAGGGTAATACGACGGGAGTTACATCAGAACAAACTAAAGACAAAAATATTCGACGTGAATAGTCAGGCATAATTGCAGATATCTTCCACGAATAGAATGATCACTAGTTTTAATAGTGGACTATAGACAGTCAGACTAAAGAGTACCATTAGTCAAAGTGTACAGGGTATAACGTAATGTTACAAACTTTAGAAAGATGTGGAAATATGTGTGTAATAAGAGCAAATGAATAAGGGAGTTGACACAAAGGGGTGTTAGGGTTTTCCCCAGTAGAGGGAATACGTTAGCCGTGAGTAGAGAGGCTCATAATAGCGATAAAAAGGGAACGAAATCGCAAAGTGTCGTGTAGAAACCAAGGTGAATTGGTAGATTTAATGATGAACTATTTTTATATGTGACGACTAAAGTGAATTAGTCACTAGATGGGACGGTAGGGGAAAATTGTCGGACTAAAAGATACCGTTAGTAGGGATATAACACGAATAATAGAACGACATAACGAAGATAGTAAGATTTCATGGGTTCCACTGGATGTCGTGTCTGACTGGGATGAAATCTTTGTGTATCACTTTTAATAGAGTTCCCTGGAGATCATGGGTACAGAGTTACGATTACGTACGGCCTATCACCCGTAGACTGATGGGCAGACCGAGAGGACGAATCGGATGTTAGGGGATGTGTTACATATGTGTGCCCTTGATTTTTGGGGGAGGTTGGAAGTAGTACCTTCCACTAGTAGAGTTTGCGTACAATAAATCTTATCAGTTCACTATTGACAAGGCTACATTTGAGGCATTATACGGTAGACCTTGTCGTTCTCCCGCTTGTTGGCTACAAGTGGGGGACAACAAGCTACTCGAACCAGAGGTGATCCAGGATACTTCGATGAGGATTGAGATGATTCGGAGTCATATACGGATGACTTAGGATTGACAGAAAAGCTACGTCGATGCTAAGAGGTTCTTTAAGGAGTTTGATGTGGGGGACCAGGTGTTGCTACAAGTATCTCATATGAAGGGTATAATGCGGTTTGGGAAGAAAGAAAAGTTGGCACCAAGGTACGTGGGGCTATTTCCTATCATCAAGATGAGAGGATTGTATCGGTAGCACATAGACTTGGGATGTCAGAGCACTTGCATCGTACTCATGATGTGTTCTATATTTCTTCGTTGAGATGGTATCTCCGGGATGAGTTGACTCACACTTACTTTGCGCAGGAGGATATTTACTTACAACCTGAAAATTCGTATGAGGAAAGAACGGTGGCTATCTTAGACCATAGCGATAGGAGATTGACGTCGAAGATAGTTCCACTTGTGCATGTCCAGTGGGAACATCATAGTGTTGAGGAGTCTACATGTCAGCGCGAGGATGAGATGCGCGAGAAATATCCAGGGTTGTTCCTTACCAGGTATACTTTTATTTTCTAAATTTCATGACGAAATTCCGTTATTAGGGGGAAGTATGTAACACCCCGTATTTTTAATGATTTTTAAATAATGGATAAGATATAGGAAATTAATTAATAATTAATCTAGATTAAAATAAATATTAACTGGGGAGACAAGGGTTAGTATTTATTGATGTGAATTATATTGAATATTACTTAGTGAATAAAGCAATATGGAATTATGAAATTATTAAAATTTTCGCGAGTGAAAAATAGGACAGTTATAGTAATTTAGTCGGAACGCGCATGTCAGTCGTGTCGAGAATCAGTTTAAGAAAATAAAAAGTAATTTATTTTTAAATCATCCATATGGTCATTCAAGTGCGCCAAACTGTTTGGAACGGTCGAAATAGTCAGAAAAGCCTACCCGGGGATTTAGTTTGGGTCCCATAGCATTTTTAGGCCAAATCGGCACCCCGAAGGAGTATTCTAGTCATTTGTATTTTGGGGGGAATTAAACCTGCGAATTTAGGAGGCTAATATCATCTGATAAGAGAAATCTTCTAGGGTTAGAAATCATAGAGTTGTAGAGAGGCCATAGGAGGAATAAGAGAGGAGGTTCCAAAGGGCTAGAATCATCATAGTTCCACCCCTAGCACCACAAACACCACCGTTGCGTAGATCGGAGAAAGAAAAACGCAAACATAACCATCATCTACAACGGATCAGACCTACTGCATAAGGCAAGTGTTTAAACTTTCAAATTCTGAGCATATATAATATCCATGTTAGTATAGGATGATTATTCACATGATTATGAAGAGATTGAATTTATTTTTGGGGACTCAAATTATGTTCTAGGATAATAATCATGTTAGATTGAACTCCCTGATGTATGTAGAACGAAATCGTTGAACTAGGATTATTCATATGTGAAGAAATCTGGATTTAAAATGGAGTTCTTGAAGAAATATGATGAACTAAGGTTTTCATGAATAAATCTTGAATTAAATTGATTTTTGGCGTAATCTTTGAGGATTTATTGATTCTAATACGTTGGAAATCACCTATATATGTTGGTTTGATGTTTAATATACTTGGTGGGAAGAATTTGATCGAATTATGGAGTTTTAATGGTTAAAATTTATAAAACCCTAAACTGTGTAAAGGTAGAAGACGAGACCTGTAGGGGGTGAATCGATTCGGTTCCTGATCGAATCAATTCGGCAAGGCGAATCGATTTGGACCAGGTCGATTAGATTTGGCTGCCAGAATTTTTGTCGATTTTCTTCTTGGGTTTAGAATCTTTGGAAAATGTTCGGGATTCACTTGTTGGATTAAAATTTAAATATAATGAGGATTATATTGATGTACCAGTAGTCCTGGGTTGGGTTTTAGGCTTGGCTCTATGAGGAGAATTTAAGGGCTAAATTATCTAGGCTTAATTGATAGAAAAGATAATTTGAAGAATAATTCGAGTCACGGGAATTCGTGGGAAGCGATGACTTAAGGTAGTAGGATATGAGTGACTTACCTACTGATATTATGTATAGAACATACACACTTCGAGTGGTGAAAGATGCTTGGGAATGTACAATAAGAAGTAAAATGTTTATTTACTAATATGTGGAATATTCGGGATATATATATACTATGTATAGGACTTATGATATAAGACGTGCGTATGCTTATACCGATGATACAAATATATGGTTTGTGTGTATACCTATTGTATGACTTTTTATGTGTATGACATATCTATACTGCTTGTTATCACGGGAGGTTTCTGCATCAGGATAGTCATATCCTGATGAGCCTTTGGGGGGATTTTTTACTTGTACCTCAGAATATAAACCTAGGAAAGGCCTATCTGCCTATCTGTGAGAACGATGAGTTGGCGGTCACATGGGTGTGTAGGTGTAATACCCCGTATTTTCATGATATTTATTTTTGGGGATTAATTGAATTAAATGTGTATTAATTGGAAATTAATCCGGATAAAAATATTAACGAGATGTGAGTTAGTATTTGATTATAATGTGTATACTTAGAAATATATGAATATTGGAAATATTGAAATTGTCGCGAGATTGAAATACGGCAATTTGGGAAACTTTGTTGGGACGCGCGTGACAGTCGCGTCAGGAATATAATTATTTGAATTAAAAAGTGAATTTTATTTTTATCACCCGTATGGTCATTTTGAGTGCGCCAACGCGTCCGGAAGGGTCGAAATAGTCAGAAAACACTAGCCGGGGGTTAAGTTTGGGTTCCGGGGCATTATTGGGCCATACCGGTAACTTATAGGGGCATTTTGGTAATTTCAAAAATCTCGGAATTAAAACCCACGAAAATAAGAGATAAAAATCTGACTCTTTCTTTATCCACTAAACCCACTACTTACACTAAGGGACTTAATGGGCTACGGGAGAAGTTAAGATATAATCCCAACTTACCAAAAACCAACCACACCTCCATTGTCATCTTCCTTAGAGAAACTTGTAGAGAGAGAGAGAGAGAGAAGAGAATTCTGCAGAAAGAGAGAGGGAGAACAACTTAGTCTTCAAGACTCAACATCAAATTCAGAGAAAGATTAAGGCAAGTGGTTTAATTACAATTGATTCAAAGCTATGCTTTTCCATGTTTAGGAATTATCGAATTTTTCTTGAAAGATGATATAGACCCATGAATTGGAAGTTTAAAACTATGAATTATGTTAGGGACTGCATGTAGTAACAATCTGGAAGAATTATGAACTCAGAATTATGACCTTGATGATTTAAAAACGGATTTTTGAAGAAGTTTATTAATGTTCTTGAAAGAAATAGTAATCTGGAATTCTTGATGAAGATTTGATCCATACAAAGCCCTTGAATGATGAATTATTGGTTTTAGAACGTTATTAATGTTGTAGGATGGTTATATGATGATGCTATAACGTTATATTAGAGATTCATGCATTAAAAGTATGTTTTGGGTTGATTTGAAAACTGCAAAATGAAGCAGTCCGTAACCATACCTGGTGCAATCGATCGATCGACATTCATCAGTCGATCGATCGACCACCATAGATCGATCGAAGGAAAAGGTCGATCGATCGACCTTCCCAGAATGAGTAAAGTTTTTCCCTATTTAAATTTTAATGATGTTAACCCTTGATTAATATTGTTGGAGACCATATGAATACCCTTAACCTTAAGGAAGACCAGTAGGCTTGGTTATGAGATTTGGACCTTAATTAGAATTCAATTTGAGGAATTATTCTAAAACTAATGAAATTCGATAAGTGAGCAAATATTTGGGTTAATAGTGTAAATTTGAATACTTTGATGAAATGAGGTTTGGGGCATAAGTAAGGACCTTAAAATTAAAGATGCTATACATGGGAATAATAGGAACTTAATAATCTATTTTAGATAGGTTTTAAGTATAAGAAACTACGACGTGAGACGTGTCGACAGTTTAACTTTTATATTATCGGGAGACGTAAAATATATATATATTTAGAATTATGGTATAAGGATGTAGAGTACACCTTTATTAATATTGTGATATCTAAGATGTGTGAATGCTTAGCATATAATTTTATGTGTATGACATACCTACCATACTTGCTATCACGGGAGGTTTACGTTCGCTTAGGGCCTTCTAATCCTTGTGTGCCCGGATTTAGTTTGGTACCTAGAGGACATAGTTCAAGGAGAACGACTTATTTGTGAGTTAATAAGCCCGCTGACTATGGAGCGTAGGTATGTACGTGACCATGGATATGTTGAATTATGTTCGCCTCCATTTCTGTGTGTGGTGTTTATTCCAACAATTCCTGAGAGATTCGGAATTTATAATCCTTACGTACGTGATGTACCGGGATGGATAGCAGAGTATGTGTGCATCGTAGCTTAGCCTCGGGGTGCTTGTATTATATATTTATGATGTGAATAATATACGGTTAAAGGAAGAAGAAATTGTTATGTTTAAATTGTGGGTATAGTAATTGTAATATTATGAAAAGATAAAAGGGGACATATATCAATAAATGGTTTTGTTAATAATTGGGAATCC
Source organism: Sambucus nigra (assembly GCA_949130495.1). Lineage (NCBI taxonomy): Eukaryota > Viridiplantae > Streptophyta > Magnoliopsida > Dipsacales > Adoxaceae > Sambucus > Sambucus nigra. The sequence continues at coordinate 56,859,547 of OX422212.1, read as the reverse complement.
GAGAATTAAAGTAGGACTCTCTATTTAATTGTTAAGGTTGGAAATTAAACGTGAACCAGGTAGAAGTGTTAGAAACTCTTTGGAATTAGATAGTTATGAGATAACACATGAATGGGTACAGGAACGTTAGGAGTGTACAGTTAGACGAGAGGTGCGTATTTCATGTGAGAGAACGTCCTAACATGTATCTTGCATTCATTGTTTTAATTATTATTAAAGCACTTGCTTTTTTTAAAATACTCTCCACATTCGGGCTCTGACCCGTTTGCTTTCAAATCTATCTTTTTGTAAAAACCATTTTAGGTGCCCAGCCACAAGGACACCATGCTTAGGATCCTCATTCAGGTGACGAGCTATAGCTGTTTGTGGAAGTTACAGGACATTGATTATAGACGCTTCATCTATCTTGACTCTATACTCAGTATTTATCAGTTGTAGGGCATGTCGCCCATTTCTTTTAGAGGCATTTTATTTATTTCAGTTATTCAGACTTCGGGCATGTAATTAATTCAGAATTCAGACTTGTCTTATTTTTTCAGTTGTGGGATTCTTGCGAGGAGTTTTCCTCCGGACTTATTACTATTGTTGGTTATTTCATTACTTCGTTATGGTGAATGGATTCATGTTGTTCTTCCTTTATTCTTTTATTGCATGTTAAACAGACTTAACTTAAAATTTGGCAACTTACTTCTTAAATACTAGGTGGTCAGTAATCTTTAAAATGTTTTCGACAGTGATGCTATTAACTGAACCAACTTGACATTTTGTATTGATTTAATAAAGGAGTAGCTACCCGGTATTTAATTAGTCGGGGTGCCACAGGTGGTATCAGAGCATCAGGTTCTAGTGTCCTTTAGGATCTGTACGGCTTATTATGTTTTCGCTGAGCTTTCTTTGCTATAGAGCCCTAATACTAGGAATGTTGTATTAATCTCTATACATTGGGAATTCGTACTTCCGCGATTTGTTTATTTGAATGATGAACTCATCCAAATTTACTTAAATTTTCAGATGGATCGTCCTGAAGAACTAGCTAAAATGGTTAAGGGAGTCAACGGACAAGATCGACTCACACCTCAGGTATCTCCAGAGAGAATATCAACCGCTGATTTAGCAGGTATCGTGGCATAAGCAGTTACCACTGCAGTTCTACAATACCAAGAACGCAGCATACAACTTAAAAGAGGCAAAAGACCTAGAGAGGTTAGCCAGATGCATGTGAATAAAGCTGAAAAATGTGCGAAGACCCCGAAATTTCGACAACAAACTACCCAAGACCGAGTCAGTTCTAATCAACAACGTGGTAAGATGAAGCAATTTCGAAAGGGGAATAAGGTCCCAAGTCAGCAAGGCCGACACCGTCAACAGCAGGGTCAGAAGGGGAGTAAATTCAAAGGCCGATGTTTCATATGTGGCAAACATGGCCATAAATGCCAGGATTGTCCTGATAGGGGCAGGACCCCACAGCAACAGGGTGTCTGACAGGAGTTGCAGAGGCCTATGTTTCCCGCCGCCCTCCCCGCACCAGCTCAAGTACTAGCCCTAACAACTTTTCCTGTAGCTCCAGTACAGCAGGGACAGTTACAGTACAGACATATCTATAATAACAACCAGGCAGCCGCCCCACAGGCACCACCTGCGATTTGGGGTATGTTTCTATCCACGAAACTTTTGGGTTGAACTTTGTTTGTTACTGGGATAACTCAATTGTTTTATAATTACATATTATGCGAAGACCTTAGGGTTACTAACCACAGTATCGAGCACTGTGACGTAGGTAGACTCACCCCTGGGGAAATGGTTCATTTTTATATGCCGGGGAGTGGGAGTAGAGATTGGTAAATTGATATTACCTGCAAATATGTTAGTATTAGAGATGACCGAGTATGATGCCATTATTGGTATGGATTGGCTTATTGCGTACCGAGCCATGATTGACTATTTCAGTAGGAGTATTATCTTTGCTATTCCCGAGAGGGGATGTTTTTGGTGGCAATGCCTCGTCCCGAGGGAGGATCGTCCACTCATTTGTACTACATAGAGGAGGATACCTCTGAGGTGGTTGTGATTCCTTTAGATTCGATCCCGGTTGTCAGAGAGTTTGCTGAGGTATTTCAGGATATACCTGGATTACCCCCCAGTCGTGAGATAGACTTTGTCATAGACTCATTACCAGATACGAGACCTATGGCGCGCACCATACCGTATGGCTCTGGCAGAGATACGAGAGCTACGAGATCAGATTGAGCAGTTGTTGAGTCAGGGGTTTATACGGAGGAGTACTTCACCGTGGGGTGCCCCTGTGTTGTTCGTGAAGAATAGAGATGGTTCACTGAGATTGTGTGTGGACTACCAAGAGTTGAACAAGGTCACGATACGGAATAAGTATCCGTTTCCTCGAATCGATGACTTATTCGACCAATTGAGAGGATCTTATTTCTTCTCGAAGATTGATTTGATATCGGGATACCATCAGTTGCGTATCAGGGAGGAGGATGTCTCGAAGACTTAGTTCTTGTCAAGATATGGTTCTTACGAGTTTTGGGTTATGCCTTTTGGTTTGACCAACGCTCCAGCAGTGTTTATGGACTTGATGAATAGAGTGTTCAGGGATTTCCTAGATCAGTTTGTCATTGTCTTCATCGATGATATTCTGGTTTACTCCCAGATAGAGGAGGAGCACGCCGAGCATTTGAGGCAAGTTTTGCAGACACTACGTCTGAACGAGTTGTATGCAAAGTATGAGAAATGCGGGTTTTGGCTGAAGGAGGTCCAGTTTTTGGGACATATTATTTCCGATCGGGGAATATCTGTTGATCCGGGGAAGGTATCCGCAGTGAGGGAGTGGGGACAGCCCACGACACCGACAGAGATTCGTAGTTTCTTGGGCTTAGCAGGATACTACAGGGGGTCTATTCGGGGTTTCTCCACGATAGCGGGTCCCATGACACATCTAACTCGAAAAGGTGTTCCGTTCATTTGGAGTAATGCGTGTCAGTTGGCATTCGATGAGTTAAAGGACAAGTTAACCTCAGCACCTGTGTTAGCATTGCCGAGACCGGGAGTTGAGTATCTAGTGTACACCGATGCGTCCTTACAAGGACTTGGAGGTGTATTACAGCAAGAAAGTCAGGCCATAGCTTATGCTTCCCGTAAGCTTAAGCCTCACGAGAAGAATTACCCCAACAATGACTTGGAGTTAGCGGCAGTGGTATTTGCCCTTCGGATTTGGAGACGTTACCTTTTAGGGGAGAAGTTTTGATTGTTCACGGATCACAAGTCCCTACAGTACCTATTCAAGCAGAAGGAGTTGAATATTTGGCAACGGAGGTGGCTTGAATTCGTGAAAGATTATCAGTTCGATATCCAGTATCACCCGGGGAAGGCTAACGTGGTGGCAGACGCGTTGAGCCGTAGACCAGTAGAGGAGGTGGCAGATGTGTGGAAGGCCAAATGGAAGGAGTTGGGACACCAGGATGCAGTGGCCCGAACATTCATGTCGGTGATGATTGTTACACCGCATATTATCACGAAAGTGGTAAAGGCATGAGCAGATGACTCGTTCTGTCAGGGCAGATAGTTCGATTATTAGCAGAGGGAGCCGAATCCTATACCGTTAGCTCAGATGGGGGATTACGCTTCAATATGAGACTGGTAGTTCCGAAAGGGGAGGAATTACAACACGAGGTGATGGCAGAGTCACACGACTCACAGTTCGCGGTACATCCTGGTGGGGACAAAATGTACCAAGACATGAGACGTCAGTATTGGTGGAGCGGGATGAAGAGAGATATTGCCGAGTTTGTATCAAAATGCGCCACTTGTCAGCTAGTAAAAGTGGATCATCAGAGACCGGCAGGACTGCTACAGCCGTTAGAGGTCCCGATGTGGATGTGGGAGAGCATATCCATGGATTTTATCACGGGGTTGCCTACGTCACAGAGAGGTCACGACTCCATTTGGGTAATTGTGGACAGGTTGACCAAAGTCGACCATTTTCATCCCGTAAGGACAGACTACACAACGGGACAGTATGCCCAGCTCTTTATTGTAGAGTTAGTGAGACTTCACGGTGTAACCCTAAATATCATGTCTGACCGAGACAAGATATTTGTTTCACGGTTTTGAGAAAGTTTTCAGCAGGCCATGGTCACGGAGTTGCGGTTGAGTATGGCGTACCACCCGCAGACCGATGGGCAGACCGAGCGTACAAATCAGATGTTGGAGGACATGCTACGTATGTGCACCATTGATTTTGAGGGTGGATGGGAGCAGTATCTTCCACTAATGGAGTTTGCTTATAACAACTCCTACCAGTTCACCATTGTCATGGCTCCATTTGAGACGTTGTACAGTAGACCTTGTCGTTCCCCAGCATGTTGGTTAGAGGTGGGGGACAACAAACTACTTGGGCCGGAAGTGATTCAGGATACTTTGGCAAGGATGGAATTGATTCGGAGTCGCATTCGGGTAGCTCAGGATAGGCAGAAGAGCTATGCTGATGCGAAGAGATTCTTCAGAGAGTTCCAAGTGGGGGACCAGGTTTTGCTCAGAGTATCTCCTATGAAGGGGATTATGCGTTTCGGGAAGAAAGGGAAGTTGGCACCGAGATATGTGGGACCATTCCCTAATATTGAGCGGATTGGGCCGATTGCTATTTTGGACCGAAGTGAGCGGAAACTGCGGTCAAAGATAGTTCCGTTAGTACGTGTTCAATGGCGACATCATAATGTCGAGGAGTCCACATGGGAGCGCGAGGATGAGATGTGCGAACGTTATCCGGAATTGTTCTTACCAGGTACTTTCTAGTTTCGAATTTCGGGACGAAATTCAGTTATTAGGGGGGAAGTATGTAATACCCCTTATTTTCATGATATTTATTTTTGGGGATTAATTGAATTAAATGTGTATTAATTGGAAATTAATCCGGATAAAAATATTAACGAGATGTGAGTTAGTATTTGATTATAATGTATATACTTGGAAATATATGAATATTGGAAATATTGAAATTGTCGCGAGATTGAAATACGACAATTTGGGAAACTTTATTGGGATGCGCGTGACAGTCGCGTCAGGAATATAATTATTTGAATTAAAAAGTGAATTTTATTTTTATCACCCGTATGGTCATTTTTAGTGCGCCAACGCGTCCGAAAGGGTCGAAATAGTCAGAAAACACTAGCCGGGGGTTAAGTTTGGGTTCCGGAGGATTATTGGGCCATACCGGTAACTTATAGGGGCATTTTGGTAATTTCAAAAATTTGGGAATTAAAACCCACGAAAATAAGAGATAAAAATCTGACTCTTTCTTTATCCACTAAACCCACTACTTACACTAAGGGACTTAATGGGCTACGGGAGAAGTTAAGATATAATCCCAACTTACCAAAAACCAACCACACCTCCATTGTCATCTTCCTTAGAGAAACTTATAGAGAGAAAGAGAGAGAAGAGAATTCTGCAGAAAGAGAGAGGGAGAACAACTTAGTCTTCAAGACTCAACATCAAATTCAGATAAAGATTAAGGCAAGTGGTTTAATTACAATTGATTCAAAGCTATGCTTTTCCATGTTTAGGAATTATCGAATTTATCTTGGAAGATGATATAGACCCATGAATTGGAAGTTTAAAACTATGAATTATGTTAGGGACTGCATGTAGTAACAATCTGGACGAATTATGAACTCAGAATTATGACCTTGATGATTTAAAAACGGATTTTTGAAGAAGTTTATTAATGTTCTTGAAAGAAATAGTAATCTGGAATTCGTGATGAAGATTTGATCCATACAAAGCCCTTGAATGATGAATTATTGGTTTTAGAACGTTATTAATGTTGTAGGATAGTTATATGATGATGCTATAATGTTATATTAGAGATTCATGCATTAAAAGTATGTTTTGGGTTGATTTGAAAACTGCAAAAAGAAGCAGTCCGTAACCATACCTGGTGCAATCGATCGATCGACATTCATCAGTCGATCGATCGACCACCATAGATCGATAGAAGGAAAAGGTCGATCGATCGACCTTCCCAGAATGAGTAAAGTTTTTCCTTATTTAAATTTTAATGATGTTAACCCTTGATTAACATTGTTGGAGACCATATGAATACCCTTAACCTTAAGGAAGACCAGTAGGCTGGGTTATGAGATTTGGACCTTAATTAGAATTCAATTTGAGGAATTATTCTAAAACTAATGAAATTCGATAAGTGAGCAAATATTTGGGTTAATAGTGTAAATTTGAATACTTTGATGAAATGAGGTTTGGGGCAGAAGTAAGGACCTTAGAATTAAAGATGCTATACATGGGAATAATAGGAACTTAATAATCTATTTTAGATAGGTTTTAAGTATAAGAAACTACGACGTGAGACGTGTCGACAGTTTAACTTTTATATTATCGGGAGACGTAAAATATATATATATTTGGAATTATGGTATAAGGATGTAGAGTACACCTTTATTAATATTGTGATATCTAAGATGTGTGAATGCTTAGCATATAATTTTATGTGTATGACATACCTACCATACTTGCTATCACGGGAGGTTTACGTTCGCTTAGGGCCTTCTAATCCTTGTGTGCCCGGATTTAGTTTGGTACCTAGAGGACATAGTTCAAGGAGAACGACTTATTTGTGAGTTAATAAGCCCGCTGACTATGGAGCGTAGGTATGTACGTGACCATGGATATGTTGAATTATGTTCGCCTCCATTTATATGTGTGGTGTTTATTCCCACAATTCCTGAGAGATTCAGAATTTGTAATCCTTACGTACGTGATGTACCGGGATGGATAGCAGAGTATGTGTGCACCGTAGCTTAACCTCGGGGTGCTTGTATTATATATTTATGATGTGAATAATATACTGTTAAAGGAAGAATAAATTGTTATGTTTAAATTGTGGGTATAGTAATTGTAATATTATGAAAAGATAAAAGGGGACATATATCAATAAATGGTTTTGTTAATAATTGGGAATCCGAGAATTAAAGTAGGACTCTCTATTTAATTGTTAAGGTTGGAAATTAAACGTGAACCGGGTAGAAGTGTTAGAAACTCTTTGGAATTAGATAGTTATGAGATAACACATGAATGGGTACAGGAACGTTAGGAGTGTACAGTTAGACGAGAGGTGAGTATTTCATGTGAGAGCACGTCCTAACATGTATCTTGCATTCATTGTTTTAATTATTATTAAAGCACTTGCTGTTTTTAAAATACTCTCCACATTCGGGCTCTGACCTGTTTGCTTTCAAATCTATCTTTTTGTAAAAACCATTTTAGGTGCCCAGCCACAAGGACACCATGCTTAGGATCCTCATTCAGGTGGCGAGCTGTAGCTGTTTGTGGAAGTTACAGGACATTGATTATAGACGCTTCATCTATCTTGACTCTATACTCCGTATTTATCAGTTGTAGGGCATGTCGCCCATTTCTTTTAGAGGCATTTTATTTATTTCAGTTATTCAGACTTCGGGCATGTAATTAATTCAGAATTCAGACTTGTCTTATTTTTTCAGTTGTGGGATTCTTGCGAGGAGTTTTCCTCCGGACTTATTACTATTGTTGGTTATTTCATTACTTCGTTATGGTGAATGGATTCATGTTGTTCTTCCTTTATTCTTTTATTGCATGTTAAACAGACTTAACTTAAAATTTGGCAACTTACTTCTTAAATACTAGGTGGTTAGTAATCTTTAAAATGTTTTCGACAGTGATGCTATTAACTGAACCAACTTGACATTTTGTATTGATTTAATAAAGGAGTAGCTACCCGGTATTTAATTAGTCGGGGTGCCACAGTAGGTATGTGCGTAGCCCATAGACTTGGAACTATATTTGCCTCTAATATATGTGATTTGTATCTATGGTTTGAGAGAGATACCGAACCAGCAGTCCTTTATACAGTGCATGATGTACCAGGACCAGATAGCAGAGTATGCATGCACTGCAGGTCCTAGAATAGGGGTGCTATAGTAGTATATATATTATTAGTGTGACATATATATATATATATATATATATATATATACTTATGATTTAATTCTACTGTATATGCTTAGTAGAAGAGAAAGATAGTGATATTTAAATGAATATAAGTTTGTGAGAAATTAACATTATATGAGAAATTATAAATGTCTAATAGATAGAGAATGTAAATTATTGTACGGGTAATACAGGTGAGCACCAAAATTTAGTAGATGAAGTAAAATATTTAATTCGAACTAGTTAGGTGGGGTAGCATAACTAGGATGGGCTACGAGTATACGTTAGGCGTGCACACTAGTTGAGAGGTGAGATTTCTCAAGAGAGAGCCCTCATAATTAACATGTATATAATATCTTCTTTTAAGAATTTTAAATACTTGTTAAAATGTTTTAAACTATTTTTACTCGGGCTCTAACCCGTTTCTTGTAAATCAATTTTCTCTTGTGCAATCTATTTTAGGTGTCCAGCCACAGGGATGCTAGGCGTAGGCTATTGGATGATTTGGCGTGCTGGAGTTATTGTGGGAGTTGCAGGTCCTCGTTTTTAGATGTCTCCACTCTTATCTATTATGATTCTAATGCAAATATTTTTGAGTTGGGGCATTTCGCCCATTTCTAGTTATTCCATAACTTTGAGATATTTAACTCATTTATTTCAGTTGTTGGATTTAGACTTTCTATTATGGATTATTATATTAGAGTTTTAGACTGGGGTGTTTACTCCCGTCATATTTTATTTGATTATGCATTTCATTAATTGTGGTGTTGATTAATTTAGTTTGGTCAATGTAATGGTTAATTATTATTGTTTTATATCTATGAGTGTTAATAAAAAGATAAAACGTTGACACCAGCTTTTGATATACTAAGTGGTTAGTAAATATTAAAAGGGTTTTTCGCCAGTGATGCTAAGAATCAACCAATCTGGATATTCTAATTTAATTTAATAAAGGCCTGATCACCTGGTATTTAATTAAGCAGGGCGTCACGGTCAAAAGCGTGCATAAGTCGAATCCCATTTTTCTTCATTTTTTTCTCCATTAAACGGGAGAAGCATTGAATTATCCATTTCATATATTTGAAAAGGTAAGGATATAAGGATGAAAATTTAATCAATGTACTATGTTTCGATTACATACATGGTTTTATATTTCTTCGCCTTTCAGCAATTCTTTAATATCGTCAACACAAACGAATGATAGGTCTTCTATTGTAAAGTGACAATTGTTGAATTTCAATCCAAAAAAATATGTTAGAAAAATAATTAAAACATGTATATAATCTATGATCATTAAATAATATGCATGTACTTTATGAAATTTGAAGTTCAATACAAAAATGCGGGTACTTCATAAAAATATGCATGTACTTAATAAAGTACACCCATAAAGTTCAATACACGCATAAAGTTCAATACAACAATGTGTGCACTCTATAAAAATAAGTGCACTACAGAATAAAAATAAGTGCATTTCAAAATAAAAATAAGTTAGTATCAAAATAAACAATTAGAAGAATTACCATGTATCCTTCTCCTCTATCAAATATTCTTTCAATTTTGGTGGGTCTTCTTCTGTAAGGCGTTTTGTCAACTTGTAGATTTGCAGGTCTACTTCATGTGTTTCTATTGAAGAAGACTTGTCTTTATTATTTTTCCTTTCTCTTTTTTTATGGCACAGTAGAAGCCTTATTGGTTTTTCTCTTTCTTCCTTTCGGCTGCACATCAGCAGGATCATCATTCGAAGGATTTTTATTTCCATCTCTTTTTGACAAATCATGAATAGGATGTGAATATACTAAATCTTCATCAATCTTTTGCTTCCTGTCAACTCTTTCTTGGATTCTCCCAATCATTGAGTTTTGTATTGAAATTATTTTTCCATCCTTTTTAGAAATGGAAGATGGAAAATTCTCTATCTTTTTATTGAGAATATTATTTTCTGTTTCCTGGAGAAAAGAAAACATAATGTTTAACTATTAAACATGGCCATAAACATCAATGATAATAAATAAATGTCAAACTATAAGAGAATTTGTGGATTTATATATTGATAATGCGTGTACTTTATTAAACTATGTGTGTACTTTATCAAGCTATGGATGATCATGATTAAACTATGCATGTACTTTATTAAATTATGCGTGTACTCTGCATTATTTCCAAAGAATACCTAAGTACACTTGAAAATTTTCAAAATACACGTAAATGTAAAAATATTTTCACGTGGACTTTTGGGTGATATGCGTGTACTTTATAAAATACAAGTGTATGTTATAAAATAACTACTTGTACTCTATAGAATAATGATGTTTTCCATTTGAAAATTAATCAAAAGTACCTATTCAATTCTTTTCAATTCTTACTCCTGAATATTCAGCCTCAATGTCACCATTTCTAGGTCAACATCTTTTGGGACATTTCCTATTAAGTCTTATTTACATGGGACATTTCCTAATAGGTCCTATCGTAACATTTTTTCCTTAATAGTAACTATATGTACATATAGTGAATATTCACTGTATGTTTACAAATAGGACCTATTGGAACAAAAATATTTTTTCATGGGACCTGATGGAGTGAAAAAAATGTTAGGACCTATTAAACTACATACTTAGTAAACGGGACTAATTGGTTAAAAACCCTTTAATTTTGCAGTATATCTTCATACATTTTTTTGAGATTTTTATTACTCTTCGACAGATATGCATTTGTTTGTTCCAACATTCTAGATTATTTAACCTGTTTTTTCACTGATTCATCCAATTCTTTCATTCTATTTGGCTCATTCATTGTGGCTTGAACAAGCTTTTCATTCAAAGAATTGTTTATGAGAACATGGCTGGCATTTTTCAACTCCAACTTATTCAATAACTCTTTTCGTTTCAAAAGTTGGGAATTTTTCACCTCCAACTTCTTAATTTCCTCTTGTGTTTCCACAAGTTTACGATTATCTAACTCCAACTGTACATTCGAAATAATAAGTCTTGCATTCCCCTCAACCAAAGTCTTCACCTTCTTAAGTGCACAATCACGTTCTTCAGTTGCTTTAAATATTTCGAATTTTTTTTCCAACAACTCCTTTCTCAATTCAGCAATATCTCCATCCAAATTTATCTTCCCAGCATTATCAGAATCTCATAATTTAAAATTTTGAGTATCTATTGGTTCAAAATTCCCAGTATCTTTTGGTTAATAATTTCTTTCTTTTTTGAAGGAATTGGTTGATCATTTCCCTTCTTTTTTGAAGGAATCATATAGTTTTTAATGGGAATATTCCAACCTGATCAAAGTGCATTGTCATTAAAATCTTCAGCAGCTTCGTTGGATGAATGAGTATGTATAGGACTTGCTTCATAAATGTTCAAAGAGAAACTAGGACTTTCGAATTGGTTGATGCCCTTATTAAGATCAGCTTCACTTTCAATTGCACTGTCCTTACAGGCCTCTTTATTTGCAGTCACCTTATTCAAATTTGTTGAAGCAATATCATTCACAACAAACTGATCTTTCAAAGATGATAAGTTCCATCTAAGAATTTTGGTGTCTTATCTTTCTTCTCTTAAAAGGAGGAATGATATCAAATTTCTCACACACCCAATACTGTGACTAGAGCTGTCAACGGGTCGTGTTAACGGGTTAATGGGTCATGTTAACGGGTTAACGGGTGAAAACACCCTTAACCCATACACGACCCGTTAAGACTAACGGGTCAAATGATAATACCCAAACACGACCCGTTAATATTAACGGGTACACGACCCGAACCGTTAACACCCGTTAATATTAACGGGTCTAAACGGGTAACGGGTTGGGTGACCCGTTAGTACCCATTAATATCCGTTAATACCCGTTAGTACCCGTTAGTACTCGTTAGTACCCGTTAATACCCGTTAGTATCCGTGTAATATTGGTTCGGGTCACACGAACCAATAAAACCCGTTACCACTAACGGGTGATAATGGGTATAAACGGGTTTAATCGTGTAAGAGTACAAACCCAAACACGACCCGTTATGATAACGGATCTATCGTGTTGACCCGTTAATGACCCAAACCCGATAAGACTAAACCCATTAACTTATAATTTCGTGTCGTGTCGTGCCTCATTTTGCCAGGTCTGACTGTGACCATGAAAAAAAACAAAATGACATTAATAATTATATTATCCAGTTATTCATAATTGAAAGTACACGTGATATTTATAAAGCACACGTGATATTTACAAGTGTACTTTGTAAATATCACAACTGTACTTTGAAAGTACACTTGATATTTATAAAGTACACGTGTACTTATATTTACAAAGTACACGTGTACTTTGTAAATATAGTTTTTTTGTTTTATTCCCATTTCTAAATTTTTTTCAGTCTCCCATCCAATGTGTTTTTTAAATTATTTTAAGTCCCATAATCGTCTAAAATTTCCCTTAACTTCCATGTAACCTCTCCTAACCGCTCATGTCTCTTTTTGTAGAGAATGACAAGTGTAAAAATATAGGATCAACAAAAAAAAATAATGACATGGGATTAAACATACATATATTCAAAAAAGTAGGACTAAAAACTTGTAATCGCTTGTAAATATCACAAAAGTACACGTGTAATTTGTAAATATCACAAGTACTTTCAAAGTACAGTTGTGATAATTAAAAAGTACACGTATCCCGTGAATTGGTTGGAATATTAGGTGTACTTTGAAAGTACAAGTGATATTAAAAATATGGTAAATATAATTAAACTCAGGTTCATAAGAATTTTTTAAATACCACGTGTACTTTGTAAGTACACGTGATATTTATATGACCATGATCAAGTAAATAATGCGTGTGCTATGTAAATTTCACGTGCACTTTAAAAGTACACGTGATATTTACAAAGTACACGTGAACTCACGTTTTATAAAAAATTCCAGTTGTTTGTTGAACAGTATTAGTTGTTTTGCTCACCAACAGGGAAATGACACATCTAGTTGTTGTACTAGGCTTTGAACTTGTTGCTTTGTTGAGTGAATTTATGAGAAACTCATGCACGACATATGCCCAATCATAGTTATTCATGTCATCAATACTGTTGACGTATGCTGTAAAAAATTCTCCAAATGTGAAGTTTGAGTTGGAGAAAAACAACATCGTCAAGAAGTGGAGACAAACAAGTTTTACAAAATTGGTAATGCTGTCATCTTTATCCAAATCTACCGATTTCTTCAAACCCTTACATATTTCTGACTTTCCATTTTTTTACCTTTGAAGTATCGGGCAAGGAATTCAAGTTTTTGAGATGCAGTCAATCTCTTTTTCAGTTCTATTGATCTTTGTCCCTCTACTATTTGGAAGCCAAATATTTCACTTATATCTCGGGGCTTATTTCAATACTACTCTTCATCTCAAAACTTCTGGTTTCCTTGTTGTATAGCTTGATAATGGATATAATGTTTTTATCAGTCTTTTTCTGATGCGCTTCTATTACTTTCGCAGTGTAGTAGGCATAGAAAAGCTCTCAGAATGGAGTTTTCTTAAGCAGTTCAATATGCCTATCGTTTATTTTCTCTTTAATACAAAAAATATCATGAAAAAAACTAACAACATTCGACCTATATTGGTCGTGTTTATTCACACCACGTGTAGATTCCACAGCCCCACTAGAACTAGAACTAGAACTGCTTGAAGAACTTTCTTCAGAATTGGTCTTCTTGTTGTTCCTTCATTTTCTTCCCCTCATCTCCATCCCCAATCAATTAATCTAAAACCAAATTTAAATTACTAACCTATGATGATAAATTACATGTACAAAAAATAAAATAAACGCGAATTAGAATATAATACAAATAAAATAATAAAATACAAGCGTATTTAACAAAAGTACATCTAATATTCTCATAAACACTTCATACAAGTCTCAACAAAATACGTCATAAAGGAGGTAATATATATTGTCTGTTATATGGTAAAACCTAATAGATGTTGTTCGACAAGTAAGAAACCAAGATTCTCTGTTCCCAACATATTCAAAAAAGAAGTGATACAATAGCTACATGCTAAAAGCGCCAACATTTTCAAAACCTCTTAAGCAATACTGCTCAATTCCTTTTGTTAAATCCTTCTCTTTCGATTCAGTTACTTGAAGCAATTTCACATCAAAAGTGCACTTCATATCTTCATAGTAGTAGTAAAAACCAAGTAACCTTTTCGCTCTATCACTGATGTGAATGAGAAAACGAATCTCATCATCATTAGTAGTATTGACTGTCAATGTGAAAGGTTTTGTATTGTTAAGATCTTCAAAGACGCAAGCAGCAATTTTAGAGTTAGACATGCTTGATGGTATGATTCCTAAATAATAAAACAACAATACATAAAACTACACGCATATTGGATTGAACAAATTCAATTTCAATGTGCATGTACTTTGTGAATTTTGCTTATACTTTCAAAAAGTACACGCAAAAATCACAAAGTATATTCAATAATACAGGGCTTATACAAATCCGGCACCTAATATCATAAAATACAGGCAGCCCTAAATAAATGCCGCTGGCATGGACCACAATTAATATAGGAGTTATACAAATACATAGAGTATGTGCGATTAATTAAATATGGAGATGGCATACATATTTTATAAAGTACATGCATTGTACATAAAAGTACACGCATATTGGATTAAACTAATTCAATTTCATTGTGCATGTACTTTACAAATTTTGCATGTACTTTCTGAAAATACACGCAAAATTCATAAAGTACACGTAATAAAAAAGGGCTTGTACAAATACAACACCTAAATTCATAAAATTCATGCAGTTTTAAATAAATGTCGCTGGTGTGGACCACAATTAATATAGGAGTTACACAAATATAAAAAGTATGTGTAGAATCGCTACAACGGAAATATTGCGACTTCTCAAATAAAATCCAATTTTAATTATTCCCAAATTTTAGTTAAAACCTAAAACATGCATCTAGATGATTTATCAAATAAAATAAAGCATGTAGGATAAAACAAACGATTTCAGAAAAAATCCCCCAAAGGGGCAAAACCTTTTATTTTCATTATAATTTTGTAAGATACGGTTACATGGATTACAATGAAAATAAGTGTGACACAGAAATACCCGCAGGTGTCGGTTCCTATGTCGTCAGCTGAAATTTCTCGCAGGAACTCCAGGTGGTCAGCAATGAAGAAGAGAAATGGCTTCTCCACAAGTTCGTGGGCTGGAACTTTCCCTTTCCAGGAGGGCAACAATGAAGAAGAGAGACGAATTCTCCACAAGTTTGAACAAAATCAAAAGTTGTGTTCTTGAAAACCAGAACAATTCAATAAAGCATATGGGAGTTTTGTGAATTGAAAAACAAAAAGGGATTAAAATCCTAAAGGAAGAAGCCTAAAAGAATTCTGCTTTCGCAGTTTTTCTGTTCGTCAAAACGCTATGACTTCTTAAGAAAAACGAAACCATTTAATGAGTATTTATACAAAAACTGCACCGCCTCAAAATTTGAGCTTGTTCAAACGAGATCAGTATGTCGCTCGAACGAAGGACAGTTGTCGTTCGAACGAGATCTCATGAGATGTTTATATAGTTTGAATGACAAAACCATATCATTCGAACGACCTATCAAAAGAAATTCCACATGTTCTTGTAGATACTTTCGATACGAATGTGTGGCCTCCAGTTTCATATTTTTCTGATGTTTTATGAATTAGTTATGATTTTTCTACGGAAAGGTGTATGAGAAAAAAATCTTTAGAAAAATATCTGATAAAAATATCCCAACACTTTAAGTGAAATGCTAAGGAATTAAAACTCAAATTTACCAATGTAAACTTCACAGAGTCTTTTGTATGAAGAACTCGATATTCGGATCCATCTTTGATGCTTGAATGTTCTTGAATGCTCTTCGACGGTGTAGCGGTATAAGACATAATAAATTGATAATGGACTTATAAAAATATGTCCTTACAAATCTCCCCTTATGTCTATGCCGGTACATACGTAAAAATATCCGAATTATCAAAAACCGAAATGCCTATACAAATCTACCCTCCCATGAATAAATTTGCAAGACCTCAAACTGTTCTTCAAAAAGTCTTCATCAAATATCAAAGCTTTTCTCATCAGGGTGTGCAACATAATGATCTTGAGTCTTTATACCACACATATGAGATAAAGCAAAATACCTTCTGTGACACCCTGACTAATTAAATATTGGGTAGCTACTCCTTTATTAAATTAAATCAAAATGCCAAGTTGGCTCAGTTAATAGCATCACTGTTGAAAACATTTTAATTGTTACTAACCACCTAGTATTTAAAAAGTAAGTTGCCAAATTTTAATTAAAGCCTGATTAACATTCAGTAAAAGATTTAAAGCAAGAATAATATCACCATTCACCATAACGAAATAATAGAATAACCAACACATGATATAAATAAATCTGGAGGAAAAACTCCTCACAACAAAATCCCGCAACTGAAGTAAGTAACGAAATACTGAATACTGAATCAATACATGCCAAAGTCTGAAAAACTGAAATGGAAACGTCTCTAATAGAAATTGGGCAACATGCCCTACAACTGAGGAATACTGAGTATGGAATCCAAATGATATAAGCGTCTAAAATCAAATCCTTGTAGCTTCCACAAGCAGCTACAGCTCGTCATCTGAGTGAGAATCCTATGCATGGTGTCCTTGTGGCTGGGCACCTAAAAATGGTTTTACAAAAATATAGATTTGAAAGCAAACGGGTCAGAGCCCGAATGTGGAGATATTTTAAAAACCTGCAAGTGCTTTAAAAACATTTAAAACAGTATATGCAAAATACATGTTAGGACGTGCTCTCACATGAGATACTCACCTCTCGTCTAACTGTGCACTCCTAACGTTCCTGTACCCATTCATGTGTTATCTCATAACTATCTAATACTGAAGAGTTTCTAACACTACTACTCGGTTCACGTTCAATTTCCAACCTTAACAATTAAATAGAGAGTTCTACTTTAATTCTAGGATTCCCAATTATTAACAAAACCATTTATAGATATAAGTTCCCTTTTTATCTACATAACATTACCATAACTATACTCACAATTTAACATAGTAAATTCCTTCTCGTTTAAGCGTATATTTTCACATCATAAATATACAATACAAGCACCCAAAGGCTAAGCTGCGGTGCACACATACTCTGCTATCCATCCCGGTACATCACGTACATAAGGATCACGCATTCCGAATTTCTCAGGAATCGTTCAGATAACAACATCACAAATAGTGGAGGCGAACACAGTCACATCACATGGGTCACGCACATACCTACGCTCCCACGATCAGCAAACTTATTAATATCCCAATAAGTCCTTCTATGACCTATGTTCATCGAGGTAACCAATCTAAATCCGGGCAACACAAGGATAAGAAGGACCTAAGCGAACGTAAACCTCCCGTGATAGCAAGTATGGTAGGTATGTCATACACATACAATTATATACTAAGCATTCACACATCTTAGATAACTCGATATTAATAAATGTATACTCTACATCTTTATACCATTATTCCAAATTCATATATTTCAAGTATTCCGATAATATAGAAATTAAATTGTCGACACGTCTCACGTCGTAGTTTCTTAAACTTAAAACCTATCTCGAATAGACTATTAAGTTCCTCTTATTCCCCCATATAACATCTTTACACCTAAGGTCTTTACTTCTGCCCCAAACCTTATTTCATCAAATTATTCAAATTTACCCTATTAACCCAAATATTATCTCAATTATCGAATTTCATTAATTTAGAATAATTCCTCAAATTGAATTCCAATTAAGATCCAATCTCATAATCATGCCAACTGGTCTTCCTTAAGGTTAAAGGTATTCATAATGTCTCCAATAATATCATTCAAGGATTAACACCATTAAAATTTAATTAGGGAAAAACTTTACTCATTCTGGGAAGGTCGATCGATCGACCTTTACCTTCGATCGATCGATGGTGGTCGATCGATCGACTGAAGAACATCGATCGATCGAACGCAACAGGTATGGTTACGGACTGCTTCGTTTTGCAGTTACCAATTCGTCCCAAAACACCATTTTCAAGCATGAAACTCTAAGACAAGGTTACAATATCATCATACTATCATTCTACAACAGCATTCACATTCTAAAACCCATAATTCATCATTCAAAGGCTTTGTTTAGATTAAAATTACATCAAAAATTTCCAGATTTCTTCCTCATTCAAGAACATCAATAAACTACTTCTAAACTCCATTTTTAGATCATCAATGGTTTTGTTTAGAACATATAATTCGTCCAGAATATTACTACATGCAATCCCTAACATAATTCATAACTTTTAACTTCCAATATATGGGTCTAAATCATCTTCCAAGATCAATTTCGAAAATTCCTAAACATGGAAAAGCATAGCTTGAATCAAATGAATTTAAACCACTTGCCTTAATCTTTCTCTGAATTTGATGTTGAATTTGAAGGTTGAATCTGTCCTCTATCTCTCTTTCTGCAGAATTCTTTCCTCTCTCTCTCTCTCTACAAGTTCTTCCCAAGGATGATGATAATGGAGGTGTGTTTGGTTTTTGGTAAGTTGGGACTATATTTCAACTTCTCCCGTAGCCCATTAAGTCTCTTAGTGCAGTTAGTGGGTTTAGTGGGTTAAAGAAGAAGTCAGATTTCTATTCTAATTTTCGTCACTTTTAATTCCCAAAAATACGAAATTACCAAAATACCCTTTATGATGCCGGTATGCCCTAAAAATACCCCGGGACCCAAACTAAACTCCCGGCTAGTGTTTTCTGACTAACTCGACCCTTCCGGACACGTTGGCGCACTCAAAATGAACATACGGGTGATAAAAATAAAATTCACTTTTTAATTCAAATAATTATATTCCTGACGCGACTGTCACGCGCGTCCCAACCAAGTTTCCCAAATTGCCGTATTTCAATCTCGTGACATTTTAATATTTTCCAATATTCATATAATGCCAAGTATACACATTATAATAAAATACTAACTCACATCTCGTTAATATTATTATCCGGATTAATTTCCAATTAATAAACATTTAATTCAATTAATCCCCAAAAATAAATATCATAGAAAATACGGGGTATTACATACTTCCCCCCTAATAACTGAATTTCGTCCCGAAATTCGGAACTAGAAAGTACCTGGTAAGAATAACTCTGGATAACGTTCACGCATCTCATCCTCGCGCTCCCATGTGGACTCCTTGACATTATGATGTCGCCACTGAACACGCACTAACGGGACTATCTTTGACTGCAGCTTCCGCTCACTTCGGTCCAGAATAGCAATCGGCCCCTCCTCGTAGGAGCTATCTGGCTGGAGATCAATGTCCTCCACAACAATGAGAGAATGAGCCAAATTATCTCTAAGGTATTTCCTAAGCGAGGAAATATGAAATACATCGTGAATCCGATGTAAATGCTCCGGTAATCCAAGCCTATATGCAACCGGTCCAATCCGCTCAATAATAGGAAATGGTCCCACATATCTCGGTGCCAACTTCCCTTTCTTCCCGAAACGCATAATCCCCTTCATAGGAGATACTCTGAGCAAAACCTGGTCCCCCACTTGGAACTCTCTGAAGAATCTCTTCGCATCAGCATAGCTCTTCTGCCTATCCTGAGCTACCCGAATGCGACTCCGAATCAATTCTATCCTTGCCGAAGTATCCTGAATCACTTCCGGCCCAAGTAGTTTGTTGTCCCCCACCTCCAACCAACATGCTGGGGAACGACAAGGTCTACCGTACAACGCCTCAAATGGAGCCATGCCAATGGTGAACTGGTAGGAGTTATTGTAAGAAAACTCCACCAATGGAAGATACTGCTCCCATCCACCCTTAAAATCAATGGTGCACATACGTAGCATGTCCTCCAACATCTGATTTGTGCGCTCGATCTGCCCATCGGTCTGCGGGTGGTACGCCGTACTCAATCGCAACTCCGTGCCCATGGCCTGCTGAAAACTCTCCCAAAACCGTGAAACAAATATCTTGTCTCGGTCAGACACGATATTTAGGGGCACACCGTGAAGTCTTACTATCTCAGAAATAAAGAGCTGGGCATACTGTCCTGCAGTGTAGTCTGTCCTCACGGGTAGAAAATGAGCGACTTTGGTCAACCTATCCACTATTACCCAAATGGAGTCGTGACCTCTCTGTGACGTAGGCAACCCCGTGATAAAGTCCATGGATATGTTCTCCCACATCCACATCGGGACCTCCAACGGCTGTAGTAGTCCTGCCGGTCTCTGATGATCCACTTTTACTAGCTGACAAGTGGCGCATTTAGAAACAAACTCGGCAATATCTCTTTTCAAACCGCTCCACCAATACTGACGTCTCATGTCTTGGTACATTTTGTCCCCTCCGGGATGTACCGCGAACCGTGAGCCGTGCGACTCTGCCATCACCTCATGCCGCAATTCCTCCCCTTCCGGAACCACCAACCTCCCATTGAAGCGTAATCCCCCGTCTGAGCTAACGGTATAGGATTCGTCTCCCTCTGCCAATAATCGAACTATCTGCTCCTGATAGAACGAGTCGTTTGCCTGTGCCCTCACTACCTTCGTGACAATCTGCGGAGTAACAGTCATCACATACATGAATGATCGAGCCACTGCATCCTGGTGTCCCAATTCCTTCCACTTTGCCTTCCACACTTCCGCCACCTCATCTACAGGTCTACGGCTCAACGCGTCTGCTACTACGTTAGCCTTCCCCGGGTGATACTGGATATCAAACTGATAATCTTTCACGAATTCAAGCCACCTCCGTTGCCGCATATTCAACTCCTTCTGCGTGAATAGGTACTGTAGGGACTTGTGATCCATGAACAATCGAAACCTCTCCCCCAAAAGGTAATGTCTCCAAATACGAAGGGCAAATACCACTGCCGCTAACTCCAAGTCATGGGTAGGGTAATTCTTCTCGTGAGGCTTAAGCTTACGGGAAGCATAAGCTATGGCCTGACTCTCCTGCTGCAGTACACCTCCAAGTCCTTGTAAGGACGCATCGGTGTAAACAAGATACTCAACTCCTGGTCTCGGAAATGCTAACACATGTGCTGAGGTTAACTTGTCCTTCAACTCATCAAATGCCAACTGACAGGCATCACTCCAAATGAACAGCACACCTTTACGAGTTAGATGTGTCATGGGACCCGCTATCGTGGAGAAACCCCGAATAAACCTCCTGTAGTATCCTGCTAGGCCCAAGAAACTACGGATCTCCATCGGTGTCGTGGGCTGTCCCCACTCCCTCACCTCGGATACCTTCCCCGGATCAATCGATATTCCCCGGTCGGAAATAATATGCCCCAAGAACTGAACCTCCTTCAGCCAAAACTCGCACTTCTCATATTTTGCATACAACTCATTCTGGCGCAGTGTCTGCAAAACTTGCCTCAAGTGCTCGGCGTGCTCCTCCTCTGTCTGGGAGTAAACCAAAATATCATCGATGAATACAATGACAAACTGATCTAGGAAATCCCTGAACACCCTATTCATCAAGTCCATAAATGCTGCTGGCGCGTTGGTCAAACCAAATGGCATAACCCGAAACTCGTAAGAACCATATCTCGATAAGAACGCAGTCTTCGAGACGTCCTCCTCCCTGATACGCAATTGATGGTAACCAGATCGCAAATCAATCTTTGAGAAGCAAGAAGCTCCTCTCAACTGGTCGAATAGGTCATCGATTCGAGGCAACGGATACTTATTCCGTATCGTGACCTTGTTTAACTCTCGGTAGTCCACACACAATCTCAGTGAACCATCTCTCTTCTTCACGAACAACACAGGGGCACCCCACGATGAATTACTTCTCCGAATAAACCCCTGACCCAACAACTGCTCAATCTGATCCCGTAACTCCCTCATCTCACTGGAGCCATACGGTACGGTGCGCGTGCTATAGGTCTCGTATCTGGTAATAAGTCTATAATAAAGTCTATCTCTCGACTGGGGGGGTAGGCCTGGTATCTCCTGAAACACATCAGAATACTCCCTGACAACTGGGATTGAATCTAAAGGAATCACAACCTCCTTAGAGGTATCCTCCTCTAGGTAATACAAATGAGCGATCGAGCCTCCCTATGGGCGAGGCATCGCCACTACAAACATCTCTTGCCCCAGAATGGAAAAAACAATGCTCCCACCGAAACAATCAATCATGGATCTATAATCAGCGAGCCAATCCATACCGATAATCACATCGTGAACATGCATATCTAATACCAACATATCTGCAGGTAATACCAGACTACCAATCTCTACCCCTACTCCCCGGCATATAAAGAAAATAAGTGACCCATTTCCCAATGGTGAGTCGACACACGTCACTGTGCTTCCGCTGTGGCTAACAACCCTAAAGCCTTCGCGAAATGTGTAGCTATAAAACAATGTGTAGCCCCTGTATCAAACAGTACCCGACCCATAGTGCCATGGATAGAAAACGTACCCTCAATCGTGGGCGGTGCCTGTGGGACTGCTGCCTGGTGGACGTTATAGACACGTCCATACTGTAACTGCCCCTGCTGAGCCGGGACTGCTGGAATGGGTGGCAATGCTGCCATCTGTGGCGGTGCGGGGAGAGCAGCGGGAAACATAGGCCTCTGCGGCTCCTAGCGAGCTCCCTGCTGCTGCTGCTATGGGGCCCTGCCCCTATCAGGATAGTCCTGGAGTTTATGGCCAGTCTTGCCACAAACGAAACATTTCCCTGGGAAGTTCCCTCCTCTCTGCCCCTACTGTCCCCGGCCCTGGTGGCCGTTACCGTTCCTCCCTTGGCCCTGCTGGCCCTGCTGAAACTGCTGATGTTGACCATTTTGACCCTACTGGCCCTGATGGCCGTTATGACCCTGCTGGCCATTCTGGAATCCTCCCTGACCGTTCCTGAAACCCCCTGATCGAAACCTCTTATGATCCCCCTGCTGGGAACCCTGATCACTCAACCTCTGCCCCTGAACAGATTGTGCCCCACCGGCACCATGTCCTCCAGTCCTGCCCTGATGGCTAGACTCTCCCGATCTCTTGCCCTCAACCAGATGAAAGCGGTGATCCTGGAAGTGTAACAAAGCAGCGTTAACCACATCAGAATAAGTGGCCAACGAAAGGTTCCCTAACAGATGCTGACGGATCCTCCAAGTCAACCCGTCGGTGAATTTCTCAATCTTCTTCTTTTCCGTCGGTATCTCATCCGGAACGATATTCAACAGATTAGTGAACTCGGCCTCATACTCGGCCACGGTCTTACCCTCCTGCTTCTGACTCATCAATCTCCTCCTCATTTCCGTATGAACAGCTGACGGAAAGTACTTGCGGTCGAACCGCACCCAGAACTCTTGAATAGTGAGAGTATCCCTCTCCTCTACGGTGGTAATAGACTCCCACCACTGCAATGCAGACCCAACTAGCTTGAAAGTAGCTAGCACCTATTTCTGAACATCCGTGCACTCATACATCCTCAAGTGCCGCTGTATATCCTTCCTCCACTGGCTCGAGACTACCACATCTGAGCTACCTGCAAACTCTGGCGGATGCGCTTTCTGAAAAGCGTCACATACACGTTCCCAAGCAGACGAGAATGCATTTGCCTGTACTGGCGCGGCAACCGGCGCCTGAGGTGGTGCCTGCCGAACTACGGCAAGTGTGGCATTTACCGCTTGGGCTACTATGGCTGCAACCTCAGCGGCGTTCATCGTGCCCTGAACTGGTGCAGGCTGTAGTTCTGGCGTTGCATTCCTGGGGACCCATGGTGCACGTCGTGGAGGCATTCTGAAATAAGAATAAAGTCTATAAGTTCACAGTTATAAACTTAAAATAGCTGAAGAACGTAGCAAATACAAAAGAATACAACAGTCCTAAAATATAGGGCTCTACATCAAAGAAAGCTCAGCGGAAACATAATAAGTCGTTCAGATCCTAAAGGACACTAGAACCTGGCTCTGATACCACCTGTGACACCCCGACTAATTAAATACCGGGTAGCTACTCCTTTATTAAATTAAATCAAAATTCCAAGTTGGCTCAGTTAATAGCATCACTGTCGAAAACATTTTTATTGTTACTAACCACCTAGTATTTAAAAAGTAAGTTGCCAAATTTTAATTAAAGCCTGATTAACATGCAGTAAAAGATTTAAAGCAAGAATAATATCACCATTCACCATAACGAAATAATAGAATAACCAACACATGATATAAATAAATTTGGAGGAAAAACTCCTCACAACAAAATCCCGCAACTGAAGTAAGTAACGAATTACTGAATACTGAATCAATACATGCCAAAGTCTGAAAATCTGAAATGGAAATGTCTCTAATAGAAAATAGGCAACATGCCCCACAACTGAGGAATACTGAGTATGGAATCCAAATGATATAAGCGTCTAAAATCAAATCCCTGTAGCTTCCACAAGCAGCTACAGCTCGTCATCTGAGTGAGAATCCTATGCATGGTGTCCTTGTGGCTGGGCACCTAAAAATGGTTTTACAAAAATATAGATTTGAAAGCAAACGGGTCAGAGCCCGAATGTGGAGATATTTTAAAAACCTGCAAGTGCTTTAAAAACATTTAAAACAGTATATGCAAAATACATGTTAGGACGTGCTCTCACATGAGATACTCACCTCTCGTCTAACTGTGCACTCCTAACGTTCCTGTACCCATTCATGTGTTATCTCATAACTATCTAATACTGAAGAGTTTCTAACACTACTACTCGGTTCACGTTTAATTTCCAACCTTAACATTTAAATAGAGAGTTCTACTTTAATTCTCGGATTCCCAATTATAAACAAAACCATTTATAGATATAAGTTCCCTTTTTATCTACATAACATTACCATAACTATACTCACAATTTAACATAGTAAATTCCTTCTCGTTTAACCGTATATTTTCACATCATAAATATACAATACAAGCACCCAAAGGCTAAGCTGCGGTGCACACATACTCTGCTATCCATCCCGGTACATCATGTACATAAGGATCACACATTCCGAATTTCTCAGGAATCGTTCAGATAACAACATCACAAATAGTGGAGGCGAACACAGTCACATCACATGGGTCACGCACATACCTACGCTCCCACGATCAGCAAACTTATTAATATCCCAATAAGTCCTTCTATGACCTTTGTTCATCGAGGTAACCAATCTAAATCCGGGCAACACAAGGATAAGAAGGCCCTAAGGGAACGTAAACCTCCCGTGATAGCAAGTATGGTAGGTATGTCATACACATACAATTATATACTAAGCATTCACACATCTTAGATAACTCGATATTAATAAAGGTATACTCTACATCTTTATACCATTATTCCAAATTCATATATTTCAAGTATTCCGATAATATAAAAATTAAATTGTCGACACGTCTCACGTCGTAGTTTCTTAAACTTAAAACCTATCTCGAATAGACTATTAAGTTCCTCTTATTCCCCCATATAACATCTTTACACCTAAGGTCTTTACTTCTGCCCCAAACCTTATTTCATCAAATTATTCAAATTTACCCTATTAACCCAAATATTATCTCAATTATCAAATTTCATTAATTTAGAATAATTCCTCAAATTGAATTCCAATTAAGGTCCAATCTCATAATCATGCCTACTGGTCTTCCTTAAGGATAACGGTATTCATAAGGTCTCTAATAATATCATTCAAGGATTAACACCATTAAAATTTAATGAGGGAAAAACTTTACTCATTCTGGGAAGGTCGATCGATCGACCTTTACCTTCGATCGATCGATGGTGGTCGATCGATCGACTGAAGAACATCGATCGATCGAACGCACCAGGTATGGTTACGGACTGCTTCGTTTTGCAGTTACCAATTCGTCCCAAAACACCATTTTCAAGCATGAAACTCTAAGACAAGGTTACAATATCATCATACTATCATTCTACAACAGTATTCACATTCTAAAACCCATAATTCATCATTCAAAGGCTTTGTTTAGATTAAAATTACATCAAAAATTTCCAGATTTCTTCCTCATTCAAGAACATCAATAAACTACTTCTAAACTCCATTTTTAGATCATCAATGGTTCTGTTTAGAACATATAATTCGTCCAGAATATTACTACATGCAATCCCTAACATAATTCATAACTTTTAACTTCCAATATATGGGTCTAAATCATCTTCCAAGATCAATTTCGAAAATTCCTAAACATGGAAAAGCATAGCTGGAATCAAATGAATTTAAACCACTTGCCTTAATCTTTCTCTGAATTTGATGTTGAATTTGAAGGTTGAATCTGTCCTCTATCTCTCTTTCTGCAGAATTCTTTCCTCTCTCTCTCTCTCTACAAGTTCTTCCCAAGGATGATGATAATGGAGGTGTGTTTGGTTTTTGGTAAGTTGGGACTATATTTCAACTTCTCCCGTAGCCCATTAAGTCTCTTAGTGTAGTTAGTGGGTTTAGTGGGTTAAAGAAGAAGTCAGATTTCTATTCTAATTTTCGTCACTTTTAATTCCCAATAATACGAAATTACCAAAATACCCTTTATGATGCCGGTATGGCCTAAAAATACCCCGGGACCCAAACTAAACTCCCGGCTAGTGTTTTCTGACTATCTCGACCCTTTCGGATACGTTGGCGCACTCAAAATGAACATACGGGTGATAAAAATAAAATTCACTTTTTAATTCAAATAATTATATTCCTGACGCGACTGTTACGCGCGTCCCAGCCAAGTTTCTCAAATTGCCGTATTTCAATCTCGTGACAATTTCAATATTTTCCAATATTCATATAATGCCAAGTATACACATTATAATAAAATACTAACTCACATCTCGTTAATATTATTATCCGGATTAATTTCCAATTAATAAAAATTTAATTCAATTAATCCCCAAAAATAAATATCATAGAAAATACGGGGTATTACACCTTCGTGACGCATCGAGTTTGAAATGATATGAGAATAAAGCATTAATAAATCAAATCTCCTCCATAATGCAAAAACCTCCCCCGTAACATGATAATTCTTTCTCCCCCTTTTTATGATATCCCCAAATAGACAGATAAGAAGAAAAAATCAAAACATGGAGTGTCACGAAAAAATGCATAGCAAACATTCACAAACTATTTTTGGATTTTTTAATTTTTCATAAAAAAATAAGATACCAAAAATCACACCATGGATTTAAACTAAAACAATTAAGTCATGGAAATGGAATGTATGGGTGTGAACACATTCGATTGGTAAATAAACTCAATCAATCATATGTGCACGATGCATACGTGTACCCCTAACGAATGAACATCAAAAGAATCCTTAGGTGTAAAAATTATTAAATTTAAATGACATCATCTTAATCAAATCAACAAATCAAAGTCTAAATGATTTCCACACCAATAACGTCCAAAACTATTTAGTGTCGTTTCGAGAACTTTTCAAAGGATGTGCAAACCCATTGATATGTCCATTCAAAACTCCCTCATATATAACAATGCAATTTTTTATATCTAAATAGGTACTAAATTCTCAACTTAGAGAAAACCTATTGGTCCAAATTTGTGGCATATTTCATCTTTTTATTGCCTTAATTTTTTGTGTGGGCTCTTTTCAAACGGTGGCTTTCACGACATGATTATTATTCACTCGCAGCCCTTTCCCGTGTTCACTCATCATTTTTTCAAACTAAATAAATTCCTCACGATCAATGGTTTTTATATGCACTACTTTTATTACTCTCGTATTATTGCACTTGGTTCGTTTTAAGGACAGGATTGAAACAAATCAAACAAATCCGTGCATGTGTGCAATAAAGGAAATTATGAGTCAAACATGTAGGAAGTAACACTTAATTACATCTTAATGACTCCAAACATTATAAAGCACATGGATGAATTGACCTATTATCTCAAAACACTATCAAATAGTCACATGAATAAATGGAATGAAATTGTGACTCGATCATCCTAAGTGTTTATCCATAAACGGTGTAAACAAAATACAAAAATCTTTTTGGATTTTCAAAAAATTTATCAAAATAAAATCTTTTTTTATTTTTTCAAAATTTTCAAACAGAAAAAATATAACTACAAAATGATACAACCAGTAATAGGCATATAATATTGATATGCGCAACATCCTATGCTAGCAAATAGTAATCTCACAAGAGAATACACAATGAAAGCAGATGTGATAAATGAACAATGTAGTGTTATCAATTAAGCATGGATATCAAGAATAACTACAAATAAACTACCCAGAAGCAACCCATCAGTACCAAAAACCTAAGCATATGAACATCGGGAACTGATATCAGAAGGGAAGCAAAAATAGAATTTTCCGACACTGCAAAAATACTTCCAGCAGTACCAAAATATTAAAATAACCCAGAGGACGGCAAACCAATCAGAAGCAAGATTCAGCCTGTCGTTCAAACGAGCAAGGGACTTCGCTCAAACGAGTTACGGAAGTCGCTCTAACGAAGGATAGATGTCGTTCGCGCGACATGTTATGTCTTTTGAACGACTTCTCGTGACCTGCCAAAATTTCCCAGATTCCCAGAAAAATAATATAATATTGCCTAGTGAAAAAATTTCGTGAAAACAGTACCTGTAAGGGGCAAACAGATCCAAAACAGTGCTAAAACAGTAGCGAAACACACAAATGCAACAAATATACCAATGTGCGCTACATTAAAGTGAGTCATAACACTAGAAAGAATATAACATGATGCGTTGCTAGTGTATGACAAACATTCAATACAATCAGCCAAACGATCTCACATGGGGTGAATCACGTGCAAGCAAATGGGAATCGTGGACATGTAAACCATAACCCTCTAAATCCGATTTCCTGACCCAAATCGATGTGTAATGATGTGTGGGGGTGTGGGGAATTGAATTTATTCCTCTATTAACCTGCCTAGGTCCTTTTAAAAGCTTGTAACAAAAGCGCCTAAGATGACCTTACCTATCGCAATGTGTGCAAGTGTAAATCGGGCGATGTGTGTTACCTAAAGGTGGCCCTCTCCTTAAATTTCTCGGTTGCTCTCTCCGAATTTGCCTAGGTGGGTCTCTCCTAATGATCCTAGGAGGTTCTCTCACAATGTTCCTAGGGGGCTCTTTCCTAACAAACTTGGGTGTCTCTTTCTTAACAATCTTAGGAGGCTTTCTCATAGGTGTGGGAATGGGTGCAACATATTTTTCAAGACCAATCCCACCCCTATCTTTTTGATCTCGACGGTGCCTAAAATCTTATCAAGTTTTTCAGACCTAGACTCCAAATCAAATTTCATTTAACTTGAATCTTTCAATTTCACCTCAAGTTCACCTATCCTAGATTCAAGTACACGTCTAGAATCCTCAAACTCTAAAAGCTCTTTTTTCATATTCTCCATCAACCCTCTAAGACTATCTCTCTCACCCTCGACGTATCCTAATTTCTCTTTAAGCATCTTCTCACGTGCCCTAATATCCTTAATCAGCGCATCAGTACTATCATTATCTAAAGCACGTTTCTTTAATTTAGCTTTAAGTTTCAAGTTTGCTTTTTTTGTCTTTAAAGATTCAAAATACAAATTATTGTAGGCAACTTGTAACTCACTCAATTCTTCTTCTTCCTCCTCACTCTTTTCACCCTCACTCTAATCACTAATCACACGGATGGGAAGCTCTCACCTAGAAGCATAAAAGACTTCTTCTTCCGAATAACTATCACTAAGGGTAGAAATATGAGAAACCGGTTTATTCAATTTCTTCTTTAAATTTGTGGTACACTCATCTAACGTGTGACCAACACCCTCACAATAAGGACACCTCTCAGATTCGTTTTCAACAGAAGATTTAAAACAATAGTTCGTGTGAATTTTCCAATTAACTTTTTCAAAAATTTAACATCAAAGATCATCAAAACCATCAAAAGCCATTTTTGTTCAAAATCAAGATCAAAACACAATAACTTAGTGCAACAGGCTCTGATACCAATTTGTAGAATCGCCACAGCAGAAATATTGCGACATCTCAAATAAAATCCAATTTTAATTATTCCCAAATTTTAGTTAAACCCTAAAACATGCATCTAGATGATTTATCAAATAAAATAAAGCATGAAGGATAAAACAAACAATTTTAGGAAAAATCCCCCAAAGGGGCAAAACCTTTTATTTTCACTATAATTTTTTAAGATACGGTTACACGGATTACAATGAAAATAAGTGTGACACAGAAATACCCACAGGTGTCTGTTCCTATGTCATCGGCTGAAATCTCCCGCAGGAACTCCAGGTGGTCAGCAATGAAGAAGAGAAACGGCTTCTCCACAAGTTCGTCGACTGGAACTTTCCCTTTTCAGGAGGGCATCAATGAAGAAGAGAGACAACTTCTCCACAAGTTTGACCAAAAGAAAAAGTTGTGTTCTTGAAAACCAAAACAATTCATTAAAGCATATGGGAGTTTTTTGAATTGAAAATCAAAAATGGATTAAAACCATAAAGGAAGAAGCCTAAAAGAATTCTGCTTTCGTAATTTTTCTTTTTGTCAAAACGCTGTGACTTCTTAAGAAAAATGGAACCATTTAATGAGTATTTATACAAAAACTGCACCGTCTCGAAATTCGAGCTCGTTCGAACGAGATCGGCATGTCGCTCGAACGAAGGACAGTTGTCGTTCGAACGAGATATCACGAGATGTCTATGTCGTTTGAATGAAAAAACCAGGTCTTTCGAACGACCTATCAAACGAGATTCCACGCTTGCTTGTAGATAATTTCAATACAAACGTGTGGCTGTCAGTTTCATATTTTTCTGATTTTTTATGAATTAGTTATGATTTTTCTACGGAAAGGTGTCCGAGAACAAAATCTTTAGAAAAATATTTGATAAAAATATTTGAAATGTTAAGGAATTAAAACTCAACTTTACCAAAGTAAACTTTACGGAGTCTTTTTGATGAAGAACTTGATATTCGGATTCGTCTTTGATGCTTAAATGTTCTTGAATGCTCTTTGACGGTGTAGCGGTATAAGACATAATAAATTGATAACGGACTTATAAAAATATGTCCTTACAGTATGTACATATTCCAATCATGTATATATTCTCAGTCCTCAATAAATGATATATACAGGAGGAAATGTACGATGATGAAATACATAAATGTAACATGCAAAAAGTGTGTTTTGCATTTAAAATCTAGACAACAAATATATTTTTTCATATCATAAAGAAGAACATATATAAGAGCATGTGTAATCTCTAAAAATTTAAATATATGAGAACACAAAATGCATAAGGACAAACACGTGATATCATGAATAAAATTCTAAGAACACAACATATACATAGTGTATGGTATAATCTTAAGTACAAAACCTAAGAACAAATATATGAGCATGTAACCATACTTGTTAGTACATAGTGTATGAGCATGTATCCTTCTCCTCTATCAAATATTCTTTCAATTTTTAGGGGGCTTCTTCTCTAAGGTATTTTGTACACTTGTATATTCCCTGGTCTACTTCATGTGTTTCTATTGAAGAAGACTTGCCTTTATTATTCTGCAGTTTTATTTTTTTATGGCACAGTAGAAGACTTATTGGTTTGTCTATTTCTTCCTTTCGGCTGCAATTTTGCAGGAGCATTATTCGAAGGATTTTTATTTCCATCTCTTTTTGACAAATCATGCATAGGATGTGAATATACAAAATCTTCATCAATCTTTTGCTTCCTGTCAACTCTTTCTTGGATTCTCCCAATCATTGAGTTCTAAATTGAAATTATTTTTTCATTCTTTTTAGAAATGGAAGATGGAAAATTCTCTATCTTTTTATTGAGAATATTATTTTCTGTTTCCTGGAGAAAAGAAAACATAATGTTTAACTATTAAACACGGCCATAAACGTCAATGATAATAAATAAATGTCAAACTATAAGAGAATTTGTGGATTTATATATTGATAATGCATGTACTTTATTAAACTATGTGTGTATCAAACTATGGATGATCATGATTAAACTATGCATGTACTTTATGTCAAATGCATGTACTTTGTATTATTTCCAAAGAATACCCAAGTACAAGTGAAAATTTTCAAAATACACGTAAATGTAAAAATAATTTCACATTTACTTTGGGGTGATATGCGTGAACTTTATAAAATACAAGTGTGCGTTATAAAATAACTACGTAGACTCTATAGAATAATGATGTTTTCCATTTTAAAATTAATCAAAAGTACCTATTCAGTTCTTTTCAATTCTGACTCCTGAAGATTCAGCCTCAATGTCACCATTTCTAGGTCACCGTCTTTTGGGACATTTCCTATAAAGTCCTATTTACATGGGACATTTCCTAATAGGTCCTATCGCAACATTTTTTCCTTAATAGTAACTATATGTACATATAGTGAATATTCACTGTATGTTTACAAATAGGACCTATTGGAACAAAAATCTTTTTTTATGGGACCTGATGGAGCAAAAAAAATGTTAGGACCTATTAAACTACATACTTAGTAAACGAGACTAATTGGTTAAAAACCCTATAATTTTGCACTATATCTTCATACATTTTTTTGAGATTTTTATTACTCTCCGACAGATATGCATTTGTTTGTTCCAACATTCTTGATGATTCAGCCCGTTTTTTCACTGATTCATCCAATTCTTTCATTCTATTTGACTCATTCATTGTGGCTTGAACAAACTTTTCGTTCAAAGAATTGTTTATGAGAACATGGCTGGCATTTTCCACCTCCAACTTCTTCAGTAATTCTTTTTGTTTCAAAAGTTGGAAATTTTCCACCTCCAACTTCTTAATTTCCTCTTGTGTTTACACAAGTTTACGATTATCTAACTCCAAATGTACATTTGAAACAATAAGTCTTGCATTCTCCTCCTCCAAAGTCTTCACCTTCTTAAGTTCACAATCACGTTCTTCAGTTGCTTTAGATATTTCGAACTTTTTTTCCTATAACGCCTTTCTCAATTCAGCAATTTGTCCATCCAAATTTATCTTCCCAGCATTATCAGAATCTCATAATTTAAAATTTTGAGTGTCTATTGGTTCAAAATTCTCAGTATCTTTTGATTGATCATTTTTCTTCTTTTTTGAAGGATTTGGTTGATCATTTCCCTTCTTTTTTGAAGGAATCACATAGTTTTTAATGGGAATATTCCAACCTGATGAAAGTGCATTATCATTAAAATCTTCAGCAGCTTCATCGGACGATGAATCAGTATGTATAGGACTTACTTCAAAAATATTCAAAGATAAACTGGGCCTTTCACATTGGTTAATGTCCCTATTGAGATCTGCTTCACTTTCTTTTGCACTATTCTTACTAACCTCTTTTTTGCTGTCACCTTCTTCAAATTTGTTGAAGCGATATCATTCACAGTAAACCAATTTTTTAAAGATGATAAGTTCCATCTAAGAGTTTTGGTGTCTTATCTTTCTTCTCTTAAAAGGAGGAATGATATCGAATTTCTCACATACCCAATACTGTGATCATGCAAAAAACAAAATGATATTAATATTAAATTAATATCTAGTTATTCATAATTGAAAGTACACGTGATATTTATAAAGCACACGTGATATTTACAAGTGTACTCTGTAAATATCAAAACTGTACTTTAAAAGTACAGTTGATAATTATAAAGTACGCGTGTACTTATATTTACAAAGTACATGTGTAATTTGTAAATATAGTATTTTTTTAAATCCCATTTCTAAAGTTTTGTTAGTCTCCCATCCTATGTGTTTTTTAAATTGTTTTAAGTCACATAACCGTCTAAAATTTCCCTAAACTTCCACGTAACCTCTCCTAACTGCTCATGTCTCTTTTTGTAGAGAATGACGAGTGTAAAAACATACGACCAATAACAAAAAAAATAATGATATGAGATTAAACATACATATATTCAAAAAAGTAGGACTAAAAACTTGTAATCACTTGTAAATATCACAAAAGTACACGTGTACTTTGTAAATATCACAAGTACTTTCAAAGTACAGTTGTGATAATTAAAAAGTACACTTATATTTTGTAAATATCACGTGTATTTTGTAAATACCACGTGTACTTTTAAAGTACACGTGATATTTACAAAGTACACAAGTGAATTGGTTGGAATATTAGGTGTACTTTGAAAGTACAAGTGATATTAAAAACATGGTAAATGTAATTAAACTCAGGTTCATATGTAATTAAACTCAGGTTCATAAGAATATTTTAAATACCTCGTGTACTTTGTAAGTACACGTGATATTTATATGAGCATGATCAAGTAAATAATGTGTGTACTATGTAAATTTCACGTGTACTTTAAAATTACACGTGATATTTACAAAGTATACGTGAACTCACGTTTTATAAAAAAATCCAGTTATTTGTTGAACAGTATTAGCTATTTTGCTCACCAATAGGGAAATGACACATCCAGTTGTTGTGATAGGCTTTGACCTTGTTGCTTTGTTGAGTGAATTTATGAGAAACTCATGCATGGCAAATGCCTAATCATAGCTATTCGTGTCATCAATATTGTTGATGTTGTGACAACCCGCTCACCAAAATAGGGGGTGGCCAGCCCAATACTCCAATATAACGGAATCATAGATGGAATCATTCTCAGCATCACAATAAAAATATAGAGTATCCAGGATAACCACCCAATATTTCAGAAAACGGGTTGCCAAAAACTTTGATTTGAAAGTAAATAAATGAAAACAAACAACCCAATTCCTGAAAGATAAGGGAAACCCCAAGACTTATATAAATAATACAACAAGAATACAATAAAAAAAAGACCGAATATGATACCGGTCACCAACTGAAACTCCAATAATACACGAGTTCAATAAGTTACTTATTACATTACATTAGACATTTACAAAAGCTTGGGCACCTCGCCCGAATAAAGGACTTGATCTTAACTAGGATGCAAAAATGAAAACGTCTATACCAATGGTGTCCCGTAATACCCGCAATGCATCACGGCTCGCCGAGGACATCGGAATAGGAATTCAAATCAGGCATCCCTGCGGAGGAGTACCTGAGCAGAGACAAGATTCATATGCAACAAGAAGTGTAAACGGGTCAGGGCCCGGTTCTATATGATTACCAGATGAATAAAGAGTATGACAGTTATGAATATTATCATGCTAGGAAGAATAAAGTCTATCTACACAATTCTAAAACATAGGTTAAGACAGTAAAGAAAAGCACGAGTTTAATTTTAACTAAGCAGGAGAAAGGAAAGATGAACATAAATAAAACTTCTATCATATACCCCGATTCATGTCATAGTTTATTCCTCAACAGGAAAATAAATCTATAACTATAAGCTCTTTATGGCTTTTATCTCAATTTTAAGCTCTTTGTGGCTTTTATTTTAATTACATGCCCATCCTGGTATTACCATTCCTTAGTAGGAATATAATATCAACATTAAATGCTCTTTATGGCATTTATCATACATCAAGTCCCACTTGATTTAGAATGGTTATATTCTTATGCATACAACGATTCTAAGACCGCCCCTCCGAGTTTCCCCACTAGGCGCACCCCTAAATGACCATCATCTTCCAGGGCCTATCTATACAAGACAACCTGGGTTCATAACGCAAACGTCGGGAAGCGGCCATATGCCTGCGGGAAAGTCAGGACCACACCCGGAATCCCCTAACCAGCGCAGAAAAACATATAAAACCCCCGCATATGGCCTAGGACTATATCCACCCTGCATTCATTAGCCAGGGGGCATCATTAAGCGTGCGAACTTCCCTTATGATGTCATTTAGAGAGGTGTGTTTAACCAAATTACCATTTATCATGTTAATGATTAAGTAAATTATCATTTACTAAAATCAATACCATTTCCGCGTACATGTTTCATTTTTTATCCGAAACCTTTTTCCATTTACTTTATTTGTAAATGATATAACTTATCATCCGGAGCCATACGTATATCATAACGGTATTACAACCTCAATGAATAAATGAAATATCAATTTATTCTCCCAAGATTTACTTGTGATGTTATTATAAACCATCAAGACGGATCATAGCTCTATTGAGCTTCTAAGGTCTCTCAAACGTAATACTATATCTCCTGGTCTTATATTAGTCAACTAGAAGAAAAGAATGCCCTAACATTAATTGGCATAACCCCGGAAAAGTTCCCACTTGTCCTATTTCTAATGTAGGGTGGATAACTAATTCATCTAGGACTCTAAAACTCTAAATTTACTTCATTTAAGAAGGATCCTAGTCCCTATTGAAGAGAATAAATCTAGGAAACAAAATAAGATTTCAAAGGTGAAAAACAGGGGACCGGTCGACCGGTCCCAAGACCGCCGTCGACCGCGTCTCAAGGTTTTGCCTACGGAGAAAATCATAAAGTTTAAAATAGAGGGGCCGGTCGACCGGTAAAGGAATCGCGGTCGACCGCGCTCAAAATTTATGCCTTTGTAGGAAAGTAGTAAGCCTCCCACGAAGGCCCGGTCGACCGGTCGTAGCAGACCTAGGGTTCTTCCTTCTTCCAAAAGCTAAACCCAAATCTCAAATCTCTATCATTTTGAACACAACCAACAACTTTTATCTACCCAAAGATTATCCTACATGATTTATAACCATTAATACTCACCATTTTATCATCAAAAACTAATATTAGGGTTTAAATCCCATAAATTCCATTTGTGATCCATAAATGCAAATACACAACTATCATACAAATTATTCAACTTATATCACATATTAGCAAGTAGAAAACTTGCCTTATGGTTGTAAATTCAGATTTCATGGTGGTAGAAGCAATCTCCCATCTTCAATCTTCATTTCTCTCTTCTTTCTCCACTTTTCCCTTCTTCTTTCTTTCTTTCTCTCTCTATGTTCAAGACATAAAAATGGGGAAAAATAAGGGATTTTAGAAGACTTAAATCGTGGCTTAAGTTAAAACTCCCAACTTAAATGGTTAACACCACATTAAGATGACTCCCAAATACACATATAAGCTAAAACCAGGTAAAAGTGCCCGAAATGCAAAAATACAATAGGACACTTATTTTGACTGTCTCGCACCATCCGGGACTAACTACACCCTCTAAACTGGCATCCGGAAATTTTATAAATTATTTCGAGTTCCAATATCATTTAAATCAAAAAGTCAGTTTAAATACCTGACACTACAAACATGCAACCTGATGATATTTACTTTCACCTACAGTAAATATGCATCAAAATAGTAAATATTAACTTCAAATTCATTAAATTAATATCTACTCCAATCCCCACATTATATATAATTACCTTATGCGGTAAAATTGGTATAAAATGAGCCTCCCAGAATCGAGGGTTGTTACAGATGTATGCTGTAAAAAATTCTCCAAATATGAAGTTTGAGTTGGAGAAAAACAACATCATCAAGAAGTGGAGATAAACAAGTTTTACAAAATAAGTAATGCTCTCATCTTTGTCCAAATCTAACTATTTCTTCAAACCCTTACATATTTCTGACTTTCTAATTTTTTTGCCTTTGAAGTATCGGGCAAGGAATTCAGGTTTTTGAGATGCAGTCAATCTCTTTTTCAGTTCTATTGATGTTTGCCCCTCTACCATTGGGATGTCAAATATTTCACGTTTATCTCTGGGATTATTTCAATCCTATTCTTCATCTTAAAACTGTTGGTTTCCTTGTTGTACAACTTGATAATGGATAGAATATTTGTATCAGTCTTTTTGTGCTGCGCTTCTACTACTTTCGCAGTGTAGTAGGCATTGAAAAGCTCTTAGAAAGGAGTCTTCTTATGCAGTTCAATATGCCTATCGTTTATTTTCTGTTAATACCAAAAACATCATGAAAAAAACTAACAACATTCGACCTATACTGGTCATATTTATTTACACCACGTGTAGATTCCACAGCCATACTAGAACTAGAAATATTTGAAGAACTTTCTTCAGAACTGCTCTTCTTGTTGTTTTTTTCTTTTCTTTCCCTCATCTTCATCCCCATTCTATTAATCTAAAAACAGAATTTCAATTACTAACCTATTATGATAAATTACATGTATAAAAAATAAAATACACGCAAATTAGAATAAAATACAAACTAAAACAATAAAATACAAGCGTATTTAACAAAAGTACATGTAATATTCTCATAAACACTTGATACAAGTCTCAACAAAATACATGCTAAATGAGGTAATATATATCGTCTGTTACATGGTAATACCTAATAGATGTTGTTCAACAAGTAAAAAACCAAGATTCGAAAAGCAGTGATACAATAGCTACATGCTAAGAGCAACCCTTATGGGTATGCTAAATAAACACCTTGTTAGTTCAAAAATACCCTATAAAAACTAAGCAATATGTTGTGGGTAAACCAAATATACACTATATCCAACATAAACGACGGCGTCTTAGGAAAAAATTAGTCCCCCTTGGGCGGAACATGTTGTTCCGTTTAAGGGGTTTGATTATTACACTTCTTACCTCCAAATATAGAAGTCCCTACAAATATACCCACACAAATGTAATTTACCCAAACAAATGTTAATTAAATAGGTAAAAAATAAACTGCTATTTATAAAAAAAAAATGTTAATCAACTACTATTTATATATAAAAAAAGCCTTTACCATAAAATTATAGCCGTTGCCAAATAAAATTAAAGTCATTGCAAACCTGCGGGGTAGAAAATAGAAATAGGGGTAAATAGTTTTAAGCTTGGGCGGAACATGATGTTCCGCTTTAGGCTTTATTTTTATTTTATTTTTTTCTTCCGCGGAACAAGATGTTCCGTTTTAACCGTGGGTCCCACAAAAAACTAACTATTTCAATTATATATTTGTTTTTTTTTACACTAGTAACGTCTAAATCTACACTTCTACCCTACCCATAACATACATATATACCACATATATACTGGTATACCCTACCCGTAAGGGTTGCTCTAAAAGCGCCAACGTTTTCACAACCTCTTAAGCAATACTGCCTAGTTCGTTTTGCTAAATCCTTCTCTTTCGATTCAGTTACTTGAAGCTTTTTCACATCAAAGGTGCACTTAATGTATTCATAGTAGTAGTGAAAATCATGTAACCTTTTCTCTCTATTATTGATGTGAATGAGAAAATAAATCTAGTCATCATTAGTAGTATTGACTATCAATGTGAAAGGTTTTGTATTGTTAAGATCTTCAAAGGTGCAGGCAACAATTTTGTAGTTAAACATGCTTGATGGTATGATTCCTAAACAATAACAAAACAATACATAAAACTACATGCATAATACATAAAAGTACATGCATATTGGATTGAAAAAATTCAATTTCAATGTGCGTGTACTTTGTGAATTTTACGTGTACTTTCAAAAAGCACACGCAAAAATTACAAAGTATATGCAATAATACAAGGATTATACAAATACATCACCTAATATCATAAAATACATGCACCCTAAATAAATGCTGCTGGCACGGACCACAATTAATATAGGAGTTATACAAATACAAAGAGTATGTACGATTGATTAAATATGGATATGGCATGCATATTTTTAGAGTACGGGCATTGTACATAAAAGTACACGCATATTGGATTGAACCAATTCAATTTCAATGTGCATGTACTTTCTGAAAATACACTAAAAATTCACAAAGTACACGCAATAATAAAGGGCTTGTACAAGTACAACACCTAAATTCATAAAATACATGCAGTTCTAAATAAATGCCGCTAGCGCGAACCACAATTAATATAGGAGTTATACAAATACAAAAAGTATGTACATATTCCAATCATGTATATATTCTTTGTCCTCAATAAATGATATATATAGGAGGAAATGTACGATGATAAAATACATAAATGATACATGCAAAAAGTGTGTTTTTCATTTAAAATCAGGACAACGAATATATATTTTTATATCATGAAGAAGAACATATATATGAGCATGTGTAATGTCTACAAATTTATATATATTACAACACAAAATACAAAAGGAGAAACACGTGATATCAGGAATAAAATATTAAGAACACAACATATACATATTTTATGGTATAATCTTAAGTACAAAACTTAAGAACATATATATGAGCATCTAACCATACTCGTTTGTGTTGTTTGGAAGAATTTGGTTGAAAATGTGAAATGCTTGGTAGAACCTCCGCGATTAGGGTTTTGATTTAATTTATGTGAAGTGTGTTTATTTTGGAATTCAGGGGTTATTG
This sequence comes from Sambucus nigra, assembly GCA_949130495.1. Lineage (NCBI taxonomy): Eukaryota > Viridiplantae > Streptophyta > Magnoliopsida > Dipsacales > Adoxaceae > Sambucus > Sambucus nigra. The sequence goes on along the minus strand of OX422212.1, from coordinate 56,819,277 downwards.
TATGTTGTTGTTGGACCAAAATTTGATTGAGAATGAGATTCGTTTTGAGATTTTGATCGAAGAGATAGCACGGTTAGGGGTTTTATCGACAAGAGGATACAGTGTTTTTGGCGCTTGAATTTCTATGAAGTGCGTATTTGTTTTAAGTTTATCGAAGAGATAGTACGGTTAGGGGTTTGATCGACAAGAGGATACAGTGTTTTTGGCACTTGAATTTCTATGTAGTGCGTATTTGTTTTAAGTTTAGGAGTATTTATATGCTGGACCTAATCATTTAAAATCTATTGGGCCTGAATTTAGAGTCCAAAATTATTAGTCCAGGGATTCGACAATAGAAGTCCCTAAGATTTTTCACTACACTTACGCAACTAACATTAGTTCCCCTGTAAAACATCGTGGATCCCTCACATCCTTCTCTAAAAAAGAAATATCTCTAATTATTATAACGCATGGCACCGTCAACAAAACTAAAATCAAAAACGAAATCAAAGAATACATAAGAGGAGGAGATATGTTGAAGGACAGGGCTCGATATTACAGAGTGGGCGTAGACCATCAACATAGGATATTTCTTCTCCAAATGCGATGCTTTCACACCTTATCACTAATTCATTGCCTTCTTCTTCCACTTTTCATCTTAGGTTCTGATTGAACCCTTCTTTATCTTGGATTTGGCCTTCACTAACCCTTGATAACATTTCATTAGTTTGGTCCCTTGGTAATAAACCTTAGGAATTCCTCCTGATGCCCCATTTTTATTGGCCTCTAAGAAGCAATCAAAAGCACTGCCTATTATGAGTCCTTCAAATTAATTGAGCCTTGAGGGTTTAATCGTGTAACTGTCAGTCTCTATTATTCTGAATATAGAATTATTCCCATGGCGATATGAAGTATCATAACAAGTTGATTTACCGAATCCTAGTTCTAAATGATATGATGGAGATTTTTAATTCCTATTTTCCTAAACCTGTAATGCATATCCTTGCACGATGTTGGTGGTGGAATTTCCACCAATTCTACCATCATTAGTGTGATTCGTTTAGATTTATAAGGACATATTTATATAAATGCCCGTCACAATTAATTATGTCGTATATCGTTACAACTGTCGAAGAAGTTCAAGAGCAATCTACATCAAACGAATTCGAATATATCAAGGTTCTTCATCAAAAAGACTCCGCAAAGTTTACTTTGGTAAGGTTATGGTTTAAAAATCTTAACTTTACACTTAGAGCTTTGGGATATTTTTTCAAAATATTTTCCAAGTGTTGGAGCGGATTTTTTCGTCAAAATTTGAGAATGAGTAATTTTTTTAAGTCCTGTAGCGTACCCCGATTTTGATGCCCAGGTCGTTCAAGCGAGATCCCATCTCGTTCGAGCGATATGGAGATGTCCCGCGATGTCGTTCAAATGACACGTGTACGTTGTTCGAGCGATAGAGGCAACGCGTTTTTCTATAAATACTCATTAAATGGTTTCATTTTCATTAAGAAGTCCCAGCCTTTTGAAAGACATAAAACTGCGAATCTGTAGAATTCTTTTTGACTTATTCTTTTAGGGTTTAATCCCTTTTTTGTTTCCAATTCACAAAAATCCCATATGCTTTGGTGAATTGTTTTGGTGATCAATAACACACTTTGCTTTTGATCATTCTTTGGGGGGAGAACTCTACAACCAGATAGATGCGTGCTATTATGGAGGGAGTCCTTGTGAAGACTTTAGACTGCGTGTTTGGATTGCGTGTCCTTGTGGTATAGCTGCGTGTGAACCACTGTTGAATTCTAGCCATTGCTTTAAAGGTTTGACAAAGACACCGTGCGTTACTCTTGTGGGCGAAAGCAAAATGGTATGTAAGTCAATGGTCTTGTAAACTTTTTAAAGTTCTAGAAATAAAAGGTTTTGTCCTGCGGGGATTTTTCCAAAAATTTGTGTCGCATGCTTTATTTATTTATGGGTTGACACACGCACACACATAGTTACATGTTTAGGGGATGAATTGATTTGGTTTAAAAATAGACTCTAATTAAATAAGTGTGCCAAAGTAGAGATTTGCAAATTTAATCAATTATCACACAGTCATATACATTTTACATATTGGTATCAGAGCGGGTTGCGCTAATTTATCGCGTATTCCTATTTTTCGCAAAATTTGTGTGATATTAATTTTGTTTTTAAATCACTTTTGTGAAAAATCCTAATTTTTTCGATGGAGCACTCATATAATATGATGCCTTTTTTTTACGGATCTAATTATGACTATTGGAAAGCTCGTATGAAATCACAATTAAAGGCTATTGCTGAACGTGTTTGGTTGTTGTGTGAAAGAGGGTGGACTCCTCCCACAATCACCGTTGAAAATATCACCTCTTTAAAACCCTTGTCGGCCTGGACTGAAGATGATTTTAAAATGTCTAAATTTAATTTTGGTGATTTGAGTACTATTTCTGGAGCTGTCACTCCCAAGAGTAATGTCAAATTATGATGTGCACTACGTCTAAAGAGGTATGGGATGTACTCCAATTGACTCATGAGGGTAAAAATGCGGTTAAAGAATCAAAATTACAAAATTTGGCCACCCAATTTGAAACTATAACCATGTCTGAGTCTGAATGATTTGATGATTTTTATGCACGTTTGTCGGATATTATCAACACTAGTTTTAATTTGGGTGAGGAGATAGATAACACGTGTGTCGTTAAAAATATTTTGACATCTCTCCCAAAACGCTTTATTCCTAAAGTCACTGTTTTGAACTCTTTGGGAAATTTGAAATCACTTGAGTTGGAAGAACTTGTAGGAGATCTTCAAACCTATGAGATTGACATGTTTTCTCAAACCATTAAGGCTAAGGATAAAGGCGTTGCTTTAAAAACTCATTTCAAGAAAAAGAAAGAAAAAGTTTGTGAGTCCGATTTGTAACACCCCGCCCGCCCAGGGAGAGCGAACGGAGAGCCACTTCGATAAAATAAATCCAAATCCACAAGTGACAAGGTATAGAGCATCTAAATAAACCCACAATAATATAAATCCACTAATCTCAATTCTTCAAATACAACAAGTCTCTCGAATAAATACAACATCTAACTCAAAAAATAAAATACAAATCTCCAAAGCTCTATACATCAAAATAATACAAATATTTCCGAAATAATCCTTGCTAAAATCAATCTCCATAGCGCCCCAAAATCTGCACTAACCTGCCACTAAAAGAAAATATGGGGAAGTACACAATACGACAAGAAAGATGCTCAACAAATATATATTAGCGATGAATAAAACGTAACAACACGAGTACGAATATTCAAATCAAAATGAAAATCTCAAATCATTTATCAATATAATTTCTCAACAACACTTTAACCGGGTCACCAGGCCTCACCACATCCGTATATGCTTTATCAAGCCATAGCCCGGGAAACAGGAATTTTGGCGGGTGCCCAACATCCGTGCCATATTAAAATCTCATGACAACGTGCTCATCAACAATATAATGATACCACATGAATCAAAATAATTTCAACAATTATTTTCCAGATTTCAATGAATTTATTAATTCAAATATGAGTTCAATTAAATAAGAATTCAAAGAGAATGACACTCGCGAGATTTAAGGAGCATATTGTGTAAAACCCCATACCTCAAACCATGATGAGAAACCAATGATCACATCCTTAAGATCAACTCAAAATATCTACAAAAGCTCCTCCAAGAACCTCCAACAAAATAGCCCCAAGAACACCTCTAATCTAAGGTTGGAACTCACAAATCTCAAGGGCCAACGTGTATATAAAAAGAAGAGGAATATAAAATATATTTGTTACCAAAATTTGTGCCAAAAGTATGTTCAAAAGGTTCCCACGACTTCCTTTTATAATGAAAAGAAATGAAGAGTTGGAATCCAAAAGACTCCTTTAAATAAGGCAAAGAAATGAAGAGTTGGAAGTCAAAACAACTCCAAGAGTTAAAAACATTTAAAAATCATTTTAAAATCCGTTTTAACTCCGATTTCGAAACCGTTTGAAATTCTCGCCTTTAAAAATAATAACCAACATATTTGAGCAATAAAAATAATTTTATCAAAAACTTTATTTTCCTCCATTTTCCAGAAATTAATTAAAATAGCCCAAAATTACGCGGGTTGTTACACTTCCCCACTAACAATGGAATTTCGCCCTCGAAATTCGCCGAATGCCTAACTCTCAAAATCAGGCCAATAATCTCCAAAAATAATCTCGTCGCCAAAAATAATTCCTCACATCTAATCTCGAAACCTATCACGAATATCACCTAAAATTTGCTATCTCCAAAAATTGCTAACCACGCAATGAACCCAAAACCCAAGCCCCGAGGGTTTCCGTATACCTAAGCTATGATACCATTTGTAACACCCCGCCCGCCCGGGGAGAGCGAACGGAGCGCTAATGCGATAAAATAAATTCAAATACACAAGTGACAAGGTATAGAGCATCTAAATAAACCCACAATAATATAAATCCACTAATCTCAATTCTTCAAATACAACAAGTCTCTCGAATAAATACAACATCTAACTCAAAAAATAAAATACAAATCTCCAAAGCTCTATACATCAAAATAATACAAATATTTCCCAAATAATCCTTGCTAAAATTAATCTCCATAGCGCCCTAAAATCTGCACTAACCTGCCACTAAAAGAAAATATGGGGAAGTACACAATACGACAAGAAAGATGCTCAACAAATATATATTAGCGATGAATAAAACGTAACAACACGAGTACGAATATTCAAATCAAAATGAAAATCTCAAAGCATTTATCAATATAATTTATCAACAACACTTTAACCGGGTCACCAGGCCTCACCACATCCGTATATGCTTTATCAAGCCATAGCTCGGGAAACAGGAATTTTAGCGGGTGCCCAACATCCGTGCAATATTAAAATCTCATGACAATGTGCTCATCAACAATATAATGATACCACATGAATCAAAATAATTTCAACAATTATTTTCCAGATTTCAATGAATTTATCAATTCAAATATGAGTTCAATTAAACAAGAATTCAAAGATAATGACACTCGCGAGATTTAAGGAGCATATTGTGTAAAACCCCATACCTCAAACCATGATGAGAAACCAATGATCACATCCTTAAGATCAACTCAAAAGATCTACAAAAGTTCCTCCAAGAACCTCCAACAAAATAGCCCCAAGAACACCTCTAATCTAAGGTTGGAACTCACAAATCTCAAGGGCCAACGTGTATATAAAAAGAAGAGGAATATAAAATATATTTGCTGCCAAAATTTGTGCCAAAAGTATGTTAAAAAGGTTGCCCACGACTTCCTTTTATAATGAAAAGAAATGAAGAGTTGGAATCCAAAAGACTCCTTTAAATAAGGCAAAGAAATGAAGAGTTGGAAGTCAAAACAACTTCAAGAGTTAAAAACATTTAAAAATCATTTTAAAATCCGTTTTAACTCCGATTTCGAAACCGTTTGAAATTATCGCCTTTAAAAATAATAACCAACATATTTGAGCAATAAAAATAATTTTATCAAAAACTTTATTTTCCTCCATTTTCCAGAAATTAATTAAAATAGCCCAAAATTATGCGGGTTGTTACACGATTCTGAGGGAGATTTTGATTTTAATGATATGGCCTTGTTTGCGAAAAATTTTAAAAATTTTCTCAACACGAAACAAAAATAATTCTTCAAAAAAAAAAATTGAGAAAAATAAAAAGAAAGGAAAGGCCAAAGAAATCAATGAGAGGGAAAAAGAGAATGACTTAGATGAGGAGTGTGAGGAGAATTTTGAGAACGTGACTTGTTTTTAATGTGGGGGTAAGGGTCATAAGTCGTTTAAGTGTCCTACATGGCTTAGAAAGAAAGGGAAGAAAGTAGCCGTGCCCGCCACACTTAGTGATAGTAGTGAAAATGAGGGTGATGAGACGTTTGTTGCTTTTTTAGCAAGTCGTGTGAGCACACCCACTTTGTCCCACAATAGTGCACACGAATAAGATGGTGATGATTTGAGTGTTTCGAGTAAGGGAGAAAGCGAGAGTGAAAGTAGAGATGAAAGTGAGCTCCAAAAAGTATTTAGAGATTTGTACATCGAGACCTTAAAAACAAAGAAGTATAATAGGGATTTAGGTCATCGAGTGTTAGATTTGGAGAGAAAAGGAGGTTTTAAGAAAGGAAAGATGTGATTTGACCGACACGGTGTCTAGTCTGACGACATGTGTATCCCAACTCGAGAGTGATCTCGAACGTGCCAGGGAGTTCAAAGTCAATTTTGATAATTCACCTAAGAAGGTTGAAAAGGTGGTTCTTAATTTAGATAAGGGTTTGATAGGCGCGCGAGAGTTGTGTGCGTGTAAAGTGAACAGTCGTTGTTTTCTGTCTCGCTGCGACTATACAAACAAACCTAAGTTACTACTACACTCAACTGGTGAGTACAGCGGTAAGTCGGGTATCAAAAATCCACAGGGACGAGTTGCTAGAATTTATAAGATTTAATATTCCGAAATAAAAGTGTAAAAGGTGATTACAAACTAAAAAGTAAAAGATGCATAAAAGGGAAATGTTAATCTAGGCAAGGTATTGAAACTAGATTAAGAAAGCGCGTAAAACTATAGGTTGCGTCGAATATCCCTCACCCGGGTTAATTTGTATAAAATGGTTACATGGGTTGACCAGTTATTTAGAATGCGTCTCGTTTCGACAGTTAATTGAACCAAGGGTTGTCACACCCCTAAATCCGCATAAAAGCCTAATATGATTTTGGCATCAACAAATATCCCAAAAATTGCGCACGAAAGGTCGTAAGCACGGGACATATATGATATGTCCCGTCAAATATCCTAGGCGCAATAACTAGGACAACGCTCCCAAAATAAACCCATAAACACTATCACCAAGCAAAGCAACGCGTTAACCCGAGTGAGTTCCATTCAAACACAACCTACTTACATTACCTAGAAAGCATGTTAAAAATGAGGTTAATAAAGCGGTAAAGAAACACGATAAATTTATACTAGAAAGCGAGTAAATCAAAGAATGTAAACTAATTAAAAGGCATGTAAACCTAGTTATCAAAGCAAGAAAGAATGGAAAACAACTATATTAAGGGAGAGGGTAATGAATAGTCAACTTACAAACCCAAAAGTCTGTCAATCCAAGAGGAAATGAAGAAGAACTAAGCAAAAACCCAAACCCTAAGCTAAACTATCTTCTAAAACTATCTAAAATCATTTATATCTGTTTATTACAACAAAATTGGTATATATACTAAGTTGGAATTAAATTAGAAAAGAAAAGAGAAAAGAAAAGAAATGCCAAAATATCTCCTGAAAACAGGGGATCGATCGATCAACAAAAAGGGTCGATCGATCGATCAAGGCAAAATTTTGACAGCTCAAAAGGATCGATCGATCGACCAAAATCATTGATCGATCGATCAAGCAGGGGTGAGCCAAGCAGCACACTGCATTGCAGTTTCTTCTCTTTTCTCCTCCTCTTTTGAATTCCATATTTTTCCCTCCGCTAAAATCGCCGTAACTTCTTCATACGGACTCGGAATTGCGCACCATTCACGGACACACGAAATAACGAGGAGGGATACAACTTTTGTGAAATGTCGGTCCAGGTACCCAAGTTGTTAAAAGACTAAAATGCCCTTGAATGTGTGATTGCGTACGAAACTTCACCGGAATGCGTCTGAACTCCATACTTAGTAGCTAAATACCTACAAAAGCCCAATTATACCTCATATAGCATGTTAACAATATAAACCGAGGTTTTTTGGTTAACGGGCTTAAATATAGAGATTAAGGCCCCCGAAGGGGCTAAAATGTGTAGGTTCGAGAGATGAAATATGCAATATTTGCGTATTATCAGTAGAGTTGACGGGATAGGAAAATGTCATGACGGTGCTTCCACTTATTTTGTCGCACCCGAGCTGATTCCCACTTTAGTGAGAGATTCACATGGCCCAAAAATTAACCCACCTAGGCGTCCCATTTCTATTAGAAGAGCGCGTCCTATAGTTTTTGAGAAAGGTGTTCCTAGCCTATATATATTTGTTCCCATTGCAAAAGGAGAGGACACCTTAGGGAATTTTGCTTAAAGTTGGGTTATGTGTCACATTTTGACTTCTACACATGTTTCTGCCACACATGATACTTTACATGCTCCTGGAGACTACATGAGAGAGTTTGTACATTTAGGTGAGCAAGTTAAGTTTTTGGTCAAAACTTCACAAAATTTTATGGAGATTTTTCATAAGTTGGCACCACGTTTGGAAAACCCCTTTGCACCTAACGATTGAGGTCTGACTTGTTTACTAGCATAGGATGTTTTCCATGATGACATTATTTGCCGATTGCTAGTATGTATCATTTTTGTATGTTATCCATTTTTTGAAAAATTTTGAAAAATACAAAAAAGATTTTATTTTGATAAATTTTTTGAAAAAAATCCAAAAAGAGTTTTATATTTTGTTTGCACCGTTTATGGATAGACACTTAGGATGACCGAGTCACAACATCATTCCATTTATTCATGTGACTCTTTGATAGTGTTTTGAGACAATATATCATCATCTTTGTGCTTTATAATGTTTGGAGTCATTAAGATGTAATTAGTTGTTACTTACAACATGTTTGACTCATAATTTCCTTTATTGCACATATGCACGGATTTGTTTGAATATTGTGGTTGTCTTATCACATGTTGGTTGGGTGTTTTGACTTCAATCCTATCCTTAAAACGAACCAAGCCGATAAAACTTGATAAGAAAGTTGTGCATGTAAGAGCCGTTTGTGAGTTTGTGCGGTTTATTTGAAAATGGGGAAGGGCTACAAAAGGTTCATTTGACCTTTGAGAATACTAAGCAACCGTTATATTGGACCTAGAAAATTGAGGAATTTTATTATCCTAGGTCCAAAGAGGTTTAAAAGAGCCCGAAAAAAATTAAAGGCAATAAAAATAAATTCATGCCAAAAAGGGGCCATTAGGTTTTTGCACCAATTCTCCAATGTTTGAGAATTTAGATTACCTCTAAAAGAAAATATATATGAGGGAGTTTGGATGGAATTTAAAACGGGTTTTCACGTCCTTGAAAGTCTTGAAAAAGTATTAAATAGTTTTGGACGTTATTGGGGTGGAAATCACTTTGACTTTGATTTGTTGATTTGCATAAGACGATGTCATCTAAATTCAACAATTTCTACACCTAAGGATACTTTTTATGTTCATTCGTTAGGGCTACACGTATTCATCATGCACATATGATTGATTGAGTTGATTTTCCTATCAAATGTGTTCATACCCATTAATTCCATTTCCATGTCTTGGTTGTTTGAGTTTAAATCCATGGTGTGATTTTTTGTATCTTATTTTTTCTTTGAAAAAATTAAAAAATCCAAAACTAGTTTGTGGATTTTTTTTTTTGAGATATACCTTAGCATGCGCATAGTTTGATTCATGTTTGCGATGCATTTTATCGGGACACTCCATGTTTTGATTGGTTCTTCTTATCTGTCTATTTGGGGACATAATAAAAAGGGGGAGAACGAAATATGATTTTATAGGGGAGTTTGCATTATGGGGGAGATTTGATTAAATTGATTGACTTACTCTAATATCATTTCAAACTCGATGCGTCACGAAGGTTTTTGCTTTATCTCATGTGTGTAGGTACAAAGATTGAAGATCATTATATTGCACACCCTCATGAGAAAAGCTTTGAGATTTGATGAAGATTTTTGAAGAACAAATTGAGAACTTGCAAATTTGTACCTTTTCAGTTTTGAGATTTATGGGAGGGTAGATTTGTATAGGCATTTTGGTATTTGATAATTCGGATGTTTTTATGTGTGTTCCGACATAGACATAGGGGGAGATTTTTAAGGACATATTTTTATAAATGTCCGTCACAATTAATTATGTCGTATACTGTTACAACCGTCGAAGAAGTTCAAGAGAAATCTACATCAAACGGATCCGAATATATCAAGGTTCTTCATCAAAAAGACTCCGCAAAGTTTACTTTGGTAAGGTTATGTTTTAAATACCTTAACTTTGCACTTAGAGCTTTGGGATTTTTTCAAAATATTTTCTAAGTGTTGGAGCGGACTTTTTTCGTCAAAATTTGAGAATGAGTAATTTTTCTAAGTCCTGTAGCGTACCTCGATTTTGACGCCCAGGTCATTCAAGCGAGATCCCATCTCATTCGAGCGACATGGAGATGTCGCGCGATGTTATTCAAACGACACGTATACGTCGTTCGAGCGAGATCCCATTTTCGATCGAGCGACAGAGGCGGCACATTTTTTTATAAATACTCACTAAATGGTTTCGTTTTCATTAAGAACTCCCAGCGTTTTGAAAGACAGAAAACTGTGAATCTGCAGAATTCTTTTTGACTTCTTCTTTTAGGGTTTAATCCCTTTTTTTTGTTTTCAATTCACAAAAATCCCATATGCTTTGGTGAATTGTTTTGGTGTTCAAGAACACACTTTGGTTTTGATCATTCTTTGTGGGGAGAACTCTACAACCGGAGATCTACATGTTATTATGGAGGGAATCCTTGTGAAGACTTTAGACCGCGTGTCTGGACTGCGCGTCCTTGTGGTATAGCTGCGTGTGAACCACTGTTGATTTCTAGCCATTGATTTGAAGGTTTGATGAAGACACTATGCGTTAATCTTGTGGGAGAAAGAAAAATTGTATGTAAGTCAATGGTCTTGTAAACTTTTCAAAGTTCTAGAAATAAAAGTTTTTGCCTTGCGAGGATTTTTCCTGAAATTTGTGTCGCATGCTTTATTTATTTATGGGTTGACACATGCACACACGTGGTTGCATGTTTAAGGGCTGAATTGATTTGGTTTAAAACTATACTCTAATTAAATAAGTGTGTCAAAGTAGAGATTTGCAAATTTAATCAATATTCACACAGTCATATACGTTTTACAAGGTTCAATTTTGTTGGTACCCGTGGAGTTTCTTGTATTGCTATGCTCTACGTTAGGTTTTTTATTTTTTGACAAATTTTGCAAAAACCCCTTCAAATTAGGCATTTGATTAAAATCAAGAGTACCCCGGATGGGTTCTTAACACAAATTTGTAGATAAAAAATGAACGAATACATCAAAATTGAAAATAAACCACCAAATCTTATGCTTTTGAATAGTTATAAGTGAATATGAATGAGGATGAAATATCTAACACCTCATAACTTGCAAGTATGATGTCTCATGCTCCTTAGTTATTTCAATTAGGGTACCTTGGAGCGTAAAATTAAAGTTGTGAAAAACATTAGTGGCTACGTCGTTCCCACAATTGATGCCAAATTGTTGATGTTATAACTTAATATTGAGTTAATCTTAGATTGATTATACTAATTATTAATAATTAAAAAATTATACGATAGACTGAACTTCAAATGAGTTTAAATTACAAAAAAAGAGAGAGAGAGAGAACCCGTACTTAATGTGTTTCGACCAACAACAAAGACCTACACCCATGGATGTTGTAATCTTAACTAGAACTACAATAAACATCATTGGAGCGTGTTTGCAAGCTTCTCTTATTGTCACTTTATTTTTACAGTTGTTAACGTCCAAAACTGGTATATATATTTTTATCTTAGAAGATACACACCAATTGTAATAAATAATAGATAAAGAGGTATAATCACATAAACAATAATTAATAGCAAACTGTAGAAAGAGGTGAAAGAAAGAGAACGAAACCAAATTTACGTGGTTCGACCTAAAGAGGTGCCTACCTCCACAGGAGCTAGTGTTGATTGTATAGATTTAATGGGCAAAAGACATATTGAGGAATGAATACACGCTCTTAAGTCCACTCTAGATTTTTGACAACATAACGGTAAGGAAAAATATTTCAATCCCTAACCATGAGGGCCTAGTGGGCTATTTATAGGCTGTTAGAAGAGAGAGAATACAGAAGGACATGTGTTATGCCTTTATGGGTTAAGCAGGTACACCATTACGTACAAATTGGAGAATAATCGTGAAGTTAGTTATAAAAGTACATGGGGGAATATTTGCATATCTTCCTCATGTGGGGTGTGATGCTGACGTCACCCAATCACATAGTACATGCCTACATTGATGATGTTATATAACATTGTTAATTGTCATGAGCTTGCTGGGCTAACATCATTGTCTGTGGTACTAGGGCCGACTAAAATTGCCTTGGTCAACCAGGTTGGTAGATGAGCTGACCTCATTTCTAAGAGAGACAAGTCCGGTTATCATCTTGTAATTAGTCCAGGGGTTTTACCGTATTCACGGTACAACAAAATCTCACGAGACTTTGCTCATGATTGAGGATTGTATAAGATTCTCTAAAGTGTTGTGTCTTTTGAGTATGTGCTGAGCAGATTGAATGAGTGCAGTGTTTAACGGAGCAATGTCATTAATCTACATGATAATGATCATCTTTGATTCTTCTCGGCATGCGCAGAGCAGAATGACTTGTTAAATTTTTCTTTGAAGTTGAACTTGACGCGTGTCAAACGCTCGGAATGGCATCTAGTGTAATTATGACGCACCTGCCTGGGCAACGTGTGCCAATCTACAAAGAGTTAGTCTGGGTCCCAGGCATGATGTCGTGTCCTACATTCATATGGGTAATGATTGCCACCTAAAAAGTATAAAACACTTTTTTCAAATCTTTTCACATTTTTTATAGTCATTTCCTTTGTGAAATTGTACTCTAGAGAGAGAAAACTCCTTCATTCTCAAACGCTTTCTTATTCGGTCAAAAATCTTCCCGCTTTATGCCATTTTGATAGGATTCTTGCCTGGAAACCCTTTTTCGATGAGTTTTTCCAATTTCCTTCCGTCCTTACCTTCGTTAGGGTTTTAGGTACGCTATTTTCACTTTTGTACCTTCTTAGAGTTTTTCTTCTGAGATTTTCTGCAATTAATTCCACTCTAACCGTAATTTTCTATTGTTGATGATGGTTGTTGTTAGATTTCATCTTCGATTGGATTTTAAACGTCTTAGGTGGACATTAAGTTGATTGGCCTAAGGTTTTCCTATTTTAAAGTTTTTTAGGTGTTTCAAGGTCTCGATTTACCCAAATTCTACTTTTTTGAAATCACATAGCCCTCAAGTCTTTGTTTACACACAATATCCATCTTTCATTTTTACTAACCCAACTCACAAATTTGATTTAACCTTTATAAGTGAACACTCCTGGGTCAATAGGTGGTTAAGGCACGTTAAGAGGTTAGATAGGGTTTTTCCTGAGGTCCTAGCATATAGGTTTCTTATTCGTTTGAGTGTAGTTCTGACACACCCCAACCCAGTTACTTATAATTAAGTTTGAAAGTCAGAGTGAGTCAAACTATGATTAATTTAATCCAAACCATAAACACGAGTTTTAATTTCAGAGTCATCATTTTAAATCCATATAACTGAAAACCTTTTTACAACATCAGAGTAGTCATACTTATACAAAATTGCTTGAAGGATAATTTAAATTAATTACATCATTTACATTTAAACAAAATCTTTGTCTCTCCCATTCCTGGCTAACCCAACCCGACTTCCTAGATTTGGCAGTGACATCGTGTTACTTCAAAAATGTGAACATAGGAACCGTGAGCAAAATAGCCTAGTGAATGCATCACTACTATACTACTGCATGAATTTACATGCAATAAATCATGTCCATATAATTATGTATTAACTTATCCGGCTCATTCATAATGAATGACCAACTTTTCCGAATCATGATTCACATATCCTGTCTAAATAGACAATTCTCCCCCATTCCTGGTCGAGGAATAACCCCTTGTCATTAATAGACAAATCTCCCCCATTCCGGGTCGAGGAGTAACCTCCCATTTCGGTAAACCGAAATGAACAATTTTATATTCATAACATTATGATCATATTCGTAACAGTATACAAATACAACATTCTAGTGAGTACACTCACCTTGGGTTGTTAACTACGTATTTATGTTTTCTTCGGGTGGAGCTGAACTGGGTTGATTAGACCTTACACCTGTCAATCCAACTAAATCAGTATTTAATATCAATTATAAGTATTATCCTAACATAATTATGTAATTTTTCATGACTATACACTAACAATATAATTCCACTTAAGTCACATTTCATAAACCATGAGTAAAGACAAAACAATGCTATACATGTTAATAAAGTTATGAACATTCAACCGTAAGAAATACCTCATAGGGAATTTATTACCAAAACCAAGTAACATAAAGTATACTTCTCAATGTATATAAAAATGAAACATGTACTCAAAAAATACTCTTTGGAAAGAGGAGATAACAATATTCTTTCATAGGGTATCAAGTATGGCCTCAGATTATTGCCCTCTATACTCAACCATCCTATATTCCTAAATTGTATAAATACAGGGGTCCAACATTATCAATATGAAAACATATATGAATATAGTTTCCAGTACAAGTGACGGTGTAATTTTTCAAGCTTCCTAGAGCAAGTTATGACCATTTCTTTACAACACAAGAACTCTGCCCTACAAGCTCCTCTATTGTTCCTTCGATTTCCCAGAATTTTCATAATTTTTATGCACCATAACTTTCCATAATTTTCAACCCATTTTCCATACACATACCGAATAGTACAGAATTAAACTTTCATAATTGTTTGACTTCATTTGCTATCTCAAAATCTTGACTAAACTCAGGGCATACCAAAATAAAGTATACAAACAAAAACTATGTACCAACTTGAAATCATCATTACGGCCTAACCACAAGGAGATATATTCTAATTTTCAGATATGATATGAATATATGAGTCTAATTTCATATACAATTTTAATTTCTCAATTCCAGTAAGCACACAAAGAGATATGCGAGTTTGCATACAAGGGGTTTCAATACAAAGCAATTTGACCTATAAACACCACTTATCTCACATATGAACGAATACATATTATCACACAGGATAATGTAATTTTAGTCAATAATTCACGATTTATATACTTCGAAATAAGTATAATACAAGATTGAAACAATATTAACACATAATTTTACCTTGGAAACACCTTAAGAATTTTCTTGGAATTCTTTTCCTAGCTTTTCCTTGTAATCTTTCTTCCTTAACTTCTACTTTCTCTTTCCTTAAGCTTAAATCTCTCAAAATTGAACCTAGGGTTATATTTTCTAAAGAAATAAGTTAAAGGGAGAAGTTTAAGTCGGCAAAGGCATGCATACTTTCCATCCAATCAAATTAAGCCATTTGGTTTACTAAAAGACAATTTACCACTTAAAGGGAATGGGCAGATTTTCCCCTTGTTCGTAAATTAGGTATAACTCTTTACTCGGGCATCCATTTGATGCACCGTTTGTTGTGTTACAACCCTAACTCACCTTTATACAAATATCTAGTTTTTACCTCAAGTCAATTGTAATGTTGTAAGGGTCAAAACTGGTCTCTAACAGGAACATTTCTACCGAAAACAATAAAATTTTGTGTTTGTAAATAATTCGACCTTTCATGATTTATGAAAATAGGATTATAATAAACATAATCACTTAACATTAGATATACTAATAACACATTATTCATATCACATAAGATATGAATGATTTAAATATAATTTATCATAATTATATTCGGGTTGTCACAACTTCCCCCCTTAGAAAATTTCGTCCCCGAAATTTAATATAAAGGTCACTTACCAAACAAATGGGGATACTATTTCCTCATGATATCCTCCGTTTTCCAAGTTGCTTCTTTAACTCCATAGCTCATCCACATAACTTTAACTAAGGGAATAACTTTATTCCTCAATACTTGATCCTTATGATCAATAATTTCCATTGGTTCCTCGATGTACGACAAGTCTTCCTTCGGTTCAATTGGTTGAGTTTTCAACTGATGAGATGGATCCGCCAAATACTTATGTAGCATCGATACGTGAAACACATCATGTAAACGAGACAAATCTGAAGGCAATGTTAATCGATATGCCAGGGCCCCAATTCTTTCCATCACATCATATGGTCCAATGTATCTTGGACTTAGTTTTCCCTTTTTCCCAAATCTCATAGCGCCTTTACATGGTGAAATACGTAGGAATACAAAATCCCCCTTTTGAAATTCCAATGGATACTTCCTCTTATCTGCATAAATTTTCTGCCTGCTTTGCGCTGTTTTTATCCGTTCCTAAATCATTTTGGCCTTTTCAGTTGTCATATCTATCAATTTTGGGCCCAAAATTTTCCTTTCACCCACTTCATCCCAACACAAAGGCGTTCTAGATCTCCTCCCATATAAAGATTCATAAGGAGCCATACCAATAGTCGACTGATAACTATTATTATATGAAAATTCCATCAATGGCAAATGATCATCCCAACTACCTTTGAAGTCAAATACACAAGCTTGTAACATGTCTTCTAATATTTGAATCGTCCTTCTGATTGCCCATCAGTTTGTGGAGGAAACGCAGTGCTAAACTTCAAACTTGTACCCATGGCATTCTGGAGACGAGGCCAAAACTTAGAAGTGAACGTTGGATCTCTATCTGATACAATTAGCACTGGTGCCCCATGTAAACGGATAATCTCATCAACGTACATACGTGCATATTTGTCCACAATGTAGGTGGTCTTAACTGGAAGAAAATGGGTCGACTTCATCAATCGTTCTACAATAACCCAAATAGAATCATGCCCCTTTGGTGACCATGGTAATCCCGTAACAAAATCCATTGTTAAATGCTCCCACTTCCATTCCGGAATAGGTAGTGACTACAATAATCCTGTCGGCTTCTGATGCTTTGCTTTCACTTGTTGGCATACTAAATATTTAGCTACGAATTCTGCAATCTCACATTTCATATTGTTCCACTAGTAATACTCTTTCAAATCTCTATACATTTTGGTACCTCCCGAATGCATAGAATAAATAGAACTATGTGCCTCTTCATATATATCCTTCTTTAAGGATGGATCATTTGGTACACAAATTATATTTTTATAAGACAGTGATTCATCATTCTTAATCTCAAACTCACTCTCTTTACCGTCCTGAACTTCTTGTTTCTTCTTCTCAAGGAATGGATCATTGATCTGCAATTTTCGTATGCGTTCTGCCAATAAAGGTCCCACTGTAACATGTGCTAACAATCCTCCCCTTTTTGAAAACTTTAATTCAATCCCCATCGATGCCAAGTCAAGAATATTTCCAACACGTGCACACTGTATGCAACCCAGAATCCCTGATGATTTTCAACTCAAAGCATCTGCTACTACATTGGCCTTCCTCGGATGATGATGGATGGTACAATCATAGTCTTGAATCAACTTTATCCAACACCTCTGTCTCAAATTCAGTTCTTTTTGTGTAAATAAGTATTTCAAGCTTTGATGATCCGTAAATATCTCACAAGTTTCTCCATACAAGTAATGTCGCCACAACTTTAAAGCAAAAGCAATGGTTGATAACTCCAAATCATGCGTAGGGTAGTTTCGTTCATGCGTCTTTAATTGTCTGGAAGCATATGCTATTACCTTCCCATTCTGTATAAGAACACATCCTAACCCTTGAAATGAAGCATCTGTATAGATCACAAAGGACTCATTCCCACATGGAATAGTAAGTATAGGGGCTGAAACCAACCGCTTCTTTAATTCTTTAAAACTCCTTTCGCATTCTTCATCCCACACAAACTTCACTTCTTTACGGGTCAACTTTGTCAATGGTAATGCTATTGCTAAAAATCCCGTAATGAATCTGCGATAGTAACCTTCCAATCCAAGGAAACTCCTAATTTTTGTCACATTCTTAGGACTCTCCCATTCAACAATTGCTTCCACCTTCTTTGGATCAATATATATCCCATTTCTCGAGACAACGTGCCCTAAAAACATAATTTCATTCAACCAAAATTCACATTTGCTGAATTTAGCAAATAATTTCTTCTCTCTCTAAATCTATAATACAAGTCTCAAATGTTTCTCATGTTCCTCCATGTTACGCGAGTAAATCAACACATCATCTATGAATACAATCACAAATGAATCAATGAAAGGGTGGAACACCCGGATCATCAAATCCATAAAAACTGCTGGAGCATTAGTTAATCCAAATGGCATCACCAAAAACTCATCGTGCTAATATCGAGTCCGAAAAGCTATTTTGGAAATATCACTATCCTTTACTTTCAATTGGTGGTAACCCGATCTCAAATAATCTTAGAAAATACTGTGGCCCCCTGTAATTGGTCAAACAAGTCATCGATACGAGGTAGAGGGTACTTATTTCTAATGGTCACCTTATTCAACTGTCGATAATCAATACATAATCGCATTGTCCCATCTTTCTTTTTCACAAATAACACTGGTGATCCCCATGGAGAAAAACTAGGCCGAATGAAACCTCTGCTTATCAGATCTTGTAATTGCATTTTTAATTCTTTCAACTCCGCTGGTGCCATTCTATATGGAGCAAGAGAAATTGGACCAGTACCTGGAATTAATTCAATGGAAAACTCTACTTCCCTATCGGGTGGCAATCCTGGCAATTCCTCTAGGAAGACATAAGAAAATTCTCTAACATCTGGTATATCTTGAATTTTAACTATATCTTTACTAGTATTAACAACATAAGCTAAATGCCCTGTACAACCTTTACTCAATAACTTTCTACTCTTAATTCCTGAGATACGACAATTAAGGAAAACATTCCTTTTTCCTGTAAACTGGAACTCAGGTTCACCAGGCAGATTAAACGTAACTTCTTTTCAAAAATAATCAATGGAAGCATGATACGACGATAACCAATCCATCCCCAATATAATATCAAAATTTTGAATGGCCAACGGTATCAAGTCAACATAGAAATCTCGCTCACCCATTCGTAAGACACAATCTTTATAAACATGCTCAACCAGAATTACACTTTCCATTAGGGTAGAAATATATAAGGCACAATTGAGAAATGAACATGGTCTACCCAAATATGAAATAATATGTAATGCCACAAATGAATGCGTAGATCCAGGATCAATGAATGCATATAAATCTTTATTTGCAATATAAAGTTTACCTGTAACCACTTCCGGTGTAGCATGGGCATCTTGCAGTGTCATTGCAAACACTCTTCCTCCTTCCCTCGATCCAACTGCTTGTTCTGTACCTCTTCCCCTGGTGGCACTGCCTGGAGAGGATCATTTATGAGGCCCCACACTACTGACTGAAACCGTTATTGATAACATAGGACAATTCTTTCTCAAATGGCCCTTTTGATGACAGTTGAAACATTCTATATTCAGCAGCTTTGGGCAATTTCTCTTTACATGACCCGATGTCCCACAAAAGAAACAAACATTCGGATCTCCTTGTGCTGAAACTCTTGAACCTCTTCCACCACTAGCTTCACCCCTTTGCGAACTACCTCCCATACCTCTACCATGCTCAAATTTCTTCCTTTCAAGTCTCGAATATTCTGTACCACTACCTTTTTGATAAGTTGGATCGAATTTGCTTCTCTTTACACCTCGTTCTCGATTCCCTCTCGCTTCATTCACTTCCTTTTCTACCAGAAAGGCTTTGTTCACCAAGGCTGAATAATTAATAGTCTCTAAAGCTTACAGCCTTGATTTAATAACTAACTCTAGTCCATCGAGAAATCAGCTGCACATATCTTCCTCATTCTGTATATACCTCGAAGCAAACCGAGATAAAGCTGTGAGTTTGGCTTCGTATTCTCTAACTGTCATACTCCCCTGATTCAACATGAAATATTCTTTCTCCTTTTGTTTTCGATATATCAGAGTAAAATACTTATCATATAATGCTTTAATAAAAGCATCCCATGAGATCACATTCCCACCTCCTGGAGTAATCAACAAATGTTTTGTGGCATCCCACCAGTACTTAGCTTCTCCTTTCAGCATATACATCGCCAAGGTCACTCGTTGACTTTTAGGCATTCTCATTACCCCAAAAATAAGTTCAATCTCTTTAACCCATACTTCTGCCTCTGCTGGATCAACTGCTCCTTCAAATGAGGGTGGATTCATTTTAATAAATTTCTCATGTGAAGTACTCATTTCTTCCCGGTATATCACCTCCTCAGCCCTGGCCAATGCTTGTGCCTCCAGTTGTTTGGACTGTTGTTCTTCCATTTGAGCCATAAACCTAGCTTGTTGCTCTGCCATTAAAGTCATAGCACGTGCCATTTTTTACATGTCTGTCAATTGTTCTGGCTCGGGTTCTACATTTTCATAAACAGGTTGCTCAACCTCCGTTTCTGCTACCATATTTGAAGCCTCATCTTCTATTCTCACATTCATATTCCCTCCTTCCATTCAATAATATCTGAAATGGATTAAAGATATAACAACATGCATATATACATATCTTTCCTAACATAATCGTTAGTATCAAATAAAATATATTTCTAACATTCACGGCCAAATCTAGACTCTTCTCACTCCAGAGCCTCCAAAACCTAGGCTCTGATACCAAAAGTTAACACACCCCAACCCAGTTACTTATAATTAAGCTTGAAAGTCAAAGTGAGTCAAACCATGATTAATTTAATCAAAACCATATACACGAGTTTTAATTTCATAGTCATCATTTTAAATCCATATAACTGAAAACCTTTTTTCAAACATCAGAGTTGTCATACTTATAAAAAATTGCTTGAAGGATAATTTAACTTAATTGAATCATTTACAATTAAACAAAATCTTTGTCTCTCACATTCCTGGCTAACCCAACCCGACTTCCTAGATTTGGCAGTGACATCGCGTTACCTGAAAAATGTGAACATAGGAACCGTGAGCAAAATAACCCAGTGAATACATCACTACTATATGACTGCATGAATTTAAATGCAATAAGTCATGTCCATAAAATTATGTATTAACTTATCCGGCTCATTCATAATGAATGCCCAACTTTTCCGAATCATGATTCACATATCCTGTCTAAATAGACAATTCTCCTCCATTCCTGGTCGAGGAGTAACCCCTTGTATTAATAGACAAATCTCCCCCATTCCGGGTCGAGTAGTAACCGCCCATTTCGGTAAACCGAAATGAACAATTTTATATTCATAACATTATGATCATATTCATAACAGTATACAAATACATCATTCTAGTGAGTACACTAACCATGGGTTGTCAACTACGTATTTATGTTTTCTTCGGGTGGAGCTGAACTGGGTTGATTAGACCTTACGCCTGTCAATCCAAATAAATCAGTACTGAATCTCAATTATAAGTATTATCCTAACATAATTATGTAATTTTTCATGACTATACACCAACAATATAATTCCACTTAAGTCACATTTCATAAACCATGAGTAAAGACAAAACAATGATATACATGTTAATCAAGTTATGAACATTCAACCATAAGAAATACCTCATAGGGAATTTATTACCAAAACCAAGTAACATGAAAGTATACTTCTCAATGTATATAAAAATGAAACATGTACTCAAAATACTCTTTGGAAAGAGGAGATAAAAATATTCTTTCATAGGGTATCCAGTATGGCCTCAGATTATTGCCCTCTATACTCAACCATCCTATATTCCTAAATTGTATAAATACAGGGGTCCAACCTTATCAATATGAAAACATATATGAATATAGTTTCTAGTACAAGTGACGATGTAATTTTTCAAGCTTCCTAGAGCAAGTTATGACCATTTTCTTTACAACACAAGAACTCTGCCCTACAAGCTCCTCTATTATTCCTTCGATTTCCCAGAATTTTCATAATTTTTATACAGTATAAATTTCCATGATTTTCAACCCATTTTCAGTACACATATTGAATAGTACAGAATTAAAGTTTCATAATTGTTTGACTTCATTTTCTATCTCAAAAGCTTGACTAAACTCAGGGCATACCAAAATGAAGTATACAAACAGAAACTATGTACCAACTTGAAATCATCATTACGGCCTAACCACAAGGAGATAAATTCTAATTTTCAGATATGATATGAATATATGAGTCTAATTTCATATCCAATTAGAATTTCTCAATTCTAGTATGCCCACAAAGAGATATGAAAGTTTGAATACAAGGGGTTTCAATACAAATCAATTTGACCTATAAACACCACTTATCTCACATATGAACCAATACATATTATCACAAAGGATATTGATATTTCAGTCAATAATTCACGATTTATATACTTTGAAATAAGTATAATAGAAGTTTGAAACAATTTTAACACATAATTTTACCTTGGAAACACCTTAAGAATTTTCTTGGAATTCTTTTCCTAGCTTTTCCATGTAATCTTTCTTACTTAACTTAAACTTTCTCTTTCCTTAAGCTTAAATCTCTCAAAACTGAACCTAGGGTTATATTTGCTGAAGAAATAAGTTAAAGGGAGAAGTTTAAGTCGGCAAAGTCATGCCTTCTTTCCATCCAATCAAATTAAGCCATTTGGTTTACTAAAAGATAATTTACCACTTAAAGGGAATGGACAGATTTTCCTCTTGTTCGTAAATTCGGTATAACTCTTTACTCGGGCATCCGTTTGATGCACCATTTATTGCGTTACAACCCTAACTCACCATTCTACAACTATCTAGTTTTTACCTCAAGTCAATTGTAATGTTATAAGGGTCAAAACTAGTCTCTAACAGGAATATTTCTGCCGAAAATAACCAAATTTTGTGTTTGTAAATAATTCGACCTTTCATGATTTATGAAAGTAGGATTATAATAAACATAATCACTTAACATTAGATATACTAATAACACATTATTCATATCACATAAGATAAGCATGATTTAAATATAATTTATCATAATTATATTCGGGTTGTCACAAGTTCGACCTGAGGATAGTCCTTATCATCCTAGGTATACCCCTCAAGCTTAATCATTTGTTGGGTTTGCTCCACAACCTTCGAACGTTAAGCCTCACGTTACTAAGTTTGTAGGGACAGATATAGCTGACGAGACTGAGCACCAACCTGGCGATGGAAATTTTAATAGTATAGTCTCAAACAAATCTATTTTTACCTTGGAGGCTTTGGTTGAAATATCCATATATGATAGGCTTGTACCCTCCATCTCTGTTGTTGATATATCTTATGACAAGGAGAGAACTTCTGGGAGTTCCACTGACTCCTATAACCCTTCAAATACTGACGTCAGATGGCATGGTTATGATATACTTAGGATGAGTTGGACGACCTCAGAAAGAAGTATTGCATCCCTATCAGTGTAACAACTAGTGCTGAGAGGGCTTATGATTGCCCCAATGCAGATGAGATTTTCTTCCCCATGTGGTCACTTCAGGTCAGGGTTCTTCTGCCTTTACACCCTGTTAAAGTTCCATTCTGAGGGGTTATGGGTTTGTTTTTACCCGACTCCCTCCTAAGCCTACCGAACAATTCCTGGGACAATGATATTTTGGAGTGACGAACTAGTTTGATCTCATGGGAGACATTTTTAGGTTTGTACATGGCTTAAAGGAGAATCTCAAGGCTCCTGGGTATTATTACTTTGCGCCCATGAAGTTACATATGAGAATAGTCAAGGTTGTTTAGACGAGCAACCATAGTTGTAAAAATCAGTTTATGTTTATGAAGAGTGATTGGGAGTTCAGAGAATATGAGAAAAGTCATTCTTGTAGTGTTCCTCGCAACTGGAGTGGGACGAGCAAAATTAATAAATATTTTTTCTTCATTTGCTCTATTTTTTTTATAATTGATATTGTTCTAATAACCTTATTTAACTTTTTCAGTGAAGAAGGCACCCATACTTCCCTCAACGCTGCGTGATATGGTTGAAAATTTTTGTGTGCCCACCCCAAAAATTTAAGGATCTCTTTTATGTAGCCAAGTACCTACTCCTTGGGTACCCCACTCCTCCTGGTGGCGAATGTAACACCCCGCGCATACTAACAAAAGGGGTGGCCAGCCACTGTCGCCAGACTACATCGGGCTTCACTAAATAAATTATCATTCTCAGCATGTGACAGATATGACACATATAAAATTTATTCCACAAGATAATAATCATATCAATCCAATAGTAATAACCATTCATGCAATAATAAAATCCATCACCATGCTAATCTCCAAAAATAAATTCAATCTCCAATAAATATAAACTCAAATGAAATGATCCAACTGTAAATGTCTCAATAAAATTGTAAACAACTGTGGAACCTATTGGCCCACTAAAATCCATAAATAGAGTCTCATAATAAATTCAACGGAATAGAAGATAAATACCAAACAATTAAAACAGATAAGTAAAACTCCAGCAGCATCTTCAAAAATATCTCCAAACACTCATATGCAATTACTACAGCGCTATACCTGAAACATTAGTCAACCCAATGGGTCAGAGCCCACAGTATGAATACTATCCACTCTCCCCAATTGGGGTTCGTGAACCCAGACAGTAGCATTATACATAATAAACACCGCAATAGAGTATTTTAATTTAAATGAAATAATTAATAACATGAACCCCAATTAATAACATGAACAAAAAGTGTAAGCCCAACTTATGTTATCACAATTTGATACTTATTCTAAAGTCACCAACTTTATTTAAATTGATTAATCAAATTATTATAATTATAATGATGCCGTCATATCCAACCGACCCTACTGTATATTCTGCACTTATTCAGGCCCGCCTAAAGTTTTACACCAAACAGATTCCCCTCACTATAACCAATCGACTCGTATTCTGTGATCCTACACTTATTAATGATGTCCAGCGCACGACACGTCATAATAGCCAGACAGCCAGCTCGTAATCTGTCAGCCCTCCACTTATTGATGACACCAACACATACCCATTTGGCAATAGCCATCCAACCCATATTATGTCAGTCCTACATTTATTAACGATGCAAATTCATTTTAATACCCAGTTATTATCATGGGTATTAATTCGTAATTTCTCAAATTTTCATCATTTATTTTAGCCCCACCCTATTATAAAGCATAAATCCTCAAACCTACCCCTAGTCCCATACCTATAGGTCTTCCAAAACATAAGCACGTCCTATCATATATCATAAGATGAAATTCTACAATTTATCTCTTCCTAGTCTCACGCCTAGGCTATCCAAATCAGTAAAACGACACCAAAATCAGCCCCACCCTAGAATATCCCATCCGTAAAAATCTATACTAACTAGTCCCACCTATAAAGTCATAACACCATCAAGGCCTACCTACTAGTCCCATATCTAGCAAGCATCCTAAAAATGAGGTGAGAGCATAACTACCCAAAATCTCGTCGTCCCCGCAATGTCAAATATAACTTAAATCATAAAGTCGCACAAACATATTATCAACAATTCTACCAATTTCTCATAACATCACACAATTTATTATAATATCATCCATTAAATCAACCATAATAATTACACATCTTATTTTAGGCAATATAACATAATTCCATCATTATGCAAATTTATGGTGTACATAACAATAATTTCTACTCTTATCACACCTATATAATTTGTATAATTTCACGTCTCACTTTTATTTAATAAGGCTACTATGATTTCTAACGTGAAAATCTACATTCCATATTAACGAAAACCCAATATCTACCCTACGCATACAAGGGTTATGAATCTTAATTCATATTAAGAACTTTTTCATAAAAACAGTCCCAATATAGGTTTCACTTTCCTTAATTAAGGTTATTAATTTATGTTAAGAAAATCATGTAAATTAATGTTCAGGTGATATTTAACACACATAATACTAAAGAGAAAGAATAAAAGTATTCACGCCTTAAAAAAATCATTTGAGAAATCTGAATTGATGACCTCTTGAAAAGTTGACAAAAATATGTGCTCGGGTGATCTTGAGAAAACCCTATTTGAACCGCCAAAACTTCGGTCGGAAGTTGTGTTCAACAATGGGGTTTAGGTTTTGTAGATGTGAGAGAATGAAATTATGGGAGACTGCTGATTTTTTAGAAGGCTAAAATGTGTTTTAAAAGTTCTACACCCACCACTTTATGTTTATAAACCCTCCTAAACATACACAAACACTAAACAAAATTTTACGGACGATCGAATCGTTGGAATTGGCTGAAATTTTAATATATTGTAGCTGAATTCGAGACGAAGCTGGATAAAAAAATTTAGCTCGGTCGAACGATAGAATATTTTTATTTATTTATTTTTGCTACTTAGGTCTGACCCCCCCCCCGATTTTTATACAAAAAGTTATAATTTTCAAATTTTAATCCCGATTTAAATTCCACTTAAAACCTTATTTTTATATATAAATACCAACCTTTTTACATAATAAAAGTAAATAGATTCTAAAAATTATTTTTTTATTTTTTTTATTAAAGATTTTTCGGCTTAAAAATCATGGGGTGCTACATACTTCCCCACTAGCACAGGAATTTCATTCTCAAAATTTGACGAAGTGTAAACGCGCAAAAATAAAATAAGGCTCGCATATGTCCACCTATAAAATACCACAATTGGGTGCCCATACACCCAATCCCACACACACTTATCCCGTGAACTAAATACACCATATATCTTAACTATATATATAAATATATCTATGAAAATAACGACGTACTACGCTTCACACGTATCACCACTCGATTCTCTCTCCAATAGTCATCGAACACTGAAGTCCTCAAATCAAATCACATCACCAAATTAAAACTAGAGATATCTAACATCCGCACTAACGATTATCCAAAATAAATCTCGTCTCCCAAAATTACTTCTAAGTATCTTCACATCAAAATTCCTAGTTCTAACCTCAATACCTACAACGTCCTTAATACAAAGATCCTTATCTCCGAGAAACACAGTTAACATGTATACTAGACCCAATACCTTAAGGAGTACAAATCAACAAATGGGATCAAAGATCGGTAACGGGAAAACTAAACAGTCTCACAACCTACGAGACATAATACCATGCTCTGATGCCATCTGTAACACGGGCATTCTGACAAACCAGGTGGCCATCCACTTTTGCCAGACTATGTTGGACATCACTAAATAAATTATCATTCTCAGCATTTAACATATATGAGACATATAAAATTTATTCCACAAGATAATAATCAGATTAATCCAATAATAATAACCATTCATGCAATAATAAAATCCATCACCATGCTAATCTCCAAAAATAAATTCAATCTCCAATAAATATAAACTCAAATGAAATGATCCAATTGTAAATGTCTGAATAAAACTGTAAACAACTGTAGAACCGATTGGCCTACCAAAATCCATAAATAGAGTTTCATCATAAATACAACGGAATAAAAGATAAATAATAAATAATTAATACTTATAATTAAAACTCCAGCTGCATCTCCAAAAATATCTTCACACACTCATATACAACTACTCCAGCGCTATACCTAAAATGTTAGTCAACGCAATGGGTCAGAGCCCACCGCATGAATACTAGTCACTCTCCCTAATTAGGGTTCGCGAACCCAGACAGTAGCATTATACATAATAAACACCACAATTGAGTATTTTAATTTAAACGAAATAATTAATAACATGCGAGTAAAATGAACTAATATCATCTAATCCAGTAATTAGTCCACCCAAAAAGTTTAAACCTAACTTATGTTATCACAATTTGATACTTACTCTAAAGTTACCAACATTATTCAAATTAATTAATCAAATTAGCGATGTCGTCATAGCCAGCCGACCCTACTGTATGTGCTGCACTTATTTGAGCTCGTCTAAAGTTTTACACCACACCCATTCCCCTCGCTAGTCAGTCGATCGATATTCTGTCAGCCCTGTACTTATCGATGAGGTTCCACGCACGACACATCATAATAGACAGTCAGCCCGTATTTTGTCAGCCCAGCACTTACTGATGACACCAGCACATACCCATGTCGCAATAGCTATCCAAATAGTATTCTGTCAGTCCTGTACTTTTTAATAACGCTAATTCATTTTAATACCCATTTATTATATTAGGAAATAATTCTAAATTTCTTAAATTTTCATCGTTTTATTTTATCCTCACCCTATTATATAACATAAATCCTCAAACCTACCCCTAGTTCCATACCTATAGGTCTTCCAAAACACAATCACGTTCTACCTTATTTCATAGGATGAAATTCTACAATTTATCTCTTCCTAGTCTCGCGCCTAGGCTATCAAAATCAACAGAATGACACAAAAATCAGTCCCACCCCGAAATATCCCATTCGTAAAAATCTAAACTAACTAGTCCCGCCTAGAAAGTGATAACACCACTAAGGCCTACCTAGTAGTCCCATACTTAACAAGCATCCTAAAAATAAGGTGAGAGCATAACTACCCAAAATCCTGTCGTCCCCACGTATTCAAATATAATTTAAATCATGAAGTCGCAAAAACATATTATCAACAATTATACCAATTTCTCATAAGATAACACTTTAATATAATCTCATCCATTAAATCAACCATAATAATTACACATCTTATTTTAGGTAATTTAACATAATTCCATCATTATGCAAATTTATGGTGCACACAACAATAATTTTTTCTCTTCTTACACCTATATAATTTATATGATTTCAGGTCTCACTTTTATTTAATAAGGCTACTACGATTTCTTACGTGCAAATCTACGTCCCATATTAAGGGAAACCCAATCTCTATCCCACGCATACAAAGGTTATGAGTCTTAATTAATATTGATAAGTTTTTCAAAAAAACAGTCCCAATATAGGTTTCACTTTCCCTAATTAGGGTTACTAATTTATTTTAAGAAAACCATGTAAATTAATGTTTAGGCTATATTTAACACGCATAATACTAAAGAGAAAGAATAAAAGTATTCATGCCTTAAAAAAGTCATTTGAGAAATCTGAATTGATGGTCACGTTCCTCTCGAAAAGTTGACAAAAATATGTTCTGGATGATCTTGAGAAAACCCGATTTGAACCTCCAAAACTTGGGTTGAAAGTTGTGATCAATGGGTTGATGTTTTGTAGATGAGAGATAATAAAGTTATTGGAGGCTACTGATTTTTGAGAAGGCTAAAATGTATTTTGAAAGTGCTAAACCCGTCACTTTATGTTTATATACCAAAAAGAATTTGAGTCCAAATCAAACATAAACACTAAAAAAATTACGGATGATCGGACCGTTGGAATTTGCTGAAATTGTAATCTGTTATACCCGAAGGCGAGACAAAGTTGCATAAAAACATTCAACACTTATTTATTTTTTTTGCTCCTTAGGTCGGATCCTCCCCTAATTTTTATATAAAAAGTTATAATTTCCAAATTTTAATTCCGATTTAAATACTTAAAACCTTATTTTTATATATAAATACCAACCTTTTTCATACTAAAATTAAATAGATTCCAAAAAATATATTTATCTTTTTAATAAAGATTTTTACGACTCAAAAATCACGGGGTGTTATATACTTCCCCACAAGCACAGGAATTTCGTCATCGAAATTCGACGAAGCGTAAACGCGCAAAATAAAATAAGGCTCATATATGCCTACCCGTAAAATGCCACAACTGGGTGCCCATACACCCAATCCCATAGAACTTACCCATGAACAAAATAGAACATATATCCTAACTATATATATATATATATATATATATATGAAAATAACGACGTACTACGCACTCCCACGTATCACCACTCGATTCTCTCTCCAAAAGTCATTGAACACTGAAGTCCTCAAATCAAATCACATCACCAACTTCATACTAGAGATACCTAACATCCACACTAATGATTATCCAAAATAAATATCGTCTCCAAAATCACTTCTAAGTATCTTCACATCAAGATTACTAATTCCAACCTCAATGATTACAATTTCCTTAACACAAAACTCCATATCTTTAAGAAACACAACTAGCCCATATACTAGACCCAATACCTTAAGGAGTACGAATCAACAAAGGGAATCAAAGATCGGTAATGCGAAAGCTAAATGGACTCACAATCGACGAGACCTAAGACCATGCACTGATACCATCTGTCACACCCCGCGCTTCTGACAAGCGAGGTGTCCAACAACCGTTGTTAGACTACATCGGGCATCACTAAATAAATTATCATTCTCAGCATGTGACAGATATGACACACATAAAATTTATTCCATAAGAAAATAATCAGATTAATCCAATAATAATAACCATTCATGCAATAATAAAATTCATCACCATGCTAATCTCCAAAAATAAATCCATTCTCCAATAAATATAAACTCAAATGAAATTATCCAACTGTAAATGTCTAAATAAAATCGTAAATAACTGTGGAACCGATTGCCCCACTAAAATCCATAAATAGTCTCATTAAATGCAACGGAATAGAAGATAAATTTTAAACAATTAAAATAGATAAATAAAACTCCAATTGTATCTCTTAAAAAATCTTCAAACACTCCTATGCAACTACTGCAGCGCTATACCTAAAATGTTAGTCAATGCAATAGGCCAGAGCCCACCACATGAATACTAGCCACTCTCCCCAATTAGGGTCCGTGAATCCAGATAGTAGCATTATACATAATAAACACCATAATAGAGTATTTTAATTTAAACGAAATAATTAATAACATGCGAGTAAAATGAATTACTATCATATAATATCGTAATTAGGCCACCCCAAAAGTTTAAGCCCAACTTTATGTTAACACAATCTAATGCTTACTCTAAAGTCACCAACTTTATTTAAATTGATTAATCCAATTATTATAATTATAACGATGTCGTCATAGACATCCGACCCTACTGTATGTCATGTACTTATTCGGGACCACCTAAAGTTTTACACTACACACATTCCCCACTTTATAGTCAGTCGACCCGTATTCAGTCAGCCCGGGACTTATTGACGAGGTTCCATGCATTAGACGTCATAATAGCCAGCCAACCCATATTCTGTCAGCCCTGCACTTACTGATGACGCCGCACACACCCACGTCGCAATAGCCAGCCAACTCGTATTCTGTCAGTCCAGCACTTATTAATGACGCAAATTCATTTTAATGCCCGTTTCTTATCTTAGGCATTAATTTTTATTTTAGACCCACCCTATTATAGAGCATAAATCCTCAAACCTACCCCTAGTTCCATACTTAGAGGCCTTCCAAAACACAAGCACATTCTACCCTATTTCATAGGATGAAATTCTACAATTTATCTCTTCCTAGCCTTATGCCTAGGCTATCCAAATCAATGGAACGACACCAAAATCTGCCCCATCCCGGAATATCACATCCGTAAAAATCTACACTAACTACTAAAGTGATAACACCACCAAGGCCTATCTATTAGTCACGTACCTAGAAAGCATCCTAAAAATAAGGTAAGAGCATAACTACCCAAAACCCCGTCGTCCCCGCGATGCCAAATACAATTTAAATCATGAAGTCGCATAAACATATAATCAACAATTCTACCAATTTCTCATAAGATCACACTTTAATATAACTTCATCCATTAAATCAACCATAATAATTACACGTCTTATTTTAGGCAATTAAATATAATTCCATCATTATGCAAATTGATGGTGCACACAACAATACTTTCTACTCTTATCACACCTATATAATTTGTATAATTTCACGTCTTACTTTTATTTAATAAGGCTACTACGATTTCTAACGTGCAAATCTACGTCCCATATTAACGAAAACCCGATCTCTACGTATACAAGGGTTATGAGTCTTAATTCATATTAAGATTTTTTTCATAAAAACAGTTCCAATATAGGTTTCCCTTTCTCTAACTAAGGTTACTAATTTATTTTAATAAAACTATGTAAATTAATGTTTAGGCGATATTTAACACACATAAAACTAAAGAGAAACAATAAAAGTATTGACGCCTTAGAAAAATCATTTGAGAAGTCTGAATTGATGGTCACGTTCCTCTCGAAAATTTGATAAAAATATGTTCTTGGATGATCTTGAGAAAATCCAGTTTGGACCTCCAAAACTTGGGTTGAAAGTTGTGCTCAATGGGGTTTAGGTTTTGTAGATGAGAGAGAATGAAATTATGGGAGGCTACTGATTTTTAAGAAGGCTAAAATGTGTTTTGAAAGTTCTAAACTCGTCACTTTATGTTTATATACCAAAATAAATTTGACTCCTAATCAAACACAAACACCAAAAAACATTACGGACGATAATGGTTATAAACACGAGTTCAGTGCTCCTAAGACCCCTCAACAGAATGGTATTGCAGAGAGAAAGAATCGTACCCTTAAAGAGATGGCACGTGTTATGTTACATGCCAATAATTTACCTAAATATTTTTGGGTAGAGTCCATTCGTACTGCTTGTCACATTATAAATAGGTTCTATCTTAGAAAGAATTCCAAACAAACCCCTTACGAACTTTGGTACAATAAAAATCCTAATCTCAAATATCTTAGAACCTTTGGCAGTACTTGTTATGTATGCAAAGATAGGGAACACTTATCCAAATTTGAGAGCCGGGGAGATAAAGCCATATTTCTAGGATATTCGCCTAACAGTAGAGCTTACCGAGTGTATAATCTTCGAACTAAAACCTTGATGGAATCCATAAATGTAATTGTTAGTGACACTACTGTAGAAAGCAAGACTGGTGAATTTACTATTGAGGAAGAGTCTACAAATATTTTAGAAAATGACTCCTCTGCAATGAATAATTCATTACCTATTGAGACACCTGAGGTACCTAACTGCGTTTCTAAAGATCATTCCATAAATAACGTAGTTGGTAACCCTAGTGAGACAGTGCGTACAAGATCCCAACTCAGAAACTATGCACATTATGCATGTTTTGTTTCCCTTGTGGAACCAAAGAATGTAAATGAAGCATTGAATGACTCTCACTGGATTTCTGCTATGCAGGAAGAACTTTTACAATTTGTCATTCATGATGTTTGGTATCTTGTTCCACGTCCTGATCACAAAAAGGCTGTTGGCACACGTTGGATTTTCAAAAATAAGACTGATGAAAATGGGATAGTAATTAGAAATAAAGATAGATTAGTTGCTCAAGGATACTCTCAAATAGAAGGAATAGATTTTAACGAGACCTTTGCTCCTGTTACTCGTTCAGAATCTGTTCGTCTGCTTTTTGCTATAGCTTGCCACATGCACTTCACACTGTACCAAATGGATGTCAAATCTGCGTTCCTTAATGGAATAATGGCTGAAGAAACCTATGTAGAACAACCTAAAGGGTTTATTAACCCTAAACATCCAAATCATGTATTTCGTCTGAAAAAGGATTTGTATGGCCTTAAACAAGCTCCTAGAGCTTGGTATGAGCGTCTTTCCAGTTTTCTTTTAGATAAAGATTTCAAAAGAGGCGGAAATGACTGAACTCTTTTTGTCAAACATTTTGACAAACACATCACTATTGCTCAAGTTTATGTTGACGATATTATATTTGGATCAACTTCTCCCTCAGAAGTCAAATCCTTCTCTGAAACTATGCATAAGGAATTTCAAATGTCCCTTATGGGGGAGCTTCAATTCTTCTTAGGCCTTCAAGTCAAACAAAATTCAGAAGGATTATTTGTATCGCAATCTAAGTACTCTTTAGAGATAGTAATGAAATTTGGCCTCGAGAGTGCTAAAGATGCTAAAACGCCCATGAGTACTACGCTAAAACTTTTCAAAGATGAAAATGGAAAATCTGTAGATCCTACTCTGTATCGTAGTATGATAGGCACCTTACTATATCTTACTGCCTCGCGCCCTGATATTATGTATGCTGTGTGTGTATGTGCTCGATATCAAAGTAACCCTAAAGAGAGCCACTTGAATGCTGTTAAACATATCATTAAATATGTAAAAGGCACTCTAAATCTTGGACTTTGGTACACTAATGACACACCAAGCACTATAATTGGGTACACTGATGCTGACTAGGCTGGGTGTACTGATGATAGTAAAAGCACATCAGGAGCATGTTATTATATAGGTAATAACTTGGTAGGATGGAGTAGTAAAAAACAAAACTGCACATCACTCTCAACAGCTGAATCTGAATACATAGTCGCTGGCAGCTATTGTGCTCAATTAATGTGGCTTAAAAAAATGCTAAGTGATTATGGTATTCAAGAAAACCTATTGCATCTCTATTGTGATAATCAAAGTGCGATTAATATTTCTAAAAACCCTATTCAACACTCGCGAACAAAGCATATTAAAATAAGACATCATTTTATACGCGAATTGGTTGAATCTAAGGAATTAGAAATCAATTATCTTCCTACTGATCTACAACTCGCAGATATGTTTACCAAACCTCTAGATTATAATAGATTCATTTCATTACGAAAATCTATTGGTATGGTTTATGCTACCTAATAACTTTGCTGTTTATCCAAGTTTTTCCCTTTATCCATTTGAGACAAAATGGGGGAGAAATTTGAGTATATTCAATTCTTACATATGGTAAACAGATTTATCTTAGTGATTTATTGCAGGTTCTTATTGTACAGTTACTCTCAACAGTTGTAATAGGGTATTCAAATGTACTTAGTTGAGTTATGTATTTTTTTTATTTCTAGGTATTGGGTAGATAGAATTTTGATAGGAATAAGTTTTTCTTATTTTCTTGTTGCCCTACGAGTCCTAGATGACTCAAAGGAGATTTTGTCTCATATTTTCAAAGGGGGAGATTGAAGCCCTTATACTTTTGACTCACTTGAGTCTATATTGTATAAGTGCTCATCTAGTTTGGAAATTGTGACAAAATTATGTCCTCCCTAGTATCCAAAGAACCTCAGAAGTTGGTTTGCTACTTCATCTCTCTATCTTGAAGTGATCAAGAACAAATTGCCAACACTCACACACAGTAGAATTTATTTTTTGCATATCATACTGCATAATAATGTGTGTACATATGTTGAGTGTGTTTAAATCCCTAAGTTGGAATTTTAATAATTTTTTGGGATTTTTTAAATAAGGTTTTCTTAATTAAAACTTGATTTAAAAGTTTTTGTGGTCTATTTGTAAATATAATTTTTTAGGTTTATTGGCCTAATGTTACCTTGGGTAGAATCCGAAAGCGGAGTAAACTTTAGGGTGTGGTTTTAATTAGTTTAAGACGCGCGTTTCATATCCTGTTATTGACCAACACCTGTCTTCATTTGATTGGCTGAGATTGTGTTTCTTTACTGAGTTAAAAATGCGTATGTTTTTAGCCCTTGGATCATTAGCTATCGATGATCTGCATGTTGTCTTGGTGAATCCCAGTACAACTTTCTA
This sequence comes from Sambucus nigra, assembly GCA_949130495.1. NCBI lineage: Eukaryota > Viridiplantae > Streptophyta > Magnoliopsida > Dipsacales > Adoxaceae > Sambucus > Sambucus nigra. The sequence continues at coordinate 56,784,002 of OX422212.1, read as the reverse complement.
AACCAATCAGGAATCGTTTAAGCACCGCATTATTAGAACCCTTCGATCTAAGTCAATTTGACTTGACTTAATCCTGGCCCTTGGTTTTGATCCAGTCTCTCGAACCTTCTCTTCACCCTATAAAAGGAACCCTCTTCTCAGACTTCGAATACTTTTGCCATTTTCATTTTTCTGAGAAATAGAGAGAGTAGAGAGAGAAGAGAGAGAAGAGAGAAAACAGAGAGAAGAGAGAGAGTTAGAAACCCTAACCCTGTTCGTCAAAGCCTCTTCCATCCAAACTCAAACACTTCTTCAAACACCTTCATATCCAAAACACTACTTTGAGTGTTCTTGAGTGTTTGAGAGTTTGAGTTAAGTTTGTAATTGTTGCTGTAACCTCTTGTTCGTTAGATCTTGTTTTCAACTTAAACGTTTACTCAGATCTACTTTCTGATTTCATAAAAATTTCAGATCTGAGTCATTCATGTTACATTACACTTAGTTTCATTCTTTATTTCTCATCTTGAGAAATATATTGTTGATAATTTTCTATAAAACGTTTTCTTACTTTGAAATCAACAATAAATTCTTTCTGTTTCTAGTTCTTGTAAAACTAAACCTTTGACCTAGTTTGGAATCTCACTTGGATGTTTTCAATCTCAAAAAACTTTTCTAAATTCTGAGATTGATTAAGACCTTGTCTGTCTTCCTAGCAAGGTATCCGTGGATTCTGGAAATGATTTAAAGGTCAAATAAGGTGCAAAGTTTTTTAAGAAGAAAGAAAAAGAAAAGATCACAGCATATAGTGTTACTGTAATTTGTTAGGACTGTTTGTACTTAATAAGTGTGTGTGTGTGTGCATGCATGTGTTAGAAAGCACCTCCACAAACACTTTCACCCTACAACACAAAAAGTGTTGGTAATAAGATCTTGTGAACAAAGAGTCGACGTAAAGTGCTGGAACAAATCAGAAGTTAACAAACTGGGAGAACTACATCTACAATCAGAACTGCAGAGAAGTTTTAAGGACACCAGAGGGTACATTCCTAAAATTATATAGGTCTGAGTTGTTTGCATGTTAGTTATATAGTTTGTAACTTATATATTTGTTTTAGTGGATTTTTCATTTTACTCCGTAGAGGGAGTGGTGGATGTTTCCTCAATTGGTGAGGTTTTACCACGTAAAAAACATCATGAACATAATCTTTCTACATCTCCTCATCTCACTCTTGGTTGTGTTGAGTTTAAGTTTTTTAAACTACTTTATAAACCTGTTATTCAAAACTTGAATAGATCTCGTACATACTGATTTATTAAACACATCTTGTGTTCAAATAGTTTGGTTTTTACGAAAAGAGTTTCTTAAAAAAATAGATCGGAGTTACTTAAATAGTTTATTTTTAATAAACGGCTTTAGTAACATTTTTCAAAATGTAATTGTGAATAATAGCAACATTGTAGTAGAATTAAAAATGGAAGATCCCTAATGATTAGTATTATAAATTTTGGGAACCAAGAAGAAAAGTAAAACTCGCTGTTTAAATTAAGATGTCGAGAATTGAATCGTGAATCGTATAGTAATGTTAGATTGTGTATTGGACTAGTTTGATAGTAGAATAACTAGAACGGGTACGGGTACGATAGGAGTGCACAATTAGTTAGGAGGCGAGGATCTCATGTGAGTGCACGCACTATCATATACTTTATATTCATTGTTTAATGATATTAAACACTTGCTGTATTTTAAACTGTTTTCATAATCGGGCTCTGACCCGTTTGCTTTCAAATCTATTTTCTTGTTAAAAAATTTTAGGTGCCCAGCCACAAGGACACCAAGCGTAGGAGTTCCATTCTGATGACGTGCTATAGCTGTTGTGGAAGTTACAGAACCTTGATAGTAGACGCCTCCACTTTCTATCTTGACTCTATTTCAGATTTACTCATCTGTAGGGCATATCGCCCCTTTTCTTTTAGAGACATCTTACTTACTCAGTTTTATTTCAAATTTTGGGTTGTAATTATTTAGTAATTCAGACTTGGTATTCAGTTTTATTCAGTACTTCTGATTATTATTGAGGAGTGTTCCTCCAGATTTTTATTCCTTTATCATTGTAATGTGACTGTAATGTGGTTGTGATATCATTATTCCATAATTTAATACTTGTTGCATGATACTCAGATTTAATTAAAATTGACAACTCACTTTTTAAATATTAGGTGGCTAGTAATGGTTAAAACATTTTTCGACAGTGATGTTATGAACTAAACCAACTTGACATTTTGAATTAATTTGAATAAAGGAGTAGCTACCCGGTATTTAATTAGTCGGGGTGTCACAGGAGCCTCTCTAAAATACTTGAGAATTATAGGTGGTAAGTCTATTCATGATCGTGTCCATTTGATCTGATGGTGGATGTTTCCCTGGGCGATAGGATATTTCATCACTCTCGGATCCATAAGATCTGGACCTACTACTTGCCCCTTTGGGACCCAAATCCAAACATTTTGGATTTTCCACAGCTCTCTTGCGGTGCGTCTACCTCCTATCCTAGTATGGGGCTGAAGGAGGCATCTCTTGCCTTTTATCAAAGCTTTATCCCATATGAAGTAATTATACTCCCTTCGAGCCTATTATGCACTAACGAGGGCCTTTTAGCCTCTGGCCAAGCACTGCAATATTCCTTGTAGATCACCCATACCTACAAGTGTAGAAGGCAAAATCCCCTCGGTAGGTCTACTACTAAAACCACTAGATTACGTTCAGTTTATCTGTGCAGAAAATCACGGGACATAGGGTGTATGGGCGCCCTAGTTAGTGAGATTTTCAGTATCATTCACGAAGAGAAGACAGGGAGACGTGTGAAATAAACGTAGAGGCATGAGTAAATTATAAAAAGAACTAGAAGGAGACAAAGATAATGTGATTTCATTGGGAGCAAGAATTGTCACTAGAAATTGAAGAGTGGACGAAAAATGGTGATTATAGTGTTGAAGAGTACACGGGATGCACATGTTAGATTTTCGACGATAATCAGGGAACTACTCTAAGCAGAGAAGAAATATGACGAGAGTTATATCATAACCAACTGTAGATGTAAAAGTCTGACGTGAATAGTTAGGTATGATTACAGATATCTCTCACGAAGGGAATCTATGATTTAAAATGGGGAAGTTGGCATATAGGGAAGAGGGGACCTTTCCTAAGATAGCGAATTGTATAGCCGTTATAATATTATCCCAAATCATGTTGGAATATTCTTGGGAGAAGGGCATCCGATTTAGCAGGAACCAAGGTACAGCGGTAAGGAAATGAGGAAATACTTCAGAGTAAGTGATCAGGGCAGATCGATCACTAATTCAAGTGGCAGAGTATAAGTAGTCGAACTAAAGAGTACCACTAGTGAAGGGGTACTGAGAACAACATTATGTTTCAAATTTTAGAAGGACGTGGATACTCTGCAAGAAATTATCTGAGACTGTTAGTAATGAGATTATCCTAATTTCGAGGATGAAATTCCTTTGTAAAGGGGGAAGTATATAACACCCCGTAAATTTTAATGATTTTTATGTAGGGATTAATTAAATTAAAAGGTTTAAAATAAATATTAATTAGAGTGATAAGGATTGATATTTATTTGTATAAATTATATTGAATATTACTTTGTAAACAAGTAATAAATTGATGAGAAAGTATTATGATTATTATGAGGGAGAAATATCACAGTTACGGTAAATTTGTCGGGATGCACATGCGAGTCAAATATGAATTATTTATGCATCATCCAAATAGTCATTTTGCGTGCGCCAGTATGTCCGTAAGGGTCAAAATAATCAGAAAAGTGTACTCAGGAGTTTGGATTGGGTCCCGGGGTATTTTTAGGCCAAACCGACATCCCGAGAGGTCATTTTGGTCTTTTGGATTTTTAGGGTAAAGAGACCAAGGAAATTTCACGTGATATATTAGCAATACATCTGGGGTAACTTAGGGTTAGGAGTTACAAAATGCAAAGTGGCCATTAGAATAGAATGAGAAGCCATTTTTAAAGCTTTAGAGATAATTCTTGAAGGATTCAAGCTTGTTCTTGCACCCATCATCATTTTAGAGTGGATTGGAATGGAAGACAAACCAACTCATCATAAACTCACAAATTTCGATCATCAATCATAAAGAGACATGTGCTTATTTTCAATTCTTTTGAAGTTATAATACCCATGTGGTAGGATTTCAAAAATACATTGATTAAATTGATGTTCTTGGAATTTAAATGATTAGATATAGTGATTTGGGGTAGGATTTGCATGAAGAATAAATCTTTTCATGTAAACAATTCGAAACCAGTATATATATGAAGAAGAACAAGAAAGAATTTTGGGTATTTTGATAAGAATACATGAAGAAAATAAAATCTAGGGTTTTAAGAGATTAATGGTTTGATCTGTTCTTGGATGGATTTCGTATAGTTTTGATGTGTTATTTACGCTAGAAATTATCCCTAAACATATATTATATGCTTGGTTATGTTGAGTAATAATTCCATAAGGTTTCATGAGGGTTGAGGGGTTAACATTGGAAAAAAATGAGTTTGGCATCAGAAATCGTTTAGATCGTTCAAACAAGATATGATGTCATTCGAATGAGATTAGTATGTCATTCGAATGACTAGGTATTTCATTCAAACGAGATTAGTCTATTATTATAACGACCTTAGGTTGTTGTCTTGGATATAGATCTTTTCGTTACGAACGCGTGGTCGCCAGTTTCATATTTTTCTGATTTTTTTTAATTAGTTATGAATTTTCAATTAAAGGGTGTCCGAGATCAAAATTTTTAGCCAGAAATTAAATCAGGATAGATAATGGTTTATGAACTATATGGGAAAACTTTGGTGATGTGATTACAACTCTATAAGGACTTAGAGAAGATCATGGGGCATATAATTAAGGCCCGGGTAAATTTCATTGAGGGTAAAATGGTGTATAAGACCTTAAGTAGTTAACCGACTGTGTTGCGTATCGGGAATTTATGATTTGAGGTTATAGGTAGAATAAACTATAACCTAAGATTAATACCAGTGGGTTAGAGATAATTTAACTACTGAAATAACTTAAGTGACAATTTTGAACCTTCAAGTAGTGAGTGAAACTCGAAAACATATGATAAGAAGTGATATTGGTGAATCAATATTACGTCGAGTATTTGAGAGCTTTATACCATGTACGGATTATACTTATGGGTTGTGTGTATAACTATACTATTTATAGTTATAGTTTATGTGTATACTTATACGGATTATATATATAAGTTGAGTGTATACCTATATGCGATATATGGATAGGTTGTGTGTATGCCTATTATATGCTTTCTTATGTGTGAATATACCTACGCTGCCTGCTATTATGGAGGTTTTCATGCAGAGGATAGTCTTATCCTAATGAGCCCATTGGGGGGGATTTTAGACTTCTACCTCAGAGCATAGAACTTAGGGATTGATCACTACTCGTGTGTATGATAGTGTAACATGTCATTTGAGTGTGTTCGGTACGTGCGTAGCCCAAAGGCTTAGAACTATATTCGCCTCCATTATATGTTGTTTGATTTATGTTCGAGGATACATTCTGAATCGGTAGTCATTGATTTAGTACGAGAGGTACATAGACTTGATAGCAGAGTATGTAAGTGTGCATCACAGTGTCCAGTCCAGGAGATGCTACTTGGGTGGTTTATCCTACTTGTGTATAATGTAGGAATGATAGATGATGTATATATACAATTGATTCAATTATGAGATAATCTACTGAGTTCGTGAAAGTAGTGAAGTTGGATAATGTATATTTAAAGAATATTTAAGTAGAGTAACTTAATGAAACAATTTCAAGATAACATACGTGAAATGTTAACTATGGTTTAATAATAACATGCGGGTAATGTTAATTATTAGTATGATGATAGCGTACTGTATGAGCGGTACGAAAAAGTTAGAGAGATATTTAACTAAGGACGAAATGAGAAGAGATTAGAATACGGTAGCGTACTATATGGGAAGTACAGGGGAACCAAAGCTATTAGTGGTTAGATACTTATTGATGAGACCTAGTGGGGTCGGGTACCATAGCTAGGTAAATAACATTAGGCGTGCACATTAGTTAAGAGGTGAGGAACTCAAGGGAGTGTGCATTGAACTCACATGTGTAATTAATAACTGATTTTAAACTGTGATAAATACTTGCTAAATATTTTCAAATATTTTGGGCTTTGACCCGTCTTGCAAAATATTTTCAAAACCATTTAGGTGTCCAGCCCCAGGGACGCCAAGCATGATATTTTGTTCCCGGGATGCGTAGCTGTAGCACTTGTGGGTGCTTGCAAGATTTGGATTAGATGCTTCAGTCACTTCATTCCTAGAGTAAGATGCAGTTCAGTTATTCCATTTGGGCATGTCACCCCTTCAGTTTGTTCATTTTATCCAGTTTATCATACTCTCTATTTATGGACTCTACTTATGTCATTAGATTTTTAGTTGGGCTTTTGTATTGGGAGCCGATGGTTTATTCGACATTATTTTATTCAGATGTATATTGTGATTGATTCAGATTTTTATTATTGCGTAAATGTCTTAGTTATTGTATTTGTCTCCACCTATCATTATTGTTTAATAAAAAGATCAAATTTGGCACCGGCTTTTTGAATACTAGGTGGTTAGTAAACTTTTAAAATATTTTCGAGAGTGATGATAAGATTGAACCACATGAGATTCCTGAGTTATTTTTATAAAGGATTGATGAACCGGTCTTTAAATAAGCGGGGTGTCACAAATGGTATCAAAGCATCAGGTTCTAGTGTCCTTAAGATCTGTGCGTCTTTTTACGTTTCAGCATAACATTCTTTTATATAGAGCCTTATTATAGGATTGTTGTATTCCTCTACGTATGCGACTTAGGTTCTCTTACTATTAAGTATAATTGATGTGATTCATATACGAGTTCGGTTGGGCTTTGTACACCGAACATTATAATACGACCAGCGAGGGCCGTTAGAAGGACTGCAGGAGGAGAGGCTCATTAGAATAGATAAGGGTATTCTGGTAATAACGATCGCAATAGAAGTCAATGATTATTGTTCAGGTATGTTAGAATAGGATAATCATTCGGGAACAGTAGTTTACCCAAGAACGGTCATATATCACGATGGTGCAATTTTAGACTCACCCCGCGTGGTCGGTAAGGGGAGGGAGTTGAAGAGACTCTTTTGAATAGCCATCTATAAGGATTCGTAGTAGAAAATAAGTGTAATGGGCCAATGGAAGGAGAGAATCCAAAGGCAATTGTACATGATGGAATACATCGACGCCTACGATTAAACTTCGGGCGAATTATTTAGCTCATAGGAGCAGCATTGAATGATGAGAGTCAGTCTCCACACATAGAGAAGTGTATGGAATTAAACGAGAAATTTGAATGTGATTTGATCGTGAGATCTTCCATATGCTGTTCGAACAAAGATGCGAATGGAGTTTTGGAACTTATCACAAGTGGGCAAGATAGGGACCGATCATGAGAGAGGAGTTGCCCTATTGAGCAAACTTTGTACTCGATGAAGGGGATAGAGAAAAAAAAGGGTTTGTAATTTGATAATGGACTCATGGGTAAAATACACAAGCTTAAATGGGAAATCCGACTAAAATGACTAGTGTCGGCATTGTCAAGATCGTACGTTTACAAGTTATATCAACGCTTCTACGAGAAGCGAGCAGAGAAAGTTAGAGAATCTAGCTGATTGGGCATAAATATTGTATATTTATCCCCCTAATTTCGGTACCTTTGTGAACCCGAGTGATACAATTGATATGGTTTTAACTCACATTTGTGCTACTAACCTTAGTTGGCAAGTATTTTGTGTTTCTTATTTCTCTTATGTGTTTTACATGTCAATTATGCAAGCTGTGCAAAAGAGAAAGCGAAACGATGAAAGAAAGGCTAGGAAGGCAAGTTTAAGGGAATTTTGGTAATTCTGTAGCCAGATAACGGAGGAGGAGTCAACTGGAAAGTTAAAAAGCTTGGAACAATGAGAACACCGAAAGAAACGACACCCAAATCCGAGTTACGGTTGAAGAGTTATGACCAATTGAAGTTGAAGAAAAATCCAAGGAAGAAAGGAAGAAAATAAGAAAAAAAAATTCTAAGTGTTAGAATTGAAGAAAAAGGCACCCAAACCAGCGAAATTTCCCGAACCCAATATCGAACCGGTTTGGGGTCGAACCGGTTCGGGGTACATGTGAACCGGTTTGGGGGTCCTGAAGCACGAATTTGTTCCTTTATTCTGATTGATCCAAAGAGTTCCATGAAGTTAAAACTCCTTCTAAAACAGATATGGACGAACTTAGTGACCTAGACAACGGCAATTCTGAATAGTATTTTTTAGTTTTGGTAGAGAGAAAAGGAGAAGAACATCTAGGAACATAAGTTGAACTATTTTTGCTGCAAGATTGATAAAATTCCGGGTTTGTTTTCAAGTTGTAATCCAAGTTTCATTATTATAATTATTGTTCTTGCATGGTAATTTTTCTTGCGTAATTTGAATAAATTTCTGGGTTTATAACACTTATTTACATATTTCAATCTAGTTTAGTCATGAGTTCTTTCGCATGCAACATTACTATTTCATGCATCATTCAGTTTAATATGTCTGGCTAGGTTTAAAAGGTCGGGATGCATGAAACCAACTTGATGTGGTAAGTGCATGTGTATAACATTAATCCTCTGAATTTAGTGATTTATTACGACCGTATTGCGTAGGAACACGACAATTGTAGATCTTTGGATCTCGTTTTCTTTCGGGTAACCGGGGTGCTTTAGAATGCAATTCGAGTGTAATTATCCCAATACCGCTTTACTCGTCCTCTGATTAAGTATGGTGCGGGCTTGAACCTTATATACGTAATGCTTGGGAGTACTAAATTATGGGTCGAATTAATTATTTAAATTTACGATTAGTATTTTACTTGTAATACACTAGGGTTAGGGGATTGTATTCTCGTCCTATTTTTCTCATCACATAGTTTAGGGTTATAAATTAGTATTCATCAGTATTTTGGGTAATTTAGTATAATTGCATCTTTTCATAATTTCATATTTGCATCTAGTATAGTCATTCCACAGAGCAAATCATTTTTCTTTTTCCTTTTTAGAGTCGAAGTTAAGATTTCTTTGTCTGTCCAACGTCGTCACAACTCTGTTGTCCTATTTCCCTGTGGATACGATCCCGACTTACCGGGTTTATTACTAACGCGACAGGCTTGCACTTGAGCCTAGAGTGAGCGCACAGTAGAGACACTTTCCGAGTCGCGTTAAGTTTTTGGCGTCGTTTCCGGGGATTTAGGTAGACTTAGGATTAGATCGAGTCAATCTAAAACTTTGACCAAAAATGTCCAAAAATCCAAAAACATATAAAAAATTTCAAAAAGCACAAAAAGATTCATCATCATCTCTCATAAGCTGGTAATGCAAAATTCTGAACTCACTCCCACAACCCATAATACTCCAACCAGCATTCACAAAAATCCGATAGTTGAGTACGATCTCGATAGCCCTCACACTCCTAACGCCCCACTGTTATGGATTCCACCTCCCACACTGTCACACTCAATCTCAAATAACACTCCATTTTCATTCTTAGGACACACCTCCGAGCACACTTCGAGCACACCTAGTGTGGATACCGAGTCTTTAAGAGAGAGAGAAATGTCGCAACACGATAGTGCAGCCGCTGGTGCGGAAGAGGCCCCATACCACCCGCTGAGAGAAATCTTATATCCCAAGCGCACTGTCGCTCCGGGATGCATTATACTCCCGTATAATGGTGGGCAATTTCATTTTAAAAATGGGATGATCCAAATGTTAGCCCATTACCATGGTATAGATTCTCAAAAGCCATATCTTCACATTAGGGAATTTGAGGATTGCGCGATACTCTTAATAATCAAACTTGCACACAAGAGGTGATCCACCTCAAACTCTTCCCCTTTTAGCTAAAAGATAAAGCTAAGACCTGGCTATGGTCTTTACCTCCAAGCTTGATTCCATCCTGGAACGAGTTGCAATCTAGATTTCTCAAGAAATTCTTCCCACCACATCGAACAATCTCCATAAAGGCTCAAATTCAAGCGTTCAGACAATAAGAAAATGAGCCATTTCATCGATGTTACGAGCGTTTCAATGAGTTAGTTACTTCATGCCCCCATCATGGATTTGATACAGCGCAAATCATTTCCTTTCTCTATAATGGGCTGAATCTTAACTCCAAGCAACTCGTTGAAACCATGGGTAGTGGTCCGTTTGTCGACTTAGATGCCCACGATGCTGAGCTTCACCTGAGGTATATCACCGAGACTACCCAATCCTGGGATACATATGATCCTAATGCTCAAAATCGAAATCGTCAAGTGACCACCACTCCAGCGGCGTCCGGGCTATTTCACATAGATAAGAATTCAATGACGGATAATCGATTAGATACACTTGAGAAAGAATTTTGAGACCTATGTGAGGTATATGGAAGACGAACAACTGGATCCATACCAAACCCCGTCGAGAAGGTGTGTGCGATTTGTGAGGCGGGTCATTCAACTGAGGATGCCCGACTATACCCGCCTATAAAGGGATGCTTCAAGAGCAAGTTAGTGGTATAAGAGGATTTAAGGGTAATTTGGATGCACCGCACGAGAATTCTTACAACCCTTCATGGAAAAACCATCCTGGTTTTAGCTATGGGCAACAACATGCTACGATGAACCCTAATTCACATGTTGCCCCTCCTCTGCCACAACACTTTCAACAAGCTCCACACATGCAAGGATATGTGCAAGCACCACCACCTCCAGGAGCATACATCCCTCCACTGCGGAGAACTCTCGAGGATACTATGAATCAATTTATCAATAGCCAGACTGCAACCAATGCTAGATATGATTGTCTGATTAGCGATATAAATGCAAGCCTGTCAAAGATACAATCCTCGTTGAGTGTCCAAGAGAAGGGCAAGTTTCCTGCCCAGGGCCAAAGACCTCCCCAAGGTCAAACTAGTGTTAGATCCACCTCTACTGAACATCAAGAGCAATGTCAAGATGTGACCACTCTTCGTAGTGGGAGAGTCATTGATTTATCACCTCCCCCACACGACACAACGAAAGACAAGGAGATTTTGCCCGGCACGAAAGAGGCCGAAGATGTCCCCTTGAATGAGAGTGATAAAAAAGACACTAGTGAGCCAGAGGTAGTAGTGAAACCACCCTCCGCGGCACTGTTTCCCCAAAGGTTGATTCCTTCCCATAAAGGAAACCCACGTGAGGACGTGTTAGACATGCTAAAGCAAGTAAAGCTGAATTTACCTTTCCTCGATGCCATTAAGCAAATTCCAGCTTATGCAAAAGTCATCAAAGACTTGTTGACGGTAAAGAGAAAGATGAAGGTAAAGAAAAATGTCTTTCTAGCACAGAACGTGAGCTCCATTCTACTTAATTATCTCTCGCCTAAATTCAAAGATCCCGGTGCACCCACCATTTCCTGCATCATTGAAGAAAATAAAATCAAAAAAGCCTAACTTGATTTGGGAGCAAGTGTAAATATCCTCCCTTACTCCATCTATAGGAAAATTGATTTGGGCGACTTCAAGCCCACAAGAATCACTCTCCAATTAGCGGATTGAACTGTGAAGATCCCATAAGTGTGGTTGAGGACGTGATCATCCAAGTTGACACTTTCTACTTCCCGATATACTTTGTCATTTGGGACACGGAGCCTTCCTTAGCCTCGAGCAATCATGTTCCCATTATTCTCGGGCACCCATTTTTATCTACGGCTAACGCTATTATCAACACTAGGAATGAGAAGATGCAACTCACTTTTGGGAACATGACTTTAGAGACCAATATCTTCCATATAGCCCAACATACGGGGGAAGAAGATGATCTTCACGTGGTGAGCTTCATAAATGAGATAGTAAAGGAGTACTTTCAGGAGAACTACTGTGGAGATGCCTTATGTTCCTGTTTAGTGTCGAGCCACGAGAGTGAGGGGACATACACCGCATTTGAGAGGGAGGTTGAGGAGTTGAGAGAGTTACTCGATGAGAGAGCGTCGGAAGAGGACGCGAGAGATGTTAGTTGGGTTTCTAGATTCTAGGAGTTACCTCCGAGGGATACACACATGGTTCCCTCCAGTGACAAATTTTCAATCCTCGAGTTGAAGAAACTCCCCTCCCATATTAAATATGCATACCTGGGAGAGGATGAAACATTTCATGCTGTTGTCTCCTCTAGCCTAAACAAAGAGCAGGAGTGTAAACTGTTAAAAATTCTGAGAAAGTACCAAAGTGCTTTTGGTTTGTGCATTGCTGATTTGAAGGGGATAAGTCCTTTGATATGCACTCTCAAGATTCATCTCGAAGAGGATGTCAAGCCCTCAAGAGAAATGCAAAGAAGGCTAAATCCGAACATGAAAGAAGTGGTGAGAACCAAAATTATCAAGTTATTAGATGTCGAAATTATCTACCCAATCTCGGATAGCAAGTGGGTGAGCCCTATTCAAGTCATCCCGAAGAAGTCAGGCATGATAGTGATTGAGAATGCTAAGGGAGAGCTAGTTCCCCAACGTACCACCACCGGGTGGCGCATTTGCATTGATTACCGAAAACTCAATGCGGGAACTAGGAAAGACCATTTCCCCTTACCATTTATTAATCAAATGCTTGAGAGAGTAGCAGGCCACCCTTACTATTGCTTCCTTGATGGTTATTCCGGATATAACCAAATTGAGGTAGATGTACTTGACCAGGAGAAAATGACTTTCACTTGCCCTTTTGGTACGTTTGCCTACAAACGTATGACATTCGGCTTGTGTAATGCACCCGCGACCTTTCAAAGGTGCATGTTGAGCCTATTTAGCGACATGGTCGAGAGAGGACTCGAAGTGCTCATGGATGATTTCAGCGTTTTTAGCACCTCTTTCGATCTTTGTCTAGAAAAACTGGAACAAGTGCTTGCCCGGTGTGTGAAAAGAATTTAGTGCTGAATTGGGAGAAATGCCATTTCATGGTCACCGAGGGAATAGTTCTTGGCCACATAGTATCATCCAAGGGGATAGAAGTTGATAGGGAAAAAATAGATGTCATAGCTGATCTTCCCACACCAAAATCGCTCAAAGACGTGCTCTCTTTCTTAGGCCACGCGGGGTTTTATCGAAGGTTCATTAAGGACTTTAGCGCCATCACTAGACCCTTAAGAAACCTACTCATGAAGGACACCCCATTTGCGTGGATGGAAGCTTGTCAAAGCTCTTTTGAAAAACAAAAAAACCATGCTTCTGTCCACTCCCATCCTGCAAGTTCCAGATTGGTCTTTACCATTCGAACTTATGTGTGATGCTAGCGATTATGCGATAGGGGCTATTTTGGGCCAAAGAAAAGATAAGAAGGCTCATGTCATCTACTACGCTAGCCGAACTCTTACCGGACCACAACTCAACTACTCTACCACGGAGAAGGAGTTGCTAGCGGTAGTCTTTGCCCTCGATAAATTTCAGTCATACCTTATCGATTCTCCCATTACTTGCTTCACCAATCACACGGCATTGAAATACCTAATTGCAAAGAAAGATGTAAATTCGCGCCTCACAAGGTGGATCCTACTCCTACAAGAGCTTAATCTCTCCATTAAATATAAGAAAGGGGTAGAAAACGTCGTTGTCGACCACTTATCGCGGCTTTCGTCTGACGTACCTAGTGATCCCATACCCATAGACGAATACTTTCCGGATGAGCAACTCTTTGCTACCTCTTCTTTGCCCTGGTTTGCGGATATAGTGAACTACCTTGTCACGGGAGTCGTCCCTCCCAATTGGACACCGCAAGATAAGAATAGGTTTATTACTTAGTCGTGCATGTTCTTCTATGACGATCCTTTCCTTTTTTAAATATTGCGTCGACCAAATCATCCGACGATGTGTACCGGATGACGAGATCCCAAAAGTCATCCAGTTTTGTCATTCGGAAGCTTGTGGAGGCCACTTTTTAACGAAAAAGACGGCCGCTAAAATTATGCAATGCGATCTCTATTGGCCCATAATATTCTGGGATGTGAACGCTGCTTGTAAAGCTTACAGTAGGTGCCAACGGATGGGAGCCATTACCCGACAAGACATGATGCCTCTTACCCCCATACTCATTATTGAGATCTTCGACTGTTGGGGTATTGACTTCATGGGACCTTTTCCCCCGTCCTTTGGTTTCCTATACATCCTTGTTGTGGTAGACTACGTTTCTAAATGGGTGGAAGCTATAGCTACCAAGACAAATGACAACAAAGTGGTGATTAAGTTCCTGCAGGAACACATACTTTCTCGCTTCGGTGCTCCGAAAGCGATAATCAACGATAATGGCATGCACTTTTGCAATAGGCCATTCGTGAAGCTAATGAGAAAGTATGGTGTCATTCACAAGGTTGGAATGATTATCACCCACAAACGAATGGGCACGCCTAACTAGCAAATCGAGAAATCAAGAACATTCTTGAAAAGACCGTCAATCCTACCCGGAAAGATTGGTCACTTAGATTGAACGATTCGCTATGGGTCTATCGCACCGCATATAAACTCGGCATGTCCCCTTTTTGCTTTGTGTATGGAAAACCTTGCCATCTTCCCGTGGAGTTAGAACACAAGGCGTATTGGGCGATTAAGCAGTTAAATTATGCCCTGGATAAGGCCGGTGAAGCTCGCAAGCTTCAATTAAGTGAGTTGAAAGAGCTACGCAATGATGTGTATGAGAATGAAAAAATTTCCAAAGAAAGGATGAAACTTGCTCACGATAGCATCATTCGATGCAAAGAGTTTCTTCCCGGGCAAAAAGTGCTTTTTTATAACTCTCGGCTTCATCTCTTTCCGGGTAAGTTGCGATCATGATGGTCTGGCCCGTTCATTGTAAGGAATGTATTCCCGTACGGAGCTGTTGAGTTAGACGATTTGAAAGGAGGGAATACATTCAAAGTAAATGGACAACGCCTAAAGCCATATCTAGTGGCGTGTGTGGAAGCAGTCGACACTGTTTGGTTGTCGGACCCCGTTTACGGGGTCAATTGTGCTGAAAAAGTGAGGTCGCCGCACCCCCGACGCGTATGGGGTAGACCTGTCAAAATACACGATAACCCATTAACACGACACGACTCGACACGAAATTATAAGTTAATGGGTTTACCCTTATTGGGTTTGGGTCATTAACGGGTTGACACGGTAGACCCGTTAACACTAACGGTTCGGGTTTGGAAATTTACCTGTACCCGTTTTAACCCGTTTCTACCCGTTAACACCCGTTAACACTAACGGGTACTATAGGGTCACCCAACCCGTACCCAATAACAATAACCATTAAAACCCATTATTTCTAAATCTTTAAAGACTAACGGGTGCTATAGGGTCACCCAATCTATACGCAATAAAAATTACAATTAAAATTCATTATTTTTAAAGTATTGAAGACTAACGGGTATTATAGGGTCACCCAACCCGTTACCCATTTCGACCCAAAATGATTCGTTAATATTAATGGGTGTTAACGGTTTGGGTCGTGTACCCGTTAATATTAACGGGTCGTGTTTGGGTATTGTTATTAGACCCGTTAGGCTTAACGGGTCGTGTACGGGTTAAGGGTGTTTTCACCCGTTAACCCGACCCGTACAGGACCCAAACCGACCCGTTGACAGGTCTAGTATGGGGTGAGTTCTTATGTATAGTAGTCGTGTGTGAGTAGGTTAGTTAGGAGTCCGGAGCACGAATCACGAGAGGGATTGAGTTAGCATGCATTTTAAGAGAGCTAGCCCGCATTTCGAGAGAGCTTGCACGCATTAAGAGGGTGTGCTTGAGGAATTTTTAGGAAGCCCGAGGGTCTAGGACGTCTTTAGGGGCATTATGCACAAGAAAGAGCATGAAAGAACACTTAGAATTTGAGAGAAGAAAGAACCCAAGCAAACGAACCGGTACTGGGGGCGAATCGTTTCGGTGTACCTCCGAACCGGTTCGGGGTACCTGGCAGATTCCTCCCCTCTTGTTTCCAAATTCACCATTTTCCCTCCTCTTTCCCATCCATTCATTCTCCTTCGATTTATTCCCTCCAAAAATCTTTCCTCCTTCCAGCTTCCATCCAAATTCATTCCCTCCTTCCCTTCCCTCCCACCCCATTCCAATTTCCTACCAAAACCCAACCATCCACACCTATAAATTCACCCCCCACCCCTCCTCCATTTCTCACACCACAAATTCACTCTCCCTCTCCTCTACACCATATCCTTTCCCTCTCTCTCTCTCTTTCCATCATCATGTCGCGTCCCCGCCGAGCAAATTTCTGCCCGAAGAAATATGATGATACCACCGTCCTTGACGACGAGGGTAAATGGGTATTTAGAAGCGCCCAAGAACGCCATTGGGCCGAGCAATTCTTCTCGGCCACGCGCCCGATCCACATCGAGCATTTCGTTAATTGGGAACAACTTCCTGGCGATGTCACCACCCTATTTGATCGCCGGGGGTGGTGCTCTTTCCTAGCTCCAACGAGCAATCACGTGTTTGAAACAGCCATCCGCCATTTTTATGTGACCCTAGTTCGAAAATCTTCTATGCTTCACGAGGCATACCTTGATGGTATCCAGATTCCTTTTTCAGCGGCCATCATAGCGCAAAAAATGCGTGCTAAAGGGGTCGTCCTCCCCGTGCCATTCCAATACCCCACAAATGGTGTCCCCCACACCAAAGAAGAATGCATTGCTCGTATGGCACCCGGGGAGGAATGGGTGCGGGAGTCTTTTCCCATAGGAGGTCTAGCGGCTACGGTGCGATTCACGCACCTCATTGCTTGTGGAGCCATCCACCAAACCACTAATGACTCGGTGGTCTGATTACGTCATGCAAACTTCCTTTACCATTTTCTAGACCCCGAGAGCACAATCAATCTCCCCCAACTTTTCTACGCGGATATCATCAATGCCGCCTATGACGAGTGGGGAAAATTCGCACTCCTTTACGCCCGTCTCATTACGGAACACTTGATGGATGCTAGGGTGGAAGACCCGGGACAGCAAATTCGACTCCCCCGCCCCATTGGAGGCACCTCCACCACTCGGAGCGAATGCCAAATGCGTGTGGCTCACCCCTACCGTCTCATTCTCGATGAGGGTGCGGGGGAAGAAGCACATGATGCCCCGATGATGGACGTGGAAGAGGAGTATGAGGAAGAAGAAGAGGATTCTGATTTCGAGCCCCCGGGGGCAAATTTTGAGCGACGACTTTCGATGGTTGAATCCCGCCTTGACGGGTTCATCACCCAATACAATCAAGATCAAGCGGCTTACCGGAGGGACACAAGTATGATGCACCAACTCTAAGCCCACCTTCACCAACTCAACTTCGGCGGACCTCCAACCTCCTTCTTTTATGACCCGTACGATCCCAATGCACCCGGGCCCTCACAACCGCCTCCACAATGAACCCATGATTGTTTTGATGTATTTGATTGGTTGTTTGTTGTTGCAAGTGGTTTAAAATTGCTAGTAGTTGCTCTCCCATCTCTTATATAACACATGCTTCCCCATTGTTATTATCAAATCTTGCATTTCTGTTTTAATTTGTTTGTTTTACTTGTCCGCACTTTTCATTCGCTTTGAGTTAGATTTTAGTCATTTTTGCTTGAGGACAATGCAAAAGTCTATGTTAGGGGGGTTCACAAGTGCGTATTTCTAAAACTTCACAAATTCTCAAAAATTCCCAAAAATCTAAAAAAAATCATAAAATTTTGAAAAATCCAAAAATATTTTTGTTCAAAATAAATAAAAATTGGAATTCAAGTTTTTCAAAAATATCATTAAAAGTCAGTGTAAAGTCTCAAATTGTAAAAACACAATACACAAAGCCGAAATTGACCAAAGATGGAAATTGTGCGAAAATTGACGACTTAACGAATAAGTGTGGAGATTAACAAACCCGGTGAGATTCGAGCCTTTCATCTTTGTGAAATTTATAAATCAATCCGAGTTAATTGTTAACTCAAAGTTCATTTCAGCGTCTAAAAAATCATCGAGGATCTCAATCCTTTCATTTTTATCGGTTACGAAAAATGAGTGTGATATTGATTTGAAAAACATGCCAAAATTTATCTCTAAACTTAATTCATCTCGAAACGTATACGGTAACGCAATTAGTATATTGGACAATGAAGTAGGCCCTTGTTTGTCACCGAAAAATATTGTCCATAAAAAGTTGTAAAAAAAATTATCCCTTTTGTAACCCAAATTGAGCCGCATAAAATTTATCCTTTCATTTGACAACCCGAAAAACTCAAATAGCTCAGGATTGCAAAAAATGGAAAATTCAGAAGTTAAGTCCGAAAAGTGCATAAAAAGGGGCAAGAAAAAATAGATATGCTCAACAAAAATAGCATGAAAAGAAAAGAAGTGAAAAACAGGAAAAAAAAAATAGAGAAAAAGAAGAAAAAAATGAGCAATAACCCGGAAAAAGCACAAATGGACATCTTAAATGACTTTTCCAATTCCATCCTTCCCTACCATTGTCATTTTACCCCATATACCTTAAAACCCAAAAAAGTCCTAACTGAGTCCAAATTGCGAAAATTGGTTACCGTGTGGAGAGGTAAGACACCAAAAGATAAATAAAAGAGATTGAATGCGCGAAAAAGAGGCAATGTTCCCGTTTTTAAAACCGTAATCCATTAATGAGATCCTATCACTATAAAATTTATGTCTTTCTTCTTGTATGCGTGACTTTGCATCCATCATATTTACTCTTTATATCATGCATACCGAGAGAATAGCCACATTCTGAGTGATTCGTTTGAGAGAGCATTCCGTGAGAATTTGAAATCAAAACAAATTTTTGGGTAAGTAACGTAATGATCAATCGGTGGAAATCCGCGGTTAAATTTTCGGCTTCGCACACACGCACTATGATTTGAGACTATTGAGCATGAGTTGGTGATAACTATTTTTTGGGAAAGTTTGAATTATACAATTTTTGCGTATTTTGAATTTTCATTGAGTCGAATTTTGTGGGTATATTCTCTATAAACCCTCACGAGACACCACTCGTCCTACTAGGGTGACCTAGGGGTTTAAAGGCTTATTGCATATGCTAAATGCAATCGCTTGCCTGCGAAAAAGGTATTCTATCCCCACAATATGTTTAGAGGAGTTGTGACTTTATTCTTTCTCTTTTACATTGCTCGGGACGCACAAAGTTCTAAGTTAGGGGGTTTGATTGGGAATAAATATTGTATATTTATCCCCCTAATTTTGATACCTTTGTGAACCCGAGTGATACAATTAATATGGTTTTAACTCACATTTGTGTTACTAACCTTCGTTGGCAAGTATTTTGTGTTTCTTATTTCTCTTATGTGTTTTACAGGTCAATAATGCAAGTTGTGCAAAAGAGAAAGCGAAACGATGAAAGAAAGGCTAGGAAGGCAAGTTCAAGAAAATTTTGGTAATTCTGCAGCTAGATCCCGGAGGAGGAGTCAACTGGAAAGTTTAAAATCTTGGAACAGTGAGAACACAGAAAGAAACGGCACCCAAATCCGAGTTACGGTTGAAGATTTATGACCAATTGAAGTTGAAGAAAAATCTAAGGAAGAAAGGAAGAAAACAAGAAAAAAAATTCTAAGTGTTAGAATTGAAGAAAAAGGCACACAAACCAGCGAAATTTCTCGAACCCAATATCGAACCGGTTTGGGGTCGAACCGGTTCGAGGTACATGCGAACCGGTTCGAGGGTCTTGAAGTGTAAATTTGTTCCTTTATTCTGATTGATCCAAAGAGTTCCATGAAGTTAAAATTCCTTCTAAAACAGATATGGACGAACTTAGTGACCTAGAAAACGGCAGTTCTGAATAGTTTTTTTTTAGTTTTGGTAGAGAGAAAAGGAGAAGAACATCTAGGAACATAAGTCGAATTATTTTTGCTGCAAGATTGATAAAATTTCGGGTTTGTTTTCAAGTTGTAATCCAAGTTTCATTCTTATGATTATTGTTCTTGCATGGTAATTTTTCTTGCGTGATTTGAATAAATTTCTGGGTTCATAACACTTATTTACATATTTCAATCTAGTTTTGTCATGAGTTCTTTCGCATGCAACGTTACTATTTCATGCATCATTCAGTTTAATATGTCCGGCTAGGTTTAAAAGGTCGGGATGCATGAACCCAACCTGATGTGGTAAGTGCATGTGTATACCATTAATCCTCTGAATTTAGTGATTTATTACGACCGTATTCCGTAGGAACACGACAATTGTAGATCTTTGGATCTCATTTGCTTTCGGGTAACCGGGATGCTTTAGAATGCAATTCGAGTGTAACTATCGCGATACCGATTTACTTATCCTCTTATTAAGTATGGTGCGGGCTTGAACCTCATATACGTAATGCTTGGGAGTACTAAATTCTAGGTTGAATTAATCATTTAAATTTACGATTAGTATTTTACCTACAATACACTAGGGTTGGGGGATTGTATTCCCGTCCTGTTTTTCTCATCACATAGTTTAAGGTTTTAAATCAGTATTCATAAGTATTTTAGGTAATTTAGTATGATCGCATCTTTTCATAATTTCATATTTGCATCTAGTATAGTCATTCCACAGACCAAATCATTTTTCATTTTCCTTTTTAGAGTCGAAGTTAAGATTTCCTTGTCTGTCCAACGTCGTCACAACTCTGTTGTCCTATTTCCCTATGGATACGATCCCGACTTACCGGGTTTATTATTAACGTGACTGGCTTGCACTTGAGCCTAGAGTGAACGCACATTAGAGACACTTTTTGAGTCGTGTCACTAGTCAAAGAAGAGGACTGGGCTAAATGGTGCTAGTGAAGCATCATAGGAGGGTATACCCGATAGAGGACCCATTTATATGATTTAGAGCAGTTGAATTCCTGCCAAATGATAGTGGAGTCATCCAAGGCCATTAAGACCAACAACATGTTCCATAGGGCTATCAGAGCCAAAGGGATAATGGGGGTAACATTTTGAGCCAATACTACCAGGACCGAAAGAAGGACACCCTGACATGGTCAGTGGGACCAAAGATAGGGGATGACATGGAAAGGTGTCCTATGTGTAGAAAGTAGGGTCACATGTATTGAGCGTGTCCACAGTAAGAAAGTGAGACCGATAAGACTGAGAAAGTAGATGAAAAAGGTACCAATGAGGTACAATAACAACAGAAGCGAGATTTTTGACGGGAGAATCGGGCTAAGAGACTTAAGCCCAGAGGTTATTAACCCGAGAATGGTGGGTTCAGTCAGGACAACCAAGGTCCTCAGCAGTAACAGTTTTTCGTTCTTCAAGGCCGCCACGGCCAAGGGAAGGGTGGAGGAGGCCAACAGGGCCAGGGTCGGAGGCAAGAGATTTTCTTTGGCAATTTTTACAATTGTGGAGAGATGG
Source organism: Sambucus nigra (assembly GCA_949130495.1). NCBI lineage: Eukaryota > Viridiplantae > Streptophyta > Magnoliopsida > Dipsacales > Adoxaceae > Sambucus > Sambucus nigra. Next base: position 56,762,530 of record OX422212.1, on the reverse strand, counting down.
ACCACAGGAAGAAGGATTACCCAAAGCAAGGCATGGGATAACTACAGGATGAGATCCTGTATATACAACCAGTATAGTAGATCGTGGGCCAGCCTCGATACGAGAGCTATGTTCAGTGACCCGACGATCAGACGAGGCAGATGACACATGGAAGTAATATTTTTATTTCATCCTTGTGAGTACGGGATTAGTTCAGGTGACATGTGTGCGTCACAAATGTATGACTGTTATCACTAAAATTCGAGAGTGAGTCGAATTTAATGGGTGCATTGACAATGTCAATCTTATTAGGTATATATTTACCATTGGGTAGTGAGACTCGTTGGTGTTTCCTATGGGGGAACGGGTGTGCACACTAGGAGGAGGTCCGTGCTATGTGATTAGTTTTACTAATTTTGAGAGTTGTGGAAGTAGAAATTAGTATGACAATTTGTAGTGATTAGATGCCAAGGGAATGGGAGGTAGTATATTTTGTGATAAGACTATCGTGCTCATTATTCCATGGTGAAATATATTATTTTTGCGAGGCATCGCCTGAAAGAGGGCTAAGCCTGCATATTTATATGTAGTCGGCTGTATTATAGACTTTGGTGAGTATGTTGTCTTGTTATATTTGATCCCGATGAGTAGGGACGTTTATTGATGCGATTTAGGGTATATTGGTTTATGGTCGAGCAGAGAAATTTAGCTCATTATTGATTTAGTGTCGGGGACTCAATAATAGTAAGAGCGTCGTGTTGTATATCATCCTTAGTGACATGTGAGTGGACAAGTAGACTTTTTATGTCAGGAGACGGGTTATGAGAGGCCTAACGGATCTCAACGACTGACCATGTTAGTTAGTAGTGTATCGGGGATAGTTCCTTGTTTGGATTTCGCATTGCGAGACTTCCTACGCATGAAACTTAGTGAATGTCGGGAGGTGGGAAATGTGTGGACTTAAGGACACGGGTTTAGTACCTTAATTATTATACATGTATGAAGTTTTAACTGAGAGATGATAGTTATATTATGATTCAAGGCCAATAGAGCCATAGGATTGAATGTGAAAATAATTCAGTCGTGCTTGGTAGAGTGGTTATGTGTAACCCTATTCCATAGTCATGGCTAGTATACAAGGCTTAATTTAAAACCAGTGGATTACATTCATTTGATGTGCGCAGAAATGCACAGGACACAGAGTCTATGGGTGCCCTAGTTAGTGATATTTTCAGTATCATTCACGAGGAGAAGACAGTGAGACGTATGAAATAAACGTAGATGCATGAGTAAATTATAGAAAGAACTAGAAGGAGATAAAGAGAACATGATTTCATTGGGAGCAAGGAGTGTCACAAAACCCGAAGAGTGGGCGAAAAGTGGTGATTATAGAGTTGAAGAGTACACGATGTAATACCCCGTAATTTTAATGACTTTAAAAATGGGATTAATTAGGATTAATTGTGGGTTAAATTAAAATTAATCCAGATTTCAATATTACTTGGGAATAAAGTAATAGGTGATTTATGTGAATATTACTTAGTGAATAAAAGTAATATATTATTATTACTTTACATATTATTATGAGTTAATAAAAATTATCACGAGTGATGAATACGACAATTATGAGAATTAAGTCGGGACGTGCGTGTGAGTCGTGTCGGGACTAAATTTAAAGGAATTAAAAGTAAAATATTCTTATGTCATCCAAATGATCATTTTGACTGTGGCGACAAACTTTAAATAGTCAAAAAAGACTTCTTGGGTGTTTGATTTGGGTCTCGGAACACTCTGGAACCGAATGGACACCCTATAGGGGAATTTTTAATTATTTTACATGGGAGGTGAATAGTACCTACAAATTTTGGAGTTATCTTATTTAAATGTAGAGTTTATCTAAGTGAGGTTCATTCATAAAAAATCAAAAGACAAGTCAGTGAGGAGAGGAGAGGTTTTTCTAAGAAAGGAAGAGACACCCTAGGAAGCCAAGAGCCAAAGGTGATCCTACACCATCACCGCCACCGGAAGTTGATCAAAAAAGGGAGAGGACCACCAGTAGACTATCATCCCCAAAAGTTCAGACTTACAATTTAAAGGCAATTGACTTAATCTTTGCAAAATTAGTATGTATAATGCCCATGTTAGGATAGTTGTAGAATTCTGAGAAATTGCATGATTTAGAGATAAACCATGATGATGTTAATGGAATCCTTGATATGAGAAATATGTAAAACAAACCTTCTTCTGATTATATATTTCAATCCACGAATTTGGAATCATTTGATAAAGAAAATCTAAGTTTTATATGTTATTCTTGGAGAAATGATAAAATATGGGTTTTCTGGAAATTATGAGAAATAACATATTTAATCCAAACCTATTGATGTTTTAGGTTGTTTAGTGATTGGAAATCATTTATATGTATTGTTATATCATGTGGAATTCATCATAAGGAGTTTGGGATCTTAAAATAGAGGATTTGAGGATGAAAATTGGTTAAGCCCGTAGGCCAAATATGCAGAAGCTGTAGGCTCATACCTGTTCAATCGATCTATCGACCTTGAATGTCGATCGATCAATCCAAGACGGTCGATCAATCGACTATCCCAGAATTCATATGTTGATTTTGTAGGCTTGATTAAATTCCCCACTTCCAAGAATGCTTAGTGTAAATTAATTATAGCATAATGAGATTTAGGGAAGGTCAGTAGGGTGGTAATTGAGACCCAAAAATTATTTATGTGAGAATTAATCCTTGAGAATAGAATAATGGATTAAAAGTAATTAGAGTTTATCAAAGAATAAATCTATTTGAGGATAATATGAATTTGTGAAAATTCAGGATTTGGGATAAGATGGACCAATAGGGTGTAGACAATTACCTACTAAATTTATTTGAGAAATAATGATTAACTTTCGAGTGATGTGAAATCTCGAGAAATATATGTTAATAAGTAAAGTCATAATCTATAAATACGTAGGATATTAGAGAGAGAAATATACTACGTATGGAATTATCATATGGATTGTGTGAATACCTTATTAGTATTATATAGGTGGCGTGAATACCTACATTTTTATTTGTATGACATACATACGCGCTTGCTATCGGGGTGGAGGTTTTGTGTTATGGTCATTTGGGAGGATTTTAAATTTGTACCTTGAGCAAAGAACCTTGTACACGTTCTATCGGTGTGAATGATAGTTTCGACGGTTGAAAGGGAGCGTAGGTATGTGCATGACTCATTCGACTAGGGAGTATGCTCGCCTACAAATATGTGTGTTATGTTATTTATGGTTTGGGAGAGACACTGAACCAATAGTCCTTTTTACAGCCAGAGATGTAACTGGACATGATAGAAGTGTATGCATGCACCGCAGCTGTATCTGGGAGGTGCCATATTAGTATATATATAATAGTGTGGTGAACATATATAAACTATGATGTGATCTACTATCTGAATTAGTAGATAAAAATGAATAATAAAATCTGAATTGAGTTAATTAAGTGAATACTTTATGCTTGAAGGCCTAGTTCATCTTAAAGAGAAATGAACATGTTTAATTAATGTAAGTATTGTGTGGAAATAGGGGATAATTAGAAGAGATAGAATGATAATTGAGAACCTTGTTTAGGGGAATAATAAGGTATGTTAGGCGTGCACACTAGATGAGAGGTGAGATTCTCAAGTGAGAGTCGAGAACTAACATGTACATAATACCTGCTTAATTGCACTTGTTAAGCACTTACTATTTTTAAAATCTTTTACAATCGGGCTTGACCCATTTACTTTAATATTCTCTTCTCTACTATATCTATATTACCAGGTGCCCAGCATCAGGGACTCCCGAATTAGAGGATGGATATTTTGAGGAGTTTTTAGAGATGCAGATTTTGATTAGACGTTTCATTTCCTTTAATCCTATCTTTATAGTATTTGGCTCATTTAGGGCATGTCGCCCAAGATTCTAGCAGTTCCATTTCCATTTTGGATATTGTACTGGTTTTATACTGATATTGTTATTATCATTTTGTATTGGATGATGATATTGAGATATCTCAACTGGAGAGTTTATTCCAGTTACATTTATACATGTTGAATTTTAATTCAGTTGTGTTGGGGTGTTACTTATTTTATCCAGTATGGTGATATGGATTTAATTAATTTAAAATTGGAAAAGTTTTGACACCTAGCTAATTAATTATTAAGTGAATTAATAAGAAATTATTCTTTAACAGTGATGCTAAGAATGAGCCAACTGGATATTCTGATTTAATTTAATAAAGGACTGATCACCCGGTATTTAATTAGGCGGGGTGTAACAGGTGGTATCAGAGCATCAGTTTCTAGTGTCCTTAGGATCTGTACGGCTTATTATGCTTTCTACTTAGCGTCCTTTGATAAATAACCCTATCATTAGGATCGTTGTATCCATAATTGTGCATTTACGACTTCAGCTATTTTGTGATATTTTTAAATGCTGATAAAAATATCTCTCCCTCGTTTCAGATGCCTCCTCGACGTGCACGACGAGCCCCCAGAGCGGCACATTCAGCCCCACATCCCGCTCCAACCCAGGGTACTATGAACGCAGTAGAGGTTGCTACCATTGTTGCTTAAGCCGTTAATGCTGCCTTAGCGGTTGTTCAGCAAGCACCGCCACTAGCACAGGCAGTGCCACCAGCAACAACGCAGGCATTTCCCACTGCTTGGGAGCATGTCAGGGATGCCTTACAAAAGGCACATCCACTAGAATTCCAAGGGGGTTCCGATGTCATGATTGCTAGCCAGTGGAAAAAAGATATCCAGCGGCATCTAAGTATATATGAATGCACGGAAGTTCAGAAACAGATCTTAGCGATATTTAAGCTGGTTAGAGAAACTCTTCAGTGGTGGAAGTCCACTACTACAACATAACAGAGGGATACGATGGTTATTTAAGACTTCAAGGTGCGATTTGACCATAAATAATTTCCTTCAGTTGTTCAGGCCAAAATGAGGAGGAAACTTTTGGACCTCACCCAAGAAGGGAAGTTAGTTGTCGAGTATGAAGAAGAGTTTACTATGCTGACTAATTTGGTACTAACTGAGGTACCCACTGAAGAGAAGAAGATGCAAATGTTCTGAGACGTCCTTACATGGAGGATTCGCCAACATTTATTAGGTAATCCTTCTCTACAGACTTATACCGATGTCTTGAATGAGGCATTACTTCATTGCTAGGACCACCGTCTTCATAAGGGAAGCAAGTGGGGGTCTGAGTCTAGTCATCAAAGCCGAATTGGGGGAAACAATGGTAGTGGATCATCCTCAGCCCATGGGCAACAAAGGCAGATTCATCAAAACTCGCAGCAGGGAGACTATGCTAAAAAACTGAGGTATGGAGGAGTTCTCTTTGGGTAGGGCAGTATTAGACAGGGCCACTAGGGTCAGTAGGGCTAAGGGAAAGGTGGTAATTGTCATCAGGATCGTGGCCAGTAGGGTCAAAATGGGGGACAATTTGGAGGTAGATGCTTCAAGTGTGGTAAAATTGGCCACAGGAAGCAGGATTGCCTGGATAAGGGCAAGATACCCCAGAAGCAGGGTGTATATCAGGAGCCGCAGAAGCCTATGTTTCCAACTTCCCTTCCAGCACTGGCTCAGGTGCCAGCCTTACCAACCATTACTCTCGTAGCCCCACCACAGTAGGGGCATTTATTGTATGGGTGTGTGTATAACGTCCAGCAGGCACTAGTTAAGCAACCACCACCCGTAGTTGAGGGTATGTTTTCAATTTCTGGGGCTATGGGATGTATTTTGCTTAATACAGGCGCTTCACATTCTTTCATAGCCACTAGATTTGGATGGTCCACGGGGTTGTTATGAGAACACACTATATAATTGACTTACTTGAGTCTACATTATATAGGAGTTCCATCTAGTTTGGATATTGAGACAAAGTAGGATTAGTTTTATGAGTTGCTCCATACCCAAACATTTAAGAAAAAGGAAGAGGAAGAAGCAGTCAAATTCAAAGCTATCCTAAAAGGGAAGTTATTTCTAACCTTAAAATCACAAATATGACACTCTCACTGCATCATACATATCTCCCATTTGAATTAAAGGTTTTACACACTTTAAGCATTTTCAAAATCAAATTAATTCAGTTTAAAACATTTTATACAATTTTAAAATAATTTTTGAATTAATTAAAACTTATTTTTAAAAGTGTTGTGGGAAAATTTTGAATTTCTGAAAGATATTTTATTCGCTGAAAGTTAGCCTGGATAGAATATAAAAGCGCGAGAGACTATAAGGAGTCTGTGTAATTATTTTGTAAACTCGCGTTTTACTTTCATCATAGCCATACACGTGTTGGTAGCCAGACGGGTGGATTTGTGTTTTCTCATAGACACAACCTTGATCTCCTATCTCAACCCTTTGATTACTTTTATCAACGGCCTGCATGTTTTGTGTTATAATCCTAGTGCTTAGCTCTCAGAAAATGAGATTCGTTCATTTCACTACTTAGTTTTAAACCATTGGATCTTTAGTCAAACTGTATGACTTAATCTCAGCCCTTGATTGTAAATGATGTTCCAGATCCTTCCTTCGCCTACTATAAAACAAGATGTACCCTCAGCATTTTGAGACTTTTGTTCAAATTCTCCCAGAGAGAAAATAAAAGAGAGAAGAGAGAGAAAGGAAGAAGATCTATCCATCTTCGTCCTTCATCACCTGCGAGTGAATCCCTTCAACCCAAACACTTTAAAACCTAAAACACTTTTCCAGAAAACCCAAAACCTTGAGAGATAGAACCAATCTAGGGTTTCTGTGGGTTTGGTAGTTGGGTTGACATCTTGTAGAAGACCTCTTTCATTTTAAGTCTTTCTTAAAACATCTCTCTGAGAAAATAGCAAGTTTTATATATTGAAACTTGAGATTTTCTAAAGAGAACATCACACGACTATTTTTAGTTCTCTTTTTGGATCTATGTCTTCAGATCCATTTGATTCCAAAGTTTTTGAAAAATAAACTTAAAGAGTTTCAAGAAAAACCAGATCCTTAAGAGTGGTTGTGTTTCTTAGTTTTATTTCATACTTATTGAAATAAAACGTGTTCAAAAATAAAAAGAGACACACAAGACCTTGGCTATTTTTGAAAGCAAGGTTATTCTTCTAGATCTGAATCTTGTCTTAGAAGTTTCTTTTACAAAAACATTTGAATCAGTTTCTGCATGTTATTTTTTATTCTATTTTTACGATATAGACTTCTAGTCTAGTTTGGATCTCAATTGGTGGTTTACAATTTCAAAAATATTTTCAAAATATTATAATTGTTTAAGACCTTGGTCATTTTCTGAGCAAGGTAACCTTAAGATCTGTGGATTAATAGAAAGATCAAGAAGTCTTGATTTGTAAAATACAGACTTGGAAATATCCTATTCATTCTAGATCTGTTTGTAATTTGATAGAATTATTTGTATATATAAATCCGAGAGGGTGAGTTGCATATCTGCATATAGTGCACATCACAAACACTTCTCACACAAACACTTAGTCACAGTGGTTTGTTTGAGACTTAAAAGTTGAAAGAGTTGCTGGAGTTAGAATTTAAAGAGAATGAGGTCGAGAAAAAGGCAAAGGAGCAACAAAGAAGAGATTAATTCTAGTCAGAAACCTTTGTAGTGGAGTAGCTCATGTAAGTATAATTCTGAACTTAGATTTAGAATCCTTGTGTTTTTGCTTAAGTGTTGTAACTTGATTCTTTATTCTAGTGAATTTTTATTTTGAACCGTAGAGGGTACCGTGGATGTTTCCCTTGATTAAGAGTTTTAGCACGCTAAAAATTGATGTGTCTATTCCTTTGAATGTTCTTAATTGTTGTTGTGATTGGAACTGCATAATAACTTTAGTAGATGTTTCTTAAATTTAAAAAAGAAGGTAATCAACTATCAAATCTAAACCATACATTCAGAAATTTTTTACAACATATCTTGTGTTTTTCGAAAAGAGTTTTGCCCAAAAAGTTTATTCGGAGTTTACACAATTTATAACATTTTGTTATTAACCTTGTAAACAAGATTTTAGCATTAAAGCTTTTCTTCAACTGGTATCAGAGCAAAAACACCTTTTATGATCCTGAAACTTGAGAAATTATTATCGAAACTTCTTTCTGAAAACTTCTGAATATGGAAGAAAAATTTGAGAAGTTAGGTAACCTATCCAGACCACCACTCTTTGATGGAAATAATTTTTCATACTGGAAAGTACGAATGACTGCTTTCATTCAAGGAGCCCTTGGTGATGAAGTCTGGAAAATGATTGAAACAGGGAACATCCTACTAAACCTACTTCTGCAACTGATCCAACAAGAATTAAGAAACTTCATAGTGAATTTACTAAGGAAGAGAAAAAATTATCTCTAGATAATAACAAAGGAAAGAATGCCATTTTTATGTCCATTAACGAATATGAATTCAAAAGAATACCCATATATTCTAATTCAAAAGAGGCATGGGACACGTTAGTCATTGCTCATGAGGGTGATGAACATGTCAAAGCTGGAAAAACTCAAATGCTCATCCAGCAATAAAACACCCTGATTATGAATGATAAATGAATCCTTTGACGATTTCTGCATAAGATTAACTGATATCTTTAGAAAACTTCATTCCAATGGTATAACCTACAGTAGAAAGGAAATTATTTCAAAGATTCTTAGGTCATTACCATCTAAATTTGAAAACAAGAGATATGCTATTGAAGAAATGAATGACCCTAATATGACTCATGAATTACTTAGCAGTAAACTGAGGACTATAGAATTGGAACTAGACTTCAAAAAGTAATTAACCAGACAGACTAATAAAGCCTCTAGTTTAAATGTTGTGTTTTCTTGTAAATTGCTAGTGCCTAAACTGAACACTCTAGAATGAGATAGCTCTTATGAGTAAGCATTTCAAAAAGATTTTGAAATTTAGAAATGTTGTAGCCTCTAAACAAGGCAAATCAAATTATCAAGGCAATCAATTTCGCAGACCTCATGACAGAGACCATACCAAATACACTTATGACAATAGGAAGAATTATGACCCCAACAGACCTAAATCTGACATAAAAGATGTTAAATGTCACCGTTGTGGTAAACTAGGTCACTATGCTAGTAAATGTCCAACTAGTATGAATAACAATAACAAGGCCAATATGTGTAAGACGTGGGATGACTCTAGTGTGTTGGAAATGATGACCCCCAATTTTAAAAAAAAAATCACTTTAAAAATATAATTAATTTCCTAACACGCGTGGAATAGAGATGGTTCAACTAAACAACTACATAAACTAAAATTAATTTCTTCACAAATTAAAACAAATATTAATTCTCTCAAAATTAAAATTATACTAAAAATCAAATTTGTGAATTTTTACTTTAACCCCAAAAATCAATTTAATACAAGTCCTAGAAATTTGCCTAACAAGATCAATTCATTTTTCTACATAGGCCAAACCAAATTTTCTCAAATTAAAATTAATGACTTGAACTAAATTAATTAAACATTACCCAAATTAAATTTGTCCCAAATTAAATATTCCAATTTTATCTTTTGACCTAAGCATGCATCTATTGTGATTTGCAAAAGATAAAATAAGTAAACAACACACTACGTCGCGATGTACGAGGAAAAACCCACAACGGAAAAAAACTTCGGACGGACCTAGCCTTAAGTCCACTAAGTATGGTTTTATGATTACAAGAAAGATGACTTACACAACTCGACTTGACTCCGTCCAAGCCCCTGATGCATTTTCTTGTAACTACTTCCGCCTAGTCGATAATCCCGGAGTCCACCGGAACCTTGGAATCCACCAATGAGGCCTTTGGAACAACCGTCAACCCGCACCCGAAGCCTTTCTCCGAGTGGGAACACCGCAGCAACAAACACGTCTTCTTCTTTGTGGGATGTAGAAGTAAGCCCAAACAACTCTTCAAACGGTAGAGTAGAGCTCGGTTCCAAACAAACTCCAAGCAAGATATATATATGTAGGGACTTGGATAAACTAAAATGGGTGTAAACAAAAGTGTTTAGGAATTTTCTTGAAAAACAAGTACTCAAAACTTGAACCTTTTCATGGAGGAATTAAACTCTAAAAAACTCTCTTTAGGAGATTATAGAATATGAAAAAGTTGGATTGAAAAGGTTGGTTCCCGCACTTAGTATTTCTGTCAAAAAGTAGTGGGAACATGGAAAAACTGCTAAAACTGCCAAAAAAACAGTTCCAGCCAAAGTCGTTCGAACGACATTTTCGTTCCAATGACATTCTCGCTCGAACGACTTTACTAACGATGTTCCAGTGAGAAAAAAGATATCATTCGAACGACCTGGGAATCTCGTTCGAACGAGATTCCAGTTCGTTTGAACGACGTGTTAGAAAATGGAAAATACTTTGTAAGACCAAAAAATTTTATGAAAATTTCTAAAAAATATTTTCTGAGTAAAACAAAGTCGTTAAAACTATTTATAAAAAATTTATAAAATCCACCAAATAAATTTCCAAGCTCCTATATATATATATATATATATACAATGCATTCATGCCTTAGGAGCATTGGAACCAATGTTGTTAACGTAGAAACAAGACACAATAAATTCGGCATATGATGAAGCTTTATAATCTTGGCCACTACGTCTTCAACTAACACGTCATAGGCTTGGGTGCATACACTTAAACACTGTCCTATGACTCAAATGTTTTTGTTCGTAATTGAGTCAACACTACATTAAGACTCAATCGGAGACTTGTGTCCTTACAAATCTCCCCCTTTGGCTATTCTGAGATAAAAACCAAACAAAAATCCTAAAGGGTCGTCAAGCTCTACTAGACTTAAAAAAATATCCCACCCAAAATAAAAATGACATAGCTTGACTCAAAACTAAAGGATCAATATCTTTGCCGATGAAAGTTGTCACTTAGAAGAATCCCTGCACACTTAAGAAAACTATCAAACACATAGAGAATATCAACATATTAAATGCAATTAAAATTATTACTCCCCCTAAATTAATTCTCTCCTTTATCAAATAAATGACCTACTTAGAAAGACATCTCCCCCTAAGATAAATCTCCCAAACTAAGATGCGATGATAATAGGATTAGATACCATTTCTCCTCCTATCATTCTCCCCTTTTTTGTTCAGGAATAGACAAAGGATAAAAACTAATTTAAATATGATGAAGCTTAGAGTGATAAGAGCATGAAAGCATATGGGCAACAAAATTATAACTAATCCATATGAATAATAACGGATACCAATGAAGATGCATAAAAATGATACCAATGTGATACATAAGATATTAAGCATGGAATATCAACAACAATATGCAACAAGATAGATAACAATTATGAATTATAAGCATAGATGGATTAGAAAGCGAGTCAAAGAAAAAAATACCATATATATGTAGACAAAATAACTATCACTAACGCACATGCACATATATATAGGTATAGATACCACACATGACACAAAATGCAATAAGATTTTCACACTCGAATGGCAAAAATGTATCATATGGAAACGAAAGTGAAGGGGTGTGAACTAGTAACAATTAAATTTAGACCCAATCACTTAAAACATGTTCACGGAGTTCTCATTTGATTGCAAACTTTATTACATTTGAATATAACCTCATGTGACAATATAGATTGAACTCAATGAATAAACATACACAATGCATACAAGCCTAGAATTTTGATGATTCTACAAACCAATAGAGTCATGACATTGAAAGTACAACTAGGATAAACGGACATTGTGCAAACCGTTGATATACCATCCAAACTCCCTCAATTTAAGCATATTATTTTAATCTTTTGAATGAATAAATCAACTACACAAAATAGGCCTTGGCAAATATTTTCTTTTAATGCCATTATTCTTTTAGGCCTTTGGATCACGTATTTCTTTTAGGTCCAAGCAAACGGTGGCTTACTCACAAAGGATGATATTTCCTTTCAGAGCCCTTCCCCGTGCACATATATATATATATAATCTTTTATCGCTCAATTCTCGTGTGCAATGGATTTTAACATGCACTAGTCCACCTAGGTCACATAGCATGTAGATGACTAGATTGGTAGGAGATCACCTCACAAAGCTCAAATATACATGTGAAGTTATAATTTCAAGTGAGCTCGTGCATATGTGAATTGAGGCATATAAAAATAGAATCCATTATAGCAACACAAAATCCAACTACTGCATATAAGCATGGTAAAGAATATTTTAGCCACATGGAAGCGAAAAAGGAGGGATTCAAATACAAGTATATGCCACATAAAGCGTGTCAAACTAAAATACACACAAAACAAAATCTTTTTGAATTTTTTGGAATTTTTAAACCAAACAAACAAAAATATTTACTCCAAAAGACAAACAAAAATCATTTGTATTTTTCATTAAGTCTAAATTACTCTTAAGATAAAATTACAAATGATAAACAAAATCATTTTGTATTTTTCATTTAATGCAAACTAAAATGAATATAATACAAAAGATGTTGATACAATAGGCTCCCCCAATTTGAAATTCTTAAACTTCAAAAAGTAATAATTTCCTTTTTAGATGCGGAAGCGTAGATGGTTCACAATACAAAATTTTAATTTCTTTTCTAAATTAAAATTAAATAAAGTGAAATATGATGGAACACACACATATGTTAATTTGATTTCACTTGAACACAATTAATTAACTCAAGTCCTAGAAATTTGCCTAATAAGATATTTAATTCATTTTAGTAAATTAGGCCAAACTAAATTTTAACAAATTAAATTAATGACTTGAATTAACTACACATTACACAATATTAATTAGCACCAAATTAAACATGTAGTGATTATAAACCAATTTTATATTTTTACCTAAGCATGCGTTCTAGGTGATATAGCAAGATAAAATTAAACAATGAATCACTACGCCGCGATGTATGAGGAAAAACCCACAACGGGAAAAAATCTCGGACGACCCTAGCCTCAAATCCACTAAGTATGGTTTTATAAATACAAGACAGAAAGACTTACAACACTCGGCTCGATCCCTATCAAGTACCGATGCTTCTTCTTGTAGACACCTCCACCTAGCGAATAACCACGGAGCTCCATCGCGGTCTCGAAATCCACCGATCGGACTTTGTATGGTCTCCGTCACCTGAACAAGGAGCATTTCTCCAAGTGGGTAAATCAACTCAAACTTCTTCTTCTTTGTGGGATGTAGAAGCAAACCCAAACAAACTCTTCAAACGGTAGAGTAATACCCGATGACTAACACTCCAAGCAATGGTATATGTATATTGGAATTTGGAGGAAACAATATGGGTGTAAACAAAGTGTTTAATAGATTTTTCTTTGAAAAATGAACACTTAAACTTGAACTTTTTCTTAGGAAAGATGAACTCTCAAAACACTCTTTAGGAGTTAGAATATTATGAAAAGGTTATTTAGAAAAAGTTGATTTCCGCACTTAAGGAGTTCTGTTAAAAGATAATGGGGAAAATAGGTGGGAAAGTGGAAAAAATTGTCAAAAACTGCCCAAATAACTGTTCTTGCCAAATCTCGTTCGAACGAGATTTTTGTTCGAACAAAGTCTCGTTAGAACGAGCTTCTAACAAAGTTCCAGTGTGAAATTGTTAGAAATCTCGTTGGAAATCTCATTCGAACATCAAGTTTGTTCGAACGACACTTCGAACGACATTCCAGTGGCCTTTTGGGGAACTCGTTGGCAAACTCGTTCGAACGACATATTATTCGAACGATAAAGTCGTTCGAACGACATTTTGAACGAACTTTCAGAAAGTTTGAAAAATTCTATTTTTAGCCCAAAAACTTTACATACTTTATTTTAAAGTTTTAATAAAATCTTTCTGAAAATAAATAACAGTTTTAAATAAACTACACCCAATATGAAATGTTTCAGGCTCCTATATATATATTAAAATGCATTCATACCTTAGGAGTAAACATAACATTATTGATGACGTAGAAACAAGGCACTACAAACACCGAATTTGATGAAGCTTTATGAACTTGGCCGCTACGTCTTCAACTTTAGTATGTCATAGGCTTGAAGGATGATCAATAAATCTATCCTATGACTCAAACGTTTTTTGTCCGGAATTGAGCCAAAACTACAAAGGACTCAATTGTAAATTTGTGTCCTTACAAATCTCCCCCTTTGGCTATTCCGGGATAAAAACCAAACAAAAATCCTAAAGGGCAGTCAAGATCTACTAGACTGACAAAAATGTCCCACCCAAAATAAAAATACAATGCTTGACTCAAACAACCTAAGGATCACAATCTTTGCCGATGAAAGTTGAAAGTTGCCACTTAGAATATAATAATTTCGGCACACTTAAGCAAACACATTAAACGCATAGGGAAATGCAAGTAAAATAATTACTCCCCCTAAATTAATTCTCCCCTTTATCAACTATGATCAACCTAAATCTCCCCCAAACTCAAATATGATAATAATAGGTTTAGATACCATTCTCCCCCTATCATTCTCCCCCTTTTTGTTCAGGAATATACAAAGGATAAAGAATCAAAACATTAACTGATCTTCCTAAATTAAAGCATATACACCCTCTAAACTAAGCAAGGGATAAATAGAATGGGATAACAAGTTAAACATGCATTGCGCATAAAGTGATAAGAACATTAAAGCATATGGGCAACAAAATCATAACTAATCCAACAAATAATAATGGATACCAACTAAGATGCAAGAAACAGATACCAATATGATACATAAGTATTAAGCATGTGATATCAACAAGGACTGCAACAAGATGGATACCAATTATGAATTAAAGCATATATGGACTAGAAGGTAAGGCAAAGACTAAACAAAAATATCATATATATACATACTCTAGATATACCAAAGATGCACACGCATACATATATAGATATAAACACATAAATGACACAAAATAAGATAAGCTTTTCACACTCGTATGGCAAAAATGTGTCATATTGAAACGAAAGTGTTGGGGTGTAAACTAGCAACAATTAAATTTAGACCCAATTACTTAAAACATGTTCACAGAGTTCTCAATTGATTTCAAACTTCATCACATTTGAATATAACCTCATGTGACAATATAAATTGAACACAATGAACAAACATACACAATGCATACAAGCCTAGCATGTTGATGATTATACAAACCAATAGAGTCATGATATTGAAAGTACGACTAGGATAAACGGACATTGTGCAAACCGTTGATATATCATCCAAACTCCCTTAATAAGCATATATTATTTTTAATGAATATATCAATCAAACATAGGCCTTGGCAATTCTTTTTCTTTTTAATGCCATAATTCTATTTTTAGGCCTTTGGACCACCTATTTCTTTTAGGTCCAAACAAACGGTGGCTTACTATCCGTAAAGGATAATAAATCCTTTCGGAGTCCTTCCCCGTGCACATTATATATATATTATTTTTATTTCTCACAAATCTCATGTGCAATGAATTTTGACATGCACTAGTCCTCCTAGGTCACAAATATGTAGATGACAAGATTGGTAGGAGAACACCTCACAAAGCTCAAATTTACATATGAAGTTAAAATTTCAAAGAGCTCGTGCATGTGCGTAAAGAGGCATATAAAAATAGAGTCCATTATATCAACACAAAATCCAACTACTCCATATAAGCATGGTAAAGAACATAATAAAAATTGACAATCTAAACCAAAAGTTCTAGCCACATGGGTGCATAAATGATGGAATTCAAACACAAGTATAAGCCACATAAAGTGTGTCAAACTAAAATACACAAAAAAAAAAAACTTTTGAGTTTTTTTTTTTGAAATTTTTAACCAAAAATAAAAATATATACTCAAAAGACAAAAAAAAATCATTTGAAGTTTTTCATTAAGCTTAAAGTACCAAGAGATAAAAACCCAAATGATAAACAAAAATCTTTTTGTATTTTTTCATTTAATGCAAACAAAAATGAAGCAAATATAATACAAAAGATAAACAAAAATCATTATTCTAGCATATGATTAAGCATGGAGCATAGACTAGAAGATGATTAAACAAGCATAAAATTAGCATGGGTGATATAGCATGAAGCACAAAAGCTAAAGTATGCAAATAAACTAACACATTCAACCTTCAGATTTTGCAAGGGAGGAAGCATGTGAAAGTAAATGATAATCAAATACCCTATCTTGTAAAGTTGCCAAGCCGGATCTCCTAACCCAAACTAATAATGAGTGACTATCTCAGGGTGTAGGAATCTTGACTACCTTGGTTTCCTTAAGGTGGGATTTTCTAGGACCTCGTTTAAGATGAAAACAAAATTTCTTAAGATGACCTTTTCGACCATAATGTGAACAAGTAAAAACACGTCAAAAATTTGGACCTAAGGATTGATATCTAAAGGCTTTCATAGGTGATTCTATTAAAACATTGGTTTTGACTTTATGAGTAGATTCATTACAAGTATCGAAGCCTAAACCACAGGTGTCATTTTTTATTTGGACCGTGCCTAAGATTTTATCTAGTTCTTTGGACCTACACTCCAAATCAAATTTGACTTTTCTAGAGTCTTTTAATTTATTTTTTAATTCCAAAATATTAGACTCTAATAAAACATTTCTCTCTTCAAACTCAAGAAGCTCCTTTTTCAAGGATTCCATTAAACCTCTAAGGCTATCTCTCTCGCCTTCTACATATTCAAGCTTCTTTCGAAGAGTTTTATCTCGTGTCCTAAGGTCTTCCACTAATGCACTATCATCAACGACCTTAAATTAGCTCTTTTTAATTTAATAGATTCATCATAAAGTTCTTGAAAAGCATTTTGAATTTCACTCACATCAACCTCTTCTTCATTTTCACTCTCTCTTTCTTTTTCACTCTCACTACCATCAAAAGCCAGGGATTCATAAATAATGACCTTGGAAGTGTCATGTGTTAAAGTTTCATTAATAGACGAGTTATCACTATCATTCACATGACTATCCATAAAAGTCACAAAGTTGGGCTTAGTGGGGAAATCGGGTCACTCTTCCTTATCACTATCACTAAGGGTCGCATTATATGAAATATGTTGCTTACCCTCTCTCCTTAGTTTAGTGGGGCACTCAGAAGCCTAATGGCCATACCCTTCATAACCAAAACATCTATTTGACTCGTCCCTATTTAAATTTTCTTTAGAAGTTTTAGGGATCCTCTCGGCTTTGTCATGCTTAGAAGTTTCAAATTTCTTAAAGTCATTTTTAAATTTATCTTTGTTAATTTTAAGAAACTTTCAAAATTTCCTAGCAAACAAGGCCATATCTTCCGAGTCACTATCACTCTCGCTCTCTACTACTTGTTATTCCTCTTTTCGGGCTTTTAAAGCAACGCCCATTTTCAATTTTCTTTTCAGTTTTAGAGGGAAACATGTCTAGTTGATAGGTTTGTAAATCACCTACAAGCTCTTCTAATTTCGTAGAGGCTAAAGTTAGTAAAGAATTTAAATGGTCACTTTTGGAATAAATCTATCGGGTAGGGACCTTAAAATTTTCTTTACAACTCCGTTGTCGGGTATTTTCTCTCCCAAATTAAAAGAAGAATTAATAATATCGAAAAGTCTAGCATAAAATTCATCAAAAGTTTCTTTTTCATACACTTTGATGGTTTCAAATTGAGTGGTGAGGTTTTGGAGTTTCGAAGATTTAACGACACTTGTACCTTCATGAGTGAGTTGTAAAAAATCCCAAGCTTTTTTAGCAGTCTCACACATCATAATTCATCGAAATTCATCTGGTGTGACAGAGCTAAACAAGGCATTTAAACCACGGGAATTAAAATTTGAAAGTTTAAATTCATTCTCACTCCATGTATCGGTCGGTTTGGGAACACGTTCATTATCTACTAAATGAGTTGGTGGAGACCACCCATTAACCACAGATAACCAAACCCTCTCGTCGATAGATTTAAGTGCCGATTTCATTCGCGCTTTCCAATACGCGTAATTAGAACCATCGAAAATCAGAAATTTTGAGAACGGGAAAAATTCCATTTTAGTCCAAATATTTTAAAGGATCTTAATGAAATAATTTATCATTTTTGGCTCTGATACCAAATGTTGATATAATAGGCTCCCCCAATTTAAAATTCTTAAACTTCAAAAAGTAATAATTTCCTTTTTAGATGCGAAAGCGTAGATAGTTCACAATACAAAATTTTAATTTCTTTTCTAAATTAAAATTAAACAAAGTGAAATATGATGGAACACACACATATTTTAATTTGATTTCACTTAAACACAATTAATTAACTCAAGTCCTAGAAATTTACCAAACAAGATATTTAATTCATTTTAGTAAATTAGACCAAACTAAATTTTAACAAATTACATTAATGACTTGAATTAACTACACATTACACAATATTAATTAGCACCAAATTAAACATGTAGTGATTATAAACCAATTTTATCTTTTTAACTAAGCATGCGTTCTAGGTTATATAGCAAGATAAAATTAAACAATGAATCACTACGTTGTGATGTACGAGGAAAAACCCACAATGAAAAAAAAAATTCAGACAGCCCTAGCCTCAAATCTACTAAGTATGGTTTTACAAATACAAGACAAAAAGACTCACAACGCTCGACTATATCCCTCTCAAGTCCCGACGCTTATTCTTGTAGACACCTCCACCTAGTGAATAACCACGGAACTCCACCGCGGTCTCGGAATACACCGATCGGACTTTGTATGGTCACTGTCACTCGAACAAGGAGCCTTTCTCCAAGTGGGTAAATCAATGCAAACTTCTTCTTCTTTGTGGGATGTAGAAGCAAACCCAAACAAACTCTTCAAACGGTAGAGTAATACCCAATGCCAAACACTCCAAGCAATGGTATATATATATTGAAACTTGGAATAAACAATATGGGTGCAAACAAAGTGTTTAATAGATTTTTCTTTGAAAAATGAACACTTGAACTTGAACTTTTTCTTAGGAAAGATGAACTCTCAAAACACTCTCTAGGAGTTAGAATATTATGAAAAAGTTATTTAGAAAAAGTTGATTTCCGCACTTAAGAAGTTATGTCAAAAGATAGTGAGAAAGTCGAAAAAACTGTCAAAAACTGCCCAAATAACTGTTCCCGCCAAATTTCGTTCGAATGAAGTCTCGTTCGAACGAGCTTCTAACGAAGTTCCAGTGTGAACTCGTTAGAAATCTCATTGGAAATCTCGTTCGAACATCAAGTTCGTTAGAACGACACTTCGAACGACATTCTAGTGGCCTTTTGGGGAACTCGTTGGCAAACTCGTTCGAACGACATATTGTTCGAACGACAAACTCGTCCGAACAACATTTCGAACGAACTTCCAGAAAGTTTGAAAAATTCTATTTTTAGCTCAAAAACTTTATATACTTTATTTTAAAGTTTTAATAAAATCTTTCTGAAAATAAACAATAGTTTTAAATAAACTACACCCAATATGAAATCTTCCAAGCTCCTATATATATATATATATATATATATTAAAATGCATTCATACCTTAGGAGTAAACGGAACATTGTTGATGACGTAGAAACGAGGCACTACAAACACGATATTTAATGAAGATTTATGAACTTGGCCACTACGTCTTCAACTTTAGTATGTCATAGGCTTGAAGGATGACCAATAACTCTATCCTATGACTCAAACGTTTTTGCCCAGAATTGAGCCAAAACTACAAATGACTCAATTGTAAATTTGTTTCCTTGCAAAAAATAAACAAAAATCAAAATTCTAGCATGAGATATGTGGTAAAGCAATGACTAGAAAATGATTAAACATGCATACACCTAACAATGATATATAGTATGAAGCACAAAAAGCTAGAGTATGCAAACAAAACTAACACATTCAACCTTTAAATATAGCAAGGGAGCTTTCATGTGAAAGAAAATGAGAATCAATAAATCTAATATCTAGTGTGTCTAAAAATTATTTCCTAACCCATATAGATGTATATTTAAAATGATGGGATTTGGTAACTAATGAAATGCTAGACATTGACTTCCTAGGACTTCTTTTAAGATCAAAACAAAATGACCTAAGGTGACCTTTCCTACCACAATGCAAGCATGTGAAAACACGAGGAATGATACCTAAGGTGTGACCTTTTCTATAGTCCTTGAATAAAGTTGACCCTCTAAACTAAACAATGGTCTTAGCTTTAGCGACGAAAATATTTGAACAAGATGAGCTAGAACCATTACAACTACTACTCGATTCTTGTAAATCATTTTTCATTTTTAAAATTTTGGACTCAAGTAATAAATTTGACTCCTCAAATTTATGGGACTCCTTTAAATTTTCTATAACTCCTAGAAGGTTATCACGCTCCCCCTCAATGTGAGCAAACTTGTCCCTAAGAGTCTTTTCTCGACTATAACTCTCTTTCTTGGACATATTTAAAATATTAAAATTATAATTTATGTCCATGAGCTTTTCACGAAAAATATCTTTTCGAGATAGCGAGGTTTGCAAAAGTTCAATTCTATATTTAAAACATGAATTTTTATTTTCAAGAAACTTAATTCTTTTTGCAAATCTCACATTTAATTCTCTTAAATTTTCATTACACTTATTATGCCCATTAAATTCCTCTCGAATATCAAAAACTTCATTATCATTATAAATGGACAAATTATCATTAAAACGTCCCATCGAGAGATACAAAACGAAAATGAGAGTGAGTAAAAAATGAACCACCTAAAAATACAAGGAGCACAAAAATTATAAAAGTCGAAAAACAGATCTTTAACGTGATAAATTAGCGCTCCGGCTCTGATACCACTTGTTGGAAATAATGACCCCGAATTTTAAAAAACTTTCACTTTAAAATATAATTAATTTCCTAACACGTGCGGAATAGAGATGGTTCAACTAAACAACTACATAAACTAAAATTAACTTCTTCACAAATTAAAACAAATTTTAATTTTCTCAAAATTAAAATTATACTAAAAATCAAATTTGTGAATTTTTACTTTTACCCCAAAAATCAATTTAATACAAGTCCTAGAAATTTGCTTAACAATATTAATTCATTTTTCTACATAGGCCAAACCAAATTTTATCAAATTAAAATTAATGACTTGAACTAAATTAATTAAACATTACCCAAATTAAATTTGCTCCAAATTAAATATTTCAATTTTATCTTTTTACCTAAGCATGCATCTATTGTGATTTGTAAAAGACAAAATAAGCAAACAACACACTACGCCGCGATGTGCGAGAAAAAATCCACAACGGAAAAAAACCTCGGGCGGCCCTAGCCTTAAGTCCACTAAGTATGGTCTTATGATTACAAGACAGATGACTTACACAACTCGACTTGACTCCGTCCAAGCCCCTGACGCGTCTTCTTGTAACTACCTCCGCCTAGTCGGCAATCTCGGAGTCCACCGGAACCTTGGAATCCACCAATGAGGCCTTTGGAACAACTGTCAACCCGCACCTGAAGCCTTTCTTCGAGTTGGAACGCTGCAGCAACAAACACGTCTTCTTTTTTATGGGATGCAGAAGTACAACCCTTCAAACGGTAGAGTAGAGCCCGGTGCCAAAAAAACTCCAAGAAATATATATATATATATATATATATATATATATATATATATGTAGGGACTTGGATAAACTAAAATGGGTGTAAACAAAAGTGTTTAGGAATTTTCTTGAAAAACAAACACTCAAAACTTGAACCTTTTTATGGAGGAATTAAACTCTCAAAAACTCTCTCTAGGAGATTGTAGAATATGAAAAAGTTGAATTCAAAAGGTTGGTTCCCGCACTTAGTAATTCTGTCAAAAAGTAGTGTGAAAATGGAAAAAACTGCTAAAACTGCAAAAAAAACTGTTCCCGCCAAAGTCTTTCGAATGACATTCTTGTTTGAACGATCTTACTAACGATGTTCCAGTGAGAAAATGGTAATATCATTAGAAGTCTCATTCGAATGGCCTGGGAATCTCGTTCGAACGAAATTCCAGTTCGTTCCAACGACTTATCAGAAAATGGAAAATACTTTGTAAGCCCAAAAACTTTTATGAAAAGTTCTAAAAAATATTTTCTGAGTAAAACAAAGTCGTTAAAACTCTTTATAAAAAATTTATAAAATACACCAAATAAATTTCCAAGCTCCTATATATATAAAATGCATTCATACCTTAGGAGCATTGGAACCAATGTTGTTGACGTAGAAATGAGGCATAATAAACCCGGCATAGGATGAAGATTTATAATCTTGGCCGCTACTTCTTCAACTAACACGTCATAAGCTTGGATGGATACACTAGAACACTATCCTATGACTCAAATGTTTTTGTCCGGAATTGAGCCAACACTACATTAAGACTCAATCGGAGACTTGTGTCCTTACATAGTGATTTTGATGAGGATGAAATTGAGTCAACCCAGATAAATGAGTATTGCATGTCTTTTTTTGCTAAAATAATATATAATGATGATGCATGCTTGCCTACTCTTGAACCTGCTATGCCTGTTGATGTTGTTAATGATATTGCTGATAATTTTGTTCCTATTACTGCTGAAAGACTGTGTGTGAGTCAAAGTGATAATGTTGATGACGAAGTGAACGTGTGCGTGAGTAAAGAACCTATAAAAGATATAGGGGACACTTCACACGATGCACTTAGTGAGTCTGATGATGATCTTCCTGATCTACATGAGTTATACACTAAAACGGTTAAGAAGAGTGCTCGCCTAGAAAAAATGATAAAAACCTTAAATGAGCGTATCGATTTTCTCAACTAGGCCATTAGGAAGAACACTGAAGATTATACTGCCCAATGTGTTGCTCACGAGACTGAGATTGAAGACTATGCCTTGAAAATAAATGATTTGATTCAAAAGAACCACGAATTTGAACAAAAATATAAGGCTACCCTTGTTGAACTAGAAGAGTCAAAGAAAATGGCTTCAAATGTGTTTAAAAAATACCAACACTTTGAAACACAAACTAAGTCTTATGAAAAAATTATTACTGGAAGCAAATTTGACTCTGAAGATAAGTTTGGCCTAGGTTTTGGAGAAATAGTGCACACAAGTAAGACTAAAGTTTCTCCTGAAAATGTTACTTTTATAAAACAAGGCCAAACTTGTCAAAATGTTCAAAAAGTTGAATCTAGTCTCAATGTCACTCAAAAAGGCCAAACTTGTTTTTAAAAGTGTTGTGGGTAAAATTTGAATTTCTGAAAGATATTTTATTCGCTCAAAGTTAGCCTGGGTAGAATATAAAAGCGCTAGAGACTATAAGGTCTCTCTGTAATTATTTTGTAAACACGCGTTCTGCTTTCATCATAGCCATACACGTGTTGGTATCCAGCCGGGTGGATTTGTGTTTTCTCATAGACACAACCTTTATCTCCTATCTCAACCCTTGGATTAGTTTTATCAACGGCCTGCATGTCTTGTGTTATAATCCCAGTGCTTAATTCTCATCCAATGAGATTCGTTCATTTCACCACTTAGTTTTAAACCATTGGATCTTTAGTCAAACTGTATGATTTAATCTCAGCCCTTGATTGCAAACGATGTTCCAGATCCTTCCTTCCCTTGCTATAAAACCAGACATACCCTCAGCATTTTGATACTTTTGTTCAAATCGTCCCAGAGAGAAAATAAGAGAGAAAAGAGAGAGAAAGGGAAGAAACCAGAGAGAAAATAAAGAGAGAAAGGAAGGAGATCTATCCATCTTCATCCTTCATCACCTCCGAGTGAATCTCTTCCACCCAAACACTTTAAAACCTCAAACACTTTTCCAGAAAATCAAAAACCTTGAGAGATAGAACCAATCTACGATTTTTATGGGTTTGGTAGTTGGGTTGACGTCTTGTACAAGACCTCTTTCGTTTCAAGTCTTTCTCAAAACATCTCTCTGAGAAAATAGTAAGTTTCATATATTGAAACTTGAGATTTTCTAAAGAGAACATCACACGCCTATTTTTAGTTCTCTTTTTGGATCTTTGTCTTCATATCCATTTGATTCCAAAGTTTTTGAAAAATAAACTTTTAGGGTTTCAAGAAAAACCAGATCCTTAAGAGGGTTTGTGTTTCTTAGTTTTATTTCACATTTTATAAAATAAACGTGTTCAAAAATAAAAAGAGACACATAGGACCTTGGCATTTTTTTAAAGCAAGGTTGTTCTTCTAGATCCGAATCTTGTTTTAGAAGTTTCTTTTACAAAAACATTTGAATCAGCTTTTGCATGTTATTTCTGATTCTATTTTTACGATATAGACTTCTAGTCTAGTTTGGATCTCAATTAGTGGTTTACAATTTTAAAAATATTTTTAAAATACTGAAATTATTTAAGACCTTGGTCGTCTTCTGAGCAAGGTAACCTTGAGATCTGTGGATTAATATAAAGATCAAGAAGTCTTGATTTATAAAATACAGACTTGGAAATATCCTATCCATTCTTGATCTGTTTGTAATTTGATGGGATCGTCTGTATGTATAAATCTGAGAGGGTGAGTTACATATATGCATATAGTGCACATCACAAACACTTCTCACCCAAACACTTACTCACAGTGGTTTGTTTGAGACTTAAAAGTTGAAAGAGTTGCTGGAGTCAGAATTTAAAGAGAATGAGGTCAAGGAAAAGGCAAAGAAGCAACAAATAAGAGATCAATTCTAGTCAGAAACCTTTGGAGTGGAGTAGCTCATGTAGGTATAATTCTAAACTTAGATTTAGGATCCTTGTGTGTTTGCTTAAGTGTTGTAACTTGATTCTTTATTCTAGTGAATTTTTGTTTTGTGCGGTAAAGGGCACCGTGGATGTTTCCCTTGATTAAGGGTTTAACCACGTTAAAAATTCATATGTCTATTCCTTTGAATGTTCTTAAGTGTTGTTGTGATTGGGACTGTATAAGAACTTTAATAGATGTTTCTTAAATTTTAAAAAGAAGGTAATTAACTATCAAATGTAAACCATACATTCAAAAAAAATTTACAACACATCTTGTGTTTTTCGAAAAGAGTTTTGCCCAAAAAGTTTATTCGGAGTTTACACAATTTATAACATTTTGTTATTAACCTTGTAAACAAGATTTTTTCTTTAAATCTTTTCTTTATGTTAGACACGGCCAACAGTACTATTACTTATGTAGACTCACCGATGGGTAGTGGGACGCCTATTTTCTTTATATGTCAGAGTGTGAGTATAGAGATTGGGAGTCTGATTTTATCCGTTGATATGATTGTGTTAGATATGTCCGAGTATGATGTTATTATTGGGATGGACTCACTAGTTGCTTATAGAGCTACGATTGATTGCTTTAGTAGGAGCACTATATTCACTATCCGAGAACATGAGATGTTTTTAGTGGCGATGCCTCGCCCCGAGGGAGGATCGTCCACTCATTTGTATTATATAGAGGAGGAGACCTCTAAGGGAGTCATGATTCCCCTTTATTCGATTTCGACTGTTAGGGAATTCGCATATGTGTTTTAGGACATGCCAGGGTTACCGTCGAGTAGGGAGATTGAGTTTTTGATTGATTTAGCATCGGACACTCGGCCGATAGCCCGTGTCCCCTATCGTATGGCTTCTGCAGAGATGAGGGAGTTGAGAGATCAGGTAGTTGTTAGGACAGGATTTCATCCGTCGGAGTACCTCACCCTAGGGAGCCCCAGTTCTGTTTGTAAAGAAGAAGGATGGATCCCTACGATTATATGTGGATTATAGGAAACTTAATAAAGTCACGATCAGGAATAAGTATCCATTACCCCGCATCGATGACTTGTCTGATCAATTGAGAGGAGCAACGTACTTAATCAAGGAGCAGGATGTATCGAAGATTGCTTTTCTGACAAGATATAGATCCTATGAATTCCTGGTTATGCCATTCAGGTTAACCAATGCACCGACTGTATTCATGGATTTAATTAATAGGGTATTCAAAGATTTCCTGGATCAGTTTGTCATTGTTTTCATAGATGACATCCTGGTTTATTCTCGTATCGAAGAGGAACATGTCGAGCATTTACGAAGGGTCCTACAAACACTACGTGAGCATAAGTTGTATGCAAAATATGAAAGTGTGGTTTTTGGCTCCGGGAGGTGCAGTTTCTGGGGCATATAGTGTTAGAAAGGGGTATAACAGTGGATCCTAACAAAGTATCAGCGGTGAGGGAGTGGGGATAACCCATGACACTGATCGAGGTCCGCAGTTTCTTGGGACTAGCCGATTATTACAGACGGTTTATCAGGGGCTTTTTGAAGATTACGGGTTCGATGACCAATCTAACCCGTAAGTGCATACTATTTATTTGGGATGATGCATGTCAGTTGGCGTTTGATGAGCTGAAGGATAAATTAACTTCAGCACCCGTACTAGCATTACCCAGGCCAGGAGTGGAGTTCCTAGTGTACACTGACGCATCGTTACAGGGACTTGGTGGGGTACTACAACAGGAGCAGGCTATAGCTTATGCCTCCATGAAGCTTAATCCTCATGAGAAGAACTACCCTACCCATGACTTGGAGCTAGCAGTAGTCATATTTGCCCTTCAAATCTAGAGACATTATTTGTTGGGTGAAATTTTTTGCCTATTCACGGATCACAAGTCATTACATTATTTGTTCACTCGGAGAGAGTTGAATATGTGACAGCGCATGTGGCTTGAATTCGTGAAGGATTATCAGTGTAAGATATATTATCACCCAAGGAAGGCTAACGTGATAGCAGACACATTGATTCGTAGGCCTAATGGTAAACTAGACGCAGTATGGAAGGATAAATGAAAGGAACTGGGCCATCAGGATGTCGTTGCTAGGTCATTTATGTCAGTTATGATCGTTACTCCTCAAATTGTGATGCAGGTAGTACAGGCGCAAGCAATGGATTCGTTCTGTCAGGAGAAAATTTGACAAATTTTGGCCGAAGGAGAAGAACCTTACTCAATGAGTTTAGAGGGAGGCTTGCACTTTAACGGTAGACTAATTGTTCTAAAGGGGGATGAATTATGGCACACAGTGATGTCAGAGTCGCATGGATCCCGATTTGCGGTACATCCAGGTGGGGATAAGATGTACCAGGATATGCGACGACAGTATTGGTAGAGTGGGATAAAGAGAGACATTGCTGAGTTAGTCTTTAAGTGTGCTACCTGTCAATTTGTAAAGGTGGATCACCAGAAGCCAATCGGGTTGCTTCAGCCGCTAGAGATTCCAATGTGGAAATGGGAGAGCATTTACCATGGATTTTATCACTAGGTTGCCTACTACTCAGAGGGATCACAATTTTATATGGGTGATTGTGGATCTTTTGACTAAGGGAGCTCATCACTTGCGATTCAGACTAATTTTTTGACGGGGCGGTATGCACAACTCTTTATAGCCGAGATAGTGAGGTTACATGGGGTACCGCTAGATATTGTGTCCGATTAGGACAAGATCTTCGTTTCCAGATTTTGGGAGAGTTTTCATGAGGCCATGGGTACCGAGGTGCGATTGAGTACGACCTATCACCCACAGACGGATGGGCAGACCGAGTGTACAAATCGGATGTTAGAGGATATGTTACACATGTGTATTGTGACACCCCACCTAATTAATCCCGGTTGATCAGTCCTAAATCAAGTTAGAAAAGGTTTCTCAGTTGGTCTATTCTTAGCATTACTGCCGTCTTTTTAATTACTAACCACCTAAGTGAGAAAAGTAGACTGGTGCCAATTTATATCTTTCAATTAATTAAATAAAACTCATGCGGAACATAAAATAATACACAATCACAGTTAACTAAAATAACCACCCACAATTAAAATACCTAACCGAATAAACCATCGGTCCAAATATCCAACACAAGCAAAGATAAGAAGAAGATCTCAACAAGTCTAATACTGATAAATGAACTGTGAGCGACAAGCTCAGATAACTGCTAGAGAGTTTCTACACGAATGAAAGAAGGAGGCATCTATCAAAACCCCCGCAACATCCACATGTGCTACAGCAAAGGATACCTAGAATAGAGTCAAGCCTGGCGTCCCTGTGGTTGGACACCTAAAAGGTTTTTTTTTAATTTATAGCAAGGGTTAGTACCCAAAAATATTTGAAAATATTTAACAAATGATTAACTTGCAGTAATAAATAAATATGCATGCTCTTCATATTTTAGTTAGTGCCGCACTCTCTTGAGGACTTCCTCACCCATCCTCTAATGTGCACTATTAACGCTTCCATATAATTTACTAGGTCCTACGCTCCCGACCCAATACTTATGTTGACCCTTGAAATTAACCTACTCTAACCGAGTATGCCTTAATTTATGATTTTTAAGTTATTATAAACGTCAAACTTAATTAAATCATTACACTTTTTAATTTCATATAACATTCACACCTGTTATGCACATGATACATTTTACACTATGTATTAATTATCCCATATATAATTATTTACCTAATTATATATTTAAATTATATTACAGTATTCACAAACATACTGAAATAACATTTAATACTAACATTCGACCGAGTAAAAATACTCACAAAATATAAATTTTCTCAAGTGCTATCCCACTAGGTGTATTCACATAACCTAGTTACCCAAGTCAGATTCGCTCACTAACTTAGTTTAACATACGAATTGGAGGCGGTCATATTCTTTCCCTGAAAGTGAGATGCCCCTCACCCATATAACGGACGCTATGACCTGGGATTATACTCGCCCTACTCCTCAAGCTAGGGGATTCATCCACTACGCACAACCTCCCCCTATAGCACTAGAGTATATACTAATAATATTCAATCACTGATATTAAAGCACACACACTATATATATATACGATCACACTCCGTATATATATATATATATATATATATATATATAAAATGTCCCGGCTACACCATGTACAAAATCCGTAACACAAGCCTATTTAATTTATTAAGAGTTTATGGTCCAACTCTAATTATTAATTAATTCGCACATTAATTAATTAATTAATTCACCTTTGGTGTCGGCCCCACCATAAAATTGGACTTACTCTCATAGTCTGAATTTAACCTCACCCGAGTCTAAATTCCCGACTCCCGAATTATTTAGCCTTTACCTAAATAAGATTTATCTCTCGGTATTCCTCAACCATTATCCCCGGACTTGTTCACTACATCTATATTTAATCCTTTCGAACACCTTCCCAAAGATTCAACTTTAGTGTGTCACACCTAATTTCTCCAAAACCCAACAATTTAAATTATGATGTCACACTAAGTCGTCTTCAAATTCTAATTAACTTTATTCACTATTAATTAGATTTAAAACCCATGTATAAATTCCTCACCAAATTAAGTCCTGGAAAATATTAAATTAAATTTTCTTCATATAAAAGAAAACTGGGCGAACTGTCAAAATCTGCCGACCATCAATCGATCGACCCCAGACCTTCGATCGATCGATCGAGCAGGTCTTCGTCTTCTTCGCGAAGACAGGTTCTGCCATGGACGAGTTTTATAAAACCCTAACTCCTTCCACCAGCAATCTCAAGCCTTCTTAACAATAATACAAGTTAGGAACCTTATTAGGGACCTCCAGAATGTCCACCAACGTTATTAGTTCGTCCGTTAACTACAATTTCTGAATTTGGGGAAATATTCATCTTTAATTCCTTACCCATTTACACCCCAAATCCCTTCACCAAATTCGTTTCTAATTATCCAGATATCATCCTACCAGATATGTATCAATTTATAATATCATATTTCTACAAGAATCCTCATTTAAATTCGTAAATCAGATTATTATTTTCAAAACCTCATGTTTATGTCATGAACACCCAAAACGAATTTTGATCAAACACATCGCATGAATATGAATTGAAAAACAGATTCAATACTATTGCAAGTTATCCACTTTCCTTAGGTTTCGTAGTGTCTGATTCGGAGATGAATTCTAAGGTTGAAGATGATCCTTGTTGGTTCTCTAGTGATCCCAAAACTGCCTTTAACTGCTATTAGGGTTCCTTAATACACTTAGCCTTTTTCTAAAACTCTCTCAGCCGTTTCCTTACTTCTCCTAACTTAACAATTAACCTAAATCCCGTTTTTTGCCTAATGGGCCAAGCCCAAATGACCCAATTGCCCCCGTGTGGGACCGACTATGTCTAAAAATGCCCCGTGACTCGTTTACTACCCCCGGGTACACTTTTCTGACTATCTCGGCCCATCCGGACTCAACCGTACACTCAGAATTGGCATCCAAATTAATTTATAAAAATACTTATCCCCCCACCCCCTTTAGTCTATACCAACTCCCGGTTGAGATAAGTGCATACCCTGTCATTAATACTCGAAATGACTTAAATAAATAGTTACTATTCACTTAGTAAATAAATTCCCGTAAATATTAACCATTTACTCCCCGATTAATATTTAAATAAAATTTCCCTAATTAATTCAATTAAAATTACGACTCACAAGTAATTTTCAATTCCCGAATTAATTAAATATTTAATGCATGAAAAATGCGGGGTGTTACATGTATTCTGGATTTTTAAGGGAGCAATTCCACTCGTGGAATTTGCGTATAATAATTCCTACCAGTTTACCATTAGTATGGCCCCATTTGAGGTGTTATATGGTAAACCTTGTCGTTCTCCTGCGTGTTGTTTAGAGGTGGGTGACAATAAGTTTCTTGGGCTGGAAGTGATTCAGGACACGTCTGCCAGGATCGATATGATCAGGAGTCGCATTCGGGTAGCTCAGGATAGATAGAAGAGCTATGTTGATGCCAAACGATTTTTCAGGGAGTTTAATGTGGGGGACCAAGTGTTATTGCAGGTATCTCTTATGAAGGGGATCATGAGATTCGGGAAGAAAGGGAAATTGGCTCCGAGATATGTTTGACCATTTCCTATTATTGAGAGAGTTGGACCAATAGCATACAGACTTAGGCTTCCGGAGCACTTGCATCGTATACATGATGTGTTGCATGCGTCTTTGCTAAGGCGATATCTACGACATGAGTTGGCTCACACAGATATTGCAGTGGAAGAAGTTGATTTACAGCCAGATAGTTCTTACGAGGAGCGACTAGTGGTGATCTTAGACCGCAGTGAGAAACGTTTGAGATCGAAAGTAGTACCGTTTTTGCATATTAAGTGGGCACACCATGATGTGGAGGAGTCTACTTTGGAGCGCGAGGATGATATGCGCGATCGATACCCGAAGTTGTTTTTACTAGGTATGCTTTTTTTCGAATAAGGGGGAAGTATGTAATACCCCGTAATTTTAATGATTTTAAAAATGGGATTAATTAGGATTAATTATGGGTTAAATTAAAATTAATTCGAATTTCAATATTACTTGGGAATAAAGTAATAGGTGATTTATGTGAATATTAGTTATTGATAAAAATTAATATATGATTATGACTTTACATATGATTATGAATTAATAAAAATTATCGCGAGTGATGAATACGACAATTACGAGAATTAAGTCGGGACGCTCGTGTGAGTCGTGTCAGGACTAAATTTAAAGGAATTAAAAGTACAATATTCTTATGTCATCCAAATAGTCGTTTTGACTGCGCCGAAGTGTACGGCAGAGTTTAAATAGTCGAAAAAGTCTACTTGGGTGTTTGATTTGGGTCTCGGGACACTTTTGAAACCAAATGGACACCCCGAAGGGGTATTTTAGTCATCTTACATGGGAGGTGAACAATACCTACGAATTTAGGAGTTATCTTATTTAAATGTAGAGTTTATCTAAGTGAGGTTCATTTATCAAAAATCAAAAGACAAATCTGTAAGGAGAGGAGAGGTTTTTCTAAGAAAGGAAGAGACACCCTAGGAAGCCAAAAGCCAAAGGTCATCCTACACCATCACCACCACCGAAAGTTGACTGGAAAAGGGAGAGGACCACCAGTAGACTATCATCCCCAAAGGTTCAGACCTACAATTTAAAGGCAAGTGACTTAAATTTGCAAAATTAGCATGTATAATGCCCATGTTAGGATAGTTGAAGAATTCTGAGAAATTGCATGATTTAGAGATAAACCTTGATGATGTTAATGGAATCCTTGATATGAGAAATATGTAGAACATACCTTCTTCTGATTATGTATTTCAATCCACGAATTTGGAATCATTTGATAAAGAAAATCTAAGTTTTATATATTATACTTGGAGAAATGATAAAATATGGATTTTTTGGAAATTATGAGAAATAACATGTTTAATCCAAACCTATTGATGTTTTGTAATACCCCGTATTTTTGGCTATATTTATTTTTGGGATTAATTAATTAGATGTGTATTAATTGGAAATTAATCCGGGTTATAAATACTAACGAGATGTGAGTTGGTATTTGATTATATGCATACATGTTTTGATATATGTATTTGGTATTATAAAATTTGTCGTGAGATTGATATACGGCATTTTAGAAATTTTGTTGAGACGCGTGTGACCGTCGCGTCATGGTATATTATTTTAATTGTAAAAAGTGATTTTTATTTCTATTATCCGTATGGTCGTTTTGAGTGCGCCAACGCATCCGGAAGGGTCGAGATAGTCAGAAAACACTAGCCGGGGGTGTAGTTTGGGTCCCGGGGTATTTTTAGGCCATACCGGCAACTTAAAGGGTATTTTAGTAATTTTACATTTTGAGGAATTAAAAGTGACGAAAATTGAGAGTTTTAATCTGATGTGGATTTAACCCACTAAACCCACTAACCAACCCCTATTAACCCATTAAGCTACGGAGGCTATCATTAGGTTTACAAAGTTTCCCAAATCAAACCCTAGCCACCTTAAGCCACCATTGGAGGATAAGCTTGGAGAGAGGGAATTCTGCAGAAAAGCTTCATCAAACCTACACCAAACTCAGAGACAACCAAGGCAAGTGACTTTATTCCATTTAATTTCAGAGAATGTCCTTTCCATGTTAGAAAAATTCAAATTTTGTGTTTGTTCTTGGTGAAATATGAAAACCTATGTAGTTGGAGTTTAGAACTTGAATATTTTGAAGAGAATTGCATGTAGAATGATAGGTAGATGATTATTCTCATGATAATTGTGATTAGAAGAAATTAAAACGGATTAAATTCTGGGATTTGATGATGATATAAATCTAGGGTTCTTGTTCTTGATAAAATTGGGGAAAAGTATAAAATCTTGTGAATTAATGATGTTTAGGATGCATTAATGCCTTAAAAGATGTTAGTTTATGACCTAAGCATGTTTTAGTATGATTAGAGGACTTAAAACATTGTTAGAACGAACTTTGGAGAAGACTTGAGGAGTTAAAAATGGTGAGAAACGTAACTAAGAAAATCTGGGACGAAACTGGCAGGTCGTTAGAAGCCCCTACCCAGGTCGTTCGAACGAACTCGTTCGAACGAACTCGTTCGAACGAGCTTCTAACGAAATGATCAGTCGTTCTAACGAAAGGGAGCCTCGTTCGATAACTTCGTTCGAACGAGATCTCGTTAGAAGGGACAGTTCGTTCGAACGAACTGGATCTCGTTCGAACAGCCTCGTTCGAACGAGACTTCTAACGAGTTGACAGAGGGATCTCGTTCGAACAGTCTCATTCGAACGAGACTTCTAACGAGTTGACAGTTTGGTCCTTTTTGGACTGTTTCAATTTTTGGAGTCCCGTAAACTTGTTCGAAGATATAGATAACCTTCCTTTGATGATATAAGGATAGATTTGGGACTTTTGGGTTATTACGAGGAGTAAATTTATATACGAGAGATTTAATTCAATGAACCGTTTGGGTTGAGACGTGAGTGTCTACTACGACGTGAGAATAGATTATGGCGCGTATGATGATAAACCGGAATAATATAAGTTGTAGATATTATAAGTTAGTACGAGAAAGCGATATGTGCTACGATTAAACTACGGGATTACTAAGATGTGTGTTTACTTAGTATTGGTATATGAATTGTGTGTATGACATACGTACCATACTTGCTATCACGGGAGGTTTGCGTTCGCTTAGGGCCCTCTAATCCTTGTGTTGCCCGGATTTAGACTGGTTACCTTGATGAACATAGGTCATAGAAAGACTTATTGGGATATTAATAAGTCCACTGATCGTAGGAGCGTAGGTATGTGCGTGACCTATGTGATGTGACTGTGTTCGCCTCCACTATTTGTGATGTTGTTATCTGTGAACTATTCCTGAGAGATTCGGAATATGTAATCCTTATGTACGTGATGTACCGGGATGGATAGCAGAGTATGTGTGCACCACAGCTTAGTTCTCGGGGTGCTTGTATTGTATATTTATGATGTGAATAATATACAATTAAATAATAAGAACCTTCATGTTATTGTTGTGGATATAATTACGGTATTGTTTCGGGAAATATAACGAGTTAACTGATAGTGATATATATTGCATATTGAGCATCTGAGTTTACGTTAAACCTCTACTTAATTACGAGCGTTATTATGTTAAATAGAACCGAGTAATAAGGGTAGGACCTATGATAGTCTAGCTAGATATGTTGTCACTTAGCTAGTAGGTTGTATCACTCTAGATGGGTATTTACGTTAGGAGTGCACAGTTAGACGAGAGGTGAGAATATCATGTGAGTGCACGTCCTAACATATACTTTTCATTTAATGTTTTAAATGTTTTTAAAGCACTTGCAGGTTTTAAAATATAACTCCACATTCGGGCTCTGACCCGTTTTGCTTTTCAAATCTTTTTCTTTGTAAAACCATTTTAGGTGCCCAGCCACAAGGACACCAAGCATAGGATTCTCATTCTGATGACGAGCTGTAGCTGTTTGTGGGAGCTACAGGGATTTGCTTGTAGACACTTCTATCACTTGGATTCCAGATTCATTATCTATCAGTTGTAGGGCATGTTGCCCATTTCCATTAGAGACATCTTTTACATTTCAGTTTTCAGACTTTGGCATGTATTGATTCAGTATTTAGTTTACTTATCAGTTGTGGGATTGTTGTGAGGAGTTTTCCTCCAGACTTTAATTACCTTATGTGATGGTTATTCTTTTTACTTCAGTATGGTGAATGGTGTTATTTATTTCTTCATTACACTTCTTGCATATTAATCAGACTTTAATTAAAATTTGGCACTTACTTTTTAAATACTAGGTGGTTAGTAATCTTTAAAATGTTTTCGACAGTGATGCTATTAATTGGACCAACTTGACATTTTGAATTAATTTAATAAAGGAGTAGCTACCCGGTATTTAATTAGTCGGGGTGCCACAGGTGGTATCAGAGCATCAGGTTCTAGTGTCCTTTAGGATCTGACGGCTTATTATGTTTTCCGCTGAGCTTTCTTTGATATAGAGCCCTAAATATTAGGAATGTTGTATTCATCTCTGTACTTTGGGAATTCGTACTTCCGCGGTTTGTTTATTTGAATGATGAACTCATCCAAATTTACTTAAATTTTCAGATGGATCGTCAAGAAGAACTAGCTCGAACGGGTAAGGGAATAAACGGGCAAGATCGACTCACACCTTGGGTATCCCCGGTTAGAATATCAACCGCCGAGTTAGCGGGTATCGTGGCACAAGTAGTTACCACTGCAGTTTTACAATACCAAGAACGTAGCATACAACTTAAAGGAGGCAAAAGACCTAGAGAGGTTAGCCAAGTGCATGTGAATAAGGCTGATAAATGTGCGAGGACCCCGAAAATTCAACAACAGACTGCCCAAGACCGAGTCGGTTCTAATCAACAACGTGGTACAATGAAGCATTTTCGAAAGGGGAATAAAGTTCCAAGTCTGCAAGGACGACATGGTCAACAGCAAAGTCAGAGGGGGAGTAACTTCAGAGGCCGATGTTTTGTGTGTGGCACGCACGACCATAAACACCAGGATTGCCCAGAGGGTGTTAGAGCTCCCCAGCAGCAGGGTGCCCGTGATGATCCACAGGGGTCACTTTTTACAATCGCTCTCACAGCACCAGCTCAGGTGCTAGCCCTACCAACCTTTTCAGTAGCTCCAGTGCAGCAGGGACAGAATGGTCATCAACAGTTTCAACAGAGCCAGCAATGCCAGGGCAGAAATGATAACGGTCACCAGGGTCGTGGTCAGCATGGACAGCGAGGGGGAAACTTCCGAAGGAAGTGTTTCATTTGTGGTAAGATTGGCCACAAACGACAGGATTGTCCTGATAGGGGCAGGGCCCCATAGCAGCAGCATCAGGGTGCTCGCCAGGAGCCACAGAGGCCTATGTTTCCCGCCGCTCTCCCCGCACCGCCACAGATGGCGACATTGCCACCCATTCCAGCAGTCCCAGCTCAGCAGGGGCAGCTACAGTATGGACGTGTCTACAACGTCCACCAGGCGGCAGTTCCACAGGCACCGCCCGCGATTGAGGGTACGTTTCCTATCCATGGCACTATGGGTCGGGTATTATTTGATACGGGTGCTACGCATTGTTTTATAGCTACACACTTCGCGAAGGCTTTAGGATTGTCAGTTACGACAGAGAGCACAGTGACGTGTGTCGACTCACCATTGGGGAGTGGGTCACTTATCTTCTTTATATGCCGGGGAGTGGGAGTAGGGATTGGTAGTCTGGTATTACCTGCAGATATGTTGGTATTAGATATGCATGTTCACGATGTGATCATCGGTATGGATTGGCTCGTAGCTTATAGGGCCATGATTGATTGCTTCAGCGGGAGCATTGTTTTTGCCATTCCGGGGCAAGAGATGTTCATAGTGGCGATGCCTCGCCCAGAGGGAGGATCGACCGCTCATTTGTACTACCTAGAGGAGGATACCTCTAAGGAGGTTGTAATTCCTTTAGATTCTATCCCAGTTGTCAGGGAATATTCGGATGTATTTCAGGAGATACCAGGCTTACCACCCAGTCGAGAGATAGACTTTGTTATAGATTTGCTACCGGGTACGAGACCTATAGCACGCGCACCGTATCGTATGGCTCCAGCTGAGATGAGGGAGTTACGGGATCAGATAGAGCAGCTGTTAGGTTAGGGCTTTATTCGCAGGAGTACCTCACCTTGGGGCGCTCCAGTTCTGTTTGTGAAGAAGAGGGAAGGTTCACTGAGATTGTGTGTGGACTACCGAGAGTTGCATAAGGTCACGATACGGAATAAGTATCCGTTGCCTCGAATCGATGACTTATTCGACCAGTTGAGAGGAGCTTCTTTCTTCTCGAAGATTGACATGAGATCGGGATACCATCAGTTGCGTATCAGGGAGGAGGATGTCTCGAAGACTGTGTTCTTGTCGAGATATGGTTCTTACGAGTTTCGGGTTATGCCTTTTTGGTTTGACCAACGCTCCAGCTGTGTTTATGGATTTGATGAACAGAGTGTTCAGGGATTTCCTAGACCAGTTTGTCATTGTCTTCATTGATGATATTCTGGTTTACTCCCAGACAGAGGAGGAGCACGCCGAGCATTTGAGGCAGGTTTTGCAGACGCTTCGTCAGAACGAGTTGTATGCAAAATATGAGAAGTGCGGGTTTTGGCTGAAGGAAGTCCAGTTCTTGGGTTACATTATTTCCGACCGAGGGATATCTGTTGATCCAGGGAAAGTATCTGCGGTGAGGGAGTGGGGACAGCCCACGACACCGACTGAGATTCGTAGTTTCTTAGGCCTGGCAGGATACTACAGGAGGTTTATTCGGGGCTTCTCAGAGATAGCAGGTCCTTTGACACATCTGACTCGTAAGGGTGTGCCATACATCTGGAGTGATGCCTGTCAGTTGGCATTCGATGAATTGAAGGACAAATTGACCTCAGCACCTGTGTTAGCATTGCCGAGACTGGGAGTTGAGTATTTGGTTTACACCGATGCGTCTTTGCAAGGGCTTGGAGGTTTATTACAGCAGGAGAGACAGGCCATAGCTTATGCTTCCCGTAATCTTAAGCCTCATGAGAAGAATTACCCCACTCATGATTTGGAGTTGGCGGCAGTGGTATTTGCCCTACGGATTTGGAGGCACTACCTTTTGGGGGAGAAGTTCCAACTATTCATGGACCACAAGTCCCTACAGTACCTATTCACGCAGAAGGAATTGAATATGCGGCAGCGTAGGTGGCTTGAGTTTGTGAAGGACTACCAGTTCGACATCCAGTATCACCCAGGTAAGGCTAACGTGGTAGCAGACGCATTGAGCCGTAGGCCAGCAGATGAGGTGGCAGAGGTGTGGAAGGCTAAGTGGAAGGAATTGGGACACCAGGATGTAGTGGCCCGATCTTTCATGTCTGTGATGACCGTTACACTGCAGATTGTCACGAAGGTAGTAGGGGCACAGGTTAATGACCCGTTCTGTCAGGAGCAGATAGTTCGATTACTAGCAGAGGGAGCCGAGTCCTATACCGTTAGCTCAGACGGGGGATTACGCTTCAATGGGAGATTGGTAGTTCCGGAAGGGGATGAATTGCGACACGATGTCATGGCACAGTCGCACGGCTCATGGTTCGCGATACATCCCGGAGGGGACAAAATGTACCAAGACATGAGATGCCAGTATTGGTGGAGCGGTATGAAGAGAGATATCGCTGAGTTTGTTTCGAAATGCGCCACTTGTCAGCTTGTAAAATTGGATCATCAGAGACCGTCAGGATTGCTACAACCATTGGAAGTCCCGGTATGGATGTGGGAGAGCATATCCATGGACTTTATCACGGGGTTGCCTATGTCGCAGAGGGGTCATGACTCCGTTTGGGTAATTGTGGACAGGTTGTCCAAGGTCGCTCACTTTTTACCCGTAAGGACTGACTACACTACGGGACAGTATGCCCAGCTCTTCATTTCAGAGATTGTGAGACTTCACGGTGTGCCCCTAAATATCGTGTCTGACAGAGACAAGATATTTGTTTCGAGGTTTTGGGAGAGTTTCCAGGAGGCCATGGGCACGGAATTACGGTTGAGTACGACTTATCATCCGCAGACTGATGGGCAGACTGAGCGCACAAATCATATGTTGGAGGACATGCTATGCATGTGCATTATTGACTTTGGGGGTGGATGGGAGCAGTACCTTCCACTGGTGGAGTTTGCTTACAACAACTCCTATTAGTTCACTATTGGCATGGCTCCGTTTGAGGCATTGTACAGTAGTCCTTGTCGTTCCCCAGCATGTTGGTTAGAAGTGGGGGACAACAAACTGCTTGGGCCGGAAGTTATTCAGGATACTTCGGCAAGGATTGAGTTGATTCGGAATTGCATTCGGGTAGCTCAAGACCGGCAGAAGAGTTATGCTGATGCGAAGAGATTTTTCAGGGAGTTCCAAGTGAGGGACCAAGTTTTGCTCAGAGTATCTCCTATGAAGGGGATTATGCGTTTCGGGAAGAAGGGGAAGTTGGCACCAAGGTATGTGGGGCCGTTCCCTATTATTGAGCGGATCGGACCGGTTGCGTATAGACTCGGGCTACCGAAGCATTTGCATCGGATTCACGATGTATTCCATATCTCCTCGCTGAGGAAATACCTTAGAGATAATCTGTCTCATTCTCACATTGCTGTGGAGGACATCGATCTCCAGCCGGATAGCTCCTACGAGGAGGGGCCGATTGCTATTTTGGACCGAAGCGAGAGGAAACTGCGGTCAAAGATAGTCCCGTTAGTGCGTGTTCAGTGGCGACATCACAATGTCGAGGAGTCCACATGGGAGCGCGAGGACGAGATGCGCGAACGTTATCCAGAGTTGTTTTTAGTAGGTACTTCCTAGTTTCGAATTTCGGGACGAAATTCAGTTATTAGGGGGGAAGTATGTAATACCCCGTATTTTTGGCTATATTTATTTTTGGGATTAATTAATTAGATGCGTATTAATTGAAAATTAATCCGGGTTATAAATACTAACGAGATGCGAGTTGGTATTTGATTATAAATATACATGTTTTGATATATGTATTTGGTATTATAAAATTTGTCGTGAGATTGATATACGACATTTTAGAAATTTTGTTGAGACACGTGTGACCGCCGCGTCATGGTATATTATTTTAATTATAAAAAGTGATTTTTATTTCTATTATCCGTATGGTCGTTTTGAGTGCGCCAACGCGTCCGGAAGGGTCGAGATAATCAGAAAACACTAGCCGGGGGTGTAGTTTGGGTCCCGGGGTATTTTTAGGCCATACCGGCAACTTAAAGGGTATTTTAGTAATTTTACATTTTGAGGAATTAAAAGTGACGAAAATTGGGAGTTTTAATCTGATGTGGATTTAACCCACTAAACCCACTAACCAACCCCTATTAACCCATTAAGCTACGGAGGCTATCATTAGGTTTACAAAGTTTCCCAAATCAAACCCTAGCCACCTTAAGCCACCATTGGAGGAGAAGCTTGGAGAGAGGGAATTCTGCAGAAAAGCTTCATCAAACCTACACCAAACTCAGAGACAACCAAGGCAAGTGACTTTATTCCATTTAATTTCAGAGAATGTCCTTTCCATGTTAGAAAAATTTGAATTTTGTGTTTGTTCTTGGTGAAATATGAAAACCCATGTAGTTGGAGTTTAGAACTTGAATATTTTGAAGAGAATTGCATGTAGAATGATAGGTAGATGATTATTCTCATGATAATTGTGATTAGAAGAAATTAAAACGGATTAAATTCTGGGATTTGATGATGATATAAATCTAGGGTTCTTGTTCTTGATAAAATTGGGGAAAAGTATAAAATCTTGTGAATTAATGATGTTTAGGATGCATTAATGCCTTAAAAGATGTTAGTTTATGACCTAATCATGTTTTAGTATGATTAGAGGACTTAAAACATTGTTAGAACGATCTTTGGAGAAGGCTTGAGGAGTTAAAAATGGTGAGAAACGTAACTAAGAAAATCTGGGACGAAACTGGCAGGTCGTTAGAAGCCCCTACCCAGGTCGTTCGAACGAACTCGTTCGAACGAGCTTCTAACGAAATGATCAGTCGTTCTAACGAAATGGAGCCTCGTTCGATAACTTCGTTCGAACGAGATCTCGTTAGAAGGGACAGTTCGTTCGAACGAACTGGATCTCGTTCGAACAGCCTCGTTCTAACGAGTTGACAGAGGGATCTCGTTCGAACAGTCTCGTTCGAACGAGACTTCTAACGAGTTGACAGTTTGGTCCTTTTTGGACTGTTTCGATTTTTGGAGTCCCGTAAACTTGTTCGAGGATATAGATAACCTTCCTTTGATGATATAAGGATAGATTTGGGACTTTTGGGTTATTACGAGGAGTAAATTTATATACGAGAGATTTAATTCAATGAACCGTTTGGGTTGAGACGTGAGTGTCTACTACGACGTGAGAATAGATTATGGCGCGTATGATGATAAACCGGAATAATATAAGTTGTAGATATTATAAGTTAGTACGAGAAAGCGATATGTGCTACGATTAAACTACGGGATTACTAAGATGTGTGTTTACTTAGTATTGGTATATGAATTGTGTGTATGACATACGTACCATACTTGCTATCACGGGAGGTTTGCGTTCGCTTAGGGCCCTCTAATCCTTGTGTTGCCCGGATTTAGACTGGTTACCTTGATGAACATAGGTCATAGAAAGACTTATTGGGATATTAATAAGTCCACTGATCGTAGGAGCGTAGGTATGTGCGTGACCTATGTGATGTGACTGTGTTCGCCTCCACTATTTGTGATGTTGTTATCTGTGAACTATTCCTGAGAGATTCGGAATATGTAATCCTTATGTACGTGATGTACCGGGATGGATAGCAGAGTATGTGTGCACCACAGCTTAGTTCTCGGGGTGCTTGTATTGTATATTTATGATGTGAATAATATACAATTAAATAATAAGAACCTTCATGTTATTGTTGTGGATATAATTACGGTATTGTTTCGGGAAATATAACGACTTAACTGATAGTGATATATATTGCATATTGAGCATCTGAGTTTACGTTAAACCTCTACTTAATTACGAGCGTTATTATGTTAAATAGAACCGAGTAATAAGGGTAGGACCTATGATAGTCTAGCTAGATATGTTGTCACTTAGCTAGTAGTTTGTATCACTCTAGATGGGTATTTACGTTAGGAGTGCACAGTTAGACGAGAGGTGAGAATATCATGTGAGTGCACGTCCTAACATGTACTTTGCATTTAATGTTTTAAATGTTTTTAAAGCACTTGCAGGTTTTAAAATATAACTCCACATTCGGGCTTTGACCCGTTTGCTTTTAAAATCTTTTTCTTTGTAAAACCATTTTAGGTGCCCAGCCACAAGGACACCAAGCATAGGATTCTCATTCTGATGACGAGTTGTAGCTGTTTGTGGGAGCTACAGGGATTTGCTTGTAGACGCTTCTATCACTTGGATTTCAGATTCATTATCTATCAGTTGTAGGGCATGTTGCCCATTTCCATTAGAGACATCTTTTACATTTCAGTTTTCAGACTTTGGCATGTATTGATTCAGTATTTAGTTTACTTATCAGTTGTGGGATTGTTGTGAGGAGTTTTCCTCCAGACTTTAATTACCTTATGTGATGGTTATTCTTTTTACTTCAGTATGGTGAATGGTGTTATTTATTTCTTCATTACACTTCTTGCATATTAATCAGACTTTAATTAAAATTTGGCACTTACTTTTTAAATACTAGGTGGTTAGTAATCTTTAAAATGTTTTCGACAGTGATGCTATTAACTGGACCAACTTGACATTTTGAATTAATTTAATAAAGGAGTAGCTACCCGGTATTTAATTAGTCGGGGTGCCACATGTTTAAGGTTGTTTAGTGATTGGAAATTATTTATATGTATTGTTCACTGTTCTAAAAAACCCGCCTAGGCTTAAGGCTTGGGAGAAACGCCTCGCCTTATGCTTTTCACGCCTTATTCTTGGTAAAACCCTTAAGGCGCACTTTTTTCTAAAAACTACAATGTTTTAGTGAAACGATGTCGCCTTTTAAAGAATTTGTTTACAAATCGGACCATTATCTCATCCAAAATAATCAAATAGTATTTTAATTTGCATATATTCAGACATATTTTTATGATATATGCAATTTTTGTATTTTAATAGCCTTGTTATGGTTAAAAAATATTAAAATATATTAAGAAGGCCTAAACGCCTTTTCACGTTTTTTCCCGCCTAGGCTTCTAAGGCTTAAGGCTTGGCCTCCACGCCTCAATCACGCCCCGCGTTTTTTAGAACCTTGGTATTGTTATAT
Organism: Sambucus nigra; assembly: GCA_949130495.1. Classification (NCBI taxonomy): domain Eukaryota; kingdom Viridiplantae; phylum Streptophyta; class Magnoliopsida; order Dipsacales; family Adoxaceae; genus Sambucus; species Sambucus nigra. Next base: position 56,719,357 of record OX422212.1, on the reverse strand, counting down.
CATGTGGAATTAATCATAAGGAGTTTTGGGTCTTAAAATAGAGTATTTGAGAATGAAAATTGGTTAAACCTGTAGGCGTAATATACAGAAACTGTAGGCTCATACATGTTCGATCGATCGATCGACCTTGAATGTCGATCCATCGATCCAAGACTGTTGATCGATCGACTATACCAGAATTCATATGTTGATTTTGTATGATTAAATCCCCACTTCCAAGGATAGTTAGTGTTAATTATAGCATAATGGGATTTAGGGAAGGTCAGTAGGGTGGTAATTGAGACCCAAAAATTATTTATGTGAGAATTAATCTTTGAGAATAGATTAATGGATTAAAAGTAATTAAAGTTTATCGAAGAATAAATATATTTGAGGATAATATGTGTTAACGCAAAAATTATCCATCTACGAGGACCAATCAGAAAAGGACACATGTCATCCTACGTGGCAATATTCGACACCCGAGGAGAGTTGGTCGGCATCCGAGGAGAATTGGTCGGCACCCGAGGAGTGTTAGTCGGCACCCCAGGAGAGTTGGTCAGTACCCGAGGAGAAGTAGTCGGAACCCGAGGAGAGTTGGTCGGCACCCGAGGAGAGTTAGTCGGCATACCAACCAGGAAGATCAAAGGATAACTACACATTTAATGAGCCTTAATGTACATTTATACTGTATTAATAGATGACAACACATAGCATACCAAGCAATTCAACAATTAGATTCGTTGAATGTAGACATAAATGTCTACATACAATGAATATCTTTATCTCCCATCACTATAAATATATGTATCCCCTTAGCCAAAAGGGAGAGATCCGGGGGAACCTAGAAACCCCATACACAAGATACACATCCTTTCTCTCTCTACACCTTATGGTGCTATTGTAAACCCCTGGGAATAAAATAACAGTGGACGTAGGCTTTATTCATAGCCGAACCACTTTAAAAACCTCTGTCTCTTATATGTTTGATGTGAATGTTTATCTTCATCTTCAATCTCATCCTCATCATTTATCTGCTGTTGACGCCACTAAAATGATAGTGGCCATTTTCTGTCTTCAACAGATTGGCGTCGTCTGTGGGAACGTGTTACAAGCATTGTTCTCCATCAAAAGCTAAGTTTTTATTTTCTCTACGTATAATCAATTATACATACATCTGTTGATTCAATCATGATTTTTATGTTTATATACATAAATTAATTATCCAATTTTTATCTGCAAAATATTGCATATCATGATTTTAAAATCATAACTGTTAGATTAATTCTTACTTAGAAATCTGAAAAATAGTGGATTTCATAAATCATAACTTTTTGCTTGATTCTCAAGTTTCAATTTTATATCATGGAATAAATATTTTAAATGATTACATATACCAATATATATAGCGGTGGTAAGATTTGATAATTTTCATTATAAATTTTGTAAGATCTTTGATGTCTATTCAAATTCCCATCATATTTTTAGTCAAAAAATGGGAAAAGGTCAAAGACAATAAAAAGTTTTCTCATGGAAATCATGACCCAGATATATTTTCTCTCTCTTCAAGTTTGAGTCTCTTTGCATTCATTTTTATGAACTATATACTTAATTTGGTTCATCTTCCATCTATGTCAATAAAGTCTCATTGATTGATTTTTGATATAAATTTGGTAATAACTTCGCTCATTCAGCATATTTTTATCTCTCCAAATAGGGAATAGGAAGGGATCAATATAAAAAATAATGTTCTATCACCTAAAAAACCATTACCCACCTCTTGTAAAAAAAAATATCATGACCATATCAAGACTCTGGGCACCAATTTGAGATGTTGGCTCCTCGTTCATCACATCACAGGGTTTCTTTGCCGGAATCACACGATATAGTGGATTAGAGAATGGATCATTTAATTAGCAATCTTAATGCTTGGATTTTACATCGAATGTTATTTTTCTGATATTGGTTCGAGATATTTTGGGACATAGCAATCTCATGAAAAATTCATCACCACGGCTCATATGGCTGTTCGGAATCATCCACTTACAACCCCTATTTTTGGTCAGCCATACATATTGTTGGTCGGCATCATCTCGGGCCATCTTTTATTAAAGGGAAGCTTAACGAGACCATTTTTGTTTGTCGGAGATAAGATGTGAAGATCCATCAACAACGTTGAAATAATTTTATCCAATTACGAGGTATCTTATTGTTGGTCGCAGACTCATATTGTAGCTCAGGGGAACCAATTGCAGGTCGACGATCATCTACTTCTTGATCGGTGACATCCCAGTCTTGTTCGAAGGGTCCAATTTACTTGTTGGCAACTATCCAACCATCCACTTCTTGGTCGGCGACATCTAATTTTGTTCGGTGACCATCCAATAGCTAGTCGGCAATATCAATGCACCATTTTTGTTGATCGGCGAAACTGCTCTGCTGGTCGGGGACCATTTGCTTCTTGGTCGGCACCATATATTCTACATCCTGAGACGTCCTCAAATGTTGGTCGGCAGCAGTAGAATCTTGGGGGCTCGGGCAGCTTATTAAAATTCCATAGGGACGAGATTAAATCCCGACGAAAGCTCAAACACAATCGTAAACCTCTGGAAACTATTATTGCTCGACATCAGGCAATTTTGCCTCGACATATCAGCCAACATATATTATTTCATATTTTGAAATTGATATTTTATTGCCCGAGCATACACATATCATATATATTGATTAGACTACTAAATTATTCTCATGACTAATCAATTCAGCCTACACATATGGTAGGGCAAGTTATTAATTTTTACAGGTACAAGATTTGGTGCCGACGAATGCTCGGAAATAATCTTAAACTTCTGGAGAATATTATCATTGCTCGGCATTATGAAAATTTACCTCAACGAGGCACTATGGATTATATTATTTCTCGAATATCTGCTCAGGCACGAATTATTCTATATCCCTTGGGATTCATATTGTATATTCATCTCAACACGGAACTCGGCGAGATATTCATATTCAGCTCCGAGGAAGAACTATAACATTTATTACATTTCACCACCAACGGATGGTTGGTCGGGGTAATTCTTATTTATATTCAAGCCCGGCAAAGTACTCGACCCTTTTCTTATATTCTGGAAAATATTATCCTTATTCGGCATTATGCAATTTTGCCTCGACGGATCAGCAAGACAGTTTATTATTATTATTTATGTCTATGCATATTTTATATTTATCTAAGCATGGAGCTCAGAAAATTTCCGAGGAAGTCTCCAGTATTTATTATATCTTATTCCCAACAATCTGTTGGTCAGCTCAGAGGAGGTCTCCAGCAGTTATTATATCTTATTCCCAACAATCCGTTGGTCAGCTCCGAGGAGGTCTCCAACATTTATATTATCTTATTCCCAACAATCTGTTGGTCAACTCCAAGGATGTCTCCAGTATTTATTATATCTTATTCCCAACAATCTTTTGGTCAGCTCAGAGGAGGTCTCCAGCATTTATTATATCTTATTCCCAACAATCTGTTGGTCAGCTTCAAGGATGTCTCCAGTATTTATTATATCTTATTCCCAATAATCTTTTGGTCAGCTCAGAGGAGGTCTCCAACATTTATTATATCTTATTACCAACAATCTGTTGGTCAGCTCCGAGGAGGTCTCCAGCATTTATTATATCTTATTCCCAACAATCTGTTGGTCAGCTCCGAGGAAGTCTCTATCATTTATTATCAAAAATATATTCCCAAAAATGCCAACTAAGGTTGGTTGGTAAGAAAATCTATTCCTAAAAATGCCAACTAAGTTTGGTTAGGAAGTAAATCTATTCCTAAAAATGCCAACTAAGGTTGGTTAGGAAGTAAATCTATTCCCAAAAATGCCAACTAAGGTTGGTTGGGAAGTAAATCTATTCCTAAAAATGCCAACTAAGGTTGGTTAGGAAGTACATCTATTCCTAAAAATGCCAACTAAGGTTGGTTGGGAAGTAAATCTATTCCCAAAAATACCAACTAAGGTTGGTTGGGAAGTAAGGTTGGTTGGGAAGTAAATCTATTCCCAAAAATGTCAACTTAGGTTGGTCGGAAATAAGAAGCTGCCAACTACAGTTGGTCGGAAACATTTTATTTAAACAAAGTATGAGTATATGAAAGCGATCAAGCAAAAATCATTCAAAGTTCACATTCCACACTTGGGGGCTTCTATTACAGATATATTTGTTCATTTGGTGGCACATTCTTATAACATCATGCAGTCTAGCATCAAATTCAACTCCACAAACTCACACGGTCGGGGCCCCGACCAATCATCATTCATGAGTTGTTTTTCTTTCTCAGGAATTATTTTTGATATTGAAGTTCAGAAGGTATATTGAAGTTCAGGAGGCGTATTCAGAAGTTCAGGAGGTATATTGAAGTTCGGGAGGAATAGTGAAGTTCAGGAGGTATATTGAAGTTTAGGAGGCATATTCAGGAGTTATTATGTACATACTATTGAAGTTCAGAAGTCAAATTCAGCATCTACAGCACTGAGATCTTTACTACTACTGTCCCGGCCAATATTGAAGAAGAAGTTGTATGAAAATGTTTCGAAGTCCACCACTAGCTTGGTACTAATCATATTGAAGAGTTAGGTTCAAAAGCTAGTATGTTACTCGACAAAGTATTCGGAGGATCATAAATCAGAAGAATCAAGCACGTGAAGTTAGCCCTCAGTTGCTCGGCACAGGAGGCAGTTGGTCGGCTAGCAAACCAATCAACATACTTGAAGATTATGACAAGCTACAAGCTGCATACTATGACATGGCTGCATCCAAATTCCCAGGGGGGATACATAGCACATGGAGTTCCTCAAAAGAAAGATTAGCAACCATCGATCAGTCTGCATCATATGTCGTCCAAGAGATAATGCACTTTATGTTGAACAAATCAAGAAGGTAGATCAAGAATTTCACGAGCACCGAGCAACACTACAGAATAAATACACCATCCTTTCAAGTAAACCATCAAGCATGGAGCATTGGGGACTTCTGTTAATGCAAAAATTCTCCATCTACGAGGACCAATCAGAAAAGGACACATGTCATCCTACGTGGCAATATTCGACACCCGAGGAGATTTGGTCGGCATCCGAGGAGAATTGGTCAGCACCCGAGGAGTGTTAGTCGGCACCCGAGGAGAGTTGGTCAGTACCCGAGGAGAAGTAGTCGGCACCCGAGGAGAGTTGGTCGGCATACCAACTAGGAAGATCAAAGGATAACTAAGCATTTAATGATCCTTAATGTACATTTATACTGTATTAATAGATGACAACACATAACATACCAAGCAATTCAACAATTAGATTCGTTGAATGTAGACATAAATGTCTACATACAATGAATCTCTTTATCTCCCATCACTATAAATACATGTATCCTCTTAGCCAAAAGGGAGAGATCCGGGGGAACCTAGAAACCCCATACACAAGATACACATCATTTCTCTCTGTACACCTTATGGTGCTATTGTAAACCCCTGGGAATAAAATAACAGTGGACGTAGGCTTTATTCATAGCCGAACCACTGTCATTTTAGTGTCATCAACAATATGAATTTGTGAAAATCCGGGATTTGGGATGACATGGACCAGTAGGGTGTAGATTACCTACTAAATTTATTTGAGAAATAATGGTTAACTTTTGAGTGATGGGAAAGCTCGAGAAATATATGTTAATAAGTAAAGTCATAATCTATAAATACGTAGGATATTATAGAGAAAAATATACTACATATGGAATTATCATATGGGTTGTTTGAATACCTTATTGATATTATATAGGTGGGGTGAATACCTACATTTTTATTTGTATGACATACCTACGCTGCTTGCTATCGGGGTGGAGGTTTCGTATTAGGTCAATCTTATTCTGATGAGCCCACTTGGGGGGATTTTAGATTTGTACCTTGAGCATAGAACCTTGGACACGTTTTATCGGTGTGAATGATAGTTTCGACGGTTGAATGGGAGCATAGGTATGTGCGTGACTTATTCGGCTGGGGAGTATGCTCGCCTCCAAATATGTGTGGTATGTTATTTGTGGTTCGGGAGAGACGTTTAACCAATAGTCCCTTTTACAACGAGAGATGTAACTGGACATGATAGCAGTATATGCATGCATCACAGTTGTGTCTGGGAGGTGCCGTATTAGTATATATATAATAGTGTGATGAACATATATATACTATGATGTGATCTAGTGTGTGAATTAGTAGATAAAAATGAATAATAAAATCTGAATTGAGTCAAGTAAGCGAATGCTTGATACTTAAAGGCCTAGTTCATCTTAAAGAGATATGAACATGTTTAATTAATATAAATATTGTGTAGGAAATACGGGATAATGAGAAGAGATAATATGATAATTGAGAACCTTGTTTAGGGGAATAATAAGGCACGTTACGCGTGCACACTGGATGAGAGGTGAGATTCTCAAGTGAGAGTCGAGAACTAACATGTACATAATACATGTCTAATTGCACTTGTTAAGCACTTGTTATTTTTAAAATCTTTTACAATCGGGCTCTGACCCGTTTACTTACATATTCTCTTATCTACTATATATATATATTACCAGGTGCCCAGCATCGGGGACGCCCGACTTAGAGGATGGATATTTTGATGAGTTTCTGGAGATGCGACTTTGGATTAGACGCTTTCATTTCCTTGATTCCTATCTTTATAGTATTTGGCTCATTTAGGGCATGTCACCCAAGATTCTAGTAGTTCCATTTCCATTTCAGATATTGTACTCATTTTATATTGATACTGCTATTATCATTTTATTTTTTATGATGATATTGAGATATTTCAACTGGAGAGTTTATTCCACTTACATTTATACTTGTTGAATTTTAATTCAGTTGTGTTGGAGTGTTACTTATTTTATTCAGTATGGTGGTGTGGATATAATTAAATTAAAATTGGAAAAGTTTTGACACTTAGCTTAATTAATTATTAGGTGAATTAATAAGAAATTATTTTTCGACAGTGATGTTAAGAATGAACCAACTGGATATTCTGATTTAATTTAATAAAGGACTGATCACCTGGTATTTAATTAGGTGGGGTGTGACACGAATGTACATGTTAGATTTTCGAGGTTAATTAGGTAACTACTCTGAGCAGAGCAGTAATATGACGAGAGTTATGTCATAACCAACTATAGATGTAAAAGTCTAACGTGAATAGTTAGGTATGATTGCAGATATCTACCACGAAGGGAATATATGATTTAAAATGGGGAAGTTGGCATATAAGGAAGAGGGGACCTTTCCTAGGTGTTGACGCCAAAAATTACCCATCTACGTGGACCACTAAGAAAGAGACACATGTCATCCTAAGTGACGATTAATCACTTCGTCATCTCCTAAGGAGAGTTAGTCGGCACCTGAGGACAATTATTCGGCGTACCACTTGACCAACATAAAGAAGACAAACCATCCAGAAGATCAAAAGCCACTGGTGTGGAGTAGCTAACAGTCATTGTACCAGAGAATACCAACAGTTATATTCATTGTATCTGAATATATAAAGGCATTATATCTCTTGGACTCCCATCACTATAAATACATGCCCTCCCTTAGCTAAAGGGAGACATCTCTTGACACATCTCTACACATCTATCCCTCTCAAGACAATAGAACAATTCAATCATTCTCATCACATTGTGTTGTGCCATTGTAAACCCCTGGGAATAAAATAACAGTGGACGTAGGCTTTCTTCAATAGTCGAACCAACTTAAAACCTTTGTCTCTTATATATTTGATGTGATTGTTTATCTCCACTTCATCTTCAATCTCATCTTCTTCATACCTTCACTTTATTTGTTATTGATGCCTATAAGATGACATAGGCCATTTCTAGTCATCAATAGATTGGCGCCGTTAGTGGGAAAAGACACAAAGATATTTTCATTCTTATTTGAAGAGACGAAGATCATCTACAAGAGATAAGTTTTTCTGTCTCTGCGTATAACGAATTATATGCTGTGTATACATCTTTTGATTCAATCATGGTTTTATGTTCATAAACTATTTGATCAATTTTTTTTTAGAATTTGCAAAACATTAGATTTCATAATCCATAAGTTATGTATGAATCCTTGAAAATAGGATAAAGTCGTGCACCTAATGGGTTAAATCTTGTGTTTTGATATTTTAGATTGTTAGGAAGGGATATAGATGATTTTCTCTCTCCAAAATGTTAACGATTTCATTCATTTTGACTAACTATCTTCAATAACTCCATGATATTGCATGATCATGTTTATATATAATACTTTTTATTTCTAAAACCGGTATAGGAAAACTACTTTTCATTTCTCATCAGAAGAAATCGCTTCAATTTGAAGCTCCGGCTACAAATTGGAGATGGACGTTTCTAAAAAATTCATCGTATTTTGACAACATCAGTTTTGACTAATATAAATAAGAAATTATTGTGTGATTATGAAGGGTTTGTAATCCAAAACCCAGAAATTCGATTGAAAACCAATCAGTTGTAATAAACAAAAGATTTGTGCCCCAGTTTCATTATTTTTGTACTCCGTTACCTGATTGCTTTGCTGAACATCAATGAAATAACAAAATCTCCAGTTTCTCTGGCTTGTTAACAGCTCCAACTCGACTACAAATATAGTCAGATTCTTTGTCGACCTATATGAATATTACGAACTTACAAAACATAACAACTGTGGTGGTCAGCGAAAACACTGTGAGACGATCATCAACAGGTCGATAAATTCACCGGCCTATCTTTTATTCGTCGGCACCATTTAATGTTGGTCGACAGAACCTCTTGCTGGTCGCAGATAGGTAGTACACGGATGGGCAACCATCCATGACCAAATATGATCTCATCGCCAGATTCATAACTTCTTCTGGTCGACACTAAGCGGTTGGCTCCTATCACAAGTCGGCAACGCTTCAACACTTGTCAACATCATCTAATATTAGTCGACACCACTTACTCATTGTTGATCGGCAGTAGATATAGCGCCATAACGAAGGCTTCCCAACCATCCAACATTAACCTATTGCTAGTCGAAAACATTTATCACATGTAGACGATGACAAATGTGGTGTGGAGGATTATGACCTGAATGTAGAATTGGCATTCCTTGCTCAGATGTAGAATATTATTTTTCACTTTATCACTAAAAGACAAGACTACCCCTTATCATTTCCTAATTCACAAACAATCAACTTCTAGTTGAATATTTGCGTGAAGACAAATTAAATACCTGGCCTTTATTAAATCACATATTCTTTATGCTAAAATAATTTTTAAAAACCAACTTATATCTTAATTTTACTAGAGCTAAAACAATTTTACAAAAACTCTAGATTACATAATTATGGTATATATTTGATAAAAATTTACTTACTGTATTTGGCATGACACGCCATAAAATTTATTATCTGTTAATATGACAAATATTCTGCATAAAATGTATTTCATAATTTTTTATTGCCTGATGTTCGAGCAGATATATATTATATATTGTTTGGCTGAATAAATTATTCTCATAATGTCTATTTGATTTAGCCTCTACAGATGTTCGGGCAACTTATTAAATTCTACAAGTACAAGATTCAATCCCGACGAATGCTCGGCCATAATCTTAAACTTCTGGAATATATTATTAATGCTCGGCACTATACAGTTTTGCCTCGACATATTAGCCAGGCACTATTTATCTTCTTAATGCTCCGACATATATACTCGAGCACGAATCATTCTCTCAGATGGTTATGCATATTCTATATTCATCTTGACAAAAGCTCGACAAAATATTTATTGTCATGTATTCAGTCCCGAAGAGATCTGGCACATTTATTATATTTTACCCCCAACGGACAATTGGTCGGAATAATTCTTATTTATATCCAGTCTCGGCAAAGGGTCGACATATTCGATCAATCATCGATATTACATTTATTATTCATACGAATGGTATGGAAATCTATTTTTCTCTAACAATACATGATCATTCAGTCTCATTATGCATTTTTTAAAGGCCTAAACATATCCTTGGTTGGCACTTTCATTATTTATCTGGATTTCTCACTAGCATGGATATTCAATGCCAATTATATAGCCTCGACATATTATTGGGCATTATCAACCGCTTGTTCATCCAACATTATATTTACAATTCATTCTAGAAGCTCGAGCATGCTTATTATTTGAGCTTATCACACGATCAATATAACGAATATTATACTACAATAAAGTCTTAATTCGGGCATTATTATCAGATATTCTTATCACTGTTCAGTTTTCTCTTAAAAAGATGGGGGTTCTGGATATTTCCTTAGATACCAATTTATATATGAAGACTAGCAGCAGAGCAGAGTTCTCTGGAAGAGAGCTCACATTTATAAATAGCCAAAAGGATGAAATCATCCTTAGTGTTTATTCTGCAAAACAATCAAACCCAAGTCAAAGCAAAATTCAATATCCCCAATACTTCTTAGCCCAACAACCAAGCAAAGCCGAGACACTACTTTGGTCCAGAAGGATTCCTAAATAGGAAGAAATGGTCCAGAAAGATTCCTAAATAGGAATAAATCAGGGATAAAAATTTTGTATAAAAATCAACAAGTTTTTATCCGAACTGAGACAAATAGAGGAAGAACATTGTGAAGATTCGTAAATAGAAATGTAGATACATATTCCACATATGCTTGGTCACCACGGGTAACTAATTCTAAACTTAAAAATTTAGGTGCATTAGTAGAACCTATGGTAATACCACTAGTAACTAGTACTAAACCTAAAAATTTAGGTGCACTAGTAGAACCTATGGCCACATCATTGGTAACTGGTACTAAATTTAGGCAAATGCCTCTAAGTGTATTAATAGAACTAATGACGCAACAAGCTCATTCAGATATTCAGAAATTAACAAGGTCAGGCAATTACAAGAATGCTAGTGAAATATCCTACAAAGTCCAACAGGTCGGCTACTAACCACCAGCATACTTAAAGGCCGAGGAAGTATTCAGAGCTTATATTCTGTCCTTTCAACAAATCTTCAAACATTGGGGGCTTTTATTACATAATTAATTATTCATTCAGTGGAACAGTATGGAAAGTAGAATTGATAACATCACGCGGTACCAGTCGAGCATCGAATTCAGTTCCAAATCACAATAGAATAAGAAAGATCACTGGCCAATCATCATTTAAGAATTACTTTTGCTATCGAAGGTTAAAATTCACATTCAGGAGTTATTTATGTTATCAAAGATCAGAGTCACATTCAACATATACATCACTTTGATCTCCATTACAATTATTCCGATCAACACTGAGTAAGAAGCTGTACTTATATCTAGATCCGCTACTAGCTCGACATTAATCAGATTGAAGAATGGGGTTCAAAAGCTAGCATCTTACACCAGCAAAGCATTCATAGGATCAAAAATAAAAAAATTAAACGTGTACAGTCAACACTCAGTTGGTCAGCTTAGAAGACAGTTGGTCGACTAACCAGCCGACCACCCCACCTAAAGATTATGATATCATGAGCCACAAGCTATAAACTGTGATAGATCTTATTGCTGCATTCAGATACCCAGGGGTGATCCATAACACAAGTTTTCTTGTCGAGCAGAGTTCCTCAAAAGAAAGATTAGCTCCAACACAACCATCGATCAACCTGAATCATCTATTGTCCAGGAGATAGCCCACTCATATATTGAACAAATCAAGAAAGAAAATCAATGTTTTCATTATGTACAAGCGTCGAGCAACTTTTTAGAAAAAATACCCCATCCTCTCAGTAAATCATCAATCATGGAGAATTGGGGGCTTCGGTTGACGCAAAAAATTACCCATCTACGTGGACCACTAAGAAAGAGACACGTGTCATCCTAAGTGGCGATTAATCACTTGGTTCATCTCCCGAGGAGAGTTAGTCGGCACCCGAGGATAGTTATTTGGCGTACCGCCCGACCAATATAAAGAAGATGAACCATCCAGAAGATCAAAAGTCATCGGCGTGGAGTAGCCAACAGTCATTGTACCCAAGAAGACCAACAGTTATGTTCATTGTATACAGATATAAATGTCTGAATATATAAAGAGATTCTATCTCTTAGAGTCCCATCACTATAAATACATGCCCTCCCTTAGCTAAAGGGAGACATCTCTTAACACATCTCTACATCTTAAGACAAGAGAACAATTCAATCATTCTCATCACACTGTGTTGTGCTATTGTAAACCACTGGAAGTAAAATAACAGTGGACATAGGATTTCTTCAACAGTCGAACTACTTTAAAAACCTTTGTCTCTTATATATTTGATGTGATTGTTTATCTCCACTTCATCTTTAATCTTATCTTCTTCATACCATCACTTTATCTGAGGCATCAACACCGTGATAGTGAATTGTATAGCCATTAGAATATCGTCCCAAATCGTGTTGTAATATTCTAAGGAGAAGGGCAACCGGTTTAGCAGGAACCAAGGTACAACGGCAAAGAAATAAGGAAATACTTCGGAGTAAGTGATCAGGACGGATTGATCACAAATGGTAGAGTATAAATAGTCGGACTGAGGAGTACCAGTAGTGAAGGGGTACAGGGAACAACATAATGTTCCAAAATTTAGAAGGACGTGGATACTATACGAGAAAGTATCTGAGACTGTTAGTAATGAACTTATCCTAATTTTGACGACGAGATTCCTTTGTAAGGGGGAAGTATGTACCCCCCCCCCCCCCCCCCGGGTAAATTTTAATGATTTTTATATAGGGATTAATTAAATCAAAAGGTTTAAAATAAATATTAATTAGCGTGATAAGGATTGATATTTATTTGTATGAATTATATTGAATATTACCTAGTGAATAAATAATAAATTTGTGACACCCCGACTAATTAAATACCGGGTAGCTACTCCTTTATTCAAATTAATACAAAATGTCAAGTTGGTTCAGTTCATAGCATCACTATCGAAATATATTTTTATAATTACTAGCCACCTAATATTTAAAAAGTGAGTTGTCAATTTTAATTAAATTCGATTAACATGCAATAAGTATTCAAGTATGAAATAATGATATCACAACCACATTACAGTCACATTACAATGATAAAGGAAATAAATGAATCTTGAGGAACACTCCTCGAAAATAATCCAAAATACTGAATAGAACTGTATAAAGTCTGAATCATAAATTAATTACATCCAAAACTGAATTTAAAACTGAATAAATAAATTATTTCTAAGGAAAAGGGGCGGCATGCCCTACAGATGATAGAGTCTGGAATGGAATCAATAATGAATAGTGGAGGCGTCTACTGTCGAGGTCCTGTAACTTCCACAGCAGCTACAGCACGTCACCGGAATGGAACTCCTACGCTTGGTGTCCTTGTAGCTGGGCACCTAAAAGGTTTTTACAAAAAAAATAGATTTGAAAACAAACGGGTCAGAGCCCGATTGTGAAAACAGTTTAATATACAGCAAGTGTTTTAATATTATTAAACAGTGATTATAAAATACATGATAGTGTGTGTACTCATATGAGATCCTCACCTCTCAACTAATTGTGCACACCTACCGTACCCGTACCCATTCTAGTTATTCCCATATCTAACTAATCCAATCCACAATCTAACATTACTATACGATTTCCGATTCAATTCCTGATATCTTAATTTAAACAGAGAGTTTTACTTTTCCTCTTACTTCTCAAAATTAGTAATACTAATCAGTTAGGGATTTTCCACTTTTAACTCTACAAAATGCTGTTATTATTCACACTTACATTTATACATGAAAGTTCATTTCAATTAATAGTATATTTTTCTCATCATAAATATACAATACTGGCACCCCGAGACTAAGTTGCGGTGCACACATACTCTACTATCGAATCCCGGTACATCACGTACATAAGGACCACGTATTCTGAATCTCTCAGAAATCGTTTCGACAAGTAACAAACACACATAATGGAGGCGAACATAGTTCACATCACATGGGTCACGCACATACCTACTCTCCCATGATCAACAGACTTATTAACTTCTCAATGAGTCCTTCTCTGATCTATGTCCTCGAGGTACCAATCTAAATCCCCCCGTAGGCACACAAAGATTAGATGGCCCTGATCGAACACCGACCTCCCGTGATAGCAAGTATGGTAGGTACGTTATACACAAATATACCAAGCATTCACACATCTTAGATATTCCATAATATTAATGGAGGTATGTTTTACATTCCTATACCGTCATTAAATGTTGTACGTTACAAATCCCCGAATCATATACATTAAAAGTTGTCAACTCTTCTCACGTCGTAATTTTAGGTACTCGTTTCCTAAGCCATAAATGTCATCCGATTTACTCCAAAATTCTAAGTTTTACTCCTCAACTTACTCTAATCTCACAACTATACCCACTAGTCAATAAAGGAAGGTTAGTACTCAATTAATTAAGTCTACGGGAAGTTTAAAATAAAGTCAGACCTAAAAAGGTCATTATGTCAACTCGTTAGAAATCTAGTTCGAACGAATGGCTTCGAACGAACTACCAACTCGTTATAAGGGATATTGTTATCTCGTTAGAATCTCGTTCGAACGACCTGGGCAGGTCTTCTAACGAGATGGCAGACTACGCCCAGAAATCTCCCAATTCGTTTTTCTTCAATTCATCTTTTCAAAAATTCATTCTAAGATCATCCCAATTAAGTTTTATTGTTAGTAAACTAATCTAAGTCCTCCTAGGTCACTTCTTAACATATTATTGGGGTCAAATCCTCCTAATCAACATGAAATTAACATAAATCCCTAAATTTGACCCCAAACCCTATGAACATGAACCCAGAATTTTATTATGCCTAAATACTCATCATAAATCCGTTTTTAAATCATCAAAGTTAAGTTTTGAATACCAAATTTCGTCCATAATCATTCTACATGCAATTCCTAACCAAGATTAAGGGTTTCTACAACAATCCCATTGGGTTTTCGCCAAAATATTCACAGCATAAGGTTTCTACACTAAACATGGAGGAAATATTCATTGCAATTAAAAATATCAAATCACTTGCCTTAAATTCGATGTTCTGGTTCGTTGTTGATGATTAAGGTTGACTTTCTCTCTTCTTTCCGATCACAAATCCTTTCCAATTGTGATGATGGGGAGATGGTTTGGTATAGGTCCTCTAGCCTCTCTTCTAACTTCTCTCAAAACTTCCGTAGCCCACTCTCTCACTTTTGGCTGATAATGGCCTTAGTGGCTTTCCAAATAATATATAATTAACTTCTAAAATTCTTGGGTTTTAATCCCTTAATTTTTAAAATTACCAAAATACCCTTCTAAGTTGTAGGTTTGGCCTAAAAATGCCCCGGGACCAAACTAAACTCTCGGCTAGTGTTTTCTGACTATTTCGACCCTTCCGGACACGTTTGCGCACTCAAAATGACCATTCGGTTGATAAAAATATAATTCACTTTTTAATTTAAATAATTTCATTTCTGACGCGACTGACACGCACGTCCTAACTAAATTTTCAAATTGTCGTATTTCTCCCTCGCGACAATTTTAATATTTTCAATACTCATATATTACCATATATACTCAGAAATATTCAATTTTAACATCGTAATCAAATACCAACTCACATCTCGCTAGTATTTATATCCGAATTAATTCCAATTAATTCTCATTTAATTCAATTAATCCCTTAAATAAAAATCAATAAAATTATGGGGTATTACATACTTCCCTCCTAATAACAGAATTTCGTCTCGAAATTCGGAACTCAAGAGTACCTGGTAAAAATAACTCTGGATAATGTTCGCGCATCTTATCCTCGCGCTCCCATGTGGACTCCTCGGTATTATGATGCCGCCAATGCACGCATACTAATGGTACTATCTTCGACCTCAGTGTTCTCTCGCTGTGGTCCAGAATAGCAATCGATCCCTCCTCGTAGGAACTATCGGGATGAAGATCGATGACCTCTAAAGCAATGTGAGTATGGGCCAAATCGTCTCTAAGATATTTCCTTAGCGAGGAAATATGGAAACATCATGAATCCTATGCAAGTGCTCCGATAACCCCAGTCTATACGCAATTGGCCCAATCCTCTCGATGATAGGAAATGGCCCCACGTATCTTGGTGCCAGTTTCCCCTTATTCCCAAAATGCATAATCCCCTTCTTAGGAGATACTCTGAGTAACACCTGGTCTCCCACCTTGAATTCTCTGAAGAACCTCTTGGCATCAGCATAGCTCTTCTGCCAGTCCCGAGCTACCCGAATATGGCTATGTATAATCTCTATCCTTGCTGAAGTGTCCTGAATCACTTCCGGCCCAAGGATTTTGTTATCCCCCACCTCTAACCAACATGTTGGGGAACGACAAGGTCTACCATACAACGCCTCGAATGGAGCCATGCCAATGGTGAACTGGTACGAGTTATTATAAGCAAACTCCACCAGTGGAAGGTACTGCTTCCAACCACCTCTAAAGTCTAGGATGCACATACGCAACATGTCCTCTAACATCTGATTTGTCCGCTCTGTTTGCCCATAAGTCTGTGGGTGATATGCCATACTCAGCCGCAACTCCGTACCCATGGCCTCCTAGGAACTCTCCCAAAATCGTGAAACAAATATCTTGCCTCGGTCAGACACGATATTTAGAGGCACCCCGTGAAGTCTCACTATCTCCACAATGAAAATCTGGGCATACTGCCCCGTATTGTAGTCTACCCTCACGGGCAAAAAATGAGAAACTTTGGTCAACCTATCCATAATTACCCATATGGAGTCGTGACCCCTCTGTGACGTAGGTAACCCCGTGATAAAGTCCATGGATATGTTATCCCATATCCACATCGAAACCTCTAACGGCTGTAGAAGTCTTACCGGTTTCAGATGGTCCAACTTTACTAGCTGACAAGTGGTGCATTTAGAAATGAACACGGCGATATCTCTCTTTATCCCGCTCCACCAGTATTGTCATCTCATGTCTTGGTATATCTTATCCCCACCAGGGTGTACCGCGAACCGTGATCCATGCGACTCTGTCATTACCTTGTGTCGTAAGTCTTCCCCTTCCGGAACGACCAGTCTCCCATTGAAGCATAGTCCCCCGTTTGAGCTAACGGTATAGGACTCGGCTCCCTCTGCTAGAATGAGTCATTTGCCTAGGCCTTTACCACTCTCGTAACAATCTGAGGTGTAATAGTCATCACAGACATGAACGATCGGGCCACTGCATCCTGGTGTCCCAACTCCTTCCATTTAGCTTTCCACACCTCGGCCACCTCATCTAATGGCCTACGGCTCAATGCGTCTGCTACCACATTAGCCTTCCCTGGGTGATATTGGATATCAAACTGATAATCCTTCACAAACTCAAGCCACCAACATTGATGCATATTCAGTTCCTTCTGCGTGAAAAGGTATTGTAGAGACTTGTGGTCTGTGAACAACCGAAATTTCTCCCCCAGGAGATAGTGTCTCCAAATCTGAAGAGCGAATACGACTGCCGCTAACTCCAAGTCGTGGGTGGGGTAATTCTTCTCGTGAGGCTTAAGCTTACGGGAAGCATAAGTTATGGCTTGACTCTCCTGTTGCAGTACACCTCCAAGTCCTTGTAAGGACGCATCGGTGTAGACTAGATACTCAACTCCCGGTCTGGGCAATGCTAACACAGGCGTCGAGGTCAACTTGTCCTAAAACTCATCGAATGCAAACTGACAAACATCGCTCCAGATGAATGGCACACCTTTGCGAGTCAGATGCATCAAAGGACCCGCTATCTTTGAGAAACCCGAAATAAAGCTTATGTAGTATCCTGCTAGGCCCAAGAAACTACGAATCTCAGTCGGTGTCGTGGGCTGTCCCCACTCCCTCACTGCGGATACCTTCCTCGGATCAACAGATATCCCCCGGTCTGAAATGATATGCCCCAAAAACTGAACCTCCTTCCGCCAAAACCCACATTTTTCGTACTTTGCATAAAGCTCGTTCTGACACAGCGTGTGCAAAACCTGCCTCAAATGTTCAGCGTGCTCCTCTTCTATCTGGGAGTAAACCATAATGTCATCAATAAAGACGATGACGAACTGGTTTAGGAACTCTCTGAATACCCTATTCATCAAGTCCATAAACACGGCTGGAGCGTTGGTCAAGCCAAAAGGCATAACCCGAAACTCGTAGTAACCATATCTCGTCAAGAAAGAAGTCTTCGAGACGTCCTGTTCCCTGATATGCAATTGATGGTATTCCGATCGCAAGTCAGTCTTTGAGAAGAAGGAAGCTCCTCTCAGTTGGTCGAATAAGTCATCGATTCGGGGCAACAGATACCTATTCCGTATCGTGACTTTATTCAACTCCCGATAATCTACACACAATCTCAACGATCCAACCCTCTTCTTTACGAACAACACAGGGGAACCCCACGGCGAAGTACTCCTTCGGATAAACCCCTGACCCAACAACTGCTCTATCTGATCCCTTAGCTCTCTCATCTCCGTTGGATCCATACGGTAAGGTGCGCGGGCAATTGGCCGAGTACCCGGCGTCAAATCGATAACAAAATCTATCTCTCGACTAGGCAATAATCCAGGTATATCCTGAAATACATCAGCAAACTCCCTAACAACTGGAATCGAATCGAGTGGTATCACCACTTCCTTAGAGGTCTCCTCCTCTACATAGTACAAATGAGTGGACGATCCTCCCTCAGGGCGAGGCATCGCCACTAAAAACATCTCCTGCTCGGGAATGGAAAAAATGATACTCCTACTGAAACAATCAATCATGGATCGGTACTCAACTAGCCAATCCATACCAGCAATCGCATCGTACTCAGTCATCTCTAATAACATATCAGCAGGTAAAGTAAATCTCCCGATCACTATACCCACACCTCTACAAATAAGAGAAATCACGGAACCCCTACTCAACGGTGAATCTATGCAAGTAATCGTGCTCTCTGCAGTGTCTAATAACCCCAAAGTGCATGCAAATCTCGTGGCAATGAAACAGTGTGTGGCCCCAGTATCAAATAAAATACGCCCATAGTCCCCTGAATAGAGAACATACCCTCAATATCAGGTGGTTCCTATGGGACAGCGGCATGTTGGATTTGATAAACTCTTCCGTACTGAAGCTGTCCCTGCTGGACTGGGACTGCTGGGATGGGTGGAAAAGCTGGCATCTGTGGTGCTGCTGGGAGGGCGACGGGAAACATAGGTCTCTGAGTCTCATGCCGAGCACCCTGCTGCTGCTGCTGTGGGGCCCTGCCCCTATCAGGACACTCCTGGCGCTTGAGTCCAATCTTGCCACAAATGAAACATTTTCTCGGAAAGTTCCCCCCTCTCTGACCCTGCTGCCCACGACCCTGGTGGTCGTTGCCATTCCTCCCCTGGCTGTGTTGGCTCTGATTGAAATTGTTGCTGTTGGCCGTGTTGTCCGTGTTGTCCCTGATGGACGTGCTAACCCTGCTGGCCCTGACGAAAACTTCCCTGGCCATTTCTAAAACCCCCGGATCTGAACCTCTTAAAATTCCCCTGTTGGGAACCCTGATCTCCCTGCCTATGCTGATCCTGAGCAGATTGTGCCCCGCTGGAACCATTTCCCCTGTCCTGCCCTGCTGGCTGGACTCTCCTGATATCTTACTCTCTGACATGTGGAAGCGGTGGTCCTGGTAGTGAAGCAGTGCTACGTTAACCACATCAGAATAAGTGGCCAACGAGAGATTACCCAACAAGTGCTGACGGATCCTCCAAGTCAACCCATCCATGAACTTCTATATCTTCTTCTCCTCGGTCGAAATTTCATCGGGAACGATGTTCAAGAGATTAGTGAATTTGGCCTCATACTCGGCCACGGTCTTCCCCTCCTGCTTAAGGTTCATTAACTTCCTCCTCATTTTAGTATGAATAGCTGATGGAAAATACTTGCGGTCGAATCGCACCCAGAACTCCTGAATAGAAAGAACATCTCTCTCCTCTGTGGTGGTAATGGACTCCCACCACTGCAACGCTGATCCTCCTAGCTTAAAAGTAGCCAGTATCTTCTTTTGAACATCCGTGCACTCGTACATTCTCAAGTGCCTTTGAATGTCCTTCTTCCACTGACTGGACCACAACTACATCGGAGCTACGTGCAATCTCCGGAGGGTGTGCTTTCTAAAAAGCATCACGAACACGTTCCCAAGCAGACGGGAATGCATGAGCCTGTACTGGCTCTACTACCGGTGCCTGAGGTGGTCCGCTTGGGCTACAATAGCGGCAACCTCTGCCGCATTCAAGGAGCCCTGAACTGGTGCAGGCTGTGGCTCGTGCTGAGCATCCCTGGGAACTCGCTGTGCACGTCGTGGAGGCATCTGAAATGAGAGTAAAGTCTTATAAGTTCGCAGTTATTATCTCAAAATAGCTTAAGAGCGAAACATACACAAAAGAGTACAACAATCCTAAAATATAGGGCTCTACATCAAAGAAAGCTCAGCGAAAACATAACAAGTCGTACAGATCCTAAGGACACTAGAACCTGATGCTCTGATACCACCTGTAACACCCCGACTAATTAAATACCGGGTAGCTACTCCTTTATTCAAATTAATACAAAATGTCAAGTTGGTTCAGTTCATAGCATCACTGTCGAAATACATTTTTATAATTACTAGCCACCTAATATTTAAAAAGTGAGTTGTCAATTTTAATTAAATTCGATTAACATGCAATAAGTATTCAAGTATGAAATAAAGATATCATAACCACATTGCAGTCACATTACAATGATAAAGGAAATAAATGAATCTGGAGGAACACTCCTTGGAAATAATCCAAAATACTGAATAGAACTGTATAAAGTCTGAATCATAAATTAATTACATCCAAAACTGAATTTAAAACTGAATAAATAAACTATTTCTAAGGAAAAGGGGCGACATTCCCTACAGACGATAGAGTCTGGAATGGAATCAATAATGAATAGTGGAGGCGTCTACTGTCGAGGTCCTATAACTTCCACAGCACCTACAGCACGTCACCAGAATGGAACTCCTACGCTTGGTGTCCTTGTGACTGGGCACCTAAAAGGTTTTTACAAAAAAAAATATATTTGAAAGCAAACGGGTCAGAGCCCGATTGTGAAAATAGTTTAAAATACAGCAAGTGTTTAATATTATTAAACAGTGAATATAAAATACATGATAGTGTGTGCACTCACATGAGATCCTCACCTCTCAACTAATTGTGCACACCTACCATACCCGTACCTGTTCTAGTTATTCACATATCTAACTAATCCAATCCACAATCTAACATTACTATACGATTTCAGATTCAATTCCCGATATCTTAATTTAAACAGAGAGTTTTACTTTTCCTCTTACTTCTCAAAATTAGTAATACTAATCACTTAGGGATTTTCCACTTTTAACTCTACAAAATGTTGTTATTATTCACACTTACACTTATACATGACAGTTAATTTCAATTAATAGTATATTTTTCTCATCATAAATATACAATACTGGCACCCCGAGACTAAGCTGTGGTGCACACATACTCTACTATCGAATCCCGGTACATCCCGTACATAAGGACTACGTATTCCGAATCTCTCAGGAATCGTTTCGACAAGTAACAAATACACATAATGGAGGCGAACATAGTTCACATCACATGGGTCACGCACATACCTACGCTCCCATGATCAGCAGACTTATTAACTTCTCAATGAGTCCTTCTCTGATCTATGTCCTTGAGGTACCAATCTAAATCCCCCCGTATGCACACAAAGATTAGATGGCCCTGATCGAACGCCGGCCTCCCGTGATAGCAAGTATGGTAGGTATGTTATACACAAATGTACCAAGCATTCACACATCTTAGATATTCCATAATATTAATGGAGGTATATTTTACATTCCTATACCGTCATTAAATGTTGTACGTTACAAATCCCCGAATCATATACATTAAAAGTTGTCAACTCTTCTCACGTCGTAATTTTAGGTACTCGTTTCCTAAGCCATACATGTCGTCCGGTTTACTCCAAAATTCTAAGTTTTACTCCTCAACTTACTCTAATATCACAACTATACCCACTAGTCAATAAAGGAAGGTTAGTACTCAATTAATTAAGTCTACATGAAGTTTAAAATAAAGTCAGGCCTAAAAAGGCCATTCTATCAACTCGTTAGAAATCTCGTTCGAACGAGGTCGTTCGAACGAGTGTCGTTCGAACGAGTGTCGTTCGAACGAATGGCTTCGAATGAAATACCAACTCATTAGAAGGGATACTGTCATCTTGTTAGAAGATCATTCGAACGAGGTCGTTCGAACGACCTGGGCAGGTCTTCTAACGAGATGGCAGACTACGCCCAGAAATCTCCCAATTCGTTTTTCTTCAATTCCTCTTTTCAAAAATTCATTCTAAGATCATCCCAATTAAGTTTTATTGTTAGTAAACTAATCTAAGTCCTCCTAGGTCACTTCTTAACATATTATTGGGGTCAAATCCTCCTAATCAACATGAAATTAACATAAATCCCTAAATTTTACCCCAAACCCTATGAACATGAACCCAGAATTTTATTATGCCTAAATACTCATCATAAATCCGTTTTTAAATCATCAAAGTTAAGTTTTGAATACCAAATTTCGTCCATAATCATTCTACATGCAATTCCTAACCAAGATTAAGGGTTTCTACAACAATCCCATTGGGTTTTCGCCAAAATATTCACAACATAAGGTTTCTACACTAAACGTGGAGGAAATATTCATTGCAATTAAAAATATCAAATCACTTGCCTTAAATTCGATGTTCTGGTTTATTGTTGATGATTAAGGTTGGATTTCTCTCTTCTTTCCGATCACAAATCCTTTCCAATTGTGATGATGGGGAGATGGTTTGGTATTGGTCCTCTAGCCTCTCTTCTAACTTCTCTCAAAACTTTCGTAGCCCACTCTCTCACTTTTGGATGATAATAGCCTTAGTGGCTTTCCAAATAATATATAATTAACCTCTAAAATTCGTGGGTTTTAATCCCTTAATTTTTAAAATTACCAAAATACCCTTATAGGTTGCCGGTTTGGTCTAAAAATGCCCCGGGACCCAAACTAAACTCCCGGCTAGTGTTTTCTGACTATTTCGACCCTTCTGGAAACGTTGACGTACTCAAAATGACCATTTGGTTGATAAAAATATAATTCACTTTTTAATTTGAATAATTTCATTCATGACGCGACTTACACGCTCGTCCCAACTAAATTTCCAAATTGTTGTATTTCTGCCTCGCGAAAATTTTTAATATTTTCAATACTCATATATTACCATATATACTCAGAAATATTCAATTTTAACATTGTAATCAAATACCAACTCACATATCGCTAGTATTTATATTCGGATTAATTCCAATTAATTCTCATTTAATTCAATTAATCCCTTAAATAAAAATCAATAAAATTACGGGGTATTACAAAATTGATGAGAAAGTATTATGATCGCTGTTAGTGAGAAATACGACAGTTACGGTAAATTTATCAGGATGCGCGTGCGAGTCGTGTTGGGATTTAAAAGTATGAAATAAAATGTGAATTATTTATAGGTCATCCAAATAGTCATTTCGAGTGCGCCAGTGTGCCTGTAAGGGTCAAAATAGTCAGAAAAGTGTACTCGAGGGTTTCGATTGGGTCCCGGGACATTTTTAGGGTAAAGAGACCAATAAAATTTGAAGTGATATATCAGCAATACATCTGGGGTAACTTAGGGTTAGGAGTTACAAAATGCAGAGAAACCATTAAAAAAGAAGGAGAAGTCATTTTTTTGAAGCTTTGGGGAGAATTCTTAAAGGATCCAAGCTTGTTCTTACACCCATCATCATTGGATAGTGGATTGGAATGGAAGACAAACCAGCTCATCAGCAATTCACAAATTCAGATCATCAATCATAAAGAGGCAAGTGTTTATTTGCAATTTCTTTTGAAGTTATAATACCCATGTGGTAGGATTTCAAAAATATATTGATTAAATTGATGTTCTTGGAATTTAAATGATTAGAACATGTGATTTCGGGTGGATTTGCATGTAGAATAAATCCTGTCATGTAAACAATTTGAAATCAGTATATATATGAAGAATAATAAGAAATAATTCTGGGTATTTTGATAAGAATACATGAAGAAAATAAAATCTAAGGTTTTGAGAGATTAATGGTTTGATATGTTCCTGGATGGGTTTCATATAGGTTTGACGTGTTATTAACATAAGAAATCATCCCTAGACATATATTAGATGTTTGGTCATGTTGGGTAAGAATTCCAGAAGGTTTCATGAAGGTTTGAGGTGTTAGCAATGGAGAAAAATGAGTTTACGATCAGAAATCATTTAGATCATTCAAACGAGATCTGATGTCGTTCGAACGAGATTAGTATGTCGTTATAACAACCTTGGGTTTTGGTAATGGATATAAATCTTTTCGTTACGAACGTGTGGCCACCAGTTTTGTATTTTTTCTGATTTTTTTTTAATTAGTTATGAATTTTCTATGAAAGGGTGTCCGAGATCAAAATTTTTAGTCAGAAATTAAATTAGGGTATAGAATGGTTTATGAACAATATGGGAAAACTTTGGTGATGCGATTAAAACTCTATAAGGACTTAGAGAAGATCATGGGTCTTATAATTAAAGCCCGAGTGAATCTCAATTAGGGTAAAATGGTGTATAAGACCTTAGGTAGTTAACCAACTGTGTTGTGTATCGGGAATATATGATTTGAGCTTACGGGGAGAATAAACGATAACCTATGATCAATAGCAGTATATTAATGATAGTAACTACTGAAATAACTTAAGTGACAGTTGTGAACCTTCAAGTAGTGAGTGAGACTCGAGAACGTAAGATAAGAAGGGATATTTGTGAATCAATATTACGTCAAGTATTTGAGAGCTTTATACTACGTACGGATTATACTTATGAGTTGTGTGTACAACTATATAATTTATCATTATAGGTTGTGTGTATACTTATACGGATTATATTTATAGGTTGAGTGTATACCTATATGCGACATATGGATAGGTTTTATGTATGCCTATTATGTGCTTTCTTATGTGTGAACATACCTACGCTACCTGCTATCACGGAGGTTTCCGTGCAGAGGACAATCTTATCCTGATGAGCCCATTGGGGGGGACTTTATACTTTTATCTCAGAGCATTTAACTTAGGGATTGAGCACTACTCATGTGTATGATAGTGTGACTGGTCATTTGGGTGCGTTAGGTATGTGCGTAGCCCAAAGGCTTAAAATTATGTTCGCCTCCATTGTA
Organism: Sambucus nigra; assembly: GCA_949130495.1. NCBI lineage: Eukaryota > Viridiplantae > Streptophyta > Magnoliopsida > Dipsacales > Adoxaceae > Sambucus > Sambucus nigra. The sequence continues at coordinate 56,694,016 of OX422212.1, read as the reverse complement.
TGTTATTTGATTTATGGTTCGAGGAGACATTCTGAACCAGTAGTCCTTGATTTAGTACGAGAGGTACATAGACTTGATAGCAGAGTATGCAAATGTGCATTGCGGTGGCCAGTACAGGAGATGCTGTATATATATATATATGTACTTAGGTGATTTATCCTACTTGTGTATAATGTAGGAAGGAAAGATGATGTATATCTACAATTGATTCAATTATGAGAAAATCTACTTAGTGCGTGAAAGTAATGAAGTTGGATAATGTATATTTAAAGAAGATTTAAGTAGAGTAATTTAATGAAATGATATCAGGATAACATACGTGAAATGTTAACTATGGTTTAATAATAACATGCAGGTAATTGTAATTACTAGTATGATGGTAGCGTACTACATGAGCGGTACATGAAAGCTAGAGGGATATTTAACTAATGATAAAATGAGAAGAGATTGGAATACGGTAGCGTACTGCATGGGAAGTATGGGGGAACCAAAGCTATTAGTGGTTTGATAGTTAATAATGAGACTTATTGGGGTCGGGTAGCATATCTAGGTAAATGGCGTTAGGTGTGCACATTTGTTGAGAGGTTATTAACTCAAGGGAGTGCGTTGAACTCACATGTGTGATCAATAATTAATTTTAAACTATGATAAATACTTGCTAAATATTTTTAAATGTTTTGGGCTCTGACCCGTCTTAAAAAATATTTTCAAAACCTCTTAGGTGTCCAGCCACAGGGACACCAAGCTTGATATTCTATTTCAGGGATGCGTAGCTGCAACGCTTGTAGATGCTTACAGGATTTAGATTAGACGCTTCAGTCACTTCATTCCTAGAGTAGGATACAATTCAGTTATTCCATTTGGGCATGTCGACCATTCAGTTAGTTCATTTTATTCAGTTTATCATACTTTGTATTTATGGACTATGCTTATGTCATTAGATTTTTAGTTGGACTTTTGTATTGGGAGCCGATGGTTTATTTGACATTATTTTATTCAGTTATGTATCTTGTGATTGGTTTAGGTTTTTATTACTACGTAAATGGCTTGGTTATTATATTTGTTTCCACCTGTCGTTGTGTTTAGTAAAAAGATAAAATATGGCACCGACTTTTTGAATACTAGGTGGTTAGTAAACTTTTAAAATATTTTCGACAGTGATACTAAGAATGAACCAGATGAGATTCCTGAGTTATTTTTATAAAGGATTGATCAACCGGTATTTAAATAAACAAGGGGTCACATCTGCACGATAATTTTCTCTTTGTAAGTGAACTCTAGTATAAAGTCAACCACTGCTTGGCCTTTGATTGCCATTTTGGGTATGGCATACTCTCTTAGTTCTATGACCCATGCCATTAGTCTACCTAATTTCTTAGGTTTATGAATAGCTTGTTGTAAAGGAAGGTCTATATAGACGATAATTGTATGTGCTTTAAAATATGTCTTCATTCTGTGAGATGCTTCAATCAAAACTAACACCAATTTCTCCAGTCTAGGATATTGGATTTAAGGTCCACAATATGCCTTACTTGTATAGGATATAGGCTTCTTCACTCCACCTTCCTATCAAACTAGTGACGAACTGACAGCTGACGTGACTATAATACTGCTAAGTACAAATAAATCTTTTCATCTAAGATTGGTCTTGATAGTAAAGACGCAGATCCCAAGTGCTTCTTTAATTATAGAAAGGCTACTTCACACTCATCATTCCACTCAAAGGTCTTTCTGAGTACCTTAAATAACGGAAGACATCTATCAGTAGCTCTTAAAACGAAACGGTTAAGCATTGCTACTCGTCCCGACAACCATTGTATCTCTTTTTCTCTCTTAGGAGACTGCATATGAATTAAGGCCCGAATCTTATTTAAAATAGCTTCCATACCTCTCTGGTTGACTATAAAGCCCAAAAACTTCCCTTCATTGACTCAGAAAATACATTTCTCTAGGTATTTGATACTTTTTTAGTTGAAAAGTTCGCTCAAGGTCACTGATGTGATGATTGGCATCTCTCTTTCTCTTAGTCAGCATATCATCGACATAGACTTCCATAGGTTTACCGATTTGCCCTTAGTTTTGCCGATTATGAATTTCGAAAACTTTGTTCACTAGCCTCTGATAGGGATAGAAATTTTTGACATGATAACCCGTTTATGGTAATAACCCGAAGATGGCACGATTAACTTGTATATATTTAAAAGTGCACAAAACTTATGCTCAAATAAAAATCAACATAACCCGAAAATAACACGACTAACCTGAATTTCCACCCCTAGCCTCTGATACGTTCCTCCAGTATTTTTCCTAAAGATCATAACATTATAGCAGTAAGTATCTCGATTGATGATAAATGAGGTTTTCTCCCTATCTTCTGGCTTCATCCTTATATGGTTGTAACTTGAGTAGGCGTCTAGGAAACTGAGCAAGTCATGGACAACAGTTGCATCGACCAACTGATCAATCATAGGCAGAGGATAATATTCCTTAGGGAAAGCTCTGTTAAGATCTGTGAAGTTGACGCACATATGTAAGTTTCCATTCTTTTTCTTGGCCATAACCACATTTAAAAGCCACTCTGGATACTCGACGTCTTCAATGAAATATGCCTTTTATTATTTATCAATCTCATCCTGGATGGCTATATTATTCTCTTGGCTGGGAACTTTGTTCTTCTGTTTGACAGGCTTCACGTCCTTCACTATATTGAGCTTATGGTGAAGAGATTCTAGATCTATTCTAGGCATATCTTTATGGCTCTACACAAAAACGCTCTTATACTGCCTCAGAAAGTCAACCAGTTTTTTCCTAAAGGTAGGATCTAATGTTGAGCCAATCTAAGCTATCCTCTTAGGGTGCTCGTCATCCAGAATCACTTATTTAAAGTTCTCTATAAATTCACTTGTATCCAGTTTATCTTTACCTCGAGGGTCTAAAGTCTAGATCTGATAAGTAGTGGTCAGCTTCTTCTTCTCTTCCTACTCTTCAAAAGTATAATATCATTCTCACGCATCAATTTAGTCACCCTTGACCACACCAACTCCATAATTTGTATGGAATTTTATGCACTGATAAAAATTGGAAGCATAACTTCAAATTTCTTCAGACCGTCCCATAGGCCGAGTGTACATTCTCGTCCATAATGAAAAAGCGTATTGTCTTCATTCGATAGGTTGGACATGTGCTGACAACAATCTCAATATCAATTGTTCCTAGGGGGAATACTTTATCCCCAGAAAAAATAACAGGAGTCTGTAGAACAAAACAGCAGTCAAACTGCCATTATCGACCAGAATCCTCGCTAATCGACTTTCATGCACTAATATTGTGATTACCAAAGGGTCATCATGTGGATAAAGTATACCTGATAAGTCATATTTAGAATAGCCAATAATGAGACAATCTTTATTTACCTTCCTAGGACGAGTCTCCATAGCTTAGGCTAAATTGATTTGCCTAACATGAGCATAAGCTTTTACCTTGTAGAGTTAGGCTTTCTTCTCTGTTGGTTTATCTTTACCACCAACGTCACCTCCTGCTATAAACTAACACCCAAAAGAGAATATGATAACTTCGTGTACAGGCTCCTTGGGCAGATCTGGATCATCATCTCGACCCATTTTCTTCTCATCCGTCTTTTTTATAAGGGGACTTTAATCGTCGCCTAGGTTTCTACTCGTTCTGACCACATGATCGACCACCTTTATTGATATACATTGTCAACTTTCCTCGTTTGGTGAGATTTTTAATCTCGTTCTTCAAGTCTAGTCAACTGTTAGTGTTGTGGCCGTGATCCTTGTGGAATTCATAACATCCATCCGATTTGGTGGAGCTTTTAATTTACCAGACCATTTTAAGTCATTGCTTCCTCGAATCTCATCAAGGATGTGGTGAACACCAATAGTAACAGGACTATACTCATCATACTTATTCAACCTGTCAGCCTTCTTCTTTTCCTTAGATTCTTTCTTCTTCTCCAAGCTCTTTCCAGCGTCGACCTTAGCGTGACTCAACTTCTTTATTGCCATCGCCTCTTCAAAACTCATAACTTTTCCTGCCTCGGCTAAAAGCTCTGACATTGTGCTCGACGGTTCTTCATCCAATGCCCAATACAACTTCTCAAGCAATAGGTCGTTCATGATTGCAGTGATTACTATCTTCTCATCACAGTATATTACCTCAAGCTTTTTGGTATTAAAATATGTGATAAACTCCATAATTATTTCATTTTTTTTTACAGATGCTTAGCAAGTGAGCACCCCTCTTTCCCGGGTTTGTACCGAAGTAGAAATTACTGATGAAGAGATCGAACAGCTGCTAGAAGTTTGAGATCTTCCCTCTTGGTAAGCCACTGTACTAAAATTCATCCGATTCGATGATAGTATTAGAGAATGCTCTGCAGAGAATTTCATCGAGGATGGAATAAATATCGATAGTAACTTAGTGCTGATCCATATACGATGTAGGATCAGACTTGCTATTGTATTTGGGGGTGATGACAAGTGGTTTAAATTTTATGGGGGTTAGATAACCCACAATTGATGCTATAAATGATGATCCCTAAACAAACCCCCTCTGCAAAGGGTTGTTTCTCTTTATAATCTCGCCCAGAAGATCCTCTAGGCATTGAATAGACCCTTTAGAGGGCTATTCCTCTTTCTTGGCCTTAACTGACCCTGTCTTTCCTGCTCGACCTTGACTTTTAGCTGATCTCTCTTTGTGAGAATTTTGTTAAGACTTTCGACGACTCTCACACACTTGGTTTAGATATGGCTGATCACTTAAACATCCTCGTCTCAATTCTTCTTGATTCTTTTCTATACTCCCTAAGCTCCCTCAGATCTCTATCGTGGTGGGCCATCACAACTCTTGGGCCCAATCGATCAAAGGAAGGTCCTCTATTGAGACTCTCCAACATGCTTGGGCATTCTATGGGGTAATTTGATCTGATGGTGGATGTTGCCCCGGGCGATAGGATATGTCATCGTGCTCTGATCCATAATATTTAGACCTGCTACCTTCCCCATTGGAACCCAAATCCAAACGTTTATGATTTTCCATAGCTCTCTCACGGTGCATCTGCGTTCTATCCCAATATGGGGCTGAATGAGGCATCTCTTGCCTTCTATCAGAGATTTATCCCCTACTGAAGTAACTAGATTCCTTTTGGGCCTATTTTGTCTGACGCTTTCCTGTATAGCCGCTTGGCCCCTGGCCAAGCACTGCAATATTCCTTGCAAATCGCCCTTACCCACAAGTGTAGAAGTCATAATCCCCTCGGTGGCTTTACTACTTTCTGGGTTTTCGCCTATCTTCACAGAATTTCTAGAAAAATAGAATACCATAACACTGAAAACAAAGTACAATAGCTGTGATGATAAAAGTTAAATAAAAAGCATATTTTAAGTAGGAAAATCTAGATCCGATGGTAGATTAAAGGAATAAAAGATAATTGAAAGGAAATTATAAATTAGTGGACTCTAACACAATGAAACACAAATGAATCGGATTATGATTCCCTATTTTCTCATAACTGGGTATCCTCAAGTTTAGAAATCCATAATGGTGGAAAGCAACAAATGGCTTGCCATTTCCCACCGATGACGGTAATCGGTTAACGTCTAAAACTGGTATATAAATTTTGGTCTTAGCAGATATACACTAAAAATAATAACAAATAAAGAGATATAATCACATAAATATAAACCTAGAGTAAAGAGTATAGAGAAGAGAGAGAAAGATAACGGAACCAAATTTATAAGGTTAGGCTAAAAGAGGTGTCTACGTTCATAAGAGCTAGTGTTAATTGCATAGATTTAGTGGGCAAAAGTCAAGTTCACTCTAGATTTTGATAGCATAAAGGTATGGAAAAATATCTCTATCCTTAACCCTAAGGGCGTAGTGGGATATTTATAGGTTGTTAAAAGACAAAGAATAGAGAGGTACATGTGTCATGCCTTTATAGTTTAGGCAGGTACATCGTTACATATAAGTGGACGAAAAATCATAAAGTTAGTTGTAAAGCACATGGGGGAATATTTGTATATCTCCCCCACGTGGTGTGTGCTGCTGACGTCATTCAATCACATAATACATGCTTACTTTGGCGGTGATACATAATGATATTAATTATTATGAGCTTACTGGGCTAACATCATTATCTGTTGAGAAAACATGATGGGGTTTTTAATGAATTTATTCGTATATTAGGCTACGCACACACAAATTCAAATAATATCCAAATTTGATCTTAATTAGAAATTAGGTGTGCATGCAATAAAGTTCAAATTAATTATGCCAAACTACGCAAATAATCAAATCAAATAAGCACAAAATAAGTAAGGAAAAATTCCTTTAAGGCAAAACCTAGCATTCAACACTGTAAAGATTTTGATACACACAATAAACTTATAGACTACTTAGCATCACTAAGTATAATTCGTAGGGTCTTCAAATCTTTTAGAGAATACGACACAGTTAATCCCATCCATATAAAGCGATCTTCACTCGATATCCACCGATCAACCTTCTTCTTCAGCAGTGGAGCCTCGACACCACAAGTCAGTAGTAAAGTAGCACTCTTCAAGGGTTTATGCAATTGTATGGAAACTTAGATTTGAATAAACTCAATAAATCATATGTGGGATGAATGATTTGAAAAAGAAAAAGTGTTTTGTAAAACACAAAGATGAGAACTTTTGGTTCAGATATTGGGAATTCGTTTTCGCCAAAAATCTTGAGAAAAACTCATCAAAATAGATTTTTATAGTGAAAAATTCCGAGACGATGAAGCTGTTATACAAGGTCGTTTGAATAAGATTAGCTTTTTATTGTAACAAAACTCCAATTTATTCATATGAGATAACTTTCTCGTTCGATTGTCCTTCTAATGAGATGTGCAATCCTTGGCAGATGATTGCCATTCGAAGGTCGTTCGATGACGTTCAAACGAAAACTTAATTTCGTTCTAACGAGATCTTAATCTTATTCGAACAAGATTAAAAAATAAATTTTTTAATTTTCAAATCCGTTTTATTAAAAAAGCCTCGATTTAAAAAATAGACATTCCAAAATATAATTCAACTGAAAAAATAAAAACCAAAAGTTATATACCTGCATAAAGTGTCAGTGACAAATCCGACAACGTGAAATCTGGAAATGATGCTCGATCACTAACATATCTTCGAACGATCGTGGAGGCAATGTGGACGAAGTATTTGGTTTGAAACTCCACTTTGTAATGGGATACGCCAAAACTAGCGAAATGAATAAGCTATGAACAATTATAAAAGCTTGCTCTTATATCTGGGATACTTGGATCGACGAAAATTGCCTTAGTCGACCAGGTTGGTAGTTGAGCCGACCCCCTTTCTAAGAGAGAAGAGTCCAACTGTCATCTTCTAATTAGTCTAGGGGTCATATTATATTCATGGTACAATGACAATATAATCGTAAGATATCTCATATTACTTGTCGATTGAAGAATACATAACTTATATTTATAAGTGTTCATGGTGAGAGAGGCGTGGAAAGCATGACTTTGTATGACATGTATTTCATTCTCTTTGGTTGAAATGATATCACGTTCTCCACAAGATTGGATAAGATGAGTATGAATTCGTAAATGCACATGGGTGAAGATATCCAAATATCTTCACTCTATTATATACAATTGCTTATTTTTAACATCATCAAGTCACATGATACTCCCCATAATGGCTTTGAATAAAGTCGAACTCTCCTGGGGTTTGCCCCTAGTATCCACCCAATTAGAGGGCTCTCCCAAGAATAATATAATCGAGAATTTTGGTGTCACGTGGCAAGGTTCATATAGTGTCATAGGGAGATGATCACAAGTGGACCTAAAAAGCGGACTTTTTAATGGACCTTAACAAAAACCACCTAACAACCCATTAATTTTAATTCCTATAGTGTAATTGGTCCGCGCCAGCGGCAACGGATATGCGTGTGACCCGAAACCCCCTCTACCCCACCCCCTACCCCCACCATGGTAGACCTAATTCGGCATTCGTTGCCACTGGCGCGGACCAATTACAATATAAGAATTAAAATTAATGGGTTCTTAGGTGTTTTTTGGTAAGGTCCATTAAAAAGTCCGCTTTTTAGGTCCACTTGTGATCCTCTCTCTAGTGTCATATATTTAGGTTATAACAACTATGATTGCAAACATATATAATTATTAATTGATGAACAATAACATGAATATATTCATTTAAAGGATGAATATATTCATTTAAAGGTATTTCTTGTTTAATATTCATATATATCTATATATATATATATATATAGATATGATAACGCTCTTGTGCGGACTAGTCCACATTTTAAGAATGCGGACCGAACATGTGTCACCTAATGGTGCACCTAGAAGTTATCGCCTAAATTATAGGCACACTCTCTCTCTTTTCTGGGATCACCGCCAGGTGACACATGTCCGGTTCGCATTCTTAAAATGCGGACTAGTCCGCACAAGAGCAGGACTGTATATATAATTTGGGATTGGGGTAGAAAATTGGCATATATAGAGAGAGGTACATGGGGTGGGTTCGTAAAAGATATTTGGTGGAGGGGGTATTATTATAATATTATCCGAGTGAAGAAGACGTGGGCATTTTAACGTTGATGAGTTTGAGCGACTCCTGTTAACATGATTAACTAGAGTCGCGCAGCCGTTGCAGAAACCGGATGTAACGCAAGGAATCAAAAATCGAAATCGAAATCGAAATCGAAGAATACATAGATAGATATTGTGGTGTGGAGAATGAGAGAAAGAGGAGGAGATGTGTGGAAGGACAGGGCCGGTCCCTTCAACTTCGGTTGAGAGAGCGTTTTAGAGTGGGCATAGACCGCCACCGGTGGATATCAAATGGATATTTTTCCTCCTTTCGCACTTTTCGTACTAATTCCTTGCCCTCTTCTTCCACTTTCTACCGCAAGACAGGTAGGTTAGGTTCTCTTTCTCTTCCTCTTACTCTTCCTCTTTCTTTATAAATTAATTAACTAAATGATTGATGTGTATATATATATATATATATATATATATATATATATATATATATATATATATATATATATATATATATATATATATATATATATATATATATATCGAAGAATTTCATCTTTTACATTATAATCTTAAAAAATAAAAGAGACCGAAAATGCAATGTATATGACAAGTTGGACCATCATTTCCCAGCTTGCTATGAGTATGTCCTCATCCTTAGAACAACATAACACAACACTTGCTCAACATGTGTGAATTTTCACCCCTCATTCATGATGTTAACCCCCTTTTTACCAACTTCTTAATTTGCCTCGCCCTAGTAAAATGAAGAGCATTATGTTTCTAGTTTCTCAGATGGGAGAACGTTTTTTAAGGCCTAATGTTGTCAAGCAAGTGGCCCTCATACCCCTGAGTTGAGTTGTGAGTGATGCAGACCGGAATTGGAGGGCATGCAAGGTAGAAGCTTTCAAGGTTTGGGTTTTCACATGCCAGTAAAACTTCATATCCTTTTATAACATTACCCATGCTAAATAACCTAAGTATGATGCGGCATGATTCGCCTTGCTCCATGAGCTTCACATAGATTGAATCACTCCATATGAATAATAATTGAAGATACACTACCCTCGGCTCCCAATGTAAAATCAGCCTATGCTTATGTACAACTTCATGGTGGTCTCTAGAGAAACTGGCCTTGATACCATCGACTCCGAAAGGACGTCCTATAGGCCCAATCGACGTCTCCCTAGCCATTAAGCAACTTCATCTTTAATGGCTGCAAGTAGTATCTTTCTCCTAAAAAATTTGATGAGACGATAACATGTGAACTGGACATTCAGCATATCTTAGAATGGGCAAAAAGTGATAATTCTTCAAAACAGATAATGATTTAGGCTGAGTAGAGGGAACGCCATGGCATGGTTTTTTTTTGCTAGAAGACAATTGGCCTAAATATTACCTTCGCGCTATGGTTTTCTTTCAATTTATATATAAAAAGACCACCCTTTTTGTTGTGTATCTCAACCTTTGCATCTTGATCTCGTGGCCACGTATTAAAATGCCATGATTGTGTCATTCAACAATGCGAATCTATAAAATCCTTATTCGATGGCTTGAAATCTCGTATTATTGTGTACCATCGCCCTAGAAACTAGGCCATTCCTTCCTACTTAGGCCAAGAAAATTGCAATATAGTGCCGCGCGGCATTAACGAGAGTCCACTCTAGGCCTCAACTGCCCCTTCTTAATGCTTCCCGCGGTCGTTGTCATTACCATTCAAACTGGCCCCATGACACTCTTCTTAACCCAAGGCTGACCCACATGCTTGATAACTTTTGGACGTGTGACCAAGGTTAATCTCCGTTTGTTAGCCATTTTACACATTGATGTAGAAAAACTAGCACATAAGTATATAGTTACACATCCCTTGTATTCCTTTTGTTTTTTATTTCCCTAAAGCTGTCCAAATTGTGTCTCCTCTTTAGTTTGGATTCCATTTTATATCTCCCATTAGCATTATATTAATAAGTTGTTATCCTTTATGCCACCTAAGATCTCCAAAGTGTATTTTTCCTTTAGTAAATGTGTTAGAATTTTAATAATTGTGTCTTTTGTAGCTCACTACATAAGAGCAAACTTGTAAGTGTTTCAAATCATTTCATCTTCAATTATAAACTGAGTTTCCTCTCTTTTAAGTGTGTGCCTTGTGGATTCAAGAATAGTTATTTTATTTTCACATTTTCTGTCGCATTAGGTGGTATCAGAGCAAGGTTTCGAAATCCTAAGATTTTCCTTTGTTTCGATGGTTGATTCACGTGATGGAAGAAACACCTCCAATGACGGTGATCGTAATTTAGTAGCTCTTTTGAGGGCTAAATTTACTGAGTTCCAAACTAACGTCAATCACACCTCGAGCAATTTACATAAAACCATGCGACCAATCCTAGTAAGAATGACAGTGGTAGAACTTTAACTGTGAGAACGATAGGATTTCCAACGACGGTGATCATGGAAGTCCCACCGGTAACTACAACCGTGCCGTACCAGTGTTTGGAGATAGTCAAGGTCGATGGGAGTAAGATAATTTCAGGGACTTTCGTATCAAGATTGACTTACTAACTTTTTCGGGTCATTTTCGTATTGAAGAATTCTTGGATTGGATTAATGAAGTTGAACGTTTCTTTGATTATATGAAAATCTAGGAAGAGAAGCAAGTCCAATTGGTCGCGTACAAATTGAAAGGTGAGGCGTCAGCGTGTTGGGATCATGTGCAAACTACCCGTGCATGTCAAGGTAATGAACCAATCCGTACGTGTATCAAGATGAAAAAGTTTTTGAAAGTCCAATTTTTACCCCCGGATTATGAATAGGTTCTTAACCAATAATATTAAACTTGCACACAGGGAAATAAAACAATTATTGAATATGCTGAAGAGTATTATCGGTTGTTGTCTCATAACAACCTGGTGGAACTCGAATGTAGTATGGTTGCCCGCTTTAAAGGAGGGCTACGATGGAATATATTGAAGAAAAGGTGGCGCTGCAACCATTGTTTAAATTTTTCGATATCGTCACAGCAGCTGAGAGAGCAGTCATTACTGGAAATGGCAAAGACTTTGTCTCGTGGATCGTATATTCCCCGTCCTACATAGGACAAAGGTAAACGAAATACTGTAATTTCTCATGCAATAGGACGAAACATTAGAATGGATCCATCAAGGGCAATTACTGTAGAAGCCGCAAGCTTTACTACATGAGAAGTTCCTACAGTACGAGAAAATACATATGCACACCGAGGCCTTAACAAGTGTTATCGATGTGGAGAGCAAGGACATAAATCCCACGTTTGTCCAAAATGACCTACTGTGAATTTGCTCGAACACGAAGAAGATGGGAAAGAAGAAGTCGATTTTGACCCACGTATGAGGATGACGAGGTGATTGAGGGGGGTGACAGCGAGTTGTTGTCCAATTCTTTAGTAGTAAGGAGGCTGATATACACACCCAAGAGCCCCACAACGTCATAACGTGTTTTGTACAGGTTGCACTGTCAATCAAAAGGTATGTGATATTATCATTGATAGTGGTAGTAGTGAGAATATTATTTCCTTAACAACGGTTAGAAAGTTGGGATTAAAGACGGAAAAGTATTCCCACCATTATAAAATTAGATTGGCTCAAGAAAGGTTCGGAAACACGAGTGATTTAAACCTGCCTTATCCCATTCTCGATTGGGAAGGTCTATGCAGAAGAAATACGATGTGATGTGGTTAATATGGATGCTTACCACATGATCTTAGGGAGACCCTGACAGTTTAATGTCGATGCTACTCATCGTGGTAGAGACAATATTTATGTTTTATATAAGAATGGTTAGACGATCGTTCTTGGACCAATAAAGGAGTAGGAATTCACAAAGGCTACACCGGACAAAGGAAATCCAGTTATGCTCTTCAACCGAGAAGAATTTTTAGACGAAGTGAAGACAACTCCTGAGATCTTTGTTGTTTTTCTTAAAAGAGAAGTGGTTGAACAACCTTTTGTTACTATACCGACTGTCGTACAACCTATATTAAATAAATTCGATGATTTAGAGTACCAGAAAGCTTTCCTAATAGTCTTCCACCCATGAGGGGCGTTCAACACCACATTGACTTAGTGCCAGGGGTGAGCCTGCCAAACCGACCCCATTACAGGATGAATCCAAGGGCAGGCCATATTCTGCAAGAATAAGTAGAGGAATTACTGCAAAAGGGATTAATACGAGAAAGTATGAGCCCATGTGCTGTTTCGGCTTTGCTAGTGCCCAAGAAGGATTGCAGTTGGCAAATGTGTATCGACAGCCGCGCAATCAATCGGATCACCATAAAATATCGATTTTCCATTCCATGGTTAGAGGATATGTTGGACATGTTGACAGGAGCACAAGTTTTCATCAAAGTGGACTTTAAGAGCGGATACCATCAGATTCGAATCCGCCTTGAGGATGAGTGAAAAACAACGTTCAAAATAAAGCAAGGATTATACGAAAGGCTAGTTATGCCGTTTAGATTATCCAATGCACCTAGAACTTTCATGCGGTTAAGGAATTACGTATTAAAACTGTTTATTGGTTGATTTGTTGTTGTTTATTTCGACGATATACTGGTTTATAGTAAATAGAAGAAAAACACCTTTTGCACTTGAGGGAGGTACTAACAGCTTTACAGGAAAATAAGTTGTACATTAACCTTAAAAAGTACAGTTTTGTTACCCTGAGCCTATTGTTCTTGGGCTTTGTGATTAGTGGTGATGTATTCGAGTAGATGAAGAGAAGGTGAACGCCTTTCGAGAGTGGCTCACGTCGAAGAATGTAAGTGAAGTACGCAATTTCCATGGCCTAGCTACGTTTTACCAAAGGTTCATTAAAAACTTCAGGAGCATTATGACTCCCATTACTGAGTGCATGAAAAGAGGGAAGTTTCAATGGGGAGAGGAGGCTGAAATAAGTTTTATATTGATCAAAGAGAAGCTATTAACAACATCAGTATTGGTTTTTTCATATTTTGAGAAACTGCCCAGGTGGAATGTAATGCTTCAATTGTGGAATAAGAGTGTCACATAAAGGGAAATCAATGGCATTTTACAACGAGAAGTTGAGTGAGTCATGCATGAAGTGAACTAGTGAGACGAAATTCTATGTTTTGGTGTAAGCTTTGCATACGTGGGAGCATTATCTTATCCAACGAAAGTTTGTGTTGTTTACTGATCACCAAGCGCTGAAATTCCTTAACATTCAAAACAACGTTAATCGAATGCACGCGCGATGGGTGGCTTATGTCTACCGATTCACCTTCTCGCTGAAACACAAGTCGTGTCAGCAAAATAAGGTGGCAGATGCACCGAGTCGTAGAGCAACCTATTTGATAACTATGAGAGCTGAGATGACATGATTCGACTATTTGAAGGAACAGTATGAACCCGACGAAGATTTTGGTAAAGCATGGACAGTTGTAAACAGGGACATACCTTTAAGATGTACATATGCAAGAAGGATTCATTTTCGGTGGAAACCAGTAGTACTAGTCACGCCCAAACTGACGACTAAATGGAGATGGTAAATAAGATCCTGGGGAATATGATTCGAATGCATTTCAGGAGAGAAATCAAAGCAGTGGGATCTTGCTCCTGTTCAGGCAGAGTTTGCTTACAACTACTTAGTTAACCAGTCCACGAGAAAATTCCCTTTTGTTGAGATGTATTATTTTTCGTTAACAGTGACTTTAGATTTGGTATCATTATCAAAATTACCAGGGAAGAATGTTGCTGTTGAGAAAATAACTTAGCACTTTAAGGCCATTCAAGTTGTCAAGACACACCCAGAGGAGACTTACACCAAGTACAAGGCTGTCGCTAACAAGAAGCGGAAGAAGAAAACCTGTAAAGAGGGGAACTTGGTATGGTGTATTTAAGGAAATAGAGGTTTCCAGTGGGGATATACAACAAATTGAAGGCTAAGAAATATGGGCTATATCAAATTTTATAGAACATCAATGACAGTGCCTACGTGATTGATTTACCTTTTATGTTGACATGTTCATTTCTTCTAGCTTCAATGTCGCGGACATACATGAGTATTATCCCCAGATTTGGATAACTCAGAGACGAGTTCTTTTAGAAAGGGAGACTGATGTAGAACAACTAGTACAAGTTCGCAAGTCGGAGAGGCTGAAAAGGTAAAATAAGCGTATATGTGAACAGTAATTGTATACATGAGCAATGCGTATGTACTGTTCATACGTACAATAACCAACAACCCCTAAGATCCTCCTTTGGATCCCATTTGGATTCCACATCCCTTATTTCCTCTTGTTTCTTCTTTTCCTAAAGCTGTCCAAAGTGTGTTTCCTCTTTAGTTAGGATTCCCTTTTATGTCTTCCATTAACATTGTATTAATAAGTTGTTATCATTTATGCCCCCTAAGATGTCCAAAGTGTGTTTCCCCTTTAGCAAATGGGTTAGAATTTTAATAATTGTGTGTTTTGTAGCTCACTATATAAGGGCAAGCTTGTAAGTATTTCAAATCATCTCATCTTCAATTATAAACTTTGAGTTTTTCTCTTTTTTAAGTGTGCCTTGTGGATTAGAGGATAGTTCTTTTATTGTCACGTTTTCCGCTACGTTACACCTTTATTTCACCATTCCAACGCTGTAACTTGTCCTTTGGTCAAGTGTATTTTATGGTTTCCCATGAGCAATGGGGACATGAGTTATGCAAGTTTTCTAATATGTCACTTTCAAAAGTAAGCATAAAATTGTGAATTCTATAATGAATCTTGATGTTTGAATTTTCACACAATTGATTTCAGCCCTTTTTTTATCTCCTAATTTTGTAAACTGATATGCCTTGTTATATAGACATGAGGTGCATTAAAGGAGTAAATTTTCTTAGCCTTTACCCACATAAAAACAATTGTAGCAGCTTTAGTCCAAGTTTCTTAAAATTGTCTAACATCACTATTTTGTCATAAAGGTATTAATAAATGTCTTTGATATCATCAAGGTTTATTTTATTACATCAGTTTTTCTGCCAACTTTTTTCTTTATGTTCGTGTATGTTTTGTGCTCACTGTGATGATTGGAATAAGAAATAGGGTTTCAACCCCATCCCACATCCGGGGAAAATAGAACAAAGGGGGGAGAGGTAGGGAGAGAGGTATCTGGGAAACCATTTTGAAAAATGCAATAAAAGGAAAATCTAAATTAAAAACATGTAGCTTGAGGCTTAAGCCTCAGGCTTCAAGGTTTTCTTCTCTCCCCCATTCAGTTTGTATGTGCTATTGGCTTACTTGAGGACCATCTTTATAACATTCCGTAAGTTAGTAACTTATTGTGAGTGCAAGAAATATCACAATAAAGAAGCCTACGAAAACAATCATAATAAGCGGAAAGTAAAGATCACATACACAACAACGATATACGCGGTTCGGCAACTTGCCTACATCCACGAAGAGGTTACTATTTTATTAAAGTGTCTCTCAATATTATTCTTTACATCCCTTTGCCCCATGTCAGGGTTTACAATTTATAGAAGTATGAAATAAGTGATTGAATCCCATAGGCAACTCAACTAACTTGATAGATAGCACGTAAATGTCCATAAATATCTCCCCGAGATTATTGGTAACTGATTCATGCTTATCTCCATGCAAAAGCATATGTTAAATGCACATCCAAATAATAATCTAAATGTTTGGGCCGGGGAATCTGTCTTATGAATTGGGTCGGTCGGCCAGGTGATTGGTCTCTTTAATTATGTCCCCATAATTGCCCCTAAAATCTTTGTTCTGATGATTTGGGCCAAGATATTTTAAACGTGTCCAAGGCCCAAGGCTTGGATACGTGTTCAAAAATTGGCATGGCATGTTTGTAATTCATGAAGATTGTTGGGGGTACGCTTGTTCTTAAAAGAAAATGAAGCGTTGAGATCTTCGTGAGGAAGCGCGACTCATCATTTGAGATATTTGAAACTTGCTCATGTGTAACTTTAACCGTCAGTTCACTGATTCTGGTCATTTGTGCGTGTGAACTTTGCCTCTAAGCTTCTCCTCCTATTCTTTGCTTCAAATCTGGAGCTCTTATTCAGTTTTCTTTCAAACCTTCGCTAACACTTATAAGTTTTAGTTCTCACTTTTCTCTTCTTCGAATTAGTTTGTAACTGTAGCTAGGGTTTTCCTTCCTTTGGTGTGTTAATGGCGAGACTTGATAATAAGTCAATTATTGAATTTAGAAAGTATTACGGTATCCCTAACTGGGTAGATATTGAGTGTGTCCCAATTCCCCTAAATGTTCGTACCATGGATGATGGTCACCGGATTCATACTCTCTTGATTTCACAGGGGGTTTGACGTTTCCCCACAATCCTCTTTTTTTAAGATTCTTAAAGTATTTTGACATTGTTCCTGCTTAATGTAATCCAAATATTTGGAAAATTGTAAATGGGGTACACAGGAAAAATGTATTATATAGAACCAACTTAGGGCTCACTGAAATTTACTACTGTTATATCTTTTCGCGCGCAAGCGAAGGTATCTTATACTTGAAGGCGAGGAGTGCTGATAGAATCCTGGTGGTGAACTTGCATGATTCACATACGGATTACTGGAGCCAAGGCTTCATTGCTAGGAATTGACAATATCTTCCCCAACCTCAGGACATAAAGTACAGGGGATTTCGGATCCCTACCTTTGGGGAGGAATACATAGGTTGCTAACATTATCTCTTTTTCAGTTCTTCGCTTGCTTGTTCCTTTGTTTGCTTTTTCTGATTTCATCTTTTCAACTTGTTTTGCAGCTAAAGATAAGAACCGAGAACCCGCCCCTTGTCAGCTAAGGGTTGCTGACCTCTTGAAGGCTTGGAAAGTTAGGGATAGGCTCTTTGACGGCGATCATCCTCGCTCTGCGGCATATCTATTGGAATACAAGAACACCACTACCAACTTTATTGCTCGGTCAGTGGATAGAATCCCCAATTTGGAGCTTCCAGATGAGGAGGTTGGTGGTCCATTTGAACCCATCCAGTTAGAAGAAGAAGAGGAGGAAGAGGAAGAATAAGAAGTGAAGATGAGGGATTTGAGGAGGATAGTGAGGAAGAAAGTGAAGAGGAAACCAGTGAAGAAGAAGACATGGCCTCACCAAAGAGGAGCTATTTGATTATTCAAGATGATGATGATGATGATGATGATTAGTTGTCTGATCAAATCAAGTCCTTGAAGAGGACGAAAGGATACTCTCTTATGGCTGGTGGTTCCAAACTGTGAGGTGGAGAGGAAGAAGGAGGAAGAGGAGAAAAGAAAGGAGAGAGAGAAAGAAGGAGGAAAGAAAAAGAGAAGAGGAGAGGAAGAGGGTAGAGGACTTAAAGGACCCTTTTGTGCCTTCTCCCTTCCTGGTTGCTGAGGGGTCAAGTGTTGCTGACACTCCCCTGCTTGCCCCCCAGTTGCTAGAAAGGGCTATGCTCACTGCCGATCGTGAGCGATCGGTGAGGATAGGGTCTGACCACTTGGCCCTCAAGTCTGCTCAAGGGCTTGCTTTGGTACGACCCCTATTCATTCTCTGTTTTTCTTTGATTCCTCTTTTCAATTTTTGTAAATTAATTTGTGCTCCTTGTTCTTACAGTTTGTTTATGATTTTACCACAGTGCTGCTTGGTCGGTTCGACCAATCGAAGAGGATGCCGAGTCATAAACGGTTCTGATGACAAGGCTCTGGCCGATGCTAAGGCAGCTTTTGAGCAAGAGAAGGAGAAAGCTTTATCTGCCCTTAAAGGAGAAATTAGCGAAGGATTTTGCCGACAAGTTGAAGGTTGCTGAAGAAAATAGGGAGTTATTTACCAAGGTCGAGAAGCTGGAGGGAGAAGATACGATCGTTAGGGAGAGCGGATACAGTGAAGATTGGGAAGCAACATATGATGACACTGAGCATCAAATAAACTACGTCAGGCAGGTGGGCTTCAAGAAAGGTTGGAACCAGGCCTTGATAGTTACCGGGGTCCTTGTAGAGTCTTATTTATCCACACAATATATGTTGGGCCCTAATCCAATGGCTATTGAGGAGCCTCTAGTTGACCAACCCGTCGATCGGGCTTGAGGGGGAGCTTGCTGATCCAGCTGCAAGGGATCTACATGTCGATTAAGTTGTAGGGGATCTTGGTGCAGTCATGGTTGTCGATGACTAGGCTTCTAGAGCCGTCGAGAAGGGAAAGGGGCTAGCATCTTCTGAGCAGGGGGAAACCTTGTAGTTTGTAGGATTTTCTATCTTTTCATGCTTTTTTGTGTTGTAATTCTCCAAGACTTGTACCGACCTTTTCCCGACCTTAATTTAATGGAAAAGAAAATTTTCTCTTTTGCTTGTGTTGGCATTTTTTATGTTCGTTATGATTGGTATTTGCCAAATCCATTACTTATTTTGTTGATTGTAGCCCATTGATTTAGATGAGTACATTCCTCCTGACTCCCGATTGAGGAAAATACTAGGGTTGAACATCAGTGTCCAGGCTCACATGGCTTTTATGAAGTTTCAAAAATATCTAAAGATAAGGACTGAGAAATACAAGAACCAGTCTGAGCTGGTCAGTAAGTTAAAAGACAGGCTTGAAGAAATAGAGGAGATTGGAGCCTCAATTCAAGGGGAAGTGGATGCCTTGAAGGCCAAAATCCTGGATGCCACTGAGGTCAATCAAGTGGGCGAGCTTATCCAAAGAGAAAATTATGCCTAGAAGAGGGAAGTTGCTCGTCTAAAGGAGAACATTTCATCAGGGTCCTCTCTAATACTGCGAGGGTCCTCTTCATCATCTATTGGAATGGTTCGAGCTGAAAACCAAGTTTTACAGAGAGAGGTTGTCGAGCTCAAAGGAGATGTCCAATGAGCTTATGTGTTTGCTGCTGGACTCCAAAGATATGTGACAAGGTTGAGGCACCTATTCCAAATGGGACCTCGACAGGCCTGGGGAGATGGTTATAACCAAAGTTAGACTGACGCCCTGACAAGATTGAAGGAGGCAGAGGACCTTGCTTTTGCCCGGGGATGGCTCAGTGACCTTAGGGAGGTGAAAACGCCTATGGAGTCTAACTTGTGGTACAAGTACAAGGTCGACTGTCTAGCCTATCGTCACAATCCCTTCTTGAGAAACGATAAGTGGATCCTAATAGATGTTATCCCTGTCCAACTTTTGGAGCATTACTTGGAAGATGCTGAAGAGGAGTTTGCCCCACACCCAGATGATGGTCGGAGAGCGTGTGTTGCAGACTATCTTAAGCCTTTTGTATATTTTGGTTTTGATGTAAATGTAACTTCTTATTTTAGTTAATGAAAAAGTGTTATTTGTCCACTTTTGATGTTTTGAGCCCGTGCTGACTAAACATGTGTTAATAACTCTTGCTTTGTTGGTTACTTGAGATCTTGGTTGACCAATTGGTATTGAATGTCCATTTCAGGCTTTTTAATAACTAAGTGGACTAGCACTTGTTTTTTATCACTTTGGGTCTCTTTAGTTGACTAAATGATGTTGAAGCCAAGTGTTAGACCCTTGTTTCCGCATGTGTGAACATTCTCCCAGTCCAATATTCCCTAGCAATATCATTCCATCTACTTAACCTTTTAGGTCATGTCGTCACACTCCCTTAGGCCCAAGTGAGATGATGGCGAGAATGCACCTGGTCAGTGGGTTATCCGCCCGAGCATATTTTTTGTGACCAATATTATTGGCGACCAAACTGAGTTGGCTTTTTTGCCTAAGGATCCTTTGTAGGGATTTTGTTGTTGTCGGGCAATTCATGAGATCTCTTGTATGTGTAACAAAGATCTGAGGGTTGTATTAATTGAAACACTTTTATTGACTTGTTATAAGTACTGTTCGGGCACGTGAGATACCCGGATTAAAACAAGTTGAACAACTTAGTGTAATCCTAAGAGTTTAGCTATGCATGAAGGAATTATCATTTGGAAAAGGTGCGTATTAGTGAGATGCGATCAAGAAAAATTAAGCATCCAATGCATCATATCAAAGTGCGAGGGTTAACTAGCCTTTATTCATTGAATACTATCTAACAAGCAACATAAGTTTGAAAATGAAAATTTGCTTAAACGAAATGTGCTAACAAAAAAGTGAAAGAAGACTAAAAGTAGAACTTCTTGAGATTGGCTGTGTTCCAGGCTCTTGGTGTTTCTCTGCCTCCTAAGGTTTTCAAGTGATATGCTCCTTGAAGGTCGTCCTTGATTACTCTGAGGGGTCCTTCCCAGTTTGGTCCTAGTTTGCCATCTAATGGTTTTACGGCACTGCCAATTACTTTCCTTAGGACATAATCTCCTACCAGAAACCTCCTCGGATTAACTTTCTTACTGTACTACTTGGCCGGTTACTGTTGGTAGGAAGCTAACCTGATCATGGCTAGCTCTCTCCGCTCGTCTGCTAAGTCAATCTCAGTGCGTAAGGCATCATCATTAAGGCCTTGGTCAACCAAGGTGGTCCTCATAGTGGGGAGACCTACTTCCAGTAGGATTACAGCTTCCATCCCATAAGCGAGCGCGAAAGTTGTCTCCTCAGTTCGTCGTTGAGGTTTGGTACGGTAAGCCCAGAGAACATGAAGAAGCTCATCCACCCACGCACCCTTGGCTCTTTCCAACCGCTTCTTCAGTCCATCGAGCATGGTCTTGTTGGAAGCCTCCGCCTATCCATTACCTTGGGGATACACCACATAACTTAAGTGGTGCTTGATACCATGTACATCACAGAAACCTTGAAAGAAACTGCTTTAGAATTGTGTGGTATTATCGGTGATGATAATCCTTGGTACCCCAAAGAGTGTAATGATGTTTCTTCAGATGAACCCAGTCATATCTGAGTCGCGAATGTTCGCCAGTGGGTTCGCCTCTACCCATTTGGTGAAGTAATATGTGCCAACCAACAGATACTTTTGATTTCCAGATGCGGCACTATGTCTAGCCCCCATTGCGCGAATGGCCGTGGGCTTGTTAGTGATTTTAAGTCGTTAGGGCTGTTAAAGCGTCGGCATGACTGTTTTGCCCCCGAGGGGAACTGTTGAATGTCCACTTTCTCAAATCCGGCCATAAGCCCTCTAACTATAGCGAGGTAAGCCGCCATTCTATCATCTTTGGCATTGAAGTCCCCGTTTACTTGTTTGGAGACCAGTTTGGAGTCTCCGAACACGTGAAGGCGCTTTGCCCCTAGGAGTTGGGCCTTGCGCAAACCAGCAATCAGTGCTTCATATTCAGCTTCGTTGTTAGAGGCCTCAAATCCCAATCTGATTCCTTGTTCAATGACAACATCTTCTGGAGTGATGAGGGCAATCCCTACTCCTTTGGAATTGGAGACTCCATCAACGTTTAGGGTCCAGTACTTAGACCGTGCTTTCTCATTTGTTGACTACTCCTCTTCCAATTGGTCGATTGGATGCTCTCTTGTGAATTCAGCAATGAAGTATGTTAAGGCTTGTCCCTTAATCGCCGTTCTTGGTTGAAAGTGGATATCGAATCCCCCAAGCTCTACCGACCACTTTGAAAGTCGTCCGGAGAGGTCGACTTTTCGAAAAACAACTTTGAGGGGGTAGGAATTATAGGTTATTGAGTGGGCTTCAAAGTAATGCTTTAGCTTCCTTGAGGCAACCACCAGCGCATAAGCTAGTTTTTCTAGAAGCAGGTATCGTTGCTCTTTATCCAGAAGTGTCTTGCTGGCGTAATAAACCGGGTGCTGGACTCCTTCCTTTTCACACACGAGGGCGGTGATATAGCGAGGTAAAGATATAGTGGGTCTCCATCATTTGGAATTACCAGCAGGGGTGGTTTGCTAAGGTAGGATTTGAACATTCATCATTCCATATGAGGCTTTTGTCCTTTAGGAGCTAAAAGAATGGTCGGCAGCATTTCGAAGACTGGGAAATGAAGCAATTGAGTACCGCGAGCATACCAGTGAGCTTTTGAACATCTCGCAATGTCTGAGGAGGCTGGACTCTTGCGATAGTGTTGATCTGATCTGGATTGGTATCAATTCCTCTTTTACTAACTAGATTGCCCAAGAATTTTCCTGACTGGACACTTAATGAACATTTACTTGCATTAAGCTTCACCCGATATTTTCTGAGGATCTAAAAAGTTCTGTCTAAGTCCGTGAGGTGGTTGCCCTTGTTCTTAATATAATGGCGTCCAGGAAGCTCATCCTTTCATGCGTCTCCGTAGCGTCAACCGACTGATCTATTTTAGAAAGTGGGAAGTTGTCTTTGGGACATGCTCTGTTGAGATCCGTGAAATCAATACCGACCCTCCAACTGCCGTTGCTCTTGCGCACCACCACTGGGCTGGACAACCATTCGGGGAAATGAACTTCTCTAATGGATCCTACATCTAGTAGCTTCCCTATTTAATTCTCCACCGCTTTAGCTTTCTCGAGGTCTGTTCGGCGAGCCTTTTGAGTGATCGGATTGAAAGTCGGATCGACGTGCAGGCGATGGCAGGCTACGCTGGGGTCATTCCCTGACAAGTCATATGGTTCCCAAGCAAAAACATTTAGATTGCTTCTGAGAAAGGCAATCAGTTATTTCTTCTCTTGATCAACGAGGGTGGCTCCGATCATAAATTTCCTCTCTGGAAAGTTTTCATCGACCCCAACTTTTTTTAGGCTTTCAACGACCCTGTCGACGGGGTGGACACTGGTCTCCTCCACCCCTGGTCGGTCATACTGTAGTTGCTATTTAGAGGGTAAAATCCCCCCTCATGGGCTTCCTCCCGAGCATCCTTTATTTCCTTCTTTTTCCTTCTTTGGGCGAATGGTCACGATGAAGCACTTCCTGGCAATGGCCTCGTCACCACGAATTTCAACCACTACTCGGTCGGTAACACACTTCAACTTTTGGTCGTAGGTGGATGAGCCTTTGCCTAAGATGGCATGATATGGGGACTCAATGTCCACCACTAAGAATTCAATTAGCTTTGAGATGTTGCCTGCCCTAACTGGCAGGAGGACTATCTTTCCCAGCGGCATCATGATCTTTCTTGCAAAGCTGACCAACAAAACTGTAGCTTCCTTGAGGTCGGTGATGTTCAACTTCAGCTTGTGGAACAACTCTAGGTACATCACTTCTAACGAACTCCCTTGGTCTACGAGCAGCTCATCAACGTCCCAATTGACAATTTTGAGGGTAATTACCAATGCATCATGATATGGGGTTCTGACCCTAACCAAATTTTCCTCGGTGAAAAAAATAAGCATGGTATAGTTGATGTCCTTTGGCCGTCGTTTACGAGTCTGGGTTTTGGCGGGGTCAATCTGAAAAGCCTCCATGACGGCGGTAACTTTCTTCAGCTCCATCCGGATGGCATTGCCCTTGATTTGCTTTAGGTCTGATGCCCCATGGATTACCGCGAACTCATGTCCTGTATCGTCATCCAGGACGTTGTTCGGCTCCTGGTCGTCATTGGCTGCAACCTTCTCTATTTTCTTTTTTATGTACTCATTGAGGTGCCCAGCTTGGGACAACTCCTCTAAGCGTGACTTCAGAGCTCATTGTGGAATGCGCATCTAAGCGCATTGTTTCTTTTTGTTGGGTCGCCACCCATCTTTTTGGGCCACTGATGAATTGTTGGTCTTTGATTTTGCTCAAGATTTTGTAAATGGGTTCCTTGAAAACCGTGTTAACAGCTTGGAACGCCTTGGAGGGATCAACTTTGTTCCCATTTTTGGAGCCATTCTTGCCCCCATTATTGTTCCCCTTCTTTGGAGTATCACTCTTATCTGCTCCCTTGTTTGACTTTGCTCGACTGTTGCCCCTGCATTAGAGTGAACCACATCTTACACCTTGGCGTATTTCTTAATGCGAGCCATGAGGTCGTCAATGATGCTGGCTTCCTTCTTAGTTAGGGACTGGTGCAGCAAAGAGGTGGTCGGCAAACCAATTTTGAATGATTCCATGGCAACTTGCTCCGAGAAGTCCTCGACCTCGTTGAAGACTTCCCAATACCTTTTGACATAATCACGAAGGCTCTCTTGTGGCTTCTTCTTCATCGTAAGCAGTGCATCCATCCGCTTAGGGTGGGAGCTGGTTATGAAGTGAGCAGTAAAGGCCTCTGCTAGAGCCTTGAAGTTTCTAATCGACCTGTGAGGCAGCTTCTCAAACCACTTTTGTGCTACATCGTGTAGGCTAAAGGGGAAAATCCGGCACATTAGTGCATCATTATGGCTCCATAAGGTCATTACTTATCTATATTGCCGAACGTGATCTATGGGATCTCTCTTTCCATCGTAAATCTTGAACCTGGGAACGACAAACTTCTTTGGGGGCTCCTCCTCTTCGATCGCCCTTAAAAAGGGGATTTCATCTGGGTATTAAGAGCCCTCCTGGCTAGCTTTCTGGTGGACCTGACTCCACGGTGGCTGGATAATGGTCCATCTCTCTATGGACCAGAATCCTAATGCCTTTGTTATATCGATCGTTGCTCCTATGGTGTCTCTCTAGCCACGCTCTAATCGGCCATGCTCTGATCTTCCACATTCAGTTCTATCCTGGTTATGACTGAAGCTCCTCCCTCGGATGCGAGTATTACTCACATGAGAAATGGGAGTCCTATCAAGGCGTTTCCTTGTGTCTCTATGAAGATATCTCTCTGTTCTCTTAAGTCGCCTCTGGAGGCGAGCATACTCTTCCACCTGGAGGCGTGTTGCCTCCTCTTATTCTCAAAGCTTGGTTTCGTAAGCATCGACCAACCTAGAGATCAGGCGGTCCCTGTCTTTTTTCAAAAGGTTGCCTTTCCTGGTGAAACTTGGGTATGCTGGCGAACTCCGACCTGACCCTAGGTGGAATTGGGTCTTTTTGCACATTGCTAACCTGAGGAATATTGCTGCTATGGTGAGATATCTTGGGCTTTCCGTTTGTGAAGATTTTTGCAGGAGTAGAAATTGTTTCCCATAGATGGAGCCAATTGTGAGTACAAGAAATATCATAATAAAGAAGTCCACGTAAACAATCACAAAGAGCAGAAAGTAAAGATCACACACACAACAACGATATACGTGGTTTGGCAACTTGCCTACGTCCACGAAGAGGTTACTATTTTATTATAGTGTCACTCAATGTTATTCGTTACATCCCTTTGCCCCAAGTCAGGGTTTACAATTTATTGAAGTATGAAATAAGTGATTTGAATACCATAGGCTACTCAACTGACTTGATAGATAGCACGTAAGTGTCCCTGAATATCTCGCGGAGATTATTGGTAACTGATTCATGCTTATCTCCATGCATTTAAGCATATGTTTAATGCTCGTCCAAATAATAATCTAAATGTTTGGGCTGGGCAGTCCGTCTTATGAACTGGGTTGGTCGGCCAGGTGATTGGGCTCTTTAATTATGTCCCCACACTTACATTGATCATCTTCTTTGGGAGCTTATTTCAACAAGAATTTCTCAGCTGAGGAAGTCAAGAAACATGAATTGAATTTTGATTTGTGCATCTTTTGACTGCAGTTAGTTTAGACATTGATACAGAAGAAGATTCAGTCCTCACTCGCATGCTTCAAGCTGTGGCTGTTCCTATTATTGGAAATGCTTGTCACGTATTTATGCACAGCCTTAATCGCGCCCAGATAATTCACTTTTGACTTTGAGTTGTAATACTTGCATCACAGCCTCACAGATGTGCACGGTTAACTTGGCTCGACAGATATATGGTGCAGAAAAACTACATCAGGCAGTGCTACATAGACCAGACAAGAAGTCTTTAATTACGGTAACCAATTATTGCAATTTTTTTAATATATTTAACGGGTCATATGGTTGCGTATATGGTTTAGTTATATAAATTGGTCAATTATGAATTAACAAATGTAAATGGATTTAAATCCAATGACTGTAGTGTTTGGAAAATTCTGTCGAAGTAGTCCATCAGGATTAGCGTTTGTGCAATTTCAAGTTTTTGATGCAGCTGACTAATCCAAGTGTTTATGAATTAACATAATTGTGTGAAATTTCAAATCCGTTCATTAGGACTAATGTTCTAACTTTAGATTGTGCAGTCTCAAAACTTTGATGAAGCTGACTAATCCAAGTTTTTATGAATTAATTTGATTTTGTGAAATTTCCAATCTATTCATTCTTGCATCTAAACAGTAATACGTGGATGGGCCAATTTATAATTTTGGGGACAACCAGTTAGGCCCTAAGTGAATACATACATTTTTCTTTTCATGCTAGGATACTCATTGTTAGTGACATTGAACATTTTTCACATCAATTGTAGGTGAGCAATCATGTTGCTTCTATGGATGATCCGCTAGTTATTGCTTCACTAATTCCTCCCAGCATACTATTCGATGCTCATATCTTAAGATGGACACTTTGTGCAACCGATCGATGTTTCCGTAATCCGGCGAATCTGCATTCTTTAAGTATGTCAAAGTGTTACCAGTTTCTCGTGGTGATGGGATATATCAGAAGGTGCTTCATTAGTATGTCTTAATTTGATATTTGAACTGTCTATATATTTCGCAATGTTGTTAGACTGTCACTTATCCAAAATCGTATTATTTTTCTAATTATTTTATGATTTCATTAAGATGGAAATCCTAAAGATTTGCTTAATGAATTTGTGTATTGACTTTTCCTTTTTAATTTACGTCGTCATAACATGTTGAAGCTTTTTAGCCTTTTGAATTTTTTGTCTCATTGTGTTTTTCAGATGAAATCGTGTAGTTAGAGCTGATATTTCCACATGAGCTTTAGTCTCTCTCTCTCTCTCCTTCTTTGAGGGTGGGGTTGAGATGGTAATGTGATTATAAGCCTTTTGTTGCTGGATGAGAATGATGAGGTAGATGAGTTGCAGTTACCTACGTAGTTGTTTCTCTTTGCTCTCTTGTGCATTATAATATCGGGACTAAATGGTTAAAAGTTCAAAACTCGATATAACACCTAGGAGGTAGCCTAATGGCATGGATTCTTAACTCACAACCTGGAGTTCATGAGTTTAAATCCTCTTGGGGCTACCTCCCATAGAAGATGTCGAGAGTGTCACTTAACCATTCTCTTCTTGCAGTGGTGTGTGCGAATTAAAGGGTCTACAGTACCCTTTGGGTTTAGTATATTCCAAGATATAAAAAAATAAATAGTTCAAAACTAGATTCAATTAAGTAAAAGGTCCCTCCCCCAAGTGCCCCAAGACGTAAAAAAATAAAATAAAAAACAAAAATAAAATTTAAAGTTACTTGATTTAATTAAGTAAAAGATGCCTTCCCCAAATGTTTAGGTGTAACAATGTCATACTATTGAGATATCAAACTTGGCTCCTTGAAATGTAATACATCACAAGATGAGAATAAGTGTATTTTCTTTAAAGGTGACACTTAACTTATTGCAGCACATCTCTGTCTCTCTCTCTGATTTTCTCTGGCTTGATCTTTTGAATTTTTTTATTTTATGTAATTATTTTATAAGGATTGTACCCCCTTCACTTTGATATAATCTTCTCTCTTAAAAGATAAAAGTGAAGATGTTCTCTATGAAGCACGGATATTTCTAGGAAGGATACCCGATGCCTCAATTACATGGTGGATTATGATACTATGTGGATACTCTCTATCCGGTTGATACTTTGTTGACGAATTCAATATTTGATGAATAAATACTTGATTTCAAACACTTGTTTTTACAACAAAAAATGTAGGAAAAACAACGCTTGGTCAACACTTCTTAGACAGTCTCCGACCTTGAGAAGTGTTGGAAGTAAGCAGGGTTGCAAATGTACCAAACCGAGCTTGAGATCATGTTCGAGCTCGGTTCATTTAATAAATGAACGAGCCGAGCCCAACGATCGCAATTTTTTAAACAAGCTCAAAATCGTGATCGAGGTCGTTTGTTAAGCGTTTATTTAACAAACGAACTGAGTTTGAGCTTTAAACGAGCCGAGCTCGAGTTGTTCATGAACAACTAGGTTCGTTTGCATCTCTAGAAGTGAGCATATGAAGTGATTGACAGTCTCTCATTGGTAACATTGTAGGACTATTGATTTGGGATGTGGACTAAAAAGGGACGTTGGCCTATTAATTTGGGATGGAAAGAGTATAATAGATCTTATATCAAAGTAAAGCAAAACTATTAATTTGGGACGGAGGGAGTGTAATAGATCTTATATTAAAGCATAAAATCCTAAGATATTCATATGTGTGCATCTTAGCCTTAGGATGTTTTTCTTTCTTCTTATTTTTTTATCTGACTTGTCTTTTTAGAGTTGTATGTTTCCCATGTGGTAATTTCTATGATAACCATGTGCTCATGTTATTTCTTTACTATGCACCAGGGTATGGACATGGCTATTTCGAAGTTGAACCGTGGTGGGTGGGTTCACATATTCCCAGAAGGCAGTCGTTCTCGAGATGGTGGAAGAACCATTGGATCCACAAAGAGAGGGATTGGGAGGTGAGAATTGTTAACTCATGTTATTAAATGTAAATGTATTCTATGCATATCGACTTAAATATATGTCAAGTTGCAATTAATTTTTCTATACGTTAATGTCATTATGTGTCAAATTATTATCCCAATGAAGAACATTAGAAACAAGACCTGAAAATGTTGGGAATGTGATGCGGGTGTTTTCTGTTTTATTAAAATGATTTGGGATGACCAACAGGCATGGTTCAAAGTCGCGGTATCAGTCTATGATTCGGACGCTCAATTTTAACTCGGTATCGGTATCGGTATCGGGCGATACTCAACTATACACTATTTAGAAAACTAAAAAAAAATTAAAAAAAATACAGAATAGTTTAGAAATATAAGAATAATAATATGGTTCGATTAGACAAGTACAAGTCATCATTTAGTATGCATAATATTGTCTAATTATTTATATTGGATCATCATTTAGTATGCATCACATTGTCTAAATCAATATAGTTTTAGTGATATATTCTTTGTGAATGTTGTAATAATACCTATTAGTAATTAATGATACATATAAAGTAAATACTCATACACTTTAAGGATAGATAAATAATGATACACTTTAATACAAATTAAGTAAATACAAAAACAAGGTTAAATGGGAGATAACCCCTTTAGTAACACTACAAGAAAAGAATTGAGAGATTCAACCCAAAAATCCAATTTGCGACCACATAAAATTATATACCTCGCTCCGAATTGAAAGAGATTTCTTCGATCGTGACATGGATGCAAAATTGAGGCTCAATTGACTGAATTCGAAGTTGAGATAGAGAGATCGATGCTTAGTGACTTATACCATCTCGGTCGATAGATCACCGATATGGCCCAATACTACCGGGATATCGTCGATATGGGCTGATTCTACCGCAGTATCACCAATATGAGACGATATTACCGAGAAATCACCAATATAGGGTTGATTCACACTAATAATCTAAAACTCAACTCGTATATCAGATCGGTGGTACCGATACCTGGTCAACTTGGCCGTATCGTCGCTGTATCGGCCTAAACTTTGAACCATGCCAACATGGCACATAGTTGAATGGTCATTTTCTACTAATTTTAAATTTTATTTCTCATTTTTGACGATCCTGAGAGAAAGGATTTTTTTTGTGTGTGTGTGGTGGTGGGAGATCTTGCTAGAATGAAGTTTGCTTATATTGCACATTCTTTTTAAGGAGTGGGGAAAAAGACCTGGTTTTTTCAAACATGAAATATTTTCTTATATATATATATGCTTCAACCCCAAACAGGTTGATCCTGGATGCTGACACTATCCCCATGGTTGTCCCATTTGTGCATACTGGGATGCAAGATATCATGCCTATCGGAGCCAAGTTTCCCAGGATCGGCAAGACGGTATGTATTCCAATTTTACTCAGTCTGGCTGGTAGTTAGAAATAATGAACAAGAATTAGCAGAGGTGATTGACAATTTGTATACTACTTGCTTGATGAAAATAAGTATTGTTATTTCGGTCCTGTATTGATTGAAAGGATTTATGTGGCTTTGCATCCGGCAGCTAAAGTTGCACCTTAGCTTGGCTAGGGTAAACTTTAAAGAAAACTACTTGGGTTTGGAATAAAATTTTAAATCCGATCTACATCAAAGTTTCTAAGATTTGTTTAAAACATACCCTTTCTCTCTCCCCCACCCCCTATCTACTCGGAGTCAATTATTAAAATGACACACCGACCCTTGACATTTTGAAAATGACGCAGTGATTCCCCGTTATAGTTTGAGACTTGGATATAGTTAATGGGGGTTTGAACAACCGTTTTTACTCATATAAAAAAATCAAAAGAGTTGAGTATAAAATTGGAGTGTCCAGCAATACCCCCTCGCCCCAATAGTTTAAGTTATTTAACCCAACTTGAAAAGCTATTTGTCAACAAGTCTGGTAAATCTTTAATAATAATAAACACATGACTATTGACTAATATAATACCCATTGCCATGATTATTACTGAATAACTATATATTTTCTTTATCTACCTCAAAACCCAGTCCATCTCTCGTGTCTCACCGGCAAAATTCTGTCAGTAAATCTCCAATGAAACTTTGGCTTGTCTCCGGTGGTGTTGTGTCTCGCGCAAACCTTCAGTTGTACAAATTTATATATTAGTCAAGGATAAACAGTTTTATTTTGCAAATCTGTATTTTGATACATATATTTTGTATTTTTGTATAAAAATGTTATTAAGGATTAAACAATTTTTAAACTACCCGCAACCGTACAAACCGAAAATCACATATCTTCTATTTTTTTTCATCTGGCCACCTTCCCTCAAGAATTTTCACGGTTGAACTCTGAAGCACTCGTACAACAAAAAACTATCACACAGTTGATGTCGCTTCGACACAACCTCCTCTCTCCTCTGTTTTCTCACCCTAGGCCCGTTCAACACAAAGCTAGGCAGGGTGACTCCTTGAACGTCCTCGACACAACCCGGCTAACGGAATGTCTAATCTTCGCTGGAAGTGACACCCAATAAAAGCCAGTTTGTTATTTTTCCTACATTTTTCTTTTTTTTCTTTCCTACCCCCCTCCCTTCTCCTTGGGGGTGCAATCCATCACACCTTAATTGTAAAGAATCTTCAATCAGAATTTTATTGCCGAATCTTGCAATGATTTTTATTTTTTATATTTGACAGCATATTCCACACCCCCTCCCCTCCTAGATTTTGCCTCCACCTCGATTACATTTTCTAGAGTACGACAAATTATGTATAAAAATACAAATCTCATGAAAAATGAGCGTGTTTACTAGGACGTATTGTGCTCTAAAAACACTTATTTTCACAACGTAGATATTTCTCATTACGGAATTTCACATACCATTGTGAAATTTCATACACATCAAATTTATCTGTCCTTTATTGATATTTTTTTTGTACCCGCCTGTGTTCACCATGGGTTTTTGCCAAAATGTTTCATACGTTAGGCTAATTGCCTCAAAGCATACAAGGGGTTTTCAGAAGGAAAAAACACACTTTAAAATAGAGAGTAATATTAGGTATATATACCCTTTTCTGTAACATTTTTTTTGTTACCCAGCAGACGTGTCAAACACACATTTGTTGGTGTTTGTAATGGGGCCATGTGAATTACAAACACCAACCAATGTTTATTTGACACATCAGTGGGATAACAAAAAAGGGTGTAAGGACATATTTTTCATTAGTCCGTTACAATTTATTATGTCGTATACTGCTACATGTCGTCAAAGAATTGAGAAGATTACATCTACAAAAGACGGATCTGAATTACAAGTTGTCTTCAACATTCAAGCCCAACAATATGTCATTTGGTAAGATAATGTTTAAGTTCCACTTACATTTTATATTTAAAGTGTTGGGATATTTTTAAAAGGTTAAATTTTTTTTAAACATAAAATTTCTTTTGCATAAAAGAAGTTATATTTAAAAAAAAAAATAAAGGAATCAAAAGTTTTTTTTTGTTTGTCAAAAGTAGTTCTCGGCCGAATATAACAAAAAAAAAGGGGGGGGCTTTCTTTGTTAGATAAAATCTCGGCAAGTAGTGGGTGTTTAAAAAAAAGGGGAACTCACTTTTTGGTTACTTCCAATCATTGGGATAATGATTAGCCTTTTTGGTTTAAAAGTTTTTCTTAAGAAAAGGTGCGTACAAATTTTTATTCAAGGCAAATTCTTGATTGGCTTTTTAAGTAGCCGCAATTTTGCTTTTTGCCAATCATTGGCATATATTTACATATGGCTAAGTCCCTTTGCCTTATTTTTTAAAAGTTGCGTACAGTGTTTTATAAGCCAAATCTGATATTTTTTTTACACGCTTCTTGCCATGAGTTATCCAAAATCCCACAGCTAACTTTTGGATAAAAACAATCAGTTACGTGCCTTTGTTTTTTTTTTCAAAAACCTCTCTATAAAAGAACATGCACGTACAGTTTTTTAATAGAGAAGAAGTTTACAACTTTTAGAGTTTTCTTTGGTTTGTTTATCTGCCCAGAATTTATTTGAAAATTTCTTTTGGCAGAATATTTTCTTCTCTCATTTAAGGGTTCAAATAATTTCCTTTTTTTTACAATTCACAACAAATCCCAATTACTTTTATGTGAGTTGTTTTGTGGAACCCAAACACATATTTTGCTATTTATTCATACTTTGTGGGGTGAGCTCTACAACCGACAGCTCCGTGCTATTGTGGAGGGAGACTCTATGAAGATTTAAGACTGCGGGTCTTTAGGGAGTGCTTGCGGGTGTTCTCTTGCTGATTTTGGACTGCGGTTCATGTGGGTTCGCTGCGTGTGGATCTACTGTAGATTTCTAGTCGTTGCTTTGAAGGTTTGACGAAGACACTTGTGGGTGATACAAGTTGGTATGTAAGTCAATGGTCTTGTAAACTGTTCAAAGTTCTAGAAATAAAAGGTTTTGCCCTTCGGGGATTTTTCCTGAATATTTGTGTCACATGCTTTATTTGTTTATGGGTTGACACTTGCTCTTTAGATGCATGATTAGGGGCTGAAATTAAATAAGTGTGTCAAATTAGAAATTTACGAAGTTGATCAATTATCACACGTAATTCTCACGTTTTCAAATTGGTATCAGAGCAGGTTACGCTAATTTATCGCGTATTCCTATTTTTCGCAAAATCGTGTGATATTGATTTTTTTTTAAAATTAGTTTTGTAAAAATTCGCATTTTTTCCTATGGAGCACTTATATAATCAGATGCCTATTTTTGACGGGTCTAATTATGCCTACTGGAAAGCTCATATGAAATCGATTTTAAAATCTATTGACGAGCGTGTTTGGTTGCTTTGTGAAAATGGTTGGACTCCTCCCACTGTCACTGTTAATAACATCACCACTTTAAAACCCGTGTCAGCCTGGACTGAAGATGACTATAAATTGTCCAATTTTAATTCCCGTGGTCTGAGTACTATTTTTGGAGCTGTCTCTCCTGATGAGTTTCGCCGTATTATGACGTGCACCACGTCTAAAGAGGCTTGGGATGTTTTGAAATTGACACATGAGGGTACGAACGTGGTTAAAGAGTCAAAATTACAAAATTTGGCCACTCAATTTGAAACTATCACCATGTCTGAGTCTGAATGCTTTGATGATTTTTATGCTCGTTTGTCAGACATTGTTAACACATGTTTTAATTTGGGTGAGGTGATTGATAACACGCGTGTCGTTAAAAAGATTTTGAGATCTCTCCCAAAACGCTTTATTCCTAAAGTCACTGTTTTGAACTCTTTGGGAAATTTGAAATCACTTAAGTTGGAAGAACTTGTAGGAGATCTTCAAACCTATGAGATTGACATGTTTCCCAAAACCACTAAGGCTAAAGATAAAGGCATTGCTTTAAAGACTCGTTTTAAGAAAAAGAAAGAAAAAGTTTGTGAGTCCGATTCTGAGGGAGATTTTGATTTTAATGATATGGCCTTGTTTGCGAAAAATTTTAAAAAATTTCTCAACATGAACAAAAATAATTCTTCCAATAAAAAGAATTTTTTTAAGAAAAATAAAAAGAAAGGAAAGGCCAAAGAAAGTGGTGAGAAGGAAAAAGAGAATAAATCCGATGAGGAGTGTGAGGAAGATTTTGAGAACATCACTTGTTTTGAATGTGGGGGTAAGGGACATAAGTCGTTTGAGTGTCCTACGTGGCTTAGAAAGAAAGGAAAGAAAGTAGCCATGCCCGCCACACTTAGTGATAGTAGTGAAGGTGAGGGTGATGAGACTAGTGGTGAGAAGTTTGTAGCTTTTTCGAGTCGTGTGAGCACACCCACTTTGTCTCACGTTGACAGAGGTCATGAGAGTACCGGTGATGACTCGAGTGTTTCTAGTGGAGATGAGAGTGAGAGTGGAGATGAAAGTGAGCTGCAAAAATCTTTTAGAGATTTGTACACCGAGACCTTGAAAACAAAGAAGTATAATAGGGATTTAGGTCGTCGGGTTTTAGATTTGGAGAGAGAAAAGGAGTTTTTGAGAAAGGAGAAGTTTGATTTGACCGACACATTGTCTAGTCTGACGACACGTGTATCCCAACTCGAGAGTGATCTCGAACGTGTCCGGGAGGTCAAAGTCAACTCTGAGAACTCACCTAAGAAGGTTGAAAAGGTGGTTCTTAAGGGTAAAGGTGAGAATTTAGGAATAAGTCATGACGGTGCTTCTTCTTCCCAATTAGCGCCCGAGTCGGTTCACACTTTAGTGTTTGATTCACGTGAGTCTCATCCTAACCCACCTAGGCGTCCCATTCCTATTAGGAGAGTGCGTCCTAGAGTTTTTGAGAAAGGTGCTCCGAGGCCTATTTATGTTTGCTCTCATTGCAAAAGGAGAGGACACCTTAGAGAATTTTGCTTTAAGTTGGGGTATGTGTCACGTTTTGCTTCTACACGTGTTTCTGGCACACATGCACCCACACCTATTACTTTACATGCTCCCGGAGACTACATAAGAGAGTTTGCACATTTAGGAGAGCAAGTTAAGTTTTTAGTCAAAACTTCACAAGAATTGATGGAGGTTTTTCATAAGTTGTCACCACCTTTGGAAAACCCCACCGCACCTAATGATTGAGGTTTGACTTGGTTACTAGCATAGGGTGATTTTCATGATGTCATTGTTTGCCTATTGCTAGTATGTATCATTTTTGTATGTTTTATTTTTATTTTTTTAAAAATTTTGAAAAATACAAAAAGATTTTAGTTTGTTTTTTGTATTTTGTTTGCACCGTTTATGGATGAACACTTATGATGACCGAGTCACAACATCATTCCATTTTTCATGTGACTATTTGATAGTGTTTTGAGACAATAGGTCAATTCATCCTTGTGCTTTATAATGTTTGGAGTCATTAAGATGTAATTAAGTGTTACTTCCTACATGTTTGACTCATGTTTCCTTTATTGCACACATACACGAATTTGTTTGATTATTGTACTTGTCTTATCACATGTTGGTTATGTGTTTTCACTTCAATCCTGTCCTTAAAACGAACCAAGCGCGATAATTTTTTTGATAAGAAAATTGTGCATATAAGAACCGTTTTGTGAGTTTGTGTGCTTTATTTAAAAATAGGGAGGGGCTGCGAAAGGTAATTATATATCCTTTGCGCAAAAGCCACCGTTAAATTGGACCTAAAAAATGGAGGTATTTTATTATCCGGGGTCCAAAGAGGTTTAAAAGAGCCCGAAAAAATTGAAAGGCAATAAAAAGAAATTCATGCCAATTATGGGCCATATAGGTTTTCGCACCAATTCTCCAAAGTTTGAGAATTTAGATTACCTCTAAAAGAAAATATATATGAGGGAGTTTGGTTGGAGATTTTATAATGGGTTTGCACGTCCTTGAAAATGCGCTTTATAGTTTTGGACGTTATTGGTGTGGAAATCACTTTGACTTTGATTTGTTGATTTGCATAAGATGATGTCATTTAAATTCAACAAATTTTTACACATAAGGATACTTTTGATGCTCATTCGTTAGGGGTACACATATGCATCGTGCACATATGATTGATTGAGTTGATTTACCTATCGAATGTGTTCACACCCATTCATTCCATTTCCATGACTTGGTTGTTTGAGTTTAAATCCATGGTGTGATTTTTGAATCATATTTTTTTTCAAATGGTATCTATTTTTTGTATAAAAAAAAATTGAAAAAAAAAAAAAAATCAAAAATAGTTTGTGTATTTTTTTGTATACCGTGACACCCCGATTTTGCTTGTTTGATTCATTCTTCTTATTTGTCTATTTGGGGACATCATAAAAAAGGGGGAGAAAGAATTATCATTTTTTGGGGGAGTTTGAATTTTGGGGGAGTTTTGAGATTTGACTTATGCTTATCATATATTGGTATCTATGTTTATCTCATTTCAAACTCGATACGTCACTTGGTATTTTTTTCTTTATCTCATGTGTGCAGGTACAAATATTGAAGATCATGATGTTGCACACCCTGATGAGAAAAGATTTGAGATTTGACGAAGATGATTGAAGACCAGTTTTGAGATCTTGCAAATTTATTCATGAGAGGGTAGATTTGTATAGGTATTTTGGTTTTTTGATAATTCGGATTTTTTATGTATGTACCGGCATAGACATAGGGGGAGATTTGTAAGGACATATTTTTCATTAGTCCGTTACAATTTATTATGTCGTATACTGCTACATGTCGTCAAAGAATTGAGAAGATTACATCTACAAAAGACGGATCTGAATTACAAGTTGTCTTCAACATTCAAGCCCAACAATATGTCATTTGGTAAGATAATGTTTAAGTTCCACTTACATTTTATATTTAAAGTGTTGGGATATTTTTAAAAGGTTAAATTTTTTTTAAACATAAAATTTCTTTTGCATAAAAGAAGTTATATTTAAAAAAAAAAATAAAGGAATCAAAAGTTTTTTTTTGTTTGTCAAAAGTAGTTCTCGGCCGAATATAACAAAAAAAAAGGGGGGGGGCTTTCTTTGTTAGATAAAATCTCGGCAAGTAGTGGGTGTTTAAAAAAAAGGGGAACTCACTTTTTGGTTACTTCCAATCATTGGGATAATGATTAGCCTTTTTGGTTTAAAAGTTTTTCTTAAGAAAAGGTGCGTACAAATTTTTATTCAAGGCAAATTCTTGATTGGCTTTTTAAGTAGCCGCAATTTTGCTTTTTGCCAATCATTGGCATATATTTACATATGGCTAAGTCCCTTTGCCTTATTTTTTAAAAGTTGCATACAGTGTTTTATAAGCCAAATCTGATATTTTTTTTACACGCTTCTTGCCATGAGTTATCCAAAATCCCACAGCTAACTTTTGGATAAAAACAATCAGTTACGTGCCTTTTTTTTTTTTCAAAAACCTCTCTATAAAAGAACATGCACGTACAGTTTTTTAATAGAGAAGAAGTTTACAACTTTTAGAGTTTTCTTTGGTTTGTTTATCTGCCCAGAATTTATTTGAAAATTTCTTTTGGCAGAATATTTTCTTCTCTCATTTAAGGGTTCAAATAATTTCCTTTTTTTTACAATTCACAACAAATCCCAATTACTTTTATGTGAGTTGTTTTGTGGAACCCAAAAACATATTTTGCTATTTATTCATACTTTGTGGGGTGAGCTCTACAACCGACAGCTCCGTGCTATTGTGGAGGGAGACTCTATGAAGATTTAAGACTGCGGGTCTTTAGGGAGTGCTTGCGGGTGTTCTCTTGCTGATTTTGGACTGCGGTTCATGTGGGTTCGCTGCGTGTGGATCTACTGTAGATTTCTAGTCGTTGCTTTGAAGGTTTGACGAAGACACTTGTGGGTGATACAAGTTGGTATGTAAGTCAATGGTCTTGTAAACTGTTCAAAGTTCTAGAAATAAAAGGTTTTGCCCTTCGGGGATTTTTCCTGAATATTTGTGTCACATGCTTTATTTGTTTATGGGTTGACACTTGCTCTTTAGATGCATGATTAGGGGCTGAAATTAAATAAGTGTGTCAAATTAGAAATTTACGAAGTTAATCAATTATCACACGTAATTCTCACGTTTTCAAAGGGTATACGTACTATTACTCTAAAATAAAATCTCACAAGTCCTCCACCCCCCACCCACTTGCAACAGCAGACGCGCGCGCTCACACACACACACACACACACACACATATATATATATATATAGAGAGAGAGAGAGTGAGAGAGTGAGAATAAGTAAATTGTTTTCTATATATAACAAGGAAGAACAAATTTTAGAATCTCGTAAAATTGCGAATGACATGAATTTATTTTCCTAATAGAAAATGCCAAAACAATCTTTCTCTACCACATTTAAAAAAAAACACCTCCAAAGTTTTCCTAAATCGATCGGATCGATTTGGAAAATCTAATTCTCCTACAAGTGGTCGTCCCTAAGTCAGATTTCCCAAACCGATCCTATGGATCGATTTGTGAAATATTTTGAAGGTGGATTTTTTTTTTGGATGAAAACATGTATTGTATGAAGGTAATTCTAAAATTCAGGTGCTGAAATTATTCTATTTTCTCCGTCAAATCTCTCTACAGTATAGTAACATCTTCGTCCCCCCGGAAGCACCCACACATATCTATTGACAACCCACTTCATCTCTCAATATAAAAAATGACCATTAAAAGTTTGTAATAATTCGGTCTAGCCTTTTATTCAAGTTCCTAAAATTTTATTTTTACCCCTAAATTGTTTAAAATTATAAAATGACTTGGATAGCACGACACACGGGTGCCCATGATAGGAAGAGCGTCATAGATACAAGCACGCCCAAAATAAAAGCATTTCCGTGTCAAGTATTTACTATTGTGTATATATATATATTAACATTATTTTTTTTTGATATTGTTAAGTTTCTAAAAAATGAGAAAATTCTGTACTATTGGGGTTTAAGAAGACTTTTAATTTTAATGTAATTGATATGCACAGGTGACAGTAGTTATTGGTGATCCCATTGATTTTGATGATTTAGTGAATGATAATGTGGAAGAAAACCTAAACGTATCAAGAGGAAAGCTATATGATGCTATATCTGCAAGGATTGGTGATCGATTACAGAAATTAAAAACCCAAGTTGACAGATTAGCCCTCGAACAACAGCTGCACTCAAAAAATACCCCTGTCGTGTCACAGAACAAGCTGAAGGAATTCTGCAACAAGTTGATTGGGAATCACTGGGCATGGAAAGTTACATGGGCAACCATTCTATATTAACCACATAAGGAAACTCTGTAGCTGAACACGGGAAGTTTGAAATTACTCAACCACAAGAAAATGATTCTTCTCCTGATACGTATTTAAAAATGGGAGTCTCCTCCTCTTATGAAGGTGGATTTGTGTCAAGGATTCGCGGTTATGTGGACCCAACTAAGCTCATGGGATTTGCATCCAGGGGCTTATTCGTTAATTGCAGACTGATTAAGCAAAATTCTGCAAATGTTGATGGCATTGGTCCTTTAAAGGCTTGGAACAATTTCTAGAAGCAAGTTTATACTAGCTGTGGAAATCCTGCAATCCCCTCCATTTAACTTGCAACTTTCGTTATTGGGTTACCCTCACTTTTATGGTCATTTTTAAGTTATGCCCGCAAAATTAAAAATAAATAGATTGCAATTAGTGTTGCTCCCCTGAATGGGGGGTTGTACTACATTTTCTTTCAGATTTTGGGGTGTAAACTCATAATTGATCATAATTAAAGTGGGGGTTGGACTGAAAATAACCGTACTTTATTTCCATAACATGAGCAGATCTTTATTTAGGTGAGATGAGATGTGAAATGCATGTGTGGGTAGTTGTTGGAAGCCTAGTTTTTGTAAGTAGGAATGAGGCGACATGTCTAATGGACGATCTGCTTATTATAATAAGGAACTGAACTCTTGACTTGCACATACTAAAAATGAGCATCCAAAGCAGTAAGCAATGAAATTCTCTCCCCTTTGTAGATACTATCTTTTCATTCTGCCCTTTTTCGTGTAAGTTTTGGGAATTGGCAATGGGAAGGGTTTAATAGGTTTATTCGTGTGCTTTTACTTCAGCCTACCAATTGTCATTTAAATATTGTGCTTTTATTTCAGCCCAATTTTATTATTTATACACCCCTCTTTTAATACACCCATATTATCAGGCTAACAAACTATCCATACACCTAATATCAAGGATGCATTTAACAATATAAGTATTATTTTTATTATTTGATTTAGGAAATTATAAGTCTGCTGTTGTTGACAATTTCTAAGATTTCAGGGAGTGTGGTATTGGTGAGATATCTTCTATTGACTTTGTATGATAACCTCGCTTAAGTTCAGCATGAGTGGACGAATGGTCAACTTTTACGCAACTGTTGAAATTGTGGGGATCCTAAACCTTTAATGAAGATGTCGACAATTTGGTCCTTGGTGGAGATAAAGCGAACATCAAGTTTCTTTTGAGCAACGTGTTCTCGCGCAAAATGATAATCAATTTCAATATGTATAGTATGGGCGTGAAACACAAGATTGGCGACAAGGTAGATGGCATCCAAGTTCTCACACCTGGGAATTGGAGAGGAGGAATGAATGTTTGAGTTCACGCAGTAAGGTGCAATAGCCATTGCGTTTCGCGAGATTGTGGTCTAGATATTGTCAATAGATCCATCACCATTGTGTTTAATGTGCAAAAGCCATTTGCAGTCTACCACATTCATGCTGGGCTATGATGGTACTAGAGTCCAAGTGCCATTTTTAAGAAGAGCATTAAGTTCGTCATCCATTGCAAGTCGCCAATTTGGATTCAAGGAGACTCTGGTGAAGCAAGTAAGCTCAGTCACATCAACAACATGCAATGGATACTCTGTTGCAATGATACATAA
This sequence comes from Sambucus nigra, assembly GCA_949130495.1. Lineage (NCBI taxonomy): Eukaryota > Viridiplantae > Streptophyta > Magnoliopsida > Dipsacales > Adoxaceae > Sambucus > Sambucus nigra. The sequence goes on along the minus strand of OX422212.1, from coordinate 56,652,679 downwards.
CTTTTTAATAAGCTTTTGAATCACTGCTTTGCCGTAAGTAACCATATGATGTTTTACAACCGAGTTGGTGTCTGTATCTTGTTGTACAGGTGCAAGGGATATTATGGATGCTAAAGAGAGTGATATGTTGGTTCAATATTTGTGGCATCTATAAGAGGGGGAAATTGGAGACATATGGGTAGGGGTGGAAAATGGACGGATACGAATCGGAAAATATGTTTTTTTTATCCGTATTCGCTATCTGGATGCACTATCCGTATTCGCCCGGATAGTTAAAACAACTATCCATATCCGTATCTGCTCGGATACCTCGGATTCGGATAATATCCGTATCCATTTACATTGTTTAGCCATCGCAAAAAATAACTATTAAAATATCCAATCCAATGAAATCCAATTCAAACCAAATAAATATATAACAAAATTACTACCTCCTAACATCAACAATTATGACTTCCATAATAATAGTAACTTTCCATCATGATAATATGGCTTAAAGTCATCCATACTTTACAATCATATAAGTTTAAAGCCATCGAAAAAAAATAACAGTAAATATCCAATCCAATTCAATTCAAATAAATATTTAACAAAATTACTACTTCGTAACATCAACAATTATGGCTTCCATAATAATAGTAGCATTCCATAATGATAATATGGCTTAAAGCCATCCATACTTTACAACCATATAAGTTTAAAGCCATCCAAAAAAAATAACAGTAACATTCCATAACAGTAGAAATAAATATGAACCTTTTAAATTAAATCAAATTTATTAAGAATGATAACGTCATGGACCTTTTAGTCTTCAAAACATACTAATATTTTTATTTTAATAAGTATACATTTTTATTTTGTATATAATATACCTGTTGTTAACTTCAGTTCTCATCACAATCAAAACTATATCTTTACTTATTATTTCTCTACTACATTTATTTATAATTTAGGGTTTTTATTGGAGTAAAATGAGGGTTTCATTTCTCTTGTTTTGTACGAAAGAGAAATGAAATGAAATTAGTTTTTTTGTTTAGAGTGGAGTATATGTTCTTTAGGAAGTGTATGTTGTGTGTGATAGGGTGTATTGTAACATTAGTGTAACTTCATGATAATATACTCAATAAAATTATAATACATGGCATTTTATAATATACCCAATAAAATAATAACTTTAGGGTGTTTATTTTGAGTGGAGTATGTGTTTGTTTTGTTTTAGGGAATAAACGATTAAGTTTTTTTTTAATATTATTTTATTAGTAATACTAATACTAATATTATTAGTAATATTTTAAACATATGTTTGACGGATATGGATATCCGGTAAAATGGATACTCCGAATCGGATACGGATTATCCATGTCGAATTCTAGTACTATCCGTATCCGTTTTCTCGGATATTTTTAAAGAGTATCCATAATCGTATTCGTTTCCATTTTTTCGAATTAATATCCGCAAATTCGGATTCAGATATCGGACTGATGCAGATTTTCAAATATTCGTTTACAGCTCTACATATGGGAAATGTGTTGGTTTGTTGTGACCTAAGATATTGAGGGTTAGGATTGGTGAGGGGTAGTTGAGGAGGATTAAAAAAACACTCATTGAAGGTGGGATATGAGTCAGATTACTTGCAATTAGGGCTGGCAATTTTTGACACGATAACCCGTTTATGGTAATAACCCGAAATGATCCAAATTTGACACGATTAGCTTGTATAGATTTAAGAGTACCCAAAATTTATGCTCAAATAAAAATCATAGCGACTCGAAAATCACACGACTAATTCGAATTGCCACCCCTACTTGCAATGGGAGGAGTTTGTGTGGGAATTTGATTATTGAGTTGGGGTGGGTGTGATCTCACAAAATGACGATTGTATATATTAACAAAAAATGAGTTTATGTGGGAATTTGATTATTGAGTTGGGGTGGTTGTGATCTCACAAAATGACGATATTGGATCTTCAAAAATATATTTTTTCAAATATGTATTAATATTACTAACAGCATTTCACCGTTACTAATTCTGAATTTTACCGTTACTATTAGTAACAGAATTTTACCGTTACTAATTATGAATTTTACCATTACTATTACTAACAAAATTTTACCGTTACTAACAGTAACATTAAATTTTTGTTACTAGCTTCATGCCCCACGCCTTTTTTCTAATGGAATAATTGTGTTACTAATATTTTTAGTAATGGTAAAATTGTGTTACTAAAGGCGCGTTTTGGTGTAGTGATAATAGAGTGAGATCAACATCCAAACATCAATTCCCATATACATGCCAAATAGTGAGTCTAACAATGATACATGCCAAGTACCACTGTCCAATATACATACTAACTGAAAGTGTAATGAAATACATCTCTCTCAACTAAAAAGTAAGTGATGGTCTAATAAGGGAATTAACCTACATCAATACCCAACTGAAGATGACTGGAACTAGAATAGATGAAGTGCACTAGATGGAGAGAGGAACTCTAAATGGGAGGACCAACTCTAGCACCTAGCAAGTCGCTAAGCTCTCTCTCTCTCTCTCTCTCTCTCTATATATATATATATATATATATATATATATATATATTGTGTAAATTCACAGTTTATATAGTCAATAATGATAGCGCAACGTATATCATAATGCCTTTAAACATCTCATTAACTTCACCAATTAATCATCATCTTAATTAGTTATAACGAATCGACATGTGCCCCTTCTCCCCGGTCATCTCAAAACATGCGGTACGCCCGTAAACCGTCACACAACTGTAGCCATTTACTTTACATCATTAGAAACATCGTAGCCGCCTTGTTACGCAATGCCAGATTTCCAGCACACTGCGTGACACAACAAAAGTTCGTATCAAAGATGCTAACATAAAAGTGTTCATTCTCGGCAATCACGCCTAAATCCACACTCATTAATTAATGCATTAATCACATTCCAAGTTTCAATTGTAACATATCTCTCTCTGTTACATTAGCAATACCCAATTACCATACCCCTCGGGTCATTTCAACTAAAGAACTAGGACAAGTGTTATGCCATAACACTTGAGACTAAAGGGATTATAGGGCTATCATGGAACTAATTATTAAATGAAACATTAAATTGAAGGTGTATTGATTTATTAAAGGTTATTATGTCCTCGCTCCTACCATCTCTAAACTTCGTGCATGGGACGTCTCATAAAAATGAAATCTAAACAAGGAACCCCGCGATACACTTGCATTTAGATAAGGTAATCATTAATAGACCTGGCAAAATGAGGCACGACACGATAACACGACATGATACGACACGAAATTATAAGTTAATGGGTTTAGTTTTATCGGATTTTGGTCATTAACGGGTCAACACGGTTGATTTGTTATCATAACGAACCGGATTTGGGTTTGTGCTCTAACACGATTAAACCCGTTAGTGGTACCGAATTTTGTTGGGTCGTGTGCTCCGAACTAATATTACATCAATTATAACCCGTTAGTAGGTAAACAATATATATATATATACATACAGTCAGGCTCTAATTCGGACGCAACTTACGGATGGATTTTTGTGTATTTTTTAAAAATAGCAAAAAATTAAATTTTGACTTGATTTTTTTCTGTGGTATTTAAACATTTCAAGGGACCCATGTAAAAAAATCAGCCTAAAATGAAATGTTTTATTATTTTTAAAAAAATCGGTCACACGTATGTCAGTTTTAAAGAGTTTTAAAAACTGACATATGTTTGACCAATTTTTTAAAAATAGAAAGACAATTCATTTTGAGTTGATTTTTTTTATAAGGGTACCCTGAAATGTTTAAATAGCATAGAAAAAAAATGAAGTTGAAAAAAGTTTGTTTACTATTTTTAAAAAATAAGGAAATATTCGTCCGCAAGTTAAATCCGTAAGTTGCGTCCGCATTAGAGCGGGCCTATATATATATATATATATATATATATAGAGAGAGAGAGAGAGAGAGAGAGATGTGTGTGTATGTGTGTGTGTAATCCCTAAGTTAATCTCAACCGTTAAATTAAAAAATTAGACATCAAATCCACCCATTTATCCATTTAAAATTTGATTTGAAATCAATAATATAAATTATTTTTTAAAATTTTTGGAACAAAATTTTCTTAACGGGTAATGGTTCACATAACGGGTTAATTATGACATGACCCAAATCCACCCATTTACTAACGGGTATTAACGGTTCGGTTCGTGTTCGAATTAGGATGATTTTACACGAAATCGTTAAAACACGACACGAACACGACCCGTTATCAGGTCTAATCGTTAAAACAATTTATTAATTAAATGTTTATTATGAAACCTTAAATTAATATAATAAGTGCTTAAATATCGAACCTTCATAAGCAATCATAGTCCATTCAATCAAAAGTCACAACAACCAAACCCCACAATCCGACACAAATTTATCCCAATCTCCTTCTAATTCTTCTACTTAATTAATTCCTTTAAGGAATGGAAGGGCGTAAGAAAATTATCATACAATTAGTCCATTTATCAATTTCAAGAACATAATTTAATAAGGAGCCTCAATTAATTTTCCAAGAGTTTAGCGTGGTATATACTAACATAAAAATCTTCTCATGAGTAATTAGGCAAAAATTATACATTTTCATACTTAGGGTTTCATCAATTAAATAATTAAGTGTTTAGTACAAGGATACTACTCATGAAGGTATAACTCTATAAAGCATGAACATTTTAAATATTAATTAGACCTTTAAGTATATCTCAATTACTCAAAATATATATATCAATTATCACAAGTTCAAGATCAAGTCTAAAACCCTAATAAGTCAATTCCATATCAAGGGTTTCACGTGCAATTTTTAATAACAATTAAGGTATATATATATAATGCTCCTGTGCGGACTAGTCCGCATTTTAAGAATGCGGACTGGACATGTGTCATCTAACGGTGCACCTAGAAATTATCGCCTAAATTAAAGGCACACTCTCTCTCTTTTTTGGGCTCACCACGAGGTGACACATGTCATGTCTACACTCTTAAAATGCGGATTGATCCGCACAAGAGTAGAACTGTATATATATATCATGTGAGATTAATTAATTTCACCTAATTAAAATCAGACACTAGGAACCCTAGAAATCCTACGGGTTTCTAACTCTGTTTGCGGTCCAATGCCTTGGTTGCGCCGCAAATAAAATTTGTTTTCCATCCTAAGTTGAACCCTAAATATAACCCTCAAGCAATGCTCCAAAGACCACTATATCCCTCGCCTTAAACCAAAATTTCCCATATGACCAACTCATTATTAATTAACAATAATTACCATATTATCCCTGAACCTTTGTACAATTCAACTTTTAGCCCCAAAACTTTATTAATGAATTAAATGAACTCTAAAATTACAAATTGATTTATTCTAACTTTAACTATTTATAAAATTAAACTCATCTTAAATTATTGTCACATAAATAATTTCAATTTCTCACTATAAAAAATACAATAACTTTGAGTTTCTTCTTATGTAATTAAATTACTTGTAATTAATTAATCCCTAAAAAATGCGGGGTATTACACATGTGTGCAACATGTATACAATCGTAAAAAATAAGGGCAATATATTACTAACATTCTTACCACATTATTTAAATCCTAAGAACATATACAAACATAGTCCACAAAAATAAGGGCAATATAATCAACATTTACATTTATATAAGCCTCCACTCTTTATTTACAGAAGAAACTTAAACCAAACAAATGAAACATCGTAGTACAATTGCCCCGAAAGTTATATTATTTTAATAAATTCATCCAATATAGCATCCTAATACAACCATCCCCAAATGAGATATTTTTATATTATAACCAATCAAATGAAGTATAAAAAAGAAGTACGTTGTTGTTGACTATCAACTTTCGTTCTATTATCATCGCCATCAACGCCGCACCCGCAACGCTAGAAGCTTGATGAGGATCCAAAAAAGACATTTTGTCAAACAAAATAAAATTATCAAAAGATCATATCTAACATCTCAAACTACTTTAAATGCTCAGATCAATTTCTCATCTATCAAAAAGATCCACATTTTGAACTATATAACACCAATGGGTCACACACACACACACACACACACACACATATATATATATATATATATATATATATATATATATATATATATATATATATATATATATATAAACACATAACTGTAAACACACATATATCGAGAAATAGAGATGAACCTCAAATGTGATTTGGAGGGGCTGATCAGTTGCAACAAAAAAAAGTAACAAGCAAAACAAATGAAATGTTAGATTATTTAGATCCAAGTAAAGAAAATAACCAAATTAAAGAATCTCGGACGCATTGGACCATCCGCATTTTGCAAAACTTTTTTTTACACGGGAGATAGTACACTTTGATAGCCACTCCTATTACCTTTTTGCTCACATCCATGAACTCTATTATAGATCTACGTTTCGGAGTTTATGTTGGCAATCTATCGGACTAGTATGAACAGAATGGGGCATGTCTTTGTCTCCTAGCCGGTCTAGAAGGTAATATGGAGTCTCGGTCTATTGATGTCTCGTCGGGTATGCTCATAGCAACAAACCATCTTAGTAAAAAAATCAATGACGATGACATAACTCGCTAATTACACCAACTTAAATGGGGTTTACGATGACATAACTCGCTAATTACACCAACTTATATTTCAAAAATTAATGCAAATATAACCATAATAAAAGTATCAGCAAGAAAAATGAAAACGGTATAACGTATAAAGACAATGAGATTAAATAAGTATAGCCACAACATTCAAACCATCATGCCAAAATTACAGGGATAGACAAAAACCTTCGTCTCAATCAGTATAACAGAAGCTCAACTCTCCTATATAAGTTAGCTAAGATAACTGATAGAACTAAAAAAAATACCAAACATAGAAAAATCATACACTTCTAGCCCTATCATATAGGACAACCACAAACAAGTAAAAGAAAGTGCATCATTTCTGCAATTCAAGCATAAATTCATTTAGATTTCAGTGACAGGTCATGCGAGGCTTCTCAAGTCCTCCCCACGAAGAAGAACCAGAACCCGAACTGTACAGGGGTCCCTTGTCAGCAGCACCCTAATAAAAAATATATAAATAGTTAAGCAACCAAAAGAACTCTATTGTATAACATGTCGTAATATAGCGAGGAATGAAAAAGAAAAATAAAACCTAAATTACTATTAACATCCTTATCAGATGAAGCCCGTATCTATCACCATACGGTGCAGGATTTCCTCCCTCGGAGCTTCCAAAACTTATTCCGTAAGGTCCACCTACAACAACAAATATCAAGTAAGGAGATTATAAGCAAAGTCATTAACCCCAAATAAAGATAATAGGACATGATGTTCTAGCAGTGTTGTGTTGCACCATAACCATGACAATGATTTTGACCCACCAGCCAACTGGTGTTATACATTCTGGATTCATTTTTTGTACATGTATACAAAGCTTTACTAAAAAACAAAATAAACATGGACCTAGCAATATCCATCCCAAAAGCATGGTATTGATAAGGTGAAAATATGATAAAAAAATTGGGGAAACAAATGTAATCGATGAAAATATGGTATCGATAAGGTGCAACGAGAATCTTCAACGTAGGCAACTGTCACGCTCCATCGATCGATTATTACAAATGTAACTGTGGTTCCAGAAGTTTGACCTGCAAAAAATAGATGAGCATAATAATAGTTAGTTATCTTATAAACTCAATAATTTTAACCCAAAAAATTGGAGAAAAGCAAAGAGAGGAGCAGTTAAGATCCTTAAGCCTTTACTCTGGAATTCTTTGTCAGTCTTCACAAATCTAACGACTAAAGCCCGAGGTAAATCTTGAAGCCACTCATCCCGCCCAAGCCCACAAGGAATGGCACCTAATACATGATTAAACAATTGATCCCTCACATATATTGTTGTTGCATTCTTGTTATAATACTTGAATCCTTTCAGTACCATCATAAGGTTCTTAATCTACTAGTTTGTTCAATTCAAGTGTGCAATGAATTGTAGCAGTTGAGTTTGGATACCAGCTGATATCAGAAGCTAATTATGGTGAAGTTAGCATTATAGCCATATCCCAAACATTTGAGGCAAATAATGATTATTACCTTGATATTCAAATGGTACTGGTCCGTGAAATGAGGAATTAAACCACTAATAGAATTTGAATGCAATGTCACCTAGTTTTCCACACAACTGACATTTTGGCCTTTTCCGATTCCAATTAGATCTGCCTCCTCGACCACAATTATAACATTTACCAAAATTTGGATTACCATTAAAGCATCAACCACAATTACTATACACTCGTGAAAGAGAAACAAATGTGACCCCCTCAATTTCATATAAAAATTCAGATAGGGCACAACGTTGGAAACAAGCCATATGCCCACGCGGAATGAATGCGTGTTTGCGCCTTCTAGTAAGGCATATCAACCACAACTCTCCATCAGGAACATCTTCTGTTTATTTTTCTACGATATACGTGTTGGTATCATTGCGAGTAGCAACATTTCGTCATTCGAGCATTCTCTGGCGTATAAATTTTTTCCATATATTCCAGAAATATAAAATTATAGGTCCACATTTTAAAGATTTTTTAAGCTGAGCTCGCTATGAGCTGATATTTATAAAATAAAATAAATGAGAAAAAAGTGGATGAGCAGGCCAACCACCTGTAATACCCCGTATTTTTATGGCCTTTAATTATGGGATTAATTAAATTAAATTGGGATAAACTAATTTAATATTAATCCGAATTTCGAATTGAATATTCACTAGCGTGATGAGAGTTAGTAATTATTGATAAGAATTATGTTGAATATTACTTAATGAGTAAAGTGATATATGAGAATGAATTTATTAAAATTGTCGCGAATGAATAACACAACAGTTATAGAAATTAAGTCGGGACGCGCGTGTCAGCCATGTCGGGACTAATTTAAGGAAATAAAAAGTAAATTAATTCTAAGTCGCCCATATGGTCATTTTGAATGCACCAATGGGTACATAAAGGTCGATATAGTCAGAAAAGTATATCCGGGGGTTTAGTTTGGGTCTCGGGACGATTTTAGGCCTAATAGGCAACCCGAGAGGGCATTTTAGTAATTTCTAATTTTGGGCCTTAATTAATGACAAAAATTAAAGGATTATATCTGATGGAAGTTGGAGTCCTTGAGGGCTAGAAACACTTGAGTTGCAGAGAGGTTAAGGAAGAGAGAAGAGAGAAGGTTTCCAGGGGGAGAACCATCAATCCTACACCGTTTCCATTAATTTCACCACCAATGCGTAGATCGGAGAACGAGGAGCGTAGATATATCCATCATCTTCTACAACTCAGACCTTCGATTTCTAGTTAAGTATCTATCTTATTGTTCTTGAGTTGATATTACATCCATGTTAGAGTAGGAAATATAATTATAAGTTTTTATGGAGATTTAATGTAATTGGAAGACTAAAATTCATATGTTTGAATAGAAATCATGTTAGGATGATGTTCTTATCATATGTAGAGTATTTATCAAGAATTTGAATGATGATTAGAGAATGAAATCTGGAAATATCACATGGATTCTTGAATTAATATGGAAAACTAGGGTTAGAGATCAAATCATGAATTATACCCATTTAATGACGATTCTAGGAGAATTAATGAATGTTTTACATTAGACATCATCCATATTTGTTTATATAATATTTGTGATGTTTTGTTGGGAGTTTGGGACATTTTAATGGACGTTTTGATGATTAAAATGGAAGAAACCTGCAGGCATTATTTGCAGAATTTCTGGGCCAATAACTGATCGATCGATCGACCCTTTCCTTCGATCGTTCGACTCCTCATGGAATTTGAATCTTCTTTCCTTTTTAAATGTTAATCTAACCCCAATGTATAAGTACCCTTATACATAATTTAAATATCATAATGGGACTTGAGAAGGACCAGTAGGATTGTGGATAAGGTCTGGGTAGTACAATTTCATATGGAATTAAACCGTGGGGCTATGAGGGTATAAAATGGGTTATGATTACGTGTGTGATAAATTGGGGATTGCGCAAGCCAATGACGACTTAAACAAGTAGGGTAGAGAGGGTACAACTACTGATTTGATATTTATTAAAATGATATACTTCGAGGATCGAGAAGTACTTGCAAATTTGCGGTAATTGAGAAAATAAAAGAATGAATTAATTACGTAGGATTCGGGCGCTACGCGCCACGTATAGTTAGAATATGTTATAAGTTGTGGGTGTACCTACCTGAATAATGAAAATATATATATGAGAGTATATATATATATAGTATGTGAACATATGTGTTTAATCATACCCGTGCTACTTGATATCGCGGTGGTTTTCGCGTTGGGACAGTCTTATCTCGATGTGACCTTTATGGGGGATATCGACTTGTACCCTAGAACATAGGATCCTTCGTACAGGCTATTTAAGAATGATAGTCAGACGGTCCTAAGAGACGCGAGGGTATGTGCTGAGCTCTTAGTAACTTGGAACTATGCTTCGCCTCCAATATGTGTGTTTTGTGTTAATATAGTTCGAGAGTGATTCTGAACTAGTATTTCCCTTTTGTACGAGAGATACGGGGACTTGATAGCAGAGTATACCAGCACCATAGATTTATGTGGGGTGCCCTATTAGTATATATATTATGAGTGATAAATATATGTACCTATAATTAATTTACTGTCCTTGTAAGTAGATAAAATTGAATAATTAATATTAAATGAATTAAGTGGTTGAGAACTTAAGACTGTATTGAGATGAACACAGCTGGATTGGTAAATTCATAAGAAAAGGTTATCACATATAAAATATAGTCATGCGATCACTTGAATTAGGATTGGTGAGGGGAAATTGGGTTAGATTAGTTAGATGGGTTAGATTTATCTAGATTAGTTCAGTAGTACGTTAGGTATGCACACTAGTTGAGAGGTGAGAATTCCTAAGTGAGCGTCGAGACACTAACATGTATGTTATATCAACTGGTAAGCATTTTAAATACTTGCTAAACAACTATTTTACACTCGGGCTCTGACCCATTTCCTGTCATCTCTTCTTTCTCTTGTGTGTATATATATATATATATATATATATTACAGGTGCCCAGCCACAGGGGTGTCAGACTTAGATCTTTGGACTGTTGGCGTGCTGCAGGTAGTGTGGGAGTTGCAGGACTTTGCATTTAGACGACTTCATCCTTGTCATCTCAGCTCTTCACTTAGTCATTTTAGATGGGGTATGTGTCGCCCATTTCAAGTTTTTATTTAGTTCAGAGAGACTTGTACTCTTTATTATTTCAGTATTCAGTTTTAGTTGGAATTGTTTTAATTATTTCTTTGTTCTTCGATTTGGGATATTTTATTTGGATTGATTAATCTAACCTGTTTATTCCACTTCGATGGTTTTGATATTCATTATTATTATCTGTGTTCACAAAAATGGTTTCGTATATTAAATCATAACAGTAGGACTTAATCTATAAAATTAAATGTTTTGACACTTAGCTTAATTATTTATTAGGTGATTAATAAAAAAAATTATTTTCGACAGTGATGCTAAGAATGAACCAACCGGACACTTTGATTTAATGTAATAAAGGACTGATCACCCACTATTTAATTAGGCGTGGTGTCACAGGTGGTATCAGAGCATCACTATCTAGTGTCCTTTAGGATCTGTACGACCTATTATGCTTCTAGATTAACGTCTTTGATATAGAGCCCTATTTTTAGGACTGTTGTATTCTTATTTACGCGATTTTGACTTCAGCTATTTCAGATTTAATAATAACTATGGACTGATAAATTCCTTCTCGTTTCAGATGACTTCGAGATGAGCCTCGAGGGATAAAAATGCCCAACCAGAGCAGCCAGTAGCTCAGTCTCAGTGAACAATGAACACAACCGAGGCTGTCGCCATAGTTTCTCAGGCGGTGAATGCAGCTTTAGCGATGGTGCAGCAGGCCCCACCCCGGGTTCAGGCTATGGCGCCAGTTCCAGCTCAGTTTTCCACTGCATGGGAGAGAGTTAGGGATGCTTTTCAGAGGGCACATCCCCCAGAGTTCTCGGGCATTTATGATATTGTCATCGCGAGCCCATAGAAGAAAGACATCATGAGGCATCTTCGCATGTACGAGTGCATAGACATTTAGAGACAGTTACTAGCTTCCTTCAAGCTAGTAGGGGACGCTTTACAGTGGTGGGAGTCCACCACCACTTTGGAAGAGAGGGACATTATGACGATTCAGAGTTTCTGGGTGCGGTTTGATCGTAAATAATTTCCTTCCACCGTGAAGATTGAGATGAGGCGGAGACTATTAAATCTCAAGCAAGAAGGTATGGCTGTTGCGGAGTATGAAGAGGAGCTCACGAGATTGATTACCATAGTGCCAGATGAGGTGCCTAACAAAGAGAAGAATATTTGGATGTTCATGAATGGTTTGACATGGAGGATTTTCCAACACCTCTTGGGTAATCTGTTATTGGGTACTTATACTGATGTACTCAATGCCACCCTATTGCATTGGCAGGACCATCGCTTCCATCATCAGGGGAGCAAACGAGCTGGGGAGTCCAGCCAGTAGGGTTGGACAAGAGGTAGTGGTGCCAACGGAGCACCAACAGCTCAGGAGCAGGTCCGTCAAGGTGAGCAGAGTTCCCATTAGGGGGACCCTGTTAAGCAATTCCAATCTGGCGACTCTAGGCCGGGACATGGAAGCTATAGACAGGTCCAACAGGGCCAACATCATTACCAGCGGGGACTTCAGGGCTAACAACGATATCAGCAGGGTGAGTGGAGGGGTGGTAACGGCCATCAGGATAGAGGGGAGGAAATTTCAGGGGCAGATGCTTTGGTTGTGGCAAGAATAGAGATAGATGTCAAGATTGCCTCGAGGGGGACAAGGCCCCGTAGTAGCAGGCTGCCCGTCAGGAGCCGCAGAGATTGATCTTCCCAGTCGCCCTCCCAGCACCACCTCAGGTACCAGCCTTACCATCTATCCCAGCGGTCCCAGTTCAGTAGGGGTAATTGCAGTATAGACGTGTTTATAATGTCCACCAGGAAGCAGCACCACAGGTTCCACCCACAGTTGAGGGTAAGTTTCCTATCCATGGTACTATGGGATGCATTTTATTTGACACTGGGGCATCACACTGCTTCATAGCCACTAGTTTTTAATGGTCCACGGGTTCTTAGACACGGCAGAGAGTACAATGATATGTGTAGACTCACCGTTAGGTAATGGGTCGTTGATTTTATTTATATGTCGGGGAGTAAGTATAAAGATTGGGAGCCTGATTTTTCCTGCAGATATGCTAGCCTTAGATATGCACGAGCATGACGCCATTATTGGCATGGATTGGCTTTCTGCTTATAGAGCCATGATAGACTGTTTCAGAAGGAGTACTATTTTTTCTATTTCGGGTCAGGAAATATTTCTGGTGGTGATGCCTCGTCCTGAGGGAGGATCACATAGAGGAGGAGACCTCTAAGGAGATAACGATTCCCATTGATTCGATCCCTATAGTTTGCGAGTTTTTTTATGTGTTTCAGGATACACCGGGACTACCGCCTAGATAAGAGATAGATTTCCTCATAGATTTAATGTCGGGCACTCGACCGATAGCCCGTTCACCCTATCGTATGGCTCCAGCTGAGATGAGAGAGTTACAGGATCAGATTGAGCAGCTGTTGGGACAGGGCTTTATCCGTAGGAGTACCTCACCTTGGGGTGCTCCCATGTTATTTGTGAAGAAAAGAGATGGGACATTGAGGTTATGTGTGGACTACCTAGAGTTGAACAAATTCACGATACATAATAAGTATCCGTTACCCCGAATCGATGACTTGTTTGACTAGTTGAGAGGAGCTACCTTCTTCTCAAAGATAGACTTGAGATCGGGATATCATCAGTTACTGATTAGGGAGCAGGATGTGTCGAAGACTGCTTTCTTGACACGACATGGATCCTATGAGTTTCGGGTTATGCCGTTTGGGCTAACCAATGCTCCCGCCATGTTCATGGACTTAATGAACAGGGTGTTCAGAGAGTTCCTGGATCAGTTTGTTATTGTGTTCATAGATGACATTCTGATTTATTCCCAGACTGAGGAGAAGCATGCTGAGCATTTGAGACGGATTCTTCAGACTCTACGAGAACATCAACTATATGATAAGTATGAGTAGTGGGGGTTTTGGCTGCGCGAGGTCCAGTTCTTGGGGCACATTATTTTCGCCAGGGGGATATCCGTAGATCCGGGGAAGGTGTCCGCGGTGAAGGAGTGGGGGAATCCCACGACACCTTCAGACATCCGTAGTTTCTTGGGATTGGCAGGGTACTACAGACGGTTCATTTGAGGATTCCCGAAGATAGCGAGTCCATTGACTAATCTGACTCGTAAGAGCGTACCGTACATGTGGGATGACGCTTGTCAGTTGGATTTCGATGAGCTAAAGGATAAGTTGACTTCGGCGCTAGTTCTTGCTTTACGTAAGCCAGGAGTGGAGTACCTGGTGTATACTGATGCTTCCCTATAGGGACTTGGTGGAGTACTTCAGCAGGAGGAGCAGACTATAGCTTTTTCCTCCCGTAAGCTCAAGCCTCACGAGAGGAATTACCCCACCCATGACTTGGAGCTAGCAGCGGTCGTATTTGCCTTACGGATATAGAGACACTACTTGTTGGGATAGAAATTTTGCATGTTCACAAACCACAAGTCACTGCAATACTTGTTCACAATAAACCACAAGTCACTGCAATACTTGTTCACTCAGCGGAAATTGAACATGTGATAGTGCAGGTGGCTGGAGTTTGTGAAAGATTACCAGTTTGAGATATAGTACCACCCGGGGAAGGCTAACGTAGTTGCTGATGCGTTGAGTCGTAGGCCAGTAGGTGAGGTGGCAGAAGTGTGGAAGGCGAAATGGAAAGAGTTGGGACATCAGGAGGCAGTGGCTCGATCCTTTATGTCCGTTATGATAGTCACACCAGAGATTATTACGAAGGTGATCTAGGCCCAAGCCGCAGATTCATTTATTTTGGATCATATTGTACGGCTTCTAGTCGAGGGCGCATAGTCCTACTCCGTGTGTTCAGATTGGGGTTTGCGATTTAATGGGAGATTAGTGGTCCCGGAGGGGGAGGACTTACGCCATGCAGTGATGATAGAGTCGCATGGATCTTGATTTGTCGTACATCTCGAAGGGGATAAGATGTACTAGGATATGAGGCGACAGTACTGGTGGAGTGGGATGAAGAAGGACATTGCGAAGTTTATGTCCAGGTGTGCCACCTGTCAGTTGGTAAAGGTGGATCATCAGAAGCCACCAGGGTTACTTCAGCCGCTAGAGATCCCTATGTGGAAATGGGAGAGACTTTTCATGGATTTCATCACTGGGTTGCTTACGTCACAGCGGGTTCACGATTCTATATAGATAGTGGTGGATCGATTGACCAAGGTAACCCATTTTCTGCCGGTGCAGACAGACTACACTACGAGATAGTATGCCGAGTTATTTATTGTTGAGATAGTAAAGTTACACGGGGTGCCTTTGGATATCATGTCCGATAAAGACAAGATTTTTGTGTCACATTTTTGGGAGAGCTTTTAGGAGGCTATGGGCACCGAGCTGCGGTTGAGTACGACTTATCACCCGCAGACAGATGGGTAGACTAAGAGTACTAATTAGATCCTGGAGGATATTCTACGCATGTGTGTCCTTAATTTTGGAGGGGGTTGGGAGTAGTACCTTCCACTGGTGGAGTTCGCCTATAATAACTCCTACCAGTTTATGATTGGCATGGCCCCATTTGAGGCGTTGTACGGAAGACCTTGTCATTCTCCCACTTGTTGTCTATAGGTGGGAGACAATAAGTTGCTCGAGCCAAAGGTGATTCAGGACACGTCAGCCAAGATTGAGTTAATTATGAGTTGCATTCGGGTAGCCCAGGATAGGCAGAAAAGCTACGCCGATGAAAATCGGTTCTTCGGGGAGTTTAGCATGGGGGACCAAGTATTACTGCAAGTGTCTCCTATAAAAGAAGTGATGAGGTTTGGTAAGAAAGGAAAATTGGCTCTGAGGTACGTAGGACCATTTACCATTATCGAGAGGATCGGATCGGTGGCATACAAACTTGGGTTGCCGGAGCACTTGCACCGTATTCATGATGTGTTCCACATTTCGTCGTTAAGGCGGTATCTTCGGGATGATTTGACCCACACTCACATTACGATAGAGAAGATTGACTTACAGACCGACAGTTCTTATGAGGAGAGACCAGTGGCTATCCTATACCATAGTGAGAGGATATTTAGGTCGAAGGTAGTCCCACTTGTACTGGTCCAGTGGGAACATCATAATATTGAGGAGTCCATTTGGGAGCGGGAGGCAGATATGTGCAAAAAGTATCCAGATTTGTTTTGACCAGGTATGCTTTATTTTTTGAATTTCAGGATGAAATTCCGTTATTAGGGGAGAAGTATGTAATATCCCGTATTTTTATGGCCTTTAATTATGGGATTAATTAAATTAAATTGGGATAAATTAATTTAATATTAATCCGAATTTTAAACTGAATATTTACTAGCATGACGAGAGTTAGTAATTATTGATAAGAATTATGTTGAATATTACTTAATGAGTAAAGTGATATATGATATTGAATTTATTAAAATTATCGCGAGTGAATAACACGACAGTTATAGAAATTAAGTCGGGAGGCGCGTGTCAGTCATGTCGGGACTAATTTAAGAAAATAAAATGTAAATTAATTCTAAGTCACCCATATGGTCATTTCGAGTGCGCAAATGGGTCCGGAAGGGTTGAGATAGTCAGAAAAGTGTACTGGGGGTTTAGTTTGGGTCTCGGAATGATTTTAGGCCTAACCGGCAAACCGGGAAGGCATTTTAGTAATTTTTAATTTTGGGCCTTAATTAATGATGAAAATTAAAGGGTTATATCTGATGGAAGTTGGAGTCCTCGAGGGTTAGAAACACTTGAGTTGTAGAGAGGTTAAGGAAGAGAGAAGAGAGAAGGTTTCCAAGGGGGAGAACCATTAATCCTTCACCGTTTCCATCAATTTCACCACCAACGCGTAGATCGGAGAACGATGAATGTAGATATATCCATCATCTTCTACAACTCAGACCTTTGATTTCTAGGCAAGTATCTATCTTGTTGTTCTTAAGTTGATATTGAATCCATGTTAGAGTAGGAAATATAATTATAAGTTTTTATGGATATTTAATGTAATTGGAAGACTAGAATTCATATATTTGAATGGAAATCATGTTAGGCTGATGTTCTTATCATATGTAGAGTATTTATAACGAATTTGAATGATGATTAGAGAAGGAAATCTAGAAATATCACGTGGATTCTTGAATCAATATGAAAAACTAGGGTTAGAGACCAAATCATGAATTATACCCATTTCATGATGATTCTTGGAGAATTAATGAATGTTTTACATTAGAAATCATCCATATTTGTTTATATAATGTTTGTGATGTTTGGTTGGGTTTTTGGGACAATTTAATGGAGGTTTTGATGATTAAAATGGAAGAAACCCGTAGGCATTATTTGCAGAATTTCTGGGCCAATAATTGATCGATCGATCGATCGACCCTTTCCTTCAATCGATTGACTCCTCCTGGAATTTGAATATTCTTTCCTTTTTAAATGTTAATCCAACCCCAAATATATTAGTACCTTTAGACATAATTTAAATATCATACTGGGACTTGAGAAGGACCAGTAGGATTATGGGCAAGGTTCGGGTAGTACGATTTCATATGGAATTGAACCGTGGGGTTACGAGGGTAAAAAATGGGTTATGATTACGTGTGTGAAAAATTGGGGATTGTGCAAGCCAATGACAACTTAGACTAGTAGGGTAGAGAGGGTACACCTACTGATTTGATATTTATTAAAATGATATACTTCGAGGATCGAGAAGTACTTACAAATTTTCGGTAATTGAGAAAATGAAGAATGAATTAATTACGTATGATTCGGGCACTACGCGTCACGTATGGTTAGAATATGTTATGGGTAGTGGGTGTACCTACCTGAATAATGAAAATATATATATGAGTGTATGTATAAATATAGTATGTGAACATCTGTGTTCAATCATACCCGCGCTACTTGCTATCACAGAGGTTTCTGCGCCGAGACAGGCTTATCTCGATGTGACCTTTATGGGGGATATCGACTTGTATCCTAGAACATAGAATCATTGGTAAAGGCTATTTGACAATGATAGTTAGACGGTCCTAAGAGACGTGAGGGTATGTGCTGACCTCTTTGTGACTTGGAACTATGCTTCGCCTCCAATATGTGTGTTTTGTGTTAATACAGTTCGAGAGTGATTCCGAACTAGTATTTCCCTTTTTACGAGAAATACGGGGACTTGATAACAGAGTATGCCAGCATCATAGATTTATGTGGGGTGCCCTATTAGTTATATGTTATGAGTGATAAATATATGTACCTGTGATTAATCTACTGTGCTTGTAAGTAAATAAAATTGAATAATTAATGTTAAATGAATTAAGTGGTTGAGAACTTAAGACTGTATTGAGATGAACATAGCTGCCTGGTAAATTCATCAGAAAAGGTTATCAGATATAAACTATAGTCATGCGATCACTTGAAGGATTGGTGAGGGGGAATTGGATTAGACTAGTTAACTGGGTTAGCTTTATATATATTAGTTCAGTAGTACGTTAGGCGTGCACACTAGTTGAGAGGTGAGAATTCCCAAGTGAGCGCCGAGGCACTAACATGTATGTTATATCAATTGGTGAGCATTTTAAATACTTGCTAAACTATTTTAAAGCTATTTTACACTCGAGCTCTAACCCATTTCCTGTCATCTCTTCTTTCTCTTGTATATATATATATATATGTATATATATATATATATATGTATTACGGGTGCCCGGTCACAGGGGCGTCAGACTTAAATCTTTGGTCTGTTGACGTGCTGCAGCTAGTGTGGGAGTTGCAGGTCTTTGCATTTAGAAGACTTCATCCTTGTCATCTCAGCTCTTCACTTAGTCATTTTAGATGGGGCATGTGTCGCCCATTTCCAGTTTTTATTTAGTTGAGAGAGACTTGTACTCTTTATTATTTCAGTATTCAGTTTTAGTTGGGATTGTTTTAATTATTTATTTGTCCTTCGATTTGGGATATTTTATTTGGATTGATTAATCTAACTTGTTTATTCAACTTGGATGGTTTGATATTCATTATTATTATTTGTGTTCACAAAAATGGTTTTGTATATTAAATCATAATAATAGGACTTAATCTAAAAAATTAAATGTTATGACACTTAGCTTAATTATTTATTAGGTGATTAATAAAAAAAAATTATTCTCGACAGTGGTGCTAAGAATGAACTAACCAGACACTTTGATTTAATTTAATAAAAGACTCATCACCCGGTATTTAATTAGGTTGGGTGTCACACCACCAAAGCTTACAAACCGTAAAACCCGACATAAAAGAAATACGCCCAAGAGTTGAGACTTGTAGAAGAACCCAACACCTATGAAGCAGGGACATAGAGATGTGATACGCGACTCAACACGCAGACACTGTATTTGAAAAAAGTTAAACATGGATATGTTAGGAGTACGTAGATTATAATTCATATTTTTTGTGTATGTTACTAAAACCAGTCAACAAGAATATTTTTGTGTATATGTTGGGGGTACTTTTTGTGTATATTACTAACTACCCTTTAACAAATCGAAAAATATTCATAGAAAATACTCCTTATTGTATCCATAATAAGACATTGCTATTAAATAATAAGTACAAGCACAACTCAACTATGTTCTACGGCCGATCCAGTGTCAACTCCATCAATTGCATCAATTAAGATGAAATTTAAGAAATTAAATAATTACATTATTGGATTTTTGAAATAATCAATACCTTACAGCAACGTAACCAAGCAGTCCTACAACAAAGGAGCCAATAAATCCACAGATATACTTGCTTCGCCGAGTCGAGATCTAAAGACCATATGATCTTTAGTGAATTTAGACCTGCAAATTAATGTTTCATCAATTATTTTCTTTGCAAACAGAAACAAATTATTACAAAATCAAAATATGATATCGATATAGTAATCATATATGTGAGTGTGAAAACTTTGAATTTTCTAATGTAGTTGCATATAAACATAATTAATTAATGAATAAATCATTATTAGGGTCTTTTTTACTTAACCCTACCACCCCCCTCGAAAAAAAACAGTAATGCTCTATTTGACATAACATACTCCCCCCAAACCCGATCCCACCCATCATGTCATTATGTTTTGTAGGAAGGCTTAAAAGAAGACAATGTTCGAAAAACTATTAATTGGACTTATCTTAACTAGTACCAATATTGATTACATTGTTTTTACCCATTAATAATTGATGTCTAACAGTGTTCAAAAAAGTTAGATACCAATAGTGCTTTGAACCCTCATGATTTTAGCGATGAAATACAAGGGGAGGCTGCTTCAACAAGCAAAACTGGGGTCAAAATGGAAGCAATGACTGTTGTCACTATTGCAGGGCTAACACTGTATGACATGTGCAAGGCTGCCTCACAGGATATCAAGATTACTAATGTACAACTCGAATGCAAAATGGGTGGGAAATGTGGGGACTGGTCCAGGGGGCATAACTGATGAAAAAAATATCATAGTTCATAATGCAAATAAATGGCGTGGAAGTCAGTGCTTTATAGAGTGAAAGTCTTTCCTCTTATTTTGTATTAAGATATTGTGGCAACCTTAATTATTACAACATTATAGCGGTCATTTAAGAATTAATATAAAAACTTGGAATTGGAAGTAACTGGTGCCTCATGAAAATACTATGTATTGCAGCATATTTAAAAAAAAACTGCAGATGGTACCAAACATGTATTTACAATTCTAAATGTGTGGCTGAGATAGAGCAAACATAAACCTATACACAATCAACAAAGTCTTATATACGAATGATAGCATAGCAACCCTTGAAGATGAATTCTCACTGGAAACGAGGATCATAAGAATAAGCATCTGATCAAAACAATGAGAGGTAACTTTGTCAATGTACATGAGAAGTCTCTTTAGATTTTTCCTAGCGATTGAACATAAGTCCACGATGTCGCAAGTGCTAGTGTAGATCCGATGGAGAATCCGGTGGTTCCGCCTGACAGTAGCCTCATTTTTTAGCTTTTCAATCAATTCTTCTATGGAAGAAACCAACAACCCTACTTTTCTTTTGGGGGTTCAGTAACTTGAACCACCTCCAAGTCGGATTTGATTTCCACATTCAATTCTTGAGGGATACGTTTCGTTATGACTTTTGATTTTGCTCTCCTTATATTAGGGAGTGTCGCATACCGTGGTTAGTTTAACCTTAAATCAGTGTTGCAGGATAGACACAAGGGAAATTTCAATCATGAGTAAAAGAAGCTGTCCTAGAATATTAAGGGATGACAAATGAACTTAGAAATTCATGATGAGTTGGTGCATTCCATGAGAAACTTGAGAAAAATCAGATTCAAACTAGACATATAAACAATTCGTTTAATTTCAAGGTAATTTGTTTCATGTTCATGCTTTACTTTGATCAAGTATTATATTATGTCTTTATTCTGATTGGAGCGAATGTAAACATCGTCAATTGCACAAAAAAGCAAACTCAACCAAGTCGAAAATTTTCTTTTAAAATATTCATTTAACTATATCAAACATATTTACAGCCGAAAGTTACTTGTATAAAATTTTGTAGGAGCGGCATAAGTGGTACAAATATTGGTGTTCCTATATAACAACTGTCGCCGAAGACATTCACTACCAACATCACCACTACAGAAAAAACACCTCATAATCACAATCGACGCTAGGAACACATGCACATTATCACCATCACACACGACTTGCAAATATTAGACATTGGCAATTACAAGACCAAGACTGATCATAACATCACCATGACCTATAAGATCAAGATTTCAATGTTCACTTAGACTATCAAGATAAAAATCACAATCAAAGGACTTGACCATGATAAATGCACTTCAATTAACTAAGATCGAGGTATGTCACTAACTCATGACTCAACTATTGCAAACGTATGCCTTCAAACATATCCATTCAGCGTTGAACTTTCTTTCTTGGAAAGTTGATGTGCCTTATACATAAACACATGTTTATGTCAATTTATTTGAATAAAATTCACCTAAAGTTAAAAGTGTTAATATAGAGAACATTGAACTAAGCCCCTTCTATCAATTGGGACTAGCATATCATATAACACCATGTTCTCAAGATAAAACAATTGTGTTAGTACTTACTTAATGAATTTAAAACTACGAAACTATAACCACATATGTGCACATATGTGTGTGTGTGTATATATATATATATATATATATATATATAGAGAGAGAGAGAGAGAGAGAGGTAGCTTACTCTTCCACCATCTCCATATGACCCGAACAAATTAGACAACTCATCACCACACCCCAATGCTGGAATGTTCCTCGTAATCAAATATATGTTCCAAACACACAAGAATTCAAAACATTATAAAACGTTACACTTTGAGTCACTAATTACTCATAAATTTTTTAAGTTTTCTCAGGATATTACACAAATATTCCTCAATCGTTAAACCTTTTTTTGCTTAACACACAGAACATAAGTGTCTTTAGGTATTTCTTATGCAATGAATCATAAGAACCTATCATAACAAAGAAAACTTTTAAGAAATGAAAAATAAAAAAGATTTTAAACTCATAACATATTCATGAGATAAATGAAATCCAGTTGCCTTTCTCCATCCAATCAATCAGTCTCCGTGACTTGGCATAAGCTTCTTAATCGCCATCTTTGTTTATGATTTCAATACAAAAAGTTATTAAATAACTTAAATTCAAATTTTGAAGGAAAATTATTAAATATAAACTATAAGAAAACACTTACCTAGGACAAGAACACTCTTGTCATTGAAATAATTTTTAGAAAAAATATCACCTTCAATGTAACTAATATTGAATATAGCAATGCCTAGTAGGTTCCTTGTCTGGTTAAGGTGAAACTACATATGTAATGAAATCAAACATATTCAAAAACTACATATGTAATGAAATCAGACACTAATAAATGAAAAATAGACAATCAATGCGAATCATACTCATGAATCATAAATAAAATGAATATTTCTAAATTAGTTTTTCAATGAGATATAAAATTAGATCAAATACCAAAAAAATCCTCAAATACTTTTTAATACACATTGAGTCCAAGCATTTTTTTTGCACTAAAAAGTCCCTAAAAACCCATCTAACTAATATTCTCTTATTTTCAAAGGTCCGCGCCAGCGGCATGGTGAAGGACTTTTTGTAGCAAAATAAAAAGGCTTGGACTAAACGTGTATTAAAAAATATTCTAGGGACTATTTGGTATATGCCCCTATAAAATTTAACAGTTTTCATTTAAGAAGATCAATGAAGCAACAACAAACAAAATAGACCGTGGGAAAAGTGGAAGAATTCTTTTTTTATCTTTCCAACTGATTTTAGGGGGAAATTGTCGGAAAGCCCCGAAATCCTCAAATCATTAAACCCACGATTCTGAGAAACTCAATCTCTTGTAAATCAGTGTGTGTGTATATATATATACATACATAATGTTAAAATATGCATATGCAAATCGTTTCATTAAACATAATTTTCCAAACCATATAACCAAAATCAATTGTGCGTACGACAATAAACTCCAAATAATCGAAACCTAAACCCAAAACTGAAAACAACCTATCAAAACCTAAAGTCCAAAATAACAAGCGATCAAATAGTACGGTAAACCCCAAGACATCAAAACTCAAACCATAAGTACAACAAAATTTATTTAAAACTTTTTATTAAAATTAAAACTCCGAGTTACAGATGCCATAAATTATGAGGAATAAATAGTAGTTAAAGGAGAAGATGAGACGATTGTGTGAAAATTGTGAGGCATACCGAACTATTTGAACCCTAGGCCGCGATGCTGTTTGAGAAACCCTAGGCTACGATGATGTTTGAAAAACCCTAGGGTACGATGATGTTTGAGAAACCTCATGGAGTTTGATAGCCATGGAGTTCGATGACTATGGAGGAGAAGGTTGTGAACTTTTTCATTTCGTTTGGGCGGGAGGCAGATTTGGAAAGTTTTTTTTTTAGTTTTGGTGATAGTCGGGGCATTTGTTTGGTCTAGATGCAAATTTAAGCTCTTTTATTTTTTTAAGTAACTTTTAAAATATTAATAGTAACACTTATATGAGATTAGTAACGGTAATTTATTGTGATAAATAGTAATGGTAAAATAGTGTTAGTAATAAAAAAAATAATCTGTTACTAAAAGAGTGTTTTGGTGGTGTATGGTTTTGATATTCTATTATGAGTTTTATATTGGAGTACTTTAATATCGTATCCTTACATTTTTTTTATAGCATGTCCTTACATTTTGTCATGAATAATGATACATACACCTACTCTTAGTACCAATCCAGTACCGAATGTGTTTTAAATGAGTGTACCAAAGTGTGGTCCCCATGTAATAAAGTATGAGTCCCATTATGATACAATGCATTTAAAGAACAATCAGTATTGAATTGATACTAAGGGTTGATGTTTGTAGCATTACCCTTTTGTCATGTCTTGTTTGTTCCTTTCATGTTAAGAATGATATTTAATTATTTTAACGACTTGCATAATTTAATAAGTAGACTTGATCAATGTGAGTGTTAAAATATACGTGGTGTCACACATGGGTTTGGAGATTTCTATGAAAAATGGAAGATTATTTTTTCAAAATGAACATACCGCGAGATGCAAACCCAGTTTGTGGGACAATGATAACATATGTAGCCTTTGCGTGCATAATAATAAATCATCAACACACAAGAAGGAGACCTATATGCCAATTTGTGAGGGCTATATGATCATAAGTACGGATATCAAAGACATCAAACACACTGAGAGTTGTGCAATCTAGTTTTGTTCGATTTGTGGGTATTAGTTGAGGAGGGCAATCGATTTATTTCATAATGTGGTGAACCCATCAACGTGGAAACTTAAAGGAATTGAGGCATGATTTAAGAGATAAAGGCCAGTTTCAACAACGTGTCAATGGCGGAGTTCAGTTAGCTCATTTTGTTGAAAGGTGTGCAACACAAAAAATGATGGAACATTACTTGAGAATAGAGGAATAAGGTAAACTGTATTACCCATCATTATCAGATTGGAAATTTTTTATGTCATGTTCAAAAGGTTTCCAGCTTTGTTTTGAATGTTATGAATATGGAAAGAGGATATGTCCAAGTGTAATCAGTGCAAACAACATAAAAAATACTGAAAGCCATCTCCTGACGATACGTGTAAGAGTTCCCATAAATCGGAAACAACCAAACCTAAGGGAGCATTACATGATTTTGAACCGGAAGAAAAAGGCAGTTTGTAACTTTGAATGACATGATAAAACGAAAAGGACTTGATAGGATGTGGTGACAAATTTGACTTAATAATTTTGACTCTTCAAATCATCGTATTACTGGCAAAATTATGGGTTGCGCCTAATTTGGGGGGGGGGGGGGGGGGCAAATATGGGTTGTGTTAAATGTGGACCGGGCCAAATATGGATTGAGTTAAATGTGGGCCGAGCCAAATATGGGTAGGGCCAACCCATTGTATTTGATTTGTATCTTTTAAAATTGGGTACTATATTTGATTCCTAACTTTCAAATATGGCCCCAAATATAACTCATAGCTTTGAAATATGGCCCCCGTATTTAACTCATAGTTTTTAAATATGGGCCCCATATTTAGATTACTGGGCTAATATGGGTTATTTTATTATTTGGGCCATATTTTGACACTACAACGGTTGATGCTATACTGGAATATACGATCAAAATAATTGTAGAAGGATCTAAAACTAGGTTGTGCAACTCGCAGACATTGTCAAAATGGTAAAGGCCCCCATTATTCTTGCCTTATAAGAGTACATTCCCTGTGAGGCATTCCTTCGCTACAAACAGGTTAGGTGAATTCAAAGAAAACATGGTTACTTTTTTAAAATTGTGAAACAAAGAGTAATTTTTCATATATTTAAGGCATATGACAAAGGTTTTGTAAATGAGATGTTGTATAGTTGTGGTAAAGGAGATATTACCAATGTTCGCAGTTAGTAGTTTGTACCGTTGACAACTCGAATTTGATTAGGACCTTCGTACTTAGATTGAGTTGAAGATTATATAAGTCAGATATGAGGTAATTTGCAGTCCCCATGTCTGGTAAGAAATTGTTGTCCATGATGGAACTTGGTGCAATAACATATGTTGGTGGCGGTGAGGAGGAACCATTGAATGGCTGCCAAATTGATACCAAAAAGCGGTGGCAATATTATTTTTCGATCAAATAATTGACATGGACTGGCAATAATTTGTGGAAGATGTTGTGGATGATTAATGGCTTGACCACAATGATGATCATGCATTGTCCAATATAAGGGTTGCCCGGTCTGTTTTGATTGTAATTTGGCTTGGATGGAATTGAATAATAATGGGTGAGCAACATGATGCTATTGGAGGAGAGCATTTTGAGCTTCAGTCCTTTGATCAAATGCAAACAAATGATCTTGAAAGTCATTCAATGTTTGATCAAACATTGTAGCAGTAAAGTATGTTGAAGATTGACTTTCGTCATTTGTTGACTGGAAAATGCTAGGTTGTCGGACAATTGTTTTTGGCATGAGAAAATTATTGTTGCATGGATTTGAGCCTTTGCATAAAGTTTGTAACTTGCATATTAAATCTATAATACTGTCTTGGGATTTGGAGATGTATTTCTTCTCAAGAGCCCACCAAACATCATGAGAGGACGTTAATCCCACAACCAGAGCAAGATCAATATCAAAAAGAGGAAAGATATTAATGAGAGAAGGAGTTTTAGGGGGATAATTATTTGTCGTGTCAACAAAACCGCCTTTTAGTAATGGCTTGAACTATGTAAGCCATAACAAATAGTTATTGGTGTCAAGTTTGACATAGATAAGATGGCCAATGGAAATGGTTTGGAGAGTGGAAAGTGGAAGAGGGAGTGATTTTGGGTGGTTGTAGCATCATTTGAAGGATCCTCTAGGAGAGACAAAAGATATAATATGATAAATTTAGGATCGAGACTTCTTTGAGACCATATGAGTTCAAGTTTTTTGTATTGAATTCCCAATGACTCGCTATCCCGTGTCTTATTTGTCACATGGAGAGTTTTGGACAAACATACATCAATAGAGTCACATTATCAACGGGTTTGCTGATAATTTCCAAGGTATTGATGATACATATTTTGTTTACTTTCTCTAATAATGTATGTCTACAATTATATCACGTTTTCTATTACCATCTAACATTTTAGGTTTAAGTTCGAAATTAAAGAAATTGTCATTTTTCGTTACTTGTTGTTTATTTAAACAATACACATAGTATCCAACCGTACAAGGGAATTATGGCCAAATTCCACTTCCATTGCTATTGTTCAATGTTATTCGTGGAATTGACTTCGAGATGTTGTTATGTCCTTGAATTTCTACATGTAATAGGTTTCAGTTATCGAACCAAACAAACATGTTTTAATTCATCGAAACAATATGAACATGTGTTTACTAATTCGTATTGAAGTTGGAGTCTCGAGGTTGATATAATAATTTGAAAACTAGTTTGAGGAGCTTAAATAGGATAAAATTGTTCTTTTACTTTTCAAATTTTAACGGGGGTGTGTAAATACAAATTTGGGCTGAAATAAAGACACCATTTTTCATACGGGTGTAATACCCCGTAAATTTAAAAAGTATTATTTAAATTAATTCGGAATTTTGGATAAAATAAAATTTTGGAATTTATTAATTTTAGTAATTTAAAATGTTGAGTTTTAATATTGAAAAGTAGGATTTTAATCGAAATTAAAATCAGAGTTAAAATGGGAATTTAAATTGGGGAAAAAAACGTTTATCACGGTTATTGGATGTGACTAACGGTCAATTTTTTTTTTAATAGTTTAAATAGAATCCAGTTAGCATTAGAACTCCTAATCATTATAAATTAAAGCTAATACGTGGCTGGGTTCTTCAAATCATTTTTTTCACAACTCTTCCTTCTTAAGACTTCTCCAAAATATTTCCCTTTCATCTACAAACCTTTGCCCCAATTTTCTTCAAGGTTTCAAAGATTTGTCAAGATTAACTGGGTCTTCTCAAGACGCATCAAGAATGGATCTTTGTTAACTTTTCGAGAAGAATATATATTTGAAATCAGAATTCTCAATCAATTTTTATTCAGTCATGGATACTCTATTCTCTTTCTTTAGTATTATGCGTTTTAAGTGTCACCTAAACCCTTAATAACATATTTTTCTTATAATACATTAGCAACTTAATTAGAAAAAGTTAAAACTAAATTTGGTATTGTTTTGATGAAAAACGTTAATACGGAATAAGGCTTGAAACCCTTGGGTGCGTAGGAGAGAGTAGTGGGTTTTGGTTATTATAGGTGTAGGATCGCATGTAGAATTTATGGGGCGTTATTTTAATTGAAATTGGGGCGTGCACACACACATAAAATTATGTAGTTGGTAAAAGTGGACAATTTTGGTGTGTTTCATAACTTTGCATGTCGATTAATCTATAATGATTAAATGGGAATAATTGTATTAAGGGCGACGACAGTATTATTAATTAAATTAAATTAACTTGTGCCATCACGAATAAATTTGTGATATTGTTTATATGTGTTGTTGGATTATGTGATTTATTGTTGTTAATATTTATCATCGCGGGGGTAGTATACTCTCACCTATATTTTAGGATACTTGCTAGGTATGAGACTAGTGGGTAGGCCTTAGTTGCGATTTTAGCTTACTAGGTATGGGTGTAGTGAGTATAGATTTTTACGGATGGGTGATTCCGGAGTGGGGTTAATTTTTATGCTGTATCGTCGATTCGCTAGCCTAAGTATAAGACTAGGAGGAGCTATTAATAGAAATTCATCCTATAGTTAAGGTAGGACGTATTTATGTGTTGAGGACCCTTAGGTATGGGACTAAGGGTGTTTTGAGGATCTCACATCGATAATGAGGGTGGGAGTAATTTGCAAAATGAATATGAGAAGGATAATTAATTGAGAATAAATACCTAAGATAATAAAACGGGTATAAAAATTTATTGGCGACATAATGTGCAGGGGCCGATAGTTTAAACGGGTCAATTGGTATTTATATTGTGTCATGTGTGGAACCTCGTCATATTGCGGGATCGACAGTTTAAAAAGACCAGCTGGCTATTGACGAGGGGAATGTGTATTTTGGTGGGAGTATCATCCGAGGCGGGAGGACCGCTATAATAATGTGAATTGTTGGAGTAAGAATTTTATGCGGGAGTATCGCAGTGGATAATAATAAATTGAGAAGAAAGATAAATTGGGTTAATTTATTTAAATTAACATTATGGGACTGATGGATATTTAATATAATATTGGTGTGGATTTTTGAATAAGAATTACTGTGGGTAGATAGTGATTTATTATGATTGCGTATAATCATAGCTCGTATAATTTAAAATAATATATTGTGATATTTATCATGTATAATGCTACTGTCTGGGTTCGAAGACCCTATTTGAGAAGATTAGTATGTATTCATGCTCAGGGCTCTGATCCTGTGCGTTGACTAACCTTTTTCAGGTATTAGTGCTGGAGTAGTTGCATAAGAGTGATTGGAGATTATATTTGGAAGTGCAACTGGATGTTCCATTTTAGTTATTGCGCTGTCAGTATAAGTGTTGATACCAAATTTATTCCGCTGATATGGACCTATTATTTGAAAACGCGTGTCATCCTAGGTGGCAACTGTAAATGTTTATACCGAGCTACTCAACCCCCCGAGGAACTAACAGATTTCTAATAACTCAAGATCACCAAGTAACTAAAAAGCCACGAGGAGCCCAGGGGCCCCGAGCAGCTCAAGAGTGTCGAGCTACTTAGGTGGTCCGAGCTACTAAGTCGATCCGAGCAACTCAAATACTTGTGGCAAACGTATCAAGGATAACTTTGCATTAAATGTACAGTTATTATCGTACAGATGTATACGCCTACGGGACAACTATGCATTATTCATTCACATGTACAACCTCATGGCTATAAATACATTGTAATCTCCCCATTAGAGGGACACACTGAATCTCTTGGTAAAATCATTTATCGAGAATTCTAGGCAAAACAATTAGTAATACAAAAACAGTGGATGTAGGCCATTCTCTTAAGGATGAACCACTTTAAAAGTATATTGTCTTATTTCTTTACTCATTTTTATCTGTGATTAAAATAATTAGGTCAAATCTAATTTTTTACATCAACAGATTGGCGTCGTCTGTGGGAAACGACTGTAATTAGCGTTTTCACCAAAATAACTCATTATCAATGGCTGATAATCCAGAATCCAGTAATCGAAACACTGGGATTCCCCCGAATCCTTTCACTCCCCCAAGTTTTTCAGATTTGGCTGGTATTATGGAAAATTTAGCCCAAGGACAAACGGCCTTGCAAGAAACCATGCGTCAACTCATACAAACCGTTCAAGGCGGAGTACTAGCCCAATCAGGACAACGAAGTGTTCAAAGAAATATTCGTTTGTTCTCTTTGCGAACTAGCGACTCATATCGTACTGAGAGATCTAATGATCCTTCTTATCAGCCTGGACGGACTTCCTCGGTACGAGCTATAGACACTCAACAAAACATCACTCTATCTCCATAGAGGACAAGTGCTCTTGAAAAGTGAGTAGGGTCTCTCCTTTTGATCGTCTGGGTCCTAGGAGGAATAAAAGTCCCCTAAGGATTGTGTCGAGGAATTCGCAATGACCAATTGATATAAAGGAAGGTTCTGCCCAATCACGACCAGCTGCTCGTCATGAAAGATCCCAAGAGGCTAATTCAACACGATCAGTTGCTCGAACCAATAGGATCGAATAGGGAAATGATGCATGGAAAGGCTCAATTCAAAGGTTGGAGGATAGATTAGGGGAGATGGCTAAAACCAAGAATCCTCTACAAAGGACCTTCGTCCGAGGAACACCATTCATACAAGAGATTGTGGACTTTCCCACACCGTAGAAATTCAAAGCCCCAGTAGTAACACTCAAATACGATGGTAAAACTGATCATATTCTCCATATAGAACAATACCAAGAAGCTACTGATATCTATGTTGTTCCAGACGAGATGCGATGCCGGGCATTTTCAGGAATCCTTACTGGATCTGCTCAGATGTGGTACAATAACCTTCCTCGGGGGAAAATTACGACTTTCATTCAGCTAGCAGAGCTCTTTATTGGAAATTTTTGTTTTGGATCTAAGCCAGTCAAACGAGTAGCACACTTGCTAAGTGTTAGACAGAAGGCAGGTGAGAGCACCAGGGATTATATTACTCATTTTAATAACGAGAAACTGGAAGTAATTGATTACGAGGAAAAAACTGCAATTACTTGCTTTGATGAGTGGGTTGTTGCCCAATAAATTGTACTATACTTTAGCCAAAGATCCACCCAGGACCATGGCGGAACTAATGGCAAAAGCAGCAAAAATTATAAATGCCGAGGAAGCCATGGCTGCGAAGAAGAACGCAGACACTAAGGAGATCAAGGTGGAAGATGGTAAAACTGAAAAGAAGGAACAAAAGAATAATGGTGGCAACAGGCAATCAAAGGGTAAGCAAGCATTGGAACAGATGAAGAAATACAGAAATTATACTTCCTTGAAGGTGGATATAAATCACATTCTGGAAGAGATCAAGAATAGTGAGGAACTAGCTTGGCCAGCAAAAATGAAGGCAAATCCTGATAAAAGAGACAAGTCCAAATATTGCGAATTCCATAAAGATCATGATCACACGACCAAGTGTTGTATAGCTCTTCAGAATGAAATTGAAGCACTCATTAGACGAGAAAAACTGTCCAATTATGTTGATCATCAAAATGGTGGTCGAACCAATGAACGAGGAAGGCTAAGGTATAAATCTCCTCTCCGAGCAAAAGATGACAAGAAAAGGGATCATGAAGATGATCCAGAAGATGACCCCGATCTCCCCAAAAGACCGAGACAACCAGAACGTGAGGTATTTTCAATTCATTTTGGATCATTTGATTGCAATGTCATTACAGGTGGAGATGCAGGAGGTGGAGACCTTACTGTAGAGAGGAAAGCTTACCTCAATGAGGCTCAAGCTTGTTCGTACATTCAACGAATAAATCTAGCTGAAGATGATCGCCCGAGGAAGGTGAATAAAGATAAACTGGTCATCTGTTTTTCTAAGAATGACCTCGCAGGCGTGTTATATCCTCACGATGACCCATTAGTGATCAAAATGAGGATGAAGGAAGTAGTGATTTCACGAGTATTGGTAGATAATGGCAGCTCGGCAGATATTATGTTCTACCCATGTTTTGATAGTTTGAACCTAAAACTATCCCAGTTGGAGCCATATCATAGGACCCTCCTCAGTTTTACTGGCGAGAAATTTTTTTCACTTGGGACAATCAAGTTGGATATGTTCATCGGTACATGGCCTGCTTGTCGAACAGAAAGAGTGCGCTTTTTCGTGATGGATAAAAATGTCCAGTCATCTTACAATATCATCATGGGAAGAGTAGGTTTGAAGAAGTTCAAAGCAATACCATCTACTGTACATCAATGTTTAAAATTCCCAACCAACTTTGGAGTAGGAGTGGTGAAGGGTGACCAAAAAGTAGCTCGGGAATGCTACTATTCATCTACCGAGCAGGAAGAGCATGAAGAATCCAGGAAGAAGACTACTACTTATCAGGTAGATGAAATAGAAGATGCTAAGATTGAGACTTTAGACCCAAGAGATGAGTCTCAGCTCGTCAAGGGTCAAGTCATGGAGGCTACTGAAAATATCATTTTGGACGATGAACACTCGGAACGAACAATTCAAATCGGTGCATCGTTGGATACCCCATTAAAACAGGAATTGATAGTTTTCCTAAGAAGCAGGAAACAAACTTTTGTATGGAGCCACGAAGACATGCCAGGGATAGACCCAGATTTCCTATGTCACGAACTTAATGTGAACAAGGAAATCAAGCCAGTGAAGCAAAGAAGAAGAGTGCTCAGACCTGAAAAGAACCAAGCTATACAAGAAGAGGTCGAGAAGCTTCAGAAAGCCTATTTTATAGAGGATGTCAAATATCCTGATTGGCTAGCTAATGTGGTGATGGTAAAGAAGAAAAACAACAAGTGGAGGATGTGTGTGGACTTTACTGATCTTAATAAAGCTTGTCCAAAAGATCATTTCCCTCTGCCCTGAATCGATCAAATGGTGGATGCTACCTCGGGACACAAATTGTTGAGTTGCATGGATGCTTATTCTGGTTACAACCAGATTAAAATGAAGCCTGAAGATAGGGAGAGTACCTCTTTTATCACCCTAAGGGGAACTTATTGCTATAATGTTATGCCTTTTGAACTTAAAAATGCAGTTGCAACGTATCAGCGGTTGATGAACAAGGTGTTTGCAGAGTAAATCAGTCACAATATGGAGGTTTATGTTGATGATATGCTGATGAAGAGCAAGAAAGCTGCTGATCATCTAATTGACCTAGGCCAGACCTTTGATCAACTAAAAAAATATCAAATGAAATTGAACCCTACCAAATGCACATTCGGAGTACGGGAAGGCATGTTTCTCGGGTATATTGTCAACCAACGAGGTATTGAAGCGAACCCTGAAAAAAATTAAGGCTCTATTGGGGCTACGATCTCCAACGACGAAGAAGGAAGTGCAAAGTCTCACAGGGCGAGTTGCAGCACTTAATAGATTTGTGTCACGAGCAACTGATAGATGTCTCCCATTCTTCAAAACACTCTGAAAAACGTTTGAATGGAATGATGAATGCGAGAAGGCCTTTCAAGAGTTGAAGAAATACCTGGAGACACCTCCATTGTTGTCCAGACCAGTGATGGGAGAAAGACTATACTTGTATCTAGCAGTTTCAGAAAACGCAGTGAGCTCGGCGTTAATAAGAATGGAGGATGGAGTACAAAAACCAATCTATTACACTAGCAAGGCCTTCCGAGGAGCAGAGATCAGATATCCAAGACTGGAAAAGTTGGCACTAACGCTGATCAAAGCGAGTAGAAGAATGAGACCATATTTCCAAGCTCATACCATAGTCGTGTATACTGATATGCCGTTAAGGCAAGCTCTTTATAAACCAAAAAAATCAGGGAGATTGATGTATTGGGCAGTAGAACTTGGTGAATAT
Organism: Sambucus nigra; assembly: GCA_949130495.1. Classification (NCBI taxonomy): domain Eukaryota; kingdom Viridiplantae; phylum Streptophyta; class Magnoliopsida; order Dipsacales; family Adoxaceae; genus Sambucus; species Sambucus nigra. The sequence goes on along the minus strand of OX422212.1, from coordinate 56,618,227 downwards.
GACATAGTTTACGAGCCTAGATCGTCGCTTAAAGGGCAGGCAGTGGAAGATTTTATCACAAAATTCACCTATCTTGACACCTCTGAAGAGCAGAAGTTGAATACCGACCAGCCTGTGGATGTTACAGGATCATCAAATTTAAACAGAGAAGATGGTTGACGAGCAACAAGAAGTGCTAGAGGAGGATATAAAGAAGCAACAAATATTCCACCAAGTAATTTTATCCGATCAAAAATTTAATGATCAGTTACCCATATGGAATTTGTATGTAGATGGCTCTTCGTGCAATGCAGGTAGTGGAGCAGGGATTGTTTTGAAAAGTCCAGATGAAGTCGATATGGAGTATGCTCTGCGCTTTCAATTTAAAGCTTCTAATAATGAGGTCGAATATGAAGCAACGATTACAGGTTTAAGTCTAGCCAGAACGATGAAGGTGTAACACCCTGCCCGCCCGGGGGGAGCGAATGGAGCGCCATTGCGATGAAACTATACTATTCCACAATATAACAAGGCATAGAGCGTCTAAATCCCAATATAGAAAAGAAATCACAAATCTCAAATCTCTTCAAATTAATACAATTCTCTCGAAATAATTACAACAATCTAACTATCTCAAAGACAAATAAATCTCCAAATGCTCTATACATCAAAATAAATGCAATTCTTCCAACTTGTATTAAAAATCTTCCCAAAATAATCCTTGCTATAAATCATCCCAATCAAATCCACAGCGCCCAAAATCCGCGCTAACCTGCCACTAAAAGAAAATATGGGGAAGTACACAATACGACATGAAAGATGCTCAACAAATATTAGCGGTGAATAAAACGTAACAATACGAATACGAATATTCAAATCAAAGGGAATCTCATAAGAAATTATATCACTATAATTTCTCAACAACACATTAATCGGGTCACCACGCCTCACCACCGTACCGCGCCTATGCATTTTTAGCATATCCGAAAAAAGGAATATTAGCGGGTGCCCAACCTACGTGCCATATTAAAATCTTCATGACAACATGCTCAACACAATAATAATACCACATGAATCATAATTAGATTCCAACAAAAAATTTTAGATTTCCAAATGAATTTAGCAATTCGAATAAGAGTCAATAATCACATGAAAACAAAGGGAATAACACTCGCGAGATTTAGGAGCATATTGTGTAAAACCCCATACCTCAAAATCATCACATAATTCAGCCTCAAAATCTAATCACACAATCACGTTCCTCTCGCGAAAATAATCCAATCTCGTTCTAGCCCAAACTCGAGAAAACACCAAATAAGCCTTCTAATCTAAGGTTGAAATCTTGAATAAGTTTGGGTCTATGGTTTGTAGATGAAAGGGAGTAATTTTGGAGAGGTCTTCTGGTTGAAAAGTTTGAGAAAAAGTGATTTGATAAGCCAAGCCACGAATTTGTTGATATTTAAAGGATTAAGAGTTTGATTAAGAAAAGAGTTCTAATCAAATACAAACACTAAAAATTTTATTACGGACGATCGTACCGTTGGAATTAGATGAAATTTTACAGAGAATTAGCTGAAGACGAGGGAAAGCTAAAAAAAAATTCAACTCGATCGGACCGTTCAATATTTTTAATTTTTTTTTCTAGAGATTTTTATGCTCTGAGGTCTCTTAGAGAGTTTCATATTTTGAGGACTCTTCTATATAATAAAAATTCAATTAAAACTCCATTTTAATTCCAATTCCGAAACCATTTGAAATTCTCATCTTTAAAAATAAAATCCAACGTGTTTAAGCAATAAAAATAATTTTACCAAAAACTTTATTTTCCTCTATATTTTGAAAATACCCCAAAATTACGCGGGTTGTTACAGAAGGCAGAGCAGGTTGTTGTATTCAGCGATTCGCAGTTGATCGTAAATCAGATTCTTGGAGTATATGCGGCAAAGGGAGAATTGATGATCAAGTACCATGCGAAAGCAATGGAATTGGTATCGAGTTTTATTGTTGTTCAGCTGGTCAGAGTACCAAGATTAGAGAATGCAAGAGAAGACGCACTAGCCCTATTTGCATCAGCCACACACACCGAGCTACGAAGAACAATCCCAATAGAGATTCTAGCTGGTCGGAGCATAGACAAAGATTTGGTCATGAACTTCATTACTCTTGATTTGGGACCATCATTGATGGATCCCATCAGGGCCTATATTGAAAAGGGAACCTTACCAATTGACAAACTCACAGCTAAGAAATTGAAGTTCAAAGTTGCTCGTTATGTACAAACCAATGGTATTTTATATAGACGAGGAGTTATAGCAGCGCTACAAAGATGTGTTCATCCCTCCGAAGTGAAAGACTTGATCGAAGAAGTTCATGAGGGGTCTTGTGGAGCTCATGTTGCTGGTCGAACGCTGTTACAAAGGATAACCACGCAGGGATATTACTGGCCGACGATGAGGGATGACTGCGCAGCTTATGATAAAAAATGTGACAAAAGCCAACACTTCTCGTCCATCCGAAGAACTCCTCAAGCATTGTTAACACCCATAACATCCCCTTGACCATTCGCTATATGGGGAATAGACTTGGTTGGACCACTACCAACAACTAAAGGAAGATTCAAATATTTAGTGGTCGCAGTGGATTATTTTACTAAATGAGTGGAAGCTGAACCCCTCGTTGATATGACATATAGCAAAGTCTATCAATTTATTTGGAAAAATATAATTTGCAGATACGGCCTCCCACATGCGTTCATTACTGACCATGGAACCCAGTTTGACAATGAAGAATTCGCTGCATATTGTCAACAATCGAATGTATTGAAAGTCCATTCTGCACCAGGTCATCCCCAAAGCAATGGACAAACTTAGGTGACAAACAGAACGTTGCTAAATGGTTTGAAAAAATGACTGGATGATGGAAAGGCAAATTGGATTAACGTGCTACAATCTGTGTTTTGGGCATATCGCACCACACCACGAATAGCAACTGGAGAGTCGCCATACATACTGGCATTTGGGAGTGAAACTGTCATACCTGTTGAATTGGGTCTACCTACACATAGGGTACTTAATTTCAATTCTCCTATTAGTGATTAAACGAGGAGGTTAGATCTAGATATGCTAGAAGAAGTCAGAGAAGAAGAAGCTATAAGGAATGCCGCGTATCAACAACAAACAGCTTCGTTCTACAATAAAAGAGTCAAGAAATATGATTTGAAGGAAGGGGATTACGTGTTGAAGAAAGTCATCCAAACGCATAATAAACTAGAAGCCAACTGGTACGGACCCTACAGAGTGACATAAGTTGTTCGTCCAGGGACATACAGGATTGAAACCTTGGAAGGAGAAGAATTCAAGAATGCATGGCATGCAGAGCATCTTCGAAAGTATTATCAGTAGTTGAAATTTCTATGCAATACAATTTTTTTTCAATATGAATAATGTGAGGTTTTCCCATTTTCTTTGTTCGTTAAATTTTTTTCCGGAATATCAGTGCTACACACTATACAAGTCAATTACCACCAACTCCGGTTGGTCGGGAATCAATTTCCACCAACTCTAAGTTGGTCGGGAAAAAATTAGCATCAACTCCGGTTGGTCGGCAAATCAATTACCACCAACTCTAAGTTGCTCGGGAAGAAACTACCACCAACTCCGGTTGGTCGGCAAATCAATTACCACCAACTCCGGTTGGTCGGGAATCAATTACCACCAACTCTAAGTTGGTCGAGAAGAAATTAGCACCAACTCTAAGTTGGTCGGCAAATCAATTACCACCAACTCTAAGTTGGTCGGGAAGAAACCACCACCAACTCCGGTTGGTCGGCAAATCAATTACCACCAACTCTAAGTTGGTCGGGAAGCAAAATTACCACCAACTCCGGTTGGTCGGCAAGTCAATTACCACCAACTCTAAGTTGGTCAGGAAGCAAAATTACCAATAACTCCGGTTGGTCGGTAATTTAAAATAACACAGGACATTTTGGTCTTTTTATAGATATATGTACATATTCTTCATTAAATAAAAGAGATATTTCATAAAATATTTCCAAACCCATAACAATTGCAAAAAAAACTAAAGATTTCTTCATTAAAACCAGAACAAATTACATATGATAAATTGCAGATTACATGAATGAAGTTCATTACATAAACAAACCCCATTCTATAGGTTTCTTTCCCTCTGCCTTTGACACAGGGTCTACCCCAGCTGGAGGGTCATCAAGACTGTAAGGGGAATTTATGAAGTTCAGATCTTGCAACATTCTGACGTTCATTATAGAAGGACGATCAAGCAGATGTTCTGGCTGAGATATTTCAAAGTTTGAATGGAGACTGTAGTCATCAAGATACTTGGATATTAGAACACGAGGAATGGCCCGGGCTAGAATCAAACTAAGGTCGAGCTTGAAAGGAGGCACAGGTAGATCAAGAACTCCAGGAGTGTAGTAATCCCACAAAAAATGACCTCTCTCCAATTTTAGAACACAAAGAGAATTCAACCATCCCTGTTTGTACCCTTCGTTGTTCGACTGTTCTAAATGGGCATCAAGATGGCAGAGTGCTTCATTGTAACCAGACATCCAAAACTATATGGGCTGTTTATGGAACTGGTAAGTTAACCTCTCCAGTTTCTCATGGAGATTCTTCACCAGGATATCCTTATTTTCTAAGGCAGAGCTTTGTGTGGAAAGTTTCTCGCTGAGATTCAGATTCTTCTTAGACATCTCTGCTAAAGCCTGGTTCTTTGCCATCAACTGAACTACCTGATTTTCCAAAGCTGCTTGAGTTCTTGCATCTTCAATAGAGATCCGACCAGCCCTTGCTCGTCCTCGAGAAGAAGATCTTGCTCGTCCGCAAGTAGAGGTAGAAGGTCCAACTCTTTTCAAAGTTTCCAATTCATTTCGCAAGTTGGCGTTCTCTACTTCCAAAAAAGAGAAACCTTCGTCATTGACAGGGACCAAAGCTCCCAAGGAAGATGCTGCAGATTTTAATCGGGATATCTCCTCTTGTAAAACATTGTTTTCCTCCTCCAATAATTTAGCGATTTGCCTATGCTCCTCAACCTCGAGCTTTAGAATGCTCTCTTTCTTCTCGTAGGCAGCGATGAATTTATCATATCCTTTGTCAGCATTTAGTTGCTGATATTTTTTCTCATACCCCTGATGCAAAAGGGTAGAAGACTCCTTATATTATTGTTGGAGTTCCTCGATAATACCCTGAAGATCTTCAATCATCTCATAATATGCCATATTGCTAGCGACTGCACGGTCGAGCAAGCACTTTAGATATTGATAAGCTTCGACTGCTCGCTCAGAAGTATCCGGACCAAGGATGTCAATAATTTGAGCCTCGTTTAAGTCTGCATGACCAGCAGTGAAGTAATCATTACATTTCTTCATCAGTTCTCTGTCATGAGCTGATAATAGCTCCATCCTGGCCATAAACTAGTAAAGAAAACAGATAGAAATAATCAATAAGAATGCAGACAGAGCAATTAGAAGAATAAGTCAAGACAAACAACCAAAAGTTTGAATTTTATTTCATCACAAAAAGAAGTATATAGTCCAAAATTACATTCAACAAAAAATAAAAGAAAGATCCGAACAATTCTACACCTTCTCCTTGTTTCCTAAGATTTCCTCGGAAGGTTTGAACGAAGAGGTTGGTTGCTCGGAGGGCAACGAAAGTTATTCAGAGGGAAATAAAAGCTGCTCGGCAGAAGTGTTAGCTGGTTGGGGCTGCTCGGAGCATGGTTCAACAGTAAGGGCCTGGTCCCCAACTATCATAAAAGATTCCTCTGAGGCAGCTTTGTCCTCTTCTTCTTCTCCAGGAGAGGGGGGAGGACCATGAACATGTCGCTGAAATAGTTCAGAATTCTCAGTGATCTTTAGCTCCTGCAGAGCTGCAACCCATCCATCCCTGAAGTATTTAAGGCTAGCAAACTCCATCTAAGAAGACATGGCAGCTAGGCCTTTGTTCCAACCTTTGTCCCAACCAGCGCTAAAGGACTTTTTGACAGCCTTTTTCCTCTTTTCTTTCTCCAAGGAGGTCCTTTCCCTAAGGAGCTCCTCGACAGCTTTCAACTTTCCTTCCACCTCCTCCTTCTGGCAATTAACTTCATGAAGTCTGCCAACTTCCTCTTCAACAGTTTTGAGCTTATTCTCCAGCTCTTCAGCATTCTTGAGCTTCTCCTTAAGCTCTTGATTATTCTTCTCAAACTCTTTCATCTTGTTCTCCAAACTCTTGGAAGCCTCCACAGCTCGGTATCTCTCTTGCTCAATGGACTTGAGTTATTTCTCCCAAGCCATTTTATCTTCTTCATACTTCTGACGAGAGTACTTTAAGGACTGAGTTAGACCAACAAAAGCTTCCTCTACACCTCTCGAGGAGCTTGAAGATTTAATAGCATCATCCTTCTTCAGAATACTGTTGAAACATTTTACCAGCTGAAGAAAGAAACAATTTTGAGTCAATATAGGGACATTTCAGTGAAAAGTGAAAACTTAGAATAGTAATACTTACTGAGGCAATATGTTGAGCTGCCAGGGTAGTGACCCTGTCCCGAGGAAGAGTGTCCTCAATACCTTGGATTTCTAGAATAATCCAAGACTTCACAAAGCCCATGGCAGAGGTCGGAGGAACAAAAGTGGGAATACCACTTTCAGCATTTAAAGCCTGAGAGACAGGTCCAACAGGTCTCTCAGACGAACTTTTCTTTGACTTCTTAGGAGGAGCAGGAATATCTTCAACCAAAGAAGAAGTCTTGGTTGGTGATATGACAATAACCTCACTAGGAGGAGAGATAACCACAGCCGCTCGGAGCCATTGGGGGCTTCTCAGCAACTTTCTTGGCAGCAACTGGAGGGGGTGCATCAATGTTTCTCGTTCCTTCCACTGGAACATCCTGCTTATTTTTCTTTGCCTCCACATTGGCAGAGTCTGATTTGTCAAAGAAAGCAGGAGCTCTTCTTCTCTTCATTATGTTACTAACTAGAATATTCGACTCTGAAGAAGAACCCTCTACACTAGTATCAGCAGCTGGTACTTGGTCGATGTCAACCACCACTGGACGAGCAGTAAAGGACGAAGTATAGCTCTTGTACTGCAACAAATAGGAGGCTGATCTAATATGTTCGTCAGCAATAGTTTGGTGTAAACTCCAAATAAGTTTCAAATGCCTTAAATTAACCTATGTCTCCTTTGGAGACTTTCTTTTGCTGTCAACTGCAAATAATAAAAATTAAATGTCAGTGATACATTTTATCAAACATCAAGAAAACGAGATTTCAAAAAAATAAAAAAATAACCTATTCCATTGCCATAAGGGGGACACCTGGGACCCTGATATACATCATATCCATTTAATGGAGCATTTTGCCAATTTTTCATAACAACCCCATGTTCAAAGTAATCCCTATTGGCATCTGGAAGATTGACAACTAAAGCCCTATTCAAAAACCTAGTTTTTAAATAAAAAGTACTATCGCTGACAACCCATCTGTAACAAAACATAATTTCTGGAATTCCTAAACGGATTCCATGAATTTGATTTAACCTATGGACTCCATTAACTATTCTCCAGGTATTCGGTACTATTTTTGAAGGAACAACGTCAAAATATTGACAGAACTCCAAACATAAAGGATTTGGAGGAAAAGAAAATCTGCATTCGGCCACAAAGAGACTTGGGAACCAGTGTCCCTCAGCCAAAGAGAAATAGTCAGAAGGTTCAAAAAGTTCCTCCAAAATGACCCATTAAGGAATTGAAAATTCAGAGCGAAATTTGTTAAGAGATTCAACAAGGTAAACCATGATGAATAAAGTAAATAAAGGAAAAGGAAGAAAATCTTACAGGAAAGGAGTGAATTAGTTGACAACGAATGATGGAAGAAAACGAACGCACAAGCTAGAGATTTGAAAAAGTAAAAGACGATAGGATTTTCTGCAGCGCTTAAATACCTTACCTTGGGAATGGGTAAAAATAATGATTACAAAGAAAGACGTTTGCGTTACCGGCGCCTAAAAGGAGAAAAAGGGCACGAAAACCGAAGCAGTTAGAAAAATTCAAAATATTCGTGAAGTCTGATTCTATGAATTCAAAGAAGAAATAAACACAAGGAAAACACTCCTAAAATTCAGGATGACTATTTAAATCCCGCCATATTTTGAGAAGAATGTTCCACACTCCTCCTCAACCTCGAACTGCGAAATATTGGGGGCTTCTGTTGATACCAAATTTATTCCGCTGATATGGACCTATTATTTAAAGACACGTGTCATCCTAGGTGGCAACTGTAAATGTTTATACCGAGCTACTCAACCCCCCGAGGAACTAACAGATTCCTAATAACTCAAGATCACCAAGTAACTAAAAAGCCACGAGGAGCCAAGGGGCCCCGAGCATCTCAAGAGTGTCGAGCTACTTAGGCGGTCCGAGCTACTAAGTCGGTCCGAGCAACTCAAATACTTGTGGCATACGTATCAAGGATAACTACACATTAAATCTATAGTTATTATCGTACAGATGTATACGCCTACGGGACATCTATGCATTATTCATTTACATGTACAACCTCATGGCTATAAATACATTGTAATCTCCCCATTAGAGGGACACGCTGAATATCTTGGTAAAATCATTTATCGAGAATTCTAGGTAAAACAATCAGTAATACAAAAACAGTGGATGTAGGCCATTCTCTTAAGGCTGAACCACGTTAAAAGTCTATTGTCTTATTTCTTTACTCATTTTTATCTGTGATTAAAATAATTAGGTCAAATCTAATTTTTTACATCAACAATAGGATTACTTTTATTCAATCGTTTTACATATGAGACTTCATTATGGATTTTATTAGGCCATTCGATTCCAAAGTTGTTTATGATTTTTGTCGGTTACGTTATTAGATTATTTCATTTGGAGTTCTAAATAAATATTAGAGTAGGACTATTTTATTGGAGTTATAGCATGGTGATGGATTATTTATTGATGGATTATTCATATTAAGAATTTATTCAACTATTATCTTGTGAAAATGGAAATTTATATGTCTCATATCTGTCACACACTAAGAATGGTATTTAATGTAGTAGCGTCTCGCGTAGACTTGGTGGCGGCCGGCGCTAGGAATGCTCGGGGTGTTACAACGGGTTAAGCTATTATCACACCCTTAATATCCCCCCTTTATTAAACTTTTAAATGAACATCTATCCCATATTTTTCTCTCAAGACCTTTGTTTGTCATAAATGTACAAATAAACTAAGCTTTCACATTACAAAATAAGGTAAATTGATATCAAAATGAGGGTTTTAACATGTCATTGAATTATTATGAAGCTAAAATTTGTTTGATATCATAATTTATGATAATTTTAATGACACCTCAAATCTAAGCAGGTGAAGGATTCTTAAAATATCATAATTTATTAAATAATTAATTCCTAATATTGTGCATAATTGTGTGAATAGAAATAAAGGATTAGATATATTTTTATAGATTTTGGATAAAATCGACACAATTAGAACACTAAGATATGTGACATGGATAATCGGTAAACAAGATGTACTATCCAATTATGTGAGTGTACGTATATCTAGATGTTAATTTTTGTAATAAATTACATTTTTTAATAATATATTATTTACATTGTTTATAAATAAAAATATAAGTTGTTCATCATTTAATAAAAGTAACGCTACAAATAAAATCCGAAACTTATTTAGTTGATTTTTTCCATTGGGAAATGTGATCATCCTAGACTCGAACCTCTCCAGCAACGCACTTGATCCTGCGATGCTCCATAGGAGGTGAGTGAAGGTACGGTACCCTTTCAAAGTGGTGAGAGGGAGAGATATGAGATCATTTTTTTTGTAATAAATTATATTTTTTAATAATATATTATTTACATTGTTTATCAATAAAAATATAAGTTGTTCATCATTTAATAAAAGTAACGCTACAAATAAAATTTGAAACTTATTTAGTTGATTTTTTCCTTTGGAAAATGTGATCATCCTAGACTCGAACCTCTCCAGCAATGCACCTGATCCTGCGATGCTCCCTAGGAGGTGAGTGAAGGTACGGTACCCTTTCAAAGTGGTGAGAGGGAGAGATATGAGATCAATTTTTTTTTGTTAATTAAGTGAATTCTAATTTCCTTTACACTTAATTTGAATGATATTTAGAGAAATATGAGGATAATATAGTTATTTAAAATACTAAAACCCAAGATGGAGTGGGAGAGGATAACTAGGGAGTAATAATAACATAAAACTTTTCTACATATACACCTTAATGAATGGGAGGTTTAAAATAATCACACTCCATTAGTGTGAGTATAATAAAAATGGGGGTATATAATGAAATTGTGGGTTAGAATATGAAAACCCTTTAGATATCCCAATATCCATTAATTTGATTATGTGATACGGTATTATAAGTTCAAAAACTCATAGGTTTTGAGTAATCAATTACATAAGCCAAGGTGAAAATTAACAATGAAGAAACTATTGTCAAACACACAAAAGAGACACAGGGTGTAGGTGGTTCGAAAAATTGCCTATGTTCAAGGGCGGGGGGGGGGGAGAACTTATATTAATGTGTTGAGAATACAATATCATAAAGATTTATTACTATATTTTTTCATGCCTTACCTAGTGGGAGGTGCCTGATATTTATGCATTTTGTTATGAGACCACCCCTTGAGGTGGACTCTCCTCTATCATTTATAAGCTAACTAATAATACTTATCATTGGATTCATCCCACACAAGTGGGCTTACCAGCTGAAGGATCATTAGAATCACATTTGGTGGACCCTTGGTGCATTATAAATGAAAAAACTACTTATCCCACAATTTCCACCAAGGCTGTGTGGCTGATAAGGCATAGTGCCTTGAGTTAGCTAAAGAACTTTTTATCATTTCTCTTTGCTAAAGAAGGGATGCCACACAACTATTGCTCGAAGATCATTCTTAATACTTCTCCTCTTCGATAACTATGTCGATGCTTTCCCCCACAAAATAAGAGAATTTCCTTTCAAATGGTTAATTTGCCATTTTATGACACCCCACCTATTTAAATAACGGGCGACCATCCCTCTACTAAAATCAAATATGAATCTCATACTGGCTCATTCTTAGCATCACTGTCAAGAACAAAATTAATTGCTAATAACCTATTAAGCCCGACGTTAAATTTTAAAACTTATTAACTTACTTATGAAAACTTCCATTCATACAACAAACCATTCTAATAATGAAATACACATTCATCACGATAATAAACTGGATGCAAAATAGATGAAATAATCAAATTAACCAAAAACTCTAGGAAAAAATCCCAATACAATAATCCAACAAAACTGATATAAGATAAAGTCTGCATAAGGTAAATATTATCTAATAATGGGTGACATGCCCTGAATAAATAACTGAGTGAAGTCCTATCTAGACAGCAAGGAGAGATGCATCTAGTCGAGGCCTACAGTCATCCACAACTACTGCATCATCATCTGACGAGAAAGATAATCACGCCGACGTCCCTATGGCTGGGCACCTAAAAGTTTTTAAAAATATTTTTGATATAGGTTAGAGACCAAAACCATTTGAAAATATTTTGCAAGTATTTAAAATGCAAGGATGCAAATGTAGTATAATCATTCATATTAAAACTGATGTCGTACTTTCATGAGATAATCCTCACCCCTCATCTATAGTGCGCACCTAACATGTATTTTTAATACCCTAGTTATGCTACCCTGCCTAACTAGTATCATCACTTAATTTAGCCCCGCACTCTAAGCTTCTAGACAAACTATGTTACACGTATTTTACTACTTTCATTCTCAATGAGCTATCACATAAGCTATATCATTATAACTCTCAATGATCATATTATAATTAACCGATTCACATAACATTAACATTACACTAGTTATAGTATCAATGTTCACACATTCGATTAATTATATATTTAACACGCATATATACATAAACACATATCACATCTCTTACGCATACATATATATCACTCGCTATATGCGGAAAACCGCATCCCTAGAGCTGACACCTCGTGAATTCATTCTCTATTATGCTAACAGGCTCCAGGTGATGACGTACCACTCTTGGGCCACCGTGTAGGAATCTCACCACCGAACCAAAATCGTAAACACATAACTGGAGGTGGTCATATACATATAGCCGTGGGTCATAACCATACCACATTACCCCACTAGACACGAAACACTAAACACACATACAGTAGTCATGCAACAATACTATGACCTAGAGAATCGATCCAACACCTACTAGTCAACACCAAGGTGGACTACCCACTATGCACAACCTCCAATGATAACATCCATAGAGTAGGTATGTTATATATATATATATATATATATATATATATATATATATCTACCAAACTGGCTAATTGTTCATAAGTCACTCATAGCACTAGCCCATAATTCCTGAGTCTGCTCCCGACTCTCGAATATTCAAGTAGTCACTTACTTAATAATAAACTCATAAACGTCATTATTTTGGCCACTAAGGTCTTCTACTCCAGCCCGTAGCCTAACTCTTTTAGAAATTCCAAGTTGATTTCATTAATTATATCCCGAGTGTCATTCACCCTAAAACACCCATATTCTCATACTCGGATTTCATTCCTGACTAACCCAACAAAGGTAATTATAACTTCTCACATATTTTTTCAGAATTCCTAGGTGACACATTGAACTCATTAAATTGATTCGAACCCTAAATGGTCCACGAAAAACCCAAACAAATAACGTAGGCCAAACTGTTGGATCGAACCGGTTCACCCCCCACATCCGAATCGGTTCATCTACCGAATCGATTTGGCCCTAAGGGACGAATCGATTCGATTCTGGGCAGGAGCTTGGTTCATTTTTTATGGATTTACCCAATTTTCTTTACACCATTTGGATCCCAATCCTCATCCAAACCCACAATAACATCTACCTATCATTCCTAAACGTAATTATACACGTTTTTACGTCCGAATTAAACCTATAGCATATTAATTCATAGGATTTAACATAATTAATAAGAACCATATATTTTCTTAATTAAATTTCAAAATTCCTTTAATTCTCATAAGAATCATTCAAGATCACATCTTTTTTCATAAATCAATCTCAAATTTATTATGGAATTACAATCAGAATATCTTTCTCTCATTTCATTCCAAAAAATCCCATTTTTTCATGTGAATCCCGCCCCAATATTCTTATTTCTACACCAACTATGATATGAATTATTAGAACAACATAAGGCATAAAAGCAAGATGAATACTTTCCTTAGATTGTAGAGATTCTTATTTCCTTCTAGAAATTTTCTTTACACAATGGTTCCATGCCCGAAATCGATCTAATTCTCTCCCAAAATGATTTTCTTCACTTTTTCTTTGGTTCTCCCTTCTCTTTTCTCTTATCTCTCAAGTCTAGGTCTTTTGGGATGCTGGAATGGAATGACAACCCACTCCATGCACCTTCCCTAATTATATCACAAATCCCGAATTTATGCTTAGGGTTAAGTGCAAAATGATCTGAGCGCCCTTATACGAGTCTCATTTAGTCTAAAAAGTCCCCAGAACCCGATTACCACCGCGAGTACCTAATTATGACTATCTTGATCCATTCCAGATCGTCGGTGCTCTCGAAATCACCATCCGAGTCACTTAACATAATTTTTCCCATCTCATTCCCAATATGACCTCACACGCGTGTTCCGACTGAGATACCGTCAAACCCTTTGATTTTTACTCACTTACGACATAATATCATTCGACATAATTTTATTTACTTATCACACTAGTAAATATATTTTCACATAAATATTAATCATTTTCTCGCTAATTAATATTTATTTAATTTTCATTATTTCTCATTTTACTTAAATTACGTGCACACGTGTAAAAAAATGCTAAAAATAAATACTAAAAAATACGGGGTGTTACATACCCTTGCAAAGGAATTTCGTCCCAAAAATTCGGACATACCTGGAATAAAGATTTTGGGATACTTCTCTCGCATACCATCCTCCTGCTCCCATGTTGACTCGTCAGCATTATTGTGCCACCACTGAACACGAACCAAGGGCACTACCTTTTATCTCAGGTTACACTCCCTACGATCTAGGATAAAAAATTGGTCTCTCTTCATACGAGATGTCGGGTTACAAATCTATCTCCTCCAATGGAATGTACTAATATGTCATCTCACTCCTTTGGTACTTCTTCAACAACGACACATGAAACACGTTATGAATCTGCTACAGATGCTCTGGTAAGGCGAGCCTATACACAACTGGCCATATCCTCTCAATGATCAGGAAAGGCCACACATACCTCCGTGCTAGCTTCCCTTTCTTCCCAAATCGCATAACTCCTTTCATAGGAGACACTCGCAATAATACCTAGTCACTTACCTCCAGCTCTACGTTCCTTCTATCAACATTTGCGTAACTCTTCTGCCTATCTTGAGCTATCTGGATATGAATCCAAATTAGCTCGATCTTGACAGAAGTATCCTAGATCATCTCAGATACAAGAAGCTTATTGTCTCCCACCTCTAACCAACAAGCGGGCTAACGCAAGGTCGGTCATACAATGCCTTAAAAGGCACCATGTCGATAGTGAAATGGTAAGAGTTATTATAAGCAAACTCCATCAGTGGAAGGTACTGCTCCCACCCTCCCCTGAAATCCAGTATACACATCCTGAGCATATCCTCTATAGAATATGATTGGCCCTCTCAGTCTGCCCATCAGTTTGCAAATGGTAAGCCGTACTCAATCGTAACTCAGGCCCCATAGCCTTTTTGAAGCTCTGCCAAAAATAGTACATGAAGATCTTATCCTATTCGAACACAATATTAATCAGGACCCCATGTAACCTCACTATCTCGGCTATAAAAAGCTGGGTATACTGTCCCGTCATATAAGTTGTCTGAACTAGAAAAAAGTGGGCCACCTTGGTCAGACGATCCACAATGACCCATATAAAATTGTGACCCCGCTCTGATATCGATAGCCTCGTAATGAAGTCCATCGATATACTATCTCATTTATAAATCGGAATCTTCAATGACAACAACATTTCGATTGGCCTTTGATGGTAAACATTCACTAACTGATAAGTGGTGCATTTCTATACAAACATAGCAATGTATCTCTTCATCCAAGCCCACCAATACTGTCTTCTCATATCCTGGTACATCTTATCCCCATCGGGATGTACCAAAAAATCATGACCAATGTGACTCAGTTATAATATCATGTTGTAAATCCCCATCCTCTGGGACTATAAGCCTCTCATTAAAATATAAGCCTCACTCTGAGTTGATCAAATAAGACTCTGCCCCATCTACCAATAACTGATGTACCATGTCCTGACAGAACTGATTCCCTGCATATGCCTTTATAACCCTCATAATGATCTCGGGTGTGATAGTCGACACTGCCAAGAAAACCCTGGCAATTGCATTATCATACCGAAGCTCACTCCACTTCGCTTTCCAAACCTTTGCTAACTCCCCCGTAGGTCATCAGTTTAACACGTCTACCTCCATGTTAGCCTTTCTCGGGTGGCATGTCAAACTAATAGTCTTTCATGAACTCTATCCATTTACGCTGTCACATATTGAGATCCTTCTATGTGAACAGATATTGTAGCGACTTATGATCCGTGAAGAGATTGAATTTCTCCTCAGAAGATAGTGCCTCCAATACTCAAGGCAAATACTACTGAAGCTAGCTCTAGATCGTGTGTGGGGTAATTCCTGACGTGACTGAAAGTGTGTCTCTAGGGCATTCTAATTACAGTTCAAGTGCAAACCAACCACATAAGTAATAAACCCGGTAAGACGGAGTCGAATCCTTAGGGAAATAGGGCGATCTCTCATGACGACGATCGGTAAGATGACTAATTATAAGCTGACTCAGAAAAAGCACGAAAAAGATGACGAACTATTGAAATTTGATTTCTACTAACTAAATGCAAATTAAATTAAACTACTAACTAAACTACATGAGTAGAAGTAATCTACTATGATTAACTAAATAAGAATGAGAAAGATAGGTTGGAATACAATCACCCGAACCCTAGTATGTTTATCGGATATAAAACTAGTTGTGAATTAGATAATTGATTAAATCCAGTCTTTATTAATCTCAAGCATTGCATATATGAGGGTACTAGCCAGCATCATACCTAATCAAGAGTAAGAATATAGCGGTGTTAAAATAGCTAACACGCGCGTTGCACTCTTAAACACCCCGGTTACCTAGGGCAAACGAGGTTAAATGTCCTATGACGGTTGTGACTACTACAAAACACGATTCAATCATTTATTTAATTCAGGAAACAAATTTTATAGTCATGTGAATCACCTTGGGTTGAGTTAATGCATACTAACCCTTAAAAGTCTAGCCTAACATGGTGGAATTAAGTAAAACTATGTTTTCTATGAAATTATACATAGCTAAGCAAGAGAATCTAAGAACTTCTGGAAATAAAAAACTCATGCACGAATTATGAACCTCAAATAGTAAAGGAGAAGAAATAGATTCTATTACAGAAATCTTGAATTGTGAACCATAAAACTGTAAACTTGAGTTACTAGGGTTCTTGTTCTTCTTCTCTATCTAAAACTATGAAAAAAAGAACTTCCTAATGTCTGGTAATAAAAGCACTACGTTTTTACAAGAGTTTGTTCCATGAACAACTCTAATTTAGAAGAAGGATAATTCGAAAATTCTTCAGCTGAATTGATCCGATCCAAGGGTATCGGCTCGGTTCGCCTTATACAGAAGTTTTTGGCAACACCAGACCGATTAATTTTTCATCTTTATCGATTTGGTTTACCTTATGAATAACATTTACCTACACCAAACCGATTTGTTTGTCCTTTTCATCGGTTCAGTTTGGTGAGTCCAGTCTTTTTTCTTTTCCTTATTTTTCTTCTTGATTTCTTTTGAACTTTGACTCTTCATAACTTTTGATCTGGGACTCAGATTTGGATGACGTTTCATCCTATGTTCTTGTAGACTCGAGGTTTTCAACTCTTCTTTAGTCTTCTCATCCGAATTTTAGATGTAAAATTACTGTTTTGCCGTTTGACTTTTCTGTTTTTCTCTTCTTTCTTTCTTCCGATTTCTTTCTTTCTTTGTGTGCACTAAATACCTGCAAAATCGATGAAAAATACATGAAACTCAGCGTAATCATTAAATAGTGTCATTAACAATTATGTGATATAAATCAACTTACATTACACCGCACAGAGTGTTAAAAGACTCTAAGGTACGGGGATAAATATGAAGAATTTATGCCTAATCAAAACCCCTAACTTAGAACTTTGATCGTCTCGAGCAATGTAAAAGAATAAAAACAAAGCCAAATTCTTATCAAACGTTTTATTGGTATAGATTACCTCTTTCGCAGGCAAGCGATTACATTTAGTGTATGCAATAAGCCTTTAAACCCCTAGGTTACCCTAGTAGGACGAGTTGTGTCTCGTGAGGGTTTGCAGTGAATATACCCACAAAAAACATTTTTTACTAAAAGAAAAATCAAAATACCTAAAACTTTTACAATTTAAACTCACCAAAAATAGTCATTGTATTTTTTTATTCACAAGTCTCAATTTGTAGTGTATGCGTACGAAGCCGAAAATTAAATCGCTAACTTCCACCGATTGATCATTACGTTACTTTTCAAAATTTTGTTTTGATTATAAATTTCACGGGATGCTCTATGACGTGACTATAAATGTGTCTCTAGTGCGTGCTAATTACGGTTCAAGTGCAAACCGATTTCGTAAGTAATAAACCCGGTAAGACGGGGTTGAATCCTCAGGAAAATAGGACGAATGCTCGTGACGACGATAGGTAAGATGACTAACCCTAAATTGACTCAGAAAAAGAAAAGAAAAAGGTGATGAATTTGACTTAGATCTACTAACTAAGTGAAATTTAAGTTAAACTACTGAATTAAACTACACATGCAGAATTAAACTAGCTGTGAATGAATAAATATGAATGAGAAAGATAGGTTGAAATACAATCCCCCGAACCCGAGTATGTTTACCGGATATAAAACTAGTCGTGAATTAGATAATTGATTAAATCCAGTCTTTATTAATCTGAAGCATTATATATATGAGGGTACTAGTCCGCATCATACATAATCAAGATTAAGAATAAAGCGGTGTCGAAATTGCTAACACGCGCATCGCACACTTAAACACGCCAGTTACCTAGGGAAAATGAGGTTAAAAGTCATACGACGGTTGTGATCACTACACAACATGATTAAATAATTATTTAATTCAAAGAACTATTTTTCTATTTGTGCAAACCACATCGGGTTGGGTTCATACATCCCAACCCTTAAAAGTCTAGCCGGACATGGTGTAACTATGATTAATCAAGAAATCTACGTAGCATGGAATCATTCTTACACTAAAAGTGTGATCAAACATGAGAAGCAATAATAAAAGTGCTAGAAATAAAAGTTACCAAGAATGAAGAACAAGAACATGGAAGAATAAATCAAATCTTGAAGAAAAACCGAAAAAGCTCTTGAATTAAAGGTGCAAAATATGTAAATTCTTCTCCTAGATGTTCATCCATGTTATGGAGCTTTACAATGAATCAAATACAAATTAAAAGGACCCTAATGACTAAATACGTAGATTAAAAGTCGTTTATAAGAGTCCCCATGAAGGTACCTATATAGAGCACACCTAGGGCTTGCTTTCTGTGCTTCAGCTATATAGACCTTCATCTAGTTGGACTTGAATTTTGATAAAATATTTTTGTAATTGGGATTGTGTCTTTCCTATCTACACCAAGCTCTTTATGGCCGTCTACATCAAACAAGTTCTCGATTCGGTCCGTCACCTCAGAAAAAGGTAATTTTCATACTCTCTATTGGCTCATAGTATTTATTCTGTCACGTAGGACATGACACGACGTTGCATTATCATTTCGTTTATCATGTCTTATGATAGTGCTGGGTTTAGTCAAAATATATTTTTTTGAGTTTAAAATTTTAATATGAAGTTTTTTATAAGAGTAAATAGTTTTGTGAAAATAGTTTTTTGACATTAAAGATTTTTTAAAGAATAATATTTGCAGAATTAATTTTTGAAGTTAAAAATATGCATGTGCGTGTCATATATATATATATATATATATATATATATATATATATATATATATATATATATATATATATATATATATTCGTATGTATACATGTTTATATATATGTAGTACATATTATATTGATATGTGTATATGTGTGGCCTATATATTGATATGTCTTGCAAATTAATATGTACTACATATATATAAACATGTATACATACGAATATATATATATATATATATATATATATATATATATATATATATATATATATATATATATATATATATATATATATATATATATAAATGTTGGTTTGTATGTATGCTTGCGTGTACACATGTTAAAGAGATGGTCTGTACATGATTGGACTTTAGCAGGTGGCATAGTCTGCCTTAAAGAATTGACCATAGCAGATGCTTTATAGATTGGACCTTAGCAGGTCTAAGATTTAGGCGTATACACCTTAGCTGGCCACGACTTGACTTTAGTTGGTCTTATACGTTTAGACCACTACCAGGTCATGTAGTTTTGTCATATATTATCTAAACTTGGACTGAGGGTTGTTATTCAAAACGATGCCACATGTTATACATATATAGCTGTTGGCCGAATTAACCCGTTAGCTAATGGCAACTATTAACGATTTGACCTTAGGAGTATTTGAATAGGTTTTTACGGTCTAGTCCTTGGACTAACAATCTTGAACAAAAAAACCGGTGAACCAAATTTTAAACGATTAGGTCCAACATATAAATACCCCCAATTTAAAAAAATCATAAAACCTAATCGGCTATTGGAGTTTTCTCTGCAACTAATGACTATTCTTCGAAATCAAAAATAACATCAATCTTATGCTTTGATCGTCTATCCTATAATCGATTACAGTGTTCTTAATCGATTCTACCTGTATCACTTGGCTCTATCATTTGTAAGTTTATCTTTATCAACAGTTGGTTTTTCTATTTTCGATCGATTACAATAAGTATATGTCCTTTGTTTTGATTCAAGAGACTCATTGTAATATTCATTCATGTGATTGAATATCTTTTTATATGTTATATATGTATATGTTTTTATTTTGTATTTTTTATGCATTTATGTTTGGATTCTTCATAAATAAGTTATATTTATCAATATTTGTAATTTTTAGTTGAATGTCTTGAATGAATATTATTGATGTTTCATTCTAATATTAAGAGTCCTTGATTTTGATTTGGTATTGAATCACTTATTGATATAGGTCCGCGCCAGCGGAAATAACCAGTTCGATATCAGTTTTCAAAGTACACGCAGTGTTTATAAAGTACACGTGATTGATTTTTTGAAAATATGTGTGTGCTTTATTGCTTCATGTATAGGTTTTTAAAAAGTGCCTGTAATTTTATATTAATTATAAATAAATATTTTGATATTTCATGCATTAAATTATTGCACACATTTTTAGAATTGTTGACCTTGAAGTAAACATTTTTCGTCTCTACTTTATTGCAGGACATTATGGTAAGTAGTGTAATATCAAGGTGTTGTTATTTGGATAATATGGCTTGTATTGAAATATTTGAAGATAGCTCATTAGATTTCATATGCAATGAGTTGTGTATTAGGTTTACTAATTTGAGAAGTGGGAGTTTTTCATGGACGTATTCATTTGGTGATGAATATCGGTTCATGTTGGTTTGTGACAACGATGTTTGTTGTATGTTGCAGTCCCAATTGATCATGAAAGCTAATTTCATTTGGATATATGTCATTAATTCATTACCATTTCTATGTAATATATGTCGTGAACGGTTTGAATGCACTAATCGAATTTTTGAAGGGGTTGACTGCAGTAATACAAGTTCTGAGAGGGTTGACAGTGGTGATACAAATACACAGAGGTTAGAGTCTTTATCATCAGGCACTAAAAATGATTTTAATAGTTGCATTAAAAATGACTTTTATCTTGGAGGTGTGGAGCCAAGTAAGTCGAAAGTCTATCTTTTGAATGATTGGTAGACTTATATAAGTCATGAGCAACAGTGTTTTGAAGGAGGTGTAGTGGAATTTCGGGATAAATTGCGAAAGTATGCCGTTGAGGTTGGGTTCAAGTATGTGTATTTGAAGAATGATAAAACTCGAGTGATGGCTGAATGCTCTAAAAAGACTACTGAGAATTGCATGTGGAGAATTCATGCTTAATTATCTATAATAGATGGATACTTTTACATACGTGCAATGAATAATGAGCATACATGTAGAGGTGTCTTTCGTAGTCCATCAGCCAAAATGATAGCCTCCAAGTTGGTTTCAACATTGGTAGCTGATGATCTTAGAGATAACCCGCTATTGAGACCAATTGATGTAGTTAGAGATATGAAGAAGATTATGGTCTTGATATAGCTTATCAACATGCATCGCATGCGAAAGACATGGTTGCTGTTGATATACATGGTGATGAAAAGGTTTCTTATGCATTAATGAATAATTATCGTGACCTTCTATTGCAGTATAATCCTTGGTCGCATTGCATCCTTGACGTGGAACATGAGAGCAAAAAATTCAAGATTATATTTGTAATGTTTAGAGGATGTATTTATGGATTTCAATACTGCAGACCTGTTTTATTTCTTAATGGTGCCTTTTTGAAGAGTCGTTACTGTGGAACAATACTATCAGCTACTGCAAGGAATGGGAACAATGGTAAATTAATTGTAAATATTTTATTTTGTGTATTGCATTGAAATTTTGTTTGTTCCATTCCATATCATCAAAATACAAGCATAAAAATATAAAATACCTTTGAAGGTCTTTGTTTTCATTCATGTGTATTTTTCATTTTTCTGGGTGTATTTTCATGATATGTTTTATTATGTGTAATACTAAGTAAAGTACACGCATAGTGCATGTCAAGTACACGTGAATGTTTTTGTTAATTTCACGTGTACTTTTCATTTTTATGCGTGTACTTTGATGATGATTTTATGTGTAATACTAAGTAAAGTACACGCATTTTACATGTAAAGTACACGTGAATGTTTTTGTTAATTTCACGTGTACTTTTCATTTTTATGCGTGTACTTTGATGATGATGTTATGTTGAATACAAACTAAAGTACACGCATTTTACATGTCAAGTACACGTGAATGTTTTTCTTAATTTCACGTGTACTTTTCATTTTTATGCGTGTACTTTGATGATAGATGTTGTTATTTAGAAATAATAAAGCAAAGTACATGTTATACATATAAAGTACCTTTGAATGTTTTTGTTTAGTTCACCTGTACTTTACATATTTATGCGTGTATGTTGATGTTAGTCTTGTTAATAATAAAGCCAAGCAAAAGATTGTAAAGTAAACGTGCATGTCTTTTTATCTTTATCATGTATACGGTACATTTTTATGTTTTGTCTTGTTATTTACAAACAATTTAAATTAAACACATAATATATTTCCCATGTGTTTTAGGGTCTGCGCCAACAACATCAATATACAAAGTGTTGTACATGGATATGTTATTTATTTTAATTTTGATATATTTTTATATTTCAGGACTTTTTCCTGTTGCATATGTTGTTGTTGATTCCGAAACCGAAGATAACTGGATGTTTTGCATAGTGCAGTAGTTGAGCAATATCGAAACATAACATTTATATCAGATCGAAACAATGGATTACTCGAAGCTATTTCAAGGGTCTTCCCGTTGTCTGCACATTCCTACTGTATACATCATTTACAAGGGAATATAAAAAAAATCGTGGGAATTGTGTTAGATTTCGAAAGAAAATTGTTAAAGATTTTTTGTCTTGTGAATATGCTGTCTCAGTAGATGTATTTCATAAGAATATTGAAGCATTGAAGAAGGAAGGGGGGATCTGCTATTGCCGCCTCCCGAGAATTGGTCCTGTGCATATTTCCCTGGTAAACGGTATGGTGACATGGCATCTAGTGTTGCGGAGTCGTTCAATTCATGGATATTGGAAGAAAGGCATTTACCAGTAATGAATATGCTTGCTAAATTGAGAGTGAAGATTATGAATTTCAATGCAAACAAACTTGTTGAGTCTGACACTTGGACAAATGAGCTATGTCCTTTTTTTTCAAAAGTTACTGAATGAAAATTGGAATAAAAGCCGACATTGGACTATTAGTCGCTCAAGTCAAAATGTATTTGAAGTTCATTCAGAAGTGCGAGCAACAGTTGACTTAGGAGAAATGACTTGTTCTTGTAAGAGTTAGCAGATTAGATGTTTTTCACGTTCCCATGTTGTTTGTGTTGTGCGGAGGAAAGGGACCAGTATTTATGATTATATTGAGGAGTACTCTAAGGTATCTTTCTACAGAAAATCATACTCGATACCTATAGTTCCTCTTCCTGATTTGATTTCCTTAAATATTCCTATTCCTGAAAATCCATCTGTCCTTCCACCAATGACTAAGAGACCGACAGGCAGGCCAAGAAATAAGAAAATAAAGTCTTCTGGTGAGATCACAGTAAGGTAAGTTACTTACTCGAGGTGTAGTAAAACGGGTCATTACAGGTTTACTTATAAGGAACCCATTTGACTATTTTTAAAATTGTTGAATTCATATATTTTAACCATTTGATTGAATAAATTAATTAATAAACCATTTGTTTCACATAAATGAATGTAATTTATTTTTAAGTCTCATTCTTTAGTTTGTTTTTTGTGTTGCTGTACAGATATTTTTCATAAAACATACATGATCATTTTTCCTTGTGTTCACGTGTACTTTACCTTTGTATATGCATGTTATGTACAGTAAACGCGTATTTTGATGTCCAAAGAAATTTTATCAATACATGTCCTTGATGAAATATGTGTGTACTTTATTAAGTACACGTATATTAATAAAGTACACGCATTTAAAAATGGATTTGGTCAGTTCAATATGCGTGTACTTTATAAAAGCATGCGTGTACTTTAGTAATGTACATGCATGAAGTACACGCATAATATAAATATAATATGCATGTACTTGATGAAATGTGCGTGTACTTTATGAAGTACACGCATTGATAATTAAAGTACACGCATTTAAATATAATTGTACATGCATGTTTTAGCAAAGTACACACATATTGATATGACAAAAATCTAATTCAATATACGTGTACTTTATGTATTCTGCATGTAATTTTATCATTTAGACGTATATAAATGCATGTAATATTTGGAAAATGGTTTTGGACATTACAATGTGCTTGTACTTTATAAAAGACATTTGGGTCACTCATATTCTTAAACTCCTATGGGTATTATGGTCCGCGCCAGCGGCATTATTATACAAGTACTTCAATAGGCGTGTACTTTATAGACAATGCGTGTACTTTATAAAGTACACGTGTAATATATAGAGTACACGCATTTATATAATGTTTTGGATCAATATCTTGAGTACACACATTATTATACAAGTATTTCAATAGGCGTGTATTTTATAGACTATGTGTGTACTTTATAAAGTACACGTGTAATATATAGAGTACACACATTTATATAATTTTTTTACATGAAATGATATTAATGTTTAAATTTTTTACAATACACGTGATCATTTTTATAAGGGTTCACGTGTACTTTACTATATTTGGTGTATGACATAACTGAGAACACATTCATGAAAGAAATAAAATTTTTATTAAAAACAAAAAAATAAAGTACAATTTTTTCAAATAAAGAAAGCTGAAAAAACTAAAGAAAGATTCTATTAGGAATGTTTGTCAAAGGCATCCAGGGTGTCAGGAAGGGAGTCAATTAAATTCGACTAGTGTCGAATTTCTTCTTCTATGAAAGCTACAAGGCCTTCATGGAGAGCCTTCTTCTCCTTCAGCTTTGCGATTTTTATGGGAACTTCTTGTGTATAGAAAGACATGAGGTCTTCATGTGTTTGAGGAGGGCCCTCATCGACATTAAATAAATCTATGGGATTGGGTGGAAGTCCAGAATAGCCTTCCCTCACATATGTTTGAAACAGCTCAAAGGCAGTTTCATATGAGGAAATATTTTCCTCAATTTGCCTTCTTTTTTTTATTTCTTTCATCTCTCTCAAGAGTTTCTCGCAAGTTTTCTGCTGGAATAGCCATTATGTTATCTTTACCCTAGATGTAATGGTTAAGAAAGGAACAAATATTACTCTTTTATAGAAAAAGTTAAAGCTATTTATTTCTTGACCAGAAGTAGTTGGGAAGTGAGTAGTTGAGCTTAATAAATTGATTTTGGTTATTGTGTCCTTAATGAATTCTTCAAAGTAGTTTTCAATTAAAATAATAAAAAATTATTATATTAACCAATGCATGTACTTTGAAGAATTCATTGGTGTACTTAGTAATTATCACTTGTATTTTTCGTGAAAACTGCTTGTACATCGTTTCATAACACTCAGATGCATTGTTTGCCTAAACCTTACGTGCATTGTGGTCCGCGCCAGCGAGAAAAAACCATTTTGGTGTAATAAATATTATAAACAATAACCAATATAACACAAAATAAATTACAAATACGTTTTGAATTTGAATCACAATTTATAGAAGTTTTTTCTCCTTTTGGGGGAAGAAATATTTTGATAGAAGAATTTTCTCAAGTACATATGCTCTTTATTTTAGCATGTCAGGTTCTTGAATTTTTTTTTTTGCATTTCCTTGTTTCTGCTTATTTGTTCAATGTAGTACATGCAGAACACCCCACAGTCAACCCTGAAATTAAAATAAAACAAATATACAAATTAGTATGATGTGATGAATTTTTTTGAAAAGATACAAATTAGTAATTTTTAGAAATGAAGTTTTTCTTACCCATTATATAGTTTAGGGTATTCATGATCTCTTATTAGGTCAAATTTGAGATCACTTTCCAGCAAGAAATCTACTGTCCTTTTTTCTTGCTCTGTCAATGGATCATCATCCAATGTAAACTCGTTTGGTGTACCTTAATCAAACTTCCTCTGAATTTTGAAACCATTATTTTTCATTGTTTCTGCTTCAGTCTTCAATAACCACAGTATTTTTTGGAAGACAACAAACTGTTAAGAAGACAAATATTTAGTGTATACAAATAAAAGAGTATATGAAGATTAAAGAGTGAAAAGTACACGCATAATATTAAAGTACACGCATATTTTATTTTTTCATATCACGTGTATTTTAAAATATGATGCGTGTACTTTGTCTAATGAGTTAAAAGTACACGCATAATATTAAAGTACACGAATATTTCATTTTTTCATATCACGTGTATTTTAAAATATGATGCATGTACTTTGCCTAATGAGTTAAAAGTACACGCATAATATTAAAGTACATGCATATTTTATTTGTATCTATCACGTGTATTTTAAAATATGATGCATGCATTTTGCCTAAAGAGTTAAAAGTACACGTATAATATTAAAGTACACGTAACTTGTATTGGTTCATTTCACGTGTATTTTAAAATATGATGCGTGTACTTTGATAATCTGGATAATTATGTGCAACTAATACAAAGTACACGCATTATATTATACACGTGCACACGTGTATAATATAAGTACAAGTAACATTACTAATTAAGTTTAGGCACTAACCAATTTTTTTGCATCATAGAAGAATATTGTGTTTTTTTCCTTATCGTTCGGTCGAAGGGAATCCATGTGGACCACTTTATTTTCTTTTTTGTATATCACAAGTAATGTAAAATGTCCTACACTATGTCTTAGTACAATGAACAAATTATTACAAGTGCCTAAGTATTCAAATAAATCTCTGTATAACTCCCCCTTCTTATTGACTTCATTTGTGCTACAAGCTTCTATCTGAATAAAAATTATAGACATTGTGTTAATAAAAAAACTGAAATTTTGTTTCTCAAAACTTTCGGTTTAATTGTACTTACCCAACGATAATCAGAAAAAGTGTGTGAGTAGGAGAGCCCTTCCTCTAACAATTTAAATCTCAATACTTCACTAAAGGCAAGTATTATCTGTTTCACACAATATAAAATGGTGAGGAAATAATAATGTTGAAATTTAATGGATGTCTAATATTTGGACTACATACTTGGCTTGAAATTTCTTGATTGTTGAGGACTTCAACTAAATCTTCCCATGGGACATACGAAACCAACCCTTGGAAAATAAATTCCCTGCATTTTATATAATCAATAAGAATTGTATAATAATAATAACCTTATTCTTTTGCACCAAAAAAAATATAAATTAGCGAAGTGATAAATCATAAAACAATAAACTTTACCCTGGCTCAGCCTTTTGAATAAACTCTTCAATCTTTTTCTTCGAAGCTTCATCAAGATATTTGTATACTTCGATTGCTTCAAGCTTGAAGTGAGATTCCTTCATTTGTTCAGCTATTGTTAGACGGCCTTTTCTCATCTTTGACTCTTTTTGTTTCTTAATTGGTTCATGCTTTTCGATTTCGATGTCAGCTTTTCTTTTCTTCTGCCCTCTAGTAAGAGGTCCTTTTGTTTTGGAAATTTTGGGGGTGCCCTGAACTTTCTTTGAGGCTAGTTCAATCTTCAAACTCGAAATTTCGTCCATTAGTTGTTTATTAATATTTTCTTGATATATTTAACAAGGAATGATGGATTGTAAGCATTTTTGAAACAATGATTTATTTTCTCTTCCGTGTATTTTATAAAGTACATGCGTGTATTTTAATACATGGGTGTATTTTATAATATACATGCGTGTATTATAAAATACGTGGCTTTATAAAAAATTTAATATACATAAAATTTATAATAAAATTTAGAACGTAAAATGTGTACTATATATCTATTGTATTTTATAGATACCTGGTCAGTTTTTTTCAGTTCTGATTCTTCAAGAATTTTCTTCAACTCCGAAATTTCGTCATTAAGGATTTTATTATTGTTTTCCTGTTATACCAAAAAAATGTTACATTATAAGCAATACTTGAATAAAACTGCATTATTTTTAATAAAATAATGCATGTACTCTGCATTATTTCTAATATCAAATAAAACTGCATTAAAAATACTATGAAATAAAATTGCGTGTACTTTGGGAAAACTGCGTGTACTTTGGGAAAACTGCGTGTACTTTAAACGTGTACTTTTGGAAAACTGCGTGTACTCTGCATTCAAAAGTACCTGTTGAGTTCTTTTCAATTCTGACTCCTCAAGATTCTGCCTCAAATTCATCTTTTCTATGTCAGCATCTTTCCATTGTTGCAATGTATCATCGTACTTTTTTTTTAGATCTTCATTACTCAGAGACAGATATCCATTCTTTTGTTCCAAAATTCGTGTTGATTCTGCCTATTTTTTCAATGAGTCATCCAATTCTTTAATTCTATCTGAGTCACTCATTGTGACTTGATCAAGCTTTTCTTTTAAAGAATTGTTTAACTCAACTAGTTGGGTATTTTCTACCTCCAACTTATTTAATAACTCTTTTTCCTTCAAAATGTTGGAATTCTCCACCTTTAACTTCTTCATTTTCTCATGGGCTTCAAAAAGTGAATCACGATCTACCTGCAACTGTACATTCAAAATGGCACTCTCTACCTCCAAAGAGGTCACCTTCTCAAGTGCACCATTAATGTCTTCAACTGCTTTAGATAGTTGGTTATTTTTTCCTAACAATTTCCTTTTCAAAACAACAATTTGTTCCTCCAAATTAACCTTTGGTTGATCTTTTCCCTTCTTTTTCTTTGGAGTCACAATTTTTGTAAGGGGAATATTACAACCATGTGAAAACTCATTGTCATTAATATCTTCAGCAACTTTTTTGATGATGAATCAGCATGTATAGGACTTTCTGTAGATATGTTCAAAGAGTAACTTGGCCCTTCAAACTGAGATTCCTTTTGTACAGGATAGTCCTTACAAGCTGGTTTATTTGTAATCTGCTTCAAAGTTGCTGTTGCGATGTCATTCTTCACAAACCATTGTTTCAAAGATGACAACTTCCACTTCAGGAATTTTGGAGTATTTTCTTTATATTCTTCAACAGGAGAAATAATTTCAAATTTCTCACATGCCCAATACTGTGATCATACAAAAAACAAAATGAATTTAATACTTGTATTACCTAGGGATTCATATTGGAAACTACAAGAGATTTGTTCAAAATACACGCAAAATTAAACGTGTACTTTACAAATTTTATAATTGTATATTGAAAGTACAAGTGATTTTTACAAATTTAACGTGTACTTTGTCAATATAAGTTCACGTGTACTTTCCAAAGTACATTTATAATATTGACAGAAAATATAACAAGAGTATTTGGAGAGTACACTGTTTATATTTACAAAACATAGTACACGTGTACTTTGTAAAATACAAGTGTACTTTCACGTGATATAAGACGTGTATTTTCAAAATACACGTGATTAAGACGTGTATTTTAAAAATACACGTGATATAAGACGTGTATTTTCAAAATAGACGTTAAATATCAAGTGTATTTTGAAAGAACAAGAGAAAATATCACATGTATTTTGAAAATACACGTAATATTTTCAAAGTACAGGTAAGTATTGGTATGTAAATTTTGAAATATCAGGAATATCAAGTGTATTTTAAAAATACAAGTGAAAATATACGTGTATTTTCAAAATACACGTGAAAATATCACATGTATTTTCAAAATACACGTTAAAATAAACGTGTATTTTCAAAATATACGTGAAAATATCACGTGTATTTTCAAAATACACGTGAGTATTGGTATGTAAATTTTGAAATATCATGATATTTTTTTGCTCACCAGTAGGAAAATGACACATCCAGTAACTGTGCTAGGTTTTGAACTTACTGATTTGTCAAGTGAATGTATGAGAAACTTATGCACTACAGATGCCCAATCATACTTATTCATTTCCTCAATATCGTCGATGTATTTCAACCAAAATGCTCCAAGGGTGAAGTTTGAGTTGGAGAAAAACAACGTGTTTAAGAAGTGGAGACACACAATTTTAACAAAATCAGCAATTCCTTCATCTGTCTTCAATTCAACTGATTTCTTCAAATCATTCAATATTTCTGATTTTCCTAATCTTTTTGCGAAGTATCGTGCTTGTAATCCAGATTTTTTAGCAGTATTCGGTCCCTTTTTCAGTTCTATTGATTTTAAACCCTCAACCAGGGGTATGCCAAATATTTCACTTATATCTATTGGCATTATTGGAATCCTACTCTTCATACGGAAACTTTTGGCTTCCGTATTGTACAGCTCGATAATTGATAAAATATTTTTATCCGTCTTCTTGTGGTCCACTTTTACTACTTTCTCACTGTAGTAGGCATTGAAAAGCTCCCAAAATGGAGTCTTTTTAAGAAGTTCAATATGGATATTGTTTATTTTATCTTTAATCTGATGCAAATCATGGAGAAAGCTAACAATATTTGACCGATATTGGTCATTCTTCTTTGCAGGACGTTTAGCTTTCAATGCCACACTAGAACTGGAACTGGAACTGGAACTGGATGAAGAACTATCATCAAAACTGCTCTTTTTTTGTTTCTTTCTTCTTCTTGCCTTCATCTTCATCCCCATTATATTGATCTATAAACAAAATTTAAATTACTAACCTATAATGATATGTACAAAAAATAAAATACATGCAAATTAGAATAAAACATAGACTAAAACAATAAAATACAAGCGTATTTAACAAAAGTACATGCAATATTCTCACAAACAATTTATACAATTCTCATCAAAATACATGCTAAAGGCGATAATATATATCGTCAGTCTCATGGTAATACCTAACAGAGGTTGTTCGACAAGTCAAAAACCAAGATTCTCTACTCCTAACATATTCAGTAAAGAAGTGATACAATAGCTGAATGCTAAAAGCTCCAACATTATCAAAACCCCTTAAGCAATACTGCTCAATTCGTTTAGCTAAATCCTTCGCTTTCGATTCAGTTACTTGAATCTGTTGCACATCAAAAGTGCAGTAAATGTCTTCATAGTAGTAGTAGAAACCATGTAACCTTTTAGCTCTATCATTGATGCGAAGGAGAAAATGAATTTCGTCATCATTAGTACTATTCACTGTCAATGTGAAACGTTTTGTATTGTTAAGATCTTCGAACGTGCAAGCAGCAGTTTTGTAGTTGAACATGCTTGATCGTATGATTCCTAACCAATAACACAACAATACAAAATAGTACACTCATAATACACATTAGTACATGGATATTGGATTGAACAAATTGAATTTCAATGTGAGTGTACTTTCAGAATTTTTTGCGTGTACTTTCAACAAAATACACGCAAAAAATGAAAAAGTACACGCAATAAAATTGATTATTAGCTAATAACATATCATTCAAATGCAGTTGGCTATTGGACAAAAAACACTCCTAAATATTAACAAAATAAAAATACATCTTAAAAACTCATGGAATATCATTCAAATGCCGCTGGCGCGGACCAAAATAACATAGGATTGATCAAATATGGATTTGAAATAAATATTTTATAGGGTACACGTATAAAACATAAAAGTACACGCATAATGAATTGAGAAATTCAATTTCAATGTGCGTGTACTCTGTGTATTTTGCGTGTACTTTTAAAAAGTACACGCAAAATACACATAGTACACGCAACACAGGGTTTGTACATGTACATATTCTATAGAGTACACGTATAAAACATAAAAGTACACGCATAATTAATTAAGAAATTCAATTTCAATGTGCGTGTACTCTGTGTATTTTGCGTGTACTTTTTGATAGTACATGCAAAATACACATAGTACACGCAACAGAGGGCTTATACATGTACATATTCCAATCATGTATATATTCCTAGTCCTTGATAAATCCTCGATAAATGATGTATACAGGAGGAAAACTACAATGATGAAATACATATATCTAACATGCAAAAAGCGTGTTTTGCAATTAAAATGAGGGAAACAAATATATGATGAAATACATATCATGAAAAAGAAGAATGTGATTTCATCAGTCCATGTGTCTACAAATTTATACATATGAGAACACAAAATACATAAGGACAAAAAGGTGATAAGAGAATGTACATACTTGTTAGTACTGTTTGGAAGAACTTGATTTAGAATGTAAAATGTAGAACTTCAACGATTAGGGTTTGATCGAAGAGATCTAGGGTTTTGATCGAAGAGAGTTAGGGTTTTGATCGAACAGAGTTTTTAGAGCTTCGATCAGGAGTATTTATATGTTGTTGTTGACCAAAATTTGATTGAGAAATAGATTCGTTTTGGGGTTTTGATCGAAGAGATGGTACGATTAATTTTGATTCAAGAGAGAATACAGTGTTTTTGGCACTTCGATTTCTGAATAGTGCGTGTTTGTTTAATTTCGGGGTATTTATATGTTGGACCTAATAGTTTAAAATTTGTTGGGCCTCGTTTTTTGTCCAAAATTGTTAGTCCAAGGACTAGACCGTTAAAGCCCCATATTTGAATTGATTTATCTGCCTGTTGGCCTAATATGTGAGTTGACATCTTGGTTTTTGGTTATACCAAAACCGCCCATGGTTTTTACCTTTAAACCACACACGGTTTTGGTTTCAATTTTTAAACGACGTCGTCGACCCTTTATTACAACTGTAACAATTAGAAACCTTTTTTTGTCACTTAGTTTACCGCACACAGTTTTACTTTTTAAAACCAAAACTGGTTTTGTTTTATAATTAAACGGCGTCGCTGGCTTATTAGTTACAACGGTAATGTTCATGCGTATTTGATACGCAATGTTATTTATAGCTGGCGGCCTCCATTATATTTAAAACGACTTCGTTTTATAAAACCATCAGTCACGATTTGTTTCTTGTTCAGTTAGTGGGTAACAACTGTTAGTACACCTGTCTGATTTTTAATGGAATTGTTTGTGTTTCTTTGAGGAGCATCAAATTATTTATAATCAATGGCTGTGTTTTTTCTTTTGTAATCTATGTGACTCTAGTTTACACCAGTCAGAACATATTTTTGCACTCAAATAATAGAACTCTTTGGGTCTCATTTTTAAGAGTCCGAGAAAATTAATTTTGTGGCCAAACTCTGTCAAAATTTTTAGTTAGAGAGAGAGTATAAAGAGGAATAATTTTTTTCATCTTCAAGTGTTGATTTTTGTTCAAAACTCCAATGAAGATTGGACATCTCTCATTTTAAATCTACACTTACGATTTCTCAAGGGTACATATTATTTGTAAGTGATTTCTCTCATGTTTATGTATCTTGTTTAGATCCGACTTTAGATCTAACATTTGTGTGATTCATGAATTTAATTTTTGTGTGAATATTCTGTTTGAGTCTTGATAGTAAGAACTTGTATGTTTTTAAACATTTTTTTTAAAACATTTTTTTCAGAAAAATTGGTTAATATTCAGATATATCTTATTTGAGGTTTAGAAAGTTAAACCTAAGATTTATTGAGGACTAATTTGAGAAGAATTAATATCTAGATTGAATATTATTTTTGTGGACTGTTTAAGACTGTTTTGGACTAATCTGAAATATTTGTTAAAATAGTCTTGATACGTTATTAGATTAAAACCTTGAATTAATCAAATAGTACTTTCTGAACAATAAGTTGTATATTTGACTTTGTGATTTATTGAATATATTTGAAGTCATATTATTTTTATGTATATGATTGTTTGATCTGTGAAGTGATTTTAGGATTTTTCATGTGCATATCATTTAGAAATCACTCACTACACAACATGTTCACTTAGACACTTATTGATGTGTATATATTAGATCAATTTTTGAGAAAAGAGAAAAGTAAAGTTTGCGAACATTGTGTTAAATCAAGAAAGGTTGATTTAAACAAGAGAATAGAGCATAAGAGTTATTGCTGATATCTAGGAGAAAGATAAATTGTTGCATTGCATTCGGTTGTATCATTTAGTGGGGGTGTGTCATCTAGGATAGCACACAACACACTAATACTTCACTAAGAACTAGGACACAATAGGCACTGAGCCAACCTGCGCTAAGAAAGCTAGAGGGGAGGTTGAGAAGTGAAGAGAGCAAAGTGAACAAGAGCTGCATAGTGTGGATAATTGTGGAAGAGCAACCAGAGCAGAGATAAGCTTGGTCGAGATAGGTAATAGCTTGTTCTGATTCATCTTGCTTTGAGTCCTATTTCGTTTGGTTTTAGTGGAAATAGACTAGGTTGGCTCTTAGGAGAGTCCGTCGTTTTTCCCGGGGAAGGGTTTTTGCGATATTAAATAAATACCGCGTGCTTTACATTTTTCTCATATCACCTCACACGAAAAAGTAGGTTTAAATAAATAGAAACTTGCCTAAAAACTGAATAAATTATTATTTTGTAAATCACCTAGATTTAACAAAGATAATAATTTGGACTTTTAATTGACTTTGGAAATTAAATCTGTTTTCGTAAAGTTAATAATTAAAGAAAAGTTTGAATTGGTCCCTCCTAGAATAACTAGTAAAACGTGTGGTAAATTGCGTTTACTCGACAATCGTTTACTTCCGCACATAGTCTTTTTGCGCATCGCTGGGTGTTTTCACCCTAAAACATAAAACTCTTTTGACTAAAAGATAAGGAAAAAATAAAAATCCCATATCTGGAACTTTGTCACACTTTAAAAGCATGACTAATTTTTGTAATGTATCTGGAGCGTGACTAAAGGCCGTACCGGTTCTTTTTTCCTTTTCATCTGATCGGTTTGGTGCTGCTGGCATTTTTTTCTTTCATCTCTTATGATTTTTTTTCAATCTTCAAAATGGCATAACTCTTTCACCATAGCTCCTATTGGGGTACCATTTTTTCCAGTGTTATTTTAATTTCGATCTCTTCAACTTTTCAGTAGGCCCTACCATCGGACTTTGGATGCAGAATTACCAAAATGCGCTTGAACACTCCATTCTTGGGTTTTCTTTGTTCTTTCGAGTTCTCTTTTGCACTAACTTGCATGAAATATCTGTAAAACACATAAGAGATATATAAAACATGAGGTACTTGCCAAGGAGAGTTAGTAGCATGATTATGAGATAAAACCAATTCAATTACAATGCACGGGATCATAAAAATATCGAAATTAAGGGGATAAATATACAATATTTATGCTTAATCACTCTCTCAAACGAATCACTCAGAATGTGGCTAGTTTCTCTCAATATGCGGGATATAAAGAGTAAATATAATGGACACAAATTCACACACACAAATTAAAAAGGCGAAATTTTTATGGTGAAAAGATCTCATCAATGGAATACAGTTATTAGAAAACGGGAAACATCGACTCTTAATCACACCAATTAATCTCACTTTTTATCTTTTCACATTTTAGCTCTTCATGCGGTAATCAATTTCGCAATTCGGACTCGATTATGACTTTTTTCGATTTTTAAGGTGTATTGGGTAAAATTGGGAATGGTTGGAAAATTTCAAAATTGGAAAATGTTCTCATCATGTCCTTTAGTGATTTTTTTAGGCTTTTGCTCATTTTTCTCGTCTTTTTCCATTTTTTTCTATTTTCACACTTATTATTTTCTTGCTATTTTTGTTGAGGGTTTTTCTTCTATTTTTCTTGCTCCTTTTTGTGCACTTTTTGGACTTTATTGATGAATTTTCCAATTTTTACAATTCCGGCCTCTTTGGGTTTTGGGGGTTATTAAACGAAAAGAAAATATTTTATTAGGCTCAAAGTGGGTTGCCAAGAGGCAATTTTTCACAAATTTTTATGGTTAATATTTTTTGGTAAACAAATGAGGGCCTATTTAATTATTCGAATTACTAATCACATTACCATATGCGTGTTGAGATTAATTTAATTGAGATATTTTTAGCGCATTTTTCAAGACAACATCTCACTCGTTTTCCGTAACCAATCAAAATATAGGAATAGAGATCCTCAATGACTTTTTTAAACACTGAAATGAACTTTGAGTTAACCATTAACTCGGATCAACTTAAAAAATCATAAAAATCGTTAGGCTCAAAATCTCACCGGTTAATAATCTCCACACTTATTCGTTAAGTCGTCAATTTTCGCTCAATTTCCATCTTTGAATTTCGACTTTGTGCATTTGGATTTTACAAATTTGAGACTTTTACGAAATTTTTGGTGACATTTTTTTTTGAAAAATTTAAATTTTTATTTATTTAGAAAAAAAATATTTTTGGCTTTTTCAAAATTTTTACATTTTTTTTTGGAAATTTTTGGAATTTTCTAATTTTTTGTGGGTATTTTAAAAAATTTTGAAGTTTTTTTAAAAGACTCACTTGTCACAAACCCCCCTAACTTAGACTTTTGCATTGTCCTCAATCAAAAGGAATAAGCGCTAAAGAAGAAAAGATAATATGTGCGACAAATAAAAGAAGTAAATTAATAAAATGCAAAAAAGACACTATATAACTCCAACACACGACTCAAAAATACAATAAAAAATCATCCCATACGCGTCGGGAGTGTGACGACCTATCTCAATCCCCTAAAAACTCGCCCACCTCCCTATACGGGGTCCAATGCTCTCCTTATCTCTCTTGTCCTAGCATCGTAAATCAATCGTCGGTATAAGTTGGGACCCCTCTCGTAGATAAAGGAGTCACCTTGAGGTTCGTGATATCTATCATGAATGGGATTCTCAAGGTGCCCTCGCGAATTGAAACTTACTTGTCCTAGCTTGGAGGGGACATCTCGATTGAAATTTGAGGGACATGGTAACCCTAGATCTCTCTTGACTTCGAGACTGCATGGGTCGAGCTCTAAATCGTACGAGACTCGAGTCCTCTCCTCGAACGCATTCGAGAACTCGAGTGGCAAGGGTGGGTGGTCACGAAGAAGGAATTCATTTATCTTCTCTTTCCATTCGCTCTCTTCTAAGTGACTACATGAGTCCAATAGAGAGTGGATTTCGCCAGTGACGCTCTCATCCACCAACCCGAATTCTTTCTCAAACTTCTCTAGGATCATGTCTCCTAACTCCCTTTCTCGTTCACCCTCGAAATACTCTCTCCCATTCTTATCTAAACTCTCTCTCTCTCTCTCACTCTCGCATATGCGCTCTCTCTCGCTCTCAATAGCCGTTACTAAAAACGCCTCCCCCACCTCTCGATCAATGTCAGGATTATCGTTCTCACTTTATGTAACAAGGCATACCCCTAACGGATCTCTCGCGTGATTCCTCTCGGGTTCATGTACTATATCTTTCGTAATATCCGTCTCTTGCAATTCTCTCTCATCACCCTTGAGCTTGGTAATGTTGAAGATATTTATTTTGAGGGTCATGTTTCCAAACGTGAGTTGCATTCGTCCATTTCGAGTGTTGATTAATGCGTTAACCATAGAAAAAAATGGGCTGCCAATAATGACGTGAACATGATTGCTTGATACAAAGGAGGGCTCCTCATCCCAAATGACAAAATCTATCGGGAATTAAATAGTACCAACTTGAACATTCACGTCCTCAACAACCCCCAAGATATCTTCACTAAACGATTTACGAGTTGGAGAGTCATCGTTTTCGGCTTAAAGTTCCCCAACTATAATTGCTTATAGATTGAGTAGGGGAGAATTTTAACACTCGACACTAAATATATTAGTATTCTTTCAATTCGATTTCTCCCCATGATGCACAAAATGTTGGGTGCACCCGGCTCTTTGAAATTTGGTGGAAAATCATTTGACAGGATTGAGCTGACGTTTTGTGCTAGGAACACATTTTTCTTTATCTTTAGCCTTATTTTAACCTTCAATAAGTCCTTAAGGACTTTATCATATGCGGGAATTTGCTTTATGGCATCGAGAAAAGGCAAATTAAGCTTTACTTGCTTGAAGACATCTAGCACATCGGGAGGTCCCTTTTTGAGATCGAACCAACCATTAAGGGAATGACACAGCAGTGGGTGGTTTCACTATGACTTTGGTCCCTCTAGTGTTGTCCTCATTACCACTCTAATTTAAGGGCTCATCTTAGGCCTCTGTCGTGACGTGAGAAACCTCCTTATCTTTGGGTTCATCGTGTGGTGGAGGTGAAAAATAAACAACTCTCCCACTACATAGAGTGGTAATTGCACTACATTGCTCTAGATGGTCGTGGGATGTAGCGCTAACACTATTCTTTGGCCTACTGCCGAAAACTTACCCTTTTCTTGGATACCGGTGGATGCTTGCAACTTAGAGATATTTGCATTTATTTCGGTGAGCATGCGGTCATATTTAGCATTGGTTGCATTTTGGGTATGGATTAATTGATTTAAAGCATCCTCGTGATTTCTCCGCGATGGGGTGATATATGGTGCGAGAGGTGGTGCTTGTTGAAAATAAGGAGGTGGAGGTGGGCAAATGTGTGAATTAGGATTCAACGCAACATGTTATTGCCCATAGCTAAACCCAAGATGGTTCCCCCACGAAGGATTGTAAGAATTCCCATGAGGGGCATTAAAATTATCCTTAAAATTTCCTATTGCTCCAAATTTCTCTTGAAGCATAACTTTGAAGGCGGCTATCGTCAGACATTCCTTTGTTGAATGACCCACCGCACAAATGTCACACACTTTTTTCCTTTGATTGAATGGATCCGTGTGTTTCTCTTTCCCATAATTTGACTACGTCTTTCAATTGTTTAGCAAGTTGGTTGATTTTAAGTTTCATTGCAGCTTCTTTATCCAAATGATAGAGTCCGGACGCAGAAGGAGCAATGGGCGTTTGTCAAACCCGGTTTTGGGCGTTTAGATCGGATGTGTCCCATGCTTGAGTAGTCTCAACGACATACTTGAGATGGGCCTCAGCATCGTTCACATCTAACTCCTAAAATGGTCTCTCGCACATAGTTTCCACGAGTTATTTAAAAGCTATACTTATCCCTTGGTGAAATAAAGATATGGGACAATACTTCTCGAAACCATGATGTGGGGATTTACTAACTAGCTCGTTGAAACGTTCGTAACATCGATCAAATGGCTCATTTTCTTGTTATTGGAATGTTTGACTTTGAGCTTTGAGGGAATTTGTTCGATGTTGAGGAAAGAACTTTAATAGAAACTTGGATTCCATCTCTCTCCATGATCCAATTGAGTTCGGTAATAAAGACCATAGCCATGTCTTTGCTTTATTTTTTCAGGGAGAAAGGAAAAAGTTGGAGGCGAATGACATCTTGTGTGCAAACTGGATCGCTGAATGTATCGCATGCCTCTTTGAACTCACTAATGTGGAGGTAAGGCTTCTCCAAATCCATATTGTGGAAAGTGGGAAGAATCTGGATCATCCCATTACGAAAGTGGAACTGTCCTACATTATACGAAAGTAAAATGCATCCAGGGGTGATAGTCCTCTCGGGATAGAGGAGTTATCTCATGGGACAATATGGTATCTCACCCTCACTTGTACAAAAGCTAGAATTATCCGACATGGATCTCTCTCTAAATTACTTGAAATCCTCACTCGGTGCCCTAGAATTGTGACTCGTAATGGAATTTGGCGGTGTAGGAGGTGGGACCCAAAATTGAGGTGCGTTAGGAGTGTGTGAGCTATCAGGATCGTACTCGATTGTTGGATTCTCGTGAATGAGTGTGGGATTAGATTTAGGGGTTTGTTGCGGATTTTTCATGAAGGGGCTATGAGAGATGTTAAATTTTTGCTTTTCAATTTTCTGAATTTTTTTTTTGGATTTTTGATTTTATGATTTTTTTGGCTTTTTAAGATTTGGAGTCAAATTTTAAATTAAATCGACCTAATCTAACAGTCTACCTAAATCCCCGACAATGACACCAAAAACTTGATGCGACTAAAAGTGTGTCTTTAGTGCGAGCTAATTACGGTTCAAGTGCAAACCGGTTGTGTAAGTAATAAATCCGGTAAGATGGGGTCGAATCCTTAGGGAAATAGGACAATCTCTCGTGATGATTATCGGTAAGATAACTAATCCTAAGCTGACTCAGAAAAAGCATGAAAAAGATGATGAACTTTTGGAATTTGATTTCTACTAACTAAATGAAAATTAAATTATACTACGTGAGCAGAAGTAAACTACTGTGATTAACTAAATATGAATGAGAAAGATATGTTGGAATACAATCACCCGAACCCTAGTATGTTTATGGATATAAAACTAGTTGTGAATTTGATAATTGATTAAATACATTCTTTATTAATCTCAAGCATTACATATATGAGGGTACTATCCTGCATCATACCTAATGAAGAGTAAGAATAAAGAGGTGTAGAAATAGCGAGCACGCACGTCGCACTCTTAAACACCCCGGTTACCTAGGGTAACTGGGGTTAAAAGTCCTACGACTGTTGTGACTACTACACAACACAATTGAATAATTTATTTGATTCAGGGAACTAATTTTACAGTCATGCAGACCACCTCGGGTTGGATTCATGCATCCAAACCCTTAAAAGTCTATCTTAATATGGTGTAATGAAGTAAACCTATGTTTTCTACTGTGCATATATTCAAAACTATTATGAAATTATACCTAGCTAAGCAAGAGAATCTAAGAACTTATGGAAATAAAAAACTCATGCCCGAATTATAAACCTCAAACAGTAAAGGAGAAGAAAGAGACTCTATTGCAGAAATCTTGAATTGCAAACTATAAAATTGTAAACATGAGTTCCTAGGGTTCTCGTCCTTCTTCTCTCTTTAAAACAATGCAAAAAGGAACTCCCTAATGTCTGGTAAGAAGTTGGAATAAAAACACTACATTTTTACACGAGTTTGGTCCATGCAGAACTCTTATTTAGAAGAAGGATAATTCAAAAATTCTTCAGCCAAATCGATTCGATCCGATCCAGGGGTATCGATTCGGTTCGCCTTATATAAAAGTTTTTGGCAACACCAAACCAGTCATTTTTCATCTTTATCAGTTCTGTTTGCCTTATGCAGAACATTTATGAACACCGAACCGGTTCATTTTTCTTCTTCATCGGTTCGGTTTGGCGAGTCCAGTATTTTTTTCTTTTCCTTATTTTTCAAACTGATTTCTTCTAAACTTTGAATCTTCTAAACTTTTGATCTGGGACATGGATTTGGATGTCATTTCTTCCTATGTGCTTGTAGACTCGAGATCTTCAACTTTTCTTGGGCTTCTCATCCAATTTCTACTTGTAAAATTACTATTTTTCCCTTTGACTTTTCTTCTTTTATCTTCTTTCTTTCTTCCAGTTACTTTCTTTCTTTGCGTGCACTAAATACCTGCAAAATCAATGAAAAATACACAAAACTCGTCGTACTTCTTAGAAAGTGTCTGTAGAAATGATATGAGATAAATCAACTCGAATTATACCGCATGGAGTGTTAAAATACTATAAATTACAGGGATAAATATGAAGAATTTATGCCTAAATAAATCCTCTCATGGGGCTTAAGCTTGCCAGAAGCATAAGCTATAGCTCGGTCCTCTTACTGTAACAAACCCCCAAGTCCCTATAAGGACAGATCTATAAATAAAAAGTAATCTACTCCTCCTCTAGGCAGTACGAGCACTGGTGTAAAGTTAATTTGTCCTTTAGCTCATTGAAAGTTAACTGACAGTAATCATCCCACACAAACGGTACCCCATTGCGAGTTAGATTCGTCAATGGACTTGAAATCTTTGAAAAACCCTTGATAAAATGGCGATAGTACCCAACCAAATCCAAGAGGCTATGAACTTCTATCGGTGTCATGGGTTAACCCCACTTCTCACTCCTGTTACCTTACTCGGATCCACTAAAATGCCTCTGTTCGACACAATATGGCCCAAGAACAGCACCTCTCGTGACCAGAATCCACACTTCTCAAACTTGACGTATAACTAATGGTTCCATAACTTCGGTAGAACCATACGAAAATGCTCTACATGCTTGCCCTCATTCCGAGAATAGACCAAAATATCGTCTATGAAAATAATCACGAACTGGTCTAAGAAATCTCTGAACACCCTATTCATAAGATCCATGAATATAGTTGGTGCATTGGTTAGCTCGAATGACATAATCCTGAACTCATACGACCCGTACCTCATCAGGAATGTAGTCTTAGGAACATCCTGCTCCCTAATATGTAACTGATGATAACCTGACCTCAAGTCAATCTTCGAGAAGTAGGTTGCTCCTCTCAATTGGCCGAAATACTCATCAATGCAGATCAAAGTACATTTATTTCAAATTGTGACCTTGTTTAACTACAGTAAGGTCAGCGGTAGGGGGATTTCACGGGTAGACCTTGCTAGCCCTGTTAGGGCTGCCCTGGTCTCTGGCCCTGATGGCCACCCCCGTTGTTCCCTTGGCCCGGCTGGCCCTGTCTAAACCCATTGTCGCCTGGTCTAGATCCCACTGATCGGAACCTCTTAGCTAGATCCTCCTATCGGGTATCCCGTTTATACTGTCTGCCTGACTACTGCTATGGTGCACCACTAGAACCATTACCTCCCGTCTTGCCCTGCTGGCTAGATTCTCTAACTTTCTTGCTTCCCATCACATGGAAACGGTGATCCTGATAGTGATGATGTGAGACATTAATGACCTCGGTGTAAGTCTTTAATGTCGGATTACCCAACACATATTATCGTATCCTCCAATTGAGTTTATCCATAAAATTCAGCATTTTTTCTCT
Source organism: Sambucus nigra (assembly GCA_949130495.1). Taxonomy (NCBI): domain Eukaryota; kingdom Viridiplantae; phylum Streptophyta; class Magnoliopsida; order Dipsacales; family Adoxaceae; genus Sambucus; species Sambucus nigra. Next base: position 56,575,512 of record OX422212.1, on the reverse strand, counting down.
TTAGTGTTCACCTCATCAGGCATAAAGTTTTCCTGACGGATGAACTACTCCTACTACTTAAACATAGTCTGACCCTCTTATGATACATCAATAAACCTCCAGAACTCTGCTATTGTCATTGAGTCCCTCTCCTTAAATGCGGTGAATGACTCCCACCACTGTAATGCTACTACCGCTAACTTGAAAGTAGACACGATCTATTTCTGAGTGTTGCTACACTCAACCATTCAGAGATGACGTTGTACATCGTTATTTAACTCACTAAGAGTAACCACATATATACTGTCCTGGAACTCTAGTGGATGCCCTTTTTGAAAGTCCTCACGAACACTCTCCCACACTGACGGTCCTGGGTGGACCTGGATGACTGGTGCCATTGGTTGCTGCAGTTTGGTCTACGAGAATTATTATGCCATGGTGGTTGCCTCAGCAACTATAGTGGTCACCTCGACAGCCGCCACTGTCCCCTGTGGCACCTTTGGCTCCTACTGAGCCTCTCTTCCACTATCCCTCTTGGTGACCCTAGCTGGTCATCCTCTCTTGGGTGACATTTGAAATTAGACTGAATTTGTACCAGATCACAAGTAATATACATCATAACAGTAAAAGAGCATAAATATGAATGCAACAGTCTTAATAATAGGTCTCTATATCAAAGATCGCTACGTTGGAAATGTAGTAAATCGCACAGAATCTAAAGACACTACAACCTGATACTCTGATAACATCTGTGACACCCCGCCTATTTAAATAATGGGTGGCCAATCATCTAATAAAATAAAAAAGGAATCTCAGATTGATTCATTATTAGCATCACTGTCGCAAACCAAATTAATTGCGAATAACCTATTAAGCTCGGTGTCAAATTTTAAAAGCCTTTTAATTTACTTATGAAAACTTCCACTCATACAACAAATCATTCCAATAATATACACATTCACCACGATAATAAACTGAATGCAAAATAGATGAAATGTTCAAATTAATTAAAAACTCTTGGTAAAAATCCCAATACAGTAATCTAACAGAACGAAAATAAGATAAAATCTGCATAAGGTAAAGACTATCTAATAATGGGCTACATGCCTTTGAATAAATAACTGAATGAACTCTTATCAAGTTAGCGAGGAGAAATGCATCTAGTCGAGGCCTACAGTTATCCACAACTACTGCAGTATCGTCTGACTGGAAAGATAATCATGCATGGCATCCCTGTGGTCGGGTTCCTAATAGTTTTTGAAAAGATATTCAATACAGGTTAGAGCCAAAAAAACATATGAAGATATTTTGCAAGTATTTCTAATTCAAGGATGCAAATGTAGTATAATCGTTCATATTTAAACTGGTGTCACACTCTCATGAGATAATATTCAACCCTCATTTATAGTGCACACCAAACACATATTTTTATTACCCTAGTTATGCTACCCCGACTAACTAGTACCATCACTTAATTTATCCCTGCACACCAAGCTTCTAGCCAAGCCGTGCTACACGTATTTTACTACTTTTATTCTCAATGGGATATCACATACGTATATATTTAATATGAATATATATGTATACACATACCACATCTCGTACACATACATATATATCACTCGCTATATACATATAACTGCACCCTTAGAACTAAGACCTCACGAATGTATTCTCTAGAATTCTATCAGGCTCTAAGTACATCACGTACCACTCTGGCCACCAGGTCGGAATCTTACCACCAAACCCAAATTCTAGACACATAACTAGAGGCGGTCATAGACATACATCCGTGGGTTATAACCATACCACATTACCTCACCAGACTCTAAACTCACATAATGTGGTCATGCAATAATACTATGACCTGGAGAATCGATTCAACACCTGCTGGTCAATGCCAAGGTGGACTGCCCACTGCGTACAACCTCTAACGATAACATCCATAGAGTAGGTATGTTTACATATATCTATATATAACACATATACACATACACACACACACACACACACACACACACACACACACACACATATATATATATATATATATATATATATATATATATATATTCAATCTACTAATCGTGCTTAAGTCACTCATAGCATTGGCTCATAATTCCCGAGTCTAATACTGACTCCCGTTGTTCCCTTGGCCCTGCTGGCCCTATCTAAACCAATTGTTGCCTGGTCTAGATCCCACTAATCGAAACCTCTTAGCTGGATTCCCCTACCGGGTATCCCGTTCATACTATCTGCCTGACTACTGCTGTGGTGCACCACTAGCACCATTACCTCCCATGTTACCCTGCTGGCTAGACTCTCTAACTTTCTTGCTTCCCATAACATGGAAGCGATGATCCTAACAGTGATGAAGTTAGACATTGATGACCTCGGTGTAAGTCTTTAATGCATGATTACCCAATAAATGGTGTCGGATCCTCCAATTGAGTTTATCCATAAATTTTAGCATTTTTTCTCTTCAGTGTTCACCTCTTCAGGCAGAAAGTTTTCCAGACGGATGAACTACTCCTCATACTTGAACATAGTCTGACCCTCTTGTGCTATATCAATAAACCTATAGAACTCTGATATTGTCATCGGGTCCCTCTCCTCAGATGTCGTGAATGACTCCCACCACTATAATGCTACTCCCGCTAACTTAAAAGTATCGAAGATATGTTTCTAAGTGTCACTACACTCAACCATTAGAGATAACGTTGTACATCGTTCTTTCACTCACTGACAGTAACCACATACGCACTGTCCTGGAACTCTGGGGGATGCCCTTTCTGAAAGTCCTCACGAACACTCTCCCACACTGACGGTCCTGGGTGGGTCTGGAAGACTGGGGCTATCGGTTGCTGAAGTTTGGTCTATGGGAATTATTGTGCCATGGTGGCCGCCTGAGCGCCTATAGTGTCCACCTCGACATCCGCCACTGTCCCCTGTGGCACCTTTGGCTCCTAATGAGCCTTACTTCCACTATCCCTCTTGGCGACCCTAGCTAGTCGTCCTCTCTTGGGTGGCATTTGAAATCAGACTGAATTTGTACTAGATCACAAGTAATATACATCATAACAGCAAAAGAGCATAAATGCATAAATATGAATGCAACAGTCATAATAATAGATCTCTATATCAAAGAACGCTACGCTGGAAATGTAGTAAATCTCACAGATCCTAATGACACTACAACCTGATGCTCTGATAACATCTGTGACATCCCGCCTATTTAAATAATGGGTGGCCAATCATCTAATAAAATAAAATAGGAATCTTAGATTGATTAATTTTTAGCATCACTGTCGTAAAACAAATTAATTGCGAATAACCTATTAAGCCTGGTGTCAAATTTTAAAAACTTTTTAACTTATGAAAACTTCCCCTCACACAACAAGGCATTCCAATGATATACACATTCACCACGATAATAAACTAAATGGGAAATAGATGAAATGTTCAAATTAATTAAAAACTCTTGGTAAAAATCCCAATACAATAATCTAACAGAACGAAAATAAGATAAAATCTGCATAAGGTAAAGACTATCTAATAATGGGTGACATGCCTTGAATAAATAACTGAATGAACTCCTATCAAGTTAGCAAGGAGAGATGCGTCCAGTCGAGGCCTGCAGTCATCCACAGCTACTGCAGCATCGTCTGACTGGAAAGATAATCATGCCTGGCATCCCTGTAGCAGGGTTCCTAATAGTTTTTAAAAAGATATTCGATATGGGTCAGAGCCAAAAAAACATATGAAGGTATTTTGCAAGTATTTATAATTTAAGGATGCAAATGTAGTATAATCATTTATATTTAAACTGGTGTCTCACTCTCATGAGATAATCTTCACCCCTAATTTATTGTGCGCACCTAACGTATATTTTTATTACCCTAATTATGTTTCCCCGACTAACTAGTACCATCACTTAATTTAGACCTGCGCGCCAAGCTTCTAGCCAAGCCATGCTACACGTATTTTACTACTTTCATTATCAATGAGCTATCACACACGTATATATTTAATATGAATATATACGTATACACACATCACATCTCATACACATACATATATATCACTCACTATATACATATAACTGCATCCTTAGAACTGAGACCTCGCGAAAGTATTCTCTAGAATGCTATCAGGATCTAAGTACATCACGTACCACTCCGGAAACCAGGTCAGAATCTCACCACCGAACCTAAATTCTAGACACATAACTAGAGGCAGTCATAGACATATATCTGTGGGTTATAACCATACCACATTACCCCACTAGACTCTAAACTCACATACTGTGGTCATGAAACAATACTATGACCTGGAGAATCGATTCAACACCTGCTGGACAATGCCAAAGTAAATTGCCCACTACGTACAACCTCCAACGATAGCATCCACAAAGTAGGTATGTTTACATATATCTATCTATCACACAGACACACACACACACACACACACACAGACACACACACACACACACACACACACACACACACACACACACACACACACATATATATATATATATATATATATATATATATATATATGTCGATACCCCATTTTGTTACCCCTTAAACTCTCCTTAGGTCCCTATCACCTCCCTTCATCACTACAAACCCAAGTCATACCCCGAGTACTGACCTAGAAGCAATCGGGCACTCCCAGGATTTGTTTGACCAAATAGTCAAACTCTTCAGCTTGATCGAGACGGAATGAATCTTCAAAGGGCACTGAATCCCCTTTCCAAAGATCCGTTATGTGCGTGATTCTGACTTACCATGCGAACGAACGACCTATTTTCCTTAAAACCTGATATGGAGGCCACCAGATGCTCCTGGGATCCATTTGACCAAAGTCAAACTCTTCAGCTCGACCTAGATTGAATGAATCTTCAAAGGGCATTGAATCCCCTTTCCAACGGTCCGTCTCGTGCGCGATTCTGACTTACGGTATGGACGAACGATCTGTCATACTCTGAGAGGTCACTAAATGCTTCCAGGTCCTGGTTGACCAAAGTCAATTCCCCGAACCGGGTCAAACTCTTTGGAATGTTGAAGTACATCTCCTAACCTTTCCAACGGTTCGCCCCATGCGCGCTTTCGAGCCATAATTGACCCAAAGTTAACTCCCAAACCTGGGAGAGGTCCAAAGGACTTTTGAAGGTCTCTAAATTACCTTTCCAATGATCCACCTCGTGCTTGATTCAGATCAATGGTTTTCACTTTGGGTCGATTTTTCGAAAAGGCCAAAAAGACACTGCCAAACGGCAGGTCCAAACCCTTTCTTCGGTAATGTGCCTAAACACACATGCCGATTGACAGGACCAGGGCTATACCGATCGACAATTCTCTAGGCCTATAAAAAGGAGGCCATGTCGTCATTGTAAAGAGGGGCCCTGATCTGAAACAGATCACTCTCAGCAAATCCAGAAAACCTCTCTCGAAGTCAGCGTGATTTTGACATCCAAAACCCTTTCCAAATTTCAATTATCATCATCCTTTTCATCAAACTTGGTGAATTCACTACCTTCCATCATCATCCAAGTGCAAGGGTTGCTCTCCAACATTCAAGATCAAGATCTTCAAGAAGGTCCAATTTTCTCAATTCTCTCCTTAAATTCCCATAAATTCATATTAACTTGTTTTATTACTTAGCACTTTTATTCTCCCATCTCACATATCCTAATATACTTTTTATTTAGTATTATTGCACATCTCTTATTTTCATATAAATAAAAAACCCAAAAAAATAAGAAAAGAGGGTTTGCTCATAAATTCCAACCGGGAATTCTCACATTTTTTACACTTATCTCACAACTAAAACACTTTTTCCACACACACACACACACACAAATAAGAGAATCCCCTGTTTGGATTTATGGGATAAACCCCACCCATCGTTTTACATACGAACTACGTGGACTTTGATGCCTTTATAGGCTACGTAGGCGTCTCGGGGTAAAACCCGAGACTCGAGTCCTATTTTTTACTCTTTTTTCCATTTTTTATTTTCTCTAAATTCAATTCTCTTAGATTACATATATATGCTTATATTTGTTCTCAGTGGCATATTATTCCACATATGTCATCGTTCCATTATAACGATCAACGCAAGGATGATCGCGCAAATCCTATTTTCTACTATTATCTTTACATTTCTACGGATGACTCGCTTGATCTCTTCCATGGTACAAGTTGATGACTCCTATCTCCACTACATATACACATGCACACATATCACGAGGAAAATAAAGGAAAATAGCAAAAACCCATGAGAGATCGTAAGGGAGGAATGGGTGCCTAACACCTTCCCATTTCGTAACTTAGCCTCCGGACCCTTTTCGAATCATTTTTGTTTCGTATGCATCAGTATGTCTTTGGATGATGTCCTTCAGGATACCTCCCTTTCTTTTGTCTATTTTGAGTAAAATAGACTGGTTACTCCATCTCTCTACATTTTTCACCTCATCAATGACGCTGGCCGAAGCGCTCCCGAGAGGGACTCACGGGACCTAGGATCCTCATGCTCCCACCCGCCGTGAGGATTGGGGATGGCCACAGTGGCGACTCTTCTGGGGATATTATTTTGAGGGCTAGACTCTATTTACATGGGTGTTATGTTTGTTTATATTTTCCCCCATTTTTGCATGTTCCCCTTTTTCATGCGTATCCCACGCTTATGCTTCTATTCACGCACTTATAGAAAATTCTCCATGTACACTTCTCACCACGTGCACCTAGGATCGAATATATCCATGTGTTGCACGCATCACCCATCCATACTTGATGTACCATCGGTACTTGTACTTTGCTCCTTGTTTCGCATGATCAAGAAAGACATTCTCATAAGATACTAATAAGATAATCATGCATGATTCACACGACATCACCAAAGAGCATTGTGATTGACCAAATTTTGTCCAGTAACTGGAGGGTCACTTCATGATGGGCGCTGGTCCGGCAGGGCACAGTTAGACTAAGCGATGTGACTCTCACCTTCCATTGGCCAAGTGATTCGTATTGAATATTGCATATTTCCTCCCTTTATCTTTATGCATTCTAGCGCTTTTATGGTCCTTAATGCCTATATTTATGCTCATTAACCAGAAAACCTCATATTTGGATATATACATGCTTTGCAGGGGTTAATTGTGCATTTGTAGGTCGTTGAATGCTACTTTAAGGGCATTTTAGTCAATTCACATTTCATCTTCGGCTCATGGAATTTCCACGAATGTGTAGTTTGTCGAGCAAGCTTCGCGTGGCCGCAAACGGTGTGCGATTCTGAGTCCGGACGGTGAAGTTATGGTCATTTCCGTTTGCAACCTTTTCCCCTCTTCATGGACTAAAGAGCTGCTAAAAACAGAGTGCCGGTCGACCGCGGTTCAAGGCCCGATCGACCACGGTATTGCATTTTACCGTGGAAAGGAGACAATGTGCCTCAAATTGAGGGCGCGGTCGACTGTGACCCTGTGACTGGTCGACTGTGTATTGCAGATATTTGTTGCCTCTTTTCTTTTCTTTTTCCTTTATTTCTTTTCCAACTTACTATATAAGCCAAAGTTGGTTTTCTATTTTCAGAATCCTTCATTTTACATTAGGTTTAGGGTTTGTAAGGAGATTTTGCCCTACTCCATTTCCTTGGGTATTTTACCCACTTTGATGTATGTAAGCTTTCTAATTTAGTTGTCTTCCTTTTATTCTTGCTTTGTTAATTAGGTTTACAAGCTTTGATAATTAGGTTTACGTGCTTTCTTCCCATGCTTTCTAGTGTAGATTTATTGCGTTTCATTTACCGCATTTTTATCATGCTTTCTAGCGAATTTAGTCTAGGTTGTGTTTGAATGGAACTCACTCGGGTTGATGCGTTGCTTTGCTTTGGTGATGGTGTTTACGGGTCTATTTTGGGTGCGTTGTCCTAGTTATTGCGCCTAGGAGATTTGACGGGGCATATCATGTATGTTCCGTACGTATGACCTTTCGTGCGCAATTTTCGGGGTATTTGTTGACCCCAAAACCTTATTAGGCTTTTATGTGGATTTAGGGGCGTGACAACCCTTGATTTAATTAACTGTCGAAATGAGACACATTCGTAATAACTCGTCGACCCATGTATCCATTTTATACAAATTAACTCGGGTGAGGGATATTCGACGCAACCTATAGTTTTTACCGCTTTGTTAGTCTAGCTTTATTTACACTCGCCTAGATTAATATTTCCCTTTTATGCATCTTTTCCTTTTTAATTTGTAATCCCTTTTTCCCATTTATTTTGGAGTACTAAATCAATTAAATTCTAGAAACTCGTCTCAGTGGATTTTCGATACCCGACTTGCCGCTGTGCTTGCCTCGTAAGTGTAGTCGTAATTTAGGTTTTTGCATTACCACGGTGAAACGAAAACAACGACCGTGCCCTTACACGAGCACGCATTTCACGCGGGTAATCAAAATGGCACCGTTGTCGGGGATGAGTTTGTTTTAGACTTTATTTGATTTAGTATTTCGTAGTATTTTCTTTCTATTTGTATTATTTGCTAATCTTTTTGCAGGACTTCCACATTTGAGCACTTAGAAACGCTCGAATTTCCCACGCGCGCATATCTTTGTGGAATTTGTCATTTCGAGCCATTTTTGGGGTAAGCATGTCTTCTTCCAATTCTTTCGGTAATCATTGTTATAATTCTCAAAATGCCCGTAATTCTATGACTTTCGGTCAATACTTAGAATTTCAAATTCAAATATGACTTTGGGCGAGTATAACGAAAGCCAAAATTTGGGTTATTGGAATTTTGATGATGATGACAATGATTTTGGGCCTTTACCTCCTTATAATAGGAATTTTGAAACGAATTGCAATAGTTTTCAAAATTCCTATAATAATGAGTTTTCGTTTAAGTCCGATGCAATTTTCAAAGTTCCCATTTTCATGGATCCGCACCTCAACCCATGACATTCGGTGAGGGCTTGCGTATGTATGAGAATGAGAAAACTGAAAATCGTTATCGGGAAGAAAATCGTTTGTGGGAACATGAGTTGGATTTATTATTTGAGTCCGACGACGATTTTGCTTCCGATACTTTTGAAGTCGAAGAATATTTTGAACCAAATGAGGTACTTGTGCCTACTTTGGAACAAACCATTCTAGACTTTGCCCATTACATAATAGATATTGAAAGTGAGGATGAAAATGACGTAATATCTATTTTCAATGAAATGATTTATTCTTTGGCCCCCAAAGAAGAACATTTCATTGAAAATGATATTATTTGCTTCGAAATTCAATCTTCATGCGATGATGATTCATCTCATGAGTTTGAATTTCTTTCATCCCCATTTTCATCCTCTATTATCACACCGTCACAAGTACCCGATGATTCGGTTTCAAACTTTAATGTTTTAACCTTTTCGTCGATGAGGAGTACTTGCTCGAGTCGCCTTCCACAATCGCATCTTTGCATTTGTGTGCGCCACCTCCCATTTCAATTTCAAAATCATTGGGAGGTTATTCAGCTTTTCTCGGTCCCCACATGTTTTTGTCACCCGTTCAATCCAAACCCCCCATCGTCCCTCCAAAAATTTTAATTGGCGATGGTTACTTTCTTATGCCTTACACATGCCTTCCGTTGTTCAAACGAAATCCATATTTTTTGGAAGGCATTCTTGAGAGTGAGGGTACACCGGTTATCCTCCAAAGTCAAATCGTTTTCACGGTGGACCCTCAACTATTTAGACTTCTAATGTATAGTTAGTGTGAAGCCTAAATATAGTAGGTTGTATATAGTTAGCTTTTTATTATTTCCTTCTTTTTATTTTTTATTCCCTCTTTAATTTAGTCTAATGTAATTAGTTAACTTTTTGTTATTTGTTTTTTCTATGCTCGGTACTAAATTGTTTTGTAGATTCTTTGGACTTGTTCTTATGGGAATCGCTCCAATTTTGGGTAATATCGCTCTTTTTCTCTCTTTAACTTGGTTCTTAATTCACATTAAGGACAATGTCAAGTTTTAAGTTAGGGGGTGTGAGATATTCTATCCATTTATTTATTTAGTCCATGTTTTTGACTCACATGTTAGTTACTTAGTATGCTTTTCTTAGAAAAATTCAAAAATTTCAAAAAGATCTTCTTTCTCTTTTCTCCTTTTTGGGATTTTTGCCTTTGTTTTCGATGATAAATTTCAATAATTGCCCGATCTAATAGACAACCCAATGATGCATGTTCTCGATTTTAGAAGTTATTAGACTTTAGTCTCCATTATTGATATTATGAATAACTTCATGAATTAAACTTTAATCCCGTGAGCACATGCACTTGTATCACTATATTGATTTGGTTTAAGATTTTTATAACTCGGTAATCTTTTGTTGCATTGTATATACTTACACCGAGTAAGCTTTGTACCTTTCGTCATTTTTGAGTGTATACACTATTCTTTTCTCATTGAAAACGTTGAATTCGTTGGTAATCTCACTATTCTTTCATTTGATCGTTCATTAATTGAGTTCATACTTAAAATGTGTTACTTGAGCATGATTTTCATATATTGTTTTGACTCGAGAATTGCGTAAACTTTCAGAAATGATCATAGGAAATCTTTGTTATATCACCCATATTAGCCTTGACCTCACCTTAAATGTTTACCCTCATTAACCCCTTTGAGCCTAAATATAGCCTCTCTTTTCATAACCCAATTCCCATAACCAACTCCGCATTGGAGTTATATCCCATATATACACTTTCCATACCTTTGTTTAGAATGTTACTTGAGATTGAATGTTATTGTTGTGATGTCGGTTGCAATTTAGGCATATGAGAGTTTGATAAGAAAAAGAAAAGAGAAGCGAAAAAGAGATGGAAAAGATAAAGCAAAAAGCAAAAGAAAACAAAACAAAAAATTAGAAAAAGAAGAAAAGAAAAGAAAGAGAAAGTTTTAAATGTTGTGTATATAGTTCAATAAGCTTTGATTACTCTCCCTGATGATATATCTAATGCCTTTTTGAAACTTGTTTTCCAATTTTGATATTGCCCGCATTTTCCCATTATCCCGAGTTTTCATTCCGAACACTTTGATCCGTACATACATTCATTCATTTCGTACCCTAGCCAAAACTACATTACAACCCTATTAAAGTCCTATGTGATCTTAGGTTGATGTAATTTAAAAGTCATAATAGTTTTGATAATTTGTGAAAATACATTTTGCCTCTTTTAATGTGCGGTATCTTTCATTGAGATTACAGTTTTTATTTCCTATATAGCGTTCTTCATTTGTGACGTGTGTGCAGCCTAGTTTCCATTTCCATTTACTCTTTATGCCCGCATTTTTCGTGTGTTACCTCCCTATTTCGAGTGAATTCACTTGATGAGTGTAATGCCCGTGAGGATTGAATGTATGGTTGCTTTAATGTTTATCCGGTTTATATAAGTTTTTGACAAATCACACTTTGCATGTGCTCGATCCCCTCCCACAATTAAGGTTTCAATTCTATGAGGTGCATTCTATAATGTTAATGATTTAGACTTTTGTTTGAATCCGTTCAATGTGCTAATAATGCGTATGAAATCCTTTTCGCTATTATTGGGCGTGTCGCATGTTTGGTTTGGGCATATTTTGAGGAAACCATGTGATGTTTGTGGGTAGCATCCTAGAAAACCCTCACAAGACGACTCTCGTCCACTAGGGTAACCTAGGGGTTTAATGACTTATTCCATACGCTAAATGCAATCGTGCTCCCTAAAAAAATGGCATTTATATTTCAATGCTTATATACGTCTTGTACTTCCTTCTGTGGATAGGTTTTGTTTGTTTCATTACTAGGGACTAGCAATGTTTAAGTTAGGGGGTGTGATTCGTATAGAATATTGCATATTTCCTCCCTTTATCTTTATGCATTCTAACGCTTTTATGGTCCTTAATGCCTATATTTATGCCCATTAACTAGACAACCTCGGATTTGGATATATACATGCTTTGTAGGGGTTAATTGTGCTTTTGTAGGTATTGGAACGCTAAAAATGAGGATCCGTTGCATTTAGGAGAAGTTCCGTCGCTGGACGCTACTTCAAGGGTATTTTAGTTAATTCACATTTCATATTCAGCTCATAGAATTTCCATTGATGCGTGGTTCATCGAGCAAGCTTCGCGTGGCCGCAAACGGTGCGTGATTCTGAGTTCGGACAGTGAATTTATGGTCGTTTGCATTTGCAACCTTTTCCCCCTCTTCATGGACCAAAGAGCTACCAAAAATAGAGTGCCGGTCGACCTCGGTTCAAGGCCCAATCGACCGCAATTTTGCATTTTTCCATGGAAAGGAGATAGTGTTTCTCAAATTGAAGGCGCGGTCGACCGTGACCCTGCGACCGGTCGACCGAATATTGCAGATATTTGTTGCCTCTTTTCTTTTCTTTTCTTTTTCCTTTATTTCTTTTCCAACTTACCATATAACCCAAAGTTGGTTTTCTATTTTCAGAATCCTTCATTTTACATTAGGTTTAGGGTTTGTAAGGAGATTTTGCTCTACTCCATTTCCTTTGGGCGTTTTACTCACTTTGATGTATGTAAGCTTTCTAATTTAGTTGTCTTCCTTTTATTCTTGCTTTGTTAATTAGGTTTATAAGCTTTGATAATTAGGTTTACATGCTTTCTTCCCGTGCTTTCTAGTGTAGATTTATTGCGTTTCATTTACCGCATTTTTAACATTCTTTCTAGCTAATTTAGTCTAGGTTGTGTTTGAATGGAACTCACTCGGGTTGATGTGTTACTTTGCTTTGGTGATGGTGTTTACGGGTCTATTTTGGGTGCGTTGTCCTAGTTATTGCGCCTAGGAGATTTGATGGGGCGTATCATGTATGTCCCGTGCTTACAACCCTTCGTGCGCAATTTTTGGGGTATTTATCGACGCCACAATCTTATTAGGCTTTTATGCGAATTTAGGGGTGTGACAACCTTTGATTTAATTAAATGTCAAGACGAGACGCATTCGTAATAACTCGTCGACCCATGTATCCATTTTATACAAATTAACTCGGGTGAGGGATCTTCGACGCAACCTATAGTTTTTACCGCTTTGTTAGTCTAGCTTTATTTACACTCGCCTAGATTAATATTTCCCTTTTATGCATCTTTTCCTTTTTAGTTTGTAATCCCTTTTTCCCATTTATATTGGAGTACTAAATCAATTAAATTCTAGCAACTCGTCTCAGTGGACTTTCGATACCCGACATACCGTTGTGCTTGCCTCGCAAGTGTAGTCGTAATTTAGGTTTTTGCATTACCACGGTGAAACAAAAATAACGACCGTGCCCTTACACGAGCACGCATTTCACGCGGGTAATCACCAAGTACTTTCGACGTATATCGAACGGTTCCCCCGCATCGTACCGCTTGACGAAAGTCAAAACGAGAGGTATATCGCAGGAAACTCATTCACGTACGTCGAGTATATCGAATTATCTCTCACACGTACCGTCTCCACGAGGTATATGGTTAGGCAATTCATGTACACTAAGGTATATCAAATGGCTTGTCCACACGTACCGATTGCCCGCAAGAGAAAGACGTATATCGTGGAAGTCACGCCAAAGGGGGGAACCCTTTCCGGTTCACCCAACCAACTGCATACCTGCATATAGGTCTCAAGCTTAGGATACACATATAAGATTGTCGGTTTCAACCCGAAACTCTGTCAAAATTCCGGATCGGCCTGCCGCCCGAATTTTTGCGCATTTTTAAAACGGGACCCTATCCGTGAGCCTGGTCACAAGTCCAGCCATAGCTTTGCATATATTACAAACCCAATTTTTCCAGGCTTGGGTCCCGTCCGGCATTTCATTTTGCATTTAGGAGAATTTAATACAAGTGAGAACATAATAATTATAATAATCATGCTGAGACCGTCTCCCGATTTTTTTTCTTTCCTTTTCTTTATCAAAAATCCAAAAATATTCCTCCCCTATTTATCAAAAATCCAAAAACATTTCTCCTCTCTTTATCAAAAAGCCAAAAATATTTTGTCTTCCAATCTCAAAAAAAAATGTTAAAAATATTTTCATCATTTTTCTCAAAAAAATAAATCCCATTTTGCGCCTTCTCAGGTCGATCGCAAGCCCTTGGTCTGGCTCCTTATTGGCTTCGATCTTCAGTCAAATCATCCCAGAGTTTTGTCTGTTCCCCTATTACTTCTTTCGAGTTCGGAATCCATCCACGTTCCATGGAGAACATAGACCAAGTACCAGTTGTGCAGCCAGATCTGATGGCAGTTTTAGCTCAGTTCGTGTCCAATATTGACAACCTTCAGACTGAGGTCCGGGAGATGCAACAAAACTAGGTTCCCGTTCCTCAAGAGACTGAAGTCCTATTCCCTCATGCTATGGATCCACCCGAGCCTATCTGGGTTCTCGAAGAGTATTAGCATGCTCTACATGCCCCTCCTGCTAATGGGCCACCGCCTGCCCAGCTTCCAATGCCGAACCTTGACCAGAATGGGGCCAACTTGCCTATGATCATTAATCCTAAAGAGGAGGAGTTGAAAAAGGTCAAAGAAGACCTCAAGATGCTCACTATGAAGTTTAACCAAGTCAGAATATCTGGGAATTACATGGACTATACTCACATGTCTCCTTATCCTAAAGCGAGGTTACCCAAGAAGTTCAAGATGCCAAATATCGAGAAATTCGGAGGAAGTGGACACCCGATTGTTCATCTCCACAGCTATCACCGTTCCATGACTCTACTAGGGGCTTCTGAAGTAGTGATGGCCCAATTGTTTTAGCAAACTCTGAAGGATAGCGCCTTCCGATGGTTTTTGTCTCTCGAAGAGTCCAGAATTCGTAGTTGGGAGGATGGAGCCCGAGAATTCATGTCACAATATAAATATAATGAAGAAATTAAGGTCACTCGCCATGATTTAGAGTTGCTCAAACAGAACTCTGGGGAATCAGTCTTCATAGCTCGATGGAGGGAAAAAGCAGCAACCATGACCAATCGGCCTTTCGAGAAAGAACAAGTCATCATAGTGAAGAAGAATTTCTTACCCCATATCCGAGCAACCATGGGAGGACAATACTATCCCCACTTTCCAGCTCTTACAGAAGCAGGAGTAGAAATTGAGGATGGTCTTGCTAAAATAGATGTCGAACCAAAGAAAGTGTATGGACAGTTCACCGCTAGGAAATATGATAAGCCTGCCAGTGCTACAGTCTCAACCATCAACAACATCTCTCAACCAACCACCTCGTGGCACAAGAAAGCCGTCATATCCCAGTTCAAAAAGAATACACCGAGCTTCATGCTCCTATCTCCAAAGTTTATCAAGCCTTGTTGAGCCGAAACCTTATCGAATCCTTGGATCCCCGTCCTTTGCCAAATTCGATCCCAAGAAACTTCAAGGCAGATGCCCATTGCGCCTTTCAATAAATAGTTGTCCATACCACCGACCAGTGCTTTCACCTTCGAAACGTAATCCAAGGTCTAATTGACCGGGGTACCATTGCCCCACCAGCTAATCCTAAGACAAACACTACTCACAACCCACTCCCAAATCATACCAATGATATCTTCCTAAAAATGAACCCAAGATTTGATCCCTCAACTAAAATCACACCCATATACTCTCCTGAAACTCTCCAAACCTGCCCATATTTCCTCCTACACCCTGCTAGCCTCACTGATCAAACACTGTCACTCCTTACCAAAGCATGCATCGCTGTCCGTACCCGCTCTGAAAATGGATGTATGGAATTGTCAGAAGTCTTAAACCAACTCCTAGAGTTCGGGCTGAAATTGCCCTCACGGATGATTATTGATTGCCAGAGATGACCCTCGAGGAGAGCAAGATCCCTGATCAACTAAAGAAAACTCAAGCTAACATCACTCTCTGGGGGCTTTTCATGTCTTTTCAGCCGCACATAAATGCTTTGATCAAGTTGTCACTGGACCCACAGTTCCTCCTTCTACCACACCAGAAGAAGCAGTAAATTTTGTCGGATCCTTGACCTCTACCCGAATGCTATCCTTTTTCGAAGAAAAAATCCCCAAGATTGGGCCAAACCACAATCATGCACTTAACATCTCCATCGAAGTTATAGGGAAGGTTATACCACTCTCTCTTATTGATAATGGATCTTCCTTGAATGTCTACCCACTAAGAACCTTCAAATGTTTAGGACTGAATGAAAGCAACCTCGCTCCAACCTTCGCTGCTGTACGTGCCTACGATAAAACTCGTCGGGAGGTGATGGGATCCATAAAACTTGTAATAGGGGTTGGACCTATAAACCCTGTCATTGAATTCCAAGTTATTGACATCCCAGCTTGTTTCAATCTGTTGCTAGGATGACCTTGGATCCACAGTATCAAGGGCGTGTCTTCCTCACTCCATCAGAAATTGAAGTTCTTCACCAACGGATGGGTCATCACCATTTTTTGCGACAATGACAATATCGAGGGTGCAAGTACCAGCAGTCCAATTCTTAAGATACAACACGGGTAAAATGATATGCTCCTATCAGGATTCTGAGTTGAACCACCTCTACTCCCAGCAGGGGACAACTTCTAAAAAAGGGTTTGTACAGAATACGACCCTTATGGTAACATCAATGTGATTATGATGTTCAGAAACATGCACTTTATGCCCGGACTGGGGCTAGGACAAAGACAACAAGGTATACTTGAGCCTATTGAACTGAAGAAAGCTGTCCCTCCTTGTGGTTTGGGGTATCAACCGTCTGAATAAGAGCTCAGAATGATCCACCAGTCTCGACCAAAGAGAGGACTAGACTTCATCCAGACTATCCCAGGTGACTCCTTGAATGGATCATTCATCAAAGAGGGCGAAGACTTCCCCTTTTGCGGCTTTCCAGAACCATGGTATGACCATACAAACAAGAAGATGAAGCCTGGAATGGAGATCTTTTTCCAAGATAACTACCCATGGGCCGAGAGTTCCCAACACCATGTACAACCGATCATCAAAGATACCAAAGAGACTGAGGAAAGTGGCCCTATGACGATATGCCCAGCATTGATCCCGAAATAGCTCAACATGAGATCCCCACTCTCCCAGATTACAAGTCGATCAAATAAAAGTTGAGAAAGCTCCGCACCGAAGGTCGCTCAAGGTTAAAGAAGAGGTGGTCAAACAGTTAAACGTAGGATTCATTCGTGTGATCGAATATCCCACGTGGCTAGCTAACATAGTGCCTATGTCGAAATCAGGAGGGAAGGTTCAGATGTGTGTAGACTACCGGGACTTGAACAAAGCCTCTCCAAAGTATGATTATCCGTTACCCAATATTGACATGATCGTGGACAACACAACCAGTCATGCTCTCAAGTCATTCGTCGACGGGTTTGCCGGATATAACCAAATCAAAATGCACCCAGACCACCAAGAAAAGACCGTGTTCATCACCCTATGGGGAACCTTTTGTTATACTGTTATGCCATTTGGTCTCAAGAACGCTGGGGCTACCTACCAGAGGGCTTCCAAAACCATCTTGCATGATTTGATTCACAAATAAGTTGAGATCCATGTGGATGATATGATTAGCAAATCCAAGACTAGAAAAGGTCAGGTTCCCTCTCTCCGAAAGTTCGTCGAACGACTGCGACAATATTAGATGAGACTCAATCCACAGAAATGCATCTTTGGCATTACAAAGGGAAAACTCTTGGGATTCATGGTTAGTGAGAAGGGGATAGAAGTAGATCCTGCCAAGATGAAAGCCATACTTGAGATGCCACCTCCCCGAACAGAGAAAGAAGTCTGAGGTTTCCTTGGGAAATTACAATACATCAGTCGGTTCATCATCCAGCTAACCTCCATCTGCGAACCTATCTTCAAACTCCTCCGGAAGGATTCAACTAAGGTTTGGAATGAGGCCTGCTAAGAAGCTTTTGACCGAATCAAATAATATCTGACCCAACCCCCGGTACTCATGCCACCACAACCTGGTCTCCCCTTGCTCCTATACCTAACCATAACTGACACTGCATTGGGGCTTTGCTAGCCCAATATCTTGAAGATTGCCATAAAGAAAGAGACATCTATTATACCAGTCACAAATTGGCCGGATATGAGGTCAACTACACTGCTTTGGAAAAGGTGTGTGTCGCACTTGTCTGAGTTACCCAAAAGTTACGGCACTACATGCTCGCCTTCCCCATCAAACTTGTATCCTGAGTGGACCCTATCAAATACCTGCTTGAGAAACCCGCCTTGTCCTACCGAATGGCCCGATGGTTAATGCTCCTAGCCGAGTTTGATATCATGTACGTCACGCAGAAAGCCATGAAAGGAAGAGCCATCTCTGACTACCTTGTTGATTACCCCATGGATGAAGCCGATGTCTAGATCTTCGAATTTCCAGATGAAAACATCCTCTCCACTGCCCAGATGACTCCCACACTTTCCAGTTTGATATCATATGGTTGGGATACTTCTGATCACCCCAGATGACTCCCACACTCCCATCACCATCAAGCTGGATTTCCTTTGTACCAACAATATGACTGAATACGAGGCATGCACGGTAGGCCTCAAAGTTGCTCTCAAGAACGGTATTCAATGCCTAGATATTTATGGGGATTCCTCCCTCATCATCGGTCAAGTGCTCAAAAATGGATAGTTAAGGACGAAAAGCTCCAACCCTTCCATGCCCACTTAGAAGAACTAGCCTCCCAATTCCAAGACATCACCTTCCATTACCTACCTCGAGAAAATAATAACCTAGCCGACGCCCTTGCTACCTTGGCCTCCATGGCCGACATGCCCAAAGGAATCATAATGACCCCCTTCCTTGTTCAAAAGCAAGACAAACCAACCCACTGCTACCACATTGAGCTCGTCATCATAGAAGATCCCGAGCTAGCCAATTGCTGGAACTATGATATATGGCGCCTCCTCAATCATGGTAGGCATCCCGAGGGTTCCAACAAGAAAAATAGAGCAACCCTTTGAAGACTGGCCACCCAGTACATCATCTGTCACAAAGTACTGCTCAAAAGGAACTTCGATGGAGCTCATCTGCACTGTATCACAGGGGCTGACATTGAAAAGATAATGCAGAAAATCCACAGTGGGGATTGCGAACCCCACATGAACGGTCACAGGCTTGCCAAGAATATCATCCGACAAGGCTATTACTGGACCACCATGACCTAGGATTGCACCGCCTATGTCCAGAGATGCCTCAAATGCCAACAGTTCTCCAACCTTCAGCATCTGGCTCCGTGAGAATTATACAACATGACCTCCCCCTGGCCATTCTCCACCTGGGGCATCGACATCATAGGGAAGGTTACACTGAGGTCTTATAACGAACATGAGTTCATCCTAGTTGCCATTGATTACTTCACCAAATGGGTCGAAGCCGAGTTATACGCAGTGCTGAATGCTAAGAATGTGGCCAAATTCATCAATAAAACATCATCTATCGATATGGGGTCCCGCACGAGCTAGTATCAGATAACGGGTTGCATTTTGAGGTAGAAGTCACAGAAGTGGTCAACGAGTATGGGATTCAGAGACACAAATATTCTCCCTACCGACCTCAAACCAATGGTGCAGTCGAAGCAGCAATAAGAACCTCAAGGCCATCATCAGCAAGATGACCGAAAGCTGTCGAGATTGGGCCGATCGGATCCCGTACGCCCTCTGGGGCTACCTAACCTCAATTCAAACCTCTAATGGGGCTACCCCTTACTCTCTAGTTTATGGTATGGAATCAGTCCTACTCGTGGAGCTGGAAATACCCTCGATGCATGTTATGCTTGAAAACAAGGTCAGTGAAGAAGACTGGTGCCAAAACCGTCTTGACTAGTAGACCCTCCTAGACGAAAGGAGATTAAAAGCGATATACCACATACAAGGGTACCATCGTCGAATAGCGCGATCATTCAATAAGAGAATCAAGGACCGTGGTGTTCGAGAAGGGGACCTAACCCTCAAAGAGATAATAGAACCCATCTGGGACCCCAGAGGGCAATTTAAGCCCAATTGGAGCGGCCCATACCTTATAAAGAAGATCCTGTCTGGTGGTGCCACCATGCTCACCGACTTAGATGGGGAGGAGATGGCTCGCCCAGTCAACCTGGACCATCTCAAGAAATTTTACCCCTAGTCCAAAATCTCGGCGCACTATGACTCTTCTCATATCCCTTCTATTAAAAAAAAAAAAAAAAAAAATCTTCATTTCCCTTTACCCAGAACTACGTGGGCCTGATCCTCTGCAAAACCATTTTCAAACAATTTAAAAATCTTCAAAATCCCAGAGGTACGTAGGCAGCTTATACGTCTTACATGGGCACGACCCTTTCTTTTTCATAAAATACTATTCTTTTCTTATCTCCGAGAACGACAATCCATTCTAACATATACTTAAACAAAAGGATTATGTATGCCTTAGCGATCGGTATAGATAATTCAAAAACACAAAACTCATCAAAAGGCACAGCTGGATGATTAAAAACTTGTTTATTTCACTAATAAGAAATTACAGTACAAATTACATGAGAAAAGGAACGGATAACTCCCTTCCCCCTACCTTCCTAAAAAAGACAAAATAAAATCCCCACATTTATTCCCCATTATAAAATAAACTCTCCAAGAGTCCTATCCATAGCTACCAGAGGAGCTCGCTCTGTCATCATCATCTGCATCCTGGGGTCCCCAAGCTTCCCCTGCCTGAACAGAGTGTCGCAAGTGCTCCATGGACCGATAATCCTGAACCAGCTTCGGAAAAATAACAACACCTCCCTCCATGGTATTAAATAAGACAAACCACCTTTTTTTGGTCTCCACTACCAATATCTTGCTGACCACTCTCCTCCACAACCACTTCATATAATCCCAGGAATATGCCAAACTCTCCCAACAGATTGAGAATGACGGGTCGACGGACGACGATTCTCCCACATAAAGCCAAGTCGCATGCGCAGACGCTCACTCAAATCTTCTACCGGAAAGAATTCTAGTGTACGAGGTTGCATGACCTGTTCCCAGCCAAATTGATGCAGAAGCCACCAAGGAAAATAAAAAAAGGCCTATCTGAGACCAACCAGTTAGACATATGGGTATTCTCCCAGCTCCAGAATAGGTAGCAACTGTCCCCACCAAGGCACTGACCAGCACAGATTTAGAGCCCCATGCTCCACAAACCAGTTCTCCCAACTCTTGATGTCCAAGGCAACATTGATAAAATAGCGTGAAAAGAAGTTGGGTATAACCGACAAAGGTTATTCCGAGAAGTCACCAGGTGGAGTATCTTAGACAACCACATGAACAGCATCACGGGGCTACCCCTCAGAAAGTCGAGAAGACCTTCTCGCCAGGCATCCAGACCATTCAAAGTCTCCGCTAATATGACATCCATGAGGTAATTGCTGCAAGTTGTGGGTCCACCAGCAGTTCCCCAGCACTAGCAGCAATTTTGATACTAAGCCTAGAACAACGGCTCCAGTGTATCCAGCATCGCCAGCCTCCTCCAAATGCACGGACTGTAACACCGCCGAAAGGGAGATCATTCCCCCAGCAACCAGTGGTCTAGACACTGAAGGAGAAATACGAAGAAACTCGGCTAAAAAATCCCTGGGAGAATGGGAAAACTTAGGAAGAGCTGAAGCAACACTGGGATTTATCCCCAGCATGGAAGAAAATTCCTCGTAGGTAAGAAAAACCTCATCCAACCCAAAGCGGAATACATGGTCTTCAGGGTACCAAAATTATACCGCCGCCATCAACATGTTCCACTCAATGGGACGGTTGCGCCAAAAAGAAACTCGACTCATATTGAAAGCATCATAGTCGACATTATAAGTGCACACTGCTTCCAAGTCTTCGAGGTAGTTAGAAGGTGTGATGAAAAAACTCCGCCTTACCCCTTTTTATACTAAAAAACCCTCATAAAAAACATGACCCCTACAGAAATCGGAGGAAATCCTATGTAATACCCCGTACTTTTGGCTATATTTATTTTTGGGATTAATTAATTAAATGCGTATTAATTGGAAATTAATACGGGTTATAAATACTAACGAGATGCGAGTTGGTATTTTATTATGTGCATACATGTTTTGATATATGTATTTGGTATTATAAAAGTTGTCGTGAGATTTATATACGGCATTTTAGAAATTTTGTTGAGACGCGTGGGACCGCTGCGTCACGGTGTAATATTTTGATTATAAAAATGAATTTAAAATCTATAAACTGTATGGTCATTTGGAGTGCGCCAACGCGTCCGGAAGGGTCGAGATAGTCAGAAAACACTAGCCGGGGGTGTAGTTTGGATTCCGGGGTATTTTTAGGCCATACCGGCAACTTAAAGGGTATTTTGGTAATTTTACATTTTGAGGAATTAAAAGTGACGAAAATTAGGAGTCTTAATCTGATTGATTATTGACCCACTAAACCCACTATCCAACCCACTTTAACCCTTTAAGCTACGGAGGTTATCAATTAGGTTTCCAAGTTCCCCAAAACAAACCCTAGCCACCTTAAGCCACCATTGAAGAAGGAGCTTGGAAGAGAGGAAATTCTGCAGAAAAACTCCATCAAACCTACACCAAAATCAGAAATCGAACCAAGGCAAGTGACTTTATTCCATTTAATTTCAGAGAATGTCTTTTCCATGTTAGAAATTGAAGAATATCAATTGTTCTTGAAAGATAATGAAAACCCATGTTAATTGAACTTAGAACTTGAAATCTTGAGGAGGATTTGCATGTAGAATGATAGGTAGATGTTCCTACTGATGATATTTATGATTGGGTGAAATTTAAAACGGATTTTATTGAGTTAATTCATGATTCAAAAGTTAGGGTTCATGTTCTTGAAATAATTGGGGAAAAAGTGTAGAGATTTATATTTTGATTGATGTTAGAGAGATTTAATCCTTGAAAACATGTTAGAAGATGACTTGAATATGTTTAGGATGAATTAGAGACCCTAAAACGTTGTTAGGATGAACTTTGGAAGAGATTAGAAGTGATAAAAATGGATGAAAACGAATTGGGGAAAAATCTGGGCCGAAACTGGTCAGTCGTTAGAAGCAATCCCCAGGTCGTTCGAACGAACTCGTTCGAACGAACTCGTTCGAACGAGCTTCTAACGAGTTGACCAGTCGCTGCTAACGAAAAGGGATTTCGTTCGATATCTCGTTCGAACGAGATATCGTTAGAAGGTACAGTTCGTTCGAACGAACTGGAATCTCGTTCGAACAGCCTCGTTCGAACGAGACTTCTAACGAGTTGACAGCGGAATCTCGTTCGAACAGTCTCGTTCGAACGAGACTTCTAACGAGTTGAAAGTTTGGTCCTTTTTGGACTGTTTTGATTTTTGTAGTCCCGTAGACTGGTTCGAGGGTAGAGTTAACATTCCTTGATGATGTAAGGATAGATTTGGGACTTTTGGGTTATTACGAGGAGTAAATTTATATACGAGAGATTTAATTCAATGAACCGTTTGGGTTGAGACATGAGTGTCTACTACGACGTGAGAATAGATTATGGCGCGCATGATGATAAACCGGAATAATATAAGTGTAGATATTATAAGTTAGTACGAGAAAGCGATATGTACTACGATTAAACTACGGGATTACTAAGATGTGTGTTTACTTAGTATTGGTATATGAATTGTGTGTATGACATACCTACCATACTTGCTATCACGGGAGGTTTGCGTTCTCTTAGGGCCCTCTAATCCTTGTGTTGCCCGGATTTAGACTGGTTACCTTGATGAACATAGGTCATAGAAAGACTTATTGGGATATTAATAAGTCCGCTGATCGTGGGAGCGTAGGTATGTGCGTGACCCATGTGATGTGACTGTGTTCGCCTCCATTATTTATGATGTTGTTATCTGTGAACTATTCCTGAGAGATTCAGAATATGTAATCCTTATGTACGTGATGTACCGGGATGGATAGCAGGGTATGTGTGCACCGCAGCTTAGTTCTCGGGGTGCTTATAATGTATATTTATGATGTGAATAATATACACTTAATTAATGAGAACCTTCATGTTAATGATGTGAATATAATTACGGTATTGTTTCGAGAAATATAACGAGTTAACTGATAGTTATATATATTGCATATTGAACATCTGAGTTACGTTAAACCTCTACTTAATTACGAGCGTTATTATGTTAATAGAACCGAGAGATACGAGTAAGACCTATGATAGTCTAGCTAGATATGTTGTCACTTAGCTAGTAGTTTGTATCACTCTAGATGGGTACTTACGTTAGGAGTGCACAGTTAGACGAGAGGTGAGAATATCATGTGAGTGCACGTCCTAACATTTTTTTTTTTTTTTTTTTTTTTTTTTTTTTTTTTTTTTTTCTAACTTTATAAGGTTTATTTGCAATAATTAGAAGACCTTGCCTCTTCTAAATGGCTTACATCCAAAGAACACAGAGAACTTTATATGGAAACATAAATGAGGATCTTTATAGATTAGATCCCTTACAGAGCCATATAATACCACCTACTGACAAAATAGAACTCCAATGACCACTATACATGTCTGATGGATGGGAGTCTCCATTTATCCACTACTAGAAGACCTTTGAGATGCTTTGGAAAGTCTCGAAGGACTATAGAGAAACAGTCCTTTTTCTCAGATGCTCCTAGCTTTGCAAGAAAATCAGCCACTTTATTCGCCTCTCTATATACATGAACAAGATTTATCTTCATCATATCCATTAAGTTCCTGATTTTATGAATAACCCAACTTATTTTCCAAGGAGGATTTCTTTGACAATTGATGATGTTCACAAGAGCCTCTGAATCACTTTCTACCAATAAATCATAACCAATAAAGTCTAAAAGGAATTCAAGGCCTTTTAGTAAAGCCAAAGCTTCAGCTTCCATATTAGACACCACACCAAAATGCGCATGAAACGCCCAAACCATATCTCCTGATTGATTCCTAAGCACTCCACCTCCTCCTCCCTGCCCAGGATTTCCTATAGCACTCCCATCCACATTTAACTTCAAAGAGCCATATATAGGAGGATTCCATTTTATAAACATTATATCTTTTTTACCATGCTCCATACGCATAACAGCCCTTCGAGAAATTTCATTTTTAATTAGAACCAAAATTGAAGCCACACTAGGAGAGCAATCATCATACCGACATTTGTTTCTATAACACCATAGGTACCAACATACAATTGATGGCACCACTTTGCTAACAATTTGGTCTATCTTAACCCCATGAATCCACCATTGAAAAAGCTGATTTCGCACACCTCCACCTCTTATTCTAGTAATCCCATATTCTCTATTAATTTGATCCCATATAGCAGAAGGAAAATCTCCAGCCTCAAATATATGATCAACATCTTCTTCTCTAGGCTTTTGACAACAACAACATTTTGAAGGCCCTCTAAAACCAATAGCTTTTATCTTATCATCAGTAGGAAGAAGATTATTCATCATCTTCCACATAAAAACAGACATTTTTATGGGAAGATGTTTATGCCAGATAAACTTCGAACTCAAACATGATGAACTAGACTGCCTACAAATGTTCCAAGCAGAGGTTATATTGAAGATACCTGTGCTAGATGGTTTCCAAATCAGGGAATCAGCAGACTTAGGCATAATTTCTTCAAAATTTAACACTTTATAAGTGATCTCATAGTTGAAGACCTGCTCTAATTTCTCTTTTTCCCATATTTTGCTTTGGTTCCAGTATTCTTTAATCTGCCCCGCTTCTACCGCATTTGATAATTTACATTCAGGAACACCCCAGTTATCCTTTGCTATATTAATATTTCCTTCTCCAATAATCCACATCATGTGCTCTTCAGCTTTGTCCCTCACATTGCACATACGATTCCAAGTCTGAGCTGACCCTCTCTTTGAAGCTGAGCATGGGTGCTGACCCCTACAATAAGCTGCCATCATGAATTTTGCCCAAATAGATTTTTGCTGTCTAAAATTCCACCATAATTTCATACTCAGAGCCGAATGAACATCATATAAGTTTCTGATTCCCAACCCACCCTCAGATATGGGTTTTGCTATTTTTTCCCAGCCACACCAGTGATGCCGAGACTCCCCAAAGCTGTTATTCCAAAAAAAATTTGCAATACTAGCAGTAATTTTATTGAGAATTGCTTTTGGAGGATTCAAAGCAGATAAATTGTACAGATACATGGAAGAGAGCACTGAGTTTATGAGAACAACCTTACCTCCAAGACTCAAACATTTAAACTTCCAACCTTGAATTCTATTCTTTATATTCTGCACCATCTCTATAAAATAAATACTCTTTTTCCTTCCACTGAAAATAGGACAGCCTAAGTACTTTATTGGATCTGACTTCAATTGCATACCAGAAATTTCCTTGATTTTATTGATGGCTCTGAGATTAATATGCTTCGAAGCCATGACATTACTCTTTCTAGTATTGATAAGTTGACCCGAAACCTGCTCATAGAGTCTTAGCACTCTCATAATCTGCTTCACTTCCTTCACATTGCCTGAGCTAAAAATGATAATGTCATCTGCAAAAGACAAATGATTAAATCGAGGGCTACCAATTGGCATTTTATACCCCACATAATTTGAGTTAGTAAGCAAGAATTCAAGGTTTTTGGATAGGACATCTGCCATCATAATGAATAGACTTGGGGATAGAGGGTCCCCTTGCCTTAAACCTCTAGAAGATTTGAAAAATCCAGAAGTCTCTCCATTAATTATTATAGTGAACCATGCATTAGAAATAATCCTCCATATATAATCCAACCATATTTCGCAGAATCCCATTCTTCGCATAATCTTTATAAGAAACATCCAAGAGACCCTATCATATGCCTTAGCCATGTCCAATTTAAAGATGATATTCCCTCCAAAATTCTTATGATGAAGACGAGAGATACATTCTTGAGCCAACAATACATTTTCTGTAATGGACCTGCCTTTGATGAAGCCTGATTGAACTGGAGAAATTATTTGATTCAAGAATTTTGAAAGCCTGTCATTCAAAATCTTTGAGAAGATTTTATTTATAAAATTTTGCATGCTTATAGGTCTGAACTCATTAAACGATTGAGGGTTTAAAGTTTTTGGGATCAAAGCAATTTTGGTAGTTGTTGAAATTTTTGGAAGAATAGATCCTGCAAAGAAACTATGGACTGCCTTCAACACATCAGCTTTTATTATACCCCAAAAAAAATTTAAAAAAATACCCAGGGAAGCCATCAACACCTGGACTGCTAGAAGAACTTAGACCTTTTATAGCTTGTTCCACCTCCTCCATATCTGGCCACACAATCAGAGCTTTGTTCATATCTTCTGTAATGGTTTTTGGAATATGCCTTAGCAGATCTTGTTCCCCTTCTGGATACACATTCTCATCTGATCGAAAAACTGCAGAAAAATGATCAATTGCTTCAGCTTTTATCTCCTCTTTTGAATGAATCCACGTACCATCATCCTTCTTTATCTTATCAATGGCTAAACGACGCTGCCTATTTTTAACACACTTATGAAAATAGGCAGTGTTCCTATCCCCATCTTGAACCCATCTCTCATTTGCTTTTTGCGACCAGAACTCATATTCTATTTTTAGGCAATGATTATGGGAAGCAGTTACCTGGGAAAGGACCTCTCTATTAAATTCAGAGGGATCATTTTCATAAGAAATTTCTGCTTGCAAGAGTAAGTCTTCAGCATGCCTAGCCGCCTGAAAAATGTCCCCATAATATGATCTACTCCACCTGCTAAGTTTACCTCTGATAGCTTTGAGTTTGAGGGATATAGCTACTATAGGATTAGAGCACTCCACTTCCTTCCAGGTTTCTTCCACAATTTTGATGCAGGCCTCTTTCTCAGTCCAAAACTTAAGGAATACAAAGGCTTTTGAAATCTGATGACTAATTAAGTTACCAGATAGCAATAGAGGATTATGATCAGACATACTGCGATTGAGATGATTAACTGTCCATTTAATTCCACAATCTAAGCACTGCTGATTCATTAAAATTCTATCAAGCCTACACCATATACTGCTCCCTCCACTTCTCTTGTTATGCCAAGTGAATTTCGACCCTTTATACCCCAAATCTTCTAGGCCATTACCTTCAATGCACTCAACGAATTCAAACATAGCACCAATATTAATATTATTACCTCCAGCCTTCTCATCCTGATTCGTTATAATGTTAAAGTCCCCACATATCATCCAAGCTGAGTCTATACATATATCTGACAAGTGCTCCCACAAAACTCTTCTTTCCAGTCTGATGCAGCTAGCATAAACAAAGCTACACTGAACAGACTGTGCTACACCATTAAGCTTAACTTTCATTGTTATACACTGCGACATATCAGAAATGAGTTCCCATTCCACCCCTTCCTTGAAAAAGCACCAGATTTTACTATTTAAATTAGATTTGCATGATGCAAAGCCTAATTTAATCATATAGCTTTGGATTTTCCCCAATTCCTGTTTTGGCTCTAAAATGACCATTACTTGCAGCCTATGGATTTTGTTAAGTCTACTTATTCTCCTCATTGCCCCTTTCTTAGAAATTCCCCTAACATTCCAGATCATAGCTTCAATCATATGGACTTATTAGATTTTTTTGAGTTTGAGTTGGACCTTAATATTCTAATATTTTTTAGTCCCTTCATAATTGGAGATTTCCTCTTCCTTACTACTGTTGTAAACCCATCCATTTGCTCTCTATCATCAGAAGAACAACCTTCCCCAAAATTGTTTTGAATGGCTTTTTCCTGATATGCTTGGACAAAATCCTCATCATTGCAGGACTTTTCCCTTACACCAACCATAGACTCAATACAATTATCCACATCAGCCTCTTCTAGATCTGAAACAGGCATACATACAGTATCACCTGTAGCACAAATTTCTCCTACTTCTGGAACATTTGTAAGGATCTCCTTTCTAGAATTTTTCACATTATATTGTTCTTCTACAGTATGCCTCAACTCCACTACCATATCCTGTTTTTTGAAAAAATTTGAAATCAAAGTTTGTCTTACTTGTATGGGGCTGGACTGATTCTTCTCCAAAATCTCTCCATCTTCTTTCTCCAATGCTATTGCACTAACAATTTGATCTTCTACTGGATTTGTCTCAAACGATCTAGCTACCCATTCTTTTGTAGACTCTTTCTGATTTTGCTTCGCTCTCTGAATTTCCTTGTTGCTCATCCTATTCTTTTCAGCGTCCGAAACCTTCTTGAAATGACATTGACCTTGATCATGACCTTTCTTACCACAAAAATAACAAAATGGTGGTAAATCTTCATATACTATAGGTTGCCAGAAACCAGAATCTTTATCCTTATTGCCAATCCAGACCCTTGAAGGCAAAGTTTGTTTTAAATCAACTTCAACACACAACCTAGCAACACTTGGTCTAGCAATTGAACCAGTCGCACCATCAATCTTGAGAGGCCTCCCTACTACTTGTCCAATAGAGAACATAGCACTCTTATTATACAAATGAATAGGGAGGAGAGGAAGTAAAATCCAAGCAGGAACAATTGATGATTCCTTATTTGGATGAAAATCTGTATCCCATTTGAAGGATCGCATAGGGAAACCATGAATGAACCAAGAGTCTTTAAGCCAAATACGATGAAAGTCTTCTTCATGGTCAAGACGGATCAATACATGTTTGTTGTCAATCAATCCAATATGAGCAGAGGCTTTAAGGTTGAGAGAACAGAAAAACTTACGAATATCATCCACCGAAGGTCGACCATGTGAGAACTTTCCAACCAAGGTGTACTTGAAAGGTGCAGCCATTTCTTGAATACTGGAATCCTCATATATAATAGCAGGTTCACCTTTATAAGAAGATATGGGCTGAAGAATGGTTTGAGTCATGTTTTTGGAACACACAACATCAGCAAAAGATTTGTTTTTTGGGTCAAGTTGGACGTGGTTTTGAAGATTAGGTGAGGATTTTGAAAGGAAAGAAGGAGAAGCATTCTGATGGAGGGGTTGCATGCCTTCTCCTACGATAGGAGAAGGTAGAAAAGCCATGCAAACCCTATCTAGGGTTAGGGTTAGGGTTCGCACGTCCTAACATGTACTTTGCATTTAATGTTTTAAATGTTTTTAAAGCACTTGCAGGTTTTTAAAATATAACTCCACATTCGGGCTCTGACCCGTTTGCTTTTCAAATCTTTTTCTTGTAAAACCATTTTAGGTGCCCAGCCGCAGGGACACCAAGCATAGGATTCTCATTCAGGTGACGAGCTGTAGCTGTTTGTGGAAGCTACAGGGATTTGCTTGTAGACGCTTCTATCTTTTGGATTCCAGAGTCACTATCTATCAGTTGTAGGGAATGTTGCCCATTTCTATTAGAGACATCTTTTACATTACAGTTCTCAGACTTTGATTTGTATTGTTTTAGCATTCGGTTATTTATTTCAGTATGGGATTGTAGTGAGGAGTTTTCCTCCAGACTTTATTTACACTATGTGATGGTTATTCGTTTTACTTCAGTATGGTGAATGGTGTTGTTATTCTTTATTACACTTGTTGCATGTTAATCAGACTTATATTAAAATTTGGCAACTTACTTTTTAAATACTAGGTGGTTAGTAATAATAAAATGTTTTCGACAGTGATGCTATTAACTGAGCCAACTTGGCATTTTGAATTAATTTAATAAAGGAGTAGCTACCCGGTATTTAATTAGTCGGGGTGTCACAGGTGGTATCAAAGCATCAGGTTCTAGTGTCCTTTAGGATCTGACGGCTTATTATGTTTCCGCTACGTTTCTTTGATATAGAGCCCTATATTTTAGGACTGTTGTATTCTTTTTGTGTATGCTTCGTTCTTCAGCTATTTTAAGTTTATAACCGTGAACTTATAAACTTTGTTCTTATTTCAGATGCCTCCACGACGTGCACGACGAGTTCCCAGGGATGCAACGCTCGAAATCCCAGCCCGCTCCAGTTCAGGGCATGATGAACGCCGCTGAGGTTGCAGCTATAGTAGCACAAGCGGTAAATGCCGCCATTGCCGTTGTTCAGCAGGCACCACCTCAGGCGCCGGTTGCCGCGCCAGTACAAGCTAATGCATTCCCGTCTGCTTGGGAGCATGTACATGACGCTTTTCAGAAAGCGCATCCGCCAGAGTTTGCAGGTAGCTCAGATGTGGTAGTCTCGAGCCAATGGAGGAAGGATATGCAGAGGCACTTAAGGATGTATGAGTGCACGGATGTTCAGAAGCAGGTGCTAGCTACTTTCAAGCTAGTCGGATCTGCACTACAGTGGTGGGAGTCTATTACCACCATGGAGGAGAGGGATACTCTCACGATTCAGGAGTTCTGGGTGCGGTTCGACCGCAAGTACTTTCCGTCAGCTGTTCATACGGAAATGAGGAGGAGATTGATGAGTCTGAAGCAGGAAGGTAAGACAGTGGCCGAGTATAAGGCCGAGTTCACGAATTTGTTAAACATCGTTCCAGACGAGATACCAACAGAGAAGAAGAAAATTGAGAAGTTCACGGATGGGTTGACTTCGAGGATCCGTCAGCATCTGCTAGGGAACCTATCGTTGGCCACTTATTCTGACGTGGTTAACGCTGCATTGTTGCACTGCCAGGACCACCGTTTTCATATGGCCGAGGGCAAGCGGTCGGGGGAGTCTAGCCATCAGGGCAGGACTGGAGGACATGGTGTTAGCGGGGCACAATCTGGTCAGGGGCAGAGACAGAATGAGCAGGGCTCCCAGCAGGGGGATAATAAGAGGTTCCGGTCAGGGAACTACACACAGGGACAGGGAGGTTTTCGTCAGGGCCATCAGGGTCCAAACGGCCATCAGGGCCAACAGGGGCAGAATGGACAGCAGTTTCACCAGGGCCAGCAGGGCCAAGGAAGGAACAGTAAAGGCCACCAGGGCCGGGGACAGCAGGGGCAGAGAGGAGCGAACTTCCCAGGGAAGTGTTTCGTTTGTGGCAAGACTGGCCATAAGCGACAGGATTGTCCTGATAGGGGCAGGGCCCCACAGCAGCAGTAGTAGGGTGCTCGCCAGGAGCCACAGAGGCCTATGTTTCCCGCCGCTCTTCTCGCACCACCACAGATGGCAGCATTGCCACCCATTCCAGCAGTCCCAGTTCAGCAGGGGCAGCTACAGTATGGACGTGTCTACAACGTCCACCAGGCTGCAGTTCCACAGGCACCGCCCGCGATCGAGGGTACGTTTCCTATCCATGGCACTATGGGTCGGGTATTATTTGATACGGGTGCTACACACTATTTTATAGCTACACACTTCGCGAAAGCTTTAGGATTGTTAGCTACGGCAGAGAGCACAGTGATGTGTGTCGACTCACCATTAGGGAGTGGGTCACTTATTTTCTTTATATGCCGGGGAGTGGGGGTAGAGATTGGTGGTTTGGTATTACCTGCAGACATGTTAGTGTTAGACATGCATGTTCACGATGTGATCATCGGTATGGATTGGCTCGTAGCATATAGGGCCATGATTGATTGCTTCAGCGGAAGCATTGTTTTTTCCATTCCGGGGCAAGAGATGTTCGTAGTGGCGATGCCTCGCCCAGAGGGAGGATCGACCGCTCATCTGTATTATATTGAGGAGGATACCTCTAAGGGGGTAGTGATTCCTTTAGATTCTATCCCAGTAGTCAGGGAGTATTCGGATGTGTTTCAGGAGATACCAGGCTTACCGCCCAGTCGAGAGATAGACTTTGTTATAGATTTGCTACCGGGTACGAGACCTATAGCACGTGCACCGTACCGTATGGCTCCAGCTGAGATGAGGGAGTTACGGGATCAGATAGAGCAGCTGTTAGGTCAGGGCTTTATTCGCAGGAGTACCTCACCTTGGGGCGCTCCGATTTTGTTTGTAAAGAAGAGGGACGGTTCCCTGAGATTGTGTGTGGACTACCGAGAGTTGAATAAGGTCACGATACGGAATAAGTATTCGTTGCCTCGAATCGATGACTTATTCGACCAGTTGAGAGGAGCTTCTTTCTTCTCGAATATTGACTTGAGATCGGGATACCATCAGTTGCGTATCAGGGAGGAGGATGTCTCGAAGACTGCGTTCTTATCGAGATATGGTTCTTACGAGTTTTGGGTTATGCCTTTTGGTTTGACCAATGCTCCAGCAGTGTTTATGGACTTGATGAACAGAGTGTTCAGGGATTTCCTAGATCAGTTTGTCATTGTCTTCATTGATGACATTCTGGTTTACTCTCAGACAGAGGAGGAGCACGCCGAGCATTTGAGGCAGGTTTTGCAGACACTTCATCAGAACGAGTTGTATGCAAAATATGAGAAGTGCGGGTTTTGGCTGAAGGAAGTACAGTTTTTGGGACATATCATTTCCGACCGGGGAATATCTGTTGATCCGGGGAAAGTATCAGAGGTGAGGGAGTGGGGACAACCCACGACACCGACTGAGATTCGTAGTTTCTTAGGTTTAGCAGGATACTACAGGAGGTTTATTCGGGGATTTTCGAAGATAGCAGGTCCTTTGACACATCTTACTCGTAAAGGTGTGTCGTTCATTTGGAGTGATGCCTGTCAGTTGGCATTCGATGAATTGAAGGACAAGTTGACCTCAGCACCTATGTTAGCATTGCCGAGACCGAGAGTTGAGTATTTGGTTTACATCGATGCGTCTTTGCAAGGACTGGGAGGTGTATTACAGCAGGAGAGACAGGCCATAGCTTATGCTTCCCGTAAGCTTAAGCCTCATGAGAAGAATTACCCCACGCATGATTTGGAGTTGGCGGCAGTGGTATTTGCCCTACGGATTTGGAGACACTATCTTTTGGGGGAGAAGTTCCAACTGTTCACGGACCACAAGTCCCTACAGTACTATTCACGCAGAAGGAATTGAATATGCGGCAGCGTAGGTGGCTTGAATTTGTGAAAGACTACCAGTTCGACATCCAGTACCACCCGGGTAAGGCTAACGTGGTGGCAGACGCATTGAGCCGTAGGCCAGCAGATGAGGTGGCAGAGGTGTGGAAGGCTAAGTGGAAGGAATTGGGACACCAGGATGCAGTGGCCCGATCTTTCATGTCTGTGATGACCGTTACACCGCGGATTGTCACGAAGGTAGTACGGGCACAGGCTAATGACTCGTTCTGTCAGGAGCAGATAGTTCGATTACTAGCAGAGGGAGCCGAGTCCTATACCATTAGCTCAGACGGGGGATTACGCTTCAATAGGAGATTGATAGTTCCGGAAGGAGAGGAATTGCGACACGATGTGATGGCAGAGTCGCACGGCTCACGGTTCGCGGTACATCCCGGAGGGGACAAAATGTACCAAGACATGAGACGTCAGTATTGGTGGACCGGTATGAAGAGAGATATCGCTGAGTTTGTTTCGAAATGCGCCACTTGTCAGCTTGTAAAAGTGGATCATCAGAAACCGGAAGGATTTCTACAGCCGTTGGAAGTCTCGGTGTGGATGTGGGAGAGCATATCCATGGACTTTATCACGGGGTTGCCTACGTCGCAGAGGGGTCACGACTCCGTTTGGGTAATTGTGGACAGGTTGTCCAAGGTCGCTCACTTTTTACCCGTAAGGACTGACTACACTACGGGACAATATGCCCAGCTCTTCATTTCAGAGATTGTGAGACTTCACGGTGTGCCCCTAAATATCGTGTCTGACAGAGACAAGATATTTGTTTCGAGGTTTTGGGAGAGTTTCCAGGAGGCCATGGGCACGAAATTGCGGTTGAGTACGGCTTATCATCTGCAGACTGATGGGCAGACTGAGCGCACCAATCAAATGTTGGAGGACATGCTACGCATGTGCATTATTGACTTCG
Organism: Sambucus nigra; assembly: GCA_949130495.1. NCBI lineage: Eukaryota > Viridiplantae > Streptophyta > Magnoliopsida > Dipsacales > Adoxaceae > Sambucus > Sambucus nigra. The sequence goes on along the minus strand of OX422212.1, from coordinate 56,540,704 downwards.
AGGGTGGATGGGAGCAGTACCTTCCACTGGTGGAGTTTGCTTACAACAACTCCTATCAGTTCACTATTGGCATGGCTCCGTTTGAGGCATTGTACAGTAGGCCTTGTCGTTCCCCAGCATGTTGATTAGAAGTGGGGGATAACAAACTACTTGGGCCGGAAGTGATTCAGGATACTTCGGCAAGGATTGAGTTGATTCGGAGTCGCATTCGGGTAGCTCAAGACACGTAGAAGAGTTATGCTGATGCGAAGAGATTCTTCAGGGAGTTCCAAGTAGGGGACCAGGTTTTGCTCAGGGTATCTCCTATGAAGGGGATTATGAGTTTCGGGAAGAAGGTGAAGTTGGCACCAAGGTATGTGGGGTCGTTTCCTATTATTGAGCGGATCGGACCGGTTGCGTATAGACTTGGGTTACCGGAGCATTTGTATCGGATTCACGATGTGTTTCATATTTCCTCGCTGAGGAAATACCTTAGAGATAATTTGGCTCATTCTCACATTGCTGTGGAGGACATCGATCTCCAGCCGGATAGCTCCTACGAGGAGGGGCCGATTGCTATTTTGGATCGAAGCGAGAGGAAACTGCGGTCAAAGATAGTCCCGTTAGTGCGTGTTCAGTGGCGACATCACAATGTCGAGGAGTCCACATGGGAGCGTGAGGATGAGATGCGCGAGCGTTATCCAGAGTTGTTTTTAGCAGGTACTTTCTAGTTTCGAATTTCGGGACGAAATTCAGTTATTAGGGGGGAAGTATGTAATACCCCGTACTTTTGGCTATATTTATTTTTGGGATTAATTAATTAAATGCGTATTAATTGGAAATTAATCCGGGTTATAAATACTAACGAGATGCGAGTTGGTATTTGATTATGTGCATACATGTTTTGATATATGTATTTGGTATTATAAAAGTTGTCGTGAAATTTATATACGGCATTTTAGAAATTTTGTTGAGACGCGTGGGACCGTCGCGTCACGGTGTAATATTTTGATTATAAAAATGAATTTAAAATCTATAAACCGTATGGTCATTTTGAGTGCGCCAACGCGTCCGGAAGGGTCGAGATAGTCAGAAAACACTAGCCGGGGGTGTAGTTTGGATTCCGGGGTATTTTTAGGCCATACCGGCAACTTAAAGGGTATTTTGGTAATTTTACATTTTGAGGAATTAAAAGTGACGAAAATTAGGAGTCTTAATCTGATTGATTATTGACCCACTAAACCCACTATCCAACCCACTTTAACCCTTTAAGCTACGGAGGTTATCAATTAGGTTTCCAAGTTCCCCAAAACAAACCCTAGCCACCTTAAGCCACCATTGAAGAAGGAGCTTGGAAGAGAGGAAATTCTGCAGAAAAACTCCATCAAACCTACACCAAAATCAGAAATCGAACCAAGGCAAGTGACTTTATTCCATTTAATTTCAGAGAATGTCTTTTCCATGTTAGAAATTGAAGAATATCAATTGTTCTTGAAAGATAATGAAAACCCATGTTAATTGAACTTAGAACTTGAAATCTTGAGGAGGATTTGCATGTAGAATGATAGGTAGATGTTCCTACTGATGATATTTATGATTGGGTGAAATTTAAAACGGATTTTATTGAGTTAATTCATGATTCAAAAGTTAGGGTTCATGTTCTTGAAATAATTGGGGAAAAAGTGTAGAGATTTATATTTTGATTGATGTTAGAGAGATTTAATCCTTGAAAACATGTTAGAAGATGACTTGAATATGTTTAGGATGAATTAGAGACCCTAAAACGTTGTTAGGATGAACTTTGGAAGAGATTAGAAGTGATAAAAATGGATGAAAACGAATTGGGGAAAAATCTGGGCCGAAACTGGTCAGTCGTTAGAAGCAATCCCCAGGTCGTTCGAACGAACTCGTTCGAACGAACTCGTTCGAACGAGCTTCTAACGAGTTGACCAGTCGCTGCTAATGAAAAGGGATTTCGTTCGATATCTCGTTCGAACGAGATATCGTTAGAAGGTACAGTTCGTTCGAACGAACTGGAATCTCGTTCGAACAGCCTCGTTCGAACGAGACTTCTAACGAGTTGACAGTGGAATCTCGTTCGAACAGTCTCGTTCGAACGAGACTTCTAACGAGTTGACAGTTTGGTCCTTTTTGGACTGTTTTGATTTTTGTAGTCCCGTAGACTGGTTCGAGGGTAGAGTTAACATTCCTTGATGATGTAAGGATAGATTTGGGACTTTTGGGTTATTACGAGGAGTAAATTTATATACGAGAGATTTAATTCAATGAACCGTTTGGGTTGAAACGTGAGTGTCTACTACGACGTGAGAATAGATTATGGCGCGCATGATGATAAACCGGAATAATATAAGTGTAGATATTATAAGTTAGTACGAGAAAGCGATATGTACTACGATTAAACTACGGGATTACTAAGATGTGTGTTTACTTAGTATTGGTATATGAATTGTGTGTATGACATACCTACCATACTTGCTATCACGGGAGGTTTGCGTTCGCTTAGGGCCCTCTAATCCTTGTGTTGCCCGGATTTAGACTGGTTACCTTGATGAACATAGGTCATAGAAAGACTTATTGGGATATTAATAAGTCCGCTGATCGTGGGAGCGTAGGTATGTGCGTGACCCATGTGATGTGACTGTGTTCGCCTCCATTATTTATGATGTTGTTATCTGTGAACTATTCCTGAGAGATTCGGAATATGTAATCCTTATGTACGTGATGTACCGGGATGGATAGCAGGGTATGTGTGCACCGCAGCTTAGTTCTCGGGGTGCTTATGATGTGAATAATATACACTTAATTAATGAGAACCTTCATGTTAATGATGTGAATATAATTACGGTATTGTTTTGAGAAATATAACGAGTTAACTGATAGTTATATATATTGCATATTGAACATCTGAGTTACGTTAAACCTCTACTTAATTACGAGCGTTATTATGTTAATAGAACCGAGAGATACGGGTAAGACCTATGATAGTCTAGCTAGATATGTTCTCACTTAGCTAGTAGTTTGTATCACTCTAGATGGGTACTTACGTTAGGAGTGCACAGTTAGACGAGAGGTGAGAATATCATGTGAGTGCACGTCCTAACATGTACTTTGCATTTAATGTTTTAAATGTTTTTAAAGCACTTGCAGGTTTTTAAAATATAACTCCACATTCGGGCTCTGACCCGTTTGCTTTTCAAATCTTTTTCTTGTAAAACCATTTTAGGTGCCCATCCACAGGGACACCAAGCATAGGATTCTCATTCAGGTGACGAGCTGTAGCTGTTTGTGGAAGCTAAAGGGATTTGCTTGTAGACGCTTCTATCTTTTGGATTCCAGAGTCACTATCTATCAGTTGTAGGGCATGTTGCCCATTTCTATTAGAGACATCTTTTACATTACAGTTCTCAGACTTTGATTTGTATTGTTTTAGCATTCGGTTATTTATTTCAGTATGGGATTGTAGTGAGGAGTTTTCCTCTAGACTTTATTTACACTATGTGATGGTTATTCGTTTTACTTCAGTATGGTGAATGGTGTTGTTATTCTTTATTACACTTGTTGCATGTTAATCAGACTTATATTAAAATTTGGCAACTTACTTTTTAAATACTAGGTGGTTAGTAATAATAAAATGTTTTCGACAGTGATGTTATTAACTGAGCCAACTTGGTATTTTGAATTAATTTAATAAAGGAGTAGCTACCCGGTATTTAATTAGTCGGGGTATCACATCCTACCCCACAAAGTACAAGAGGCTGAAGAAGGCACTAATCAAAGCTTTGAATTAATGGGACTGGACTTGACTGTCGATAGGCAGGACAAGGGTCTTGCTGATAGGCAAACCCCTATGTTTGGAAATTTTCCTTTTTCCTTTTTTATCAAAATCAGAAGCTCAATAAAAAATAAATTGATATTCTCAAACAGAATTTCAAAAATCCTCCTCCACCCCTATATAATTTCTCATTTTTAAAATTTTCCTCCAAATCCTAAAAATATCTCTTTTTACGGTCTCAACAGCAAAGTAAAAGCGAGTGTGCATGCATTCACCATTAACAAAAGATAATAAAAAACCCCATTGCATTGCATATATATATATTCTTCTGTGTTACATCAAATTTTGGAGGAAATAAAAGAAAAGAAAAAATAACAGGACTCAGCCCGAACCCACATTCTCTCTCTTCCTCTCTCTAAAAGCTTCCACCCCTGCGATGCGCTCTCTTCCCCCTACGACAAGACGACGCACCACAGCTACCCGAGCCAGAGTCCTCCCCGGACGAAGTAAACGGCACCAAGCAAGGAGGAACCAGGACCGCATCCCAAATATGGATAGCCACCGAAGACATCCTCAAGTACGACAAGAATCACAAATGAATGATGTCGCCGCTCGAAGCCACCATGAAACCTCCCAGCACCAACAATATGAACAACCGGTCCATCTGCCTCACCTGCAACCCGTTCTCCACATCAATCACCCTACTTAGTGAAACATCCTTCAGCGAGGACATTCGGATGAAATCCCCAGAAACTAACCTCCCTACGTCACCGAGTGCTGCCCGTACTGCCTCTGGCTTGACCCGCAGGGAGCGATCCACCTCTATCTGCTCTCCGTCATAATCCATCCCCAGCAGCTGCTGCACGTCTATGGGAGTCACGGTCATCTCCCCAAAGCTGAAATGGAAAGTATGGGTAGTATCCCACCATCTCTCCCCCAGAGCGCATAAGACCGCTGTAAAAATGAGGCGTCTCATCCGGCGCAGACGCCAACCTCCCAAAACCCATTGATGATAGCACCCAATGCACCACAGGTGGAAGATGCTCCCAAACATCCTTAAGCTCTATCATTCCACGGGCATGCATGTTCTTCAAAGAGATATCAGACTGTCAAAATAAAAAACCTTGTCAGAAATTCAAGAAGGAATGAAAAATCACCAAGAAAAAAGGGAAGAATGCCAAAAGCCAGGTTACTTACATAATCGTCGGGGCTGACCACCCTCAAAGAGCGATGATGCAACGACTCCCATAGTAATGTTCGCTCATCCGCAATCAGCTCAAATGCATCAATAGAATTCTCGCTCCCCAAAGTAAGAGGCGCCCTGGCCCTCCCCTCTCTGTTCACCCAGTCATCAACAGTCAACCATTACCTAGGTGTTGTAGTGCTCACAAAGGCGACCATTTCTTAGAGATCGGAATGCTAGAACGATTTGCAGAGGAAAATCGCAGAAAGAGAGAAAGCAAGAAGCTGTGAAAAATGAAAGGAATTCGCCCCCTTTATATAGGATGCCAAGGGTTACGCCGATCGGCATTGACCCCCCAACCACCGATTGGCACTACCCCTTTACCTTCCCGAGGCAGTCCAAAAGTCCGTGCCACTGCCGAATGGCACCCTCTACACCATGCCGATCGACACCCCCCTTAAAATTTTATAATAAAAATTCCCAAAAAATACCAGAAAATCCTCAGAAAATTGCTAAAAATCCCCGAAAAGATTTAAAACATTTTTGCCAAGAAAATTTTGCATTCCCTCAAGCGAAACTCCTAGTTCCCCAATAGAACTCTCAAAAGCCAAGTGAATCTCCTCCTGATAAAACCCCCGGAGGATCTCTAAGGATCACCTCCTATGCCCCAAAGGTCTCAGACCTCCCGGAGCAATACGCCCAAAACATGGACCACTTAATCACTTCCCTAGTGGAATTTTGGCAATCCATCCGTAAAATCTCCAAAATCATAAGGATTTCCCCAGCCATCGACTCCCTAGCTCAAATCAAATTCACAAGGTAACTTCCCCGGCAGAGTTCCCCGAGAACATCTCAACTTAAGCCCACGGAAATGGCTTCGACCCATAGAATTGACTTCGACCCACAGAATTGGTTATCTCAACCTAAGCCCGCAGAATTGGCTTCGACTCGCAAAATTGGTCATCGCAACCTAAGCTCGCAGAATTGGCTTCGACCCGAAGAATTGGTTATCCTTATTTCCTTAAGCCCACAGAATTAGATTTGACCCGCGAAATTGGTCGTCACAACTTAGGCCCACAAAATTGGCTTCGTCTCGTAAAATTGGTCATCTCAACCTAAGCCCGCAGAATTGGCTTCACCCGTAAAATTGGTCATCTCAACCTAAGCCCGCAGAATTGGCTTCGACCCACAGAATTGGTCATCTCAACTTAATCCTACAGAATTAGATTCGACCCGCAGAATCGGTCATCTCAACTTAAGTCCACAGAATTGGATTTGACTCGCAGAATTGGTGATCACAACTTAAGCCCGCAAAATTGGTCATCTTAACTTAAGCCCGCAGAATTGGCTTTGACTCGCAGAATTGGTCATCCTTATTTCCTTAAACCCGCAGAATTGGCTTCGGCCCACAGAATTGGTCATCTCAACTTAAGCCCACAGAATTGTCTTCGACTCGTAGAATCGATCATCTTAACTTAAGCCCACAGAATTGGCTTTGACCCGCAGAATTGGTCATCGCAACTTAAGGTCGCATAATTGGCTTCGACCCGCAGAATTGGTCATCTCAACTTAAGCCCACAGAATTGGTCATCCTTATTTCCTTAAGCCCATAGAATTGGCTTCGACCCGCAGAATTGGTCACGTCATCTTTAAGCCCACAGAATTGGCTTCGACCCGCAGAATCGGTCATCTTAACTTAAGCCCACAAAATTGGCTTCAACCCGCAGAATTGGTCATCTCAACTTAAGCCTACAGAATTTTCTTCGACCCGCAGAATCGGTCTCCTCATCTTCAAGCCCTCAGAATTGGCTTCGACCCGTAGAATCGATCACCCTCATCTTCAATCCCTCCGAATTGGCTTCGACCCACATAATCAGTCACCCCCAGCACCTCCTTAGGAATTGACCTAAACCTTTCCTCCAAATAATCCCTTGTATTCCCCCCTTAGGTCCTCAGAATCGGCCTTGACCCTCTGAATTGGTCATCCTGACCCCCCAGGTCCTCAGAATTGGCCTCGACCCCCTGAATTGGTCATACTATTTTTAAAAGCATCATGCGGTGTCTATTCGACGGCTATCATTTATTCCAAACTCACCCGTCAATAGGCTCTATAGACACCCCATTCTGTTATCCATTAAACTCTCCTTAGGTCCCTAGCACCTCCCTTCATCATTACAAACCCATGTCATACCCTGAGTACTGACCTAGAAGCCATCGGGCACTCCCAGGCTCTGTTTGACCAAAAAGTTAAACTCTTCAGCTCGATCAAGACTGAATGAATCTTCAAAGGTCACTGAATCCCCTTTCCAACAGTTCATCCCGTGCGCAATTCTGACTTACCATGCGGACGAACGACCCATTTTCCCTAAAACCTGATCTAGAGGCCACTGGACGCTCCCGGGCTCTGGTTGACCAAAGTCAAACTCTTCAACTCGATTGAGACTAAATGTATCTTCAAAGGTCACTGAATTCCCTTTCCAACGGTCCGTACCATGCGTGATTGTGACTTACGTTACGAACGAACGAGTCATTTTACTCCGAGAGGTCACCAAATGCTTCCAGGGCCGATTGACCAAAGTCAACTCCCCGAACTGAGTCAAACTCTTTGAAATGTTGAAGTACGTATCCTAACCTTTCTAATGATCCACCCTGTGCGCGATTCTTACTTACCATGCGGACGAACGATTCGTTTGCGTCCGAAGTTTCCTCGTCTAAAGGACCGATGAGCGCTTTCGAGCCATATTTGACCCAAAGTCAACTCTCGAACCCAGGAGAGGTCCAAGTACTTTCAAAGGTCTTTGAATTACCTTTCCAACGGTCCACCCCGTGTGCGATTTGGATCAACAGTTTGCACTCTGCGGCCGATTTTTCGAAAAGGCCAGAGATACTGCCAAACGACAGGTCCCAGACCCTGCCTATCGGCAGTGTGCCTAAACACACCTGCTATTTGGCAGGACCAGGGCTATGATGATCGGCAATGCTCTGGGACTATAGAAAGGAGGCCATGTCCTCATTGCAAAAGAGGGCCCAGATCTGAAACATATAACTCTCAGCAAATCCAGAAAACCTCTCTCGAAGTCAACCTGATTTCCACATCCAAAACCCTTTCCAACTTTCAATTCTCATCATCCTTTTCATCGAACTTGGTGAATTCACTACCCTCCATCATCATCCAAGTGCAAGGGCTGCTCTCCAACATTCAAGATCAAGCTCAAGACCTTCAAGAAGGTCCAATTTTTTCAATGTTCTCCTTAAATTCTCATAAATTCATATTAACTTGTTTTATTACTTAGCACTTTTATTCTCCCATCTCACATATCCTAACATACTTTTTATTTAGTATTATCGCACATATCTTATTTTCATATAAATAAAAAACCTAAAAAAATAAGAAAAGAGGGTGTGCTCATAAATTCCAAACGGGAATTCTCACATTTTTCTTACACTTCTCTCACAACTAAAACACTTTTTCCACACATACACACACACAAATAAGAGAATCCCCCGGTTGGATTTATGGGATAAACCCCACCCCTCATTTTATATACGAAGTACGTGGACTTTGATGCCTCTATAGGCTACGTAGGCGTCTAGGGGTAAAACCCGAGACTCGAGTCCTATTTTTTACTCTTTTTTCCATTTTTTATTTTTCCTAAATTCAATTCTCTTAGATTACATATATATTCATATATTTGTTCTCAGTGGCGTATTATTCCACATACGTTATCATTCCATTATAACGATCAACGCAAGGATGATCGCGCAAATCCTATTTTCTAATATTATCTTTACATTCCTACGGATGACTCGCTTGATCTCTTCCTGGTACAAGTCGATGACTCCTATTTCCACTACATATACACATGCACACATATCAAGGGGAAAATAAAGGAAAATAGCAAAAACCCATGAGAGACCATAAGGGGGGAATGGGTGCCTAACACCTTCCCATTTCGTAACTTAGCCTCCGGATCCTTTTCAAATCATTTTGGTTTCGTATGCATCAGTATGTCTTTAGATGATGTCCTTCGGGATGGATCCCTTTCTTTTGTCTATTTTGAGTAAAATAGACTGGCGACTCCATCTCTCTACATTTTTCACCTCATCAATGACGCCGGCTGAAGCGCTCCCGAGAGGGACACACGGGACCTAGGATCCTCACGCTCCTGCCCGTCGTGAGGATCGGGGATGGCCACCCAATCCATCCATCTTCCCTAGTTATATCGCAAATTCTGAAATTTTTCTTAGGGTTAAGTGCAAAATAATCCGAATGCCCCTAGACGGGTTCCATTTAGTCTAAAAAGCCCCTGAAACCTGATTACCACCCATGGGTACCTAATTTTGATTATCTGAACCCATTCTGTATCATTGGCACACTCGAAATCACCATCTGAGTCACCTAATATAATTTTTCCATCTCATCCCTAACACGACCGCCACGTGTGTTCCGAATGAGATACCATCAAATTCGTCGATTTTTACTTACTTACAATGTAATATCATTTGACATAATTTTAGTTACTTCTCACGCCAGTAAATATATTTTCATATAAATATCAATCCTTTTCTCGCTAATTAATATTTATTTTATTTTTTTATTTCTCATTTTATTTAAATGACGTGCACACGTGTAATTTAAAATGCTAAAAAATATGGGGTGTTACACTTTTGAAGTATCAAAATGAAAAGCATAGATTTTTGTACATCCATCGTCATTTTCTTTTTCCTGTAAGTTATTCAGTCTCTTCCTCATTTTATGTCATTTTTACACTTTTTTTCAACTTAGTGTGATAATGGTGTATAAATTTATGCTTCCACTATTAATGAACTTCAAAAGGTGTTACATCCCTGATTGGTTTATGGTTAAGTTGCCAAAAAAATAAAGTTAATCCCTATCATCCAAGAGAGGGAACCTATTTGTTTTCCTAAATGATAGTCGAGGTAGGGACTACATTTCCCTCTATCCCACGTTTCTTGCATTTTTACGAGTATTTTCGGGTTTTCCCAGCTTATATTGTACCCAATGTATAACGAATAGTGAATGGTGTCCATAATTGGGAGAATTTGCCGATTCGTAAATCATCCCTCCCTTATATAGGACCAAAGTTCCTAGAGTGGGGATGAATAGGTTGAATAAAGATAAGGTCCCTCCTTCCCTTTTATTTCATTCCATCATAGATTTGGATTCTATTTTTACTTGCCGGGTTGTATTATTTTGTTTAGTTGAGCATAAGAAGTGGTAACCATTTCATGATGAAGTTAACTTTGTTGACATGAAGAACAACTGGTTGATAAAGCAAAGATTATGGGACATTGAAAATTAAATATTAGTTGTCATCTTTTTTCGTACAATTCACACTGCCTATTTAATTTCCAGACCATTAGATAGGGATACGGATATCCTTAAGGCTATGGAGGTCATAACTTCATTGCAATTCCATTAAATAGTGGGACTACATTTTTTGTAACCTCTAGTGATCAATTAAACCATAATTTTAGTTCCTTTGACTCGTTATATGTCAACGAGATCCTAGTCGTCGATCGTTACTGCACTTTGCTACAAGTTTGGGTTTTAGGAAGATACTCAACTTCATCAGCAATCTGATCAACAACTACCTTCATTCTCATGAATAGAAGAGTAAGGAATGTGATATCACTTCTTCTCTCATTGATATAGAGGACTCTCCGTAGTAGAAACTAACTAAGGACCATGCCTCAAATAAGAGTAAGATTAACCAGGGAAACTATCTCACCATTTCTAAAAAGGGCTAATTCCACCACTATAGGAAAGAACATCATCGAGGATGCCTTACTTTCATCTTCCCCTGACCTGGACCCTAATCTCCTTAAGGCAACATGCCTTTCTTGCGATTAGTCCACGATTGTTGTCCTGGAGACTAAGAGATGTCTCGTCACACTACTCAAGCCCTTTATCAAGTGAGGACATGTCTTGTTATTTTTGTTACTTCTTGGCACTTGTCCCTGATATCTCATATATACTTGTGGCCACATAATTCATCTTAGAATTAACGCCATGTTAGATAAGGGAGGCGACTAGAGGAAGAAGGCCTCTAAGATTGACAAGGCCATGGGGGCATCCAAAAGTCCCTCGAACAAATTAAGAAGAAGTTATTAGAGGATCAAAATAATGAGTTGGATAAGAGAAATAAGAAGGTGGAAACCAAGTTGGAGTTATTAATTAAAAATATAAAGGCAGTCTTAGAGGCTAACTTTGAGGCTGAGACCAATGGGGTGGGATTCTTCCTTCGTGAACGGCCACTACCAATTAAACTATGCCCAGAAGTTCTTCTTTAATAAGAGATAATACGTTTCTCTCTAAGTGGTGGATGTTCCTTCAATATTTGAGATGTTTTGAGAGCATCATCCGGGGATTCCCTTACTCAATATCAAGATAAATAAGGGGCCTCTGATGAGTACATGGTGGATATAACTTCAAATGCCACCAATGAGGACCTCGTAGTTGTTTTCAGTACCAATTTATTTTCTTCCACTTGTACTTTTCTAGTTTATACCCAAGATTCTTGGATGAGATGTACTCATTTCTTTTATATTTTGAATATAGAATGTTATATTTATTTATTTATTTATTTGTGCTTGGTCGCTTAAATTCTATTTATTGTGACACCCCTCTTAAAATAATAACGGGTGGCCAGCCCTATACTATAATTAATCAGGAATCTCAAGTGGACCATTCTCAGCATCTACTGACGATAATAGAATAAACATAGCTAACTACCCAATACTATAAAAAGAGGGTGCCAAAAAAAATTAAAACATACAATGCATGAACTAACCAACAACATAATAACTACTGAACAATGATAACATACGCATATGGCGATGATAAAAAGAAGTAATTCTAAATTACAACATAAGTGCACAAAAGAAAATACCCGAATATGCTGTCGGGTCACAGACAATACAAAAATCCTGAGGAGAGAAATATAAAAGTGCTACAACCTCAACACTTGGGTGTAAACTCGATATACAAACTGAATCCTAAACTAGATTTATAAAAGATGGGAAATGGCTATAACAAAATCCTGTAATTTTACGCATCTATTACGGCTCCAAGAATACAATGGATAGAAAACATCATCGGCGTCCTGGCGGACGAACACCTAAAATAATACAATATATATAGCAAGAGAAAAATATAAACGGGTCAGGACCCGAGGTGTGAAAACATTTTTAGCAAGTGCATTAAAATGCATAATACTTATAAATGCACTATAAGATAATTAAAGTGGACTCGCACTCTCCTGAAAAACCAACTCACCCCTCAACTAGAGCGCGCACCTAAACGTATACACATAGTCCTCAAATAACTACCCAACTCTTTCTAGGGACAAATCAATCTAACCTACCCCAAATCCACACTCGCGTAACCCATCATCTAAAACATAACCATAAACTTCCGATTCTACCATAACCCAAATACGCATCTAAACTTATCATAACATATAAATATACATATACATATCTTTTACTAGAATTTAGCGAATTCTAGTTATTACTTACACGAGTTATTAGCAGCTAAATGCTAAGGACTAAACTTCTCCCAACTCTCAATATTGCAATGCGTTTTGTGCGTGGGACGTCTCGCAAAGCGAAATCCAAACAAGGAACCCCCCGATACACTACTCCTTAGCACTATTGACTGTCAAGATTCCTTATGCCCTCAATGCACGACGCATATAACATCAACTACTCAATTAAAATATTTCTCCAGTTTATTCTCAAAAAGCATTGTTTCACTATAACATATAAATCTGAGTACTAAGGATTAAACTTCTCCCCACTCCCAACATTGCAATGCGTTTCGTGCATGGGACGTCTCGCAAAGAGAAATTCAAACAAGGAACCCCCCCGATACACTATTCCTTAACAATGTTAGTCATCGGGATCCATTACGCCCTCGGTACCCAACACAAAACTTTGACTACTTATGAGGAGCAATAATATCTAATGACATAAATAAGATAATGCTCCGAACCTTTTGGGTCGATATAACATCAATCTAGTTATAAAGCACAATCATTCAAACTCAACAAGTAAGTACACATAACACGCTTAGCGTACAATTAAATATCCAAAATTCAATCACTTATGGATATAAAAAATACTTCACAATGCTATCATCTTTCAGGATTTACTCACTTTATCCCTGGTTACCATATATCGGATTATTATCACACCGCCATGGTAATAAAACAAATCACAACGTATAGGAAGCGGTCATAGCTCTGAACCTGAAAGTGAGAACGAATATACCCAAGACTTATCACCCAGAATAAATTCACATAATAAGTAAAGGATGACTATGACTTGGGGACTATACGCACCCTACTCCTCAAGCCAGGGACCTCACCCACATCGCGCAACTTCCCATGATAGCACTGGAGGGTATGCTCACACAATAAGTATATATATATATACATATATGTTATTCACACTAAATATATATGCAATCGCATCATATAAATGCAAACCATCACACAAGGTATTTACATCACGCCATATAGGTATACATACTCCTATAAGTCCGTATGTATAAAAGAAGTGAATTTATTTATAAGTATATACTCTCGTTATACTAACCCTTGCTAACTCGCATACCTTCCCATTTCATTTCATACGCCGACCCCTCCCTTGAAACTTACTCATCCCTCACACTTATGAGCATGAAAAGTCTCCCAATTCAATAAACATTAAGGATACCATCTATATCCGAATGCACACCGATCAACAATAGTTATCCCCAAATAGAAATCTCGATGTTAGTAGGATTCCCACAAGTCGATACAATAATCCTCTATTTATATTCTCTCGAAATAACTCAATACAACCCCAACATTTCATCTTAGGTGACACTCCCGAAAAATATCCAAAACGTACTTATCATAACCTATATGAAGGTTCCAAATCAATAATCCCAAATGAAACGGAGCGAAACTCACTCTAGAAAAACCTCACAAAAAGAGCCCTATTTTCGAATCGATTCGGCCCAGCGAATTGATTCGCCCCTAATGCGAATCGATTCGGTCCAAAGGACCTGTAAGTCTACCTTAAGCCGAATCAATTCGGCTTTGGGTAGGAATCGATTCGTTCATACAAACTTGGAAACCTGCAACATTCCAAATCGATTCGGAAAGGGGCCGAATCTATTCGGCTTGTTCAGAAGCTACGAAAATGGCTATTTTTCTTTAAAAGCCAAAGTTTCCAAAAATCACATTTATCATCTTCTCTCCATTTTTCTTCAATCCAAAACATATTTCTAACATAAAAATTCATTATATTTCTACCCAACAAATTTTAAAACCTTAAATCCATATACCCACACCTCAAATACAAGATTTACCCAAAATCTAAGTTTTAACATTTTTAACCCAAAATCCATAAATTTTATCCACAAATCATGAGATAAATGATGCACAGGAATTATTTAGCAAGTTTAATCACTTTCCTCAAAGTTTTAGAGTCTGAATCTTCCTCGAAATCGCAGATCGGCCGGAATCCCCAAGATTTTCTTCTTCCTTTCCTCTTCTCTCTCTCTCTTGGGCTTTCTCTTAATCTCTCAAATGAGATGGTTATCTCCCATAGGCTTTTTAAGCCTTATCTCCAAAATACCCAACTTTAAATGATAATACATACTTTAAATGACTCGGTTACTCCAATTCGAGTCAAACGAACTTAAAAATATTTCGTAGCCCGAATAAGACCCAAGTACAGTCATTTTGACTATCTCGACCCTTTCGGGATCAACCGCACACTCAGAATCGTGATTTGAAATACTTTCTAACATCCTCAAATTTTGACCTCAATTGCCAATTTAAAATTTCTCCAATTTAAATAAATATTTATTTCTCCCAAATTAATTAAATTATTAGTCCAAAAATCGTGGGGTATTACATTTATGACTTGCCCTTTGTCTTTCAGTCTTTTGCTCTAGTAACATGGCTTTCGTCAATTAAACACATGGTGATGATTTGAATCTTATTGTGAAGGAGGATGAATCCGACAAATCCATTTGTGATCTTATGACTTTTTGCCAATCCTTCCAAAGGATTTTCTTGGAGAATGACGACCACAGCAAACGACTTGTCAAGTACTAGTCTGAGCTTGATGGCACTCTTGGAGTGGGTTATTTACTTGAGTTTGAGAAATCAACTCTTTAGCAAGAGGCATGGTCTGAACAAGAGATACTACTGAATAATTTGGCAATTTCGTAAAGGTACTCACCAAGTCTATAAAGATAGCTAAGATGAGGGGATGTTAGATGCCCCCTTATATTATGAAAATGTCAAGGCCCATGTGCATAAGCATGGGTGGATGAATGCACTTTACGTATCGAATGTTCTTAAGGACTCAGAGTTGTGGTATTGATATGCCTTGGACAACCCATTTTTACATATTTACCCTTATAATAATCGAGAATCTTGGGCTCCAGCTGATGTTTTGTTTTTCCTATGCAAATGGTGTGGGAAGAAGCAACAAAGTGTGAAAATGAGACTAATTATTTTCCTCAAAGTCTTAAATGATCCAAGCCCATCTCACTAATTGTATTAGTTATTTCATTTGATATTGACATACTTTAAAAAAAATAAGATATGTAATCTTTTTTCAAGTATTTTAATGATAAATGTGAGTTTCCTTCGCTTATATATTTTCATGGACATTTGACTATCTTTGAATTTTTTTTGGGTTTATGCTTACCCTTTAGGTGGTTTCGTCTCACTCATTCTTAGGCCTCAAAATAATTAGGGAAAATATATATGTAGTGGGTATTTCCCCTATATGAGGATTTTAACTGATCAGTCTTTGCCAATTTCATTTCACCCAGGGCTCCTTCATAAGTCTTTCTTTATTTCCGGGGCAACTCAAAATCTTTATATTATTTTTAACAAAACATTATATCATTTAACAATAAGTGTATTTAAAACAAAACTTTTTGTTAAAGTAAATGTGATTGTAGGCGAATAACTCTCTACTACTTGAAACAATTAAAAAATAAAACTAATTGTAACGGTTCTCCAATCTTAATTAATCAAACAAAAGGTATTGGAGAACAACTTAACTAAAAATTAAACTTTTTTAAATTTATTGTATTTCATGTTCGAGGGATCTTTGTGCCCTTCATTGTTTAAAATCGACAGGCACCGCTAAGGACAACCTTTATAGACTAGAAGGAACCTTTCCAGTTAGGACCTAACTTTCAATCGAATGGATTTTTCGTATAACTAATAATCCTTATGAGGATAAATTTGTAAACTTTGAATTCCATTTCCTTTACATTGTATTTATACTTCTTTGCGAGTTATTGTTGATATGATGCAAGTTTGATGTGTGATTGTTCTCTTCATTATTCAGTGATGTCCAACTTTGTCTTGTTCCTCAATTCGTTTATGACTTGGTTTACCAATGAATTCTTAGTGGTCGGAAGGCTTGCTTTTAACAGGATCACTCCTTCTATTTTTTAGTCAAAAGAGAAGGGAATTTCCCCAGTCGGCCTCCTTGAGGTCGTCCTATGTGCCCAAAGGATGTGTGGGGGAGTTCATTCAAGCAAGACTCCTTATCATTTTCTAACATTTTTTGGTATCTATGTTGCATTATTTAGTTTAATTCCTCAAATTGCTCATTGCTTTTCAAATAGGCTAATGCGTTATAGTGGTGCCTCATTATGTGGCCATCACAAAACTCCTGTAATGGTCATCTTTGGAATTTTGTGGTGTTGTATATTATAATGGTCTTTGGTACCCCAAAACTGGTGATGTTGTTTTTCCATATAAATATTACTATATCGGCATCTTTTATGTTTTTTGGGGGTTCAACTTATATCCACTAGGTGAAATAGTTTGGGCATATTAGGAGTTATGTGTTGTTTCCCAGAACCGTGGGTAGTGGTCCCATATTGTCCACTCCCCCACTAAACAAAAGTCTAAGAGGTGGCTAGTAAATTTAGGTCGCCCTTGGATAATGGAGTAAATGAGAGACTTCTTATAACTATTCAAACTTTTAAACATACTAGATAGCATCTTTCGGCATATAGAGTGACCATTATCCTTCTTTGGTCGCTCTAGGGGCCTATAATACCCCGTATTTTTATAAGCTTTTAAATTATGGGATTTATTAAATTCAATTGAGATAAATTAATTTAATTTTAATCCGAAATGTTGTTTTAAATATTTACTAGCGTGACGAGAGTTAGTAATTATTGGAAATTTGTTATTTGTTGAATATAACTGGATGAGTATAGTAATATATGAGATTTATTTTTATAATATTGTCACGTGTGAATAAAATGACAATTGTGGAAATTTAAGTCGGGACGCGCCTGTGTCGTGTCGGGACTAAATGTGGATAAATAAAAGTGAATATTTTATAAGTTGTCTGTATGGTCGTTTTGAGTATGCCAACACATCCGTAAGGGTCGAGATAGTCAAAAAAGTGTACCCGGGGGTTTAGTTTGGGTCTCGGGGTGTTTTTAGGCCTAATTAGTACCCCGGGAGGGCGTTTTGGACATTTCGCAATTTTGGGTAATTAAACCTACGGATTTTATAGGGTTATATCAGATGGAAAGTGTCATATTTTAGGGTTAACACAATGAAATACTAATGACGGCCATTGGAGAGGAAGAGGAGAAGCTCTCCAAGGAGTTTTAGGCCAAGAACACCTCCGATTGCACCGCCGTCACCACCAACGCGTAGATCGCGCGACGGGGAACACAACCACACCAAAATCATCTGCAAATCAGAACACCAAAAATCCCAAGAAAGTGTTTATCTTGCTTATTTCATTGATGCATCTTTCATATTAGTGTAAGAATGATTAGGATGAGTTTTATGGAAGAAAACCTAAGATTTGAGATAGGAATCGCATGTAGTTATGGTTTAAATGATAATTCTGGAAACCCTTGCCATGTAGAGGAATTTACCCACGAAATTATGATGTTTATAAGAAGAAATTTCTACAAAAACAGATTGGAACCATGATTTAGAGATTTCTAGGGTTCTTGAATATTTAAATGAATTATGGCATGATTAATCCATGTTTAGTGACGTAAATTGACATGATTTATGTAGGAAATGTATGATATCATGTTAGGATGTTAGTAGTACAAATTTTGAGACGTTTGGGATTGTAAAATATGGATTTGGTGTAAGTTAGAAGATGAAACCCGTAACTGCAATTCTGCAGAAATCGCAATACCTGCTTGATCGATCAATCGAGCCCAGAGCTTCGATCGATCGAAGGTTCGATTGATCGAGCCCCAGACCTCGATCGATCGACCCCTCCTGGCAGACTCCTATTTCCTTTTTAAATGAGTTAAATTCAATTTATTGTGAGACAATTCTTGGGCATCCTTAATAAAATATTTTGGGAGATAGGGAAGACCAGTAGGACGTATGAATAGATTTTGGGACCCTTGGTGTTGGGCAAGGATTGTATTTTGGATTAATTACATAAGGGTCGGTGAATTTATGATTTAAAGAGAGAGACACGTAAGAGAGTTACTTTGGGGAAAATGTGTATACCTACTGAATTTTATACTTGGGAGGATAGAATCCATGAGCGTTATGTAGTAAGTGGAAAGGTTCCTCAAATTAAAGTAAGATGTGAACGGTTATACGTGATAACTAAATAATGATAAATAAAAGTCGTAACTATGGGATTTGAGAATATACCCATTATTGATATGGTAATATTAGTATAGTTATATGATTGTGTATGCATATACTATCTATGTGTGAAAATCATGCCCACGCTACTTGCTATCCCTGAGGTTTCCGTGCTGGGACAGTCTTATCTCGATGGGAGCTTTATGGGGGATATTGACTTGTACCCTAGAAGATAGATATCCTTGGTACAGGATATCGAAATGATAGTTCGGACGGTCCTAAGAGACACAGGTATGTGCTTTCCTCTTAGAGACTTGGAATCTATGCTTCGCCTCATATTGTTTGTGTGTAGATATCCTTGGTACAGGCTATCGCAGTGATAGTTCGGACGGTCCTAAGAGACGCAGACATATGCCATCCTCTTAGAGACTTGGAATCTATACTTCGCCTCAATATTGTTTGAGTATGTGTTAATACAGTTCGAGAGTGATTCCGAATTTGTATTCCCTTAGTACGAGTGATACGGGGATTGGATAGTAGAGTATGCCTGCACCATAGTTTTTATTTGGGGTGCTGTTATGATATATATATATATTTTGCGAGTAGTTAATATATATATGAAATTATGGAATCTGGAATTGCCTACTGTGATGTGATATGTAGGACATGGTTGATGACTCAATTATAAATACTTGTTTTGAGAAAGTATAATATGACACTGGAAAACTTTATTGAGTAATAAAGTTAAAATGAGAACTTTGGTTACTAATTGAAATATTCTTTTCAAACAATTGAATCGTTAAATTTTGAATATTACGAGTAATCTAAGATAAGTTAAATCATTGGGAAGATTAGTGCGATAAATGATAAGACAAACCGTTGGGAAGGTTAGTGCGATAGGTGTGCACATTAGAAGAGAGGTGAGAATTTCTCAAAAGAGTGTCGCACTAATATGTTGTTGCATTGGCCTGTATCAATTTAAATACTTTCTAAACGTATTTTAAATCAAACACACTATCAGGCTCTGACCAATTTTTCTCTCTCTCTCTTTTGTATATATATGTATGTACTACAGGTTCCCAGCCACAGGGGCGTCTTACTTAGGATTCCCTTGGAAGGAACGTGCTGCATCTTAGGTGGGAGTTGCAGGCCACTTGCTTAGGCAATTTCATTTACTTGATTCCATTCCTGTGATTCTCATTTACTGGGGCATGTGTCGCCCTTTCCACTATTTATCTATTTTGTTGGGATATTTATATTTCAGTTATTTCTAGTACTGTTACTTTGGGATTTATTCAGCATGTATGTTTTACATTTAGTTTTAAATGTTGGGATTTTGGATGTTGAATGTTTAAAGTAATTGGATTATGTTCCAGGATAATTGTTGTATGATTCTTATTTATTGAAAATGTTGTTACTAATTAAATAAATAAGTTTTTCTTTAAAAATACAATTTGGTTAGAAAGGTTAAAAATGGTTTTGTCACTTAGCTTAATTAATTAGGGTGTTAATTTGGAAAAGTTTATTTTTACGACAGTGATGCTAAGAATGAACCAACTGTTCACCTTGATTTTAATTTAATAAAGGAGTGATCGCCCGGTATTTAATTAGGCGGGGTGTCAGAGGTGGTATCAGAGCATCCGGTTCTAGTGTCCTTAGGATCTGTACGGCTTATTATGCTTTCAGCGTTGCTTTGTTTGTTATAGAGCCCCATGTTTAGGATTGTCGATTCCTTTGACGAAATTTCGTTCTCCTGCTATAATGTGTATACACTAATGAATTCTAATTTCGTTTGGATGTGTGCGTGTGCCGAGCGATGACGGATGTCAGAAGAGGACCGTTAAGCGTACATCAGGAGGCAGGGCTCAGTTGAGATTATGAAATATATCCGAGGATGATGACCGTAGTCGAGGTCACCTCCATTATGGCACGAGAAACCACGACTAGAAAGGAGATTAAGGTGCAGCAATGATTTTCAAATGTTGTTATAGTCAAATGAGGTGCGAGGGTAAACTTACCCAACGTATTACAAAAATGTGTTGAGATTGTCAGTGGGAAATTTTAGAAACACGAAAATTGTATGTGTTTACCAAAGGAGGTAAAGTATCCAAAGGCTTAAATGTAGGACGGAGTGTGGCAAACTGAAAGTGAAAATTTAGGGAAAATTTTCTTGGCTTTCGGGACGAAATTATAATGGATGGAGTCAACCACCAATTTTAGAAATGGAATGATATGCCTATAGGAGAACCTTAGGTACAATGTTGACCGTATGTTCCTTCCTCAACTGTTCAGGATGAGAAGCAAACGTGGTTCTGAACTCATCGCAGGAGGGCATGACAGAAGTCGAATTATGGATATGAATCCTAATCGTTAGCAAATTTTGTATCGAAAGAGGTAGATACTAGTGGAGGAAATGACTCCAAGTGGGAGACCAACTTGTAATAATAGTTGATAATACTCAAAGAGTTAATTCTGATGGACGACCAATTCAGAGGTTGATAATGTCATATTTTGTCAATATAGATGATAACGCTTCCTTGTGGGGGAAGTTAAAGGAATCAAAGAATTTAGTCGAGAATAAGACTGAATACAACGGTGGTGGTATAGCACCACAAAAGGATGTAGATGCACATCAGGAAAACCATTTAAATGATTTAGATAGTTGAATTCTTACCAAGTGATGGTAAATTCAGTAAGTACTATTATAGATAGTAACATGATCTTTATGACCTAAATAACTAAGGGAACAACCGGGATGGTTCACAGGATCGAGTCTACTAAAGTCCGAGAGGAGGACAAATCCTAACCTGGTTAGTAGGACAGGTGGTAAGTGGATTATGTGTTGAGGTATTTTGTGCGGAGTGAGATCGCTCGCGATAATAAGTTCCAAAGTGAGAAAAAGGAAATACGGTGCCTAGTAAAAGGCAACGATTAAAGAAATTTTGTTTGGTTTGAGTAAACGTGTTACGTCTGGAAACCATTTGCACAGTCAAGACGATTGACAAGGTAGAAGTGTAAGTTGTATCCTCAGAGGATGAGGCGTGTTTATGTGACACGAGCGAGTCACTATATTTTGTTCCTTGCTAGATTAGCATGTGTGACGAGATTAATGCTTATCATTTTAAACGTATTATTATTATGTGAATATTTTTCCCTAGTGTAGCGGGATTTTTCTTTAGTGCTATCCCCGGAGGATAAATGAGTATATTAACAGCGTTTTATACTTTATTGAGGTTACTCGTTGTAGTGATGTGATACAAGAGTATGATATTATCTTTGTTAAAATATTATAGAAATGGTTGGTACGATAGTGGGCAATTATTGCAAGACTATCGGAGTGGTTGCATTAGTTCAACATGTTTTATGTTTGTTTTGGCGAGGCTTTACCTGTGAGAAGGTTGGACTCACACTTATATTATCTATCCTAGAGACTTCGGAGGAGATAGTGGGCTCGAGATATTCGATGCCAATGTATGTATAGACTTTGTCAATATAATTTCGTATGTATCGGGATTTACCGTTAAGCGAAAAGATTTGACTCAGTATTATGTTTAACACTCCGGACTTAGTGATAGGAAGAGTGCATTGTTATATTTATCCTTTAGAGATGTGGGAGTTAATATTCATACCCCTATTATTAGGGAAAGGAATTTCGAGAATTCCGATTGTATGTATTCAAGGTTTATGGGATGCTATTACCACCAACCTATACTGAACAATAGTGCAATTAGTGAAACGTTCTTTGTTAAGCATAATTACGGGAGAAATTGTAACTTTTCTGTCAAGAGACGGAATAAAGGGGTATATGCTATGGACGGAGGACCTAACGGATCTCGATAACCGACAATACTAGGCAGTAGTGTATCGGGAGGGTTCCTTGTTTGGATTTCGCTTTGCGAGATATCCCACGCATGAAACTTAGCGTAAGGTTGGAAATAGGGAGACGTTTGGTCACTATTCCATGAGTTCGGTACCCTGGTCGAATTGGGATCAAGTAATTAGGTATGTAAGTTGGAAGTTAAATTTTGTCTTGAAGCTATTGGAAGCCGGATCTCGTGGTAAGAAAGCATTGAAAGTTACCCCACGAGTTGAGGGGTGGAGTGATGATAAGGAGAATTTAAGGATTTTGATCTCTAGGGTGATTGAGAGTACCCAAATGTCGTAACCGCGTTCAAATCACGAGGCGAATAAAGAGTTAAAATGATTTTTAGCATGGATTTTCTGGAAAGAACTTTATTATACAAAAGAGTTACTGATTTATTATGGTTGTTGTACCTATTTGGGAAAATTGTTATACTTATCTGAAGAGGGTTGAGAATTATTATTCCTCTTTTATCGTCAGGGAATTTGAATGCCCTATTCCTTCTATTTCGTTGAATTTAGTTCGTTCTACGGATGAGTCGCACGCCGTTCGCTCTTCTAGGGCGGTCGGGGTGTTGCAAGAATGTGGACATCTCGGTTAATTGCAGTTAAAATCGTCCGAGTCGAAGGGACGTGGTCATGGACGTGTGTCATATATGTTTGTGGGACTAATTAAACGAAGTGGAAGTGATAGAGTGGATTAAACGTCACATGAGGGGGGATAATCCATACATAGGTGTGTAATTAGAATAGCACACCCAAATTTGAATTGGAAGACTGTGAGAAGTCATTTAAGAAGAGTATTCCTTGAATGGAGCAGAATTAAATGATTATGAAGAACACTTGGAGCGGAGTTGTTAGTAGGCAAGTATGAGAAAGACTTGCACATACAAAGGGTGATGATGTTGGTATGGTATAGGAGATCCAGAAGTGCGCTTCGTGGAGAGAAGAGCATGGGTGGAACTTTCGGCATAATACAAGGAAGGAAGGGGAGTATTACGTGTCACTTAATATGAGACATTTCAAGGAAGAATCGATGTTTAGCGGGACATAGTGAGTAGTCTCTACATGCACCGCCCATAGGTAAGGTTTGGTTGAAAGAGGAGAATCAACCAAAGAATTTTGTGTTTATCGACAATTCCTGAAATTGGAAGAGGTCGGTAAAGTCGATAAAGTTCTTAGATGAGTTGCCATCGTCAAAACAAGATCGAGGGTTCATCCCAAACATGTGAATTAAGCCGCTGAGAAGGAAGTGATTGATATTCCTTTGGGATCGTTTACAATATTAACTAATATGCCCAGACTTCCTTTGAAAGGAAGTGTCACGCCATTGCATGGTCCGGCGCAGTATAAATTTCCGAATCAGGATGAGATTGGTGAATCCCACCTTTGATATGGAATTTCAGGAACCAACAAAGATAAGGTTTCGTTTCGAGTAGGATGTATCACCCTTAGCCAGGGAATAGGCGCATGGTGATTAAGGATTTGAGGAGATACATGAAGGCGATTTTGGAATCTTGATACGATGATTTCAGGAATGCTCTGTAGAAGTACTCGTACATGTTTGTCGCGTACAAGGTACTTATAAAGGTTTTGGTTATGGAAGAACCTCGACTATTCTCCTTCCGTATGTTTAGGGAGAGTAGATAATCAGAGTTTTTGGATCGGTCGAGAGAACATCCGATAAATGTGGTAGAATTCCATGACTGTTTTAGGCGAACAAGAGTGACCAAATGTTCGTATAACTTTCTCAGAATGGGAGTTTTGTATATGAATAAATCCGAGTATTTGTCATGTAGTGAGGTGCGGCCTCCTAATGATAGTGAGATAATGAAATTTATAACGTATAGGCGTGACCTATGCGAATGTTGTCGGTTGGGAGCACAATGTGAAGTGTCTCCAATGAGAATGTAAAGCAATGTTGCTGTAAAGAAAGGGCTATAGTGATTGAGCCGTAATGTGTAGTTAGTTTGTGTACGGAAAAGGATATCCAGAATGGTGCTACCTGGTAGGCCTTATTTTCCGAATTTCGGGACGAAATTCCGTTATTAGGGGGGAAGTATGTAATACCCCGTATTTTTATAAGCTTTTAAATTATGGGATTTATTAAATTCAATTGAGATAAATTAATTTAATTTTAATCCGAAATGTTGTTTTAAATATTTACTAGCGTGACGAGAGTTAGTAATTATTGGAAATTTGTTATTTATTGAATATTACTGGATGAGTATAGTAATATATGAAATTTATTTTTATAATATTGTCACGTGTGAATAAAATGACAATTGTGGAAATTTAAGTCGGGACGCGCCTGTGTCGTGTCGGGACTAAATGTGGATAAATAAAAGTGAATATTTTATAAGTTGTCCGTATGGTCATTTTAAGTACGCCAACGCGTCCGAAAGGGTCGAGATAGTCAGAAAAGTGTACTCGGGGGTTTAGTTTGGGTCTCGGGGAGTTTTTAAGCCTAATTAGTACCCCGGGAGGGCGTTTTGGACATTTCGCAATTTTGGGTAATTAAACCTACGGATTTTATAGGGTTATTGTGACACCCCGACTAATTAAACACCGGGTAGCTACTCCTTTATAAAATTAATTCAAAATGCCAAGTTGGCTCAGTTAATAGCATCACTGTCGAAAACGTTTTATTATTACTAACCACCTAGTATTTAAAAAGTAAGTGCCAAATTTTATTAAATCTGATTAACATGCAACAAGAGTAATGAATAACTAAATAACACCATTCACCATACTGAAGTAACAAGAATAACCATCACAATATGTAAATAAAACCTGGAGGAAAAACTCCTCAATACAAATCCCACATCTGATATGTAAACTGAAATAAATAACTAAAACTGAATACTGAGCAATACATGCTAGAGTCTGAAAACTGAAATGTAAAAATGCTCTAAATAGGAATGGGCAACATGCCCTACAGCTGATAGATAGTGACTCTGGAATCCAAAAGATAGAAGCGTCTATGAGCAAATCCCTGTAGCTTCCACAACCAGCTACAGCACGTCACCTGAATGAGAATCCTATGCTTGGTGTCCTTGTGGCTGGGCACCTAAAATGGTTTTACAAGAAAATATATTTGAAAGCAAATGGGTCAGAGCCCGAAAGTGGAAATCATTTTAAAAACTTGCAAGTGCTTTAAAAACATTTAAAACATTAAATGCAAAGTACATGTTAGGACGTGCACTCACATTAAATTCTCACCTCTCGACTAACTGTGCACTCCTAACGTAAGTACCCATCTATAACTACCTTCTCCACTAGCTAAGTGACAACGTAAACTAGCTAGACAACCAAAGGTTCTACTCATTTTACTCGGTTAATTTAACATAACAACGCTCGTAATTTAATAGAGGTCTCTCGTAATCTCCGTTATTAAGTATGCCATTGATATAACTAACAGCTAACTCATTATATATCTCGAAACAATACCGGAATATTTTACAACATTAACATGAGGATTTCCATTAAATAATGTATATTATTCATCACATAAATATACGATACAAGCACCCCGCAATCTAAGCTGTAGTGCACACATACTCTGCTATCCATCCCGGTACATCACGTACATAAGGATCACATATTCCGAATCTCTCAGGAATAGTTCAGATAACACAAATCACAAATAGTGGAGGCGAACATAGTCACCATCACATGGGTCACGCACATACCTACGCTCCCATGGTCAGCGGACTTATTAATATCACAATAAGTCTTTCTATGACCTATGTTCATCAAGGTACCAGTCTATATCCCCCCCGTAGGCACACAAGGAATAGAGGGTCCTAAGCGAACGAAACCTCCCGTGATAGCAAGTATGGTAGGTATGTCATACATACAATCCATATATCAATACTAAGTAAACACACATCTTAGTAATACCGTATTATAATCGTAGTACATATCGCATTCTCGTACTAACTAATTATCACAACTTATTTTATTCCGGTTCATAATTATATGCGCTATAATTCATCCTCACGTCGTAGTAGTCACTCATGTCTCAACCCAAATGATACATTGAATATAACTCTCGCATATGATTTACTCATCTCAATAACCCAAAAGTCCCAAATCAATCACTATATCATCAAAGGGATGCTAACCCTACCCTTGAACCATCTCCCGGAACTCCAAAAGTCAAAACAGTCCAAAAAGGGGCAAACTGCCAACTCGTTAGAAGTCTCGTTCGAACGAGGCTTCGAACGAGTTTGGACTGTCAGGTCGTTAGAAGTCTCGTTCGAACGAGGCTGTTCGAACGAGATCCCAGTTCGTTCGAACGAACTGACCCTTCTAACGATATCTCGTTCGAACGAGATATCGAACGAAAATCCTACTCGTTAATAACGACTGGTCAACTCGTTAGAAGCTCGTTCGAACGAGCTCGTTCGAACGACCTGGGGCTGCTTCTAACGAGATGCCAGTTTCGGCCCAGATTTCTCCCCAATTCGTTTTTTCACCATTTTTATTCCTCAAACCTTTTCTAAAATTCGTTCCAACAATATATTGAGTTCTCTCATCATCCTCAAACATGTTAAGGGGCTATACTAACATCATTAAAGGGTTTGACATCATCTAAACATCATTAAATCACAATTTCTACATTAATTCCCAATTTTCTTCAAGAACATAAACCCTAACTTTTTCTCATCATAAATTCCCAGAATTTTAATTCGTTTATACATCACCTAAATATGAAATATCCGAAATTAAATCTCCCAACAATATTTCTACATGCAAACCTATCCCAACATTCAATAATAACTTCAAATTCATGGGTTTTCTTTTAATCTTTCAAGAACAATTAAGATTCTTCAATTTCTAACATGGAAAAGACATTCTCAGTAATTAAATGGAAATAAAGTCACTTGCCTTGGTTTGATTTCTGAATTTGGTGTGGATTCGGTGTAGAATTTCTGCAGAATCTCTCTCTCTCTCTCCTTCTCCAAGCTTACTTCTCCAAAAGGCTATGGTGGCTAGGGTTTGCTTTGGGGAAACTTATGAAACCTAATTTCAATAAACCTCCGTAGCTTGTTGGGTTAATAAGGGTTGGTTGGGGTCAATCCTTATCAGATTACAACTCTCAATTTTCGTCACTTTTAATTACCCAAAAATACCAAATTACTAAAATACCCTTTAAGTTACCGGTACGGTCTAAAATTACCCCGGGATCCAAACTATACCCCCGGCTAGTGTTTTCTGACTATCTCGACCCTTCCGGACGCGTTGGCGCGCTCAAAATGACCATACGGATTATCTATTTTAAATTTACTTTTAATATCAAAATATTATACCGTGACGCGGCGGTCCCACGCGTCTCAACAAAATTTCTAAAATGCCGTATATAAATCCCACGACAAATTTTATAATACCAAATACATATATAATCATATATGCACATAATCAAATACCAATTCGCATCACATCAGTATTTATAACCCGGATTAATTTCCAATTAATACGCATTTAATTAATTAATCCCAAAAATAAATATAGTCAAAAGTACGGGGTATTACAGTTATATCAGATGGAAAGTGTCATCTTTTAGGGTTAACACAATGAAATACTAATGACGGCCATTGGAGAGGAAGAGGAGAAGCTCTCCAAGGAGTTCTAGGCCAAGAACACCTCTGATTGCACCGTCGTCACCACCAACGCGTAGATCGCGCGACGGGGAACACAACCACACCAAAATCATCTGCAAATCAGAACACCAAAAATCCCAAGAAAGTATTTATCTTGCTTATTTCGTTGATGCATCTTTCATATTAGTGTAGGAATGATTAGGATGAGTTTTATGGAAGAAAACCTAAGATTTGAGATAGGAATTGCATGTAGTTATGGTTTAAATGATAATTCTGGAAACCCTTGCCATGTAGAGGAATTTACCCACGAAATTATGATGTTTATAAGAAGAAATTTCTGGAAAAACAGATTGGAACCATGATTTAGAGATTTCTAGGGTTCTT
This sequence comes from Sambucus nigra, assembly GCA_949130495.1. NCBI lineage: Eukaryota > Viridiplantae > Streptophyta > Magnoliopsida > Dipsacales > Adoxaceae > Sambucus > Sambucus nigra. The sequence goes on along the minus strand of OX422212.1, from coordinate 56,512,258 downwards.
GAATATTTAAATAAATTATGGCATGATTAATCCTTGTTTAGTGACGTAAATTGACATGATTTACGTAGGAAATGTATGATATCATGTTAGGATGTTAGTAGTACAAATTTTGAGACGTTTGGGATTGTAAAATATGGATTTGGTGTAAGTTAGAAGATGAAACCCGTAACTGCAATTCTGCAGAAATCGCAATACCTGCTTGATCGATCGATCGAGCCCAGAGCTTCGATCGATCGAAGGTTCGATCGATGGAGCCCTAGACCTCGATCGATCGACCCCTCCTGGAAGACTCCTATTTCCTTTTTAAATGAGTTAAATTCAATTTATTGTGAGATAATTCTTGGGCATCCTTAATAAAATGTTTTGGGAGATAGGGAAGACCAGTAGGACGTATGAATAGATTTTGGGACCCTTGATGTCGGGAAAGGATTGTATTTGGGGATAATTACATAAGGCTCGATGAATTTATAATTTAAAGAGAGAGACACGTAAGAGAGTTACTTTGGGGCAGATGTGTATACCTACTAAATTTTATACTTGGGAGGATAGAATCCATGAGCGTTATGTAGTAAGTGGAAAGGTTCCTCAAATTAAAGTAAGATGTGAACGGTTATACGTGATAACTAAATAATGATAAATAAAAGTTATAACTATGGGATTTGAGAATATACCCATTATTGATATGGTAATATTAGTATAGTTATATGATTGTGTATGCATATACTATCTATGTGTGAAAATCATGCCCACGCTACTTGTTATCCCTGAGGTTTCCGCACTGGGACAGTCTTATCTCGATGGGACCTTTATGGGGGATATTGACTTGTACCTAGAAGATAGATATCCTTGGTACAGGCTATCGGAATGATAGTTTGGACGGTTCTAAGAGACGCGGGTATGTGCTTTCCTCTTAGAGACTTGGAATCTATGCTTCGCCTCATATTGTTTGTGTGTAGATATCCTTGGTAGAGGCTATCGCAGTGATAGTTCGGACGGTCCTAAGAGACGCATACATATGCCATCCTCTTAGAGACTTGGAATCTATACTTCGCCTCAATATTGTTTGAGTATGTGTTAATACAGTTCGAGAGTGATTCCGAATTTGTATTCCCTTAGTACGAGTGATACGGGGATTGGATAGTATAGTATGCCCTCACCATAGTTTTTATTTGGGGTGTTGTTATGATATATATATATATATATATATTTTGCGAGTAGTTAATATATATATGAAATTCTGGAATCTGGAATTGCCTACTGTGATGTGATATGTAGGACATGGTTGATGACTCAATTATAAATACCTGTTTTGAGAAAGTATAATATGACACTGGAAAACTTTATTGATTAATAAAGTTAAAATGAGAACTTTGGTTACTAATTGAAATATTCTTTTCAAACAATTGAATCGTTAAATTTTGAATCTTACGAGTAATCTAAGATAAGTTAAATCATTGGGAAGATTAGTGCGATAAATGATAAAACAAACCGTTGGGAAGGTTAGTGCGATAGGTGTGCACATTAGAAGAGAGGTGAGAATTTCTCAAAAGAGTGTCGCACTAATATGTTGTTGCATTGGCCTGTATCAATTTAAATACTTGCTAAAAGTATTTTAAATCAAACACACTATCGGGCTCTGACCCGTTTTTCTCTCTCTCTCTTTTGTATATATATGTATGTACTACAGGTGCCCGGCCACAGGGGCGTCTTACTTAGGATTCCCTTGGAAGGAACGTGCTGCAGCTTAGGTGGGAGTTGCAGGCCACTTGCTTAGGCGATTTCATTTACTTGATTCCATTCCTATGATTCTCATTTACTGGGGCATGTGTCTCCCTTTCCACTATTTATCTATTTTGTTGGGACATTTATATTTCAGTTATTTCTAGTACTGTTACTTTGGGATTTATTCAGCATGTATGTTTTACATTTAGTTTTAAATGTTGGGATTTTGGATGTTGAATGTTTAAATTAATTGGATTATGTTCCAGGATAATTTTTGTATGATTCTTATTTATTGAAAATGTTGTTACTAATTAAATAAATAAGTTTTTCTTTAAAAATACAATTTGGTTAGAAAGGTTAAAAATGGTTTTGTCACTTAGCTTAATTAATTAGGGTGTTAATTTGGAAAAGTTTATTTTTACGACAGTGATGCTAAGAATGAACCAACTATTCACCTTGATTTTAATTTAATAAAGGAGTGATCGCCCGGTATTTAATTAGGCGGGGTGTCACAGGGCCTTCCTCCAGCGCGACTCTTACAAATTCCTTTATGGAGTTCAAACGAAACCTCCTCCACTTTGGTTAGAATGATGCATTTGTAGGAGGGGCTTATTTGTATAACTCCTTAGATAGAGATAAATTACTTCAAAAAGGGAAATAAGGAGTTCGTTCTATGTTACATGGAAGAGGTTAATCAGAACGCTCTAAAGACCAAGTCTTGTAGAACCGAAGAGGCCCAAGGAAGAACCGAAAAAGCACAAGCTCAAGGTTTTAAAAAAACTTCTCTCGAGAACATAGAGACCAAAACAACTCCACACGATCAAGCACGCTATGAAATAGCTAACTCGAGGTAGCATATTGCAAGCAACCCTAAGTTTCCATAACCAAAAGTGCACACGAGCTGTAAAAAGATGCTAACACAGAAAGAATTATCTGATATAAAGGAATATTCCTTTTACACATTATCCGATGCTGACTTATATAATGTATTAGGCAGTGCGATCAACACGCTTTATTAAAATAATAGTTTTGTTCATGTTTTTAGACACCTTTATACTGCGCTTGACGGTTCTGTCCCCCATTACATGGTTGATGGTGGTTTACCAGTAGAAACGTCCAAATAGAGGGAAATGGGTTTAAGATCCCATGAAATGGATATTGAGACTATATTTGCTACATTACTCAAATGAAGAACAAAAGATATGACTGATAGCAGACCAAAAGGATAACAACACTTAGATAGAGAGTAAATATAGAGAGAAGAGAGATTTTGAAATAGACTTCAATAGATTTGAAGATATTCTAAGATAGTTTAAATACTATAAACACTTAGAGAGTAGAGGTTTTTGAGAGTTTTTAAACATTGATTTTATTTCGGGTGAAATAAAACCAGAGCTCCTGTAGATGTAGCCCAAGTTAGGTGAACCGCATTATTTGTTGTGTTCTTTCTAGTTGATTTCCTCTCTTATGCATATTTCCCCCTTATTATTGGGTTTATTTATCATCACTCTTGTAAAGTACACTTTAAATCATTATTAATAGAGGTTACACCTCAGTTTTACTATAAACACCCATGTGATAAGAGAAATTACCGCTTCCTCTCATTACCTAAAGATAAGTGCTCTGTTACATTTGGTGACTCTGCTGGGGAGGTAATATTTTAGATATGGTGAATGTAAATAGAAACCGTACTCTTGCATTTGATGATGCTCGACATAAGGAATAATAGGCTATTGTTACACTTGCTACTGAGGTTACTCAAGTCACTGCTATTACAAGGAATGTTATTAGGGGACAAGCTTCCACGAGCTTTGTTTTGGGTCCCAACCAAATAAACACTTTCATGGTCAAGCTTATGAAGTTCATTCAAATCTAATAAGGAATGTAGATATTTAGTTTCACTATGGATCCTAGTTCCTACGTTACACCAGCGATGCAAGCAACCGCTCATTTGATGGGAATTTTTGTTACACCTTCAAGTCCAATTGTTCTCGTTATAGTTAATCTTGTTCATACTATAACACTAACTATTGAAGATATAATTATCATTACTTATTTACCAGTTGTTACTCAGCCACGGGCCAAATCGGTGGAAACAGCTGCCTCACCTTATTTAACTATTACAGAGGTCAAGAGGGAGATGATAAAGATGTTGGGATCATTCTCACAAACTTTAGTGAAGCAACATGTATTTACGATGATTTTTTTACTCTTTATCCAGAGGAGTACAGTGATGAACCTTATCTTGAGGGGTATGTTTCTCTAATCTTTGAGAGTTTAACGGGAAATGATGCAACCCGAAGGAACATTTGAAGAGATTTGTTAAGCATCTAAGTGTTCATTACAACAATTAAAAGCTATGTTCAAATGAGTTAAAATCCCTCATTGACAAAGCTTACATATGGTATTCTCACTTGGCCCCAAGGAGCGTGGCTACGTGGGAGGATATGCATGTGAAATTTCCCCATAAATTCTTTTTGTAAGATGATGAGTTTACTTTGACCCAACTTGCTTACAAGAAACAAAGTCCAGGTGAGGAGATGATGGCTTATATAAAGAGGTTTAGAGAAAGATCTCTAAATGTGCGAGAAGCTGTAACAGAGGGGAAGATCCTTCAAATTTGTGCAAAAGGTTTGATACCAGAATTCATTTGCCACTTGATAAATGAGACTAGAGAGAGCACGTTCAAAGACTTCTTGGGAGAAGCCCAAAATATCTTATTGATCATTCGACCTCTCCCAGCGATGACTAATGTCATGTAAAAGCAGCCAATCAGCTAAGCATTTAGAGGAGCTCAGTTTTCACGAGTCAACTATGCAACTGGAGGTGGAGAAGGAGGAAAAATGGTAATAATAATAATAATAATAATAATAATAATAATAATAATAATAATAATAATAGGAATTTTGATCGTGAGGATCTACCTTTATTGCCTTGCAACGTTTAAGAAGAAATGAATTGTTACAACACCATGTTAGGTGATGGTTTAGTGTTCCCCCCAAAACTGTTCACCTTTTGCTCCAAGGTCAAACGTTCAAGCTTATCCAAACTACTTTCAGGTTTATTGGCGCTTTTGTCATCCCATGGTTTCATATTTTACCTTGAGGAAGATCATCAACAACACTTATTATTAGGGACTCTACAGATCTTTCAATACAATGTCAAACAATCTATTGTTAGATCATAGGGCACACATGGTTATTGCATATGATGATGAAGTAGAAGTTCGAATGAAAGAGGAAAAGGGTTTCCAAGATATTTAAAATAGCTTCTTGAAAGGAATAGCTAATGTGGCTCTTGCCTATGATGAACCAAGTGGTTGAGATGGTGAACAAGATTGTCAGGCAGAGGAATATGAGGTAGATCCAAGCAATAAAATATCAAGTTGTGTCAAAATCACCAAACTTTGCATGGTTCTTCGATCAGGTTGGGATGCCACCATAAATTAGGTTGAAAATTACCCGTTATTTTGGACATCTCCAAGAAGAATGTTATTCCATCGTTAAGGTGGAGGGGACCCATGGCCAGGTTGATACCAAAGTTTATGTCTGAGATCACTTTCTCAAATGCAAATAAATCAATGAGGTTCCCTCACAATAGATCTGTGTATATGACAACATACATCAATTGAATAAGATTCTCTAGAGCTTTGTTAAATGGAGGTGCTTCAGTTAACCTCATGCCTATTAGATCATTTTATTTAGCTAATATCTCCAAGATAAAGTCATTTGCAATACCAGTCTCAATCTCAGGTTATAACAACTAAACTTCCAAGTCCATTGGATATGTGAATGCTAGAATAATCATGGGTAATTTCACGTCACACATTAAATTCCATGTGATTGAGTCAACCACTTCATACCATCTCATGATTGGAAGAGTTTGGATGCACAATTATGATTTGGTTCCTTCAACATACCAAAAATGTGCAAAAGCCAATGTCAAAGGAATAGAGATTGTAATATGAGCCCCCAAAAATCCTTTTGAAAAAGAGGAAGCACACTTGGTGGATACTACATTTTACACTGATTTAAATGAGGAAACACGTATCCTCACAAGGCGTATCGAAAAGGTGCGAGTGCTCTTTATCAAAGATAGGATGAGACCTGTGAGGGATCAAAGGGAACAGTCTGAAGAAGCTTTGCAAGTTGAACCAGGAAGGTAAGTTAGTTATAAAGTTCATTCTATTTCCCAAAAACTTATATATAGAATGAAGCCAAGGAATAATCTGATGGAGAAAGAGGTGAAACGACAAAGTTCATTGAGAAAAGCTAATAGACCAACGATAGAGTAGACGGGGAACTTCAGGATAAGGAAATAACCATCAACTTTTGCACGACATGAAAGAAGCTGGTGCTCAATGATAGAAGGGTGATATATTGCCTTTGAAGGTGTAAATGAGCAACTGAAGACCTGAAGAAGTTAACCCTATATATGACCATTTGTTATTGATAATCAAGGATAATGTCTTATCATTGATAATTCAAATATTCATGAGTATATGGAAGAGGTTGAAGTTGATACCAAATTTAGTCTGCTGACATGGCTCAATTAAGTGGAGACATGTGTCAATCTACATGGCACAAACAAACATTTTTGAACAATACCTTGACTTCGAGGAACTTAATTTCCCCGACCAGCTTAGATACTCCGAGCAGCAAGTGCTCTTCGAGGAACTTTATTGCACTGAGCAACTCATGGATACCGAGATACTTAGGCGGTCCGAGCAGCTTAGTCAGTCCGAGCTGCACCTCGATCAGAGCCTTTATTACCAGATAATTAAGAGGATTAAATGCTGGTTATTATCATACAGATGTATACTCTTATTGGAAAACTATGTATTATCCTTTCACATGTACAGCCTGAGGGCTATAAATACATTGTATCATCCTCATTGTAAGGGGACTCGGAATTTCTTGGTAAAAACATATTATCGAGAATTCCCAAACAGTCAGCAATATCAAAAACAGTGGACGTAGGCCATTCTTTACCTTGACTTCGAGGAACTCAATTTCCCCGACCAGCTCAGATACTCCGAGCAGCAAGTTCTCTCCGAGGAACTTTATTGCACCGAGCAACTCATGGATACCGAGATACTTAGGCGGTCCGAGAAGCATAGGCGGTCCGAGCTGCACCTCGATCAGAGCATTTATTACCAGACAATTAAGAGGATTAAATGCTCATTAAATGCTGGTTATTATCATACAGATGTATATGCTTATTGGACAGCTATGTATTATCCTTTCACATGTACAACCTGAGGGCTATAAATACATTGTATCATCCTCATTGTAAGGGGACTTGAGATTTTCTTGGTAAAAACATATTATCGAGAATTCCCAAACAGTCAGCAATAACAAAAACAATGGACATAGGCCATTGTTTTAAGGCTGAACCACTTTAAAAATTCTTTTATTTTATTTATTTTATCTCTGATTGAATAATTAGAAATAATCTATTTTTTTACATCAACAGATTGGCGCCGTCTGTGGGAAAACGACTGTAATTATCATTTTTTCACCAAAAACAATTCATTATCAATGGCTGACAATCCTGAATCCAGCAATCAAAATGCTGGAAACCCCCCAAATCCATCTGCTTCTCCAAATGTCCAGGATCTAGCTGGAATTATGGCCAGTTTGGCTCAAGGCCAGACATCCATGCAAGAAACTATGCGACAACTCATGAAAACTATCCAGAGTGGAGCATCAACCCATTCAAGACAACGAAGTGTTCAAATAAATACTCGTTTACTTTCTTCACACATTAGGCAAAGCGATTCATATCGCACTGAGAAATCTGATGATTTTTTTTACCAACCGGGTCGAACTTCATCAGTACGAGCCACAGATACTGAACGAAACATCACTCTCTCTCCAGAAAGGATTAGTGCATTGGAAAGACTAAGTAGGATCTCTCCTTTTGATCGATTGGGCCCTAGGAAGAATAAAATTCCTCCTAAGGCTACGTCGAGAAACTTTCGACGACCATTTGATCTAAGAGAGGGTCTGCCCAATCACAACCAGTTGCTCGAACCAACAGGCCCGATGAGGGAAATGATGCGTGGAAAGGCTCTATTCAGCGGTTGGAGGATAGATTAGGGGAAATGGCTAAGGCCAAGAATCCTCTACAAAGAACTTTTGTCCAAGGGACACCTTTTGTCCAGGCAATTGTGGATTTTCCCACACCATCAAAGTTCAAAGCACCTGTTGTGACTCCTAAATATGATGGAAAAATCGACCCTGTCCTTCATATAGAGCAATACCAAGCTGATGCCGACATTTATGTTGTGCCAGATGAGATGAGATGAGATGCAGGGCATTCTCGGAAACTCTTACAGGATATGATCAAATATGGTACAATAATCTTCCTCATGGTAAGATTTCAACTTTCTTTCAACTGGCCGAGCTCTTAATTGGAAACTTCTGTTTTGGAGAAAATCCGGTTAAACGAGTAGCACACTTGTTAAGTGTTAGACAAAAAGCTGGTGAGAGCACCAGGGATTCTATAACTCGTTTCAATAACGAGAAACTCGAAGTTATTGATTATGAGGAAAAGACAACGATTACTGCTCTGATGAGTGGGTTGTTGCCCAACAAGTTGTATTATACTTTGGCCAAAGATCCACCCAGAACCATGTCAGAACTGATGGTAAAAGCGGCCAAGATCATGAATGCCGAGGAGGCTATGGCTGCGAAGAAGAACATGGACACCAAAGAGACCAAGGTGGAGGTTGATAAGGCTAAAAAGAAAGAGCATAAGAACAATGGCGATGACAAGCAGTCAAAAACAAAGCCATCATGGGAGGTATTAAAGAAATTTGAAAATTATACTCCTTTGAAGGTAGACATCAACCATGTTTTAGAAGAAATCAAGAACAACGAGGAGCTAAACTGGCCAGAGAAAATGAAGTCAGACCCTGATAGGAGGAATAAGGCCAAATATTGCAAGTTCCACAAAGATCATGGCCACACGACCAAAAATTGCAAAGCTCTTCAGAATGAGATCGAAGCACTCATTAGACGAGGAAAACTGGCAAAGTATGTTGATTGTAGAAATGAAAGAAGAAGCAGCGACCGAGCAAGAGAGAGGTCTAGATCTCCTCATCGAGTAGAGGAGAACAAGAAAAGAGATCATGAAGATGATCCAAAAGACGACCCCGATCTCCCCAAAAGACCAAGGCAGCCAGAACGTGAGGTATTTTCAATACGTTTTGGATCATTTGATTGTAATGTTATTACAGGGGGAGATGCAGGAGGTGGAGACTTTACTGCAGAAAGAAAAGCTTACCTTAATGAGGCTCAAGCCTGTTCATATATTCAACGAATAAACTTGGCTGAAGATGATCACCCGAGGAAGGTCAACAAAGAAAAACTGGTCATCAGTTTCTCCAAGAACGACCTCGCAGGTGTGTTGTATCCTCATAATGACCCATTGGTGATCAAAATGAGAATGAAGGAAGTAATGATCTCGAGAGTACTAGTCGATAATGGTAGCTCGACTGATATTATGTTCTACTCGTGATTTAATAGCTTAAATCTAAAATTGTCTCAGTTGGAGCCTTATCATAGGCCCCTCCTCGGTTTTACTGGCGAGAAAGTTTTTCCATTTGGGACGATCAAGTTGAATATGTTCATTGGTACATGGCCTGCTTGTCAAACAGAAAGAGTACGCTTCTTCGTGATGGATAAGAATGTTCAATCAGCCTACAATATCATCATGGGAAGAGTAGTATTGAAGAAGTTCAAAGCAGTACCATCTACGGTACATCAATGCCTAAAATTTCTAACCAATTTTGGAGTAGGAGTCGTGAAGGGTGATCAGAAAGTAGCTCGGGAATGCTACTATTCATCTGTCGAGTAGGAGGAACTGGAGGAATATAGGAAAAAGACTACTACCTATCAGGTGGATGAAGGTACAAAAATTAAAACATTGGATCCTAGAGACGAGTCGCAACTCGTGAAAGGTCAGGTGGTGGAAGCTACTGAAAACATCATTTTGGACGACGAGCACCCTGAACGAACAACTCAGATAGGTTCGTCGTTAGATGCCTCACTAAAATAGGAATTGATAGTTTTCCTAAAAAGCAGAAAACAAAATTTTGCTTGGAGTCATGAGGATATGCCCGGAATAGACCCAAATTTCTTATGTCACGAGCTCAATGTGAATAAGGAGATCAAGCCAGTGAAGCAGAGAAGAAGAGTGTTCAGCCCCGAGAAGAACCAAGCTATACAGGAGGAGGTCGAGAAGCTCCAGAAAGCTTATTTTATTGAAGATGTTAAATATCCAGACTGGTTAGCAAATGTAGTGATGGTGAAAAAGAAGAACAATAAATGGAGGATGTGTGTAAACTTCATCGACCTCAACAAGGCATGTCCAAAGGATCATTTTCCCTTTCCCTGAATTGATCAATTAGTGGATGCTACCTCGGGACACGAGATGCTGAGCTTCATGGATGCTTATTCTGGATATAACCAGATTAAAATGAAACCTGAAGATAGAGAGAGTGCCTCTTTCATTACCCCTAGGGGAACTTATTGTTAAAATGTTATGCCTTTTGGTTTGAAAAATACAGGTGCAACATATCAGCGGCTGATGAACAAGGTGTTTGCAGAGCAAATCAGTTGCAATATGGAAGTTTATGTTGATGATATGCTGACAAAGAGCAAAAGAGCTGTTGACCATCTAGTTGACTTAGGCCAGACCTTTGATCAATTAGATAAATATCAAATGAAATTGAACCCGACCAAGTGCATATTTGGAGTACGAGAAGGCATGTTTCTCGGGGTATATTGTCAATCAACGAGGCATTGAAGCAAAACCTGAAAAGATCAGGGCTCTATTAGGACTATGATCTCCAACGATGAAGAAAGAAGTGCAAAGTCTTACAGGGCGAGTAGCAGCGCTTAACAGATTTGTATCGCCAGCAACTGATAGATGCCTCCCATTCTTCAAAACGCTCCGAAAGACTTTCGAATGGAATGAAGAATGCGAGAAAGCTTTTCGAGAATTGCAGAAATATTTGGGAACACCTCCATTATTTTCCAGGCCAGTGATGGGAGAAAGATTGTACTTATAACTGGTAGTTTCAGAAAATGCAGTTAGCTCGGCATTAATAAGAGTGGAGGATGGAGTACAAAAACCAGTTTATTACACTAGTAAGGCCTTCCGAGGAGCAGAGATCAGATATCCAAAACTGGAAAAGTTGGCACTGGAGTTGATCGAAGCGAGTAGAAGAATGAAGCCATACTTCCAGGCTCATACCATAGTCGTATATACCGATATGTCGTTGAGGCAAGCTCTTCATAAACCAGAAAAATCAGGGAGATTGATGTATTGGTCAATAGAACTCAGTGAATATGATATAATTTATGAGCCTAGATCTTCACTAAAAGGGCAGGCAGTAGCAGATTTAATAGCAGAGTTAACTTATCCTGATACCCCCGAGGAGCAAAAGCTGAACACTGACCAACCTATGGATGTTACAGGATCATCAAATTTAAACCCCGATCAACTTAAGTTGGTCGGAGAGCAAGAGAAGAAGGTCGACGAGCAGCGAGGTGTGGTAGAAATGGAGATAAAGGAGCAACAAATATTCCATCGAGGAACTTTGTCCAATAGGAAGTTTGAGGACGAAATACCTGTATGGAACCTATATGTGGATGGCTCATCATGCACCTCAGGTAGTGGAGCTGGGATTGTATTGAAAAGTCCAGACGAGGTCGACATAGAATATGCTCTGCACTTTTAATTTCAAGCTTCTAATAATGAGGCCGAATATGAAGCGATGATTGTAGGTCTTAGTCTGGAAAAAACCATGAAGGCAGAGCAGGTAATCGTATGCAGTGACTCACAGTTGATTGTAAACCAAATGCTTGGTGTATATACAGCAAAAGGAGAGTTGATGATTAAGTACCATGCAAAGGCGATGGAATTGGTATCGAAATTTGTTACTGTTCAACTGGTCAGAATACCAAGAATGGAGAATGCAAGAGCAGACGCTTTAGCTCGATTAGCATCGGCCACTCGTACCGAGCTACGAAGAACAATCCCAATTGAAGTTCTAGCTGGTCGGAGCATAGATGAAGATCTAACGATGAATTTTATTACCCTTGATTTAGGTCCATCTTGGATGGATCCCATCAGGGCATATATTGAGGAGGGAGAATTACCAATTGACAAACTCGTAGCCAAGAAATTAAAGTTTAAAGTTGCTCGTTATGTACTGACTAATGGTATTCTATATAGACGAGGAATTGTAGCTGGCTTGCAGAGATGTGTACATCCCGCTGAGGTGAAAAACTTGATCGAAGAAGTCCATGAAGGGTCTTGTGGAGCCCATATAGCAGGCCGGACACTTCTGTAAAGGATAATGATGCAGGGATACTGTTGGCCGACAATGAGGGCTGATTGCATAGCCTATGCAAAAAAATATGACAAGTGTCAACGCTTCTCCACTATCCGAAGAACTCCCCAAGCATTGTTAACACCCATTACTTCCCCTTGGCCATTTTCCATGTAGGGAATTGACTTGGTTGGGCCAGTTCCAATGACCAGACGAAGATTTAAATATCTCGTCGTCGCAGTGGATTACTTTACTAAGTGGGTGGAAGTCGAGCCTCTTGTCGACATGACGTAGGAAAAGGTGTACCAATTTATTTGGAAAAATATCATTTGTAGATATGGTCTTCCCCATGCATTCATCACCGACCATGGAACACAATTTGACAATGAGGAGTTCGCAGCCTATTGTCATCAGTCAAATATCTTGAAGATCCACTCGGCACCAGGCATCCCCAAAGCAATGGATAAACTGAAGTGACAAACAGAACGCTGCTAAATGGCTTGAAGAAAAGACTGAATGACGCGAAAGCAAACTGGATTAACGAGCTACATTCAGTACTATGGGCTTATCGTACTACTCCCCGAGCAGCAACTGGAGAATCTCCATATATGCTGGCATTTGGAAGTGAAGCTGTTATACCTGCCGAGTTAGGCCTCCCAACACACCGAGTGCTAAACTTTAACTCCCCTGTCAGCAACTTAATGAGAAGGTTAGACTTGGACATGCTCGAAGAAGTTAGAGAAGAAGCAGCCATCAGGAATGCTGCTTACCAGCAACAAACAACCTTGTTCTATAACAAGAGAGTGAAGAAGTGCGACCTGAAAGAAGGGGACCATGTGCTGAAGAAAGTAATTCAAAAGCACAATAAACTGGAAGCTAACTGGCATGGACCCTACAGAGTAACAGAGCTTGTTCGACCAGGGACATATAGAATTGAAACTTTAGAAGGGGAGGAGTTTAAGAATGCATGGAATGCAGAGCATCTGCGCAAATATTATCAGTAATGTAAACCCTCATGTAATGGAGTTTCTTCAGTACGAATAAAATGTGAATATTCTACCCAATTCTCTCCTTTAGTTGAAATTTTTTCGCGCCAACTCCGGTTGGTTGGGAAAGAAAATATTTCCCAGAAATACCAACTCCGGTTGGTTGGGAAGAAAATCCATCAACTCCGGTTGGTCGGGAATAAAAATATTTCCCAGAAATATCAACTCCGGTTGGTTGGGAAGAAAATCCACCAACTCCGGTTGGTCGGGAAGAAAAATATTTCCCAGAAATACCAACTCCGGTTGGTTGGGAAGAAAATCCATCAACTCCGGTTGGTCGGGAATAAAAATATTTCCCAGAAATACCAACTCCGGTTGGTTGGGAAGAAAATCCACCAACTCCGGTTGGTCGGGAATAAAAATATTTCCCAGAAATACCAACTCCGGTTGGTTGGGAAGAAAATCCACCAACTCCGGTTGGTCGGGAATAAAAATATTTCCCAGAAATATCAACTCCGGTTGGTTGGAAAGAAAATCCACCAACTCCGGTTGGTCGGGAAAATTTCTATTAAACAAAGAAGGATTATGTGATAAAAGTCAACTAATGGCTTAGAATTAAAAAATGATCAAGAAAAATTTTAATACTTGTAACATTTCAAATTACCACCAAGTTGGCCGAGAAACAAAATATCATCCATTTTGGGTAATCGTCAAGTGATAACCACAAATTCAGGATAGTCGACAATAAGTTTTCATCAACTTTAGTTGATCGGCAAATAACACAATGTTATTGTCTTTTTAACACATATACATGCACATTCATTAGTAAATAAGTAAAGTGTTTTACAAAATACCTACAAGACAATGGCAATCAAGATTGCAAAGAAAAATAGAAGTTTTTCATTAAATCTAAAACAAAATACATTTAGAATAAAATACATTGAGAATCCAAAACAAAATTTTTTACATCAAGAATCCTATTCTATGGGTTTTTTCCCCTCTGAAACAGGTTCTTCACCAGCAGGAGGATCGTCTAAGGCATAGGGGGAGTTTATGAAGTTCAAATCTTTAAGCATCCTGATGTTCATAACTGATGGCCGATCAAGAAGATGTTCTGGGCGAGATATCTCAAAGTTGGAGTGAAGACCGTAGTCTCCGAGATAGTTTGAAATTAGGCATTGTGGAATGGCCCGAGCAGGAATCCAACTCATATCAAGCTTGAAAGGAGGAACTGGTAGGTCGAGCAACCCAGGATTGTGGTAATCCCACAAGTAATGACCTTGTTCCAACTGCAGCACACCCAAAGCATTTAGCCATCCTTGCTTGTAACCCACATTATTTGCATTTTGGATCCGATCATCTAAATGGTAGAGGGCTTCATTATAACCGACCATCCAAAACTCCCTGGGCTGCTTGTGGAATTGATAGGTTAGCCTCTCCAATTGCTCGAGGAGGTTCTTCGCTAAAATTTCTTTACTCTCCAAAGCAGACTTTTGAGCAGAGAGCTGCTCGTCCATATTCATGATTTTCTTAGACATCTCAGCCAATGCCTGGTTCTTGGCCATCAATTGGAAGGCTTGGCTCTCCAGAGCCGATTGATTTCTTTATTCTTCAATAGTAATCTGAGCAGCCCTTGCTCATCCCTGAGCAGAGGTAGAAGGCCCAACCATCTTCAACGTTTTTAATTCGTCTCTCAGATTGGCATTTTCGACCTCCAAGAAAGAGAATCCCTCGTCGTTCACAGGGACCAAATCGTTTGAGGTAGAGGCTGCAGACCTCAGTTGGGATACTTCTCCTCGCATGTTATTATTTTCCTGCTCTAGCAACTTGTCTATCTGCCTGTGCTCTTCGACCTCGGTTTTCAAAGTTCTCTGCCTCACATCATAAGCAACAAACAGCTTATCATATCCCTTATCAGCATTCAGTTGCTGATACTTCTTCTCATATCCTTGGTGCAAGAGGGCTGTAGATTCCTTGTATTATTGTTGAAGATCCTCGAGAGTGCCCCGGAGGTCTTCAATCATCTCATAATATGCTACATTATTAGCCACTGCCCGGTCGAGCAGACACTTTAAGTACTGGTAGGCTTTGACTGCTTGCTCTGAAGCATCTGGATCGAGGATATCAACAATTTGAGCTTCAGTCATGTCTGTATGACCAGATTTGAAGTACTCATTGCATTGTCTCAATAATTTTGTATCATGAGTAGATAATAATTCCATCATGGCCATAAACTAGTAAAATGAAGAGATAGCAAGAATCAATAAGAGTGCAAACAGAGCAAGAAGAAGAGAATCAACAGTAGCATAATAAAATTTTCAAATTTTATTACATCATGAAGGAGAAGTACATAGTTCAGAGTTACATTTGACAAAGAAAATAAAACAGAGAGAAAATTCCAAACAACTCTACACCTTCTCCTTGTCTCCCAAAACATTCTCGGGAGGCTGGGACGAACAGGAAGGTTGCTCGGATGGCACAGAAGGTTTCTCGGTGGGTGCTAGAAGCTGCTCGGCTGAAATGTTGGTTACTGAAGTTGCTCGGTAGGAGTAATAGTTGGTTGGGGTTATTCGTAGTGAAGTTCAATAGTAGGGACTTGATCCCCAACCATCATAGAAGATTCCTCGGAGGCAGCTCCGTCCTCTTCTTCTTCCCCGGGAGTAGGAGGGGGGCCAGGAATGTGTTGCTGGAACAGGTCGGAGTTCTCATCGATATTCATCTCTGTCAGAGCAGCCACCCAACCATCCCTGAAGTATTTGAGGCTGCCATACTCCATTTGTGAGACCATGGCAGCCAAACCCTTATTCCAACCTTTGTCCCAGCCAACACTAAAGGACTTTTTCACAGCCAACTTCCTTTTCACCTTCCTAAGGAAAGCTTATCGGATAGAAGTTCCTCGACATCTTTCAATTTCTTTTCTGCCTCCTCCTTCTGATGACCAACGTCACGAAGTCTACCCAACTCTTCCTCAGCAGACTTGAACTTACTTTCAAGCTCTCCAGCATTTTTGAGCTTCCCCTCGAGCTCTTTGTTCTTCTCCTCCTCCAAGTCTTTTATTTTCTTCTCCAACCCCTTGGAGACTTCAACAGCTTGATCCCTCTCCTGCTCGGTGGAATTAAGCTGTTTCTCCCAAGCAGCTTTATCATCGACATATTTCTGACGAGAATCTTTTAATGACTGCATCAGACCTACAAAAGCCTCCTCTACACCACCAGAGGAAATGGACGCCTTGATGGCTTCGTCCTTCTTCAAGATTGTATTGAAACAAGTTACCAACTGGAAAAAGAAAATAACTGTAAGTCAGTGCAAGCACATAACGTGAAAAATGAAAGTTTAGATTTGCAATACTTACTGAGGCAATGTGTTGAGCTTCCAAAGTGGTAACCCTATCCCGGGAAAGATTTTCTTCAATACCTTGGATCTCGGGAATGATCCAAGACTTCACCGAGCTCATGGCAGAGCTCGGAGCAACGAAAGTAGGAACACCACTTTCGATAGTTAGAGGCTGAGAGATGGATTCAGCCAAATTGACCGAGGAGCTCTTCTTCAGCCTCCTCGGAGGAGTATCAACGGTCTCGACCAAGGATGTAGTCCTAGTCGGGGATATGACTATAACCTCGCTGGGAGCAGCGACCTTGCTCGGAGCAACTGGGGTCTTCTCGACAACCTTCATAGTAGCAACCGTAGGAGGTGCATCGATTTTTCTTGTCCCTTCTTCTAGGACATCATGCTTGCTTTTCTTCGCCTCTCCAGCAATAGAGGCAGATTTCTCGAAGAGGGCAGGAGCTCTTCTTCTCTTCATTTTTTCACTCAAAGGAATATGTGACTCAGGTGAAGAACTTTCAGAAGATGGTACTGGTTCTAAGTCACTTATCACTGGACGAGCAGTAAAAGACGAGGTGTAACTCTTATACTGGAAGTATGAAGCTGATCTGATATGCTCGTCAGCAACAGTCTGATGCAAACCCCAGATAAGTTTCAGATGTTTTAAGTTAACTTTTGTCTCTTTTGGAGACCTTCTTTTGCTGTCAACTGCAAATAAATGAAAATTAAAGTATCGGTGACACATTTTATCAAACACAAAGAAAGCATAATTTCAAAAATAAAGTAAAGTAAAAACAACCTATCTCGTTGCCATAGGGAGGGCATCTAGGACCCTGATACGCATCATTTCCAGTTAGTGGAGCATGTTGCCAATTTTTCATAACAACACCATGCTCGAAATAATCCATATTGGCGTCTGGGAGATTGACCACTAAAGCCCTAGTTAAAAACCTAGTTTTCAAGTAAAAAATATTGTCACTGACAGCCCATCTATAGCAAAACATAATTTCTGAAATTCCTATGTGGGTCCCATGAATCTGATTTAATCTATGAACTCCACACGTCAAAATATTGACAGAATTCCAGACACAAAGGGTTCGGGGGAAAAGAAAAGCCACATTCAGCTACAAAGAGACTGGGGAACTAATGTCCCTCAGCCAAACGAAAATAATCTGAAGGTTCAGAAAGTTCCTCCAAAACAACCCATGAAGGAATAGAGAAATCAGAACGAAACTTATCAAGCGATTCAACAAGTAAACCATAGTGAATAAAAGGAAATAAAAGATAAGGAAGAAAATCTTACAGAAAAAGGATGGATCTATTGACAACGAACGATGAAAAGGATGAACGCACAAGAGAGAGAGGAAATGGAAAACTCAAAGATACAGATTTGAAAAAGTAAAAGACGATAGGATTTTCTGCAAACGTTTAAATACCTTACCTTGGGAAGGAGTAAAAATAATGATTACAAAGAGAGACGTTTACGCTACCGGCGGCTAAAAGGACAAAAAGGGCGCGGAGACCGAAGCAGTTAGAAAATTTTGAAAAGTCTGATTCTATGAATTCGAAAAGAAAAATAAAAACAAAGAAAGCACTCCTAAAATTCAGGATGACCATTTAAACCCACCGTATTTCGAGAAGAATGTTCCACACTCCTCAATCTCAAATTGTGAAACATTGGGGCCTTCTGTTGATACCAAATTTAGTCTGCTGACATGGCTCAATTAAGTGGAGACACGTGTCAATCTACATGGCACAAACAAACATTTCTGAACAATACCTTGACTTCAAGGAACTCAATTTCCCCGACCAGCTCAGATACTCCGAGCAGCAAGTGCTCTCCGAGGAACTTTATTGCACCGAGCAACTCATGGATACCGTGATACTTAGGCGGTCCGAGCAGCTTAGGCGGTCCGAGCTGCACCTCGATCAGAGCATTTATTACCAGAAAATTAAGAGGATTAAATGCGCATTAAATGTTGGTTATTATCATACAGATGTATATGCTTATTGGACAGCTATGTATTATCCTTTCACATGTACAGCCTGAGGGCTATAAATACATTGTATCATCCTCATTGTAAGGGGACTCGGAATTTCTTGGTAAAAACATATTATCGATAATTCTCAAACAGTCAGCAATAACAAAAACAGTGGACGTAGGCCATTCTTTTAAGGCTGAACCACTTTTAAAAAAAATTATTTTATTTATTTTATCTGTGATTGAATAATTAGAAATAATCTAATTTTTTACATCAACAATGAACATAAATGCATGAAAGATCATCCAAAACCACAAATTCAAGAGCTGGGGATGGTGGATTTAGCTCAGGGTAACGGTGAACCAAGGCCAATCTTTATTTTGAAAGACCAAAAAGATACGAAGAAGAAGGAGTTGATCAATCTCATTCGGGAATTCAAAGAAGTTTTTGTGTGGAAGTATATTGAGATGCCTGGGTTGGATAAAAAAGTGAGTTGTCGCGAGTTGAATGTCCTACCTTCAGAAATACCAAACAAACATTCAATCATAACGTACAAGCTTGAACTGGACCACAAAATCAAGGCTGAGGTGGAATAGTTATTGGAACCTAGATTTATTAACATCCAATTTGGCTTTTTAATATTTTTCTAGTGGAAAAGAAAGATAAAACACAAATTTGCATTTATGTTGACTTTAAAGATCTTTATAGAGCTTGCCCCAAATATGAGTTCTATCTACCTTAATTTATAGTATAATTAATTCAACTATTGGTCATGAGATGTATAGCTTTATGGATGTCTATGTGGATTATAGTTAGATCAGGATGGACCCAGATGATGCGGAGAAAATAACTTTTAGGACTCCTTCAGGAAATTTCATGTACAATTTAATGCCTTTTGGTGTGAAAAATGTGGGGACAACTTACTAGAGGACAATGATGGTTATTTTTCACGACCTTTTCATGACTTCATGGAATTTTATGTGGATGAATTAGTCATTAAAATCAAAGAGGGAGGATTCTCATTTAGCTGACTTGAGAAGAGTTTTCAATAGATGCAGAAAGTGCAAGCTGAAGATGAAGCCACTCAAGTGCGCTTTTGGTGTAACTAGTGGAAAATTAATAGGTTTTGTGGTTGATCAATAAGGAGTACAGATGGACCAATGGTGCAACTAGTGGAAAATTCATGGGTTTTGTGGTTGATCGACAAGGAGTACAGATGGACCAAAGTAAATAAAAATCCATTATTGGAATGCTTTTTATAAATATGTAAAACGAGATGAAGAGTTTCCTAGGAAAGATTTTTTACTTGAGGAAATTTATGTCAGGTTTGTTTGAGATAACTCACCCACTGATGGAGCTGTTGCGAAAGACCAATAAGTTCAAATAAGAGGAAGCAAACCAGGAAGATTTTGACAAGATTAAGAGATTTCTCACATCTCCTCAAATGATGATTCCTTCTAAGGAAGGAGCGCCTTTGTTGCTTTATCTAACCTGCACTATAAGGTCCATCGGTGCTTTGTTTGCACAGGAGGTTGATGGACAAGAGAGATATGTCTATTCCTTGAATAGGATCATTTATGGACCTAAGGCAAGATATACAAGCATGGAGAGATATTATTTGGCCTTATTACTTGTGAATACAAAACTTAGGCATTATATGCTATCTTTCACTATCAACATAGTGAAAAAAATGAGATCCAATTAAGTTTTTGCTCGCACGAACTATCTTGGTTGGGAGAACAATAAGGTTCTTCCTTATTCTTTCATAGGTTTAAAGTGCATGGTTCCTCATGTAATTAAAAGTCAAGCCTTTGAATACTAATTGGCTATCTTTTGTTCAGTCTAGTTTTAATCACCTCATGAAGATATACCTGGTGATGAAGTATAAGCCAACATTTGTGAGGCAGACTTGGAAGAATGGTCTATGGAGTTCGATGGTTCGTCGGTTAAAGGTAAAGTTGGAGCTAGAGTAATACTATCTAGAGGAAATGAAGAGATCTATTTTTCCTTCAAGTTAGTTTTTTTGTTCAACTAATGAAGCATAATATGAAGATTTAATTATAGGGTTACTTGAGGCCCTACGAAGAGGCATTCATTCACTTTGCATCAAATGAGATTCTAACTCGGCAGTCAAATAAGTGAATGGTGAATATGCATTAACTAACCTCAGCCTAGATCCTTATCAAAAATCATACAGAGGTTAATTGATAAATTTTGTAAAGTCAAAGTAGAGAGACTTCCAAGAACGATGAACTGACATGCTGATGATTATGACACAATTGTACAAATGATAGATATGAAAGGTAACTCAACAACCGTGGTGATCCATCGCAGGAATTTTTCATCTTCTATGCTCTAACACTTTCCCACAGATGATGCCTCAAAATGGAGATGAATAACAAGGAAGAAGATGGAAATAAGAGATGGTTCGATGAAGCTCACCGAACTAGCACAATTATTTCTTCTTCAAGGAAACGTATATTACAAAAATCCTGGTGGTTAGTTGGCTAGATGCCTTGGCCCCAAAGAAGCTCAAAAATGGTTAAAGGAAACTCATAAAAAATATTATGAGACCACTGAGATTTCTCTCTATAAAATAATCCAAAGAGAGGGGTATTTTTTGCCTAAGATGAAATAAGATGCAACATCAGGGCGGCGAGATTGTGATAAATGTCAAATTTTCTTTCAACTAACTGAGTGCAATTTCATGGAAGATCAAATTGACTGAAGGCAACCTTACATTGATTTTATCAAGGATGGAGTTATTCTGATAGAAAAATCAAATGTCATAACACATTAAATAAGATCCCCAAGGTCTACTTGCTAAATGAGAGAAGCTTTATCAACGAGGATATTTCAATAGGCCTTTGTGATGCATCGCCACAGAGAAAGCAAAGGAGATTCTCAAATAAGGTCACGATACATCTCACATTTCAGGAGCCAAATTATATGATCAACTTATGACACTTAGATATTATTGACCAAAAATGGATAAATATTCAAGTGAGTTTGTTGGAAAGTCAAAGCTTGCCAACTATAAAACAATTTAATCCATGCTCCGTCGGTTAATTTTCATTCATTGGAAACACCTTATCCTTTGCATACCTGGGATTTTGACCTTTTGAGTACAATTAAACCTCCATTTAGGGAAGAAATGTGTATTCTCATGGAAAGTGAGTGCTTTACAAAATGGGTGAAAGCAATGCCTTTGAAAGGTGAAACATTTGGAGTGGTGGCATAATTCATTAAAGAATATATCATTTATCATTTTGGCATTCCTAAGGTCATTCTCTCAGATACTGGCACTCCATTTATCAACAAAGAAGTGACAATATTGACTGGAAAATATTCAATTACTCACTACACTTCAACGGTGGCTTATTTCAAAGACAGTAGTCAAGCAGAAGCTGCAAATAAAACTTTGGTCAACATTTTACCCTAAATGATGGAAGATTTTCCCGAGGCGTAGGATGATAAGATACCTATAGTGCTTTGGGCATATTGAACAATGAAGAGGAAAACAACATGTTACATACCTTTTCCTTAGTTTATGGAGTTAAAATAATCCTTCCAGTGGAGCTACAAGTGACATATTCCATACGTGCCTTACAAAGCAACATGCTTCCTTAAAGTAGGAATGTTTAACTAGAGGCATTAGATGAACATATAGACAACGCGATGAATTACTTTCAAGTTTACACGAACCTCTATCCAAATTTTATGAGAACCTTATGGGACCAAGGAAGTTTATGGAAAGAAATTTGGTGTTAAAGTCTACTTTTAATCATATCAGAGGAGCTCTTTTTCCCAAATTTGCAGTAATTTGGAAGTACCATATGTTGTTAGATAAGCACGTGACTCAGATCATTATTTTATTTTAAAAACTGAATATGATAGGCATTTCAAAGTTAACAACAAGTGGTTGAAAATTTATCATGTTTGAGAAAGAAAATTGTGATTTTCGTTTGTTAACTAATACTCGAAGAAATGCGAAGAAGCACATCAGTTTGTAATATATGTTAACTAAGTGTTAAATCAAGGAATAAAGTGTACACATGAGATTGAAGAACAAATACTCTCTTTGTATTTCAATTTGGGATAATTACAATTCCCAAATGGGACTATTTTCTAGAGATACAAAATGATGAATTTATCGTGATAAAAATCCTAAACTGGAAGCAGTGAAGAAATTTATAACACCTCGCGTGCCCGGAGAGACACACGGCATGCTATTATGATAAAACTAAAGTAAATCCATCAAAAACAAGTATAGAGCATGTAAATGTCCATAATTTAAATATATCAAATCCAGTAATTCTAACATTTCCAAAATAAGGATGACAATAATGCTTCTCTCAAAATATACAAATCTCCAATTATAATTACACCACCAACTATACATTAAAATAAATATTCCAATCCATCCTCTAAAATAATTCTCCAAAATAGCCCATAGCGTCCCAATCCACGCTAACATGCCACTAAAAGAAAATACGGGGAAGTACACAATATGACAGGAATAGATGCTCACAAATAATTAGCACAATGAATAAATCGCAACAATACGAACCACATATACAAATCAAATGCTACACTTTAGCATTTTATCAATATTAATTTCTCAACAACACATCAATGAGTCACAAAGCCCCACCTCACCTCCCCTAGGCATCTCAAAGCCATATACCGGTTTGTGGGAATATTGGCGGGTGCCCATTCTCCATGAGATATTAAAATATCATGACACGATGCTCAAATCACAATATAATACATCACAATGAAACAATACTATAGATTCCAATAATTTTCTGATTTCAAATGAATATCATAATTCAACATGAGTGCAATCTACACAGAAAAACAAACGGAATACTCTTGAGAGAATTTAGGAGCATATTGTGTAATTTCCGTATCTTAAAATCACTGCATGAATCATCACATAAAAATCGACCTCAAAATCTGATCGCACCATCACGTTCCTCTCGCGAAAATATCAAATCATGTTCTAGCCCCAACACGAGATTACCCCAAATAGTCCTATTTTAAAAACCCAAAAAAATCAAATCCAAAAATTGTTCGAATCACCAATCCGACTTTTGATTTGGATTCTAAACGAAAAATTGGGTCAGGTATGTGTTTTGATTTTTTTCTCAAATCTTATTCGAAGGCACTCAAAATGAATATATAGAACACTCCAAAATGACTCTTCTCATTCCACTGGTTTTTAACTTTTTGGATTTCGTTTTTGGGCTTTCTTTTTCACCTTCCTTTCTTTAAAATCATCCATAATATTCTTTGTACATCCCCTCTCTCAATTCCTAGCCTGGGGCCTAAGATAACACATATTACCGTATTGCCCTTTATTTAAATTTGTCTAGTTTATATATTTAAACCATTATAAAATGTTCAAAAATAATTTAAATTTAAATGTTTGATTCGATTTCAAACCAAAATAAATTATATTATCCCCGATTAATAAAATAATAATATTACTGAAATCTTGTATAATAATCATAAATCACACTTAAAATAACGGGGTATTGTCCTCAAGTCAATTTTCTATCTCCGAAGAAAATATGTATAACCCGCATGCTAGAGCCAATACCCAAGATCCGAGGGTTGTCGTATACCTAAGCTCTGATACCATCTGTAACACCCTGTGTGCCCGAAGAGACACGCGGTGTGCTATTACGATAAAACTAAACTAAATCCATCAAAATCAAGTATAAAGCATCTAAATTTCCACAATTTAAATATATCAAATCCAATAATTCTAACATTTCCAAAATAAGGATTACAATAATGTTTCTCTCAAAATATACAAATCTCCAATTAAAATTGCACCACCAACTATACATCAAAATAAATCTTACAATCCATGCTCTAAAATAATTCTCCAAAATAGCCCATAGCGTCCCAATCCATGCTAACCTGCCACTAAAAGAAAATACGGGGAAGTACACAATATGACAGGAATAAATGCTCACAAATAATTAGCACGATGAATAAATCGCAACAATACGAACCACATATACAAATCAAATGCGACACACAAGCATTTTATCAATATTAATTTCTCAACAACACATCAATGAGTCACCAAGCCTCACTTCACCTCCCCTAGGCATCTCAAAGCCATATACCAGTTTGTGGAAATATTGGCGGGTGCCCATTCTCCGTGCCATATTAAAATCTCATGACACGATGCTCAAATCACAATATAATACATCAAAATGAAACAATATTATAGATTCCAACAATTTTCAGATTTCAAGTGAATATCATAATTCAACATGAGTGCAATCGACACAGAAAAACAGACGGAATACTCTCAAGAGAATTTAAGAGCATATTGTGTAATTCCCGTACCTTAAAATCATTGCATGAATCATCACATAAAAATCGACCTCAAAATCTTATCGCACCATCACGTTCCTCTCGCAAAAATAATCAAATCATGTTCTAGCTCCAACACGAGATAACCTCAAATAGTTCTATTTTAAAAACCCAGGAAAATCAGATCCAAAAATTATTGAATCGCCAATCCGACTTCAGATTTAGATTCTAGATGAAAAATTGGGTCAGGTATGTGTTTTGATTTTTTTTCTCAAATCTCATTCGAAGGCACTCAAAATGAATATATAAAACACTCCAAACTGACTCTTCTCATTCCACTGGTTTTTAGCTCTTTGGATTTCGTTTTTGGCCTTTCTTTTTCATCTTCCTTTCTTTAAAATCATCCATAATATTCCTTATACACCCCCTCTCTCAATTCCTAGCCTGGAGCCTAATATATTTTTTATATTACCGTATTCCCTTTAATTTAAAATTGTCTGGTTTATATATTTAAACCATTATAAAATGTTCAAAAATAATTTAAATTTAAATGTTTGATTCGATTTCAAACCAAAATAAATTATATTATTCCCGATTAATAAAATAATAATATTACTAAAATCTTGTATAATATTCATAAATAGCCCTTAAAATAACGGGGTATTACAAAATTCTCCCCAAATGAGGTAGCTATATCTTGAGCAACCTTTCATTGATGCTCAAAGTTAATAGAGATATTCACTTAAATCTTTGCCTTTCATTTAGAGATGGTTTCATGCTCATTTTTAGCATCATTCAAAGCTTACTCTATTACATATGACCTTTGATCTCACTTTTCAAGCTGAGGGATGCGTTCTCTTATCTTGCCTTCTTCGATCTTTAGATCCACCATAATTTTTATATAGCTATAACGATAGACTACTAGCTAAGGATCTTTTAGACCCCTCAATTATTGATCAACCAAGAAAAATCATACCCATTTTCCCCAAAGCTTTGAGGTATTCTATAAAATGATTTGTCACAGATCTATCTAAGGAAGACGATGAAATATTCTCAATCTCAGGTACAATTACAACAATCCCTTAGAGATGATAGACCATTACCAATTTATGAGATCTCACACAATTAGTAGTGCAAGTCTCAGGGTGAGAACTTAGAAGTTGATAAAGCATAGAATAAAATGAGAATTAAATGATAATGCTATTCTCAAGCACCCGTCGACAGTACTGGGCGAGTGCAACGCTTGGAAAAAGAGACTCAAATCAAGACTCACTCTCTCCAGTTTGCACATTGGTCATAAAACTTTGGTAATCATGAGATGACGAGTGAGAATGAGTTAGAGAAGCTAGTTGCACCCTAATAGCAGGCATAACGAGAGGAGGTTCCTCGAGAGGGCTTCTTTCTATAATAGTCTGCTAAAACAGTTAAAATATAAGGGTCAGCCAAAACCTTAACACAATTGGTGAGTCACTAAGCATGTGTATCTAAATTTTGAGAAATATCCATAATAGTAAGTTACTAAGTTGACTTACAAAGTGTATTATTTTAGAGAAACCTTAGTAGTAAGCTACTAAGTTGACTTATAAAGTGTAAATTTTGAGAAAAATCATAGCAGTAAGCTACTAGACTTACAAAGTGTAAATTATTTTAGAGAAACCTTAGTAGTAAGCTACTAAGTTGACTTATAAAGTGTAAATTTTGAGAAAAATCATAGCAGTAAGCTACTAGACTTACAAAGTGTAAATTATTTTAGATAAGTCTTAGTAATAAACTAATAAGTTAACTTAAAAACTGTAAATTTTGAGAAAAACCTTAGTAGTAGGCTACTATATTGACTTAAAAGTGTAAATTAAGTTAGAGAAACCTTAGTAGTAAGCTACTAAGTTGACTTACACAGTGTAAATTTTAAGAAAAAACTCTTAGCATTAAGCTGCTAAGTTAACTTACAAAGTATAAATTATTTTAGAGAAACCATAGTAGTAAGCTACTAAGTTGACTTAAAAAGTGTAAATTTAGAGAAACCTTAGTAATAAGCTACTAAGTTGACTTACAAGGTGTAAATTTTAAGAAAAACCCATAGAATTAAGCCACTAAGTTGACTTATAAAATGTAAATTATTTTAGAAAAACCTTAGTAGAAAGCTACTAAGGTGACTTAAAAAGTGTAAATTTTTAGAGAAACCTTAACAATAATTGATCTACGTAATAAGGAGGTTTATAAAGAGTTACCTTATCAACAGAAGAAGGGGGAGAAGGAACAACATCCCCTGAAACTTAAAACTGACACATTACTAGAAAAAGCTTTAGGTTCCACTGTTGCACCAAAGGTAATAAAAAATGGATCAACCTTAGCTGACGGAGCTAGTTGGTCTCTAACTTCTCTCCTGGAAGGATAAAACACCACGAACCAAAGGAGCTCATAAAAACTTTCCATGAAAACATAGAGCAAGTAAAATTTTGTTTTAAAAAGGAAATTTCCTCAACAAGAGTCCACAAACAAGAGGAAGCTTATCCAAATGAAGCAGAACTGTGGCTATCACGCTCACTTACAGCTAAAACATTAAACAAAATATTGATAATACAATATACTTGCAATAATAAAGATCTTTTCCCTCAACTGAACTAGTTGCATGTACCATAATCAGCGCAATGCCATCATGGTTAAAGGATTTAAAGGAATAGAAGAGCCAAAAATTGTACTTGGAATTACCACTGGCTCTTTATTCAAAGGAATTTTTTTAGCTGCAGCAGCATCACGCTCAGAAGGAGACCTCCTAGAGTATGTAAGCTCAGTCATTGGAGAAACGGGTAGTGGGTGAGGTGCAATGAAGGTATTTTCAATGATTGGAGTTAATCATTCTTTAGATGTAGGGCTATCATCAATATTTACAATGATCTTCGAAGATAGAGGAGCACCAACACTTATAGAGAAGACTTACCAAATGGGATAGCAGAGATTTTTGTAAGAAAGACATCACGTGTGGAAATATATTCCATAACACCATATGGTTTATCATATAAAGGGTGCTCTGAAGAACCTGGGGAGAAGGAGTTGGATTTATTATCGTCGTGTCAAGATTAATTTCTTCCTCAAATGTTTCTTTTATTGAGGAGGCACAACATTTGGAGGACCTTCCTCCATTGGAACTTCTGGAGCAACATGTTTTTTATGAACCCGAGAAACAGTGAAATCATCAGCAGGGTGACATCTTTTCAAACCAGCTAAAACAATATCTGTACTAACTGGAATGGGATCCATTCTTAATTGAACATCAGCAACTACCATTAAACATGCCTTTTCTTCAAGATCATGATTTAGTGGGGGTAACGACCTCTAGGGGTACAACATACAACTCATAAGAACCACGAGGTACTCTTAATTTCTTAGGAGTTTTGGATTTAGTGGGACCTTTTTTAAATGGAGCTTTTTGTGAACCAACGCTCACTTTCTTAATTTTCTTCCCCTTCTTTCCCCCTTTAATAATCTCAGTGACTAGGGGCAAAGGAGGAAACTCAGTAAGTATCCCAAGGTTAATGGTTCTGAGTTCAAACTCCAGAGCATCAATAGAGTTCTTTTTAATACCAAGCTCATTAGCCCCAAAACATTCCATGATGGGATAAACTGGCTAATTTTGTACAAAAGTTTTAAATTGCCTGAGCTGGAATGACCAAACGTAGCAAAGCTAACTTATTAAAACATCATCTTTCATTTTCTTAGCAGGAATGACCATCTTTCCATTAAACTTTGTGCATAGAGTAAATACATTTCTTCATTTAAATTCAAGACATTAAGTAGAGAAAGACTCATCATTTTTTCTATTTTGACAAATTAAGGGGGAGACTTTGGTCAAAGCTAAATTACCTAACATAACGATGGGGGTTGTTAGATTCTCTCTCTCAATATCTCCCCCATTCAGTGAATGAAGGAAGGCAACTGGGTGTAAGAAAAGTACAATAACTAATGAAGGATCATTACTTATAGATGCTTCGGAGTTGATTGAATGGACTGTGTAAGCTTCATCCTTAAAGAACGACCACATTTTGGAATAAGTTTTCTCGGTGTAAGGTCTTTTAATAAAGCATTGTGAACATATGTCAAGGAAGAAAATCCTTCTTACTCTGTTTTTAGTTCCAATACAATAATCTTGGGTGTCTGGCTAGGAATTTGCTGATTAGAAGTTCCACTAGAGAAATCTTAGAAAACTTATTATAAAAGAACCCCATCATATTTTCTAATAGAACGATCCATATCAAAGTGGGTTTTATCCAACCAAGTATACAAAGAGCCCGTTATAGCAGCTAAAAGAATGCTGAGTCCATGAGCCAATCTAACACAAAATTTATCAAATCTCTAGATGATTGATTGTTAGTCTTACCAGGAAGGAAGAAACTAGAGAGAAGGTATAAGAGATAGGCAACTAGCTCAGAGGGGTGGTCTTTTCTAAGCCCAAACGATACATCAATTATTATGACCTTTGTCTTATGCTCCTTGATCAACTTCAATGGAATCGTATAAAAATACTTGATAAACTGAGTAAAAGTTACTTTGGAGGAATCGATTATGCACTCACGAAATTTTTTGTCAAGCTCCGTTCGAGCATCAGCTTCCTTATTATCTTGAGGGTTATCATTATATGGAAGCGCCTAGCAGGGATCTATCCAATAATCTCATACACATCCTCTTAAATGACTATGAACTCACCCCAAGCTTTCATGAATGTGTGAGAAATAATTCCACCGAGAAATTAGCTGGTGGAGCGCATAATTATTTTTGGAAAGGGTAAAATCCCCAAACCAATAAGCAACATTTGAGAGGCCAACTTCGAGAAAGGAATACTCATATTTATTATATATGTAAGTTGTCCTCGAAATCAATATTGGAATAAGGAAAATCTCCCCTGGCCAACTGAAACCTCATTATACCATTAGGGGATAGATTACCTCCTTTGAAATGATTTTTGGGTTCATATACCACAAGCAAAGGATCATCTAGCCCATTCAAATTCACAGAAAAGTCCATTCATTCTTCCTAAATTTTATCAACCTCTCTAAAGAATGGAGCGCGACGATGTCGATTGAAAATAACCTCCTTTTTTTATAAATCAAACGATGGAGTAACACATAAACCCTCACTGATAACTTCTATAGCCTTGCTTGATGATGACATTTTTGGTACAAAGAGAGTATAAATAAAAGAAAGGATATGAAAATATTATAAAATATCATCAAAACAAGATCACGATCATTAAAGAGTGAAAAACATGTTAAGTTTATTTTTATAGAAGATGTATGTTTGGGAGATTTAATGGCAGTAAATTTTTTTAAAGATTTTGAAGAAAGGAAAGTAAAAAGATTTATATGGTTTCTAAATGAATAACCATATAAAAACTTTTGACAGTTCATTAGAATATGCAACATTTTGAATTTTGGGACAAAATTATGGTTGCATAGACCAATGCCTCTGAGATCGTGTTGCATCTACACGTGGCAATAAATGATGGTGATGTTAGAATTAATGATCTTGGCATTTATTGCGAAGAGTTACCAATGACTAAATTTTCACGTATGAGGTATAAATGGATAGATATGGACATGTGTGTAAGCAAGGTTCTTCATTTTGAGGTCCTTCGATTGATGGTTCTTCGGTTTGAGTTTCACCGCACAAAGGTTCCTCGGTTCAGGAATAAAAATGGAGAGGTTATAAATAATGAACCATTAAGATTTGAGATGCTTTAATTTACCTAGCCAAAGTATTTCAAGGTAAAAATGACTGGAATGAGGTGTTTCGTATAGGATCTTATTATTTACTCAATAACTTTCTCTACGAAGGGGAAAATGTAAGAGGGGCTTATTTGTAAAACTCCCTACTTAAAGATAAATTACATCAAGAAGGAAAAAAAGGAGTTCGTTTGATATTACATAGAAAAGGTTAATAAGAACGCTTGAAAGACTAAGTCTAGTAGAACCAAAGAAGCTCAAGCTTAAGGTTCTCGAAAAAATTACTCTCAAGAACACAAAGACTGAAATAACTCCATACGATCAAGCACGCTGCGAAACATCTCACCTGAGGTAGCATGTTATGAGAAACCACAAGTTTGCACGACCCAAATTGCTCATGAGATGTAAAAAGTTGATAATGCAAAAAGCATTATCTGACATAAAAGAATATTCTTTTTACACATGATCCCTTGTGGACGTAAGTTATATAATGTATTGGGTAGTGCGATCAACACGCTTTATTAAAATGATACTTTTGTCCATATTTTAAGACAACTTCATACCACGCTTAATGGTTTTATCCCTTATTACATGGCTAATGGAGGTTTACCAACAAAAATCATCCAAAAAGAAGAAAAGGGGTTCAGGGTCCCATGAAATGGAGATGGAAACAATATATACTACACTACTCCATTGAAAAAAAAAGACCAGACTTATAGCAAACCAAAAGGATAACAACACTCAGACATAGAGCATACATAAAGAGGATAGATTTAGAAATAGACTTAAATGGACTTAAAGAGATTCCAATAGAGTTTAAATACTACAAACATATAGAGAGGAGAAGTTTTTGAGAGTTTGTAAACATTGATTTCCATACTAGGTGAAATAAAACCAGTGCTCTTGTGGACGTAGACAAGTTAGGTGAACCACGTTGTTTGTTGTGTTCTTTATAGTTGATTTCCTCTATTATGCACATTTCCCACCTCATTATTGAGTTTGTTTATCGATACTCTTGTAAAGTACACTTTCAATCATCATCAATAAAGGTTACGCCTCAATTTTACTACAAACACCCATATGACAAGAGAAATTACTGCTTTCTTACATTACCTAAAGAGAAGTGCTCTCTTATAACATTAAATGTAGGGGCTTGTGGAAGACCGCGTGTATAACTTTACTTCTGAAGATAAGTATAAATAGGCAACCTTCACTCTAATTTTATGTTCTTCCTTCCAATCATCGGGTAATTTTTCATCCTTTAAGTATTTTATGATATGATCCATCTAGCTCAGGGAAATTGGTATAATCCAAATGGATTTTCTCCTTTGATATGTTTGGTTATCTAGGTACCCCAAATGGAGAGTTCATCTTATGTCTAATTTGACTTTTTAGTCTAAAGTTGCCAAAGTGTCTACATAAATGTTATTTCTTAGCGGGAACCGCTAAATGTGCACCTCTTGAAACTGCATGACCATCCTCAACCTTTTTAAAGTCGTTCGACATACATTCATCCCATGTAATATTCCCCTAATATCTGGTTGGAGAAAAATATTGAGTCTTCGACTCCTTAATAAGTTTGGTACCCAAGAATTGAGTGTTTGTGAGTCCTCTGAGTAGTTCATACTACTTTGTTCATTTTTAGATTCTTTAAAACCAAGTTCGATATCCAGATTGATGACATCACTATAGAGAGTTATCATCACGATTCTAGCCCCTATATTTTAAATTTGGTAACTCCATTAACGAACAATGTCCAATCCTTTTTCTCTTTTGGTACCTTCTTAGTGCCATGCTTATTGGTCGATCCACCATCTCCCATTATGTTGGGAATATATTGTAGTTCCTTCGATGTGAACTCGACTATCAATTTGGTTAAAACTTTACCCTTGATCGTAGTATTGGGCTAATATAATATGTAAAACCACCCTTATTCCACTAACCATTTAGACATATGATATGTTATGTTATATTTATGGAGGTTGGATTTCATTAGGGAATTATTACTACAATGGGATAACCCTCAAGGTAGCATTTTCGATTATGCTCTGTGATCACTTATAACTACGCTAATGTATTCTTGTGAGAGTTACCTCGTATTTATATCGATTAGTGTATTTCTTTCTTACTAGACCAGGGTTTGGCCATTATCTTCCTTATGAACAAGTGTCTAACTAACAACATGATCGGATACAACTAAATACATGTAGAAATATTATCCTCACTCAGGCATATAAGAATGGGTGGAGGTCCTTATAGCTTTTTACTAACAACAATGAATTTGAACATTCGTCATTCCATATATCCTTCATCTCTTTGCTTATTGCTTAAAAAATGGTCAATTTTACTAAGAAGACTTTAAAATAAATTAGCCACGAGCATACTGATGAGCTTTTGGACCTCATGTATCGTGGCTAGAGGTTGAACTGTTTTCAAGTCCTCAATTCCTCTATAGATGACCATTTATCCAATGAATTTTCCTTATCATACTCCCAAAGAACACTTAGCGACATTGAGCTTCATTTTTTAATGACGCATTATTTCAAAGATTTTTTTGTAGGCCAGACATATGATCTTCCACTTTCTTACTCTTCACAAGCATATCGTCTATGTACACTGTAATAACCCGCCCTTTTGAAGAGGATTAAATTCCATAATTAAGTATAATTTGGAATTTGGAGAATTTCTCGAAATAGTGATTTTTGGGATTTTCGAGGATTTAAATATTTTCGAAGGGTGTTATAAATTATTTTGGGTTAGAATAGTGATTTGTGGTCAAGTACCTCGGATGAAAATTTTGACTGCGCCATGAGTCTCGGAATATCCGAGATAGTCGGAAAAGAGTGTCCGATTGTCGAAATTAAGTTTCGGGTGATTTTAGAGGTAAAAGTAACTCGTAATTGGGTAAACGAGTCGTCTTTGGGTTTTAAGGGGTTAAAACCCTTTTCTCTCTATATAAAGAGGAAGAGGGGGAGAAAAATAGAAAGAAAAGAAAGAAAAGAGAGAGAAGAGAGAGAGGAGGATAGAAAAAGAGGAGAACGGGGAGATTCCGGCCAAACTCCGCGGGATTCGGCTCGAGGTCGTCGGATTATATCCACGAGGCAAGTGTTTACTTGCTTTATTTCTCTTTTTGCATAAATATCTCATACCGTAATTTGGTATAATCGAACCCTAAAGATTTTGGGTTGGATTTTCGTGGATAAAACGGGTTTTTGGGAGTTAAAACGAATAAACCCCTAAAATTGGTATATTGGAGAAACTTAGGTTTTAACTGAAATTTATTGGTGATTCTAGGTTCTAGGATGTTTAGAACCCTTAATATAGGTGTATTTGTAGTTGGTTGAGGTTGTAGGACGTTGGGTGAGGCGACAAAAGCTTGGGAGAAGCTTTAATGGCCGAAACCTTCTTGAAGAAGGTGATGAATAGTAACCCGTAGCCTTTGGGGTCATTTTTTACTAGGAAGATAGTTGATTTAGCTTTTGGCCAAAACACGAAAGGTGTAGATCTTTTCGATACGGTCGCGTGGGCCCTGACCGCGTAGTTTTTTTATTTTTCTACGATTTGATATGATTTTTACAAGATGGCAGCTCCGGGTTGAAAGTACCAACTCGGAAATCAAATCGAAAATTGGAAAAATAAAGGCTAGAATTTATTGTGTAGATGTTTGGGATGATTTTTGGTGTAGAGTAGAAACCATGAAAATAAATTTGGATTGATTTTTGGGTATTTTGGAGTTTGAGAAATCGCCCAAACTGTGACCCTCGAACAGGCCGAATCGATTCGGGTACAGGCCGAATCGATTCGCCGAAGGGGATTTGGGTTTCTGCAGTGGGCCGAATCGATTCGGGTTTAGGCCGAATCAATTCGCCATTTAGGTACCTGATTGCAGAACCATTTCCTAATCGATTCGGATGGGGAACCGAATCGATTCGCCTGCCCGAATCGATTCGCAAAAGGGGCGAATCGATTCGCCTTGGGCAGAATTGCCAGTTTTCTCCTCTTGTGGTTATGGGGAGTTAAATTATACTTGGAGACTTGTATGAGGGACCTAGTTGTGATATGGGGGATTCCTAAATGAGGGTGTTAAGGATAAATAAATCCTTAAGAGATGACTGAGGTAATTATTATTTGTCAAAGTAAGGAAACACTTTGGATTTAGGATCATGTTAATATGAATGCATGATTATGATTTCTGGAGGGAATCTTTGGGATTATTGGTCATCGCTAGATGCTATAGGCCACTATGGCCGTTTATATATATTCTAGGAAGAATATATAGGATATGTATATACTGTGTGATTTAGGTATATATATATGTTATGATGGAAATGACTTTGAAAATATAAAAATGAATATTTTCAAAATGGAAAGAGAAATGTTTTTCATAATTAATAAAATATAGATTACACACCTCTCTAAATCGCTATCATAAGGGAAGTTGCGTGCGTATGGTGAAGCCCCCTGACAAATTAACGCAGGGTGGATATAGTCCTTTAGGCCATGTGAGCGTTTGTTGATATATATTTTTCTGCGCTGGTTAGGAGATTTCGGGTGTGGTCTTGACTATCCCGCAGGCACATGGCCTCTTCCCGACGTCTTGCGATGTAGGATCCCAGGTTGTCTTATGATAGGCCCTGGAAGATGATAGCCATTTAGGGGCGCGCACAGTAGTGAAATCCGGACGGGCGGTCTTAGAACGCGTTATATTAAAGCA
This sequence comes from Sambucus nigra, assembly GCA_949130495.1. NCBI lineage: Eukaryota > Viridiplantae > Streptophyta > Magnoliopsida > Dipsacales > Adoxaceae > Sambucus > Sambucus nigra. The sequence goes on along the minus strand of OX422212.1, from coordinate 56,477,132 downwards.
ATTCATGATAATGGATTGGCTTTAATTACATTTCCTGGATATAGGAAGGGAAATGGGATAAAGTTTTGGCTTCGGTAACACTTCCCGGATGGAAGAAGGGATGTGGAAGCATATGATATGATCAAAGCATTTTTATGATAATGAAAATGGCTTTGAATACATTTCCTGAATATAAAAAGGGAAATGGGATATTTTGAAAAGGAAAAGCATTTTTATGATAATAAAATTGGCTTTTAAAAAGTATATGATTTGTTAAAGCAATTCATGGTAATGAATTGGCTTTTATATTTACATTTCCTGAGTATAAAAAGGGAAATGGGAAGTTTTGAGAAAATAATAAGTATTGATAAATACTTGGTAAATGTATTCTCATTCCGGGAGATAGATCCGGATGTATATAGCAAAATGTATGTATATGTATAGATCGAGTGCCGAGGGTCTAATGGATCCCGACGATCGACCGTGCCGCATAGTAGTGTATCGGGGGGATTCCTTGTTTGGATTTCGCTTTGCGAGACACCCCACGCATGAATATGGCACTGTGTTGAGACTGGGGAGAAGTTTAATCCTTAGTGCTCTAATATTAGTATTACTTGTGGTATACATATTTATTTATATATATATTCTGTACTGAGGGACTGGCGGATCTCGACGATCGAGCTTGCCGCATAGTAGTGTATCGGGGGGATTCCTTGTTTGGATTTTGCTTTGCGAGACACCCCACGCACGAACATGGCATAGCGTTGAGACTAGGGTGAAGTTTAGCCCTTAGTACATTTCTTGGACTATCTAGGGTAGATAGTGGTTGGGTGATAGACTAGTTTAGCCGGGTAGCTTGACTAGGATGTTTAGAGGGATGCGTTAGGAGTGCACTGTTAGTGGAGAGGTGAGGGGTATCTCATGGGAGTGCGATACCAAATTTAAATATGAGATAAAACCTTTTTCAAAATAATAAGGCATTTATGCACTTGCAAAATATTTTCAAAACTCGGGCTCTGACCCGTTTATCTACTCTTCTTTCTTTCTATATACTATATATATATAGTTGTCCAGACACAGGGACGCCTGGATGGAAATTCTTTCGAGTCAGACGTCAGCTGCAGCAGCTGTGGATGCGTGCAGGATTTTCAGTAGACGTTTCCATCCTTGTACTCTAGATAGGAGGTATTGTACAAACATTCGAGCCAATGGCTCAATTGAATTTAGTTATTCTTTCAGTACAGCATTCGATATGGTTATATATTTTGACCGAGTGTTCGGTTATTTTATTTCACTTCAGTTTCATTTACGCATAAACTGTGTGGATGTTTTATTTATTGTTGTTAAAAAGAGTAGTAAAGTTAAAATTTTGACACCGGCCTAATAGGTTATTAGTAATTAAATGGATTTTTGACAGTGATGCTAAGAATGATCCATATGAGACTCCTGTTTTAATTTAATATTGGAGTGATCACCCGGTATCTTATTAGGCGGGGTGTTACAGATGGTATCAGAGCATCAGGTTCTAGTGTCCTTAGGAATCTGTGCGGACGTACTACGCTTTCAGCGTTGCTCTCGATTTGTTATAGAGCCCCAGGATTAGGATTTTTGATTTCTCTTGTGAGATTTCGTTCTCCTGCCATGTTACAAGATTTTAGAAATCTTTTACGCGCTCATTGAGAATCGTGTGCGGAGCTCGGAGGGTGGCAGGAGTTGGAGCTTAGCTGGGGAAGCTGATAGAAGTGGGGACGAGGACCTTTGTAGAGGCCACTCTCCTTATGGCAACCATTAAGGATTGTTGCAACGACTACTAAAGTATAGTAGTTATGAGCAACCAAGTACTACTGTGGTAGAAAGTGGTACTTAAGATTGAATCACCTCATGGAAATTGAGGGTTCGAAAGGGATCTTACGGATAGTTCTAACCGTGAGTCCCCATGAATCAGCAGGATGAGAAGAATGTTGTTTTGGGAATTATTCGCCTGAGGTTCAGCCAGAGGCCGACAGGTGAATAAAGAATATTATGGCGAAGTGAACCTTGTACCTAAGTAAGTTAAGTGCAATGAATATTGAGTCCTTTCCAAGAAGGATGGGCTCACTAAAGAATGGGTATGTTCGAGGACCCCGTGGTTGGACATCCACTCGGGGAATTTGTTAAAATGAAGTTGTTGTTATGAGTTTTACCTCAATCGAGGAGGTATATTTGGAGTGACTAGATCGAGTCACGGTATTAGTTAGCCCTAGACTCGTGTGTGTAATTTGAGTTATGGCGGTCACGATAACATAATATCATGTATGCCTATGTGTTGTCCGCAGTAACGGAGTTTTGTTTTCCTTCACTCGTCATAAAGGCGGGTGTTGATATATATATATATATATATCTGGTTTGGGATACTCGTTTTATATGTCTATACGAGTACGATGATATGATGAGTATAATACATTATGGTGTATTTTCGGAGCGATGGCAGGCTAAAAATGACAAGTCTATCGTGTCCATGGTTCCTGGAGGGAACAGGTTATTGTTGCGGTGTCTCACCTAGATATAGGTTGAGTTCACCTTATTTATTGTGGGATACGAAACTTCGATGAGTAGAGGTTTCCTTATCGTGATTTGGGTATATGGCGACCTTATATATAGGATTTAAGGTCGCGGGATGAGTGTTGAGCTGAAGATAAAGATCATTATTGTTTGCGCAAGGACTTAAAAATGAGTGCGAGCGCAGGGTGGTATGACTCTTAGTTAGAGATAGGAGTTCAGACCATTTTTTTGTTGGATTAGGGGATAGGGATATCCCGGGTGCATGTTGAAATGACAGAACTCCATGACCAACGAAGTCAAGGGTTAATGTGTGGAGGGGTTCCTTGTTTGGATTTCGCTTTGCGAGACACTCCACACATGACTCTTAACGGCGTCGGGAGTGGGGAGCTGTTATGGGATGCAAGGATGTTGATTTTGTGGAAAGGTCTTATAGTATGGATGAACCACTATAGACTATGAGCCACATGATGTTGATATACATATGGAAATATTGTGCTATGGAAAAGCACAAAAAGGGTCCCCTCGCCACAAGTGGGTGGGTGAGGTTGGACTTAGAAATTGATTTGAGGTTAATAACCAGCCTTAATGAAAAGGCAGATTTTGAGAAGATAAATTTTGGGTATTATGTGACGTATAAGAGTCACTTTACGATCGTGGTAGTCGTGTAGCTCATGTTTGGGAACCATTGAGTTAGTATCTTTTCCTTGAAGTTTATAATTTGTAGTGATCCTAGATATATCTGAATTTCGAGGATGAAATTCCATTGTAAGGGGGGGAGTATGTAATAACCCGCCCTTTTGAAGAGGATTAAATTCCATAATTAAGTATAATTTGGAATTTGGAGAATTTCTCGAAATAGTGATTTTTGGGATTTTCGAGGATTTAAATATTTTCGAAGGGTGTTATAAATTATTTTGGGTTAGAATAGTGATTTGCGGTCAAGTACCTCAGATGGAAATTTCGACTGCACCATGAGTCTCGGAATATCCGAGATAGTCGGAAAAGAGTGTCCGATTGTCGAAATTAAGTTTCGGGTGATTTTAGAGGTAAAAGTAACTCGTAATTGGGTAAACGAGTCGTTTTTGGGTTTTAAGGGGTTAAAACCCTTTTCTCTCTATATAAAGAGGAGGAGAGGGAGAAAAATAGAAAGAAAAGAAAGAAAAGAGAGAGAAGAGAGAGAGGAGGAGAGAAAAAGAGGAGAACGGGGAGATTCCGGCCAAACTCCGCGGGATTCGGCTCGAGGTCGTCGGATTATATCCACGAGGCAAGTGTTTACTTGCTTTATTTCTCTTTTTGCATAAATATCTCATACCGTAATTTGGTATAATCAAACCCTAAAGATTTTGGGTTGGATTTTCGTGGATAAAACGGATTTTTGGGAGTTAAAACGAATAAACCCCTAAAAATGGTAAATTGGAGAAACTTAGGTTTTAACTGAAATTTATTGGTGATTCCAGGTTCTAGGATGTTTAGAACCCTTAATATAGGTGTATTTGTAGTTGGTTGAGGTTGTAGGACGTTGGGTGAGGCGACAAAATCTTGGGAGAAGCTTTAATGGCCGAAACCTTCTTGAAGAAGGTGATGAATAGTAACCCGTAGCCTTTGGGGTCATTTTTGGCTAGGAAGATAATTGATTTAGCTTTTGGCCAAAACACGAAAGTTGTAGATCTTTTCGATACGGTCGCGTGGGCACTAACCGCGTAGTTTTTTTATTTTTCTACGATTTGATATGATTTTTACAAGATGGCAGCTCCGGGTTGAAAGTACCAACTCGGAAATCAAATCGAAAATTGAAAAAATAAAGGCTAGAATTTATTGTGTAGATGTTTGGGATGATTTTTGGTGTAGAGTAGAAACCATGAAAATGAATTTGGATTGATTTTTGGGTATTTTGGAGTTTGAGAAATCACCCAAACTGTGACCCTCGAACAGGCCGAATCGATTCGGGTACAGGCCGAATCGATTCGCCGAAGGGGATTTGAGTTTCTGCAGTGGGCCGAATCGATTCGGGTTTAGGCCGAATCGATTCGCCATTTAGGTACCGAATTGCAGAACCATTTCCAAATCGATTCGGATGGGGAACCGAATCGATTCGCCTGCCCGAATCGATTCGCAAAAGGGGCGAATCGATTCGCCTTGGGCAGAATTGCCAGTTTTCTCCTCTTGTGGTTATGGGGAGTTAAATTACATTTGGAGACTTGTATGAGGGACCTAGTTGTGATATGGGGGATTCCTAAATGAGGGTGTTAAGGATAAATAAATCCTTAAGAGATGACTAAGGTAATTATTATTTGTCAAAGTAAGGAAACACTTTGGATTTAGGATCATGCTAATATGAATGCATGATTATGATTCCTGGAGGGAATCTTTGGGATTATTGGTCATCGCTAGATGCTATAGGCCACTATGGCCGTTTATATGTATTCTAGGAAGAATATATAGGATATGTATATACTGTGTGATTTAGGTATATATATGTTATGATGGAAATGACTTTGAAAATATAAAAATGAATATTTTCAAAATGGAAAGAGAAATGTTTTTCATAATTAATAAAATATGGATTACACACCTCTCTAAATCGCTATCATAAGGGAAGTTGCGTGCGTATGGTGAAGCCTCCTGACAAATTAACGCAGGGTGGATATAGTCCTTTAGGCCATGTGAGCGTTTGTTGATATATATTTTTCTGCGCTGGTTAGGAGATTCCGGGTGTGGTCTTGACTATCCCGCAGGCACATGGCCGCTTCCCAACGTCTTGCGATGTAGGATCCCAGGTTGTCTTATGATAGGCCCTGGAAGATGATAGCCATTTAGGGGCGCGCACAGTGGAGAAATCCGGACGGGCGGTCTTAGAACGCGTTATATTAAAGCAATTCATGATAATGGATTGGCTTTAATTACATTTCCTGGATATAGGAAGGGAAATGGGATAAAGGTTTGGCTTTGGTAACACTTCCCGGATGGAAGAAGGGATGTGGAAGCATATGATATGATCAAAGCATTTTTATGATAATGAAAATGGCTTTGAATACATTTCCTGAATATAAAAGGGGAAATGGGATATTTTGAAAAGGAAAAGCATTTTTATGATAATAAAATTGGCTTTTAAAAAGTATATGATTTGTTAAAGAAATTCATGATAATGAATTGGCTTTTATATTTACATTTCCTGAGTATAAAAAGGGAAATGGGAAGTTTTGAGAAAATAATAAGTATTGATAAATACTTGGTAAATGTATTCTCATTCCGGGAGATAGATCCGGATGTATATAGTAAAATGTATGTATATGTATTAATCGAGTGTCGAGGGTCTAATGGATCCCGACGATCGACCGTTCCGCATAATAGTGTATCGGGGGGATTCCTTGTTTGGATTTCGCTTTACGAGACACCCCACGCACGAATATGGCACTGTGTTGAGACTGGGGAGAAGTTTAATCCTTAGTGCTCTAATATTAGTATTACTTGTGGTATACATATTTATTTATATATATATTCTGTACTGAGGGACTGGCGGATCTCGACGATCGAGCTTGCCGCATAGTAGTGTATCGGGGGGGTTCCTTGTTTGGATTTCGCTTTGCGAGACACCCACGCATGAATATGGCATAGCGTTGAGACTAGGGTGAAGTTTAGCCCTTAGTACATTTCTTGGACTATCTAGGGTAGATAGTGGTTGGGTGATAGACTAGTTTAGCCGGGTAGCTTGACTAGGTTGTTTAGAGGGATGCGTTAGGAGTGCACTGTTAGTGGAGTGGTGAGGGGTATCTCATGGGAGTGTGATACCAAATTTAAATATGAGATAAAACCTTTTTCAAAATAATAAGGCATTTATGCACTTGCAAAATATTTTCAAAACTCGGGCTCTGACCCGTTTATCTACTCTTCTTTATTTCTATATACTATATATATATAGGTGTCCAGACACAGGGATGCCTGGATGGAAATTCTTTCGAGTCAGACGTCAGCTGCAGAAGCTATGGATGCGTGCAGGATTTTCAATAGACGCTTCCATCCTTGTAATCTAGATAGGAGGTATTGTAAAAACATTCGAGCCAATGGCTCAATTGAATTTAGTTATTCTTTCAGTACAGCATTCGATATGGTTGTATATTTTGACCGAGTGTTCGGTTATTTTATTTCACTTCAGTTTCATTTACGTATAAACTGTGTGGATGTTTTATTTATTGTTGTTAAAAAGAGTAGTAAAGTTAAAACTTTGACACCGGCCTAATAGGTTATTAGTAATTAAATGGATTTTCGACAGTGATGCTAAGAATGATCCATATGAGACTCCTGTTTTAATTTAATATTGGAGTGATCGCCCGGTATCTTATTAGGCGGGGTGTTGCATACACTTCCATGGTATTACTCAACCAGTACTTGAACGTTTTGGTCACCAACCACATATAGGTTACACTTGCATTCTTTATGCCAAAATTCATTATAGTGAAGCAATTTAGCCTAAGTGTGGTGATAAAGGTGGTTCTTTTTTTACTTATTCCGAATAGCAGGATTTGATTCTGCCATGAATAAGTTAATAAAAATTTCATCCGTTCATGACTTATCGTGGTGTTTATACTAGCTGGTAAATCTTTGGGGGTGGGGGGACTATCCTTAGGGGAATCTTTGTTTAGGTTTGTTAATCGACTAAAACTCTCCACATACCATTGTTCTTATTTTATACTAATATATTATAGATCCATTATGGGAATTAGACTTCCTATAGAACCTGCCTCCAAAAGTATCCCAATTTCTTCTTGAACTGATTTTTCCATCTTAGGAGCAGTTCAGCGAGCTTTGTGTGAGATTTGGGGTTAGCTGAGATCTTTTGGGCATTGATATAAAAAAAATTCTTGTCCAAAATGTCTATTTATTATGTTTTAGAAAGTAAACAAAATAACTAGATCTAAAGATTATAACTAGAGGTTATATCACTATACCTTTGAGGATGTTGTAGGTGATTCAATACGAAGACTAATGTGTGAAGAAGACAGGGATGACTTAGATTTTCTAGTATATGATCCTAAAAAGTAAGAAATATGCGTGGTGGCCACTTTAGGCTAGGATCTTGAAGCTCTTGAGAAGAAACTTCCCAATCTTCTCTCTTTTTACCCAAGTCTTTAACTCTTTGTCTCTCTCTCCTCACCTTGTCTTTATCTTCATCTCTATTTCTTTCTTTGTATGTGTGTCTATGTGATATTGAGAAAAGTATTTTTTTTTATTTCATTTCTTAGGAAAATAAATCATGGAAGTTATTTATACTTCAGACCTTAAAAACTCAAAGTAAAACATGTTTGCCCATAAAAGTCCTTCATTCAAACGAGATAGGCCATCGTTCTAACTAGAACTTATCATGAGATGAGATCGTGATAAGATGACATTCATAAAGGGTTTCTACATGGAATGAATTTTTCTCATTTGAAACAACTTCACATTGGAGAATCCCTTGTTTAAAAAGAGATCCTCATTCCATGAAACCTTGGTGAAATGTCAAAACCAAGGGTGGCTGAAGGTTTTTAGAGTAATGAGAGAATTAAAATATTACTTCCTTAATAAGGACTATACTGGGGACCTAAGGCTAAATAATCAAATTGGATTCAAAAAATAACATGGAAATCCCAAATTACAACCCCGTCATTTATTTCCTTTACGTTTAGTGGTAATTAATTCCATAAAATAATTACACTTGCACTATAATTTAATTATATCAAAATTACTCGAATAAAGAGGCCTTATTTGAAAAGTTTGATAGCTCATAATATGATTCTCCACATAAAGCATATAATACCCACATGATAAAATTTAATTTGTCTAATTTATTTTCACCAACATTTAATTATTTCTTCATCTCAAACCTAACTTATTTGATACTATAATGGATTATAAAATAATCCACTGATTAGTTTAACTAGTGAAATCAAAACATATAAGTTTATCAAAGGGGTATCACATTCTAGAATATCTCCCCAAGCATTCATTCATCCAAAATATGATCTCAAGTAATGTGACACCCCGCCTAATAAAATACCGAGTGATCAGGCCTATACCAAATTAAAACAAGAATCCCAGTTGGATCATCCTTAGCATCACTGTCGATTTTTTTTTTTTAAACTTACTAACCACCTAGTATTCCAAAAACTGGTGCCAATTTTAACTTTTTAATTAAACAAAACAATACATGCGGAATTAAATATAAACCATCACACAACTGAATGAAAATAAACTGAATCATAATTACACAAAATGCCGAATAAATCACCGGCCACCAAAGAAATAATCCAAATACAAATATTCAACATCTAAAAACTGTACCGAGAAGTCTGGGCGACAAGCCCTAAATAAAACTGAAACTGATACAAGATTCCTACTCTAGGAATGAATGAATGATGCGTCTAATCCAAATTCCTGCTAGCATACACATATGCCGCAGCTCCGTGTCCCTGGAATAGATTATAAATCCTAGCGTCCCTGTGGCTGGACACCTAAAAGGTTTTGAAAATAGTTTTATAGCAAGGGTTAGAACCCAAAACATTTTGAAAATATTTAGCAAGTGAATTAACTGCAGTAATTTAAAATGCATAAATGCGCTTCATATTTAAGTTAGTGTCACACTTCCTTGAGGACATTCTCACCCCTCCACTATTGTGCACACCTACCGGTTACCTTAACCCCACCTAGTTGTACTACCCCGTCCAACTAGTCCTGGTATAACCTTCCCTTGCCATACTACTCTAACCCGAGTATAATGATTCTTGAATTATAAGTTATTTCACAATTAACTTAATTAATTCCTCTTATATAGCAGCATATAACCGTGTCACAAGTTATATAAAATACATACATCACACACTGTATTATTCCCACAAATAATTAACTTAATTAATTTCCCATTAATTAACTGCATATAACTGTAACCCGAGTTATATAAAGTAAATACATCACACATTGTATTATCACCTACATATAATATTTACTACCATATTATACGTACCTTTACTAACAACCACACATATATCATGCGTATATCCATCCTTCCGAGTATACCCTCACCGGATGATTTCCTCTAGAATGCTATCTCACTAGGTGTGCTCACAAAACCTAGTTTCCCCAAGTTAGAATCGCTCACCAACTTGGACCAAAATATAAACGAAGTGGAGGCGGTCATATTCCTTCCCTGAAAGTGATATAAATCCCTCACCCATATATACCGGACGCTATGACCTGGGTATATACTCGCCCTACACCTCAAGCTAGGGGATTCACCCACATCGCGCAACCTCCCTTGATAGCATTAGAGTATATAAATTTAATAAATATCTAATCACTGATATTTAGTATCACGCAAAATAAATACACGTATATATATACTATCATGATACCGTATATATATAATATAAACTCCGGCTTTACCGTATACTCAAAATCCCGTATACTGCCTGTAATTTAATATCACACAATATATACACGTATATATATACTATCACTACACCGTATATATATAATATAAACCCCGGCTCTACCGTGTACTCCAAGTCCCGTACACTGCCTGAAATTTCCTGAGTCTGTGGCCCGACTCAATGTAGCTAATTTACTCACTTAATAATTTATCGTCTTCCCGAGCCTATGGTCCGACTCTAATAATTTTAACTCAATCTTTAACTTATATAATACTTTCCCCGAGTCTATGGTCGACTCCAATTAAATTAATTGACACACTTATTAACTTAATACCTTCCCGAGTCTATCACCCGACTCTAATTAAATTAATTAACACACTTGTTAATTTAATGTCGTCCCGAGTCTATCGTCCAACTCTAATTTAATTAATTTACCCATTAATTAATCAATAAAAATCCGAGTCTGTGGTCCGACTCTAATATAATTAATTATCACATTAATTAATAAGTACCCATCACGAGTCTACAATCCGATTCTGATTAAACTAATTATCTCATCCTTTAATTTAATCATACCCGAGTCTACAAACCGACTTTAATGAAATTAATTAATACCCTTATTAATTTAATATTACCCGAGTCTACAATTCGACTCTAACTAAATTAATTAACGCATTTATTAATTTAATAACTTGGTGTCACCCAACCATTATCCCCGGACTCACTTACTTGGTCCGTATCTTAATATTTTCCGAGTCTATATCCCGACTCTAAATTACTTAGTTTATATCCAAACTTAATTCACTCACTTGGGTCGCTTTACCAATATACTCGGATTCACTCACTTGATCCGTACCTCACTATTTTGGAATAAAGTCTCTCAATTTTATCCATTAAATGTCCCACATAAATTCATCCTAGTCCCAATTACTTTCCCCCATAATTGCTAGGAATATTTGTTTCACAATTATTTACCACTAATAATTGTATGGAAATTATTTTATAATTAATTCCCCCTTATACTTCACCCAAGGCCGAATTGCCCAGAATTTCCCATCGTCTATCGATCGATGCCCCCGATCGATCGATCGACCCCTTCGTTACAGCTCTTCTTTCCCCCTGTTTTCCACCATTAACGAATTTCAAGGTTTTTAAACCATAATCTACCTCTAATTACATCATCCCATCATCCACACATGGTTAATCCACATCCTATTCATCATAGAGATCATTAAGATAATCAACCCCTCTAATTATCTCATAATTTTCGAAATGGGTCTTTCTCCATAAAATTCAATTATCTGTTTTAAATCCAAATTTCCAGATTCGATTTCCACTCTTTTATGTTCTGGATTTCTCGTTCAAATCATATATACATATTCAGATATCAATCACTCATCTAAATCTTACTTTGAATCTCATTCAAGTATTTCAAAAACAAAAACCCCATTTTGTACCCATTTACACCCAAAAACGAATTTTCATACCCACATCACCATGATATGAATTGATTATCATGCTTTAAGAATCAAAACAGTTAACCACTTGCCTGAAAGTGTTCGTAGTGTCTGATTCCGTTGACGTAGTCCCTCGATTTGGCTCCAAAATCCTCAATTTGGCTTTTGCTAAGCTTTCCCCCAATTTTCCTCTCAAGCCCTAGGCTTAGATTTGTGATGGCTGCTGATTTTCTAATCTCCCCATTAGGTTCAAAACCCTTAATCCCGTTTTTCACCTAATGGGCTTAATTAAAGTGGCACAACTCACCCCGTGTGGGCCCGGCTATGCCCAAAATTACCCCGAGACCCAATTACTACCCCCGGGTACTCTTTTCTGACTATCTCGACCCATCCGGACTCAACCGCGCACTCAGAATTGGTATCCGAATTAATTTATAAAAATCATTATCTCACACCCAATTTAGTCTATACCGACTCCTGGCTGGGATAAGTGTATACCCCGTCATTAATACCAGAAATGACGTAATTAAATTATTACTATTCACTTAGTAAATAAATTTTCCTAAATATTAACCATTCACTCCCCGATTAATATTTAAATATACATATTGCCATAATTAATTCAATTAAAATTACAACACACAAGTAATTTAAAATTTCTGAATTAATTAAATATTAAATGTACAAAAATACGGGGTGTTACATACTTCCCCCCTTACAAAGGAATTTCGTCCTCAAAATTAAGATAAACCTAGTGTTCCAATATTCACATATTACTCACTAGTCATGTGCCTCCAAGCCCGCTATATCTATCCCATCCGCTTTTAACCATACGTTACACAAGTATGTATTTAAACTTAACCAGAGCGCCCATACACCCTATACCCGTGCTTAACCGCACAAAATTTGTCTTAATTAACCCGGGTGCCCATACACCCTATCCCCGCACTCTACCGCACGAAAGTTACCCGACTATGCTAGTCGTAACCCATAATATAACTTCGAACCCGTAGTCATATCCCATATACATATATTTACTTATATAATTACTTCCCGGGTACTCAACCCATCCTACGTCCAACTATCTCCCCATAAATACTTATCTCTCAACACAAAAGAATATACGCTTACCCTTATGCTACCAAAGACAACATAATACCGCGCCCTTACTACCACTAGTCCTTGCGCAAAATAAACCCCGAGCTATCTCTCTTTGCTCGAAAATCAATTCAACCACCCTGATTCACTTCATTAAACATCCCCACTTACCGGGATAAAATGTGAGAACACAAAACCTCATTATGTGCCATCGCACCACACAATACAACATATATACATCCACATATATATAGGCTATACGCCCTCTCCGGTGATACCTAGTACCCACCATACCCTGGTGTCGCGGACACCAAAATTTTAACTCCACTATCCACAATAGTTAAATTCCATCGTTATCCAGCCGACGTTTAAAAATTATTATCAACCCTACTCCCATAATTCTCGAAAGTAGTAATTCCTCGCATAATTTAACAAATCACTCAGTGTACGCCTCCACTCTCCCATGAAGAACACTAAGGAACTCCGCTACCCTACGGAAGGTTTACCCACATGTTATGGCTGCTACCGCCAACGCACCCACAAAGTTTGACTCACCTGCGAACTCTAGTGAAAAATAAGTCTTATACTGTGACATCCTCTTTGTCACTCAACAATATAGCCCACGCCCCTAGGGTAAAATAATTACTTCTATACTCCAGCTGCAACGGTTGGTTCTCGATTTCCAGAGCAGCATCTCCCTGCCCGAATGCACCCGTGAGTTGCTTTAGTGGCTGTACATCAAGGACCTCATCCTGTAGCTGACCCCTGCCTCGCTTAAGACAATATCTCTTCATGTGTCTCGCTTTTCCCACAAACGAAACACTTTCTAATATGTTCACCCTGCCACTGATCCCTTCCATGCCAACCTTGTTGGAATTACTGGCCATCCCACCAATAGCCTCCAGTTCTAGATCGTTTGGCATGATTTCCTTATCGGAAATCCTGCCCTTGATCTCCCCCAGTCTGCTGCTGGGATACCCCACTGGTATTGTTCCCTTCTGCCTCATCCGACTGGTTAATCCCCACTCCCTTCCCACTTCCTTTCGCGTGGAAGCGATATTCCCAACAGTGCCGGAGTGTTGCGTTAATGACATCAGTATAACTCATTAATGCGGAATTATCAATTAAATGTTGTCTGATTCTCCAGACTAACCCATCCATAAACTTTGCTTCCTTTCTCTTTTCCACGCTTACCTCATCCGATAAAAATTTTGCCAATGTGTGAAATCTTCCTCGTAATCGACCACTGAATGGTCTCCCTTTGAGTCTCCGCACAAAATTTTCTCCTCATTTCGATCTCGATCGTTGAAGGAAAATACTTGCGGTCGAACCGCACCTAAAACTCTGCAGTAGCTAGTGTGTCCCTTTCCTCAACTGTGGTGATCGACTCACACCACTGTAGCACCGCTCCCACTAACTAAAAGTGGTTAGCATTTACTTTCGCACCCCATTGCCATCTCCCATGCGTAGGTGACGTTGGATACCTCTCTTCCTTGACACGCTAGTACTACACTTGAACCCCCTCGCAACTCTGGTGGGTTCCCGCTAAAATAACCTCTCTTTCTTGTTTCCACCCCGATGACCCCGCGTGAGTCTGAACATCCGGCGCCACTAACACTTGTGGCAAATCCCGTGGAAAGTACCTTGTCGTTTGCGACTAGCGTCGTTTCAATCGCCCGCGCCATTAGTTCGGTTACCTGTGCTGCCAAGATTGTCATTGGCAGTTGCTGCCGTAACTCTTACTCCTGACGAGCCTCCCTCGTCTCACCTCCCCATGCTGCCCTAGCTACTCTCCCTCTCATGGGCGTCATCTGGAATGAGAATCGAATTGTATGAGTTCACGTTCAAATATAAATTTCGCAGAAGAACGTATATGCGCATACGTATGAGAATACAACAATCCTATGATAGGGCTCTATATCAAAGATTGCTAAGCCGAAGCGTGAAAATCCGCACAGATCCTAAGGACACTAGAACCTGATGCTCTGATACCATCTGTTACACCCCGCCTAATAAAATACCAGGTGATCGATCCTATACCAAATTAAAACAGGAATCCCAGTTGGATCATCCTTAGCATCACTGTCAAAATTTTTTTTTTTTTAAAACTTACTAACCACCTAGTATTCCAAAAACTAATGCCAATTTTAACTTTGTAATTAAACAAAACAATACATGCGGAATTAAATATAAACCATCACACAACTGAATGAAAATAAACTGAATCATAATTACACAACATGCCGAATAAATCATCGGCCACCAAAGAAATAATCCAAATACAAATATTTAACATCTGAAAACTGTACCGAGAAGTCTGGGCGACAAGCCCTAAATAAAACTGAAACTGATACAAGATTCCTACTCTAGGAATGAATGAATGATGCGTCCAATCCAAACTCCTGCTATCATCCACATATGCCGCAGCTCCGTGTCCCTGGAATAGATTATAAATCCTGGCGTCCCTGTGGCTGGACACCTAAAAGGTTTTGAAAATAGTTTTATAGCAAGGGTTAGAACCCAAAACATTTTGAAAATATTTAACAAGTGAATTAACTGCAGTAATTTAAAATGCATGAATGCGCTTCATATTTAAGTTAGTGTCGCACTCCCTTGAGGACATTCTCACCCCTCCACTATTGTGCACACCTACCGATTACCTTAACCCCACCTAGTTGTACTACCCCGTCCAACTAGTCCTGGTATAACCTTCCCTTGCCATACTACTCTAACCCGAGTATAATGATTCTTGAATTATAAGTTATTTCACAATTAACTTAATTAATTCCTCTTATATAGCAGCATATAACCGTGTCACAAGTTATATAAAATACATACATCACACACTGTATTATTCCCACAAATAATTAACTTAATTAATTTCCCATTAATTAACTGCATATAACTGTAACCCGAGTTATATAAAGTAAATACATCACACACTGTATTATCACCTACATATAATATTTACTACCATATTATACGTACCTTTACTAACAACCACACATATATCATACGTATATCCATCCTTCCGAGTATACCCTCACCGGATGATTTCCTCTAGAATTCTATCTCACTAGGTGTGCTCACAAAACCTAGTTTCCCCAAGTTAGAATCGCTCACCAACTTGGACCAAAATATAAACGAAGTGGAGGCGGTCATATTCCTTCCCTGAAAGTGATATAAATCCCTCATCCATATATACCGGACGCTATGACCTGGGGATATACTCGCCCTACTCCTCAAGCTAGGGGATTCACCCACATCACGCAACCTCCCTTGATAGCATTAGAGTATATAAATTTAATAAATATCTAATCACTGATATTTAGTATCACGCAAAATAAATACACGTATATATATACTATCACGACACCCTATATATATAATATAAACTTCGGCTTTACCGTATACTCAAAATCACGTATACTGCCTGTAATTTAATATCACACAATATATACACGTATATATATATACTATCACTACACCGTATATATATAATATAAACCCCGGCTCTACCGTGTACTCCAAATCCCGTACACTGCCTGAAATTTCCTGAGTCTGTGGCCCGACTCAATGTAGATAATTTACTTACTTAATAATTTATCGTCTTCCCGAGCCTATGGTCCGACTCTAATAATTTTAACTCAATCTTTAACTTATATTATACTTTCCCCGAGTCTATGGTCGACTCCAATTAAATTAATTGACACACTTATTAACTTAATACCTTCCCGAGTCTATCACCCGACTCTAATTAAATTAATTAACACACTTGTTAATTTAATGTCGTCCCGAGTCTATCGTCCGACTCTAATTTAATTAATTTACCCATTAATTAATCAATAAAAATCTGAGTGTGTGGTCCGACTCTAATATAATTAATTATCACATTAATTAATAAGTACCCATCACGAGTCTACAATCCGATTCTGCTTAAACTAATTATCCCACCCATTAATTTAATCATACCCGAGTCTACAAACTGACTTTAATTAAATTAATTAATACCCTTATTAATTTAATATTACCCGAGTCTACAATCCGACTCTAACTAAATTAATTAACGCATTTATTAATTTAATAACTTGGTGTCACCCAACCATTATCCCCGGACTCGCTTACTTGGTCCGTATCTTATTATTTCCCGAGTCTATATCCCGACTCTAAATTACTTAGTTTATCTCCAAACTTAATTCACTACCTTGGGTCGCTTTATCAATATACCCGGATTCACTCACTTGATCCGTACCTCACTATTTTGGAATAAAGTCTCTCAATTTTATGCATTAAATGTCCCACATAAATTCATCCTAGTTCCAATTACTTTCCCCCATAATTGCTAGGAATATTTGTTTCACAATTATTTACCACTAATAATTGTATGGAAATTATTTTATAATTAATTCCCCCTTATACTTCACCCAAGGCCGAACTGCCCAGAATTTCCCATCGTCGATCGATCGATGCCCCCGATCGATCGATCGACCCCTTCGTTACAGCTCTTCTTTCCCCCTGTTTTCCACCATTAACGAATTTCAAGGTTTTTAAACCATAATCTACCTCTAATTACATCATCCCATCATCTACACATGGTTCCACATCCTATTCATTATAGAGATCATTAAGATAATCAACCCCTCTAATTATCTCATAATTTTCGAAATGGGTCTTTCTCCATAAAATTCAATTATCTGTTTTAAATCCAAATTTCCAGATTCGATTTCCACTCTTTTATGTTCTGGATTTGTCGTTCAAATCATATATACATATTCAGATATCAATCACCCATCTAAATCTTACTTTGAATCTCATTCAAGTATTTCAAAAACAAAAACCCCATTTTGTACCCATTTACACCCAAAAACGAATTTTCATACCCACATCACCATGATATGAATTGATTATCATGCTTTAAGAATCAAAACAGTTAACCACTTGCCTGAAAGTGTTCGTAGTGTCTGATTCCATTGGCGTAGTCCCTCGATTTGGCTCCAAAATCCTCAATTTGTCTTTTGCTAAGCTTTCCCCCAATTTTCCTCTCAAGCCCTAGGCTTAGATTTGTGATTGTTGCTGATTTCCTAATCTTCCCATTAGGTTAAACACCCTTAATCCCGTTTTTCACCTAATGGGTTTATTTAAAGTGGCCCAACTCACCTCGTGTGGGCCCGGCTATGCCCAAAATTACCCCGAGACCCAATTACTACCCCCGGGTACTCTTTTCTGACTATCTCGACCCATCCGGACTCAACCGCGCACTCAGAATTGGCATCCGAATTAATTTATAAAAATCCTTATCTCACACCCAATTTAGTCTATACCGACTCCTGGCTGGGATAAGTGTATACCCCGTCATTAATACCCGAAATGACGTAATTAAATTATTACTATTCACTTAGTAAATAAATTTTCCTAAATATTAACCATTCACTCCCCGATTAATATTTAAATATATATATTGCCATAATTAATTCAATTAAAATTACAACACACAAGTAATTTAAAATTCCTGAATTAATTAAATATTAAATGTACAAAAATACGGGGTGTTACATACTTCCCCCCTTACAAAGGAATTTCGTCCTCGAAATTAAGATAAACCTAGTGTTCCAATATTCACATATTACTCACTAGTCATGTGCCTCCAAGCCTGCTATATCTATCCCATCCGCTTCTAACCATACGTTACACAAGTATGTATTTAAACTTAACCAAGGCGCCCATACACCCTATACATGTGCTTAACCGCACAAAATTTGTCTTAATTAACCCGGGTGCCCATACACCCTATCCCCGCACTCTACCACACGAAAGTTACCCGACTATGCTAGTCGTAACCCATAATATAACTTCGAACCCGTAGTCATATCACATATACATATATTTACTTATATAATTACTGCCCGGGTACTCAACCCATGCTACGTCCAACTATCTCCCCATAAATACTTATCTCTCAACACAAAAGAATATACGCTTACCCTTATGCTACCAAAGACAACATAATACCGCGCCCTTACTACCAGTAGTCCTTGCGCAAAATAAACCCCGAGCTATCTCTCTTTGCTCGAAAATCAATTCAACCACCCTGATTCACTTCATTAAACATCCCCACTTACCGGGATAAAATGTGAGAACACAAAACCTCACTATGTGCCATCGCACCACGCAATACAACATATATACATCCACATATATATAGGCTATACGCCCTCTCCGGTGATACCTAGTACCCACCATACCCTGGTGTCGCGGACACCAAAATTTTAACTCCACTATCCACAATAGTTAAATTCCATCGCTATCTAGCCGCCGTTTAAAAAGTATTATCAACCCTACTCCCATAATTCTCGAAAGTAGTAATTCCTCGCATAATTCAACCAATCACTCAGTGTACGCCTCCACTCTCCCATGAAGAAGACTAAGGAACTCCGCTACCCTACGGAAGGTTTACCCACATGTTATGGCTGCTACCGCCAACGCACCCACTAAGTTCGACTCACCTGCGAACTCTAGTGAAAAATAAGTCTTATACTGTGACATCCTCTTTGTCACTCAACAATATACCCCACGCCCCTAGGGTAAAATAATTACTTCTATACTCCAGCTGCAACGGTTGGTTCTCGATTTCCAGAGCAGCTTCTCCCTGCCCGAATGCACCCGTGAGTTGCTTTAGTGGTTGTACATCCAGGACCTCGTCCTGTAGTTGACCCCTGCCTCGCTTAAGGAAATATCTCTTCATGTGTCTCGCTTTTCCCACAAATGAAACACTTTCTAATATGTTCACCCTGCCACTGATCCCTTCCATGCCAACCTTGTTGGAATTCCTGGCCATCCCGCCAATAGCCTCCAGTTCTAGATCGTTTGTCATGATTTCCTTACCGGAAATCCTACCCTTGATCTCCCCCATTCTGCTGCTGGGATACCCCACTGGTATTGTTCCCTTCTGCCTCATCTGACTGGTTAATCCCCACTCCCTTCCCGCTTCCTTTCGCGTGGAAGCGATATTCCCAACAGTGCCGGAGTGTTGCGTTAATGACATTAGTATAACTCATTAATGCGGAATTATCAATTAAATGTTGTCTGATTCTCCAGACTAACCCATCCATAAACTTTGCTTCCTTCCTCTTTTCCTCGCTTACCTCATCCGGTAAAAATTTTGCCAATGTGTGAAATATTCCTCGTAATCGACCACTAAATGGTCTCCCTTTGAGTCTCCTCACAAAATTTTCTCCTCATTTCGATCTCGACCGTTGAAGGAAAATACTTGCGGTCGAACCGCACCCAAAACTCTGCAGTAGCTAGTGTGTCCCTTTCCTCAACTGTGGTGATCGACTCCCACCACTGTAGCACCGCTCCCACTAACTAAAATTGGTTAGCATTTACTTTCGGACCCCATCGCCATCTCCCATGCGTAGGTGATGTCGGATACCTCTCTTCCTTGACACGCTAGTACTACACCTGAACCCCCTCGCAACTCTGGGGGGTTCCCGCTAAAATAACCTATCTTTCTTGTTTCCACCCCGACGACCCCGCGTGAGTCTGAACATCCGGCGCCACTAACACTTGTGGCGGATCCCGTGGAAAGTACCTTGTCATTTGCGACTACCGTCTTTTCAATCGCCCACGCCATTAGTTCGGTTACTTGTGCTGCCAAGATTGTCTTTGGCAGTTGCTGCCGTAACTCTTACTCCTGACGAGCCTCCCTCGTCTCACCTCCCCATGCTGCCCTAGCTGCTCTCCCTCTCCTGGGCATCATCTGGAATGAGAATCGAATTGTATGAGTTCACGTTCAAATATAAATTTCGCAGAAGAACGTATATGCGCATACGTATGAGACTACAACAATCCTATGATAGGGCTCTATTTCAAAGATTGCTAAGCCGAAGCGTGAAAAGCCGCACAGATCCTAAGGACACTAGAACCTGATGCTCTGCTACCATCTGTGACACCCCGCCTAATAAAATACCGGGTGATCAGTCCTATACCAAATTAAAACATGAATCCCAGTTGGATCATCCTTAGCATCACTGTCAAAAAAAAAAAAATTAAAACCTACTAACCACCTAGTATTCCAAAAACTGGTGCCAATTTTAACTTTTTAATTGAACAAAACAATACATGCGGAATTAAATATAAACCATCACAAAACTGAATGAAAATAAACTGAATCATAATTACACAACATGCCGAATAAATCACCGGCCACCAAAGAAATAATCCAAATACAAATATTCAACATCTGAAAACTGTACCGAGAAGTCTGGGCGACAAGCCCTAAATAAAACTGAAACTGATACAAGATTCCTACTCTAGGAATGAGTGAATGATGCGTCCAATCCAAACTCCTGCTATCATCCACATATGCTGCAGCTCCGTGTCCCTGGAATAGATTATAAATCCTGGCGTCCCTGTGGCTGGACACCTAAAAGGTTTTGAAAATAGTTTTATAGCAAGGGTTAGAACCCAAAACATTTTGAAAATATTTAGCAGTTGAATTAACTGCAGTAATTTAAAATGCATGAATGTGCTTCATATTTAAGTTAGTGTCGCACTCCCTTGAGGACATTCTCACCCCTCCACTATTGTGCACACCTACCGGTTACCTTAACCCCACCTAGTTGTACTACCCCGTCCAACTAGTCCTGGTATAACCTTCCCTTGCCATACTACTCTAACCCGAGTATAATGATTCTTGAATTATAAGTTATTTCACAATTAACTTAATTAATTCCTCTTATATAGCAGCATATAACCGTGTCACAAGTTATATAAAATACATACATCACACACTGTATTATTCCCACAAATAATTAACTTAATTAATTTCCCATTAATTAACTGCATATAACTGTAACCCGAGTTATATAAAGTAAATACATCACACACTGTATTATCACCTACATATAATATTTACTACCATATTATACGTACCTTTACTAACAACCACACATATATCATACGTATATCCATCCTTCCGAGTATACCCTCACCGGATGATTTCCTCTAGAATGCTATCTCACTAGGTGTGCTCACAAAACCTAGTTTCCCCAAGTTAGAATCGCTCACCAACTTGGACCAAAATATAAACGAAGTGGAGGCGGTCATATTCCTTCCCTGAAAGTGATATAAATCCCTCACCCATATATACCGGACGCTATGACCTGGGGATATACTCGCCCTACTCCTCAAGCTAGGGGATTCACCCACATCGCGCAACCTCCCTTGATAGCATTAGAGTATATAAATTTAATAAATATCTAATCACTGATATTTAGTATCACGCAAAATAAATACACGTATATATATACTATCACGACACCGTATATATATAACGTAAACTCCGGCTTTACCATATACTCAAAATCCCGTATACTGCCTGTAATTTAATATCACACAATATATACACGTATATATATATACTATCACTACACCGTATATATATAATATAAACCCCGGCTCTACCGTGTACTCCAAGTCCCGTACACTGCCTGAAATTTCCTGAGTTTGTGGTCCGACTCAATGTAGCTAATTTACTCACTTAATAATTTATCGTCTTCCCGAGCCTATGGTCCGACTCTAATAATTTTAACTCAATCTTTAACTTATATAATACTTTCCCCGAGTCTATGGTCCGACTCCAATTAAATTAATTGACACACTTATTAACTTAATACCTTCCCGAGTCTATCACCCGCCTCTAATTAAATTAATTAACACACTTGTTAATTTAATGCTGTCCCGAGTCTATCGTCCGACTCTAATTTGATTAATTTACCCATTAATTAATCAACAAAAATCCGAGTCTGTGGTCCGACTCTAATATAATTAATTATCACATTAATTAATAAGTACCCATCACGAGTCTACAATCCGATTCTGATTAAACTAATTATCCCACCCATTAATTTAATCATACCCGAGTCTACAAACTGACTTTAATTAAATTAATTAATACCCTTATTAATTTAATATTACCCGAGTCTATAATCCGACTCTAACTAAATTAATTAACGCATTTATTAATTTAATAACTTGGTGTCACCCAACCATTATCCCCGGACTCGCTTACTTGGTCCGTATCTTATTATTTCCCGAGTCTATATCCCGACTCTAAATTACTTAGTTTATCTCCAAACTTAATTCACTACCTTGGGTCGCTTTACCAATATACCCGGATTCACTCACTTGATCCGTACCTCACTATTTTGGAATAAAGTCTCTCAATTTTATCCATTTAATGTCCCACATAAATTCATCCTAGTCCCAATTCCTTTCCCCCATAATTGCTAGGAATATTTGTTTCACAATTATTTACCACTAATAATTGTATGGAAATTATTTTATAATTAATTCCCCCTTATACTTCACCCAAGGCCGAACTGCCCAGAATTTCCCATCGTCGATCGATCGATGACCCCGATCGATCGATCGACCCCTTCGTTACAGCTCTTCTTTCCCCCTGTTTTCCATCATTAACAAATTTCAAGGTTTTTAAACCATAATCTACCTCTAATTGCATCATCCTATCATCTACACATGGTTAATCCACATCCTATTCATCATAGAGATCATTAAGATAATCAACCCCTCTAATTATCTCATAATTTTCGAAATGGGTCTTTCTCCATAAAATTCAATTATCTGTTTTAAATCCAAATTTCCAGATTCGATTTCCACTCTTTTATGTTCTGGATTTCTCGTTCAAATCATATATACATATTCAGATATCAATCACTCATCTAAATCTTACTTTGAATCTCATTCAAGTATTTCAAAAACAAAAACCCCATTTTGTATCCATTTACACCCAAAAATGAATTTTCATACCCACATCACCATGATATGAATTCATTATCATGCTTTAAGAATCAAAACAGTTAACCACTTGCCTGAAAGTGTTCGTAGTGTCTGATTCCGTTGGCGTAGTCCCTCGATTTGGCTCCAAAATCCTCAATTTGGCTTTTGCTAAGCTTTCCCCCAACTTCCCTCTCAAGCCCTAGGCTTAGATTTGTGATGGCTGCTGATTTCCTAATCTCCCCATTAGGTTAAAAACCCTTAATCCCGTTTTTCACCTAATGGGCTTAATTAAAGTGGCCCAACTCACCTCGTGTGGAGTGTGGGCCCGGCTATGCCCAAAATTACCCCGAGACCCAATTACTACCCCCGGGTACTCTTTTCTGACTATCTCGACCCATCCGGACTCAACCGCGCACTCAGAATTGGCATCCGAATTAATTTATAAAAATCCTTATCTCACACCCAATTTAGTCTATACCGACTCCTGCCTGGGATAAGTGTATACCCCGTCATTAATACCCGAAATGACGTAATTAAATTATTACTATTCACTTAGTAAATAAATTTTCCTAAATATTAACCATTCACTCCCCGATTAATATTTAAATATATATATTGCCATAATTAATTCAATTAAAATTACAACACACAAGTAATTTAAAATTCCCGAATTAATTAAATATTAAATGTACAAAAATACGGGGTGTTACAAATAAGCTAACACAAAGATAGTCCAACTTGTAGATATTTAGATCCAATAAATGGAATCGCACCCATAAAAATCAAAGATATAATTTTGTAGATATTCCAATCCTCACATTCCTCGGGATTAAGAATATATGCATCATTTGCAAACGTTGTGAGATTATATAAGTCTAATCTAGTCGACACCTAGACTTGAATATCGACTATGGTACTGTTAAATACATTTTTTATGTGTTGTAAGATCCTCTTTGAACTATCAGACAAGTTCCCAAATCATTAGATAAGTCCTCATACTCAAGATAAACCACTAATATTGTACTAGTGGCTTTATCGATAGGATGCCAACTCCCTGTGAACTATTCAATTAAATTAGAACCTGAATTTTGATATTTTGTGATCAGGACGAACCTACTTACTAAAATTCCTGCTGAATTTAATTGACTGATATTTATACAATATATTAAAATCAATACAAGGCATTCTCATAAACATAATTCTTATTTGAAAATGAATCTAGCAGTTATTTTTAATAACTAAATGTCATTTATGGTTTTTAGAATAAAATCATAATAGGATTAACATGCAACTTGGGACACCTGACCTCGGGACTTATTAGTGACATATCATAGGGTTTTCATGCAAAAAAATCTTTAGTACTTCTCAAAATATAGACTAAATACCTGTCCTCAATGGTTAGAAGGATTTCAATGAAGAACTTTTTCTCAAGGTGGTCTCTGTTAAAGAACACCTCTTCTAGAGGTTCCATGACCCTATTAGTTTGGAAAACTTGAATTTCCTCCAACCCCAATTATCCATGAAAGTGCGCGCATAATGTATGGGATTTAAGGAAAAATTGGGTAAAAAAGATGGCTAAGAGGAACTACCTAAATTAAAATTAATTCCAAAGTTGAGTTAATATTTTTCTTTAACTAATTTTATGGGAAAATAAACAATCCCTATGTCTAATTGATAAAGTTTACTAAAATGATTCATATAAAATATTATCTTCTTAGATTAGCGCAATGAATCAAAATGAAAAAATATAAATAATCACACAACACAAAGGCATAATGAGAAAAAAAAATCCAGAATGGGAAATACCTTGGGTCGAATGAATGATAAAAGAACTATGGTAGGACTTATAAAGATAGAACTACGTGTTAGATTACTCCTTCTTAACTTCCACTAATACTATTTTTGCACCATATCTTTCGGAAGAGGAAGTAACCAAAAACAGAAGAACATTTCACAACAATGACTAGTTTTAGTCTTCAACCTATGTCTTTATAATCCCAAACGTATTCTTTTAAGATGAATATCCAAACATTTGATTCAAATTATATTTAAATTAAGAGAAGCCATTATGTATATTTATACTTCCTATAATATGATATTACTAAAGGTTGATGGAAGTTTTTAGAAGTATTTGGCTACTTAAAATAAATTCTCAAGTGTTTTTGAGATATAAAAAATTCAAAGTCTCTCAAGAACAAAGTTGAAAAATATTTATTCAAGTCTTGAGAAGAAGTAATAAAACTTCAAATAACTTCAAATAAAAGTTTTAAAACATAAATTTCTCAAAAATACAAAGAATATTTTCACTCTAAATATTTCATAATGAAAACTTAAGACAAAAATCGTTTAAGAAATTCTTGAAAGCATTAACTTGTTTATGGATTGAAGAAGAAAATAAACAGCCAAAAGAAACTTGTGGACACATGATCTCTAAGGACCGAGGTGATTTTTATCCACACAAATAATCTTTCTTGCCAATTTATCTAAAAGATATGGATTGAAAAAATCTACACATTTTACGACGCAATCTTTTCACAAAGATCTCCTAAATCTCACCAAATTTTACTCTTCACTAAAGCTTGACAATAGGGAAAAGGAATGCTTCAGCAAAAAAGGTTACAATCTAAAAGGATAAAAATATCTAAAAGTCTGGTTTAGGTCATGGGTAGATAAGGAGACCTTTATTAAAGCGAATAATGTCATGGCATAAACCAATGTGTTTGCCAAAACAAGGATTTTCATACATTGTCTTATTTTCAAAAGTAATTTTCATATCGGAGAGTACTATGACTTTTGGTGAAGGAAACACAAAATAACACATGCATATAAGTTTAACACATTTTCCAATATAATAAAATCCAATTTTGTTATGTTAAACCAAAGATAATTTTGGTAATATAAGCCATTTACCTTTATGCTAAAGTGTCATTATTATTGGTCGTGGCATGAAAGGATGAAGATGAAGAAAACCGGTCTTAAAATAATTAATCATGAATATTTTCGGATCAACCTAAATTGCAATTCAAAGTGTGTTTTGGCAACGAAATCAAGACAAGCAAATGGGTCGGGGGACAATGAGTATACATATACTTTCAAATATCCCCTTTGTTTATTTTGTGAATAAACACCTAATTAAAAATAGGGTTATTTGGGTTTTGACCCCTATTAATTCCTTGATATTGACTTTGGCTCCCAACATTTGCACTTCTTAGAGTTTGACTACCATAATAACTTTTAGTGATGAAAACAGTGTCGCAAAAGATACTTGGTAAAACTTTTCCTCGCACTTTTTGTATTTCTAGAAGTCATTTTGGGGGGGGGGGGCGAATCCCAAGAAATGAAAATTAAGAGAGTTAAAGTCAATTAAAAATAATTAATGTGGGTCAAATCCTAAATAACCCTTAAAAATATTACAAATAAATGAGTCAGATCTATCATCTATAACACAACATAGTTTGGCCAAAGGTATACAAGATATAAATATACATTCGGATGAATCACAAGAGATTCTCAATCATTTGAAACTCTAGAAAGCGAGTTCTTGTAAAGCACTAGCAAACATGTTAAAATACTGATACGTAATAAAATGACAATAAAATATACGTAATAAGATGAATTTAAGATATAACAGTGTAAACATGGTGCATATAATCACTAAACATATACCAAGTTTAACTAAGATTTCTAAACAATGTGATATAAACTTCCTTCCCTAAGTTTATTCTTTCACTAATTTATTTCCATAAAAACTATTCCAGAATGTCACATAATGATACTCCTTTTTTTTATTAATCTTTTCCTCCTCCTTTTGTCATGGAATCGACAAAGTAAAATAAGATAAAAATAAGAAATAACGTCATTAGGGACATAATTAAACATCTTATAAATTAGTGAACCAGGAAAAGTAATCCAAAGGAATCAAATCAACATACCATAATATATAATTGAGATAAAGGTTAAAACATGATATGAACCAAATGAAACAATATGCAAGGCATCAAAGGTTACTATGAGATAAGTAACAATCAATTATATCACCAAATGTTAAAATTTATACCCCTTACTAAACAATTCTTAAATTTTCTCTAAGAAGTATAATATGAAAAGTAAAACTTAAGAATGTAAATTTTCTTTCCCTCTGTCATGTAGTCATTTATCTTTTGTCACAAGATGATTTTACCTTTAATTAAATATTATCTCCCATTGAGAGACTTTTTCCTCTTTTTAGGAAATGTGAAAATATTGGTAATACGAATCAATAAATACAAAAGAAAGTAATTATAAGAAATAAGTAGTGAAAAGAAGCTCAAGTATAAAACATAATATTTATTACAATAAGCATAAGTAGATAATATTAATATGGTATATGAATCACATGGTATAGTATACATAGGCATACAATTATCAATAATGATCAAAAAAAGACAATATATAAACCATCATTAATATTTTAGCATAAATAATCAAAATACCAAAAATGAGCACATCAAAAGAAATTAGGATTATAATGGATACAAATTGATAGATAATCACTTAATAGTGTATGATCCAAATCCGAAATACTAAACTATAAGCCTAGACACCAATGATAAATCGTGTCAAGGCAAGTATCTATGAAATATGTCTAAGTACATTGTGATTAAGTCAAAAGATTATGAATCATCCAAAGGTGAAGCGTGAAATATAACAATGAGTAAAAATCACTGAGGATATAAGGTACATAAAATAAAGATATATAACAATATATTTTAGTATCCAATGATTAAAGTTAACATTTGAATAATATTTGCAAATATGCATCAAAGGTACACAAGTAATCAAAGACCACAAAATAACATCCCAAACTTAAAAATAATTATATTGATCATATATTGCCTTTGAATATAACATTAATATTAAAATCAGTACCACATACTTTAAGGACATGAATTAACAACATCAAGTTTAAGGTCAATTAAGATTAAAATAAAGCAATGACATACCCAAAAAATTATCACTCACAAACAAGTGATAGGCCCAATCATACATGGTATTCCCTATAAGAGATGAAACTCTAAGTATATGATACATTATGCTGAGCAAAGAGAATCAACATATGAACAATTAAGACAATAAGAAAAAGTGCAAGATATGCGCATGGAGAAAATGGGAATTATGCAAAGAAAATGGTATGAACTAAATCCCTATCAACTTATCTTTGTAAAGGGTTTTATAAGACGTTACAAGCATATTTTTGAAATAAGATAACAACTCCTAGACCCATTTTGATAAAAAAAATATAAATAAAAGTAAAAGAAGACAATATTATCACACTTACCAAAATTCGAGTTTATGTCCAGTGTTCGTAACAAAGAAAAATTATCTATAAACGGCTAATAACCAGATGAGATCATTAACCAAGAACATGAGATCATATCTCGTTTGTGAAAAAGTAAAATTAATTGAATACTATTTAGAGAAATATCCAAGATCGAGTTCAATTAAGAGTTATGAATCATAAAAAAAAGACTCAAAGCTTTGGCTCAGGTGAAATCACTAGCATCCCTTTAAATAATTTTCAATCACAACTTTCTTCCCCTCGATAAGCCATTTTGATTCAAACTTTTTGCCTCATATGCTTGATGTTACTTAATTTTGGATAGATAAAAATCTTTAATACATCACTTTTCTAAAAAAATATTTTGCATGTAACGAATTTTACTAATAACGAAAGGAAGGAAGTTGTTTTCAATAAAAGTAGCTCGCACTTCCTAAAGTTGTAGTCCCAGACACAATAAGGAATTATACACTCTTACACAAGTAGTTTGAAGCTTTGAACATTTTGTAAAAGACCATAAAATTTTCTCATTCCTCATAAAGTGAAATCATAACAATGTGTAGTGTGGTATAATATGAAACAAGATATGAGCATGTATTCTCAAGAAAATAATATATTAAAGTTTATAAGACTTGAAAGAAAATATAATGCATCTCATGAAGCACGTGCCATATTCCCAAACAAGGTAAAGATAAACAAAACTAGCCATTATGATGTATGAAAATATAACATAGAGCATATCATCTAATAAACATAAACCTGATTGAATTAATAATTATTTTGAATTTTTTCCATAAAAGATATGTACAACCACAGAAAACGTGTTATATTACGAAGACATATATACGAAGCACATAATCCTAATCATGTTCCTACAGTCTCAATCAATCATGAATGTTGATATAAAAAATATCCTGCTACGAGGACCAATCATGTAGGAACACGTGTCATCCATCTGGGCATTAATCCAAGTCAGTAAAGGCAAAGTTACCGACCAACTGAAGGAATGCCGACCAACACCAGGAAGACTGACTAATAGTGACAACAAATCGTCAATAGTTTTATACATTATAAACATTGTACAAATGTAAATTTCTATGTTCTAAAGGCATTCCATCCTTTAATATTCCAACTCTTGTATACCCTCAAAGGGCTATAAATACATTGTAAATTACCCAAGGGACATGAGAAAAATGATACAAGAGGCAATTGAACAAGTCCAAGGCAATACACAACAGTGGACGTGGGCTTTTCTTTTAGCCGAACCACTTTAGAAATTCTTTGTCTCTTTTATTCATTTTTATCTGTGATCAATTAGTTAGGCCAGTCTAGTTTTTTGCATCAACAGATTGGAGCCATCTGTGGGAATGTATTTTTAATCGTTCCCATTCATTCAAACACCTAAATGGATGATAATACTGAATCAAGTCTCAGGAACGATGGCATTTCGCCTATGCCTTCTGCCCCACCAACATAAAATGAATTAACTAGAATTCTGGCCAGTCTTCCAAGAGGCCAGGAGGCTATGCAGGACACTATTAGGAAACTCGCACAAACTCTTCAAGAAGGAGCACCTGCTCTGTCTGCCCGTGGAAATATACCACCACCACCACCAAGAGGTGGCAGGCAAAGTCAGTTAAGAACTACAGGGGACACATCCTATCATCCGGGATCAAATTCACTATCCAGGGCGTCAAAATATTTCAATACAAGGGGAAAAAATGTTCCTAGGACAATGTCAGGAAACACTCGATGACCATCTTATCGAAGGCAAAGCTCTACCCAATCTAGATCAGATCCCGACATATTACTCGGGCCAAGCAGCAATCCCAAGAGGAGAGTTCAGCGAATAACAAAATAGCAACGCATAGGTCTGATGATGGTAAAAACGCTTGAAAAGGTTACATCCAGAGATTGGAGGATAGGCCAGGAGAAATGGCTAAGGCCAAAAACCCACTACAAAGAAGCTTTGTAAAAGGATCTCCCTTTGTGCAAATAATTGTGGATTTTCCCACCCCAGCAGAGTTCAAAGTTCGAGTAGTTACACCCAAATACGATGGAAAAAATGATTTAGTCCTCCATATAGAACAATACTAAGCAGCAACTGATATTTATCCAGTTCCCGACGAAATGAGGTATAGAGCATTCTCTGGAATAATTACTAGATCTGCCCAAATCTGGTACAATAGCCTTCCTCGGGAATAGATTTCCACCTTCCACCAATTGGCCGAGCTATTTATTAGCAACTTTTGTTTTGGGGCCAAGCCAATAAAAAGGGTGGAACATTTTCTTAGTGTGCGACAGAAAGAAGGAGAGAGCACTAGGGACTACATCACTCGTTTTAACAATGAGAAGCTGGAGGATGTGGATTATGAGGAGAAAACTACTATAACAGCCCTTATGAGTGGATTACTCCCCGAAAAACTCTATTATACACTTGCTAAAGATCCCCCAAAGACCATGGCAGAATTGATGGCCAAAGTAGCCAAAATTATGAATGTCGAGGAAGCAATGGCAGCCAAGAGGAGCTCAGGAGTAAAGGTTAAGGGAAACAATGATAAGAAGGATCATAAAGATTCTAAGGAGCACAAGGAATCTAAATAAAAAGGAATTATAAAAAAGCTTAAGAAGTATCACAACTACATTCCACTAACCATGGGCATTCATCATGTCTTGGAGGAGATCAAACACAACAAAGATGTGTGTTGTCCTGATAAGTTGAGAAGTTCCCCTACCAAGAGGGACAAAATGAAATACTGCGCGTTCCATAAAGACCATGGTCACATGACGGATCATTGTATTTCTCTTCAAAATGAGATTGAAACTCTCATCCGAAGAGGAAAATTAAATCAGTTTATTGATCGCAAGAATAATGAGGGAGCTCGGCACATATCAAAATCCTCATTCCGACCTAGAGAGGAGAAGAAGAGGGCTCATGAAGATGACCAGGATGATGATCCCGACTTGCCAAAGCCTCGTTAATCGAAACGTGAGGTATTCAAACTCAGTTTTGGTTATTTTGATTGCCAAATCATTAGAGGTGGAGATGTAGGAGGGGGAGATCATATAGCAGAGAGAAAAGCTTACCTCAATGAGGCTCAAGCTTGCTCGTACATACAGAGAATTAATCTTACAGAGGAAGACAAACCAAAGAAGGTTAATAAAGACAAATTGGTAATAGGATTTTCTAAAAATGACCTATCAGGAGTATTGTACCCCCATGGTGATGACCCCTTAGAAAGGAGGATATCATTGTCTCTAGAGTGTTAGTAGATAATGGTAGCTCGGTAGATATCATGTTCTATCCTTATTTCAGCAACTTGAACTTTAAGCTCAGCCAATTAGAGCCCTATCATCGACCACTAATAGGTTTTGCAGGAGAGAAAGTCTTCCCTTTAGGAACCATTAAGATGGAAGTAATGATTGTTACATGGATAGCCAACCGAACAGAGAAAATCCGTTTCTTTGTAATGGATAAAAATGTCCATTCAGCGTAAAATATAATTATGGGAAGAGTTGGGCTGAAGAAGTTTGAGGCAGTGCCCTCTACCATTCATCAATGCTTGAAATTATCGACTAACTTTAGAGTAGGAGTCGTGAAAGGTGATCAAAGAGTAGCTCAGGAATGTTACTATTCACCTACCGACCAGGAAGAGCTGAAAGAAAAAAGAGGAAAACCACCACCTACCAAGTGGATACCTTTGAACCTCATGAAGAATCTGAGGTTGAAACCTTAGATCCAAGGGAGGAGACAGAGCTGGTAAATGGTCAGATTATAGAAGAAACAGAAAGCATTGTGTTGGATGACGATAAACCAAAGCACACTACTCAAGTTGGAATAACTCTAGATCCTGTTCTTAGACAGGAACTAGTGAGATTCCTTAGATAGAGAAGACATTTGTTCACTTGGAGTCATGAAGATATGCCATGAATTAATCCTAACTTCCTTTTCCATGAGCTCAATGTTAATAAAAAAATCAAGCCAGTAAAGAAAATGCGAAGAGTGTTCAGCCCCGAGAAGAACCAAGAAATACTGGAAGAAGTTGAAAAGCTTTAGAAAGCAACCTTCATTGATGAGGAGAAATATCCAGATTGGTTAGCCAATATAGTGATGGTCAAGAAAAAAATAACGAGTGGAGGATATGTGTAGACTTCACAGATCTTAACAAAGCATTCCCAAAGGATCACTTTCCATTGCCCCGAATAGATCAGCTTGTGGACGCTACCTCAGGATACCAGTTGCTCAGTTTTATGGATGTTTATTATGGTTATAATCAGATCAAAATGAAGCCTGAAGATAAGGAAAGCACTTATTTCATCACTCCTCGAGGAACTTACTGTTATAATGATATGCCTTTTGGTTTAAAAAATGCAGGTGATATGTATCAAAGGCTGGTGAACAAGGTCTTTGAGGATCAAATAGGCAAAACCATGGAAGTGTACGTGGATGATATGCTTACAAAGAGAAAAAAATCGTCTGAACATATCGTTGACCTCAGTCAGACTTTTGATCAACTTGAGAAGCATTAGATGATATTAAACCTAACCAAATGCGTCTTTGGAGTACAGGAAGGAATGTTCCTCGGGCACATAGTAAATTAGAGGGGAATTAAAACAAAACCCAGACAAGATTAAGGCATTACCTGAGATGCAATCCCTGAGTTGCAAGAAGGATGTGCAAAGGCTAACCGGGCGAGTAGTAGCTCTGAACAAGTTCGTGTCCCGAGCTACAGATATGATCCTATCATTTTTCAAAATACTCAGAAATAGTTTTGAGTGGAACGAAGAATGTGGGGTCACCTCCACTACTTTTCCGACCAATTATGGGGGGAAAATGTACTTGTACTTAACTGTTCTGAATCACCCGTAAGCTCTGCTTTGATCAGAGAGGAGAATGGAGTTCAAAAGCCTATTTACTACACCAGTAAAGATTTTTGAGGAGTAAAAGTTATGTACCCTAACTTAAAAATTTAGCATTGGCATTGATTGAAGCATCTATATGCATGAAGCCCTATTTCCAAGCCCATATTATAGTAGTGTACACTAATGTGCCACTAAGGCAGGCTTTACACAAGCTAGAGAAGTCTGACAGATTAATGTATTGGGTAGTGAAATTAGGAGAGTATGATATTATCTATGAACCAAGGTCTTCTCTAAAAGGCCAAGCAGTAGCAGATTTCATAACTGAATTCACTCACCCCAAGGTTATTGAGCAATAAAATCGGCAGGCCGAGCAAGGATCAAGAGAAAATAAAACTGCTGAGAGTCAAGCTCCAAAGGAACTTTTACCAGAAGTGGTCGTTACCGAACTACCAAATTCCTCTTTTCGAATAAAGGAGATGTCAAAGAAGTGTGAGGAAGCAAGAAGAAAAACATTCCACTATGAGATTTTGACTGACCAAGCATTTGATGATGATCTCCTAATATGGAACTTGTATGTTGATGGGTCATCTTGTGAAACAGGCAGTGGAGAAGGTACTATATTTAACACTCGTGATAATATTGATATTGAATATGTCCTGAGATTTCAATTCTAAGCCTCAAATAACGAAGCAGAATACGAAGCTCTCGTTATGGGCTTAAGTCTAGCCCAATCACTGAATGCCGAGAAAGTTATCGCACATAGTGATTCCCAGTTGGTAGTAAATCAAATCTTGAGCTTATATGGAGCTAAAGGCGAATTGACAGTCAGATACTTATCCAAAGGAATGGAGGTAATAGAAAAATTACCAGTTGTTTGGATGAACAGAATTCCAAGAGTGGAAAATGCTCGAGCATATGCTCTTGCTCGACTAGCTTCAGTTACCAGAGTTAAACTCTAACGAACTATTCCTATTGAGTTTTTATCCAATACGAGTATAGATGATGATTTGATAATCACTTTTATCACTATCGAGATG
The DNA here is from genome assembly GCA_949130495.1 of Sambucus nigra. Taxonomy (NCBI): domain Eukaryota; kingdom Viridiplantae; phylum Streptophyta; class Magnoliopsida; order Dipsacales; family Adoxaceae; genus Sambucus; species Sambucus nigra. Next base: position 56,442,637 of record OX422212.1, on the reverse strand, counting down.
GGGCCATCTTAAATGGATCCCATCAGAGAATATATTGAAAAAGGAACCTTGCCAGCAGATATGGTTGAAGCCAAAAAGTTAAAGTATAAAACTACAAGATATGTGTTAGATAAAGGAATTTTGAACAGGAGAGGATTGACAGTCAATTTACAGCGTTGGGTTCATCCAGTAGAGGTTCCAGACCTAATTCAAGAAGTACATGAAGGATCTTGTGGATCTCACATAGCAGGAAGAAGACTTTTGTAGCCAATAAGTGCGCAAGGATACTATTGGCCAACGATGCGAACTGATTGTGCAGCTTTTGCTAAAAAGTGTGATAAGTGCCAAAGGTATTCCAGCATATGCAAAACTCCATAAGCTTCTCTCACCCCAATCACTCGAGGAAGATTTAAGTACTTGGTTGTTGCAGTGGACTACTTTACAAAGTGGGTGGAGGAAGAGCCATTGATAGACATGCCTTATGAAAGGGTCTACCAATTCATTTGGAAGAACATCATTTACAGATATGGGTTGCCTTATGCCTTCATCATCGACCATGGAACGCGGTTTGACAACGAGGTATTCTCAGTTTATTATGCTCAGTACAATATCTAAAAATTACACTCTGCTCTAGGCTACGCTTTGAGTAATGCGTAAACTGAAGTTACAAATAGAACTCTGCTAAATGGGTTGAAGAAAAGGATTGACTATACAAAGAGAAACTGGATCAACGAGCTACACTCTATTTTATGGGTGTACCAAACAACCCCGAGGACTGTAACTGGAGAAGCCCCATACATGTTAGCATTTGGGACTGAAGCAGTCATGCCTGCTGAGTTGGGTCTTCCATCCCATAGAGTTTTAAATTTTAACTCTCCAGTGAGTGATCTAATGCGAAGGTTGGATTTGGATATGCTTGAAAAAGAGCGAGAAGTCACTGCTTTGAGAAATGCATCTTACCAACAGCGAACAACTCGATTTTATAATAAAAGGATGAAGCTGACCAACTTAAAGCAGGGAGATTATGTACTGAAGAAGGTGCTCCAGAAAAATAATAAACTTTAGGCAAATTGGCGTGGGCCCTACCGTATTTCAGCAATCATCCGACCTGGAACTTACCGAATTGAGACTTTAGAGGGGGGAGAATTAAAGAATTTGTGGCATGCTGAACATCTTAGAAAATATTACCAATTATATAATCAATTGTACTCAGTTCAATATCAATTTCTATTACCAATAAAATGATCTTTCCCCCAATTTTTGTTTTTCCAATTTTTTTGGGAGTACTAGTGCTATGCACTACCCAACTATATATTGAATACGCCGAAAAGTTGCCAAAAAAACTTCAAAATATTTCTCATCACACGCAATAAGTTACTCGGCATAGGCAATAAATTGCTCAGCACAAGCAAAACTTAATCGGCAGCATACCAAACAGTTATTACGACCTCAAGATGGTCAACAAGTATAAGGATAAAATAAGATCTTTATCCTACTAGGCAAAGTGCAGAAAGAACGTTGCAAAGATTCCTCAAGAGGAATGTAGGCACATATTACACATACACCTCGTCACACCACTGGTAACTAATACAGAAAAGCTAAGCATTTAAGTGTATTAGTAAAACCTTTGGATACATGTGGGTAACTAGCTCAAAATTTAGATTATAATCTAAGTACGCTAGCAGAACCTATGTACTCATTGGTAATTGATACTAAATTTGGATTTTAATCTAAGTGTGTTAACAGAACTAATGAAAAAGAATAAATCATTCAGAGATCAACAAGATAAGTTAGTCAAATGCTTTTTCACTCATTTGAAAAATGATTACATAATTGTGTTTATAAAAAAAAATCAAGACATTGTTCTAAAGGGCGTTTCCCCTCAGCTTTGGAAACTGGATCCACGCCAGCTAGAGGATCATCTAAAGTATAAGTAGAATTGATAAAATTAAAGTCTTGAAGCATTTTCCTATTGCTGTTGCTTGGACGATCTAGCAAATAAGGAGGTCGGACGATTTCCAGCTCGGCATGTAGTCCATAGTCTCCCAGATATTTAAAAATCAGGGCTTGGGGAATTGTGTTAGCAAGAATCCAGTTAACAGCTGGTCTAAATGGAGGATCTTCAATATTTAAAAACCTAGGATCATACAATTTCTCGAAAGGACTATTTTGCTCTACCTTCAACACTGTTAGACAGTTAGTGCAACCCTATTTATAGCTTCCATTTTGGGCCGATCAAAATGCCCCAAAGCTTAATAATACTCTTCCACTCAAATCTCTTTAGGTTTCTTGTGAAACTGGAAGGTTAGCCTCTCAACTTGGTGATGCAATTTCTTCAGCACTCTATCCTTATCTTGCAGCTGAGAAGACTAAGTGGCAAGTTGCTCAGAGCAAGTTTAAAGATTCTAGGACATCTCAACAAGTGCTTAGTTTTTGGCATTCAGCTGGGCAGCTTGGTTAGAAAGATTTTGTTGAGTCCTAGTCTCATCTGTAGTTCCTCATCCAGGTCTAATTCTTTCTCAGGATGAAGATGTAGACTTAGTCTTTTTTAGTTCCTCGAATTCCTCTATTAACCTGGAATTTTCAGCCTCAAAAAAATAATGACCTTCATCGGTGGTAGCAACAACAGTAGAAGAAGACTTTAAGTCATTTAGCTCATCTCTTAAATTATTGTTCTCCTCCTCCAACAGCTTGTCAATGGCTCTGGCTTCCTCTACTTCACGGTTGAGGAAAAATTCTTGTCTTCAAAAGTGAAAAGTAAATTTTTCCAACTTATGTTCAAAGCCCCAACCTTCACTCAAAGACTTGTACTTCTTATCATAGATATCATAGAAATGAGCCTTGGCCTCTTTATGCTCCTCCTGCAGCTCTTCAATTATTTCATAGTAGGCAACATTGTTGGCCACAGTTCGATCAAGAAGGCATTTTAGATGAAGATAGGCTTACTTGGCTAGCTCAGACCTACCTTTCCCAAGAAACTTTAGTAGATCTTCCTCGGTCAGAGATAAATGACCAGATTTAAAAAGCTCATTACATCTCTTGAGTAGCTCGAAGTCAGTAGAGGATAATTATTCCAGTTTATCCATGAACTATCAAAAGCAAGAAGAATATCCAATCAATAACAAAGTATAAAAAATGGAGAAAAGATAAGCAGAAGAGAAAGAAGATTTCTTTTCATTGATCAATTGTTAAGTACAAATACATAAGTTAAAAGAAAAGAAAAATTACAAGTGTAGAAGAAAAGAAAAATAAAAGTTGCTCAGACAGATCTACACTTTCTTCATGTCTGGCATTGGTTTCACAGAAGTAGAAGTAAGGCAAATGGCTATAAGATAGAGGAGCAGAAGAGTCAACAGTTTGATGCTAGTCAACAGAACCCAACATCATCAGGGATTCACTTGAACCCCCATCATTTTCAATCTCCCTATCCTTGTTAGGAGGAGATCCTGGATCATGCCTGAGGAAGAGTTCAGAGACGACCTCCATCAAGGCTGCCGACCAACTATCCTTGAAACATTTTTTCTTCGCAAATTTAATTTATAAAGAAGTAGCCCTAATGGCTTTGTCCTAACCCTTTTTAAAGCCAGCCTCCCTGGCCTTAGACCTTTTGGCCCTCTCAGCAGTAAACAGAGCCTTCTCAGCGTCCAAATCCTTCTGCAACTTGGTGGTTTTAGCTTTTTTAGCACCCAAGTCTTTCTGGAGATCAATAACTTAGCCTCGAGCAGCCACTACATCTTCTTCTGCAAATCTTATTTTTTCCTCCCATTTCTTCTGCTCATTAGCCAGTGCTTGTTGGGAATCAAGAAATGACTTCTTGAGATCATCAAAAGCTTCTTCAACCTCCTGAGAAGAAGAACACAAAGCATCATCCTTTTCCAGCATGTTATTAAAGTCAATAAGAAACTGCAAAAAGAAAACAAAATGAGTTAATATCAGAAATATCAAATAAAGAGATAAAGAAGGCAAAAGAAATTACCATAGCTAGGCTTTGAGCAGCCCTTTCAGAAATTTTTGATCGGGGCAGTGCAACTGCAACACCCCTATGATCTGGCAAAGTACCAGACTTTATTAATTACCTGTCCAAACCAGGGCCAAGAGCCACTAGTGATCCAGAGAGAGATAAATCAACCAACTCTTATTGGTCGGTGTTGGCTGAAGACCCTTCTGTCAGCCTAGAAGATAGTGCTCTTTTTAGCTTTTTGAGTTGGCTTTCATCAGCTTTCTCAGTAAGGAACTTATTCCCAACATCCCCTTATTATATGGGGGCTTCTTCCCAAGGTCATCCTTATTAAATGGGGGTTTCTTCCTAGCATCCTCTTTATTTTTGGCTCCATCAGTAACTTATTTGGAGGAGCCAGTAGCAGCTATGTCACCCAAGATATTGGTAAACTTCCTCTTCCCCATGGCAGTAGTAAGAGGTAGGTATAAATCTAAATAAGAAGAAACATTAGCAGGTTCACCAATGCCAGATGCAGTGGCAGAGGATGTGGAGATAGGGTCTTAGTCAAGGTTGATTAAGGGAGAGTGTGCAACTACAATTGGGAGAGCAACAAAGGAGGTTATGGTAATTTTATACTGCAATAAGTATGAACCTGATCTAGTATGCTCTTCCCTAACTTTATGATGAATGCCCTAGATGAACTTCAACTCTCTAAGGTTGATATCACTCTCCTTAGGACACTTTCTCTTTTGATCAACTACAAATTAAAAGTCAACAAAGTATACATGAGTATTAGCAATTAGTATAATATGCAAAGAAAGATAAGTAAACAAATGCAACCTATCCCATTGCTACTTGGTGGGCACTTAGGCCCCTAGTACTCAGCATTCCCAGTCAAAGGAGCATGTTGCCCATTTTTAACAATTACTCCATATTTAAAGTAATCTCTATTAGAGTCATGAAGATTAATTACTAATGCTTTGTTCACAGCCCTGGTTTTCAAATAGAAAGTGGTATCACTAGTTACCCACTTATAGCAGAACATAATTTCTCGGATCCCTAAATGAGTCATATAGAGTTGATTTAATCTATATACTCCATTAACTACCCTCCAAGTATTAGGGGCTACTCTAGCTGGGATGATATCAAAATACTGAAAAAATTCAAGACAAGAGGGGTTTGGGGGAAAGGTAAACCCACATTAAGGGAAACCAGTGACCTTCAACTAATGAAAAAAGATTAGCGAGCAAATTGGAATGTTACAGTTCTACCCATGAAGGAATATTCCATTCATTTATTAATTCATCAAGAGAAGTAATAGAATAAACCATGATTGATGAAGAAAAAAAGGAGAAAGGACAAGATTCTTATAAAATTTAAGGACTCAGCAAGAACTGAAGAATAGAGAGCGATCGCACAAGAGAGAGAGAAAGCTTGAAGACACAATGGTAGAAAAAAAATCAGAAAGTTTGAGGTAAGAGACGATCGTGGCTTTTCCCGCCTTTATAGGTTACCTCGAAAATTAGAAATGTAATGATTAAAAGGAAACGTCGATTGAACTGTTGGTGGCTAAAGACAGAAAAGGCATATTTATCCAAAAATGATTCTCTAAAGTTGTGGATAATTACAAAAATACCATCACATTATGTGACTATGGTTAAAGTGATTAAATTTACAAGTATGGGAAGTCGGTAACCAACCAAGCCTAAAAAATGTTTCCCGAACAACTTTAAGAGCTAAATGTTCCATACTCTTTTAAAAACCTCAAGCATGAAACATAAAAACCTCAAGTATGAAACATTAGGGGCTTCTGTTAATACCAAAAATTATCCTGCTATGAGGACCAATCATGTAGGAACACGTGTCATCCATCTGGGCATTAATCCAAGTCAACAAAGGTAAAGTTACCGACCAACTGAAGGAATGTCGACCAACACTAGGAAGATCTACCAACACCATGAAGACCGACTAATAGTGACAACAAATCGTCAATAGTTTTATACATTATTAACAACGTACAGATGTAAATGCCTATGTTCTGAAGGCATTTCATCCTTTAATATTCCAACTCTTGTACACACTCAAAGGGATAAAATACATTGTAAACCCTACACCCAATGGACATGAGAAAAACGAGACAAGAGGTAATTGAACAAGCCCAAGGCAATACATAATTGTGGATATAAGATTTTCTCTTAGCCAAGCCACTTTAAAAATTTTGTCTCTTTTATTCATTTTTATCTTTGATCAATTAATTAGGTCAATCTAATTTTTTTCATCAACAATGAAAATAACCAATGAAGCACTAAGATAATGAAATCTAGATAAATTATAAAGATTTAGAGTAAAGATTCATGCAAAGCCTAAATACTAAATAGGCATGGCCAGGGATAATAAGAATGTAGAAAGATTATTAAGCAATGTACAAGGAAACACTCTAATATCCAAGGGATATACAACATATATGGACCAACAAAGATATTAATTAGATGCGACCATCTAAAAAGCATATTGTCGGACAAGTCGATCTAGAAAAGCAGTCTCAAAATAAATAAATAAATCAAATCATTAATGTAATGCCCTGACACAAATTTATGGGTTACCAGCGGTCACCCCAGTTCGAATCGAGTCGTTATGTGTGAAGTGTAATGAAACAACATATATAATATTTCTAGTCCAGTTTTATTTTAAATTAACGTTTCACTTATTAGCATGCGATTCCAGTTTCAAGATAAACTACATATGGGACTCATGGGTAGCACCCAGAATCCAAGTAAACAGAGCTACTAACGTAAAATAAATAAAGTACACTTACCTGTACAATGCCCTTAAAATACGAACCCGCACCCAGCCTGTCGTAACAAAGCGAGGGTGTAAGCCTATGACTAGTGGGAATATACAAAGCAGTGTAGAAACGAACATCATAAAAGAGTACTCACATGCTGCAAATACATGCATGCGAAAATATATATGTATCTACATATATATAAATATACCTTTGAAAAATACATATTCAAATGCATTAACCGTTTTAATTCTGAAAACTTTACTCATCGAGATTAATTTACCTTAATCTTGCAGGACTTCCTTTATTCATACTTAGCATTTCTTACTTTCTTAACACACTCGGTTACACTTTAACACCACTACACTTCATTTATTCCAACTCATTCCTTTATCGAAATCACCCATTTCTATTCATTTAGAATATACTTTAGTATCTTTATTGAAAAGTACCATTTCAACACACGTATTCACCGTGTTAGAATACTTGTTTATCATTTGAAACCATTTTCTTTTCATACTTATGCAAATTATGGGTTTAACAACTTAAGTTACACAACCACCCATTTTTCACTTTACTTTACCCTTTTTACCTCAACTTATGGACATTAACAGATTTACATATTTACTTACTTATTCATTTCACCAATTATCGGAACATTTATTTCCTTCATTCAAGTTAGGTTGTATTAACACGTTTTACCATGCAACTCATTTTTTGACATATTCCTTATTCCTTTTATCTTTTCTTTACCTTTATCGCATACTTACACGGGCTTCACGGCAACGGCTATGCGCACCATATATTCTGGCTAGTGATTTAGGATTTTCACCCCAGGGCTCTGAGCCCTTCTTGTTTTATTCCGGTGTCATCTGAGTTCCTTTTATATGTCTTAATATTTTACAAATGTCCAAATTATTACCTTCCTTACTTTTACCCGACCTAAGCCAAAACCCAGACTTAATAGTTCATTTTTTATTAACACTTAGAAAACCATTTCCTTTCTTCTTTAAGCCCCTTATCCACACACATGTGATTTATACTAAATTCATTCACGCTTTAGGACTTAATTCGTTTTCACACATATTAGTGTAAAGACATTCTTTAACATTTTTTATTACATAAAAATGTTCCACTTTAAGCAAATTGTCAATTTACCCTTTATTCGCCAAACTTGCAAATTAGTCCTTTAACAAGTGTTATTTCTAAAAAATGGTTATTAAGTTTCCAGCTCAACATTTAAACGCTTTAGCCATTTTAACACTTGTTTAATACCACACTTTTATCAATTTTCACACTTGTCACTTTAACATATTTAACACATTAAATAACACCCTATACATTTTAAGCTCCCAAATTTCCGTTTGTCTTATTTCATGATTAAATCCGACAACACTTTCTTTAAGTTTGATTACATTTTTATTATCAAAATACTACAAGTTTATATGCATAGAAAGTGGACTTTATGTACTAAAATTCTACCAAGTTGATTAAGCATGCATTTCACGTAATAAGGATATTTTATCAAAATCTTTAGGCTCGACAAATGTCCATTTATTCATAAAGTCTCCAATTTGCAAGAAACTTAAAAATATTTATTTCATAAATATTTTGACAACATTAACATTATTTCACATTTTTATTCCATAAAAATGCCCATTATTTCTTTTGGCTAGAAACACACTAAAATAATATTTTCTTACATTTTTATTCCATAAAAATTATTATTATTATTATTTCATTTCCACTAGAAATACACCCACATGACATTTCTTACATTTTTATTTCATAAAAATGCTTATTATTTCTTTTTCACTAGAAATACACCAAAATCATATTTCTTATATTTTTATTTCATAAAAATATTTATTATTTCTTTTTCACTAGAAATACACATAAATAATATTTTTCAACATTTTTATTTCATAAAAATGTTTATTTTCAGTTTACTCGGAACATACCACTATATCATAATAAGCATACTCTTAATCAACAACAATAACAAGACTACAATATTTATCAAATAGAGTCTTAATATAATCAGAGTAGATTACCCCCACCTAAATGACTCCAAACTGGTAGTGGTGGTGAAGATGGGTGACTCGGAGTCTCAAAAAATCTCCACCAGACAGTCCTCCATGGAAGCTTCAAGACACTAAAAAAATGCACCCACATGTACACCCTCTTGCTCCAAGAATACTTTCATAAAAAAAAAACCAACAATGCTCTTGTATTCCGAGTAGAAGCTTGTATATTTCTTTACAATGGAGATTTTATCTCGTGTGTGGCTGAGTCTGCTAAGGCCCTAAGCCGCTGGAGGAAGTGTATTATATGAGAGGGAGCTATGAGCCCATTTGGGAATAAGAAGAGAGTTGGCCGATTTCTCCCCACCTCTATCTTTATACATATATAAAGCCTTATCTAACCCTCCATCAGATTGATCCAACGATTCATGTTTAGACAACACAAATGATCGAATGGTGGATATGTTGATAACAATTTTACTAATCCCAAGCTCCCTTATTTTATACATGAGACAAAGCCAAAAGTTTCCATCACGCTTTATATTTGATTCCGTCCAGATAGAGCTGACACACATTTTTGGCCCACGAACGAGAGCTCGACAGCACAGTGGTAGACTGACTTTCGTCAGTCGTCGTTCGAACAACTAGACATGTCATTCGAACGACTGGACTTGTCGTTTGAACGACTACATCGCATGATACTTCTTTTTGTTTCTAACGACATCTCATCTTTTTCTTTTTCTTTTTCTTTTTCTTTTTCTTTTTCTTTTTCTTTTTCTTTTTCTTTTTCTTTTTCTTTTTCTTTTATTCTCTAATATTATCTTATATTCAATTTGTTACCCCCAAATCCCTATAATCTTGATTGGTTCCTCCTCATATAAAATCCACATAGAGTTTGGTTAATTTACCGGGGCGGGGTATTACAATTACTTATATAAAGTTATATGTGTAAAAGTTACTCCCCTACGTGGACCAATGAGAAATGAACACCTGTTCTCCTGGGTGGTGATCTTCATAGCAGTTACTTATGTGGTCGGCTCCCGAGACAGTTGGTCGGCCAACTGGATGACTAACCTAAAGAATATGAACCATCAAGAATATCAAAATCCATTGGTATGAAGTCACCAACAGTCATTGTTTCCGACAATATCAACAATTATATTTAGTGTATACATATGTAAATGCCTGAATAAATAAAGAAATTCCATCTCTTGGACTCTTAACTACTATAAATAAATGATCGCCCATAGCTCATAGGGACAATTGAATAATTCTCAAGCACACCCAACTGTGCTATTGTAATCTGAAATCTCATTCTTCTTGTGTTGGCTCGACTTGAGACAAACAATTTTTTATTTATATGCTCCTACATTTTTTTATTAAAATCTATTTTTATACCTTAAGTCATATTTTCCTATATTGATTTATTATATAAATTATTTTTTTATATAAAAATAATTTTTGTGTAGTATACAATTATTTTTGGTTCAATACCTTTTGTGTGTATTTTTTGATTTATGTGTCTTCGTCATTTCCAGAATTTTATTGTTCTTTAAAAAAAATTTGTCTTGTTTTTTTTTTAAAAAAGGTGTTAAATATTCATTTGATTAAACAAATAAAAACTTGTTTAATTATCATTTAAACACCTAAAACTAAAAAGGCAGTGTCGTGTGTGTGTAGTGTGTCGTTTGGAGTTTAGTGGTTTGCCATTTATTTTTTTGGTATTTATGAGTTTACCAAGGCTCTCTTTTTTGGGGATTATATTTTGTTCGTGTGTTTGAGAGTTGGCTAGGGTTTTATATTTTTTTTGGTTTCTCTCTCTCAAAAACCATAGTTGCTGACATATTTTGTTTTCTCAAAATTTTCCCTCTTTCTCTCTCTAAATAGTATAAACGATTTATCCATAGTTGAGAGTTTAAGCATTGAAAATATTTTTTTTGAGAAGACCCCCTTTTGTTTTGTTGCTTGCTGCCGTTTTTTTTACAAGTTTGGGCTTTGGCGTCTTGAGGCTTTTAGTTTCATTTTTCCGGTGTTGTTCTCGGGTCCGACGACATTTTTCCAAGCCCGACGTGTTTTCAGTCCTTGCTGTTTCTCCGGTGGACTGCGATTTTCGGCGGGGGGATCTTGGTTTTTTTTGGTTTACACAAATCTTTGGTTGGCTGGGTTCGGTTCTGTTTCCCCTTTCTGGTGATTTTTTCGACGATGGTCTACGTTTTTTCGGTCTGGTATTCCGGTGGTTTGGTTTCCATCAGCTGCGTTGGGTATCATTTCTCTCTCTCTCTCTCTCTCTCTCTCTCTCTCTCTCTATATATATATATATATAATAAAGTAAGAAACTTATATATGTCATAAGATTCAAGTATGACATCACAAGATGAATTATTTATGCTCTACCTAATTTACCCCTCCAAAATTTAAGTTCCCCCTCTTTTTTCACACCCAAATTTATTTCCCCCTTCATCAAAATTCAAAATGAAGGGTAAAATAGCAATTGACCCATTTTGATGCCTTTTTCATTTATCACCCACTTTAACCGCATACCTATCTCCCTCATTTCTCACCCACGCTCTCCATATCTGAGGTTTCCCCTCTCTATCTGGCCATCCGCAATGGTTTTTAGACTTTTAGGCATTGATTTTAAATTTGGGGGTTAGGGTTTTGATATTAAAAAAATGTGTTATTTTGACATCGTTTCTTGATTTATGTACTGCAGATGTTAGAATTTATTCATCAACACTATCAGGTATATTCATCAACACCATCTTCCCCATTCTCTTTCTCCGATCTGTAATTTTTTATTTTTTTGTAAATCTTGATTGGTATATATTCGAATGCAACAGAGTATGAATTTTGGGGTTAAGTAGGTTCAAGGTATATTAAAATCCATAGTCTTTTGTTTTTCTTTTTAGTTGTTGGGGGTTAATTAGGTTCAAGCTATATATTCATTTTTTTGTTTCTTTGTGGATTCATTAAAATTGGTTTGCCACCCAAATCATTAAAATTATTTTTCATGTGTGAGAATCTGGAATTGTAGCTTACGTTGAACTTTTTCTGTGGTTGATATTTAGGGATTACATAGCTGAGGTTTTTACATTTTCAAAAAATTTGGGTTTTTTTGAAATGGTACATTTAGTTTCTTTGATTCTATTACTTCTTTGGGTCTCAAAATTGCAATGTGACAAAGTTACTTGGATCAAAATCTTTATGCCTTTCAACGTATTATCCTTTAATTTCAGATTTACTGCTCCTGTTTCATTTTAGATTGTTAGGGGTTGTTTGTAGATGACAATATTAGTTTTTTTTTCTTTTAATAGTGTTTTCTGACGTCTCTGCACATAAATGCATCTCTCACAACCTCAGTATTGAATAAAATTTTAAACTTATATTCAAGTTTGGGGGCATGGATTTTTTTGCATATTTTAAAGATTTTGTTGTACCTCAGTTTATTTGTTGGTTTATATTGGCTTGAAACATGTTCTTCTATTTCAGCTTATCAGCATTGCAAGCTGCTGAATTTTAGTTTTTTTTTAATGTTGGTATACCTATTTCCTCCCAAGAAAAAGGTTAGTGTGATTCAATATGCAAATAAGATGATCATCGGGTGCTTTTGAAATTTTAAGCAGGTGATCACGTATGTTTAGTGGCTTAAAATTTAGTGTTAATATTTGTTTATGTAAATGAGAGAAGCGTAAGACTCTTAGGACTCTTGGGGCTATTTGGCAAGACATTTTGTTGGTATGGAATGCTCATCTTAAGCCACTAAAGCGGTCAACAGTTTATCAAATGTTGGTGTCTCTCACCTTCTTATTATCTTCACAAACTGTAATACATGAGATATTTATGATATGATGATTTTTTTGCACTAGAAATACGATGTTATATATATAGTGAAATGATGTTAGATATGTATTTAATATAGTTTCAATGAATTTACTCTCACCTTCTTATTATCTTCAAATGAGTTGAATCTTCACTGGAAGATACTTTTATGGGCAAAGAAGACATGTCATATATGTGAGACATATCACCGAAAATGGGTAATTGTTTTTCACCCTTTCTTATTTCACATGTCCTATATGTGGTTATATCGGTGCTGTGTAACACAAAGTTTGCACAGGTTGCGCAACAGCTTTGTTGATGTTTCATTTCAAATTATAGTAGCGCTTGGGTCACTACAGAAATGTGAGTTTCTTTGTGGACGTTTATTTTTGGTTTAATTCCACGCACACAATATTTTTAACAGGTAACATGAACTACATTGGAATTATACACTAAATTCAGCACTTTCTTTATCATTTTCAACTCTGTTTTGTAATTGATGAAATCAAAGATGACCATGGAAGGTAGGCAACCAATTTATTTTCAAAGTTAATAGGTTATGAAGACACAAATATTTTGATGATGAGTTTGGGTGTATTATGTGAATAATAAGTTCCAAATGACTTACTTCCCATGTGAAAGGACCAATTGAAAAAAATCACAAAAGAACTCGAAATTAGTTAAGGGAAAAGGGTAGCACGCTAACATTAGCCTCAAATATGGATGATCACAAGTGCATGCCCAAACGGCACAAACAAAAGTTGCTTGCAAGTCTTATTGTGGTTCAATATTCTAACTTCATTGTAGGTGTTTGGAGAAATGCCTATGTGATAGGATTTGACATGCATATTTATTTAGAATATTAAATACCATTGATAAAATTTTGAATACTATTGAATACTATTTAAAATTCGTAATTTTTGTTGGCATGCATATATGTACTAATAGGAAAACACCAACATTAATGGTGGTTGAAGAAACATGTAGAGATAGAGGTTGAGATAAAGGTGGATGCACATTCAAGCAGGGCATGTGTTCACCCACAAGGCATCCTCAGTTGTTTCGCTGCAGGCATCATCAAGCTAAGTACGTATGGGGTGGTCGCAATACACGCTGCAGCTAATTATAATAATAGTTACATGTTCAAACTTACAATTAGTAAATGATAAGGATAAGAAATCTCCATATATTTATTTCCAGGTATTAACTACCAAATGGATCATATGGAATGTGATCTTTTGTTACATACTTTCCCATCTGCTCAATTTTTCTTTACCACTTCTACCCTATATTTCTTTTGTTGTAGGTGTTGTATTTGTGGTCCTGCAGATATGTTCCCTTGCATTTCTTAAAAGGTTTTGAAAAGAGAAGAAGTGCCTGCAAGTCCAATAAGGCCAACTCTGGAAAATTTCATGGATTTGGAAGAGTAATAAAGAAGCCCCTCTAATACAAGAGGGTTTTATTACCTTTTTTTAAAAGTCAAAAGATTTGAGAATTTCAAGTGTGAGGGAGGTTGTGAGCTGCCAGTATTGTAGAGGATTTTTCCATAAAAGACGTGAAGAAGTCCGCTGGAGCCATCACTGCTAAACGTACATATACATGTCACAAATTCCATGGCGGTAAATGGTCAAAGGTTGACACCAAAAGGGGAAATCACAGTTGGAGAAGATTGACACCAAGAAGGGAGAAATTACTGTTCCAGAAGAAGAAGAAGAAATTCTCCAAAACATTGAGCCAATTCTGCGCAAAAATTGTAAAAAAACTTATCAAAGACGAGCAACCTGAGCAACTGCATAATGAGGAAAAAAGGATTTGATTTTACCTCTTCGGCGTTCTTCTCATAAAATTAAACGTGTTCCAATCCTAAACAAAATTATTAGAAGTGATAAACAAGAGAAAAAATCCAAATTTACAATCCAAATTTGTACCTTTTTTATGGAGCACTGCCCAAATTATTAGTTGTTGTTAGAGTACTACCCAAACACCTGTTGTTAGAGTATTGTTGTTAGAGTACTGCCCAGTGCCAAATTATTAGCTAATAATCCAAATTATTAGCTGTTGTTAGTGTACTGCCCAGATACCTGTTGTTAGAGTACCTATTGTGGTATCGATGCTGCCTAGAATCATGCCTGTTGTTCAGTTATGATCTACCTACTATTTCCCAGATCATCTGTAAATACCCTCCTTAGTCGATTCGTAATAAGTTGCTAGATCTTAGATCATTTGAACCCTATTTTCAGTTGAGTTTTGTTAACTTGCAAGTTTGGCTCAAGGTAAATTTACCCATTGTTATTTTATTATACCAACATTATTTGTTTGTATATAATGTGCAGTTAAGAAACTACTGACCATGTACAGAGCTTCCAAATGATCTACGGTAAGAACCTGTTGATTATGTACAGGACTTGAAATTCCACTTTCAAAAATAAGAGTTTGACTCCAGTCAAAGATGAGTACTATACACAGGTCTTCTATTTCTTTTCTTTTCAATTTTTTCTCTTTTCTTTATAATTTTCAATAAGTTTGGGGCATTCTTCAAATGAATTTTCTTGGTTATAGATAGGGGTTTTTTAGGATCCCCTCCAATAACTAAGAAGAAGGATTTGTCCCCTCTCAATGCTAGTTATGGTCTTCGTTTTGTATTTTTGGGGGCTTTGATGTTTAAGGTGGAATCAAGAAGCTATGGTTTGACTATTCGAGCTAAATATTTGAACCAGTTTCTTAAATGACATTTAAATATCTTAAATGACAAACTTATCTTAAATGACATTTATATAAAAATTATTTATGTAGTTTCACAGTGGCATTGTGCTAAAATGTTGTATGTGAGGCTACAACATAGATATATCTTGGTGCCCATTTACGTTGCTATTAACTTATTTTGACGACTAAACAATTAGTTACATCATGTGTTTGTAAGACTAATTAACGTTATATGTTTGTGTATAAAGTATTTAAATTTTAATTTTCCAATCTTTTCATTTTGTAGGACATGGTTGTCAGGATGATCTAACGGAGCAGCACTGAGCACTGATGATTTAGTGGTATTGGGAGCATCGTCATATGTCGCATTTTATTTTTTCGATGGACCCATAAAGGCGATACATAAGAGACTATGAATATTTAATTTTGACTGATAAATTATCTCTTTGAATATTGTTGTTGGGTTCTTTTTTTATTTCTTAAACAGGATGGATAGTCCTATAAACAGAGGAAACTATGGCTAATTTTTTAAAAATTGTTTACGATTATTTATGTTATATAATAAAAAAAATTCAACTTAAGTATTGGTGTTATTCTTGCGAATTGAGTTGAATTGATGATTTTGTTTATACGATGTTTAAATTGTATACGACCTAACACTTTGTTTTGTTGGGGGAACGGAATTGTTTCCATTTTGTAATTATGTACTTTGGAAATTTCTATTGTTTTACGACTACGTGCTTTTTAGAAATGTTCATCGTGCCTTCAGGCACGGGCATATATATACTTATGTATATTATATATATGTTTATATATCTTGCTATATACATATCTATATATCTAATTTGTTAAAGTTTTTTTTGAATTTTTTTTTGGTACACTCGTTACTGTTTCAAACCGAGTGTAATACCCCGCATTTTTATCGATATTTATTTATGGGATTAATTAAATTAAATGTGAATTAATTAAGAATTAATCCGGATAAAATACTAACGAGATGTGAGTTGGTATTTGATTATATTGTGTGCATATGGAAATTTATGAATATTAAAAATATTGAAATTGTCGCGAGATTGAAATACGGCAATTTGGAAATTTTGTTGGGACGCGCGTGACAGTCGCGTCAGGAATATAATAATTTAAATTAAAAAGTGAATTTTATTTTTATCAAAATTTCGGAAGGGTCGAAATAGTCAGAAAACACTAGCCGGGGGTTTAGTTTGGGTCCCATGGCATTATTGGGCCATACCGGCAACTTAAAAAGGTATTTTGGTAATTTTGAAAATTGGGGATTTATGACCAACGAATTTTGGGAGTTTAATATTAGGATATTAATGACCCACTCACCCATTACCAGCAATTAAGTGATTAGAAGGCAACGGGAGTTAGAGGAGGAAGTTAGAAAAGTTTCCAAAGAGAAAACCTTAACCTCCATCTTCAACCTTCAACCTTGGGAGAGAAAGAAAGAGATAGGGCAACCTTCATCAATTCAACACCAAATTCAGAGAATAATCCAAGGAAAGTGGTTTAATTACGTTAATTTCAAGCGAATGTTTCTTCCATGATTAGAAAATTGTATAATCGCATTGTATTGGAAGATTTATAAAAACCCATGAGATTAGAGTTATAAATTCAGATTTTGATATAGGTTTGCATGTAAAATTGTTATTGGGTGACTGGACTAAAAGAATTACTACTTTTTATGTTACAAAAACGGATCTATGTATGGAAATTGAAGACTTTAAATTTCTAGAGTTCATGTTCATAAGGTTTGGGAAAAATTGGGGAGTTATGACAATTAGATGATGTTTAGGAAGATTTGGCCCTATATAAATGTAAAGTTATGACCTACGAATGTTTAGTGTGGATTAGAAACCTTAAAATACTGTTGGGATGATTTTTATATGGGATTAGAGGTGAAGAAAATAGAGAAAAATGAGATAGGAAAATTCTGGGCTCGAAATTGGCATCTCATTAGAAGACCTGCCCAGGTCGTTCAAACGAGCTCGTTCGAACGAGCTTCTAACGAGGTGACAGTTTGACTTCTAACGAGTTGGATGTTCGTTCGATGCCTTTCGTTCGAATAAAATCTCGTTAGATGCCCACTTCGTTCGAACGAACTCTCGTTCGAACGACCTCGTTCGAACGAGACTTCTAACGAGTTGACAGATTGGCCTTTTTGGCCTGGTTTGATTTCTAGTGCCCCGTATCCTTGTTTAATTGTAGAGATAACATTACCTTGATGACTAATTAATATAGTTGGGATATTCGAGATATATTGAGGAGTAAAATATAGAAGAATGATTTGAACCAAATGAAAATTGTGGATTAGGACGTGAGTGACTAATTACGATGTGAGAATAATTGACGATTTAAATGTTAGTATTAACCGGGGATATGTGGATTGCGTAACATTATAAGTTGGTATAAGAATGAGAAGTATACCACTAATAAATTATGGTAATTACTAAGATGTGCGCATGCTTAGTATATGTATATGATTTTATGTGTATGACATACCTACCATACTTGCTATCACGGGAGGTTTACGTTCGCTTAGGGCCATATAATCTTTGTGTGACCTGATTTAGATTGGTACCTCGAGGAAATAGTTCAAGAGAATGACTTATTTGTGAGTTAATAAGTCAGCTGACTATGGAGCGTAGGTATGTACGTGACCATGGATATGTTGAATTATGTTCGCCTCCATTTTTGTGTGTGGTGCTTATTCTAACAATTCTTGAGAGATTCGGAATTTGTAATCCTTATGTATGTGATGTACCGGGATGGATAGCAGAGTATGTGTGCACCACAGCTTAGCCTCGGGGTGCTTGTATTGTATATTTATGATGTGAATAATATACGATTAAATGAACAGACTTGTCATGTTTAATTATGAGAATAATTTATAGTAACTCCTTGAGAAGATAAATAAGGGGATAACCTCCAGTAAATTATATTGCTAATAAGTGAGAATCCGAGTTTAAGTAAAGCCCTCTATTTAATTGATAACGTTAAAATGTATAATGGGAATCGAGTAGAAAGGTTAGAACTTATGCCGGTTTAGTTAGATATGAGAATCACTTGAATGGGTACGGTACGTTAGGAGTGCACAATTAGTCGAGAGGTGAGTATTTCATGTGAGAGCACGTCCTAACATGTATTTTGCATTCATTGTTTTAATGTTATTAAAGCACTTGTTGTTTTTAAAATACTCTCCACTTTCGGGCTCTGACCTGTTTGCTTTCAAATCTACTTTTTGTAAAAACCTTTTTAGGTGCCCAGCCACAAGGACACCATGCATAGGATTTCCATTCATGTGACGAGCTGTAGTTGTTGTGGAAGTTACAGGGCCTTGCTAGTAGACGCTTCTTTTGTCTTGACTCCATATTCAGTTTCATCATTTGTAGGGCATGTCGCCCATTTCTATTAGAGACATTTTATATTTCAGTTATTCAGACTTGGGTTTGTAATTAATTCAGGAAGCAGATTTGTTTTATTTATTTCCATATTGGGATTGTTGTGAGGAGTGTTTCCTCTAGACTCATTATTACTTGTTGATTTTACTATTGGGACTTTATTGTGTATGGTTATGTTATTCTTTTATTCTTCACTTACTTCATGTTAATCAGATTTAATTTAAAATTGGCAACTCGCTTTTTTAAATACTAGGTGGTTAGTAATCATAAAAAAATGTTTTCGACAGTGATGCTATTAACTGAACCAACTTGGCATTTTGCATTAATTTTAATAAAGGAGTAGCTACCCGGTATTTAATTAGTCGGAGTGTCACAGGTGGTATCAGAGCATCAGTTTCTAGTGTCCTTTAGGATCTGTACGGCTTATTGTGTTTCCGCTGAGCTTTCTTTGATGTAGAGCCCTATATTTTAGGACTGTTGTATTCTTTTATGTATGCTTCGCTCTTTAGCTATTTTGGGTTTATAACTGCGAACTTATAGACCTTACTCTTATTTCAGATGCCTCTACGACGTGCACCACGGGTTCCTAGGGATGCACATCCAGAGCCCCAGCCAGCACCAGTACAGGGCACCATGAATGCCACTGAGGTTGCGGCCATTGTAGCCCAAGCGGTAAATGCCGCTCTAGCAGTTTTACAGCAGGCACCACCCCAGGCGCCAGTAGCCGCGCCAGTTCATGCACATGCATTCCCGTATGCTTGGGAACGTGTGTGTGATGCTTTTCAGAAAGCGCACCCGCCGGAGTTCGCAGGTAGCTCCGATGTTGTGGTTTCAAGTCAGTGGAGGAAAGATATTCAGAGGCACTTGAGGATGTATGAGTGCACCGATGTTCAGAGGTAGATACTAACTACTTTCAAGCTAGTGGGATCTGCATTGCAGTGGTGGGAGTTCATTACCACCGCAGAGGAGAGAGATGCTCTCACTATACATGAGTTTTGGGTGCGGTTCGACCGCAAATATTTTTCGTCAGCTGTTCACACGGAAATGAGGAGGAAGTTAATGAACCTTAGACAGGAAGGAAAGACTGTGGCTGAGTATGAGGTCTAATTCACAAATCTACTGAATATTGTCCCGGATGAGATACCGACAGAGGAGAAGAAGATCCAGAAGTTCACCGATGGATTGACATGGAGGATCCGTCAGCATTTGTTGGGGAATCTCTCGTTGGCCACTTATTCTGACGTGGTTAACGCTGCATTAATACACTGCCAGGATCACCGTTTTCACATGTCTGAGAGAAAGAGATTAGGAGAGTCCAGCCATCAGGGCAGGACTGGGGGAAATGGTGCCAGTGGGGCACAATCTGCTCAGGGACAGAGGCAGGGTGACCAGGGTGACCAGCAGGGGGATACTAAGAGGTTCAGATCGGGGAATTTCAGGCACGGACAGGGAGGTTTTAGGCAGGGCCATCAGGGTCCGAACGGCCAGCAGGGGCAGAATGGTCAACAGCAGTCTCAGCAGGGCCAGCAAGGCTAGGGCAGAAATGGTAACGGTCACCAGGACCGTGGTCAGCAGGGGCAGCGAGGGGGAAACTTCCAAGGGAAGTGTTTCATTTGTGGTAAGATTGGCCACAAACGTCAGGATTGTCCTGATAAGGGCAGGGCCCCGCAGCAGCAGCAGCAGCAGGGTGCTCGACAGGAGCCGCAGAGGCCTATGTTTCCCGCCGCCCTCCCAGCACCACCACAGATGGCAGCATTACCACCCATTCCAGCAGTCCCAGTTCAGCAGGGACAGCTTCATTATGGGAGAGTGTATCAGCTCCAGCAGGTCGCAGCCCCACAGGATCCACCAGCCATTGAGGGTATGTTCTCTATTCAGGGGACTCTGGGGCGTATTTTATTTGACACGGGGGCTACACATTGTTTCATTGCTATGAGATTTGCACGCACCATTGGGTTGTTAGACACCACCGAGAGTACGGTTACTTGTGTAGATTCGTCGTTGAGTAGGGGTTCCATGATTTCACTTGTATGTAGAGGCGTGGGTATAGAGATCGGGAGGTTTACTTTACCCGCGGATATGTTAGTGTTAGAGATGACCGAGTATGATGCCATTATTGGTATGGATTGGCTAGTTGCGTACCGGGCCATGATTGACTGTTTTAGTAGGAGTATTATCTTTACCATTCCCGAGCAGAAGATATTTTTAGTGGCGATGCCTCGTCCTGAGGGAGGATCGTCCACTCATTTGTACTATATAGAGGAGGAGACCTCTAAGGAAGTGGTGATACCACTTGATTCGATTCCGGTTGTTCGAGAGTTTACCGATGTATTTCAGGATATACCTGGACTACCTCCGAGTAGAGAGAGATTTTGTGATCGATTTGACGCCGGGCACTCGGCCTATTGCCCGCGCACCTTACCGTATATCTCCAGCTGAGATGAGAGAGTTACGGGATCAGATTGAGCAGTTGTTGGGTCAGGGATTTATCTGGAGGAGTACCTCGCCGTGGGGTTCCCCTGTGTTGTTCGTTAAGAAGAGGGATGGATCGTTGAGGTTGTGTGTGGATTACCGGGAGTTGAATAAGGTCACGATATGGAATAAGTATCCGTTGCCCCGAATCGATGACTTATTCGACCAGTTGAGGGGAGCTTATTTCTTCTCAAAGATTGATTTGCGATCGGGATATCATCATTTGCGTATCAGGGAAGAGGACGTCTCGAAGACTGCTTCCTTAACGAGATATGGTTCCTACGAGTTCCGGGTTATGCCTTTTGGTTTGACCAATGCTCCAGCCGTGTTTATGGACTTGATGAATAGGGTGTTTAGAGAGTTCCTAGATCAGTTCGTCATTATCTTCATTGATGATATTCTGGTTTACTCCCAGACAGAGGAGGAGCACGCCGAGCATTTGAGGCAAGTTTTGCAGACGCTACGTCAGAACGAGCTGTATGCAAAATATGAGAAGTGCGGGTTTTGGCTGAAGGAGGTTCAGTTTTTGGGGCATATTATTTCTGACAGGGGGATATCTGTTTATCCAGGGAAGGTATCCGCGGTGAGGGAGTGGGGACAGCCCACGACACCTACTGAGATCCGTAGTTTCTTGGGCTTAGCAGGATACTACAGGAGGTTTATTCGGAGATTTTTAAAGATAGCGGGTCCTTTGACACATCTGACTCGTAAAGGTGTGCCGTTTATTTGGAGTGATGCCTGTCAGTTGGCATTCGATGAGTTGAAGGACAAGTTGACCTCAGCACCTGTGTTAGCATTGCCGAGACCGGGAGTTGAGTATCTAGTTTACACCGATGCGTCCTTATAAGGACTTGGAGGTGTATTGCAATAGGAGAGTCAGGCCATAGCTTATGTTTCCCGTAAGCTTAAGCCTCACGAGAAGAATTACCCCACCCATGACTTGGAGCTAGTGGCAGTGGTATTCGCCCTTCGGATTTGGAGACATTATCTTTTGGGGGAGAAGTTTCGATTGTTCACAGACCACAAGTTCCTACAGTACCTATTCACGCAGAAGGAGTTGAATATACGGCAGCGAAGGTGGCTTGAGTTTGTAAAGGATTATCAGTTCGATATCCAATATCACCCGGGGAAGGCTAACGTGGTAGCAGACGTGTTGAGCCGTAGGCCAGTGGATGAGGTGGCAGGGGTGTGGAAGGCAAAGTGGAAGGAGTTGGGACACCAGGATGCAGTGTCCCGATCGTTCATGTCTATGATGACTGTTACATCGCAGATTATCGCGAAGGTGGTAAGGGCACAGGCAAATGACTCGTTCTGTCAGGAGCAGATAGTTCGATTACTAGTAGAGGGAGACGAGTCCTATACCGTTAGTTCAGACGGGGGACTACGCTTCAATGGGAGACTGGTAGTTCCGGAAGGGGAGGAGTTACGACATGAGGTGATGGCAGAGTCTCACGGCTCACGGTTCGCGGTACATCCCGGTGAGGACAAAATGTACCAAGACATGAGACTACAGTATTGGTGGAGCGGGATGAAGAAGGATATTGCCGTGTTTGTTTCTAAATGCGCCACTTGTCAGCTGGTAAAAGTGGATCATCAGAGACCGGCAGGACTTCTACAGCCATTAGAGGTCCCGATGTGGATGTGGGAGAGCATTTCTATGGACTTTATCACGGGGTTGCCTACGTCACAGAGAGGTCACGACTCCATTTGGGTAATTGTGGACAGGTTGACCAAAGTCGCTCATTTTCTACCCGTAAAGACCGACTACACTACGGGACAGTATGCCCAGCTCTTTATTGCAGAAATAGTGAGACTTCACGGTGTGCCCCTAAATATCGTGTCTGACAGAGACAAGATATTTGTTTCACGGTTTTGGGAAAGTTTTCAGGAGGCCATGGGCACGGAATTGTGGTTGAATACGGCGTATCACCCGCAGATCGACGGGAAAACCAAGCGTACAAACCAGATGTTAGAGGACATGTTGCGTATGTGCATCATTGATTTTGGGGGTGGATGGGAGCAGTATCTTCCACTGGTGGAGTTTGCTTACAACAACTCCTACCAGTTCACCATTGGCATGGCACCATTTTAGGCATTGTACGGTAGACCTTGTCGTTCCCCAGCATGTTGGTTGGAGGTGGGGGACAACAAACTACTTGGGCCGAAAGTGATTCATGATACTTCGGCAAGGATAGAATTGATACGGAGTCGCATTCGGGTAGCTCAGGATCGGCAGAAGAGCTACGCTGATGCGAAGAGGTTCTTCAGGGAGTTCCAAGTGGGGGACCAGGTTTTACTCAGAGTATCTCCTATGAAGGGGATTATGCGATTTGGGAAGAAGGGGAAGTTGGCACCGAGATACGTGGGACCATTTCCTATCATCGAGCGGATTGGGTCTGTTGCGTATAGACTTGGGTTACCGGAACATTTACACAGAATTCATGATGTGTTTCATATTTCCTCGCTAAGGAAATATCTTAGAGACGATTTGGCTCATTCTCACATTGCTTTGGAGGACATCGATCTCCAGCCCGATAGCTCCTACGAGGAGGGGCCGATTGCTATTTTGGACCGAAGTGAGCGGAAACTGCGGTCAAAGATAGTTCCGTTAGTACGTGTTCAGTGGCGGCATCATAATGCTGAGGAGTCCACATGGGAGCGCGAGGATGAGATGCGCGAACGTTATCTAGAGTTGTTTTTACCAAGTACTTTTTAGTTCCGAATTTCGGGACGAAATTCTGTTATTAGGGGGGAAGTATGTAATACCCCGCATTTTTATCAATATTTATTTATGGGATTAATTAAATTAAATGTGAATTAATTGAGAATTAATCCGGATAAAATACTAACGAGATGTGAGTTGGTATTTGATTATATTGTGTGCATATGGAAACTTATGAATATTGAAAATATTGAAATTGTCGCGAGATTGAAATACGGCAATTTGGAAATTTTGTTGGGACGCGCGTGACAGTAGCGTCAGGAATATAATAATTTAAATTAAAAAGTGAATTTTATTTTTATCAATCGTATGGTCATTTTGAGTGCGCCAACGAGTCCGGAAGGGTCGAAATAGTCAGAAAACACTAGCCGGGGATTTAGTTTGGGTCCCGGGGCATTATTGGGCCATACCGGCAACTTAAAAGGGTATTTTGGTAATTTTGAAAATTGGGGATTTATGACCAACGAATTTTGGGAGTTTAATATTAGGATATTAATGACCCACTAACCCATTACTAGCAATTAAGTGATTAGAGGGCAACGAGAGTTAGAGGAGGAAGTTAGAAAAGTTTCCAAAGAGAAAACCTTAACCTCCATCTTCAACCTTCAACCTTGGGAGAGAAAGAAAGAGATAGGGCAACCTTCATCAATTCAACACCAAATTCAGAGAATAATCCAAGGCAAGTGGTTTAATTACGTTAATTTCAAGCGAATGTTTCTTCCATGATTAGAAAATTGTATAATCGCATTGTATTGGAAGATTTATAAAAACCCATGAGATTGGAGTTATAAATTCAGATTTTGATATAGGTTTGCATGTAGAATTGTTATTGGGTGACTGGACTAAAAGAATTACTATTTTTTATGTTACAAAAACGGATCTATGTATGGAAATTGAAGACTTTAAATTTCTAGGGTTCATGTTCATAAGGTTTGGGGAAAATTGGGGAGTTATGACAATTAGATGATGTTTAGGAAGATTTGGCCCTATATAAATGTAAAGTTATGACCTACGAATGTTTAGTGTGGATTAGAAACCTTAAAATACTGTTGGGACGATTTTTATATGGAATTAGAGGTGAAGAAAATAGAGAAAAACGAGATAGGAAAATTCTGGGCTCGAAACTGGCATCTCATTAGAAGACCTGCCCAGGTCGTTCAAACGAGCTCGTTCGAACGAGCTTCTAACGAGGTGACAGTTTGACTTCTAACGAGTTGGATGTTCGTTCGATGCCTTTCGTTCGAACAAAATCTCGTTAGATGCCCACTTCGTTCGAACGAACTCTCGTTCGAACGACCTCGTTCGAACGAGACTTCTAACGAGTTGACAGATTGGCCTTTTTGGCCTGGTTTGATTTCTAGTGCCCCGTATCCTTGTTTAATTGTAGAGATAACATTACCTTGATGACTAATTAAGATAGTTGGGATATTTGAGATATATTGAGGAGTAAAATATAGAAGAATGGTTTGAACCAAATGAAAATTCTGGATTAGGACGTGGGTGAGGTATTTTCATTTGCACCCTTTTTAGATCTTGGATCTATTTGTTGGGTGTCTACTTTAGACTAAAAAAAATTGTTGTCTAAAATTTATTTGGACTGAATTTTTTTTCTTTTCATTTAAATATTGGACTTATCTTGGTTTTAATATTTGGACATCTATTTGGACTAAAACTTTTGGAAAGAATTTATTTGGACAAATTTTGTTTGGACTGTCTTTGGACTAAGTCTGAATTTATTTGGGTGTTGGGTGTTTGTTGTAGGACTTTATTTTACACCCAACTCAGTTTGTGTGTGTAAACTTTTTATATTGGAATTCAACTTTTGAAACTTATTAACTTAAGTTTTTATTATGTCACACATATTTTATATTAAAATCTGATTTGATCTATTTGGATTTAAAGATAAATCTGATTTTTTTCACCAACTAGTTATACCCTCTAAGATGAACTTTTGTGTGTTCACTTTATTTAGTTGGGTGTAATTAGTGTGTGGACTTTATATCAAATCGTTATTTATTTAAATTTTATTTTAGTTAAACCCATCCTATTTTATTGAGTCGAGTGCTACACTCTTTATCTCGTTCTCAATTTGACTTGGATCGGACCAATTGACTCATACACTTTTTATTGCCTAAGTTGAATACATTTTGTTGTATTCTTTTATATTTAGGTGGTGTTTGCGTGTGTATGAGTTTTTTATCCAAACCTAGTTATAGTATTGGCTTAAACTAAAATTTGGAATCTAAATCTTTGGAATTATGTTTTGTGTTACACTAATTTGAAATTTGGACTTAACTAATTTGTTTGTATCTTTCTTGTGGGAACTTTAATTAAGTCCTAATTCGTATGAGCTAAGTGCTACACATATTTATCTTTTGATCATTATACTTGGACTTAATATTTTAACATAACACCTCTTTAAATTGATTCATACTCTATTTGGTGTTACGTTAATTATTATTTTTTTTGTTTGCGCGACACAATTGTTGGAATTTTATTTCCTATTTTATTTGTGGTCATTTGCGCCAACTATTTTTTTAGGATTAATCTTTACTTGAATATTAAATATTAAGGAAGACCTTGCTTGTGTCTTGTGAGTTAATATTTAAGCATTCTTTTTATTATCGATTAATTCAATATTGTCTTACCTTTCACATAGTCACTTACTAGTAATTTTTTCTTGTTAATTAAAATAGGCTTAACCGGGTGTGTGTTTAGTCTCTTTTTTCTAACAAGATTATTTTTTTGTATGATTAAAACAAACTTTATTATTAACTGTTTTGCACATCTACACGGGGTCTCGGATTTGAGTGTGTAGTTGTGTGTGTGTCTCATGCTTACACTACCTGGGTTGTTTAGTTAGATTCAGTATTGTGGGGTTATTTTG
Organism: Sambucus nigra; assembly: GCA_949130495.1. Lineage (NCBI taxonomy): Eukaryota > Viridiplantae > Streptophyta > Magnoliopsida > Dipsacales > Adoxaceae > Sambucus > Sambucus nigra. The sequence continues at coordinate 56,415,887 of OX422212.1, read as the reverse complement.
TTTGTGCCTCGGTTTACTGGTTTTGTATTGGCCTAACTATTTCATTCGCACTGGGTTGCTGACTTCTTTATCTAAACATCGGTATTAGTGTTGCGTGTGTAGTGAGTGAGTGACAGTCACTATTACCTGGGTTTATTAGGTTCACTGATTTTCAGTCAAATTGGGTTGTTTTAGACTAGGTTGGTTGTACGGGTGTGTATTTTCTTAGTTTAATTCATTGTAGACTTGGAAGACTGTAATCTGTAACTTGTAATTGGTAATAGTGGACTTGGGTGTGCAAGTTGTCCTGGGATTAGAGACACGAGATTTACCACCACGGTGGGTTCCTTAAGAATAAATTTTGTGTCACCTTCTACTTTTCCTCATCTCATTCTTATAGGGAATTATTTTTTATATCTAGGATCACCATCTTTTATTCACTCGAGTGCGTGAGTGTTTATAAATTAATAGATTTTATTTCAAAGAGTTAAAAGAATTTTTAAATTACCTAATATGCATTAGCGAGTATCCTTTCGTCCTTTCTAGTGACTGTTAGGTCGTTTCAAGTGGTATCAGAGCTTCAGGATTCACTTTATATAAGTTTTTATTCCGCAAAGATCATGACCACTTTTTAAAATCAATATTTTATATCTTTTAAAATCTATTTTTTTAATACGGGAAACTTATATGGTGATGCTGTTTTTTCTGGTAAAAAATCCCTTTATGAATGTTTTAAAGAGGCAAAGCTTTATTCACAAGATGATATTAAAAGCGATAATGCCTTTTGCCAAGTGATGGGTGCAACGAAAGTTAAAGATATTTCATGTTGCACCACATCTTTAGAGGCTTGGGACATTTCACAATCTCCTACTCATTTATCTCGTGTATGCGATGATATTTCTATTTGTGATAGCGATACTAGTTTTGATACTCTAGTTGCCTTTACCCAGCGTTGTGTCTTTATATCTGAAGACATTAATGATCATTTATCTACTTGTTCTAATGATTCTGATTTATGTGTAGATAAACTCTGTTTTAGACAATGTGATTTTATCTCGTACTTGCTCATTATCACCCCACATTCACGACTTCTATATCTAATATTGATGATATTTTTGGTGATGTTGATGAATCTAAAAATGTAGACGATTCTATTGTTTCAAATGGGTGCGTGAGTACGAATTTGAATGATTGTGCAAGTGAAAATCTGTTCACAACATAATTGAGGAGTGCACTGATTTAAGTCAAATTAATTCTAGCTTAATGGCTAAAAATGACATTTTGAACAATCAAATCAAGTTAATGTGTGAAGAATTGAGTTTCGTATAGATAAACTTGAGAACGATGTTTCATTTCTAGAGAAAAGAGTTGTCATGGTAACTGAACTTAATCACTCTCTTGAAACTGAAAATAAGAAAGTTTTGTGTAAATTTGATGAATCTCAAGCTGAACTAAAGGCCGTTTTGATTAAATTTGATGAATATAAAAAGGAACTAGAAGTCACTTCGAAAAAGGTAAAGGGTTATTGGAATGCCGGTGATGCCGTCAAAACTATTAATGAAAATACGTGTTATGATCCAACAAACTCTTATTCTGATTTTGTTCCTACTAAAGGGCTTGCTTTTGAATGAAAAGAATTCGATGTTACCAATTTTATAAATTCTAAGGAACAATTTCCCGATTCAAATGAAATTAAGTTGTCTTATAAACATTTTGAAAATGAGGGTTGTTCTACAAGTGGTAAATCTGTTTTTGAATGTACTTTTTGCCGTAAAACTGGGCATTTAGAAAAATTCTGCTTTAAGAAATTAGGGCAGAATAATTTTGATTTAGGCAAATTTAGGCAAACTCAAAAGGTTGGAAATAATAAATTTGTGAAACCTACTTTTCAGTGTAGTTTTTGTTCTAAGAATGGTCACTTAGAAAAAATTTGTTTTAAGAAATCTAGACAGAATAAAACTGGTTCAGGCAAATTCAAAATATTGAGAATTTTAAGACTGCTAAGACTGTCCTTAAATGCGATTTTTGTGTTAAAACTGGACAGATAGAGAAATTATGTTTTAAGAAATTAGGGCAGATTCAACCTATTTTAGGCAAAAATAGGCAATTTGATAGCAATAAACATGTTGAAAACCCTGTTTTTAAGTGTAATTTATGTTTTAAAGTGGGTCATTTAGCGCAATTTTGTCATAAAAAGTTGAATTTTGATTCTGAAAAATTGTCCACTAAGTGATGTAATGCTCAATGTGTTGAGTAAACTATTTCTAAGTGTAAATTTTGTTCCAAATCTGGACATTTAGAACATTTTTATTTTGAGCGTTTGGAATTAACTCTAAAATCTGAATATGTTACGCATGTGAGCTTTCATGATAATACTAAATCCAATGATCAGCATGTGTTTAAATGCAGTTTTTGTCTTAAAACGGGTCATTTGAAAAAATTATGCTATGAGCATTTAAGTAGACAACAAAATGATTTTAATAATATGCCCAGGATCTATTTAAAGTATAAATTTGTTGAGAATTGTTCCTAATCTCGTGTTAATTTTTCTCCATTTAAGACCGTTACTCCTAATGTCAAAACTAAGTGGATTAAGAAAGATGACTTAGGGTGTACCAAAACTTCAAACTAGTTTGCTTTAGTTTGTTTGTTTGTTTGTTTGTTTGTTTATTGGTACATTTTATTTGTATATTATGTTGTACTAACTTTATTTTGTAGGATTCTTCCCTACCCTTTGTCCCCTTGAGACAAACAGAAGGAGAATTTGAGACTTTTTTTGTATTGTATTTTACAATTTCTTTGAGTTGTTTAGGATTTCTTATTGTTAGTTGAGTTATGTACTCTTCTACTTTTAGGAATTATTGTGGTTAGTTGAGTTATGTACTCTTCTATTTTGTTAGGACTCTTGTTGTTAGTTGAGTCGTATAATCTTTTATTTTTTAGGACTCATGTGTATAGTTGAGTTGTGTATTTTGTGTCGTCTTTTGTTTTTGAGTCTCAGTTTTGTTTGTCTCAAAATTGGTCAAAGTGAGAGATTGAAATATCATTCTTCTTGTGTTGGCTCAATCTTGAGACAAACAATTTTTTATTTATATGCTACTACATTTTTTTTATTTTTATTAAAATCTATTTTTTATTTTTTAAATCATATTTTTCTATATTGATTGGTTATATAAATTGTTTTTTATATAAAAATAATTTTTGTGTAGTATACAATTGCTTTTGGTTCAATATCAATTGTGTGTATTTTTTTATTTATGGGTTTTGGTCATTTTTGTCATTTTATTTATTCTTTATAATTTTTTTGTCTTGTTTATTTTTTAAAAAATGTGTTAAATATTCATTTGATTAAACAAATAAAAACTTATTTAATTATCATTTAAACACCTAAAACTAAAAAAGGCAGTGTCGTGTGTGTGTAGTCTGCCGTTGGAGTTTAGTGGTTTGCCATTTATTTTTTTGGTATTTACGAGTTTGCCAAGGTTCTCTTTTTGGGGGTTTATATTTTGTTTGTGTGTTTGAGAGTTGGCCAGGGTTTTATATTTTGTTTAGTTTCTCTCTCTCAAAAAATATAGATGCCGACACATTTTGCTTTCTCATTTTTTCCCTCTTTCTCTCTCTAAATAGTCTAAACGATTTATCCATAGTTGAGAGTTTAAGCTTTGGAAATAACTTTTTTTTAGGAGACCCCCTTTTGTTTTGTTGCTTTTTGCCTTTTTTATACGAGTTTGGGCTTTGGCGGCTTGAGGCTTTCAGTTTCGTTTTTTCGGTGCTGTTCTCGGGTCCGACGGCATTTTTCCAAGTTCAACGTGTTTTTCGGTCCTTGTCGTTTCTCTGGTGGACTGTGATTTTCTGCGGGGGATCTTGGTTTGTTTCGGTCTACACGGATCTTCGGTTTCTGTATCCGGTGTCCGGTGATTTTTCCAGCAGTGGTCTACGTTTTTTCGTTCTGGTCTTCCGGTGGTTTGGTTTCCAGTAGTTGTCTTGTGTATCATTTCTCTCTCTCTCTCTCTCTCTCTCTAGAGAGAGAGAGAGAGAGAGAGAGAGAAAGGGAGAGGTTCACAAGTGAACCTAAAAGATGAACTTTTTAATGAACCTTAACAAAAAATACTTAACAATTAATTAATTTTAATTCCTATGTAGTAATTGGTCCGCGCCAGCGCCAACGGACACGTGTGTCGATTGATCCCCAATACCCCCACCCCCCGGCCTCCCCACCCCACCCCCATGGCAGCCTTGCTACCATAAGGGCTGCCATGGTGATGGTGTTGGTTGGGGGGGGGGGGGGGGGGGCTGAGGGAGTTGAGGATCGATCGACACCCGTATTCGTTGCTGCTGGCGCGGACCAATTACAACAAAGAAATTAAAGTAATGAGTTGTTAGGTGTTATTTTGTTAAGGTTCATTAAAAAGTTCATCTTTTAGGTTCACTTGTGAACCTCTCTCTCTATATATATATGTTATATAAATACATATACATATATTCTTATAGATATTATATATATGTTTATATATCCTCCTATATACATATCAATATATCTAATTTGTTAAAGTTTTTTTGCTGTTTTTTTTTTTGTACACTCGTTGTTGTTTCAAACCGAGTTGTTGATATTTTTCTTGTGTTTTAGTCTAAACCCATATGTGTTGTTTAGTTTAAGACTGGAAGTGTTAAATAAGTTTTTTTTATGAATACATTTGTTTGGCTGTGTTGTCCTAAACATTAGTTGTTCCTTTTTAGGTTTGTTTATTATATCATAACACATCTTGGTAGATCTGATTTGGTTAGATCAAATCTATTTTAACAGTTGTAGATTTGTTTGTTTGAAATTTTTTGTAGAACAAATTCTTTTTGAAAAATATTAATCCGTTGGTTTTGACACCTTTAAGTGTTGTTATTTTAGTCCCATATATTATGTACCATTTTATATACTGCTTATATTGAGGTATTTTCATTTGGGTCCTTTTTAGATCTTGGATCTATTTGTTGGGTGTCTACTTTGGACTAAAAATTTTTGTTGTCTAAAATTTATTTGGGCTGAATTATTTTTCTTTTCATTTAAATATTGGACTAATCTTGGTTTTAATATCTGGACACCTATTTGGACTAAAAACTTTGGACAGACTTTATTTGAATAAATTTTGTTTAGACTATCTGTGGACTAAGTGTGAATTTATTTGGGTGTTTGTTGTTTGTTGTTGGAATTTATTTTACACCCAACTCGGTTTGTGTGTGTACACTTTTTATATTGGACTTAAACTTTAGAAACTTAATAACTTAAGTTTTTACTATGTCACACATATTTTATATTAAATCTTATTAATCTATTTCGATTTAAAGATAAATTTGATTTTTTACTCCAACTAGTTATACCCTCTAAGTTGAACTTTTGTGTGTTCACTTTATTTAGTTGGGTGTAATTTGTGTGTGGAATTTATATCACATCGTTATTTATTTAAATTTTATTTTAGTTAAACACATCCTATTTTATTGAGTCGAGTGCTATACTCATTATCTCGTACTCAATTTGACTTGGACTGGACCAATTGACTCATACACTTTTTATTACCTCAGTTGAATACTTTTTGTTGTATTCCTTTATACTTAGGTGGTGTTTGTGTGTGTAAGAGTTTTTTATCCAAACCTAGTTATAGTATTAGCTTAAACTAAAATTTGGAATTTAAATCTTTAGGATTATGTTTTGTGTTACACTAATTTGAAATTTGGACATAACTAATTTGTTACTATCTTTCTTGTGGTAACTTTAATTAAGTCCTAATTTGTATGAGCTAAGTGCTACACATATTTATCTTTTGCTCATTATACTTGGACTTAATATTTTAACATAACACCTCTTTAAATTGATTCATACTCTATTTGGTGTTACGTTAATTTTTATTTTTTTTGGTCGCGCGACACTATTGTCGGAATTTTATTTCCTATTTTATTTGTGGTCATTTGCGACAACTAAATTTTTTTTAGGATTAGTCTTTACTTGAATATTAAATATTAAGGAAGACCTTGATTGTGTCTTGTGAGTTAATACTTAAGCATTCTTCTTATTATCGATTAATTCAATATTATCTTACCTTTCACTTAGTCACTGACTGGTAATTTTTTCTTATTAATTAAAATAGACTTAACCGGATGTCTATCTAGTCTCTTTTTCTAAACAAGATTATTTTGTTGTTTTCACTAAAACAAACTTTATTATTAACTGTTTTGCACATCTACACGGGGTCTCGGATTTGAGTGTGTAGTTATGTGTGTGTCTCATGCTTACACTGCCTGGGTTGTTTAGTTAGATTCAGTATTGTGGGGTTTTTTAGTTTGTGCCTGGGTGTACTGGTTTTGTATTGGCCTAACTATTTCAATTACACTAGGTTGCTGACTTCTTTATCTAAACATTGGTATTAGTGTTTCGTGTGTAATGAGTGAGTGAAAATCACTATTACCTGGGTTTATTAGGTTGACTGATTTTCAGTCAAGCCGGGTTGTTTTAGACTAGGTTGGTTGTACGGGTGTGTATTTGCTTAGTTTAATTTATTGTAGACTTGGAGGACTGTAATCTGTAACTTGTAATTTATAATAGTGGACTTGGGTGTGTGAGTTATCCTGGGACTAGGGACACGGGGTTTACCACCATGGTGGGTTCCGAAAGAATAAATTTTATGCCACCTTCTACTTTTCTGTGACAACCCGTTATCCGAAATAAAGGGTGGCCAGCCCTATACCCCGATTAAATAGGAAATCATGGATAATATCATCCTCAACATCACAACAATATACAAAGTATAAGGAATAACCACTCTATATTCCAGAAAACGGGTTATCAAAAACTTTGATTTGAAATTTAAAGGAAAACATTTTCAACAACCCATCATAGAAATAGAGGGTGGAAACCTCCACAAGCGCATCTAAGAAAACCCGAAAGATACAAAGGACCGAATAAAACTTCGGTCAGTACCATCCATACAACATACATATAGTACCAAGTGTTACATAATAAATTCATTATACATTTACAACAGTTTGGGCAACAAGCCCGAATGAACCGAACATAACTAGAAACATAAACAGAGGCGTCTACACAAAATCCCGTGAAACCCGCACAATGTCACGGCTCCTCAAAGACATGTGGAAGGAAAGGTCATTACGGGCGACCGTGCGGCGGAACACCTGAACGGATAATATAGATATACATACACAACGAGAAAAGGAAAACCGGTCAGGGCCGGGTATATGTGATCAATAGATAAATGACAAGTATGATAATGATGCACAATGAAGCATGGATGATAGTCTAGCATGTTAACGACATATAAGGAACTGAAATTGGTGAAGGACTGCATAGAGTGAGATTCATGATAAAACAGAATTAAAAGAGCTTATAAGCCTTTATCATCATTAATCAGATTTCAATTCAAGTATACATTTTCCATTCCTTATCAGGAATATAATTGACATCATGTGCTCTATAGGGCACTAATCTCAATAACATGCTCTTTGCGGCATAATTTTGCTCTTTATGGCATTAATGTTCCATCGAGTCCAACTCGATAATTAGAATAGTCATAATTATAAATATAACGATTCTAAGACCGCCCGTCCGGTTTCCCCACTGAGCGCGTCCCTAAATAACCATCATCTTCCAGGGCCTAACATAAGACAACCTGGGATCCTATCGAAAGCGTCGGGAAGCGGCCATATGCCTGCGGGGTAGTCAAGACCACACCAAAAATCTCCTACCCATCGCAGAAAAAATAGAACAAGCGCTCATATGGCCTAGGACTATATCCACCCTGCATTCATTAGCCAGGGGGCTTCACCTATCGCACGGACTTCCCTTAAGATGGTATTTAGAGAGGTGTGTAACCTTCATTTCATTAATTCCCATGCCATGGTTAAGTAAAATTATCATTTACCTTAACAATTTCCCATTTTAAATAAATGCGTAAGTTAAATCGGGACTATGTATAATTCGTACCGACATAGCATCCTCAAAAAGAATTCAGACTCCAAGGTTATCCCTAAGGCCTCTTTTAGGCTTTAATATAAACCCTCAAATCAAAATGTAACCAAATTTGAATTCCAAAGTCTCCAAAATTGACCTTAACATCTTTTAGTCCGATATAAAACTATACGACAAAAGTGACGCCTAAACATCACCTTAAATCCCCCCCTTGAAAGAATCCTAGATGAACCCTTTCGAGTCTAGGATGTCGACCCAACTCAACTAGAACTCTCAACCCTATGTTTACTTCATTTAAGAAGGTCCCTAATCAATAATCCTAAAGAAAAGGGGTTAAAATGAAAAAGAAAAAAATTTGGAAATGCAGGGCTACCGAATCGATTCGCCCCCTTGGCCGAATCGATTCGGCCAGAAAAATTGAGGTTCTGCATAATTGCCGAATCGATTCGGATGGGAGACCGAATCGATTCGGTCAGAAAATTTTGGTTTCTGCATAACTGCCGAATCGATTCGGATAAGTTCCGAATCGATTCGGTCAACAAGACCTGAGCACTGCCCCTAGCCGAATCGATTCGCCCTAGGGGCCGAATCGATTCGGGCCTGCGATTTTGCCAAGAATTGGCTATGGAGTCTTGGACTCCATTGCTACCCACTCTCAAGCTTCTCCAAACCAAACTCATATACCAACACTATAAGACACCAATGATGCTATCTAACATCTTAAAACCTCATGAATCATCTTGGGAATAAATCAAAACCCAAAACACATAATAAAACCCTAAGTTTGCTACACTAGGATTAATACACCATTATCACAACAATCATCTATCTCAAGACAACAATTTGCAAGTAAAAACTTGCCTTGATTCAACAAATATGCAGATTTCTTGGTGTAGTTGCAATCTCTCTCAATCTCCAAAGCTTTCCCTCTACTCTTCTCTTTTCTCTCTTAGGTTTAGGAAGGGATTTTGGGGAAATTAGAAGACTTAGTAGGCATAAATCGTGACTTAAGGTAAATGCTCCACTTAATAAATCAAAAGTGCGATAAAGCAATACGCGATAGCATAATTAAAGCACAACCAGTCAAAAATGCCCAAAACTACAAAATACAATATGGTACATTATTTGACTATTTCGAACGTTCCGGAATCAACTGCAACCTCCAAATTATCATTTGGACATTTTAAAATTCAATTTAGGTTCAGGTCTCATAATTAAGCCAAATATCATTTTATTTTCAGATGATACTAATAAGCATGACATAGCAATATATTCCCATAATTATGATATGTATGCAACCTCATAATAAATATCAACTTTCTACATTGAATTCATCATTCAAATCATAACCCAACACTAGGTTCCAATTACTATACTAAGTAATTAATATAAAATACGGTCTCATAAGCGAGGGTTATTACATTTTCCTCATCTCATTCTTAAAGGAAATTATTTTTTATATCTAGCATCACCATCGTTTATTCACTCGGGTGCGTGAGTGTTTTTAATTTATAAATTAATAGATTTTATTTCAAAGAGTTAAAAGAATTTTTAAATTACCTAATACGCATTAGTGAATACCCTTTGGTCCTTTCTAGTGATTGTTAGGTCGTTTCAAGTGGTATCAACGCTTCAGGATTCACTTTATAAAAGTTTTTATTCCGCAAAGATCATGACCTCTTTTTAAAATCTATATTTTATATCTTTTAAAATCTATTTTTTTAATATGGGAAACTTATATGGTGATGTTGTTTTTTCTTGTAGAAAATCCATTTATGAATGTTTTAAAGAGGCAAAGCTTTATTCAGAAGATGACATTTAAAGCAATAATGCCTTTTTCCAAGTGATGGGTGCAACGGAAGTTAAAGATATTTCATCTTGCACCACATCTTTAGAGGCTTGGGACATTTCACAATCTCCTACTCATTTATCTAGTGTATGCGATGATATTTCTATTTGTGATAGCGATACTAGTTGTGATAATCTAGTTGCCTTTACCTCGCGTTGTGTCACTGTATCTGAGGACATTAATAATCATTTATATACTTGTTCTAATGATTCTGATTTATGTGTAGATAAACTTTGTTTTAGACAATGTGATTTTATCTCGTACCTCACCTGATCATTATCACCCTACATTCACGGCTTCTATATCTAATATTGATGATGTTGATGAATCTGAAAATATAAAAATTATATTAAGTTAAATTGGTGCATGAGTACGAATTTGGATGATTGTGGAAGTGAAAAATCTTTTGACAACACAATTGAGGACTGCACTTGTTTAAGTCAAATTAATTCTAGCTTAATGGCTAAAAAAGATATTTTGAACAATCAAATCAAGTTAATGTGTGAAGAATCTAAATTTCGTATAGATGAACTTGAGAACGATGTTTCATTTCTAGAGAGAAGAGTTGTCATGTTAACTGAACTTAATCACTCTCTTGAAACTGAAAACAAGAAAGTTTTGTGTAAATTTGATGAATCTCAAGTTGAACTAAAGGCCGTTTTGATTAAATTTGATGAATGAAAAAAGGAACTAGAAATCACTTCGAAAAAGGTAAAGGGTTATTGGAACGCTGATGATGTCGTCAAAACTATTAATGAAAATACGTGTTATGATCCAACGAACTCTTATTCTGATTTTGTTCCTACTAAAGGGCTTGGTTTTGAAGGAAAAGAATTTGATGTTACCAATTTTATAAATTCTAAGGAATAATTTCCCGATTCAAATGAAATTAAGTTGTCTTATAAACATTTTGAAAATGAGGGTTGTTCTTCAAGTGGTAAATCTGTTTTCGAATGTACTTTTTACCGTAAAACTGGGAATTTGGAAAAATTCTGCTTAAAGAAATTAGGGCAAAATAATTTTGATTTAGGCAAACTCAAAAGGTTGGAAATAATCAATTTGTTAAACCTACTTTTCAGTGTAGTTTTTGTTCTAAGAATGGTCACTTAGAAAAATTATGTTTTAAGAAATGTGGACAGAATAAAACTAGTTCGGGCAAATTTAGGCAAATTCAAAATGTTGAGAATTTTAAAACTGCTAAGACTGTCCTTAAATGCGAATTTTCTGCTAAAACTGGACAGATAGATGTAACAACCCTCGCTTTTGAGGTTCTATTTTATATTTAATTTGCTAGATATAGTGATTAGATATAAAGATGTTGGTATATGGAGTAGTTATTAATTTAAGAAAGAAAGTTAATATCTACTATGATGTTGCATATTTACCGTATGTAGAGGTGAATTTTGCTATGTTATGTTTTGTAATGTCATATGATTTAAAAATGACATTTGGCTTAAAATGAAACCGGAACCTAAAATGAATTATAAAATCTCCAAATGATAATTTGGAGGGTGCCAATAGTTCCGGGAAGTTCGAGATAGTCAAATTTTGGGCCATATTGTAATTCGAGGTTCCGGGAACTTTTGACTGGTAGTAACTTAAATGAGTAGTTGCGTATTATTTTACTGCGTATTAATCACTTAAAGCTGGAAATTTGGACATAAACCACGATTTATGTCTTGAACTAAGTCACTATTCCCCTAATTGAATTGGTAAACCTAGAGAAAGAAAGAGAAGAGAAACCTTGGGAGAAAGGGAGAGATTGAAACTTGGGTGATTGTTCTTCCATACAACTTCATCAAAATCTAAACTTGCAAGCTTTAGGAAAGTTTTCTACTTGCTATTTTATGATTTAAGTAGAGTAATTGGCATTGATAGTTGTGGTTGTACATGGTTTAAGAAACTTAGGGCTTTTAATTGATTTTGGGCTTGGAATGTTTGGAGATTGTTTTGAATGCTTATTGATGATGAAATTTTGGTTGTTGGATTTATTTATACTCCATTAGTAGCAATAAATGATAAGGGTCTGGGTTGGTTGAGTTTGGAAGAGATTAGGAGTCCAAGACTCCATAACCAAATTGGCAAAAAAATTCGCAGGACCGAATCAATTCGGCTCCTGGCCGAATCGATTCGCATAGAGGCAGTGTCCAGGTCTGGTGAACCGAATCGATTCGGTCATCCCCTGAATTGATTCGGCTGTTATGCAGAATGTTGGTTTTCCTGACCGAATCTATTCGGCTAGTCCGAATCAATTCGCTTGTCTGGCTGAATAGATTCGTCCTAGTCCGAATCGATTCGGAAATCCTGCATTTTCTTTTCTAATTTTGACCCTTTCCCTTAGGATTATGACCTAGGACCCTTCTTGAATGAAGTAAACATAGGATCCTAGAGTTTTAGTGGAGTTTGTTCGTTACCCTATAGTTGAATGGGATCACTTGGGGTTAATTCAGGGGTACTTAAAGTGATGTTTAGGCATCACTTCTCAATTGGTAAATAAATTGGAAAAATAAAATTCTAAGCCCATATGTGGAGATTTTAGAAGCCTTTTTAAGGTATATAAAACCTAGAGACCTATAAGATTTTGGGAGATTGTTTAGAAAATATTTCGGGACCTAAACCGATGATGAAATTGAATAAGAAATATTCAAAGATAAATGTTTCAAGTAAAATGAAACACATGAGATTTATGGTAATGAAAATGAGATTTAATTGGTAATTGTTAAATTACTTAAACACACCTCTCTAAATGCTATCATAATGGAAGCTCGCGCATGAGGTGATGTCCCCTGACTATTGAATGCAGGTTGACTATAGTCATCGGCCATATGCGGGGTTTGTATATGTTTTTCTGCGCTAGTGAGGTAATTTCGGGTGTGGTTATGACTCACTCGCAGGCATATGGCCACTTCCCAACGTGCGTTAGGTGCCCAGGTTGTCTTGTATAGATAGGCCCTGGAAGATGATAGTCATTTAGGGGGCGCCCAGTGGGGAAACTCGGAGGGGCGGTCTTAGAAACGTTATATGTATAAGAATATAACCTTTCTAACTCAAGTGGGACTTGAGGTATGTAAATTTCCATAAGATATGAGATGGTAATTGTATTCCTGCTAAGGAATGGAAAACGGAAAGATATGATGGAAACTATATTCCTACTAAGGATTGAAAATGATAAGATATGGGAAGAAATGAGATTTAAATTTATTTCTCTTGCTTAATTTAATAACTGTTAGAAACCTATAAAATTGCATCATCACATTTTATGATTAGGTTGTTAGATTCTCATTCATATTTTTTATGATTCATTATCCATATCTATCGTGTTTCTTACTCTTCTGGGAATCATATATAAATCGGGCCCTAACCCGTTCATTTTCCATGTTGTGCATGTGTTGTATCCGCTCAGGTGCTCCTCCGCAAGGGCGCCCGTTATGATTTTCCCACTCTTATGCTTTTGACGAGCTGTATGACCTTGCGGATTATTACAGGATGTTTGTTAGACGTCTTCATTTTTGGAATCTAGTTATGATCGGGTCTTTCATCCGGGCTAGTGGCCCATCTTTTGTACTTGTTAATGGATGTAGTATGTAAAATAATGAATTGTGGAAACACTTTGAATGTAACTGTGGACCGGCAGATTATTCGGTTCTTTTTATGGTATGTTGTATTGGTATATATCTATATGTTCCTTTGAAATTCCACTTTCATCAGATTTGGGTTGTTTAATTTATTTCTTAACTCTTTATTAAACTAAAAGTTTTGACAACCTGCTTTCTGATTTATGGAGTGGTTTTCCTGTATACCTATTTTATTGTTTTGATGTTGAGGATGATATCCATCCATGATTCCGTTATGTCGAGGTATCGGGATGGCCACCCCTTATTCGGAATGCGGGTTGTCACAATAGAGAAATTAGGTTTTAAGAAATTAGGGCAGATTCAACCTGTTTTAGGCAAAAATAGGCAATTTGATGACAATAAACATGCTGAAAAACCTGTTTTTAAGTGTAATTTATGTTTTAAAATGGGTCATTTAGCGCAGCTTTATCATAAAAAGTTGAATTTTGATTCTGAAAAATTGCCCACTAAGTGATGTAATGCTAAATGTGTTGAGAAAACTATTTCTAAGTGTAAATTTTGTTCCAAATCTGGACATTTAGAACATTTTTTTTTTAGTGTTTGGAATTAACTAGAAAATCTGAATATGTTAAACATGTGAGCTTTCATGATAATGCTAAATCCAATGATAGGCATGTGTTTAAATGCAGTTTTTGTCTTAAAACGGGTCATTTGAAAAAATCTTGCTATGAGCGTTTAAGTAGACAACAAAATGATTTTAAGAATATGCCCAGGATCCATTTAAAGTATAAATTTGTTGAGAATCGTTCCTAATCTCGTGTTAATTTTACTCCATTTAAGACCGTTACTCCTAATGTCAAAACTAAGTGGATTAAGAAAGATGACTTAGGGTGTACCAAAACTTCAAACTAGTTTTCTTTAGTTTGTTTGTTTGTTTATTTGTTGGTACATTTTATTTGTATATTATGTTGTACTAACTTTATTTTGTAGGATTCTTCCCTACACTTTGAGACAAACAGAAGGAGAATTTGAGACTCTTTTTGTATTGTATTTTACAATTTCTTTGAGTCGTTTAGGATTTCTAGTTGTTAGTTGAGTTATGTACTGTTCTACTTTTAGGAATCATTGTGGTTAGTTGAGTTATGTACTCTTCTATTTTGTTAAGACTCTTGTTGTTAGTTGAGTCATATTATATTTTATTTTTTAGGATTCATGAGTATAGTTGAGTTGTGTATTTTGTGTTGTCTTTTGTTTTTGAGTCTCAGTTTTGTTTGTCTTAAAATTTGCCAAAGGGGGAGATTGAAATCTCATTCTTCTTGTGTTGGCTCAATCTTGAGACAAACAAATTTTATTTATATGCTCCTACATTTTTTTTATTTTTATTAAAATCTATTTTTTATATCTTAAATCATATTTTCCTATATTGATTTATTATATAAATTATTTTTTATATAAAAATATTTTTTGTGTAGTATTCAACTATTTTTGGTTCAATACCTTTTGTGTTTATTTGTTTATTTATGCGTTTTCGTCATTTCCAGAATTTTATTTATTCTTTATATTTTTTTGTCTTGTTTTTTTTCAAAAAAAGGTGTTAAATATTCATTTGATTAAACAAATAAAAATATATTTAATTATCATTTAAATACCTAAAACTAAAAAGGCAGTGTCGTGTGTGTGTAGTCTGTCGTTTGGAGTTTAGTTGTTTGCCATCTGTTGTTTTGGTATTTACGAGTTTACCAAGGCTCTCTTTTGGGGGGGTTTATATTTTGTTTGTGTGTTTGAGAGTTGGCTAGGGGTTTATATTTTGTTTGGTTTCTCTCTCTCAAAAAACATAGATGCCGACACATTTTGCTTTCTCATTTTTCCCCTCCTTCTCTCTCTAAATAGTCTAAACGGTTTATCCATAGTTGAGAGTTTAAGCTTTGGAAACAATTTTTTTTAGAAGACCCCATTTTGTTTTGTTGCTTGCTGCCGTTTTTTTACGAGTTTGGGCTTTGGCGGCTTGAGGCTTTCAGTTTCATTTTTTCGGAGTTGTTCTCGGGTCCGATGGCATTTTTCCAAGTCCGACGTGTTTTTCGGTCCTTGTCATTTCTCCGGTGGACTGCGATTTTCGACGGGGGATCTTGGTTTGTTTCAGTTTACACGGATCTTCGATTGGCTGGGCTCGGTCCTATTTCCGGTGTCCGGTGATTTTTCCAGCAGTGGTCTACGTTTTTTCGGACTGGTATTCCGGTGGTTTAGTTTCCAGCAGCTGTGTTGGGTATCATTTCTCTCTCTCTACTATATATATATATATATATATATATATATATATATATACAGTCCTTCTCTTGTGCGGACTATTCCGCATTTAGAGAGTGCGGACCGGACATGTGTCACCTGACGGTGAGCCCAGAAAAGAGAGAAAGTGTGCCTATAATTTAGGCGATAATTTCTAGGCGCACCGTTAGGTGACACATGTCCGGTTCAATTCTTAAAATGCGGACTAGTCCGCACAAAAGTATTATTATATATATACATTATTATATATATATACATTATTATATATATATATATACTTATAGATATTATACATATGTTTATATATCCTCCTATATACATATCTATATATCTTATTTGTTAAAAAAAAATTGAATTTTGTTTTTTTACACTCATTGTTGTTTGAAACTGAGTTGTTGGGATTTTTTTTATGTTTTAATATAAACCCATATGTGTTGCTTAGTTTAAGACTGAAAGTGTTAAATAAGTTATTTTTTATGTATACATTTGTTTGGCTGTGTTGTCTTGAACATTAGTTGTTCCTTTTTAGGTTTGTTTATTATATTATAGCACTTCTTGGTAGATCTGATTTGGTTGGATTAAATCTATTTTAACAGTTGTAGATTTGTTTGTTTGAAATTTTTTGTAGAACAACATTTTTTTGAAAAATATTAATCTGTTGGTTTTCATACCTTTAAGTGTTGTTATTTTAGTCCCATATATTGTGTAACATTTTATATACTGCTTGTGTTGAGGTATTTTCATTTGGATCCTTTTTAGATCTTGGATCTATTTGTTGGATGTCTACTTCGTACTAAAAAATTTAGTTGTCTAAAATTTATTTGGACTGAATTTTTTTTCTTTTCATTTAAATATTGGACTAATCTTGGTTTTAATATTTGGACACCTATTTGGACTAAAAACTTTGAAAATACTTTATTTGGATAAATTTTGTTTGGACTATCTTTGGACTAAGTCTGAATTTATTTGGGTGTTGGGTGTTTGTTGTTGGACTTTATTTTACACCCAACTCAGTTTGTGTGTGTACACTTTTTATATTGAACTTAAACTTTTGAAACTTAATAACTTAAGTTTTTATTGTGTCACACTTATTTTATATTAAAATCTGATTTGATCTATTTGGGTTTGAAGATAAATCTGATTTTTTAATTCCAACTAGTTATACCCTCTAAGTTGAACTTCCGTATATTCACTTTATTTAGTTGGGTGTAATTAGTGTGTGGATTTTATATCACATCTATATTTATTTAAAAAAAATTTAGTTAAACTCATCCTATTTTATTGAGTCAAGTGCTACACTCTTTATCTCGTACTCAATTTGACTTGGATTGGACCAATTGACTTATACAGTTTTTATTGCCTAAGTTGAATACTTTTTGTTGCATTCATTTACACTTAGGTGGTGTTTGTATGAGTATGAGTTTTTTATCCAACCCTAGTTATAGTATTGGATTAAACTAAAATTTGGAATTTAAATCTTTGGAATTATGTTTTATGTTAGACCAATTTGAAATTTGAACTTAACTAATTTATTAGTATCTTTTTTGTGGTAACTTTAATTAAGTCATGATTTGTATGAGTTAAGTGCTACACATATTTATCTTTTGCTCATTATACTTGGACTTAATATTTTTAAATAACACCTCTTTAAATTGATTCATGTGTTCCGTTAATTTTTATTTTTTTTGGTTGCGTGACACAATTGTTGGAATTTTATTTCCTATTTTATTTATGGTCATTTGCGCCAACTAAATTTATTTTTAGGATTAATCTTTACTTGAATATTAAATATTAAGGAAGACCTTAATTGTGTCTTGTGACTTAATATTTTAGCATTCTTTTTAGTATTGATTAATTCAATATTGTGTTACCTTTCACTTAGCCACTGACTGGTAATTTTTTCTTGTCAATTAAAATAGACTTAACCGGGTGTGTCTTTAGTCTCTTTTTCTAAACATGATTATTTTTTTTGTTTTGAATAAAACAAACTTTATTATTAAATATGTTTTGCACATCTACACGGGATCTTGGATTTGAGTGTGTAGTTGTGTGTGTGTCTCATGCTTATACTACTTGGGTTATTTAGTTAGATTCAGTATTGTGGGGTTGTTTAGTTTGTACTTGGGTGTACTGGTTTTGTATTGGCCTAACTATTTTATTTACATTAGGTTGTTGACTTCTTTATCTAAGCATTGGTATTCGTGTTACGTGTGTAGTGAGTGAGTGATAGTCACTATTACCTGGGTTTATTGGGTTGACTGATTTTAATTGAAAGACAAAAATCATGTCAGACCAACAGTTCCCAGATATCGGTAGTCATGTAGAAAGCCCAAGGCATCGCCAAATTACTTACGTGGTCGGCGACAATGAAGACGATCAGTTCCCAGATATCGGTATTCGTGTTGAAATCCCAACGCATCGCCGGATTACTTACCACTGGGGGCAACACCGAACAAGTGGCGACAATCTATTATTGGTCGGCGACATCTATTATTGGTTGGACCAAGTGTGGAGGGTTAACACCTCAACGGAGAAATGGCGATTACTTCATTTGGTCTTTAGATGGAGAATATTGGTCTTCACATTTTGAATTTCTCAAAATTAGACAATACCACCTCCCCATCCTTTCTAATTCACTTCTTTTATAAAGAAATAAATTTTTAAAAACAAACTTATATTTGAGTATTTTCTTGGAGTTCAAATAATTTGGTAAAAATTCTAAATTAAACCTTATGTCTTACATCTGGTAGATATGTGACAAAAATAAGCTCATGTGACACATATTGGCATAAAACTTATTATTTCACATTTTGAAATTTTTGTTGCCTGATGTTCGAGCAGATACATATCATATATTGTTTGGCGGAATAAATCAATCTTACGATAATTTCTATTTAATTTAGCAACAACAGATGGTCGGATAACTTATTAATTTCCACTGGTAGAAGATTCAGTCCTGACAAATGCTCGGTAACAATCTTAAACTTTGGGAAATATTATTCATGCTCGGTACTGTCCAATTTTACTTCGATAGATCAGCAAAGCACTATTTATCTTATTAATGCTCCGATGGATGGTCGAGCACGCTACAACATTTTAAGACCCAACAAATGATTGGGCAAGATTATTTGTTATAACCGATGGATACTCGGGCGTTGATATTTCTTCAAACTTCACTATTTATTCTGACTCTGATTCTTAACTTGAAGGATGATTATTGCATATTCAAGACTCATCTCGACAGAGGATCTGCAAAATATTTATTGTCATATATTTAGTCCCAATCATATCTTCCATACAAATTGTATTTTATCCCCAACAAATGGTTGGTTGGGATATTCGTTATCTATATTCAGTCTCGACAAACGATCGGCGTAGTCTATTATTAATCGGCGTTACATTTATTATTGATATCCAAACCTAATGAATGGTTTGGAAATCTCTTTTCTCTAACAATACAGGATCATTCATAATATGTCCTTATTCCTCTCAGGCATCATTTAAAGGCCCCGATAGATGGCCGAGACTTTCATTATTTCTCTGGATTTCTCACTAGCTTCGATGCAAAATTGATGCAAATTATATATTATGTGAATCATCACAATTTCGCGCCAATGGACTGTTGCGCATTATCATTCTTATTTGAGCCAGCCTTAACTAATGACTGCATGTTCATTCGTTAATCAGAATTATATCGCAACAAAGTCCGGACGGATGGTCGGGCATTATCATTATTGGTATGATAATATTATTATTCAGTTGTCTCTTTATAAACTGGGGTCTCCGTAAATATGTTGACATTAGTCAAGCAAGCCTCGACTTATTAATGCTTCACAGGTCTATGGTCAGTGTGGGTACCTTCTTCTTTTTTGAAGCCCACGAGAGTAGCCGGACGAAGCCCAATTAGAAATAATAGGTGTCCGACCCAAATTATGGGATGCTCTAAATGACAGTTAGAATTGAGGATTTGACCCAATCTATCCCCAAAAATTTCGGATGAGATATTCAGGGGATAGTGGGCTAACGTGGTGGTTATCAATGCCCCTCTATCATTTACGAAATATATATTGTACCCCTGGCTCGGGGAAAAGGGCATATAGAAAAACATATCTTGAGAGATCCTTAATCAAACGGTAGACCTCTCCATGGACGTAGGCAGTTAGCCGAATCACGTACATCTTTGTGTTGTGTGATTGTGATCTGTGTTGTTCTTCTTTTCCTAGTGATTGCCTTTCATTATTATTTGTGCTGAGATCTTTGTCACCAAAATTGGCATCGTCTGTGGGAAACAGTTGTTTTTTTTTTTTAAAAAGCCTTCACCAGCAAGGGCTTGCAATGTCTTATCACATCAGCACGCCCCTCAAGTAGGGGATATTCAAGAGAAGCTTATCCCTCCTAGGGTAAGGTCCTAAACCCGTCATTCAAACCTGAGGCTCTACCGAGAGAGGCAGCTCTCCGAAGAAAGCCCGGGGCTAATTAGGTCCACATAGATTTCCAAGAAGAGGATACTCGGAAGCAGGAAGCTGAAAATGCTTGCCTTAAAAGGCGACTATAAAATATGGAAATGGATATCCATCATAACATGAGGCAACGCCATAATCAGACTCCTAGCCCTCAGGCGAATAAATCTCGCAGCCGAGGATGGAGCCTAGGGCGTGGGTCGCAAAGATTTGAGAGACACAGGACGAATGACGACCAATTCGATCAGCAATAACTAGCTCATCGCGACAAGAACCCTAGCCAAAGGAATGATAATACACGAAGCTTGGTTCGGAGAGAAATGGACTAACACCCAGCCCATCGGGGTGCCAGATCAACAAGAGAGATAGCCAGGCGAGCTCTCAGAACTCATATGAAGTCCCCTTTTTCGAGGGTGATTGAGGAAGAGGAAGGCATGAAGAAGTTTGCGGTGCCCGAGTTCAAGATTTATGATGGCAAGACTGATCCCATCGATCATGTCAAATAATATAGGCATCTATGAACCTATGGAACCATCACGATGCACTCATGTGCCATATTTTCCTGTCAAGCTTGCACGATGTCGTCCAAAAATGGTTCGAGAAGCTCCCTCACAGATCCATCAGGAACTTCAAGTCTCTAGCCGATCTGTTCACAGCTCACCTCATTACAAGAAGCTCTCATTCGAAGAGGATGGATACAATGAAGAAAAAACCTCAAGAGAACCTTAGAGACTACGCGAAGAGATACTAAGAGGTTTTCAATGAAATCAAGGATTCCTCAGAGAAGGTCACTGTAGCATCCTTCAAGATCGGCTTTCCCCACTCCTGGCTCCTACACTAGTCCCTCACTAAGAAGGAGGCCAGACCATTGACGACTTAATGGCTCGTATTGAGAAATATGCCAAAGTCGAAGATGTGACCCATCCTAGTACGGGAGAAAATGGTTGCACCAAGGTTGTCGACAAGGGGGCGAGAAGAGTGAGACTCAAAAGTAATGGAATAAAAACGGGGGCAAAAGTGGACCCAAAAATGGGAACAAAGGCGATGCCTCGAAGGCGTTCCAATCCGTGAATATAGTCTTCAAAGAATCGATCTATAAGATCCTTACAAAAATCAAAGACAAACCATTCATTAAGTGGCCTAAGAAGATGGGTGGAGACCCATCCAAGCGGAATAATGCATTGAGATGTGAATTTCACAAGGAAGGTGGGCATAAAACTGAGCACTGCAAAGCCCTCAAGTCCCACCTCGAAGAGTTAGCTTAAGCTGGACATTTAAATAAATTCGTAGAGAAAAAAGCAGAGAAGGTAGTTATAAACGGTAATCAGAAGACCGATAATGTTCTCGAAGAGGATATCGGCCATGAGTTCGCGGTAATTCATAGGGCGTCCGACCTCAAGAAAATTCAAGGGAACACAGCTCGAATAGAAGTGAAGAAGCTTATAGCAGTGATGCAAGCCTTTAAGATTGATCCAACTAAAACCCAAGTTGGGAAGCGTCGATGTCCGAAGGAAGTAAACTACAACAAGCATATCGTGTTCATAGATGAGGATTTGGTAAGAGTGAGAAATCCACATCATGACGCATTGGTCATAACACTCAGTATAGCTAACTACGACATCGATAGGTTACTCATCGACCAAGGCAGCTCATCCAAAGTAATATACCTCGAGTTATTCAGAAAGCTGAAGTTAAGCATTGCCGACCTAAGAGAGGCCACTGTTACTTTGGTTGGCTTCTCTAGAAAGATAACCATACCCTTGGGAATAATCATCCTACCGGTGAGGGCAAGAAATATCTCAAAGATGATTGAATTTCTTGTGGTTGATATTGATTCACCGTACCAAGCCATCCTCGGTAGAGGATGGCTACACACGATAAGGGTCATCTCATCGACCTGTCATCAAAAGTTAAAATGTGTGACAGAACGAGGAGTATTTGAAATTCGTAGAGATCAAGCAATGGCAAGAAAGTGCCTCATATCGGCCATACACCCAAACAGGAGAAGAAAGTGGAGGAAGCGAGAAACAAAGATGAAAAATAGGAGAGGCTATTGTCGTCCAAATAGTAGTTAAGATATGGCAGACCAAGAAGGGCAGAGACCAGGCTCCTCCCCTCTAAGAGGGTTATCGAAGACCTGGAAGAAGTCACAACCAGGAGTGGCTCGACTGATAGAACATTTTTTATTGGAACCTCCCTTATTGATCACGAGAAGAAGGAATTGGTCACCCTCTTTCAAAGAAATTTAGATGTTTTAGCATGGGATCCCTACGAGTTGCCCAAAATCTATCCCATCATTACTTGCCACTAATTACACGTGGATCCATCCTTCAAGCCAGTTACACAGAAGGCTCTCTGAATAACTCCATAGAAGGCCAAAGCAGTGGAGAAGGAAGTGGAGAAGTTACTGGACCCAGGATCCATACGAGAAGTTCAGATCCCCAAATGGCTATCCAACCCAGTGGTAGTCCCTATTAGCAATGGGAAATAGAGAGTCTGTATCGACTTCACCGATCTCAATAAGGCCTGCCCCAAGGACAACTTCCCCCTTCCGAAGATCGACTAGCTGGTGGACGCCACAGCAGCTCACGAGAGAATGAGCTTCTTAGACGCATATTCTGGATATCACCATATCCTTCTGCACGAGCCGGGTAAAGATAATACCGCCTTCATCACTACTGTTAGTTTATTTTGTTACAAAGTTATGCCTTTTAGACTTAAGAAGGCAGGAGAAACTTATCGGTGATTAGTTACCAGGATGTTTAAAGACCAAATATGAGACACCATGGAAGTGTATATCGATGATATGATCGTCAAGAGAAAGCAAAAAAATGACCACCTCTCCGACCTAGCAAGGACCTTTGAAATCCTCAAGAAGTACCGAATGAAGCTTAATGCAAGTAAGTGTTTTTCCAGTGTCCAGTCAGGAAAATTCCTTGGATACTTGGTCAACGAGAGAGGTATAGAAGCTAATCCCTTTGAAATCGATGTTATCAATAAGGTGCAGTACCCTCGAACTATGAGAGATGTACAGAATCTCACAGGAATGCTCGCTGCCCTAAATCGTTTCATCTTTAAATCTTCAAAAAAATGTCATTCGTTCTTCCAGTTGCTGAAGAAAACTAAGAGCATGGTATGGAACGAGGATTGCTCGAGGGCCTTAGAAGAGCTTAAGGCCTACCTCAGCAAGCCCCCTTTGCTCGTAATCCATAGAGAAAACGATTCGTTATATCTCTAACTTATAGTATCAGATCATGCTTTAAGCTCCGCCTTGGTATGCGAGAAAGAAGGAAGCCAGCATCTAGTCTATTATGCAAGCAAAACTCTTTTAGATGTCGAGCAGCGGTACCTACCATTAGAGAAGCTCGCATTTGCACTGGTGGTAGCCTCGAGAAAACTGAAGCACTATTTTGAGACCCACTCCATATTCGTAGTTAATTCACACCCCCTTAAAGATGTACTGAGGAAAGCAGACCTCTCAGGCCGACTATCAAAATGGTCGATCGAGCTCGAAAGATTTGACATTAATTTTCAACTAAGGACTGCTATCAGGGGGTAGGTTCTCACCGATTTCATTGTCGAGTTCATAGGAGAACAACCCTGCGATCAGACCGAGACGAGTCATCAAAGAGAAGTCCTACAAGAAATAAGCGTCTGTAAGTTGTATATGGAGCCTCCAATTCTAGGGGGTAGGAGTAGGCATCGTGCTAGTTACCCCCGAGAACACAGTGCTCGAACAAGGAATCAGGCTTGGATTTAAAGCCTCTAACAACGAGGCAGAGTACGAGGCATTGATCGTTGGTCTACGAAAGGCAGAGTTGCTTGGAGTAAGGCATCTTCAAGTTTTCGGCGATTCACAACTGGTATCCAACCAAATAAGTGGCAATTTCAATGCAAAAGACGAAAGGATGACAACATACCTCGCCACTGTGAAGTGATTAATGGCCGACTTTGATCGCGTTAGCATTCATCAATTCCTTAGGGGATAAAATAGCCATATCGATGCCCTAGCAACTCTAAGCTCAGCAATTGACCCTGACTTGAGGAGAATAATTCAAATCGATTTTCTTGCATAGCTGAGCATCAATAATAGAACCGAATCTGCAAATCTCGAGCATATTCTCCATATTAAGAAAGCTCCCAGCTGGATGGACTCCATAGTAGATACTTGCAAAGTGACGTACTGCCAAGTGATAAGAAGACCACCCATCAGATAAAAGTCAAAGATGCCCTCTTTCACTTATTTTCTGAGGGAAAATTGTACAAAAGATCCTTCCCGGGCCCATACCTCTAGTGTGTTCATCCACAGGATGTCGAGCAAGTCCTACACGAGCTGCACGAAGGAATTTATGGAAGTCACGCAGGAGGATGGTTGCTTTCTTTTCGAGTAATTAAGAAAGGATACTGGTGGTCGTATATGCAGAAAGATGTTGGAGTCTATGTCCGAAGATGCGAGAAGTGTCAAATGCACTCACCCATGGTCCACTAACCAGCGAATGATCTGAAATCCATTACCAGCCCATGGCCTTTTGCCCAGTGGGGTCTAAACATCGTAGGCCATCTGCCCACTGCAGCCGTCAATTGAAAATATATGTTGGTCGCCATAGATTACTTCACCAAATGGATAGAGGCAGAACCACTGAAAAACATTTGAGATGTAGATATGATGAGGTTCATATAGAGAAATATCATTACTCACTTCGAGATACCCAGAACAATCATCACTGACAACGGAACCCAGTTCGAGAGTGTCCTTTTCTAAAGCTTTTGCAGCGACCATGTAATCAAGCACCACTTCAGCTCTGTGGCATACCCTTAGAGCAACGGTCAAGTTGAGGATTCCAATAAAAGAGTGATCGATGGCATAAAGAAGCGCCTGGAGCGAGCCAAGGGTGCATGGGTAAACGAACTACCCCACTGTAATACCCCGTATTTTTATGACTTTTAATTTTGGGGATTTATTAAATTTAATTAGAGATATTAATTTAATATTAATCCGGAAAATTATTTAAATACTTACTAGCATGATGAGAGTTAGTAATTATTGGAATTTTGTTGTAAGTTACTTTATGGGTAAAGTAAGTGGTGTAATTGAATTTAGTAAAATTATCACGAGAATCTAATTTGATAATTTTGGAAATTTATCGGGACGCGCTTGTATCGTGTCGGGATTAAATTCGAATTATTACAAGTGAATAAATTATAAGTCACCTGTATGGTCATTTTGAGTGCGTCAATGTGTCCGGAAGGGTCGACATAGTCAAAATAATGTACCCGGGGGTTTAGTTTGGGTCTCGGGGCGTTTTTAGGCTTAATTAACATCCCGGGAGGGCGTTTTAAACATTTCGCATTTTTGGGCATGGAAACCCACGAATTTCTAAGGCTTTATCAGATGGTAAGGACTGTCTTCTAGGGTTAGCATAACCAATAACTAAAGACGGTCATTGGAGAGGAAGAGGAGAAGCTTTCCAAGGAGTTCTAGGCCAAGAACTCCACCGTGTGCACCGCCGTCGCCGCCAAACTTTAGATCGTGCAACGAGGATCACAACCACACCAATATTTTCCACAAATCTAAGCCAAATATTTCCAGGCAAGTATTTATCTTTCTCTAATTCAGGTAATGCTTCAATGATGTTAGTCTAGGGTTGATTAGGACTAGATTTTATGAAAGAAAGCATGTATGGGAGACTCTAATTTGCATGTTGTAGAGGTAAAAGACATTCTGGAAATCAAATTCACATGTAGAGGTTGAACCACAAATTTTCATTAAGTTAGGAGTATAAAATCTGGGAAGGAATGGGAAGAAACTAAACAAAGAAAATATTGGGGTTCTTGATATTTTTATGGATTGTGGCCTTTTTAATCGTTATACTTGATGAAAATTCGCATGTCATACGTAGAATATCAATTGTTTGAGGATATAACACCTGTAGTATAAATTGTTCGGAGTTTGGAAGTCAAATATGTTGGTTTGGATGATTTTGGAAGAAGATTCCCGTAACTGGTATTTCTGCAGTTTCGCCAAAACTGCTTGATCGATCGATCGACCTAAGAGCATCGATCGATCGATGGATAGATCGATCGAGCCCCTGCCATAGATGAATCGACCCCTCCTGGCATACTCATACTTCCCTTTTTAAATGGTTGATTTCAATTTAAATGAGTAGTAATCTTTGGACATCCTTATTACAACATCTTGGGAGATCAAGAGGACCAGTAGGACTTGATAAAAATGGAGCATCTCATGTAAGACTAAATTAGGGTTAACGGGAAGTAAATTACACTTAAGAAATAGTGGGAACATGTGTTTAAAGGGTGAGACTCGTAAGGAAGTTACGTCGTAAAATAAAAGACTACCTACTGAAATTACATTTGGGGAGATAGGAATTCACGAGTGTTGCGTAGTAAGTTGGAATAATCCCATAAATAAGAATAAAAGAGACAAACCGTTATACAGGATAATCTAGTAATGTGCAATAAGAATAAATATCATAAGTACGGATCGTGGGTGTACCTAAATTAGAATTAGGAATAGTAGTATACATATATGACTGTGATTGTGCATATACTATATATGTGTAAAAATCATGCCCGCGCTACTTGCTATCACTGAGATTACCACGCTGGGACAGTCTTATCTCGATGGGACCTATATGGGGGATATTGACTTGTACCCTAGAACATAGGAATCCTTGGTACAGGCTATCAGATCAATAGTTAGACGGTCCTAAGAGACGTGAGGGTATGTGCTGACCTCTTAGTGACTTGAAACTATGCTTTGCCTCAATTTGTATGTGTTTTGTGTTAATACAGTTCTAGAGTGATTTCGAACTAGTATTTCCCTTAGTACGAGTGATATGGGGACTTGATAGCAGAGTATGCCATCACCATAAATTTTATGCGGGGTGCCGATAGTATGTATATATATATATATATATATATATATATAAACTTGAAATTTGGGAACTATCTACTGTGACTAAAGGTAGTTAAGTAATGAATAAATATTTCAACTTCGATATAAGTGTTTGAAAAGTTTGAGGCAATACTGAGAAACTTTATAATCAAATGAGACTTATGTGAGAACTTTGCTTTTAAAAATTTATTTCCTTAACACTAGAAATTGTCGGCTTGAAACCTTGTGAGTAACTTAAGATAGGCTAAACTGTTGGGATTAGTAGTGCGGTAGGTGTGCACATTAGAAGAGAGGTGAGAATTTCTTAAGAGAGTGTCGCACACTAATATGATTGTTGCATTAGCCGGTAAGCATTTTAAATATTTTGCTAAACTAAATTTTAAACTGTTTTACAATCGGGCTCTGACCCGTTTCCTATTTTCTCTTTCTCTTATATATATATGTATATATTACAGGTGCCCAGCCACAGGGGCGTCTTGCATAGGATCCTTTGGAAGGAACGTACTACAGCTTAGGTGGGAGTTGTAGGCCTTTTTCTTAGACGACCTCATTATTGATTCCACTTTTAGTGCTATTTCATCCAGTTGGGCATATGTCGCCCTATTTTCATTATTCAGTTGGTTTTATCAGAAATTGTGATTCGTTTATTTCCAGTATTTATACTTTGGGATTGTTACTGTCAGGATGTTTTTCCTTTAAAGTTTTAATGTTGGAATTATTTAGTTGAATGCTTAAATTGCTTGGATTATATTTTCCAGTCTAATTGTTGTGTGATTATTTTAAACCATGGATTATGAAAGGTTTTAAATATTGATTTTAAATTAAATTTAGAAATTGATGTCTAAAAATGGTTTTGTCACTTAGCTTAACTATTTAGGGTGTTTAATTTGGAAAGTTATTTTGCGACAGTGATGCTAAGAATGAACCAACTGTTCACCTTGGTTATAATATAATAAAGGACTGATCACCCGGTATTTAATTAGGCGGGGTGTCACACCCACTTCCTTTGGGCCTATCGCACCACCCCGATATGAGAAACTGGAGAAACACCGTTTGCACTCACATATGGAATGGAGGCAGTTATTCCATTGGAAGTTGGTCTCCCTACCATGAGGTCCTCGCTGATCGAACAAGGCCAGAACGATGGAGCATTACTCGCTGAACTTGACTTTATCGACGAGCGGCGAGAATTGGCTCTAGTAAAACTGGCTTACTACCAGAAATAGCTAGCCAAACAATATAATCAAAAATTTAGTCCAAGGACATTTCAAGTTGGAGAATATGTCCTAAAGAAAGTCCTTGGCAGTGCTATGAAGCCATCAGATGGAAAGTTAGGGCCAAACTAGGAGGGACCATTTAAGGTGATAAGGGACGACCTACAAGGAGCCTATCACTTGGAAATGATGGAGGGACGGGTGATACCAATAGCTTGGAATGCGGCCAACCTGGAGAAATTCTACTTCTAGATCTCTCTATTTATGCACAATTAAGGAAAATTTTTATTTTACAACTTAATGTCGCTCTATGTTCCTGACTCTGATTAATAAAACTCGATTGGCCTTGGCATTCTATGAGTATTGGTTTTCTCAGATATATCTTAGTATATGCATCCTTTCCAAAGTTGCAGGCTTCACTCTTAATATGCGTAATAAAAATCACAGGTTACAGGAAGTTGGTCAACTTACTCCAGCCGAACGATCCTATGTGTAGCCCTACCATTGCACCACATTGGTTAAGCATTAGCGGGGTTAATGTATAATAACCTTCCTCAGGCCTTTGTTACTAACACAATTGGCCTCCTAATTTGCCCCCAGCAATAAATGAAGCCCTAGAAGGGATCCTTAGGTAATTTGACCAACACAAGTTGGTCGCCAACACAGTTTGGCTCAAAAATCCTACTCGGATGGATTGTCCGTTTACCAGTATATCCTCGCCATTGCCTTAATTAGGCCTAAGGCGAAGGGAAAACCTTTTATTCCACTATGAATTAAACCGCAATTTACAATCATAATGAAATCTGCAATAAGTTTACCTCAGTAAACCTACATAGACACGCGGCCTAGAGTCAGTAATGGATACCATACAGCGAACCCACACGAACAACAGTCCAATCTTCAGCAAAGGAAAACCCTCAAGTAATCCTCAATGACACGCAATCAACAGCCCAGTACAATAAGAGGCACCTAAAACAGCAGTATAAAATTCCAGCAAAAATACATCTTGGGTTCCACAAAATAACTCACATAAAAGTGATTGGGATTGTGATTTGAAAGCAAACTTTGAACCGAACACACACGATATTGCATAGCAGTTATCGAAACAAAATAAAAAGATATTCTAATAGAAACTGTATTCTCCACCTTTAAAAACAAAGACTGAACGCTCATTATATAAGGATAATTGAGGCGGTGGCGTGTCAGTTCAAAAGACAGCGTCGCTCGAACGAGAGAGACGTCGCTCAAACGAAAGCCATCTCGCTCGAACGAGACATGTGTCGCTCGAACCATATTATGATCTCATTTGAACGATCAGAGCGTCAATTCCGAGGTTCGCCATCAGACTTAGAAAAATTTTTGAAAAACTTTAAACCTTCGAGATCAATGAACATTTTTAACATAAAAACTTTTATAAAAAATATTTTTGAAAAACTAACTTTATAAAAACCATTTATAAAACTTTCAAAAACCATTTATTATAATTAGACAAATTATTTAACCTTTATAAAAAATATCCCAATATGAAATGCAAATGGAACTTAAACATATTTTTAACAAAATCATCTTATTGGTGTTTGAATGTTGAAAACCACTTGAAATTCGAATCCGTCTTTTGAAGATGTAAACTTCCTCAATTATTCGATGACTTGTAGCGGTATAAGATATACTTAATTGTGACGAACATTTATAAAATCATGTCCTTACAAATCTCTCCCTATGTCTATGCCGGTACAAGATAAAAACATCTGAATTTATCAAAACAAAAAATAAACTATACAACTTTACCCTCCCATAAACAAAACTGGAAAGATAAAATGTCAAGTCTTCAAACTTTGCTTCAACAATCAAATCTTCAATCTTTTCTCATCAGGGTGTGCAACATAATGACCATCAATCTTTGTACCTACACACATGAGACAAAGCAAATACCTTCATGACGCATTGAGTTTGAAATGATATAAGAATAAAACAATCAATAATCAAATATCCCCCATATTGTAAAAACTCCCCCATAATCCGTTCTCCCCCTTTTTATTTGTCTGAAATAGACAAGGAAATGAATAAATAAAATAAACATGTAGTTGTCACGATAAATATGCATAGAAAATATGGATCAAACTACACTCATGCAAAGGAGAACTCAAAAGCTTCCACAAATTATTTTTAATTTTTCAATTTTTTAAACAAAAAATGCAAAAATAATTTTTACAAAAACAATTACACACCATGAATTTACACTAAGACAACAAAATCATGAAAACAGAATGAATGGGTGTGAACATATTCGATAGGCAAATCAAAGTAATCAAACATAACATATGTGCACAATGTATACGTGTACTCCTATCGAATGAATCTCAAAATCGTCCGTAGGTGTTAAAAGTGTTGAATTTACATGACATCGACTTAATCCATCAACACATCAAAGTCAAGAATTATTCCCACATCAATAACATCTAAAACTATGCCAATGCTTTTTTAAGACGCTGTCAGGACGTACAAACCCATTTTTCATTTCGTTTCATCCAAACACCCTTATAAATAATAATCATTATATTTTTCTTTAAGGTGGACACTTTTTGACATATTTATCTTTTTATTGCCTTTAAATTTTTTTGGGCTCTTTTAAACGGTGGCTTTCACGACGAGTTAATTTTATACTCTCTCAGCCCTTTCTCGTGATTCACTCGTCATATTTTGTTGCAATTAAATTCCACACGGTAAACTATTTTTACATGCACTACTTTCATTGTCAAGTTTTATCGCATATGGTTCGTTTTAAAGACGGAATTGAGATCAAGACACCCTTACCAATACGTGATAAACAAGTACAATAATTAAATAAATCCGTGTAAGTATGCATTAAAGGGACTTATGAGTCAAATATGAAGGTAGTAACAATAAATCGCATCTCAATGACTCCAAAGATTATAAAGCACAAAAATAAAATTATGACGCATATCAAAACTCTATCAAATAGTCACATTGATATTAAATGAAGTTGTGACTATGTCACCCTAAATGTCCATCCATAAACGGTGTAAACAAAAAATACAAAACTCTTTTTGTCTTTTTTTAAAAAAATTATCAAAATAAAATCTTTTTGTATTTTTCAAAAATAAAAAATTAATATAAAAAGTACATAAGTCATAACACTAGCAAGAATATATCATGAAGCACAACTAGCATATGACAAACAAATCATGCAAGCAACTAACCATAAGAAATAGCAAGTGACGCATTATGTGCAAGCATGTGAGAATCAACTAGTTTTTCATCTAGTTCCTCTAAAAGTGATTTCCTAACCCAAATAGATGTGAAACGTCGAATAGGGGTTTAGGAACCAAGGGAACACTATATTTCAACTTCCTATGACCTTTTTGAAGATCGAAACAAAATCGCCTAAGGTGACCTTTCCTACGACAACGTGAACATGTGAAAACGGGTGGAACGACATCTATGGGTTAACCTTTTCTAATGTCCTTGGGCTAGGTTGACCCTTTAAATTAAATAATGGTCTTGGCTTTAGCAACGTAAGCATTAGGAACATGTGAGCCATTACCATTACTACTAACACTACTCAAGTTTGGCGATCATTTTTTAACATCAAAATTTTAGACTCCAACAAAGAATTTAACTCCTCCAAAATTAGGGATTCCTTCTCTAAATTTTTAATTACTCCTAGAAGGTTGTCACATTCGTTCTTAAAATACGTACACTTATCCCTAAGAGTTTCCTAACATGCCACAAATTCATCGAGTAAAATATTTTTATCCACTTTGGTACAAGCACAAACCCTAGAATTTTTAAAGTCCTCTAATTATTTTTCTAAAAATATGACTCTATCATCACTCTCCTTTTTGGACAATTTTAAAGCTCCAATGTCATGGTCCAAAGCAATAAACTTCTCACTATAAAAATCTCTTTGATTTTGAACCGTTTGTAAAAGATCCGTCGCGTATTTAAAACGAAAATTTTCTTTTTTCAAAAAATTATTTTTTTTCGTAAACGACAAATTCAAACTATTTATATCGTCAAAACAAGGAGAATCCATCGACAAAAAACAGACAAAAGTGATAAAAATCACCCAAAGAACAAGATCTACTACAATAACTTTGCGTAACCCACTCTGATACCAACTTGTAATGAAGTGATGCGCCATGTGAGATATTGATTAAAATAAATTCATAAATTCCAACCACAAACTTATTTAATTAGATTCAATTTCTAAACCAAGTTAATTTAGCCCCCTAAACATGCAACTACGTGTGTGCGTATGTCAGACCATAATAAACAAAAATATGCTAACTCACAGATTTCAAGAAAAATCCTCGGAGGGCAAAACCTTTTATTTCACTCTGAATTAAACCACAATTTATAATCACAATAAAATCTGTAATAAGTTTATCTCAGTAAACCTACATAGACACGCAGCCTAGAGTCAGTAATGGATACCACGCAGCGAACCCACACGAATAGCAGTCCAATCTTTAGCAAAGGAACACCCTCAAGTAATCCTCAATGACATGCAGTCAATAGTCCAGTACCATAAGAGGCACCTAAAATAGCAGTATAAAGTTCCAGCAAAAATTAGTCTTGGGTTTCACAAAACAACTCACATAAAAGTAATTGGGATTGTTAGTTGAAAACAAACTTTGAACCCTTAAACTGTTGGAGAAGAACACACACGATATTGCATAGCAGTTATCGAAACAAAATAAAAAGATATTCTAATAGAAACTGTATTCTCCACCTTTAAAAACAAAGACTGAGCGCTCATTATATAAGAATAATTGAGGCGGTGGCGTGTCAGTTCAAAAGACAGCGTCGCTCGAACGAGAGAGACGTCCCTCAAACGAAAGTCATCTCGCTCGAACGAGACATGTGTCGCTTGAACAATATTATGATCTCATTTGAACGATCAGAGCGTCAATCCCGAGGTTCTCCATCAGACTTAGAAATTTTTTTGAAAAACTTTAAACCTTTAAACCTTCGAGATCAGTGAACATTTTTAACACAAAAACTTTTATAAAAAATATTTTTGAAAAACTAACTTTATAAAAACCATTTATAAAACTTTCAAAAACCATTTATTATAATTAGAAAATTATTTTAACCTTTATAAAAAATATCCCAACACTTTTAATATGAAATTCAAATGGAACTTAAACATATTTTTACCAAAATCATCTCGTCGATGTTTGAATGTTGAATACCACTTGAAATTCGGATCCGTATTTTGAAGATGTAAACTTCCTTAATTCTTCGACAACTTGTAGCGGTATACGACATACTTAATTCTGACGGACATTTGTAAAATCATGTCCTTACAGTTTAGAGGACTAAGTGTTATAATATTAGCGGGATGTAGTGAAAGGATTTTATAGAAGATCATCTGATATGAATGATCGCGCTTATGTATGGATATTTTTAAAAGGAAGGGCGTCTACGAGCCTATGGCGTGTGATGTATATTGACATTGAGCATGTGTGAGCCTAGGTTGTTTGATACAAGACATGATTGGGAGTAAGTGAGTGAGACTGTATCTATGAAATGAGTTATGTTATGTGCTTGAGCCTATGATTTACCTTATTTATTGGGTTGGGCGTGTGAGACTACACTATAAGGAATGAATTGTAGTGATGGTCTACCTAGTTATTGTGACACCCCGACTAATTAAATACCGGGTAGATACTCCTCTATTAAATTAATTCAAAATGCCAAGTTGGTTCAGTTAATAGCATCACTGTCGAAAACATTTTAATAATTACTAACCACCTAGTATTTAAAAAGTAAGTGCCAAATTTTAATTTAAGTCTGATTAACATGCGATAAAAGAATAATGGAAGAACAACATAATCCATTCACTATAATGAAGTAATGAATAACCAACAACATAAATATAAATCTGGAGTAAAACTCCTCACAACAATCCCACAACTGAAAAATAATACTACAAGTCTGAATCCTGAATAATTACATGCCAGAAGTCTGAATAACTGAAATAAATGAAAAGTCTCTAAAAGAAATGGGCGACATGCCCTACGGCTTATAACTGAAGAATATCGAGTCAAGATAGATGAAGCGTCTACAAGCAAGGTCCTGTAACTTCCACAAACAGCTACAGCTCGTCACCTGAATGAGAATCCTAAGCATGGTGTCCTTGTGGCTGGGCACCTAAAAATGGTTTTTACAAAAAATAGATTTGAAAGCAAATGGGTCAGAGCCCGAAAGTGGAAATCAGTTTAAAAACAGCAAGTGTTTTAATAACATTAAAACATTAAATGCAAAATACATGTTAGGACGTGCACTCACATGAAATTCTCACCTCTCGACTACATGTGCACTCCTAACGTACCGTACCCATCTATAAGACATCCATATCTAACCAAACTGTAATAAGTTCTACCCCTTACTACTTGATTCCCATATTACATTCTAACATTATCAATTAAATAGAGGACTTTACTTACTCTCAGATTCTCAATTAGAAATACCATTCACTATCAGTTAACCCGTTTTGTTTTCTCAAATCATTACCATAATATTATTCACAATACCAATCATGAAAGTTCCCATTAATTAAGTGTATATTATTCTCATCATAAATATACAATACAAGCACCCCGAGACTAAGCTTCGGTGCACACATACTCTGCTATCCCTCCCGGTACATCACGTACATAAGGATCACGTATTCCGAATCTCTCAGGAATCGTTCTCAGCTAACAACATCACAAATAATGGAGGCGAACACAGTCACATCACATGGGTCACGCACATACCTGCGCTCCCACGATCAGCAGACTTATTAACATCCCAATAAGTCCTTCTCTGACCTATGTTCATCGAGGTAACCAATCTAAATCCGGGCAACACAAGGATTAGAAGGCCCTAAGCGAACGTAAACCTCCCGTGATAGCAAGTATGGTAGGTATGTCATACACATAAAATCAATACATATACTAAGTATTCACACATCTTAGTAATCACCATAATATATTGATGGTACACTTCTTATTTTCGTACCGACATATAATACTACACAATTTATATGTTCCCGGTTATTATAATAAATTAGGCCGTCAATAGTTCTCGCAACGTAATAGACACTCACGTCCTACTTCATATTTGCCCTTAGGTTCCAACTACACTTCTAGGTTTGACTCCTCATTATATCCCAAACATCCCAAATATAACAATTAATCACCAAGGGAAGGTTATCTCTACATATACACAAGGTTACGGGACACTCGGAATCAAAAACAGGCTAAAAAGCCTAAACTGTCAACTCGTTCGAAGTCTCGTTCGAACGAGGCTGTTCGAACGAGAGTTCGTTCGAACGAACTGGGCCTTCTAAGGAGATCTCGTTCGAACGAAAGTCTTTGAACAAACATCCCTCTCGTTAGAAGCTCGTTCGAACGAGCTCGTTCGAACGACCTGGGCAGGTCTTCTAACGAGTGGCCAGATTCGAGCCCAGAACTCCTTATTTCGTTTTTTCCTTCTTTTCTTCACTTCTAATCTCTTCTAAACATTAGTTCAACAATTGTTCAAGGTTCCTAATCGTCCCTAAACATACATAGGTCACCTACTAACGTTTTTGTGGGGATTAATTCACTATAAACATCATCCAAATATCAAATCCATACATTTATCCCCAATTTCAAGAACATGAACCCTAAAATTTATAAATCATCAAAGAGTCTAAATAAATCCGTTTTTGTTTCATCCAAAACGTATTAACATCAGATTATTCACCTACATATAGATCTACATGCAAATCCTCATTACAATACAAATTTCTAATTCCAAATTAATGGGTTTTTATCAAACTCCCAAGAACAATAAGATTTTTATAAATTCCTACACATGGAAGAAGCATTCTCTGAAATTAATTGGAATTAAATCACTTGCCTTATTGGAATCTTTGATTTCATGACGAATTTCTGAAGGTTGAATTGCCTTCTCTCTCTCTCTCTACAGAATCCTTCTCTTTCTCTCCTTCTCTACAAGTTCTTCTCAAGGTGTTAATGGAGGTGGGGTTGGTTTTGCCAAGTTATAACGTCTCCCGTAGCCCACTACCTAAATTGGGGTTCGAAATAGCTTAGTGGGTTAATACTAAGTCAGATTTTTAACTCTAATTTTCGTGGGTTTTAATTACCCAATTTCCGAAATTACCAAAATGCCCTTATAAGTTACCGGTATGGCCCAATAATGCCCCGGGACCCAAACTTAACCCCCGGCTAGTGTTTGCTGACTATTTCGACCCTTCCGGACGTGTTGGCGCACTCAAAACGACCATACGGTTAATAGAACTAAAATTCACTTTTTAATTAAAATAACTATTTCCCTGACGCGATTGTCACACGCGTCTCAATAAAATTTTCCAACTTGCCGTATTTCAATCTCACGAGAAATTTCATACTTCAATATTCATGTATAATCATATATGCACATTATATTCAAATACCAACTCGCATCTCGCTAGTATTTTAATCCGGATTAAATTTCCAATTAATACGCATTTAATTTAATTAATCCCATAAATAAATATCACAAAAATACGGGGTATTACATACTTCCCCCCTAATAACTGAATTTCGTCCCGAAATTCGGAACTAGAAAGTACCTGGTAAGAATAAATCTGGATAACGTTCGCGCATCTCATCCTCGCGCTCCCATGTGGACTCCTCAACATTATGATGTCGCCACTGAACACGCACTAACGGGACTATTTTTTACCGCAGTTTCCGCTCACTTCGGTCCAAAATAGCAATCGGCCCCTCCTCGTAGGAGCTATCAGGCTGGAGATCTATGTCCTCCAAGGCAATGTGAGAATGAGCCAAATCGTCTCTAAGATATTTCCTTAGCGAGGAAATATGAAACACATCGTGAATCCTATGCAAATACTCCGGTAACCCGAGCCTATACGCAACCGGTCCAATCCGCTCAATAATAGGAAATGGTCCCACATATCTCGGTGCCAACTTCCCGTTCTTCCCGAAACGCATAATCCCCTTCATAGGCGATACTCTGAGCAAAACCTGGTCCCCAACTTGGAACTCCCTGAAGAACCTCTTCGCATCAGCATAGCTCTTCTGCCGATCCTGAGCTACCCGAATGCGACTCCGTATCAATTCTATCCTTGCCGAAGTATCCTGAATCACCTCCGACCCAAGTAGTTTGTTGTCCCCCACCTCCAACCAACATGCTGGGGAACGACAAGGTCTACGTACAACGCCTCAAATGGAGCCATGCCAATGGTGAATTGGTAGGAGTTGTTGTAAGCAAACTCCACCAGTGGAAGATACTGCTCCCATCCACCCCTGAAATCAATAATGCACATACGTAGCATGTCCTCCAACATCTGGTTCGTACGCTCGGTTTGCCCATCGTTCTGCGGGTGATATGCCGTACTCAACCGCAATTCCATGCCCATGGCCTCCTGAAAACTCTCCCAAAACCGTGAGACAAATATCTTGTCTCGGTCAGACACGATATTTAGGGGCACACCGTGAAGTCTCACTATCTCTGCAATAAAGAGCTGGGCATACTGTCCCGCAGTGTAGTCTGTCCTTACGGGTAGAAAATGAACGACTTTGGTCAACCTGTCCATAATTATCCAAATGGAGTCGTGACCTCTCTGTGACGTAGGCAATCCCGTGATAAAGTCCATGGATATGTTCTCCCACATCCACATCGGGACCTCCAACGGCTGTAGCAGTCCTGCCGGTCTCTGATGATCCACTTTTACTAACTGACAAGTGGTGCATTTAGAAACAAACTCGGCAATATCTCTCTTCATCCCGCTCCACCAATACTGACGTCTCATGTCTTCGTACATTTTGTCCCCACCGGGATGTATCGCGAACCGTGAGCCGTGCGACTCGGCCATCACCTCGTGCCGCAATTCCTCCCCTTTCGGAACTACCAACCTCCCGTTGAAGCGCAATCCCCCATCTGAGCTAACGGTATAGGATTCGGCTCCCTCTGCTAGTAATCGAACTATCAGCTCCTGACAGAACGAGTCATCTGCTTGTGCCTTTACCACTCTCGTGACAATCTGCGGCATAACAGTCATTACCGACATGAATGATCGGGCCACTGCATCCTGGTGTCCCAATTCCTTCCATTTGGCCTTCCACACCCCTGCCACTTCATCTGCTGGCCTACGGCTCAACGCGTCTGCTACCACGTTAGCCTTCCCCGGTTGATACTGGATATCGAACTGATAATCCTTCACGAACTCAAGCCACCTCCGTTGCCGCATATTCAACTCCTTCTGCGTGAATAGGTACTGTAGGGACTTGTGGTCTGTGAACAATCGAAACTTTTCCCCCAAAAGGTAATGTCTCCAAATACGAAGGGCAAATACAACTTCCGCCAACTCCAAGTCATGAGTGGGGTAGTTCTTCTCGTGAGACTTTAGCTTACAGGATGCATAAGCAATGGCCTGACTCTCCTGCTGTAATACACCTCTAAGTCCTTGCAAGGACGCATCGGTGTAAACTAAATACTCAACTCCCGGTCTGGCAATGCTAACACAGGTGCTGAGGTCAACTTATCCATCAATTCATCGAATGCCAACTGACAGGCATCACTCCAGATGAACGGCACACCTTTATGAGTCAGATGTGTCAAAGGACCTGCTATCTTCGAGAATCCCCGAATGAACCTTCTGTAGTATCCTGCTAGGCCCAAGAAACTACGAATCTCTTTCAGTGTCGTGGGCTGTCCCCACTCCCTCATCGCGGATACCTTCCCCGGATCAACAAATATTCCCCGGTCGGAAATAATATGTCCCAAAAACTGGACCTCCTTCAGCCAAAACCCGCATTTCTCATATTTTGCATACAACTCGTTCTGACGTAGTGTCTACAAAACTTGCCTCAAATGCTCGGCGTGCTCCTCCTCTGTCTGGGAGTAAACCAGAATATCATCGATGAAGACAATGACAAACTGATCTAGGAAATCCCTGAACACTCTATTCATCAAGTCCATAAACACTGCTGGAGCGTTGGTCAAACCAAAAGGCATAACCCGAAACTCGTAAGATCCATATCTCGATAAGAACGCAGTCTTCGAGACATCCTCTTCCCTGATACGCAACTGATGGTATCCCGATCTCAAATCAATCTTTGAGAAGAAAGAAGCTCCTCTCAACTGGTCTAATAAGTCATCGATTCGAGGCAACGGATACTTATTCTGTATCGTGACCTTATTCAACTCTCGGTAGTCCACACACAATCTCAGTGAACCATCTCTCTTCTTCACGAACAACACAGGGGCACCCCACGGCGAAGTACTCCTCCGTATAAACCCCTGACCCAACAACTGCTCAATCTGATCCCGTAACTCCCTCATCTCAGCTGGAGCCATACGGTACGGTGCGCGTGCTATAGGTCTCGTATCTGTTAATAAGTCTATGACAAAGTCTATCTCTCGACTGGGGGTAATCCAGGTATATCCTGAAATACATCGGCAAACTCTCTAACAACCGGAATCGAATCAAGTGGTATCACCACCTCCTTAGAGGTCTCCTCCTCTATATAGTACAAATGAGTGGACGATCCTCCCTCGGAACGAGGCATTGCCACCAAAAACATCTCCTGCCCAGGAATGGCAAAGATAATACTCCTACTGAAACAGTCAATCATGGCTCGGTACGCGACAAGCCAATCCATACCAATAATGGCATCATACTCGGTCATCTCTAATACTAACATATCTGCAGGTAATACCAGACTACCAATGTCTACCCCTACTCCCCGGCATATAAAGAAAATAAGTGACCCACTCCCCAATGGTGAGTCTACACACGTCACTGTGCTCTCTGCTGTGGCTAACAACCCTAAGGCTTTCGCAAAATGTGTAGCTATAAAGTAATGTGTTGCCCCGTATCAAACAAAACCCGACCCATAGTACCATGGATAGGAAACACACCCTCAATCGCGGGTGGTGCATGCGGAGCTGCTGCCTGGTGGACATTATAGACACGTCCATACTGTAACTGTCCTTGCTGCACAGGAACTGCTGGAATGGCTGGAAGAGCTAGCACCTGGGCTGGAGCTGGGAGGGCTGGTGGAAAAAGTGGCCTATATGGCTCATATCGAGCACCCTGCTGCTGCTGCGGGGCCCTGCCCCTATCAGGACAGTCCTGGCATTTATGGCCAGTCTTGCCACAAACGAAACACTTTCCCGGAAAGTTCCCCCCCTCTTTGTCCCTACTGCCCCCGGCCCTGGTGGCCGTTACCGTTCCTCCACTGGCCCTGCTGGCCCTGCTGAAACTGCTGTTGACCATTCTGACCCTGCTGGTGCTGATGGCCGTTTGGACCCTGATGGCCCTGCCGGAAACCTCCCTGTCTGTGCCTGAAATTTCCTGACCTGAACCTCTTGTGATCCCCCTGCTGGGTACCCTGATCACCCTGCCTCTGCCCCTGAACAAATTGTGCCCCACTGGCACCATTTCCTCTAGTCCTATCCTGATGGCTAGACTCTCCCGATGGCTTGCCCTCATCCATGTGAAAGCGGTGATCCTGGCAATGGAGCAATGCAGCGTTAACCACATCAGAATAAGTGGCTAACGAGAGGTTCCCTAACAAGTGCTGACGAATCCTCCATGTCAACCCGTCTGTAAATTTCTGTATCTTCTTTTCCTCCGTCGGTATCTCATCGGAACAATGTTCAGAAGATCAGTGAATTCGGCCTCATAGTTGGCCACAGTCTTACCCTCCTGCTTGAGGCTCATCAACTTCCTCCTCATCTCTGTGTGAACAACCGACGGAAAGTACTTGCGGTCAAACCGCACCCAAAACTCCTGAATAGTGAGAGTATCTCTCTCC
Organism: Sambucus nigra; assembly: GCA_949130495.1. Classification (NCBI taxonomy): domain Eukaryota; kingdom Viridiplantae; phylum Streptophyta; class Magnoliopsida; order Dipsacales; family Adoxaceae; genus Sambucus; species Sambucus nigra. The sequence goes on along the minus strand of OX422212.1, from coordinate 56,374,797 downwards.
TCCACTGTGGTAATAGACTCCCACCACTACAGTGCATACCCTACTAGCTTAAAGGTAGATAGTATCTGCTTCTGGACATCTGTGCACTCATACATCCTCAGGTGTCGCTGGATGTCCTTCCTCCACTGACTCGAAACTACTACATCGGAGCTACCTGCGAACTCCGGAGGGTGTGCTTTCTGAAAAGCATCACGTACACGTTCCCAAGAAGACAGGAATGCATGAGCCTGAACTGGCGCGGATATCAGCGCCTGAGGTGGTGAGCGCTGAACTACAGCTAGTGCGGCATTTACTGCCTGGGCCACAATGGCTGCAACCTCGGCGGCATTCATCGTGCCCTGAACTGGTGCGGGTTGTGATTCTGGCGTTGCATCCCTGGGAATCCTTTGTGCACGTCGTGGAGGCATCTGAAATAAGAATGAAGTTTATAAGTTCGCAGTTATAAACTTAAAATAGCTGAAGAACGTAGCATATAGAAAAGAATACAACAGTCCTAAAATAAAGGGCTCTACATCAAAGAAAGCTCAGCGAAAACATAATAAGCCGTTCAGATCCTAAAGGACACTAGAACCTGATGCTCTGATACCACCTGTGACACCCCGACTAATTAAATACCGGGTAGCTACTCCTTTATTAAATTAATTCAAAATGCCAAGTTTATTCAGTTAATAGCATCACTGTCGAAAACATTTTAATAATTACTAACCACCTAGTATTTAAAAAGTAAGTGCCAAATTTTAATTTAAGTCTGATTAACATGCGATAAAAGAATAATGGAAGAACAACATAATCCATTCACTATAATGAAGTAATGAATAACCAACAACATAAATATAAATCCGGAGGAAAACTCCTCACAATAATCCCACAACTGAAAAATAATACTACAAGTCTAAATCCTGAATAATTACATGCCAGAAGTCTGAATAACTGAAATAAATGAAAAGTCTCTAAAAGAAATGGGCGACATGCCCTACGGCTGATAACTGAAGAATATCGAGTCAAGATAGATGAAGCGTCTACAAGCAAGGTCCTGTAACTTCCACAAACAGCTACAGCTCGTCACCTGAATGAGAATCCTAAGCATGGTGTCCTTGTGGCTGGGCACCTAAAAATGGTTTTTACAAAAAATAGATTTGAAAGCAAATGGGTCAGAGCCCGAAAGTGGAAATCAGTTTAAAAACAGCAAGTGTTTTAATAACATTAAAACATTAAATTCAAAATACATGTTAGCACATGCACTCACATGAAATTCTCACCTCTCGACTACATGTGCACTCCTAACGTACCGTACTCATCTATAAGACATCCATATCTAACCAAACTGTAATAAGTTCTACCCCTTACTCCTTGATTCCCATATTACATTCTAACGTTATCAATTAAATAAAGGACTTTACTTACTCTCAGATTCTCAATTAGAAATACCATTCACTATCAGTTAACCCGTTTTGTATTCTCAAATCATTACCATAATATTATTCACAATACCAATCATGAAAGTTCCCATTAATTAAGTGTATATTATTCTCATCATAAATATACAATACAAGCACCCCGAGACTAAGTTGCGGTGCACACATACTCTGCTATCCATCCCGGTACATCACGTACATAAAGATCACGTATTCCGAATCTCTCAGGAATCATTCTCAGATAACAACATCACAAATAATGGAGGCGAACACAGTCACATCACATGGGTCATGCACATACCTGCGCTCCCACGATCAGCAGACTTCTTAACATCCCAATAAGTCCTTCTCTGACCTATGTTCATCGAGGTAACCAATCTAAATCCGGGCAACACAAGGATTAGAAGGCCCTAAGCGAACGTAAACCTCCCGTGATAGCAAGTATGGTAGGTATGTCATACACATAAAATCAATACATATACTAAGTATTCACACATCTTAGTAATCACCATAATATATTGGTGGTACACTTCTTATTTTCGTACCGACATATAATACTACACAATTTATATGTTCCCGGTTATTATAATAAATTAGGCCGTCAATAGTTCTCGCAACGTAATAGACACTCACGTCCTACTTCATATTTGCCCTTAGGTTCCAACTACACTTCTAGGTTTGACTCCTCATTATATCCCAAACATCCCAAATATAACAATTAATCACCAAGGGAAGGTTATCTCTACATATACACAAGGTTACGGGACACTCGGAATCAAAAACAGGCTAAAAAGCCTAAACTGTCAACTCGTTCGAAGTCTCGTTCGAACGAGGCTGTTCGAACGAGAGTTCGTTCGAACGAACTGGGCCTTCTAACGAGATCTCGTTCGAACGAAAGTCTTCAAACGAACATCCCTCTCATTAGAACCCAAATTCTCAACTCGTTAGAAGCTCGTTCGAACGAGCTCGTTCGAACGACCTGGGCAGGTCTTCTAACGAGTGGCCAGATTCGAGCCCAGAAATCCTTATTTCGTTTTTTCCTTCTTTTCTTCACTTCTAATCGCTTCTAAACATTAGTTCAACAATTTTTCAAGGTTCCTAATCGTCCCTAAACATACATAGGTCACCTACTAACGTTTTTGTGGGGATTAATTCACTATAAACATCATCCAAATATCAAATCCATACATTTATCCCCAATTTCAAGAACATGAACCCTAAAATTTATAAATCATCAAAGAGTCTAAATAAATCCGTTTTTGTTTCATCCAAAACGTATTAACATCAGATTATTCACCTACATATAGATCTACATGCAAATCCTCATTATAATACAAATTTCTAATTCCAAATTAATGGGTTTTTATCAAACTCCCAAGAACAATAAGATTTTTATAAATTCCTACACATGGAAGAAGCATTCTCTGAAATTAATTGGAATTAAACCACTTGGCTTATTGGAATCTCTGATTTGATGACGAATTTCTGAAGGTTGAATTGCCTTCTCTCTCTCTCTCTGCAGAATCCTTCTCTTTCTCTCCCTCTCTACAAGTTCTTCTCAAGGTGTTAATGGAGGTGGGGTTGGTTTTGCCAAGTTATAACTTCTCCCGTAGCCCACTACCTAAATTGGGGTTCGAAATAGCTTAGTGGGTTAATACTAAGTCAGATTTTTAACTCTAATTTTCGTGGGTTTTAATTACCCAATTTCCGAAATTACCAAAATGCCCTTATAAGTTACCGGTATGGCCCAATAATGCCCCGGGACCCAAACTTAACCCCCGGCTAGTGTTTTCTGACTATTTCGACCCTTCCGGACGCGTTGGCGCACTCAAAACGACCATACAGTTAATAGAACTAAAATTCACTTTTTAATTAAAATAACTATTTCCCTGACGCGATTGTCACACGCGTCTCAATAAAATTTTCCAACTTGCAGTATTTAAATCTCACGACAAATTTCATACTTCAATATTCATGTATAATCATATATGAACATTATATTCAAATACCAACTCGCATCTCGCTAGTATTTTAATTCGGATTAAATTTCCAATTAATACGCATTTAATTTAATTAATCCCATAAATAAATATCACAAAAATACGGGGTATTATAGTTATTCGGGCCAAAAATGAGTGTTTATGTAAAAACGTTTTCGTTAGGTGTTCTATTGCCTAATCAAAACATAAACTTACTACACTTAAAAATTATAGGGATGAATAGTTATTGAATTCGCACATAATGCATGTTAGAGCTTAATCTATTTATTGACTTAATCTAAGTGTAAAAGCTGATTTTTTAGATTTTGGTTTGTTGTTACCTATAAATATGTTAAAAAAATTATATAAATGAATTTAACACATATGGAAAAATAATATATTGGTGAATATTCCTCCACGAAGGGCATAGATGAAACAAATGATTTCATGAAATAAAAGCCATTTAAGGGTTAAAACTCTCTCGAGCAAACTATTAAACATATAGAGTGAAAATAAATAATTAAAGATGAAAACTTTAATCCAAGGTTGTAAAACAAAATATAATTGTGATCGCACCCAAGGGTTTCAACGATAAACTATCCTTATCGTAGAATATTAAGACACTATGGTACAATATCGACATATATCAACCAAAAAGATTCTGCTAAACATCATACCTTTACAAAATAAATGGCCCAATGTGGGTTTGTGGCCTATTTATTTATCTACATAACATAATTAAAATTAACATAATAAATTAAAAGCAAAAATAAATAAGTATAACAAGATTGGGCATCAACACATAAACCGTGTCACTCAATTCGTATATTTAATCCTCTATTAAAAAGGGAAAATATTATATTTAAGTCATAAATTTTGTCACTCAACACACAAATTAAATCAATACATACTAACTAAAAGAAATAATTTAAACAAAATGAGAACAAGAAGTTAACTAAACAATTATTAAAAAATAAAAAATAAACTACACAATTATTAAAGAACAAGAATAAATGAAATTAACCATATCAAAAATAAGAATTTCTACATAGAAATTAAGTCGATTAGATGTTCTTCTATAAGCTCAAAGGGTTATAATGTCAAATGGTGCAAAACAAACAAATAAACTATTTTTAAAAATTTAAATTTTATAGTTCAATTAAACTATTTACCCAAATAAACTTATCACCAATTTTAAATAAATTGTGATTAAACTGATTAACCAATTTCATCTTAACCTAAACATGCATCTAGGTGAGTGCCGAATAAAATAAAGTAAATCAATCATAGAGCCTGACATATAAGGAAACCCCAAACGAAAATAACCTTAGACGGTCAGTCACGCAAATTCACTTTAGTAAAGGATTTACAAAAGTTGACAGATGACTTACACAACGACTCGATGCCCTTGTAAGTCTTGAGGCACCTTCACTCTTCAACCTCTCCTCAACATCGACAATATAGGAATCCACCCACGTAACCTCCATAACACGCGAGTCTAAACACATATCAGTATCCACCAAACAGCTCATCAACCGTCATATGATACCGAGTCCACCGTTTGTAAACAGATCAGGTATTGAATCCATCGTACGAAAATTTTCTCTATTAAGATGATAAGAGAATAAACCAAACGTGCCCACAAACTAGATCTCAAAGCATAATAAGATGAAATTTGGATCTAAAATTGTTTGGGTATAACCTAAGGTATGGGTAAATACATAGAGCTTTTTTAGGGAGTTTGGAAACTAAAAAACAATGAAAGAGTCTCCAAGAAATTTCCTGCTCTGTACTCCTATTTATAGAATATTTGTTTAAAACAAGATAAGGATAAAAAGCAGTTTGAATAAAATTGAATTCTACCAAAGTTTGCAGGCTTTTTCGGACGACTTTGTACCTCGTTCGAAAGAAGTATAGCATCTCCTTCGAACATGTATCCAACGAGATTCCAGCGAGGGATGAAGTTGGTTAGTTTGAAGTTTCTTGGAACCTATTCTAATGAGGTATCATATATCGTTCAAATGACATACCATACATAAGTCGTTCTAACGAAGTCGTGAGAAAAATATTTTTCTTCCAAAAAATATTTAAAATGATAAAATCATTTTTAAAATATTTAAAAATAATTTTATAAAAGTTCTAACATGAAAATATAAAATATTCAAGGATCAAAATATATACGCATCCATACCTAGAAGATCCTCGGAACATGAAGATAAAATGTGGCACTAAACATGGCACGATGTTGTGGATCATCTAACTTGGTCGCTACGTCGTCAAAAAACTACATCATAAGCTTGAAAGGTCAACAACTTAAGTCCTAGCCTATGACTGAAAGAGTTTTTTCCAAACATGGAATAAAGCTAAATTACATTCAAATTGACTCTATTGGAAACTTGTCCATAAAAATCTCCCCCTTTGTCTATTTCGGGATAAAACCAAAATTAAAAACTCCTATATGTCATCAAGCTCATCTAAGACTCCCCAATCCCAAAAGAAAAAAGTACAACTTAACCAACACATAACCTTGAGTAGATTTGAAAATCTTGTAAAGTTTGTCGCATATTGCAAACTTGCACACTTTAGCATGCCTTAAAATGTAAAGAGGATATATAAGAAATATAAATCTGCATATGAATAAATTCCCCATATGTCTGACGATCCCCACTTAGGTAAGATGTTTCCCCTAAGATCTCCTCCTCTAAAAAACAAAGTGAAAGATACTATTTCTCCCCCTTTTTTATTCAGGATTAAACAAAAAAACAATGCACAATAAACTATTTCTCCCCCATAAACCATATCTCCCCAAAAAATTGAGAACATGTGATATCAATTGGAAAGAATAGTATCATCCAATGGTGTAAAGTGCAACAAATGACAACATACGCTCAAATAATCCAAACAATGATCACTCAATACCGATATTGATGCGAGAAATGATACCAACTTGAATATAAAATAAAGCATGAGATACCACTGTAAATAAGCAATAAGATATACCAATATGATCCTATAGAATGCCAATTGGATTCAATGATAAAGCACATGGCAAACATGGATTAAATGCAAACGCAAAGACTAAAAAAGTAATTATACCATATATCTAAATATGCAAAACATACCAATGACACTCAGACACACACACGCGCACACACACACACACACACACACACACACACACACACACACACACACACACACACACATATATATATATATATATATATATATATATATATATATATATAAACAACCATAAAATGACAGAAAACACATAAGCATTACACACTAGCATAGTATCGATGTGCATAAACATGTGGGATGGAGTGAATGGGAGTGAACTAAATACAAATGAATTATGAACCAATCACTCAAAAATGTCAAGATAGTTCTATTTGACTGCATTAACTTTATCAAACAGAGATTTAGCCTCAAAGTGACAAATAAAGTGAACTCATAAATGGACAAACAAATACACACTAGCTTAGATAATATTGATGATTCTCAAATTAAGAGCATCTAACAGAAAATAAGCAGGACTCATTATCCAAACCCAATGATCTTTAACTTATAACGCCCTCAAAATTATAGATAAATTATTTTTTCTCTCGCATTTTTAAGATACCAATTTAATTGAAGAACCAATGAAACAAAATTTGGCCTTGGTAATATTTTCTTTTCTTTTGCCTCTCAATTTTTTAGGCCCTTGCCAATGGTGGCCTTTCACGTAATGAAGATTTCTCCATTCGTAGTCCTTTTTCGTGCACAGTCATATATTCAATAAAATAGCAAAAAAATCATATGCAACGGTTCTTACATGCCTAAATCCCCCAATTAAATATATATATATATATATATATATATATATATATATATATATATATATATATATATGTATATGTATATATGTATGTATATATATATATATATATATATATATGTATATATATATATATATATATATATATGTATATATATATATATATATACATATATATATATGTATATATATATATATATATATATGTATGTATATAAAAACATTGTTAGGAGAACACCTCACTCATATCATATAACATATGAAGTTAAAATCCAAAAGATTTTGTGCATGTGTGTGAAAAAGCATATGTAAAATGAATCCATTAAGTAAGTCATTTTCAAACTTCTCCATCCAAGAACGATTAAGAACAATCTAAGCACTGAAAATCATAGTCAAATGTTCTAAACATATGAAAATATGGAATGAAGTGGATTCAAAAACAACAATATGCCACTCAAAATGCGTAAAACTAGACTAAACATAAATAAAAAAATCTTTTTGAATTTTTAAACATTTTTTAAAATAATGCCAATTTAACACAAACAATTCAAAATATAAACAAAATCTTTTTGTATTTTTCTCAATGAGACCCAATAAAAGAAAATTCAAAATACAAAAGTCTCAAACCACATACAACTAACAAATAAATATAACATTAAGTGCAAAAGCTAGAGTATGCAAACATGCAAACACAATCAATTATTAGTTATAACATGAGAAATGTCATGTATAATCATTTTAAAATCAACCAATCTAACATTCAATGCCTGCAAAACTAATTTCCTGACCCAAATACATGAATATCTAAGGCGTCGGGTTTTGGGAACCATGGTGACACTTGATCTAAATTTAGTAGGACCTATTCTAAGATCATAACAAAACATTCTAAGGTGACCCTTCCTACCATAATGTTAACATGTGTAAATACAAGGAAAACGACCTTTGCGTTGACCTTTTCTGATGTCATAAGCAACGATTGACTCTCTTAAACAAACGTTAGGCTTAGCTTTAGGCGTGGAAGCATTTGAATTATCTAAGTGTGAGGACAAAATTTTCAATTGATTCCATTGTATAGTTTTGACTTATTCCCGGAACAAAACACGTTTAAGTCATAGGTTGAGTTTTTATTTGTCATAATCCCACATAGATATGACTTTTTGAAGACGTTAGGGCAAAACTTCAAGGAATTAATTATGCCAAAGTTTAATTGGTGAAAGTTTATTCGTCTTCAAAGTTTAATTGATGTCCGATATCACTCAGGTATGAATGCATAAATTTAATGAGACTCGGAATTTATTTTAAAATGATTAAGGATGTAACTTTTATTAAATAAATGTTTTAAAAATGTTTTATAAGTGTTTGAAAAGGTTTACACTGCGTTTTAATCTGATAAGGACGTATTAGAGTTGGATTTAAGTTGAACCCTTTCTTAAGAGTTAGTTTAAAATCAAAGTCTAATCCGATGGTCGCTCAAACGACTTGACCAGTCGTTCGAGCGAGATGCTCTGTCGTTCGCGCGACATTGCTATCTCGTTCGAGCAATATGTCAATGTCGCTTGAACGACGCGCCGACTTAAAAATCCTATTTAAGGTGTGTTTCAGTCCTTATTTCGAAGTGCGTGCAGAACGAATTTCGGCTTTCAAACTGTATGATATTTGCAAACAGTTTTTTAAGGTTTTTAAGTCTAAGCACATCCTTAGAGTTTCAAAGATCCGAGTTATCATTGATATTTGCTATAGTGATCTTTGTGGCACCAAGAAGAGTTGTTATACACTTAAACATTGTTTCTTTTATGGTGAAGATTCGATGGAGGTCGGTTTCAATATCGTAGACGTTACAAGCCATATCGGTGGACACCGAGACATACGTGGACGCATGTGTTGTAGACATACATCGTGGAAGAAGGTAACTTTCTATGTGGGAACTGTGAGAGGAGTGGTTAAAGATCAGAGGAGTGTCAATTCTCGTGGGTGGATGGAGTCGTTGAGTAAGACTATCGTTTGTACCTTTGTAAGACTATATTCATAGTGATTGTCTGGCTTGGGTCGACCGAGGTTTTTCTCGATTGTGGTTTTCCTCGTACATCTGGCATTGTGAGTATTCTTTACTTTATTTTATTTTCTTTAATCACTAGATGGATGTTTAAGATTAATCAAGATAAAATTTGATTAAGTTAGAATTTGTTCACAACTTGGTGCGAATTAAAAATTGAAAAAAGGTTTGTCACAAAAATAGAATTTTTTTTGTCATCCTTAAAACACTTTCCGCATAAGAAATTAAAAGGGACCATCAAATTAGTATCAGAGCTAGAAACATATTATTGTGTTTTATCCCTTGTGATTTGCGTGAAGAATTTTGGAGGTTTTGAAAGTTTTCGCGCACCTATTTTTTATGGCATAAATTATGTTTATTGGAAAATGTGAATCAGAAGTGCTTTAAAATCTATTGATGAGCATGTTTGGTTAGCTGTTGAAAAGGGTTGGACACCACCAGTCACACGAGAGGGTGAGGTCACTAGTTTGAAACCCGTTGAGTCATGGACTGATGCTGAACATAGGCTTACACTTTACAACTCTAAAGGTTTGCATGTAATTTCCTCACATGTCACACTTGAAAAGTATAATAGAATCATGACTTGTGAAACTTCAAAAGAGTCTTGGGATACACTTGCACTTACTCACGAGGGCACTAGAACGATTAGGGAATCTAAGTTATAAAACCTCACTACACAATTTGAGACGATTAAAATGTTAGATAGTGAGTCGTTTGACGAGTTTTATGCTAGGTTATCCAAGATTCTCAACTCGTCGTTTAACTTAGGTGAAAGGATTCCAGATAAGCATTTCATAAAGAAAATTTTAAAATCTTTACCGAGTAGGTTTGATGCAAAAGTTGTTGTTTTAAGCTTCTTAGTAATGCTTGATTCGACGAAACTTGAAGAGATTGTAGATGACTTATAAACCTATGAACTCGATATGTTTACCTCCAAGAAAGTGTCAAAGAAAGAAAAGGGCATTGCTTTGAAAGCCCGGAAGGAGGAAACTAAAGTTTCGGATGACGATTCTGATTCTGATTTTGAGGATGTCGCCTTATTGGTTAAAAAATTCAAAAAAATTCTTATGTTTCAAAAGCAATCGAAAGATGCCAAAAAGTTTGAGAAATTCAAAAACAACAAGGTTGAGTTCACCCCTAAAGATAACAGTGAGAAACTTAAGAAGGTTGAGTCAGATAGGTGTTTTGGGTGTGAGGGGAATGGTCACAAAGTTACCGAATGTCCCAATAGACTTAAAAAAGAGGGTAAGAAACCGATTGCATAGAATTCCACCTTAAGTGATAGTGACACGGAAGAGGGAGAGAGTTCCCCCAATGAGAGCAAGTTTGTTGCTTTCTTAGCATGTCATGTGAGCGACGAGGATAAATCTTCCCATGAAGATTCTCATGTGCATGACACTTTCGAGGCCGTTGAATCCCAAGTGAGCGAGGGTAAAGTGAGTGAGGACGAGGAGGTAGATGTGAAAGAGTTTCAAGTTGCATTTAATGAGTTGTATGCCAAGGCGGTGAAAGTGAAAAAGGTTAACTCTAAATTGAAAGCTAGGTTGAATCAGCGTGCCATAGAAAATAATGATGCTTTGATTGAGGATCTTAGCGGATGGGATAAGAATCTTAGGGAGAAGCTAGAGTATGTTGAAAAAGAGAAAGATAGTCTTCGTGGTTTGATGGAGACTTTGAAAAAGGAGTGCTAGAGTTTGAGGAGTCTAGGCATGTGCTTGAGTTCAGGATTAATGAGTTGGAAGAAAAATTAAAAGACTCGAGTAAGGTTAAGTTTAACTTGGAATCTAGGTCGGAGAAGTTGGATAGGATGTTAGGTACCGTCCAAGTCAAAAGTGATAGGTGTGGTATAGGCTATTACGATAGTGTTCCCATTCCCAAAGCCAATACCAACCGTGTGAGAGAGACCACTAGGAACGTGAGGAGAGGTCAATATTTTGGTAATCATCCCCGCCCGCCGTCTTTACACTTACACACATTGTGGTAGGAAAGGTCACCTTAAACGTTTTTGCTATGACCTTAGGGATGCTCCTAGGAAGTTTGGGAATAAAGTCGATATTTTCTATTTATTTTGTTTTGTTTGTTTTTTAGTTTACATGTTTGATGTGGCATATTGGTGTGCTTGGACCCCCTTACTTTCATTATCCATGTGGTTAGGACATTTGGTCATAATTATTGATGCTTAGAATGATCTTAACCATTATATTATGGGTTTGTTTCGAAGTTGAGATGCATTGTTATTCGACTTTGTATATATGTCATCTTTTCACACATGCACGAGTTTATATGAATGTTTGACATCTCTTGTATATTTGAGTTTGGTGAGACGTTCTTATCTCAATTTTGTCACCTATGCGTAAGTAGACATAAGGAGGAGGTGTGCATGTAAGAACCATTTACCGTGAGGATAGTAATTAAAAAATGATGAGTGCTCACAAGAAAGGGCTACGAGAATGTAAAATTAACTCGTCGTGAAAGTCACCGTTTAAAAGAGCCCGAAAAAATTGAAAGGCAATAAAAAGAATCATATGCCAAATATGGGACAATTAGTTTATGTCCATTCAAAAGATAAATATGATATATTTGAGGGAGTTTGGATGGATAAATTAAATGGGTTTGCACTATGAATCCCAATGTTGAAAAATCGTATCATGACGCTATTGTTTGTAGAATCTTCAAAATTCTGAATTTGTGTGCATGTTTGATTGTTTAGTTCATTAAGCTCACACTTTAAAATGTCACATATGGATAAAATAAAGTTTGATGATTTATCGCTATCAATTAGAGCTTCTTGTTCGTTTCGATGTGTTGAAATTGTGATTCATTTGTTGTAGTTCACGCCCATACATTTCATGTTTATGTTTGAGCACATCGATACTATGTTAGCATGTAACTCGCATTTGTTTTTTTTTTAGTTTTCTTGGTTTAGCTACTGTTTTTGCAGTTTTGAGCCCCTTCCATTTAGTTTTTTGTTGAAATTTTTTCACTAGGCAACACTATTTAACCTTTTGCACTGGAACTGGTTTTTTTGTTGCTAGTTCAAGCGACATCTTTATGTCGCGCGAAGTTACCGTTCGAGCGACGTCGCTTTATCGTTCAAGCGGTGTCTATATCTCGTTCAAGCGAAGTCTGGGATAATTTTTCCTTTCTGCTTCACTACCCTGGGTTATTTGGTTATATATTTTGATACTGCTGGGGATTCAGTTATGCAGTTCACATTGATAGATTACATTTTTGCTGCATTATGATCGTTTAGTCACACATGCGTAGATTGATTAATTCATGTGTGTGACTATTTGTTTGCTAGCTACATATTTGACTTTGTTGGTCACTATTCGCTGGTTGTTTGCATGATTTTATAGATATATTTCATTAATTATGCTTGTACTAGATATTTCGTTACATTGGTATCTTTTCACCGGATTGTCTATTCGAGACAATAAGGGGGAGAGATGTATGTGATGTAGGGGGAGATTTGTTGAGCGTTGTGTTTATTGGTTGCATTCATTTGTATCTACATTGGTATCTTGTTTATGTACATATTTGACATTCGAATTTAAACGTTATTTTGTTTCAAATTGGTATGATTTATATCATTTGTTCCTCCATAATTCACTCGGTATTTGTCTGTTTCATGTGTGTAGGTTTACTTAACGAGATTCGAGATTTCAAGACTACATCACATTCAGACATTCAGAGACAGTTTCATGCTTGTCGGTCCATCATTTACTAATCTTATCCTGTATTTTTTATTTTGGGTTTATGGGATGAGATTTAGGCGTCATACGGCTTGATGGCCTGGCTTAGGCATTTCACTGTTAGTGTTGTCCCGAAATAGTCAAAGAGTGAGATTTGTAAGGACAAAATTTCCAATTTGGTCCATTCAATAGTTTTGACTTATTCCTGGAACAAAAACACGTTTAAGTCATAGTTCAATTTTTTATTTGTCACAATCCTACATAGACTATGACGTGTTGAAGAAGCTGCGGCAAAGCTTCAAGGAATTAATTATGCCGAAGTTTAATTGGTACAAGTTTATTCGTCTTCAAAGTTTAATTGATGTCCGAGATCACTCAGGTATGAATGCATAAATTTAATGAGACTCGGAATTTATTTAAAATGAAAGGATATAATTTTTATTAAATAAATGTTTTAAAAATATTTTATAGGTGTTTGAAAAGGTTTACACTGCATTTTAATCTGATAAGGACGGATTAGAGTTGGATTTAAGTGGAACTCTTTCTTAAGAGTTGGTTTAAAATCAAAGTCTAATTCGTTGGTCGCTCAAACGACTTGACCAATCATTCGAGCGAGATGCTTTGTCGTTCGCGCGACATTGCTATCTCATTCGAGAAACAGGTTAAAGTCGATGAATGACGAGCCGACTTAAAATCCTATTTAAGGCATGTTTCGTTCCTTGTTTCGAAGAGCGTGCAGAAAGAATTTTAATTTTCAGACATTACGATTTTGCAAATAGTTTTCTAAGGTTTTTAGGTCTAAACACATCCTTAGAGTTTCAAAGATCCGAGTTATCATTGATATTTTCTATAGTGATCTTTGTGGCACCAAGAAGAGTTGTTCTACACTTGAACATTGTTGGTTTTGCAGTGAAGATTAAGTGGAGTCCGATTTCAACATCGTAAACGTTACAAGCCATATCGATGGACACCGGGACGTACGTGGACGCATGTGTTGTGGACATACATCGTCGAAGAAAGTAACTTTCTACGTGGGCACTGTGAGAGGAGTGGTTAAAGATCAGAGGAGTGTCAATTCTCGTGGGTGGATCGAGTCGTTGAGTAAGACTATCGTTTGTACCTTTGTAAGACTATATTCATAGTGATTGTCTGGCTTGGACCGTCCAAGGTTTTTCTCGATTGTGGTTTTCCTCGTACATCCGGCATTGTGAGTATTCTTTACTTTATTTTATTTTCTTTAATCACTAGATGGATGTTTAAGATTAATCAAGATAAAATTTGATTAAGTTAGAATTTTTTCACAACTTGGTGCGAATTAAAAATTGAAAAAAGGTTTGTCATAAAAATAGAATCTGTTTTATCATCCTTAAAACACTTTCCCCATAAGAAATTAAAAGGGACCATCACAAAGTCACTACGAACACTACTTAAGTCTCTTAGATCATCTTCTGACTTCAAAATTCTAGACTCAAGAAAAAATTTAGACTCTTCAAAGTTTCGGGATTCCTTTTTCGTATTTTCAATCATTCCTAAAAGGTTGTCTCCCTTCCTCTCAATGCAGGCGCACTTATCCCAAAGAGTATTTTCGCGTGACCTCAAATCTATTATCGAATTTTTCATTATTCTCAATGACACGTACATTAATCCTAGTCTCAAAACTTTTAAAGTCCTTTAATTCATTCTCAAAAAAACGAACTCTAGACTCACTCTCCTTCTTGGATACTTTTAAGTTTTTAAAATCACGATTCATTTCCATGAGCTTCTCATGAAGGATATCTCTTTGAGTTTGAATAGTTCGTAAAAAGTCAAATTCAGCTTTGAAATATCAAGAAATTTAATTCTTTTTCAAACTTCAAATTCAAAAAAGTTAATTTTTCAGCACGGCTATGAAGCTCATTAAACTCATCTTGAATGTCAAACTTGTCGTCATCGCAAATTCAAATGGAAAAAACCTTGGACGGCCCAGTCACGTAAATTCACTTTGATAAAGGATTTACAAAAGTCGACAGATGACTTACGCAATGACTTGACACCATCATAAGCCTTGACGCACCTTCAATCTTTGACCTCTCCTTAACATCGATAATGTAGGAATCCACCCAAGAAACCTCCACAACACGTGAGTCCAAACACATATTGGTATACACTAAACAGCTCATCATCCATCATATAATACCGAGTCCACCATATGTAAATAGATCAGGCATAGACTCCATCGTACGAAACTTTTCTCTATCAAGTTGATGAGAGAATAAACCAGAGGTTCCCAAAAACTTGATCTCAGAGCATAATAACGTGAAACTTTGATCTAAAACGGTTATGGTGTTGTAGAGGGGGCTTGAAGGTAATCCTGAGATTTGAGATAATCCCCCCATTAACAACAGTGTTTGGGATTAAGGCAGCTCAGCGTGACAACTCAGCGTGGCAGCCCAGAGGGACCTTCCAGCGAAGAAACTGATCGAAAGAGCTCATCCTTTAGTCCTGCTGATTAACTTAGTCTTGTTTTATCTTTTATTTATATTGACTCTGAGCTATAATGATTATAAAGATGTAATGAGTATAATAATTGTGTGTGAGGTCGAACGGTACTCGTGAGAGACCAAGCTTGGCAGGGCCTGGGAGAGCTTTCATGATCTATCAAAAGACCTCGACGTAGGAACTTTGGAGGGACTTGTTTTGTAGGATTAAGAAGTGAGGCACCGTTAGATCTTGTCCTGTCCATCTTAGATACACCTGGTAAAACACCGACGGACCCTAACCGTGGAAACTCGGGGGGAGCAACCTTGAGTTCCATTGGGCATTGAGTTGTGAGCCAAATAACCCTCTACTTAATGTGACATCCACTTTATCTGATGTCACTAACCTTCTAGGCAATGTCAGACCTGCACTTGAGTAAACCACCATGGTATTTCGAGTTGTCGGATAGTTGGTGAGCCACCTCTATGACGACAGCCCCCTGACACACAGTGGTTAGGCAAAAGGCATGTCTTGGCATTTAATGCTTATGACATGGAGATATCTAGTGCATCAGGTATTTAATGTTTATGACATAAAGTATGAGGGATGTCTTTCACATGCATTAATGACTGAGTTACCTCGGGGTTAGTGTGGGGGGGCTATTTTAGGACACTAAACACCTCTGGGGGGGAGATCATGTTCTTATTGAGAATTCATAATTTATTACTAGAGAGATTTATTATGAGCCAGAGAGTTTACTCACCCACCATTAACATTTATTACGAAGCTTTAACATCTGACAGAGATCATTGAGGGTGGTGAGGGTGTTTGTCTGTCTGCCAAGGTGTATCTAGGGTACTCATTTTCTCTCTTCCTCTAAGCAAAGTGGCTTCTAAGTTCATTATTATCTTCCGAGTTATACATGAGAGATTTTGTTAGTTCAAAGTGAGTCTATATTCACTGAGTTGTGTTTGCTTGTCCTATTGTTAATCAATAGTGTTGATGTTCAACTTATCATTCTGTACTCAAAAGGAGTTATGCCTCCATCTGATCTAAACTACCCTCTTACATTTAGCAACTGTGTTGGGGAGGCATTCTTCAAAGCAAGGAGTATGGCGCAGGATAACGTTAATAGAAGGCTTAACTTTGATGACATTCAACACAATGAAGAATAGGCGGCGATAGATCTGGAGGCTTCAAGTGATGGGGCTCCTCAAATAGAGGTACCTCCAGTTCAAGCGGAGACAGACGTTCCAGGGGTGACAAAGCTTCCACGAGCACCAGGTTGGGACCAGCCCAAGTGGCACTGCTCATGAATAAATTTTACAAGTTTTTGCAAACTATTGTAGCTTCAACGGTGTTGGGAGGATTTGAAGCCAACTCCTTCGTGACACCAGGGAGAGCCCCAACGGCCCCACCAAGTGCAGTCATAACGGGAACGGTCCCAGTAAGTATACCCTCTATTATAAATCCAGCAGTAGGAACCCCAGGAGTATCAACGACTTCAACTGTGATGATTTCTCCAGCTGCAACGGGCACTCAGCCTATGGTCCCGCTGATAGGCGTTTCAACGGCACCACCTATGGAAGAGATGAGGAAAGAAATGCAGAAAGAGATGCTGAAATTCATGCAAGCCTCCTCGCAATCTACGGGTGAGGTAGCTTCGACCTACGATGACTTTCGGACGCCTTACCCCCAGGAGTACAACGATGAGCCCTACCCAAAATATTATATTCCTCCTATCTTTGAAAAATACATAGGAAAGGGTGGAAACTCGAAGAAGCATATTAAACGCTTCGTTGAACACTTGGGGCGCATTGTAATAACAAGAAACTCAGATTAAGGGAATTTTCTAAATCCTTAACCGATAAAACATACACTTGGTATTCTCACTTAGCTCCCAAGAGTGTTTCCACATGGGAGGAGATGCACGTTTTGTTCGTCCAGAAGTTCTTTCTAGCGGAAGATGAGTTTACTTTTACCCAACTGGGGAGGGAGAAGCAACGACCCGGGGAAGAAGTGGTGGCTTACGTTCGAAGGTTCACGGAAAGGTCCATCGATGTGAGGGAGGAGGCCAAAGAGTCCAAGTTACTACAGATCTACGCGGAGGGACTGCTTGCTAAGTACATCTTCCATCTTATTAATGAGGCGCGCGAGAGGACTTTTGCTGCGTTCCTAAAAGCAGCAAGGAATATCTCGTTTATTGTGCGACCAAATTGAGTAGTGGTGCCCATTATGTTTAGGCAGCCGATACAACCTATGGGAGGGAGGTCTCAGCCCCCACAGGTGGGATGCACCGAAGGAATAGAAGGGGGTAAGGTGGCGAAAAGGCACAATAAGAGGAAGTTCGGGAGAGACAGGGAAGACCCACCACCGTTGCCTTGTATAGTAGAGGAGGCTGTCAGTTATTACAATGCAATGGTCCAAAGAGGAACGTTTTACGAACCAAAGGGCATTCTCATTGGGGAACCCGACGCTGCAACAAGGGCGGATCCCAAATATTACCAGATTCATCGAAAGATCCAACATCCAACGAGGAGCTGTTTCACGCTAAGAAGAATCATCGATAAGTATGTGAAGGTAGGAACATTGCAAATCCCTCTGCATAACGTTAATAATAACCCACTCCCAGTGCATGGGGCCAATCTAGTGGTGGCCTATGATGGGGAGGCAAATAGAGAGGAAAGGGAACTAACGACGAAGCAGGAGGAGTTTGAAGAAGATTTGGAAGATTATACTAAGGGAATGGCTAACATAGTGTTAGCTTACGATGAAGCAAGTGCTAATGATGTGGAAGATGTATATAGCATTGAAGGCGAGGAAGCAAACCAAGCCATAGAATACTGTGCAGTTTTAAAATCCCCAAAGTTTACCTAGTTCTTCGACCAAGTAGGGATACCAAAGGAGAGTAAATTGGAAATAACCCAGGCAATCCTTGATATTGCGAGGAAGAATGCAGTACCTTCACTGAGATGGAAGGGACCCATGGCCAGGTTGGTAAAGAGGTTTATGTCAGAAATAACTTTCAGTGATGCAGATAGGGTCGTAGGTTCCCTCATAATAGGCCATTATATATGACTGCCAGCATTAATGGGGTTAGTTTTGCAAGGGCTCTTATGTATGGGGGAGCTTCCATCAATATCATGCCACTCTTTCCACGTAGCTAATATCCCGAAGGAAAGGTTAGTCCCCATGCCTTTGGTGATTTCAGGATATGACAACCAGTCTTCCAAGTCCATGGGGTACGCGAATGTTGGGATTGTGATGGGAAATATGAGTTCACATATCAAGTTCCACGTAATAGAGAGTGCAAATTCCTACCATTTGTTGATAGGAAGAGTGTGGATGCACACCCAAGGACTAGTTCATTTCTAAGGACATTTTTCTCATGTCCGATATCTTACATTTGTGTATGTCGTACGCTGCTACAAAAGGAACGTCACTTCATGATCTCACATGACAGCTTCCATTCGAATTTTAAGAATCAAGCATTCAACATCTCCATCAAGTGTCCCACATCTGCCTCAACGACTTCACATTCCACGATTTTAGGGAATTTATGCAAGTGGTACGCTAGAAAAGTCAAAACAATAAAAGAAGGCAAAATAAGAACGTTCAAGGGAATTTTCATAATTTTACAGCCACCATTTGGAGGTCTGGTCAACTGGAAAGTTAAAGAGCTCGATGCCTCGAAGACACTGGAAGAAACGGTACCTCAATCCGGGCTACGGTGAAGAAGTTATGGCCCTTTGAAAATGGAGAAAATCCCAGATAAAATCCTTATGAAGAATGCTATGTGTTCAAGCCCCAAAACCAGCGAACTATTGCGAACCGAAGGCCAAACCAGTTCAGGGGGAAAACCCATTCGAGGTACATGCTGAACCGGTTTGGGGTACCTGACGCTGGAAAGATTTCTAAAGTTTTAAAATTTCTTTTGGTTTCCTATAAAAGCCAACTTTGGGGGAGTTATTTTGCAAGACTTGGAGAGACGATTTTGAGAGTTCTATTAGCTCAAGTCTTCATATTTTTTATTCCCAAAACTCATGTTTTGATTCACACATCATTCTCATACTTTTGTGAATCCTTTTGAAACCCAAGAACACTGCTTTGCTTTTGTTCATTCTTGTGGAGAAGCCGTCTCTCTTCTTCATTACTGTCCTCCTGGAAAGGGAAAGTTCCAGCCGACGAACTTGTGGAGAAGTCGTTTCTCTTCTTCATTGCTAAGCACCTGGAGTTCCTGCAGAATATTTCAGCCGAGGCATCGAAACCGACACCTGAGGGTATTTCGTATGTCGCTCTTATTTTCATTGTAATTCGTGTAACCGTTTTTACAAATTATAGTGAAAATAAAAAGGTTTTGCCCCTTTGGGGGATTTTTTCTGAAATTGTTTGTTTTATCCTGAATGCTTTATTTTATTAAAATTTAGGAATAATTAAAATTGTATTTTATTTGAGATGTCGCAATATTTTCGTTGTAGCGACTCTTCAAATTGGTATCAGAGCAGGTTACGCTAATTTATCGCGTGATCCTGATTTTTCGAGGATTTACTTTCTAATACAGTTTGTCTACTCACGTCGTGAAATTGGTATCCTGTTGCACTAAGTTATTGTGTTTTGATCCTGATTTTTCACAAAAATGGCTTTTGGTGGTTTTGATGATCTTCGGTGTCAAATTTTTGAAAAAATTAATTGGAAAATTCACACGAACTCTTGTTTTAAATCTTCTGTTGAAAACAAATCTGAGAGGTGTCCTTGTTGTGAGGGTGTTTGTCACACATTAGATGAGTGTACCCCAAATTTAAAGAAGAAATTGAATAAATCAATTTCTCGTGTTCCTACCCTTAGTGATAGTGATTCGGAAGAAGAAGTTTTTTATGCTTTTAGGCGAGAGCTTCCCACCCATGTGATTAGTGATGATAGTGAGGATGATGGCAGTGAGGACGAAAGTGTAGATGAGCGTGACTTGCAAACTGCTTTCAATGAACTTTATGATGAATCTTTGAAAATGAAGAAAGAAATTTTGAAATTGAAAGTTCAATTGAAAGAGTGTGCCTTAAAAAATAATTATTTTTTAGTTGAAGAACTTAGGGCACATGAGAAAATTTTGAAAGAGAAGCTTGAGTACATCTAGGGTGAGAAAGATAGTCTTAGAGGGTTGATGGAGACTATGAAAAAGGAGCTTTTAGAGTTTAGGAATTCTAGACGTGTACTTGAATCTAGGATCGGTGAACTTGAGGTGAAATTGAAAGATTCAAGTAAGGTGAAATTTGATTTGGAGTCTAGGTCTGAAAAACTTGATAATATTTTAGGAACCATCGAGATCAAAAAGGATAGGGGTGGAATTGGTCTTGAAAAATATGTTGCACCCATTCCCACACGTGTGAGAGAGCCTCCTAGGATTGTTAAGAAAGAGGCACCTAAGTTTGTTAGGAAAGAGACCCCTAGGAACTTCGTGAGAGAACCTCCTAGGATCATTAGGAGAGACCCACCTAGGCAAATTCGGAGAGAGCAACCGAGAAATTTGAGGGCAGGGCCACCTTTAGGTAACACACACCGCCCGATTTACATTTGCACACATTGCGGTAGGCAAGGTCATCTTAGGCATTTTTATTACAAGATTTTAAATGGACCTAGGAAGGTTAATAAAAGAATATATTTGATTCCCCAAATCCCCACGCGTCGTTACATATCTATTTGGGTTAGAAAATCGGATTTATAGGCATATGGTTTTTTTGTTCACAACTCTCGTTTGCTTGCACGTGATTTACCCCATGTGAAATCTTTTGGTTGATTGTGTTGGATGTTTGTCATACACTAGCTATGCATCATGTTATATTCTTTCTAGTGTTATGACTCACTTTGACGTAGCGCTCATTGGTTTATTTGTTGCATTTGTGTGTTTCTCTACTGTTTTGGATCTGTTTACCCCTTACAAGTACTGTTTTCACGAAATTTTTGCACTCGGCAAAACTGTATGATTTTCTGGGCATTATGGAAGGTTTTGGTTTTCTCGTTCGAGCGAGATCAATATGTCATTTGAGCGACAGCTCTGTCTCTCGCGAGGTCGCATCTCGTGACATGCCCTTATCATTCGAGCGACAGAGCTAAGTCGTTTGAGCAACGTGTCTGGAAATTCTGTTTTTGCTTCCCTTCTGATTTCAGTACTCGGTATTCATATGCTTAGGTTCTTGGTACTGATGGGTTTCTTCTGGTCAGTTTATCACATCTGCTTTCATTGTGTGATTACTATTTGCTAGCGTAGGATGTTCCTTATATCGATATTATATGCCTATTGCTGGTTGTATCATTTTATAGTTATATTTTTTCTGTTTGAAAATTTTGAAAAATACAAAAAGATTTTATTTTGATAAAATTTTTAAAAAATACAGTTTATGGATTGACACTTAGGATGACCGAGTCATCCCATATCCATGTGACTATTTGATAGTGTTTTGAGACAGTAGGTCAATTTATCCTTGTGCTTTATAATGTTTGGAGTCATTAAGATGTAATTAAGTGTTACTACCTACATATTTGACTCATGATTTCCTTTATTGCACACGTGCACGGATTTGTTTGATTATTATGCTTGTCTTATCACATGTTAGTTGGGTGTTTTCACTTCAATACTGTCCTTAAAATGAACCAAGAACGATAATTTTTTATAAGAAAATTGTGCATATAAGAACTGTTTTGTGAGTTTCTGTTGTTTGTTTGAAAACGGGGAAGGGTTGCGAAAGGTTCATTTTGCTTTTGCGTATACTAAGCTACCGTTAAATTAGACCTAAAAAATTGAGGAATTTTATTATCCGGGATCCAAAGAGGTTTAAAAGAGACCGAAAAAAATTATAGGCAATAAAAAGAAATTCATGTCAATTATAGGTCATTTAGGTTTTTGCATCAATTCTCCAAAGTTTGAGAATTTAGTTTAACACCTCTAAAAGAAAATATCTATGAGGGAGTTGGATGGAGAATTAAAACGGGTTTTCACGTCCTTGTAAGTCTTGAAAAAGCGCTAAATAGTTTTGGACGTTATTGCTGTGGAAATCACTTTGACTTTGATTTGTTGATTTTCATAAGATGATGTCATCTAAATTCAACCATTTTTACACCTAAGGATACTTTTGATGTTCATTCATTAGGAGTACATGTATGCATCGTGCACATATGATTAATTGAGTTTATTTACCTATCGAATGTGTTCACACCCATACATTCCATTTCCATGACTTGGTTGTTTGAGTTTAAATCCATGGTGTGATTTTTGTATCTTAATTTTTTGTATGAAAAATTTGAAAAATCAAAAATAGTTTGTGAAGATTTTTTTAGTATCTCTTTGCAAGAGCGCATTTTTCATTTGATTGATCCCTTGTTTTGAATACGGTGACACCCCGACTTTGCTTGTTTGATTTATTCTTCTCATTTGTCTATTTGTGGACATAATAAAAAGGGGGAGAAAGAATTATCATTTTATGGGGGAGTTTGAATTTTGGGGGAGTTTTTGAGATTTGACTTATGCTTTTCTCATACATTGGTATCTGTGTTTATCTCATTTCAAACTCGATACGTCACTTGGTATTAGAATTATCTCATGTGTGTAGGTACTACGTTAATGATCATATGTTGCACACCCTGATGAGAAAAGATTTGAGATTTTGAAGATTTGAAGAACAAACAATGAAGACTTATTCATTTGTATCTTTACAATTTTGGGTTCATGTGAGGGTAGATTTATATAGGTCAATTGAATGATAATAATTCGTATTTTTTATTTTGTACCAGCATAGACATAGGGGGAGATTTGTATGGACATTTTTCTCATGTCCGATATCTTACATTTGTGTATGTCGTACGCCACTACAAAAGGAATGTCACTTCATGATCTCACATGATGGCTTCTATCCAAATCCTAAGAATTAAGCATTCAACATCTCCATCAAGTGTCCCACATCTGCCTCAACGACTTCATGTTCCACGATTTTAGGGAATTTATGCAACTGGTATGCTAGAAAAGTCAAAACAATGAAAGAAGGCAAGATAGGAACGTTCAAGGGAATTTTTGTAATTTTACAGCCACCATTTAGAGGTCTGGTCAACTAGAAAGTTGAAGAGCTCGAAGCCTCGAAGACACTGGAATAAACGGAACCTCAATCCGAGATACGGTGAAGAAGTTATGACCTTTTGAAAATGGAGAAAATCCCGATAAAATTTGTATGAAGAATGCTTTGTGTTTAAGCCCCAAAACCAGCGAACTATCGAGAGCCGAAGGCCAAACCATTTTAGAGGGTGAATCAGTTTGAGGTATATGCCGAACCGGTTTGGGGTACCTGACGCTGGCAAGAGTTCCAAAGTTTTAAAATTTGTTTGGTTTCATATAAAAGCCAACTTCGGGGGAGTTATTTTGCAAGACTTGGAGAGATGATTTTGAGAGTTCTATTAGCTCAAGTCTTCATATTTTTTAGTCCCAAAACTCATGTTTTGATTCATACATCATTCTCATACTTTTTTGAATCCTTTTGAAACCCAATAACACTACTTTGCTTTTGTTTATTATTATGGAGAAGCCGTCTCTCTTCTTCATTGCTGCCCTCCTGGAAAGGGAAAGTTCCAGCCGACGAACTTGTGGAGAATCCGTTTCTCTTATTCATTGCTGACCACCTGGAGTTCCTGCAGGAGATTTCAGTCGAGACATCAAAACTGATGCCTGGGGGTATTTTGTATGTCGCTCTTATTTTCATTGTAATCTGTGTAACCGTTTTTACAAATTATAGTGAAAATAAAAAGGTTTTTGCCCCTTTGGGGGATTTTTCCTGAAATTGTTTGTTTTATACTGCATGCTTTATTTTATTGGATAAATCATCTGGATGCAGGTTGTAGGGTTTAACTAAAATTTGGGAATAATTAAAATTAGATTTTATTTGAGATGTCGCAGTATTTCCGTTGTAGCGACTCTTCATCCTTCGACGTATCACCAATGCGCCAAGGCGGATATCAAAGGAACGGAGGTGACCATTAGGGCTACGAAGAGGCCCTTCACTATCGAAGAATCTCACCTAGTGGACGCAGCCTTTTACATGGATCTAGAAGAGGACGTTCGAGTCCTAACGAGAATAATGGAGGGAGCATGGGTTCCCTCGATCAGAGAAAGGATGGGGCCCTTGAATGAGCAGAATAAAGAGGTTGCAAGCAGCAAAGGAGTGATGGGCAAAGAAGCCCGTCAGATGGTCCCTCGGACCCAAAACATTTCGAGGCAGCTCAAAGACAGGATGAGGCCTAGAGCGGACAATGGAGCATGAGGTCCAACGACAAAGCGTGCTGAGTCAATTTTCAGGAGGAAGAGTTGCTAAGGCTTCTAGAGAAGAGAAGAGGAAGGCAGTGGCGACTACCAGTAGACAGTGCAAAAAAGTAGTTACCGAAGAATTAAAGGTGGTTTATCAGTTATAATGGTGTGAACGGGAGGCCGAAGAAACTGATAATGAGGCTGACCCGATATATGAGTTCTTTCTGATAGATCAACGGGGATAATGTATGGTGATAGATAACTCCAATATACAGGAATTTATGGAAGAAGTCGCCGAAGAACTAGATTACATAGCAGATCAACCGAAGCCACAGGCATAAGAGTTGGAGCAGATAAACCTAGCGAAAGAAGGGGAGGATCCAAGTCCTATTTTTATCTCAAAATATCTCAATAAAGGGAAACGAGAGGCCTTGGTTGAGTTGATTCGAGAGTTCATAGACGTTTTTGCATGGAAGTACACAGAGATGGAAGGGCTGGATGAGGAAGTGAGCTGCCATAAGTTGAATGTGATGCTTTCAGCCATTCCAGTGAAACAAGCAACGAGAACGTGCAAGCCTAATCTAGACTTGAAGATCAAGGAAGAGGTCCAACGCTTACTGATGACAGGGTTCATCAAACTGATACAACACCCACTTTGGTTGTATAGTATTGTTCCAGTGGGTAAAAAGGACAAAAATCAAATAAGGATCTATGTGGATTTCAGAGACTTGAATAGGGCTTGCCCCAAGGATGAGTTCCCTCTACCCTCCATCGATAGCCTGATAGATGCAACAGTTGGTCATGAGATGTACAGCTTCATGGATGGGTACGTAGGGTACAACCAAATCAAAATGGACCCTACGGATGTAGAGAAAATGGCATTTAGAACCCCATTGGGCAACTTCATGTACAAAGTAATGTCGTTTGGACTCAAGAACGCTGGGGCTACTTATCAAAGAATAATGATTGCCATTTTTCATGAATTCTTTCACAAGTTTGTGGAATTTTATGTGGATGATTTGGTCATTAAATCGAGGAAGGAGGAGTCCCATCTCAGTGACTTAAGGAAGGTGTTTGCTCAGTGAAGAAAGTATAAACCGAAGATGAACCCACTAAAATGCGTCTTTGGAGTAACTGTGGAAAGTTTTTGGGTTTTTTTGTTGATCGGTAGGGAGTACAGATAGACCAAGACAAACAGCGAGCGATCCTGGAGATGCCCAATCCAAGAACGGCAAAGGAACTGAAGATTTTCCTTGGTAAAGTTTCTTACCTTAGGAGATTTGTGCCTGGATTGGCCGAAATGATGCACCCGTTGATGCAGCTTTTGCGAAAGAACACGAAATTCAAGTGGGAGGAGGTTCACCAGGAGTCTGTCACTGGAATGAAAAAGCTACTCGTTTCATCACAGACCATGGTTCCCCCAAAGGCAGGAATACCGTTACAGTTATACCTCATATCCACCATGAGGTCCGTTGTATCTTTACTGGCACAAGAGATTGACGGGCAAAAATGGCCAGTATACTACCTCAGCAGAATCATACATGGGTCAAAGGTCAGATATAGTAGCTTGGAAAGGAATTATTTAGCCTTAGTCTTTGTAGAGCAAAAACTTAGACATTATATGTTATCTTTTACAATTCATATTGTAACCAGATGAGATCATATTAAGTATTTGTTGGCAAGAACTATATTGATTGGCAGGGCACCTAGGTGGTTCCTCATCCTCTCAGAATATGACTTGAAGTGTGTGGTCCCTCGCGCGATCAAGAGCCAAGCGTACGCTGACCTGTTGGCAATCTTCCCCTCTGTAACATTAGAGCCACCTAAAGAAAGAATTCCAGGAGACGACTTGCAGGCCAATTACTTGGATGCAAGTGATGAAGAATGGAGGATGCAGTTTGATGGATCTTCAACAGAAAATAAAGGAGGGACAGGGGTTATTCTTTCAAAAGGAAAGGAGGAGATTTGTCTTTCCTATAAATTAGATTTCCCTTGTTCCAACAATGAAGCAGAGTATGAAGCATTAGTGCTGGGACTGCTGGAGGCCCTTTGAATGGGGATTCTTTCACTTTGTATCAAAGGTGATTCGAACTTGGTGATTCAACAAGTGAATGGAGAATATGCGTTGAAACACCTAAGCCTAGCACCATACCGAACAATCATTCAAAGGCTACTCAGCCAGTTCCATTGGACAAAAATTAAGAAACACCCTCAAACGATGAATCGCCATCCAGATGTTTAGGCCACCATCGCCCAGAAAATGGTCATGAGGAACGATACAACTACAGTCATGATTCAACGAAGAACGGCTCCTTCGGTGGTACAGTCAATTCTACCGATGGAGGAGGACGATTACTGGAGGTGAGAGATTATAAAGAAACTAGAATCTACAGAAGGAGCGATAGAGCTGATGGAACTAGACCAATACTTTACAAACCAGGGAAATCTTTACTTCAGAAATGCGGGGGGGGTTATCAAGATGCATCGGCCCAGAAGAAGCAGAGCGGAGGTTGAATAAAACACATGAAGAGTGCTGAGAAACAACTGAGATACCTCTTTACGGGAGGATTCAAAGGGAGGGTTAATTATGGCCTAGAATGAAGCAGGACGCAGCAGAGTTACAATCGAAGTGAGCTAAGTGCCAGTTATTCTTCGAGGAAGCTGAATGTCATTTCCTTGAAACTCAGCCAGACTGGAGGCAACCTTATATTGACTTCATTAAATATGGGATTATCCCAATAAATAAGATTGATGTGATGGGACTTAAGCGAAAGGCCCCGAGGTTCTACGTTCAGGAGGGGCATCTTTATCGAAAGGGATATTTCAATAGGCCATTGCGTTGCATCACGAAGAAAGAAGCATCTGAAGTCCTCAAGCAGGCGCACGATCCAGCTCACATAGGAGTGGCCAAGTTGTATGACCAATTGATGACATTGGTGTATTATTGGCCAACAATATAGAAAGACTCTGTTGAGTTCGTTCGAAAGTGCAAGGCTTGCCAATTTCATGGAAATATTATCCATGCCCCATCGGTGGACTTACACTTCCTGGAAACACCTTATACTTTTCACACTTGGACGTTCGACCTAGCAGGGGCAATAGTTCCTTCTTCGAGGGGGAAGATATGGATACTAGTAGCAACGGAGTGCTTTACAAAGTGGGCTGAAGCGATACCACTGAGAAGGGCCACAGTGGGGGTGGTGAGAAACTTCATCAGAGAATACATCATTTGTCATTTTGGGATTCCAAAGGTTATTCTCTCAGATAACAGAACCCCTTTTGTCAATTCAGAGGTAACGATGCTCACAGATAAGTACTAAATTATTCATCATACTTCAACGATGGCATACCCAGAGGGCAACGGTCAAGCTGATGCAACTAACAAGACCTTGGTTAATATTTTGGCTAAAATGATGGAGGATTTTCCAGGATCATGGGATGACAATATACCAGTTGTGTTGTGGGCCTATCGAACAACCAAGAGGAAGCCCACAGGGTATACTTCGTTCTCTCTTATTTACGGAGCTGAGGCTATTCTTCCGGTAGAGTTAGAAGTTCCCTCTGCTTGATATGCCTTACAAAGTAGCAAGCTGCTCAGAATAGGCATGTGCAGTTGGAAGCATTGGATAAACATAGAAATAATGCGATGCAGCACTTTAAATGTATACAAAATAGCTCTCCACGGCATATGACAACTTGGTGAGACCAAGAAAGTTCACGGAGGGAGACCTCATTTTAAAAGTAGTAGTGAAGCACATCCGGGGTCTTCCCCTACCTAAATTTGTAGCGGATTAGGAGGGACCTTTCATTGAAAAATAAGCTCACGATTCAGGTTATTGCTTATTTTCTAAGATGGAAGAAGGCAAACCATTCAAGATTAAGAATAAATGGTTGAAAGTCTATCATGTGTAAGCAATTGAGTCTAAACCACCGTTGTATTTAGCTGTTGTTATGAATATACAAGTTTTTTATTGTAACTCGAGTGGAAATGAAAGAATTATAGCACTTCATAATATATGCAAACAGTTATAGCACAAAGAAAGGACATGGAAAAACATACGTCTTTTTCATTCATTCATAAAATTTGGGGCATTACAAAATTGGGAGATATTGACCAAGAATTACATAAGAAGAAGAAAAGGGAAATGTTTACAACAATTTATTGACCTAAGAGGAACCACAGATCTGGAGCGGAGAAAAAATATCCAGGAAGGCCCGAAGAAGCTTCTAGGCAAAACTATTGAGCATTTATAGAAACCTCTAATCTCATTTGTGCTTGTGTACGTTCGATAAGGAGTTTCTCTTGTTTCAGCTTCACTAGACGCAAAGATTCTTCGACATCTTCTACCTCCTTATTGACAGCTTCAAGCAGAGGTGCTAGCTCAGCCAACTTAGCTTCCTCAGCCCGTTGATCCTCTCAATGTTTCTGCAGCAGCTCCCTCTAACTATCCAGTCGCTGAATCTTCAAAGTTTTTAAGTGCACAATAATCCACTCAAAACGAATGCCATCACGACCCAATTCCCTCAGATAGCCCAGGAATTGGGTGAGGAGGGCCCTGGTAATGTTTGAAGTGGGAGTGTTGATGATATCAGCAACAACGGTCGCTATACCTTGAAGCCTATAGCTCATCACGGGGATGTTGGAATGCAGGCAATCCACAGTAAAAGTCTCAGGATGGCGGCTTGCAAGCTGCTAAACTACCAAGCGATGGCTGGCAGGCATTTGAAGGGAACGCTGAAGAACCATGAGTCAAAAGGCATGAGGATCTAAGTCGGGCAAAGGTATCTCACAACCAGATTCGTTCTCAGCAGCAGCGCCAGTCATGGAACCTCGATTGGTGTGGCTATAATATTTAGAGATAACGGGTTCCCGATGGGGTGAAGTAATGGGCGAAAGAACTGGTGGAGAATTCTCCCGTGCAACCTGAGAACAGGTAGAAGAAATAATGAGTTAAAGGAAAAAAAATCTTAACAAATGTTTTCATTATTAAGTCACCGATATAGGTGGAGTTTATGAAAAACCTTAACAAGTATTTTCATTATTAAGTCACCGATATAGGTGGACTTTATGAAAAATCTTAACAAGTGTTTTCGTTGTTAAGTCACCGTTATAGGTGGAGCTTATGAAAAATCTTAACAAGTGTTTTCATTGTTAAGTCACCGATTCATGGAAAATCTTAACAAGCGTTTCCGTTGTTAAGTCACCGTTATAGGTGGAGCTTATGGAAAATCTTAACAAGTATTTTCATTGTTAAGTCACCAATATAGGTGGAGTTTGTGGAAAATCTTAACAAGTGTTTTCATTATTAAATCACCGTTATAGGTAAGGTTTGAATGTTTGGGAAAGAAGACTCTTCTAGATAGTACATTGTCAAGAATAAAAGACAAACAACGAGAAATGAAGAGAAACTAGCTAAGTACCTCAGCAGTAGCGGGAGCAAGAATAGGAGTCACCACGGAGGCCATAACGACGGGAACTGTTGGGGGCAAGCTTATTTCCTCAGAAGCCTCAATGGCACCCCCAACTAAAGAAGCCTCAATGGTCGATAAAGCTCCCTCGCTAACAAAAGGTACCAAGGTCAACATAGGAGTTTCACTGGGAGAAGATGTTGGACCTCCAAATGATGCCCCAACAAGAGTGGGTACAGAAGAACCACCACGCTGGGCAGAAGCATCAAACTTGGCCTTAGAAACATGCAGACCACCAAGAGAAGAGGGTGGGGTAAGAGTTGGAGAAATCTGCAAACATGAAGCTAAGTGTTAGACATGATAAATAAGTACAGAAGAAGTGATAAATACCTCTAAGTGTTCCTTACCTCAGTTATGGCACCAAAGAGGGAAACTGCAGCTAGTGGTCTCGTCAACACAGGGGGAAGAAGAATGTTAGCTAATAAATACGCCATTTCAACCTAGGGCATCCCAACATGTCAAAGTTTAGCAGGACAAACAGAAAAAGGGATGGAGGAGAAAAAAGACGTGACACCTAACAAGTAATGGATAATATGTTACCTCAAGGGCACTTTTTGCAGCTGGAACGATGGGCAGAAGGACCTCGTGTTGAGGTGATCATTTAGAAGGGGCTGGGGGAGTTGTCTCTGGTTGAGAAGAGATGCCCACAGACTCAACGGACTCACCCCCCACTGCAGCATCCTTCGCACGTTAAGAGGTCGAACGGCGGGAGTAGGTAAGCTCGGTCATATGGGAACGGGGAGGAGTCACATCGGCCTGAGAAGAATCGAAGTGTCCCCCCACGAAAGGGCTCATAGGGTGGGTGGGTCCTTCTTCAGCTTCCTGCACCAAAGTGGTTAAGAGTTAAACAGATGCAGCTTGCCTTAGAAAAAAGGCGAATAAGAGAAACAACATACATACATACCTCGGATTTAGAGGGAGAATGGGAGGATATAACCATTGGCGAAGGAGGAGAGGAAGCAGCAACAGAGGGAGATGGGGAGAGACGTACATCTGGAGTTCGTTTCCTCTGGGACTTGGTACCCATAGTCTTCTTTCTCGCACCCACAACGCCAGTACTTTGAGGAACCTTTGAACTTTTCTTCCTTTTTGACCCCGATTCGGTTGGATCAACCATGATGGTAGGGAAGGCAACAGAAGGAGGAACGACAGGAGCGCATCATTGAAACTCAGCATTTATCCATTCCACCTCAGCTTGAACCCTCCTTCTCATCTCTTCACTTACCTCTGTAGACATGATAGGGGGAACAGAGGCGATGGGGAATGCCTCCAAAGGGGTTTGAGGTTGAGTTTGAGACTTAGATTTTGAGGAAGTCCCACTCTTGGACTTCCTAGTTCTTTTGGCTGGGGGCTGGGAAGGCCCTTCGCTAGTTGCTTCTTCGGTTGTAGGGGAAGGTTGTTTGGGGGTTACAATAGTCTTGGGTTTGGGCGTGGCAGTAGGTATCATTGGGCAATAAGGGGGTAGCTCGAGGGGAGGATCTTTAACGATTTTACTCAGAGGGAACTCAACTCCAAAAATGGAGTTGCCTTTGAGACCCAACTCCAAGGGAGAGAAAGAAAGGATTGGGGGATATTGGGGGGATTTGTACGAACTCACGAATCAGGGCCAGTTGCCTCAAACGAAACTTGGTGGGATAAGAAGTAGATACGTCCCCTTTCCTAGTGGCACTAGGAAGAATGACTCGACCATCCATGGTAGAGGTCTCACCAAGTACTGCTGCTGCAAGATAGAAGGTGCAAGCCTCAGTAAAAGTAGCCTTTTATTGCTTAGTTGAAACACAGGTCGAGGAGCCCCCTTATCAAACTCGAATTGCCTGCTACATCTATCGGGGTTATAAGGTTCATAAGTGTATCCCCATTCAGTGAAGGAAGGAAAAAACCCAGGAGTGAACAGAAGTACCACGGCCTGCGAAGGATCTTCTATAACTGGAATGAAAGTAATCGTTAAAGCTGTAGAAGGAAAAAAATTCCAAGAATGGGCAAAGGTAGACTCGTTGTACGGCCTCATGATAAAAGAATCAAAACGATCAAAAACACCTATTGTCTCCTTTCGACTCTGTTTTTTTATGGAAGCATAAGAGGCGTGGAGGTTTAATGCCTTGACTCAGGGGTAAGAGATAGACTTGGCGGCAATGGCAGGAAAACGGGTATAAAGAAAACCCATTAAGATAACGGTGTTAGAAAAGTTGCCAAAGTTGTAACAACCCAGTGACCGTGCCATGTCAATATGGGTTCGATCCATCCAAGTGTAGAAGGACCCCAAAGTAATGGCGGCCAGAGGAAGGTTGAAACCCCTGGTCAAACGGATGGAAATGTTTATAAGGTCCCTCATGGCTTGGTCATTGGGTTTTCCAGTCAAAAAAAATGCGAAAGCAGCACAAGAACGTAGGTTGGCAGTTCTAAAGATATACCTTTACCTTGGCTCGTAACAGTAGTGACATCCTTCGCAATGGGAGCTTCGAAAAAATAGCTGATAAGGGGAGTAAAAGTGGCCTTGTTTGAAGACCCAGTGCAACGGTGCCAGATTCAATCTAGCTCAGCTCGGTTAGCAGTCTCTTCGGCATCCAAGGCCTCATTATGATATGTAAACTCACCCATAGGCTTAAACCCAAGTAGCTCACAAACGTCCTCCAACGAAATGGTGAACACCCCCCATGTAGCAAAATGAGTTGTAACGTTCCATCTGGAAATCAATACTTGGAGTGCAGCATTGTGCTTGGAAAGAGTGAACTCCCCAAACCAGCTGGCTCGATGAAGACCAACATTTGTAAGAGATGCAGTATGAGAGCTCTGCATGTGTGCATTCCAGGGAAAAAAATGAGTTGGCGATCCCCCAGGTGCCTCAAAATCAATATGAGAGTAGGGGAAGTCACCACGATCCAACCGAAAGCGTAGAGTCCCCTCTGGAGGAAGAAAGCCCCACTTCGATGAATCCTCATCTTCATCACCCAGCAGTAAAGGATCGTACATAGTCAAAAAATAGCAGGTCTTGCATGCATCATAGAACTCACCATATTTGCCAAAGATAGGAGACCGATGGTAAAAACTTAGTTTCTCTTGACAAGCAGCATTTAGGGTAGCGGTGCCAGTGGTAGCAGCGGCGTCAGAGGTGGCAGAAGGGGAGCTTGCTGAGCAGTGGTGGTGGTAGCCTTTGAGTCACTTGAAGAAGCCATAGTAAGTGGCGATGAAAGAAACATCCTGGTAAAGAAGGGCTAGGAAAAAAAAAGGGAGGAGTGCAACCATAGGTGGTGGCGTAAAAGACGAGAGGAAGAAGAAAACTAGGTGAAAGCTTAGTAACAATGGAGTTCTAGAAAAATTTCTCTCTTTAGAGTAGATGGAAGCTTAAAGAAGACAAAGGAGAGAGAAGAGTTTTGAAATATAAACGTTTGAGATCTTTTAAACCTGTATGTTGAGTTTCCCACTATCACACGTGCAAAATCGCCTATAATCATTTCAAATGGATATGTGGCACTTCGGGAAGTTCCCTGACAGTCGAAAAGACAGTGCCCCATCAGTTAAGAAGTGACGCATGGGGAATAAAAAGGGTTTCCTTCCTAGGCAAGTTTGAGTTTTGGCGCCAGAATTTTTGTTAGACATATCCAATAAACTCCTAACGAATAAAGTGTCCCAACGGTTCAAAAAGGCTACGATGTCCCCTCGCCACAAGTCCAAACGTTGTTTAATTGTGACTCAGCTATAGGGGGAATTTCTACTTTTTGAACATAGCGAAACGCTACAAGGGATAATTTCACAAGTCACAATAATAGGGGCAGTCCTAACAAAAAAACACACTGCCTACAACTACACTTCACAAAAGTTTCACTTCCCCAAAGCTAAAATGATTATTTGGGCAGGTTAGCAAGACTATCGAGAGAATTTCAAATAGTCAAGCTAGAACGAGGGAAACTCGGTGTAAATGGAAAAGTGGGGATATCCCTTCGCCAAAGCCCCAATAGGCCGCAGCGCTTCGGCTCAGGAAAAGATGCCAGAATTTTTTCACACAGAGAAGGTTCATCGGATTAAGAAGTTTTTCGTGCAAAAATTTCTTATTCCCACAATAAATCCCTCCACAAAGGGGCAAATGTAGAGGGAGATTGAAGGTAATCCTGAGATTAAAGATATTCCCCCCATTAACAACAGTGTTTGGGATTAAAGAAGCTCAGCTAGGCAGCCCAGAGGGACCTTCCAGTGAAGAAACTGACTGAAAAATCTCGTCCTTTAGTCCTCCTGATTAACTTAGTCTTGTTGTATCTTTTGTTTATATTGACTATGAGCTATAATGATTGTAATGATGTAATGAGTATATTGATTGTGTGTGAGGTCGAACGGTACTCGCGAGAGATCAGGCTTTGTAGGGTCTGGAAGAGTTTTC
This sequence comes from Sambucus nigra, assembly GCA_949130495.1. Lineage (NCBI taxonomy): Eukaryota > Viridiplantae > Streptophyta > Magnoliopsida > Dipsacales > Adoxaceae > Sambucus > Sambucus nigra. The sequence continues at coordinate 56,340,257 of OX422212.1, read as the reverse complement.
ATTATCTATCGAACGACCTCACCGTGGGAGCTTTGGAGGGACTTGGTTTGGAGGATTGACAAGTGAGGCACCGTTAGGGCTTGTCCTGACCATCTTAGATACGCCTGGTAAAACACCGAAGGACCCTAACCGTGGAACCTAGGGGGGAGAAGCCTTGAGTTCCATCGGGCGTTGTGACCAAAAGAACCCTCTACTTAATGTCACATCCACTTTATCTGATGTCACTAACCTGCTAGGCAATGTCAGACATGCACTTGAGTAAACCACCGTGGTATTTGGGATTGTCAGACAGTTGGTGAGCCACCTCTGTGACGATAGCCCCCTGACACACAGTGGTTAGGCAAAAGGCATGTCTTGGAATTTAATGCTTATGACGTGGAGATAACTAGTGCATCAGGTATTTAATGTTTGTGACATAAAGTATGAGGGATGTATTTCACAAGAATTAATGACTGGGCTGCCACGGGGGTAGTGGGGGAGGCTATTTAAGTACCCCAACCACCTCTGGGGAGAGATCATGTTCTTATTGAGAATTCAGAATTTATTACTTGAGAGATTTATTACGAGCCAGAGAGTTTACTCACCCACCATTGTCATTTATTACGAAGCTTTAACATCTGACAGAGATCATTTAAGGTGGTGAGGGTGTTTGGTTGTCTGCCAAGGTGTATCTAGGGTTCTCATTTTCTCTCTTCCTCTAAGAAAAGTGGCTTCTAAGTTCATTATTACCTTTCGAGTTATACATGAGAGATTTTGTGAGTTCAAACTGAATCTATCTTCATTGAGTTGTGTTTTCATGTCCTATGGTTAATCAATAGTGTTGTTGTTCAACTTATCATTATTGTACTCAAAAGGAGTTACGCCTCCATTTGATCTAAACTACCCTCTTACATGTGTAAATAGGGTCTGTGTAAATGGGGTGAGATTTTTGAGATAGTTTGAGAACTCAAAAATAATGACAACATCACTAATTGCTATGCACTCTTATTTATAAGAGGTTTGTTAAATGAGATAAGGAAAAAAAGATGTTTGGAAAAACTCTAATTCTACAAAAATTCGCAGGCTCATTCGAACGACTTTGTACCTCATTCAAATGAAGTTCAGCTCTCGTTTGAACACGTATCAAATGATCTATCCAATTAGATTCGAGTGAGGATTGAAGTTGGTTCGTTTGAAGTTAATTGGAACCTATTCTAATGAGGTACCATATCTCGTTCGAACCACATACCATAATTCATTCTAACTAAGTCATAAGAAAAATATTTTTCTTCCAAAAAATATCAAAAGGGATAAAATCATTTTTATAACATTTAAAAATAATTTAATAAAAATGCTAACACCCAAATATAAAATATCAAATGATCAAAATATGTATGCATCCAAACCTGAGAGATCCTTGAAACGTGAAGATGGCACGTGGCACTAAATACGACATGATACTGTAGATCTTCTAACTTGGCCACTACGTCTTCAAAGAAACCTCGTCATAAGCTTGAAAGGTCAATAACTCAAGTCCTAACCTATGACTCAAGAAGATTTTTTCAAACATGGAATAAATCCAAATTTAATACAAAATGACTATATTAGAATTTTGTCCTTGCATCGATGAAACTTGAAAAAAAAAACTAAAACAAAATAAAATCAAGAAATGGGATTGCAAGAAAAGTGGATTGGTGAAGTTTGAGCATCCCGAGGCTTCTATTTATAGAAAAATCATTATTGAGCAGTCTAATTTGATTCGGTGACTAGTTAGATTAATTTTTACTCCAAACTCGGGCAGAAAAAGTAAAATTGCATCGAATTTATTTGAACTGAAATCGAATCGATCCCATTTCCCAAGAATTATATTTTTGGTCTTTACACACTGAAACTTAAAGGAGCATCTATCCATTTTCGTAATCGGATTGACACACGGTTGCAATCCACATGAAGATAATTTAATGATTAACATTATGGTGTTTTAACCCATCTGAAGTTTGGAGTTTGAAATGACTCAATATTCCTTTAAGTTGAAGCATTTTTCAAAAACACATCCAACTGGTGAACTTGAACAAAAATTGATATATCTCCTTATTTATTGTCAGAATGACACACGATTTAAAACCACGTGAACCTATATAGATTATATAAAATTTACATGAGTATAACACGGGCTATAGGTGATAACTTTACAAAAAAAAAACTAATGATGCGTCTTCCAATGAAACTACTCTAAAATGATTCCAATATTCACACTCAACATCTAAAAACCTATAAAATATCAAATATACCTTATCCAATATGTTAATAATAATTATTAAGTTAGTTAATAAATGATCATAAGTATGGGATTTAATGGTCTTGGGAATATAATAATGTGCATTAAATGAGATAATAGTATATAATATTCGAGACTAATTATTACTTAATATGGGGTTGTTTATGGGTTAAGATGGTTTTAGCATGGGTAGAGATTAGATAAAATTAGATTCACAATCGTAATATTTACATTTGATGCATTTATATTTGGGATAACATATGTATTCTATTGTTGCGGGTCTCACTCTTGTTGCCTTGATAACCCCCTTTTCAGGTCCAACTAATGTTTGGGTATTGTAAGAGTTATTGGTATAACATAGCATTCTGATAGAGTTCCATTGCAGTTGAGGATTCATAGTGTAGTTTTTGTAGTTTTACATTTCTTGTATTAATTTGATTATATTTTATTCTTTGGGTTCTTTATTTATGGGATTCCAAAATTATATTCGGTACATGCTTATTTATGTATATTCAAGATCAATTGATATTATAATTTTTATTATTGTGTTTTAGATATCCATATTGTGCCATTGGCACTATGTACGTTAGTCCTCGTGATTAGAATGATTACTAGTTATTTGACACTTATTTTTCAGTATTTAGGACTAACCATTTCAAATATTAAAAATATATGGTGTCACAATTAGTATCATAGCATGGTCTAGACCCCAGTGATCTATGTGAGTGCGTTCTCTTTCCATTGACCTTTATTTGACATAAAGATTATCCCTTTATTTTATATAAAGATTATCTTAGGATTTTTTTACTATTGTTTGACGATGAAAAATATGATGATGACGTTTGTTTTTATCTTGGAAGATAATGAATGCAAGAGTAGATGCATGTGCAATTGTGAGAGAGTGATGGTATGTTTTGAAGTTTTTATAACTTTCTAAATCCTTTTCCAATTTTCAAATCCATTTATTCATGCCATATAATCGATCATATGTTCCTTGGCTATGTTTATAATCAAAGGTAATTCGTGTGTCGAGCGCAATGACATTTGTGTTTTTAGCTTGAGTCATGGGAGGGTGTACGAACCTATGAGTCGATGTTGATATACCATGGTTGACCGGGCGAAAAAAGTGTGCTCGTGTGAGGACACAATCGTTGTGTGTTTCGTCGCCGCGATACAAAAGAAACCTAAGCTACTACTACACTTGACAAGCAAGCACAGCGGTAAGTCGGGTATCGTAAGAAATCCACAGGGAGTGATTGAATTTTAGATGTTAATTGTTTAATTACTTCAAGAATAAAAATGGTGTAAAAGAAATAAGAAAAGGTAATGGTTGGGAAAGGTGACAAAAGAAAAAGAATAAGTTACGCTACGCAAAAGTAAAGCGAGGATCGGGATCGCATTCCACCACACGGGCTAAACAACTACTAATTAAAATTACGGATCCAAAGCAATTTAATCGATCATTTACAATTAAACATAAACATCACACAATAAGGAATTCAACCCAAAGTTATGAGATTAAACATTTAACGGAAAATGGTCGCACGCGGATTAAATTCGGATTGTCGCTATAAACACTAAAGTTGCGTGACAAATAAAGTTAAACGCATAACAATCCAACTTTAATACACGCGGTTTCAATTAAACGCAATTTTACACAAAACCTAATTTCGAGGTCCAAACCCGTAAATGGCGGAAACGCAATCCCGACCCTATTTATCTAAGGGCAATACATGAATTAAACTAAATTACAACTAATTAAATTAAGAAAGCAAGAAATAAATCAAGTAAACTAATTAACAAAGCATGAAAATTATCTAGAAAGCAAGAATTAATGGAAAACAAGCTATATTAATGGAGAGGGTAATGAAAAGTCAACTTACAAACCAATTAGATTGTCAATCCAAAGAGAAATGAAGAAGAACCATCCAAAACCCTCAAAACCCTAACTATTCTAACCTAAAATCGTGTATGTACTGATTATTGTCTTATTACAACAAAATTGGCTTATATAGTAAGTTGGAATAAAAATAAAGAAGAAAGAAAAGAAGGCAAAATATCTGCAGAAAACAGAGCATCGATCGATCGACCCCTTTGGTCGATCGATCGACCTAAGCAAAAATTCGACAATCCAGAATGGTCGATCGATCGACCAGAAGCGTCGATCGATCGATCAAGCAGGGCAGAATGCAGCAGCCTACTGCATTCCACTTTTCTTCTTCTCCCTTCTCCTCTTTTGCTTCCTTGTTTTTCCTCCGGTGAAATCGCCGTAACTTCTTCGTTATGAATCGGAATCGCGCGCCGTTCGCGGCCATGCGAAACTAGCGAGGAGGGCTACAACTTTCGTGAGATGTCGGGCCAGTTACCCAAGCTGTGAAAAGACTAAAATGCCCTTGCGCGTGCGATTATGTACGGAACTTCACCGGAATGCATCCGAACTTCATACGAAGCATCCAAATACCTACAAAAGCTCAATTAACCCCTGCAAAACATGTTAACATGGAAATTCGAGGTTGTCTGGTTAACGAGCATAAATATAGGGATTAAGATGCCCGAGGGGGCTAATAACGCGTAGGTTAACGGGTGAAATACGCAATATTTGCGTCGTATCACACCCCTTAACTTACACATTGCTAGTCCCTAGCAATGAAATAGGAAACAACAAGAACTACAAGAAAACCAAAAGCATGAGAAGTACAAAAAAATGGTATAAAAGCAATAAAAAGATAAGGCCACTTTCGCGGGCGATTCGATTGCATTTAGCGTATGGAATAAGCCGTTAAACCCCTAGGTTACCCTAGTGGACGAGTGTCGTCTCGTGAGGGTTTTCAGGGATGGAACCCACAAACATCATATGGTTTCCTCAAAATATGCCCAACCCAACATGCGACAAACTCAACAACAACGAAAAAGATTTCAAACGCGTTATTAGCATATTGAATGAATTCAAGCTAAAGTCCGTTGTTATTAACAAGTTGAATGCACCTCATAGAATTGAAACTTTAAAAGTGGGAGGGGGGAGAGCAAATGCAAAATATGATTTGTCCAAAAACTTATATAAATCGGATACTAATCAAAGCATGCATAAAAGTCAATCCTCGCGGGCATTACACTCATCAAGCGAATTTCACTCGAAACAGGGAGGTAACACACGGGACATGCGGGCTAAAGAGTAAATGGAAATGGAAACTAGGCCGCACACATGTCACAAATGAGGAACGCTATATAGGAAATGAAAAACTGTAATCTCAATGAAAGGATACCGCACACTAAAAGAGGCGAAATGCATTTTCACGGATTATCAAAACTATTTAAACATTTGAATTACATCTACTTAAGATCACATAGGACTTGTATAGGGTTGTAATGTAGGCTAGGTTAAGGCACGAAATGAAAGGGATGTATATACGGATTCAAAGTGTTTGGGGATGAAACTCGAAATAATGGGAAAGATGCGGGCAATATCAAAAATGGAAAGTAACTTCCAAACAAGCATTAAATGTATCATTTGGAGAGTAATCAAAGATTATTGAACTATATACACAACATATACAACTTTCTCTTTCTTTTCTTTTCTTCTTTTTCTCATGTTTTCTTTTCTTTTCTTTTTGCTTTTTCATTTCTTTTTCACTACTCTTTGTTCTCATTTATTTTCTTTACTTTTCAAACTCTCATATGCCTAAATTACAACCGACATCACAACAACATCAATCCCAAGTAACATTCAAAACAATGGTATGGAAGGTGTATGTATGGCTTAAAACTCCAATTTGAAGTTGGTTATGGGAATGGGGTTATGAAACGAAAGGCTAATATTTAGGCTCAAAGGGGTTGACTAGGGAAACATATATGGTGAGGTCAAGGCTAATATGGGTGATATAACAAAGATTGCCTATGATCATTTCCTAAAGTTTACGCAATTCTCAAGTCAAAACAATATAAGAAAATCATGATCAAGTAACACATTTCAAGTATGAACTCAATTAATGAACGGTCAAATGAAAGAATAGAGAGATTACCAACGAATTCAACGTTTTCAATGAGAAAAGAATAGTGTATAACAAACGACGAAAGGTACAAAGCTTACTCGGTGTAAGTACATACAATGCAACAAAAGATTACCGAGTTATAAAAATCTTAAACCAAATCAATATAACAAGGAAAGTGCATATGCTCATGGGATAAAGTTTAATTCATGAAGTTATTCACAATATCAATGATTTGAGGACTAAAGTCTAATAACTTCTAAAATCGAGAACATGCATCATTGAGTTGTCTATTGGATCGGGCAATTATTAAAATTTGTCATCGAAAACAAGGCAAAATACCCAACAAATGAGAAAAAAGGAAGAAAATATTTTTGAAAATTTTCAAATTTTTCATAAAAAGGCATACTTAGTAACTAAAGGTGAGCAAATCCATGGACTACACATGAAATGGATAGAATATCCTACACCCCTTAACTTAAATGTTGCATTGTCCTCAATGCGCATTAAGAACACAACACAAAGAGAGGAAAATAACGATATTACCCAAAATTGGAGCGATCTCCATAAGCGCGAGTCCAAAGGAATCTACAAAACAAGTTAGTACCGAGCATAGCAAAAATAAATAACAAAAAGTTAACTAATTACACTAGACTAAATTAAAAGGAAAGAAAAATAGGAAAGAAAGAAAATTAAAAAGCTAACTATTTACAACCTACTATTTAGGCTTCACACTAACTATACACTAGAAGTCTAAATAGTTGAGGGTCCACCCAAAAAGGTATTTGACTTTGAAAGATCAACGGTGGACCCTCCAAAGCAAACATGCCTCCCGGAAAATAGGAATTCTGTTTGAACAACGGAAGGCATGTGAGTGGTGAAAAAAGTGAACCATCACCAATTTGAAATTTTGGGCGGACGATGGGGGATTTGGATAACAAGGGGGAAAGATACACTTGAGGTCCAAGAAAAGTTGACTCATCTCCCAAATATTTTTCAAATGGAATGGGATATGGTGCACACGTGGGGATAACATCCATCGAAAACAAGTCATGTAAAGAGTCCTCATCGGCAAAAAGTGTAGAAGTTTTAAAAGTTTCTACCGACTCATAGGAATCAACCGGTACTTCTAATGGTTCAATGATGAAAAACGTATATGGTAATGAAATAAATTCAATCTCCGTCAACATATCGTCGGAAGGAGATTGAATTTCGGGGGAGAGAGATGCACAACCGATGAGAAATTCTTCGAAAAATTTAGGTGAAACACAAGTTTCCACCTCCTCGTTGTTTTGTGCATAAGAATTCATCTCATCGCAAAGTGCACCAAGTCTCATTCCAGCATCATTTAGGCTTTCCAAACCTTGGGAGTAAAGAAGCAAAGTTTCTTCCAAAGTAGGCTTCCTCGGCTCAAGAGCCTCGGACTCCTCATTTGGTTGAAACTCGTCTTCGAAAGTAATGAAATAAGAATCGTCATTGGATTCGAATAATGAATCCAACTCAAGCTCCCAATAACGATTTTCATTCCGATAAATGTTTTCATGTCTTTCATTTTCAAGAAAATCTTGAAAATGGAAAACTTGAAAACTATCCCCAAAGTATGAATCATTAGAATAACCGTAATAACTATAATAGTAGGACATGATTACCTCGTTGTTTGCAGATGGAGAATCCGAGCAAGAAAGTGAGCAACCACGAATCAAAGTTTCTTAGCGCTCAAAGTATGCAAATCCTAGAAAAAAGGTTAAAACAAAGAATACAAATACAAAAGGAAAAATACTACGAAATAATAAAACAATTACTATCTAAAACACACTCCCCGGCAACGGCGCCATTTTGTGACCGGGCGAAAAAAGTGTGCTCGTGTGAGGACACAATCGTTGTGTGTTTCGTCGCCGCGATACAAAAGAAACCTAAGCTACTACTACACTTGACAAGCAAGCACAGCGGTAAGTCGGGTATCGTAAGAAATCCACAGGGAGTGATTGAATTTTAGATGTTAATTGTTTAATTACTTCAAGAATAAAAATGGTGTAAAAGAAATAAGAAAAGGTAATGGTTGGGAAAGGTGACAAAAGAAAAGGAATAAGTTACGCTACGCAAAAGTAAAGCGAGGATCGGGATCGCATTCCACCACACGGGCTAAACAACTACTAATTAAAATTACGGATCCAAAGCAATTTAATCGAGCATTTACAATTAAACATAAACATCACACAATAAGGAATTCAACCCAAAGTTATGAGATTAAACATTTAACGGAAAATGGTCGCACGCGGATTAAATTCGGATTGTCGCTATAAACACTAAAGTTGCGTGACAAATAAAGTTAAACGCATAACAATCCAACTTTAATACACGCGGTTTCAATTAAACGCAATATTACACAAAACCTAATTTCGAGGTCCAAACCCGTAAATGGCGAAAACGCAATCCCGACCCTATTTATCTAAGGGCAATACATGAATTAAACTAAATTACAACTAATTAAATTAAGAAAGCAAGAAATAAATCAAGTAAACTAATTAACAAAGCATGAAAATTATCTAGAAAGCAAGAATTAATGGAAAACAAGCTATATTAATGGAGAGGGTAATGAAAAGTCAACTTACAAACCAATTAGATTGTCAATCCAAAGAGAAATGAAGAAGAACCATCCAAAACCCTCAAAACCCTAACTATTATAACCTAAAATCGTGTATGTACTGATTATTGTCTTATTACAACAAAATTGGCTTATATAGTAAGCTGGAATAAAAATAAAGAAGAAAGAAAAGAAGGCAAAATATCTGCAGAAAACAGAGCATCGATCGATCGACCCCTTTGGTCGATCGATCGATCGACCTAAGCAAAAATTCAACAATCCAAAATGGTCGATCGATCGATCAAGTAGGGCAGAATGCAGCAGCCTACTGCATTCCACTTTTCTTCTTCTTCCTTCTCCTCTTTTGCTTCCTTGTTTTTCCTCCGGTGAAATCGCCGTAACTTCTTCGTTATGAATCGGAATCGCGCACCGTTCACGGCTATGCGAAGCTAGCGAGGAGGGCTACAACTTCCGTGAGATGTCGGTCCAGGTACCCAAGCTTTGAAAAGACTAAAATGCCCTTGCGCGTGCGATTGTGTACGGAACTTCACCGGAATGCTTCCGAACTTCATACGAAGCATCCAAATACCTACAAACGCTCAATTAACCCCTGCAAAACATGTTAACATAGAAATCCGAGGTTGTATGGTTAACGAGCATAAATATAGAGATTAAGATACCCGAGGGGGCTAATAACGCGTAGGTTAACGGGTGAAATACGCAATATTTGCGTCGTAGCAATGGTGTTTATGGTTAATTTGAGTAAGTGGATTTCTTATTTTTAATCCTCTATATTATGGGGATCTATTTTTTCTTACATGTTTTGTGCTAGCTTTATGAGTTTTAGTAGGTTACCCATGGGTGGGGTGGCTGGTGTGTTATATATGTTCGGCTTGAGTGTGTGGGGGAAGTTGTTGGGTAGTATTTAGTTGATAGTTATTAATAGTACTAGAATTTTGGGATTCTGGTGATAAAGGCGTTGCATATTTTGAGGATGAAATTCTTATTGTTAGGGGAAGATTATATTTGCCCATATTTTTTATTGATCTATTTAAATGATATATATTAAACTAATTAGGAAGTTGAGTTGGATTTATGGAGTTTGTGTACGTGTAGGAAAAAAGTTTAGGTTAGTGGTTGGACCCATAAAATGTTTGGATGTCTTAAGAAATACTTAGGGATAAACTTAAAGGTTATGTTGATGAAATATCATGGATTGTATTATTTAAAATGAAATAAATATCAAAGAATGATCACTATGGTGATTGAGGAGGCCTAAACGTTGTATAGGTCGCCATAGCAGGCCCAGAAGACAATATAGTGGATATACAGGCAGCCAAATCACGGTCTTCCATATAGAATATCCTTTTAGGCCTCATTTAAGAAAGTGTTGGCTAATTTATGAATATTTTTCACCCCTTGTCACTCTAAACTCACCATAAAGATACTAGCACTCCTCTTAGCAAACCTCCATATTGGGAAATCTATAATGAGGTGGAAGATTGAACCGAACAAGTTGTGGTGGACATATTCAAGATTGGTTTGTCGAATAACTACATGTTATACGACTCTTTCACCAAGAGATAAGCGACCACTGTTGATAACCTAATGTCGAGGATTGAAAATGCGTTAAGGTTGAAGACGTGGTCATAAGAACAAACCACTACAATAGTCAATCAAAGGTGAACAATAAGGAGACAAAGATGTTACCCCCAAAAGGGGAGGGGAGTAGAATGGTGGATCAAAGGGGGGTGATAAGTCAGATCCCAGTAAATTTCATCACGCTATCAAAATAGTCTCTAACCAATATATAATATCTTGACCAAGATTAAAGACTAATAGTACTTTAAGTGGCCAATAAAGAGGGAAGGAGGTCTTTTTAAAAGAAAAACACCCCTTATGTGTTCCTACTATAATCAATACAGACATAAGATGAAGAATTATAAAGCATTGAGATCACATATGGAGGAACAAGCCCGTGCAGGAATTTATAGAAAATAAAAATGGAAAAAATCAAATCAAGTGTGAACCAAAACCACAAAACTTCCTTAAAGGCGGTGAATTGGGGAATGAATTTGCAGTGATCCATGGAGCCTCAAATCCAAGTCAAATAAAAGGGAACACTTTAAGAATGTAGATGTAGAAGATCTTTGCAATGGTGGAGGCTTTTTAGATTGATTTGACCAACCCCCTTGTCAACAAATGTCATTGACTAGAAGAGATAGACTATACCAAGCATATCATCTTCACTAAAAAAAATTGGATCTAGTTAGGACCCCACACCATAACGCACTATTAATCACATTTAGAATTTCTAATTGGGATGTGGAAAAGCTCCTAATCGACAAGGGAAGCTCCTTAGAGGTCAAGTACCTCAATTATTAAATCAACTCAACTTACGAATTGAGAATCTAAAAAAAAATGACCATCCATCTATCTGGGTTTATAAGGAAAATGACAATGTCACTAGATAAAGTGGCATTGCATGTACGAATAAGGATCATTTCTAATATCATTGAATTTCAAGTAGGTAATACTGATTCCCGATACAAAGAGATTCTTGGAAGGGGATAGATTCACACGATGAAGGCAATTCGATCCACGTATCATCAAAATATCAAATTCATTACCAATCGGGGGGTCATGAAGATATGTTGAAATTAGGCTTCTACTTAGCAATGTTGTAATGTGGTCATCAAAGCGAGTTAAGAAAAAAATAATAAAAATATGGAAAGAGCAGAAGGGTCAATTCCTACCCAATAAGATATAAAGCATGGACAGTCAGGGGTAGAGGATACAAGGGTGACCCCCTCCAACAGGGTCATGTATCCAAGAGGTTTTGATCGATGATGGTCATTCACATAAAAAAGTTTCCATCGATATCTCCCTCATCAAGGAAGAAAAATACAAATTGGCCACCCTTCCCAAATAAAATCAGGACGTATTTTCTTGACAATCCTATGATATGTCCAGGATAAATCCAATAGTCATGTTCCACAAGCTTCACCTCAACCTAAAATTCTCGTCGTTAAACCAAAAAACCCACTAAAAAGCTCCTAAAAAGAGAAGGCAACAAAAAAAGAGGTCATGAAACTTTTGGAGGCATGGTCTATAAAAGAAGTTCAATTTCCCGAATGGATTTCAAATTCAAGTAAATAAGATTAATGGAAGATGGAGGATTTGCATCGATTTCACTAACTTGAACAAGGAATGCCCCAAGGACAGTTTCCCCTACCAAAGATTAATTCTCAAGTCGATGCCAAAGTTAGACATGAGCGAATGAGTTTTCTACACACTTTATCTAGCTACCATCATATCCCTTTGTTCAAACTCGACCAGGAAAAAACTTATTTCATCACTATGCTCGTCCTTTACTGCTATACAGTTATGACCTTTGGGCTAAAAAATTCATGGGTTACCTACCGGTAAATGGTGACTAAAATGTTAAAGGGACATTTAGGAAACAACGTGGAGGTATACATCGACGACATTATTGTGAAAATTTAGTAAAAGAATGATCACCTCTGAGACCTTGCAATAATATTCGAAGTCCTTCAATATTATAAAATGAGGCTCAGTGTTGTGAAGTGAGCCTTGTGATAAAATCCAGTAAATTCCTCGACTACTTGGTCAGTCAAAGAGGAATAGAAGTTAATCCTAATTAAGTCAAAGTGATATAGACAATTTAACCCCTCAAAACCAAAAGGTAGGTCCAAAGGCTAATCAAGATGCTTGATACCCTTAATCGGTTCAATCCAAAGTCTTCTGAGAGATACCAACCTTTCATTTAAATTTTAAGAAATGAGAAAAATAGGGTATAGGATGATGAATGTTTAACGGCATTGGAGGAAATCAATAATTACTTAAGTCGGCCACCTCTACTCACGATTCCCGATCTAGGGGTCTCGCTTTACTTATACTTACCGGTATTAGACTATGCAATCATCTCAACATTAGTCTGCAAGACAGAAGGACATCAATTCCTAATTTACTGTGTTAGTAAAACATTGCGGGACATAGAAATACGATATCTTATTTTGAAAAGATGGCTTATTCACTGGTGATTGCGCCGCTCAAGTTAAAACATTACTTCGAAGCGCATTTGATCATAGTCATAATCTCTTTTCCATGGAAGGCAATCCTCAAAAGGGTCGACCTTTCTAGGCAAATATCCAAATGATCAATGGAACTGGAGTTGTTTGATATTCATTACCAACCTAGAACGACGTTGAAAGTAAAAGTATTGGAGGACTTCATAGAAAAATATTCTAAACATGGCATCCTGGGAAAAATCCCGAGCATAACGGTTGAGAAATTGAAGAGAATTCCAATCACGATAAAGAGTGGACTCTTTACATGGATGAAGCCTCCAACATAATAGGATTCTAAGTAAGAATAATCTTACACACCCAAGATCACACCATCCTCGAGCAATCTATACGGCTTGGCTTTACCTTATCCCTGGGTGCCAGTCACCTTGTCATGTTCTATGACTCAAGGTTAATGTCCAATAACATAACATGAGACTATAATGCCATAAATGAGCTCATGTTGACCTACCATGAAAAGGCCCATGAGCTGGTTGTCCAATTTCAGTATTTTCAAATGCAATAATTCCCAATGGGAAATAATAACCACGTAAATGCCTTAGCCATGTTAGCTTTAGCTATCAAGTCCCATCCCAAAATATCCATACATATGGAATAATTAGAACGAACAATCATCCAACGAAAATAAGACGCTATGCAAGTATTAGTTGTGGAAAAATCTCCCACTTGGATTGACCCACTAGTGAAGTATCTAAAGGAAGATGTGTTTCCACGAGATAAAAGGGAGGCTCGTCAAATTAGGGTAAAATATGCACGCTTTTATTTATCCCTTAAAGGAAAGATTTATAAAAGATCATTCACTAGACCATACTTACAATCCGTCCATCCTAGCAACGTTGATCATGTCTTATAGGAGCTACATGGGGGAATTTATGGAAGTCACGTCGGTGGAAGATCTTTGGCATTTAGAGAAATTAAGGAAGGGTATTGGTGGACTTAAATGCAGAAGGACTCTTTCTTATATGTGAAAGAATTCAAGAAGTGTGGTTGTTCTTACCATTGATCCACTAATTAGTGAGCGACAAGTCCTTGACCAGCCTATGGCCTTTTTCTCAGTAGCGAGTGAATATCATGGGACCCATACCTACTGCACCTGGTAATATATAGTACCTTCTATTCGGCACTGATTACTTCACTAGGTGTATATAAGCAAATCCACTAGCAAACATCGTGGATGCCAACATGATCAGGTTCATTTGGAGAAATATCATAATCTATTTTGTAGTGCCAAGAACTCTTATCACCATTAACGGGACACAATTATAAGTTGAGTCCTCCCAATAACTTTTTAGCCATCACACGATAAGATATTATTATATTTCAATGGCATATCCTCAAAGCAATGGACTAGTCGAATATTCCAACTAAATGGTCCTCGATGAAATGAGAAAGGGGTTGGAAAAGGCAAAAGGCGCATGGGTAGACGAGCTCCCCCACGTCCTTTGCACATAGACTTGAGTCCCAAGTGGAAGACCAGGTGCATTTAATGGTATCCTCGATAAAAGGGAATTATAAGTTTTAATCCTAAGGAATAGGTGGCACCATAATACATAAGTCTTTTCACGATTTGGATAGGGTAGGGCCAATGGAATATATTTTGTCCTTAATCGATCACCATTAGTGTGTGAGTGATGTCTTCCAAGTGTCCATATCGAGATAGTTCCAGACGGACGAGTTCACGTATCAGCATACATATCTTGATGGTTTTGAGCTATAGACGAATGCAAGTTATGAGGAGAGACCACAATGTAAATTAGAGAGAGAGCAAAGTCTATTTTGGTAGTGGGAGAACGTCATGTAAGAGAGATATTCATAAATCTTCGAGTTAGGTATATATGAGAATTGAATTTCAAGGAAGAAATTCCTTGTTTATAGGGGAGGAATGTAATACTCCATATTTTTATAGCACTGATTTATTTGTTAAATTAAATATTGTATATTGATGAGTTGTTATTTTATATGACAAGCGATATGTCATTTTTTTATTTGAGATGTTGGAATTTTGATATGTCATTTCGTAGATTGAGATGTGACACTGAGGTGTTATATTATCTAATTGAGTTACGTGATGATTAAACTGATATTTCTATAAATGTTAGTGAACTCACAATAATTCATTATGATATATATTTAAGTGACTTAGTATTATGGGTAATTATGAAATGATCAGGGGCTTGGTGTCGGGGATTTGCTTATTTGTATAATTCCTTTGGTATCAGGTCCCACTGATCGTGAAGTAGGTTATTATAATACCGAATCACAATTTAATTAATTAATAACTAAGAATTAAACGTAAGCCACATGTATGTGCTAATTTATTAATTTAATAAGATAATTAATTAATAAAAAAAGATAATTGACTTGTAGAATATGTTCACTTTCGTGTTGGCTCGAGGGATGTTTAGAAAGTACGGTTTGAACTAGTAATTGTGTAATATTAGTTCGTTGAGTTGGTATGTGAGTTGGGCTAAGTTTTAGGCCATTTGAGACTTGTTTTGGGCCTTTTAAGTTGACGTTATTTTGGGGATTAAGCATAATTTTAGGTCTGATAATTTTATTAACATAACTTAAAATAAAAAACAACATAGTAGGAGAACCCTAGATGCTAAGGTAAAAGAGGGATAAGCCTAGATTTGGAGATTTGGGGAGGGATAAACCTAACTCTGGAGAATTGGGGGAATTGGGGATTGATTCTATAATCATCCTAAGGCAACTCGATTTTGTACAAGAATGTAATTTGGTTTGTGTTAAAATAATATTAATATGTTGAAATAATTAATAAAATCTTATAATATGACTTATGCTAACAATTAAACCTAATTTCATGATTAAGATTACTCTTATTATGAACCCTAGTTTATGTATTGAAGAACTCGTGAATCTCTATTAGTGTATTAACTAATTAATCCATAAATGGATGTAATTTGACTTTAAAATCATTAGATTTGAATCACATAATTTAAAATCGGTAAAATTCTAAATACTAGTGTGATAATTGATTAGAATTCATAGGTTAATTGAATCATTCTTGTGTAAAACATGTACTTAGGATTACTTTTATAAATTATGTGATTAAACCCATAAATATGTTATTAATCATCTAAAGCTTATAAAACATATTTCTAGCATTTATATGTCGATTAGTTGTGGAGGAGAAAGGATAATTGTGATTATTAGAGGTTGAAGGAGTTTGAGGTTCTTGGCTATGGCCAAAATGGAAGAAAATACAAAGGAAGACAGAACATTGGGCCTATTAGATCAATCTGGCCCAGGCCTGAATCGATCCGTCCATATTGTGATGGGGGTTTTGCATGGGGTTCGAAACTAATTTAGATTGGGGGGACCTTTTTATAAATAAAAATAGTTATAAAGCAATATTTTTGGAAATTTTTCCTAGTGTAGGGACATTGGGGTTCGGGTCAAAATTTAGATTACGAACGAGTTAACAATTAACGATTGTGTAAATCATATTATAAGCGAGAATGTATTTCTAAATCATCGAGTAGAGTGGTTGTTGAATTAAATTTAGTATATAAATGATAGGTGTGGAGGATACCTAGACTTAGGATCCTTGGGGGCTAGGGCTAAAGTTATGTAAATGGTTAAAGTTAAATGTGAGTAATAACATGTAACAAAAAAGATTATCTTTATAACCCAAATGAGTTGGGTTTGATGTTGATTTGTATTGATTATGTGAATCATACTTAGGGTGCATGTGTATACTCATGGGTAACCTAACACTAAGGATTTGATGGAGCATGTACAATCTTAATCGCATATAGTATTCTCGATGATAATAATGGGTTCTCCCTAGGTCTTATTTATCTTGATCCTACGTGCTAAAGTACACGTCTCCCGAGCTAGGAGTGATGATGCTAGAAATCATCCTTTAGGATTCAACCTATTTAGGAGCTTAATTGACATTGGAGAAGATAATCACACATATAAAAATAACAGAAGAGATGAGAGAAAATGAATGAAAATGAGGATATAAGTGGTTTGGCCTTAGCCTACATCTTCTTTGCAAAGTTTGACTATGATTTCATTAGAATAAAGGGAAAAAATCCATGGAATGAGTATATAAGCTTCTATATATATATATATATATATATATATATATATTCACAGTATAATAGTAGGGTTTATGATTTTCTATTCTTGGGGAAGGAGACACAAGGTATCTTTTATAGGTCTAGGGTACGTGGTGTCACCCCCAAGTATATATTCCATATGTGACTATAAGATGAGCCAATGAGTGTGTGACACTTGTAGAGAAGGATATAAAAATCAGGATGGAGAATATCATCCCCAAATATTTTAGTTGGCTATGTCAGTAATACCCTTGTCATGATTTTCATGCATGCATGAGATGTATAATGTGGAGTGTCTCGGTTAGCTGAGACTACTGAAGCTTCCTTCCTCTGTGGCTAAGCCGAGACGAGACTAGTTGGCTACTTTAAACAGATACGGATGATGCTACTGAGTCATCTTCCTGGTATTGTTTGAGGCCAACAGTGTGGATAGCGAAGACTAATATTATCATTGGATGAGACGATTGCCCTTCCATTAGGGTTGGTCTCTGAGGTTGAGACCATCTAAGATGAGGTTGTAGTTGAGAGTTTTTGGAAGATGATGACTCTGAAGTCATGTACGAAAGGAGACTCTTCCATGGTGGGCAATATTAGTACGAGACCAGACTTATGTGTATCAATCACCCCTAGACCTTAGTCTTCAGCGCTAATGGGAGGTTGAGTTTTAAATACATCTGCAATCTGGTCTCGTCCTATAACTATATTTTTTTGCCTCTATCTGAGGTTATCCCATGGTTAGTGGACATAACGATCGTATTGTACTTTGGCAAATGTGTCACTTCTCACTTTAGAAGTAAAACACTTGTTATTTATTGAATGGCCTGGTGTGACTCCCTAGGTAATATGTGCATCCAAACATCCCATTGGTCGGCATGCCCTAATAATGGGATTTTTGGGAAGCGTGCGCACATTTTTAGGCAGTAAAACCCTCCTTCTTCTTCTTCATTTTCTCATTTTTTCAAACTTCTTTCTAGAGCAAAAGACTTCTTTCTCTCTCTAAACTCTCTCATTTCTCCAATCTAAGCTTTCCTTTTTTTGTGCTTTTTTCTTCCTCGGCCTTCTTCAATTTTTTAGGTACTCCTCTCGCTCCCTCTCTTTGTTTCTTCTGATTTAGTCCTTAATTTTGTAATTTTTTATTTTTTAGTGAGCTTTTGGATCATTTTGGCCACCTGTTTGTGGTGTTTTTCCCCTTATTTCGCGGGGGTCTAAGGTGGGTAGGAAACTAGGAGAGCATTTGAGGTTTATTTAGCTGGGTTTTGGGAGTTTAGGTTGACTATTTCTATTTTTTACCATCTTCTCTCATGAGATCTATTCTTGGTGTTCCTAGAAAGTGACATTCAAAAACCTTACACTTACATTTTTTCCTAACATTTTTTCATGTTTCGTAGGCTATACGGGTTACGTGAAGAGTTTCTACACTTACGTGAGAGCAAAAGATGAGAGATTATAACGATCGAGGATGAGTCACTCAGACGTAGGCCTCAGGTTCCACTGACTCAAACTCCATTAGCTGTTAAAATAACCTACATTGCTCCTGACTTACCCTAATAAAGACGAGACCATAGTTACTCATGTTGTCATTTCTATTAGCAGTGACACCATGTTTGCCTCATCTTCTAAGGGATATAGCCTTTCTAAATGTCTGGTCTTCATGACGATCGACCGGATACTAAGGCTGACTCCTTGTAGGTGGCAATAAGGGTCCCAATGGCCCATGCTGGTGAGGGTGAGATAGCTGAGTCGAATGATTGGGGTCATCCTAGTACTTTTCTCGTCAACCAGATACCCTAAACCCCAATTCTATTATATCTCTTATGAGGAGTCTGAGGTTGAGGTTTCTAACAATGTACCTCCACTCCCTCCTACGGTTGAGCCAATCTCGATTATTACTCAGACCGTGTTTAGGCAACACGACCCTCGTGGTAAAATCCCTGTTATAGAGGATGAAGGGGAGAAAGATCTCTACACTTTGGACATAAGTGTATCCTCATCCATCCCTAGTGACATCCGTGGTACTGATCTGGTGGTCTATAGGCATATATATGGGATTAAGTCCTCCATCAGCATGAGACTTCCTGTTGAAGACAAGGGTGCCTTTGACCTTGAAAATGAGGGAGGAGTAGTTATCTATGAGCGGATGTTTAAGGTCGGCTTCCACCTTCCTATTCACCCGTCCATCAGGGTAATGCTTATTTTTATCGTTGCCCTTGCCCAACTGACACCAAATTCTTGGAGGATCCTATTTGGGGTTGCTCATCTTTTGAGAGTTACATAGAATGTAGATCTCACATTTGACGTCTTTCGATCGTGTTATACGGCGGTCACTCTGAGAGACAACCCTTGCTACTATAATTTTGTGCTCCTTCATATTAATCAAACTTCCAATCATGATTGGAAATCCCATTATATTTTTATTTCTATGGATTGAGAGTTCAGTGAAGGAGAGTCACTACTACTGCTGAGGCAATAGTAGGGGTGGTAAACGGACGGATACGGATCGGATACCATATTTTCCATATTCGTATCCGCTATCTGAATGTACTATCCATATCCGTATCCGTATTCGCCGGATAGTTAAAACAACTATCCATATCCGTATCCGCTCGGATATCTCGGATTCGGATAATATCCGTATCCGTTTACATTATATAGCCATCGCAAAAAATAACAATTATAATATCCAATCCAATGAAATCCAATCCAATCCAAATAAATATGTAACAAAATTATGCCTCATAACATCAACAATTATGGATTCCATAATGATAATATGGCTTAAAGTCATCCATACTTTACAACCATATAAGCTTAAAACCATCAAAAAAACAAATAACAGTCGCATTCCATAACAGTAGAAATAAATATGCACCTTTTAGATTAATTAAATTTATTGAGAATGATAACCTCATGGACCTTTTGTCTTCAAAACATACTGATATTTTAAATTTATTGAGAATGATAACCCCTCTCCAAAGTTTATCAAGCCTTGTTAGGCCGAAACCTTATCAAACCCTTGGATCTCCGTCCATTGCCAAATCCACTCCCAAGAAACTTCAAGGTAGTTGCCCATTGCGCCTTTCACCAAACAGCTGACCATACCACCGACCAATGCTTTCACCAATGAAACCTAATCCAAGGTCTAATTGACCGGGGTACCATTGCCCCACCAGCTAATCCTAAGCCAAACACTACTCACAACCCACTCTCAAATCATGCCAATGCCATCTTCTTAGAAGAGAACCCAGAATTTGATCCCTTAACCTAAATCACACCCATATACTCTCCTAAACCTCTCCAAATTTGCCCATATTTCCTCCTACACCCTGCTAGCCTCGCCGATCAGGCACTGTCATTCCTTTCTAGAGCATGCATAGCTGTCCGTACCCGTTTTAAAAATGGAAGTATGTAATTATCAGAAGTGTTAAACCAACTCCTAGAGTTCGGGCTGAAATCTCCCTCACAGATGCTTATTGATTACCAGAGGTTCAGTACGCTATTCTTGGAAGCACAGAAATTGGCTCGAGAGTCAGACAGTTGGGTAGTATTGACGGATGAAGTCAGTCTGGATGATGTTATTCAGATTATAGTAGAATTATTCAGAACGACATCTGTAATATGATCGAGTTACTTGATACTCTGAAATTGCAAGGGCATTTGGTCCCTTCACCCTTACACATCCTCACCGATTGGGAATACCTGTATGAAGAAGCCATTGAAGTTATGGAATGCATTGACTTTACATGGAAAGACATAATTGTTGCCACCAGATGGGGGGAAAGAATTCGAAGAGCAAGTTTCAGAAAGAGCTGGCCCGGTAGCCGACATGTGAGGGATGATATAATTTAAAGAACTCTTTGGAGAAATAAACAGGGTGGCAGAACGACCCGAGGTCGATGAGGACACGAGATTCATGTTCTTCTCTTCTTCAGTAAATCACATGACCAGATCAGGGAGGCATTACCAAATCCCAAGCTCACTACCAGCAAATGACAAAGGGAAGGGTGTTGAAAACCTTCCTATGCCAGAGATAACCCTCGAGGAGAGCAAGATCCTCGATCAACTGAAGAAAACTCAAGCTAACATCACTCTATGGGGGATTTTCATGTCTTCCCAGCTACACAGAAATGTTTTGATCAAGCTGCTCACGGGACCCACATTTCCTCCTTTTACCACACCAGAAGAAGCGGTAAATTTGGTTGGATCCTTGACCTCTACCCGAATGCTATCCTTTTCCAAAGAAGAAATACCTAAGATTGGGCTAAACCATAATCATGCACTCAACATCTTTGTCGAAGCTATGGGGAAGGTTGTACCACTCTCTCTTGTCAATAATGGATCCGCCTTGAATGTCTGCCCACTGAAAACCTTCAAATGTTTAGGACTGAAAGAAAGTGACCTCGCTCCAACCTCTGCTGCTGTACGTGCCTATGATAATACCCGTCGAGAGGTGATGGGATCCATAAAGCTTGTAATAGGGGTTGGCCCTATAAACCCTGTCGTCGAATTCCAAGTTATTGACATCCCAGCTTGTTTTAATCTGTTGCTAGGATGACCTTGGCTCCATTGTATCAAGGGTGTGTCTTCCTCACTCCATCAGAAATTAAAGCTCTTCGCTGACGGATGAGTCATCACCATTTTAGGCGACGATGACAATACCGAGGGTGCAAGTACCAGTAGTCCAATTCTTGAGATATAGCACGGGTCAAATGATGTGCTCCTATCAAGATTTTGAGTTGAGCCACTCCTACTCCCAGTAGGGGACGACTTCAAAGAAAGGGTTTGTCCAGAATACAACCCTCATGGCAACATCAATGTGATTCAGATGTTCAGAAACATGCACTTCATGCCTGGACTGATGCTAGGACAAAGACAGCAAGGTATACTTGAGCCGATTAAACTGAAGAAGGCTTTCCCTCCTTGTGGTTTGGGGTACCAACCGTCAGAATAAGAGCTCAGAATGATCCGCCAACCTCGACCAAAGAGAGGACTAAACTGCATCCAGACTATCCCAGGTGACTCCTTGAATGGATGATTCATCAAAGAGGGCGAGGACTTCCCCTTTTGCGGCTTTCCAGAACCATGGTATGACCATATAGACAAGAAGATGAAGCTTGGAATGGAGATATTTTTCCAAGATGGCTACCCATGTGCCGAGAGTTCCCAACACCATATACAACCGCTCATCAAAGATACCGAAGATACCGAGGAAAGTGACTCCGAAGATTCCTTCAACTTGCAGACATTGGGGCTAATATTCTGCATGGTTCACTCAGGCACTACATCACCGGATCCGTCCCAACTGATTAAAGTTGTTGATACACCTCTCCTCAACGGGCATGCTGTGCCAGTTCTACCTGTTGAAGTCCCCCATAATCCTAATGTTTACCCCATTTCTTCTTTTGTTGTCTATCCTTGCTCAAATGTAATCGAGACCTCCTTTGATGAGGTTCTTAATGTTGTTTTTCCTATCAATGAAATAAATGAAGACTTTGAGTATCTTGTTGTGCCTTACATTAATTGTCTAGATTCTAATCAAACTTTTGATGATGATGATTTTAAAAATGAACAATTCTTAACTTATCTAAACAAGGTTAATAATAAACAACATAATTGCGTTCAAGTTAATGAAGAAGAGACTGTTGTTGTTAACCTAGGTTCTAGTAGCCAACTGCGCGAGATTATGATAGGGGCTACCCTTGACGATCATGAGCGCGCATAACTTGAAGAATTGCTAAAGGAATTCGTGGATGTCTTCGCATGGTCCTATGATGATATGCCCGACATTGATCCTGAAATAGCTCAACATGAGATTCCCACTCTCCCAGATTACAAGCCGGTTAAACAAAAGTTGAGAAAGGTCCGCACCGAATGGTCGCTCAAGGTCAAAGAAGAGGTGGTCAAATAATTGAATGTGGGCTTCATTCGGGTGATCGAATATCCCACATGGCTAGCCAACATAGTGCATGTGCCGAAATCAGGAGGGAAAGTTCTGATGTGTGTAGACTATCGGGACTTGAATAAAGCCTCTCCAAAGGATGATTATCTGTTACCCAATATCGACATGATCGTGGACAACATAGCCAGTCATGCTCTTAAGTTATTCGTCGACGGATTTGCCGAATATAACCAAATCAAAATGCACCCAGACCACCAAGAAAAAACCACATTCATCACCCCATGGGGAACCTTTTGTTACAAGATTATGCCATTTGATCTCAAGAACGCTGGGGCTACCTACCAGAGGGCTGCCACAACCATCCTGCACGATCTAATTCACAAAGAAGTTGAGGTCTATGTGGATGATATGATTATTAAATCCAAGACTAGAGAAGGTCATGTTCCCGCTCTCCGAAAGTTCTTCGAACGACTGCGACAGTATCAGATGAGACTCAATCAGCAGAAATGTATCTTCGACGTTACAAAGGGAAAACTCTTGGGGTTCATGGTTAGTGAGAAGGGGATAGAAGCAGATCCTGCCAATCTAAAAGCCATACTTGAGATGCCACCTCCACGAATAGATAAAGAAGTCTGAGGTTTCCTCGGAAAATTGTAATACATCAGCCGATTCATCAGCCAGCTAACCTCCATCTGCGAACCTATTTTCAAACTTCTCCGAAAGGATTCAACCAATGTTTGGAACGAGGCCTACCAAGAAACTTTTGACCGAATCAAACAATATCTGAACCAACTCCCGGTGCTCATGCCACCACAGCCTGGTCTCCCTTTTCTCCTATACCTAACCATAACCGACACTGCAGCTGGGGCTTTGCTAGCCCAATACCTTGAAGATTCCCGTAAAGAAAAAGCCATCTATTATGCCAGCCGTAAATTAGCCGGGTATGAGGTCAACTACACTACTTTGGAAAAGGAATGTGTCGCGCTTATCTGGGTCACCCAAAAGTTGTGGCACTACATGCTCGCCTTCCCCATTAAACTTATATCCCGAATGGACCCCATCAAATACCTGCTTGAAAAACCTACCTTATCAAGTCGAATGGATTGATGGTTGATGCTCCTAGCCGAGTTTAAAATCGTGTACATCACGCAGAAAGCCATGAGAGGAAGAGCCATCTCTGACTACCTCGCTGATTACCATTCGAATTCCCAGATGAAAACATCCTCTACACTGCCCAAGATAACCTCCGATGGCAAATGTTCTTTGACGGTGCTGCTAACAAAAAGGTATATGACATTGGGATACTCGTGATCACCCCAGATGACTCCCACACTCCCATCGCCATCAAGTTGGATTTCCCTTGTACCAATAACATGACTGAAAACGAGGTATACACGGTAGGCCTCAAAGTTGCTCTCGAGAAATTTATTCAATGACTAGACGTCCATGGGGATTCCACCCTCATTATTGGTCAAGTGCTAAGAAAAAGGAGAGTTAAGGATGAGAAACTCTAACCCTTCCATGCCCACCTAGAAGAACTAGCCTCCCAATTCTAAGATATCACCTCCCACTACCTACCGCGAGCAAAGAATAACCTAGCCGATGCCCATTTTACCTTGGGCTCCATGGTCGACATGCTCGAAGGAATAACAATGACCCCCTTCCTAGTTCAAAAGCAAGACAAACCAACCCACTGCCACCACATTGATCTCGTCACCATAAAAGATTCCGAGATAGCTAATTATTGGTACTATGATATCTGGCGCCTCCTTAAGCATGGTAGGTACCCCGTGGGTTCTGACAAGAAATACCGAGCAACCTTTCGAAGACTGGCTGCCCAGTACAACATCTGTCACAAAGCACTGCTCAAAAGGAACTTCGATGGAACTCATCTGCACTGTATCGCAGGGGCTGACATTGAAAAGATAATGCAGAAGATCCACAACGGGGAATGCGGACCCCACATAGACGGTCACATGCTTACAAATAAGATCATCCGACAAGGCTACTACTGGACTACCATGACCCAGGATTGCACCACATATGTCCGGAGATGCCTCAAATGTCAATAATTATCCAACCTTCAGCATCCGTCTCCGCGTGAATTATACAACATAACTTCTCCCTGGTCGTTCTCCACCTGGCGTATCGACATCATAGGGAAGGCCACACCAAAGGATTTCAACGGGCATGAGTTCATCCTAGTTTCCATTAATTACTTCACCAAATGGGTCGAAGCTGAGTCATACGCAGTGCTGAATGCCAAGAAAGTGGCCTAATTCATCAAGAAAAATATCATCTGCCGATATGGGGTCCCGCACGAGCTAGTATCAGATAACGAATTGCATTTCGAGGCAAAAGTTATAGAAGTGGTCAACGAGTATGGGATTCAGAGACACAAATATTCTCCCTACCGACCTCAGACCAGTGGTGCAGTTGAATTCGCCAATAAGAACCTCAAAGCCATCATCAGCAAGATGATCGAAAGCTGTCGAGATTGGGCCGATCGGATCCCATACTCCCTCTGGGGCTATCAAACCTCAATTCGAACCTCTACTGGGGCTACCCCATACTCTCTAGTTTACGGCATGGAAGTAGTCCTACCCGTGGAGCCGGAAATACCCTCACTGTGCGTCATGCTCTAAAACAAGATCAGTGAAGAAGACTAGTGCCAAAGCCGTCTTGACGAGCTGACCCTCCTAGACGAAAGGAGATTAAAAGTTATATACCACATACAAGGGTACCATTGCCGAATAGCACGATCATTCAATAAGAGAGTCAAGGACCATGGTGTCCGAGAAGGGGATTTAGCCCTCAAAGAGATCATAGAACCCATCTGGGACCCCAGAGGGAAATTCAAGCCCAATTAAAGTGGACCCTACATTGTAAAGAAAATCCTATCCGACAATGCCGCCATGCTCACCGACTTAGATGGGGAGGAGTTGGCTCGCCCAGTCAACCTGGACCATCTCAAGAAATTTTACCCCTAGTCCGAAATATCGGCGCGCTACGACTCTTCTCATCTCCCTTCTATTCTAAAAAAAATCTCTTCATTTCCTTCTACCCAGAACTACGTGGGCCTGATCCTCTACAAAACCATTTTCAAATAATTTAAAAATCTTCAAAACCCCAGAGGTACGTAGGCAGCTCAGACACCTTACATGAGCACGTCCCTTTCTTTTTCACAAAATACTATTCTTTTCTTATCTCCAAGAACAACAGTCCATTCTAACATATACTTGAACAAAAGGATTATGTATGCCTTAGTGATCGGTATAGATAATTCAAAAATACAAAACTCATCAAAGGGCACAACTGGATTATCAAAAACTTGCTTATTTCATTAATAAGAAATTACAGTGCAATTACATAAAGGAACGGATAACTCCTACTTTCCTAAAAAGCCAAATGAAATCCCCACATTTATTCCCCATTACAAAATAAACTCTCCAAGAGTCTTATCCACAGCTACCAAAGGAGCCCGCTCCATCACCATCATCTGCATCCTGGGGTCCCAAAGCTTCCCTGCCTGAATGGAGTGCCGCAAGCGCTCCATGGACCGATAAGCCTGAACTAGCTTCGGAAAAACCACAACACCTCCCTCCATGGTATTAAATAAGGCGAGCCAACTTTGTCCAGTCTCCACTGCCAACATCTTGTTAACCACTCTCCTCCACAACCACTTCATATAATCCCCCGGGATATGCTAAACTCTCCCAATAGACTGAGAGGAACGGGTCGACGGATGCCAATTCTCCCACAAAGAGCCAAGCCGCATGCGCTGACGCTCGGTCAAATCTTCTATCGGAAAGAAGTCTAGTGTTTGAGGTGGAACGATCTGCTCCCAACCAAATTGACACAGAAGCCGCCAAGGGAAATAAAAAAGGTCTGTCTAAGACCAACCAGCCGGACATACGGGTATTCCCCCAGCTCTAGAATAGGTAGCAACTGTCCCCACCAAGGCACTGACAAGCACAGATTTAGAGTCCCGTGCTCCACAAACCAGTTTTCCCAGCTCTCAATATCCAAGACAACGCTGATGAAGTGATGCGAAAATAAGTTGGGTATAGCCGACAAAGGGTGTTCTGGAGGATTCACCAGGCGGAGTCTCTCAGACAACCACAAGAACAGCATCACGGGGCTACCCCTCAGGAAGTCAGAACGACCTTCTCTCCAGGCATCCATTCCATTCAAAGTCTCTGCTAGTATCACCATCGTAGGATTACGACGGTATGACATCCAGGAAATAATAGCTGCAAGTTATGGGTCCACCAGCAGTTCCCCAGTCACCAGCAGCAATTTTGATACTAAGCCTAGAACAACGGCTCCGGCGTATCCAGCATCGCCAGCCTCCTGAAAATGCACGGACTGTAACACCGTCGAAAGGGAGATCATTCCCCCTGCAACTAATGGTCTAGCCACCGAAGGCGAAATGCGAAGAAGCCCAGCCAACAACTCCCAGGGAGAACGGGAAAATTCAGGTAGAGCTGCAGCAACACTGGGATTTATCCCCAGCATGGCAGAAAATTCCTCGTAGGTAGGACAAACTTCACCCAACCCAAAGCGGAATACATAGTATTCGGGGTACCAAAATTGTACCGTCGCCATCAATATGTTCCACTCAATGGGCCGGTTGTTCCATAAAGAAACCCGACGCATACTGAAAGCATCGTAGTCGATATTATCAGAGCACATTGCATCCAAGGCTTCGAGGTAGTTAGCAAACTCAATGCTACTAGGGAGAGCCATCTGGAAAGAGTAAGAAATAGTAGGCAAGTAAGTAAGAATGTGAAGGTGTGATGGAAACACTCCACCCTTACCCCTTTTTATACTTGAAAACCCTCACAAAAAATATGACCCCTGCAGAAATCGAAGGAAATCCTACCCCACAAAGTACAAGAGGCTGAAGAGGGCACTAATAAAAGCTTTGAATTTATGGGACTGGACTTGACTGCCGATAGGCAGGACAAGGGTCTTCCCGATAGGCAGGACAAGGGTCTTACCGATAGGCAGGACAAGGGTCTTGCCGATCGGTAACCCCCTATTTTTGGAAAATTTTCTTTTCCTCTTTTGTCAAAATCATAAACTCATTAAAAATAAAGTGATATTCTCAACATAATTTCAAAAATCCTCTTCCACCCCTATATAATTTCTCATTTAAAAAAAAAACTTTTCTCCAAAATCCCAAAAATATCTCTTTTTACGATCTCAGCAGCAAAGTAAAAGCGCATGTGCATGCATTCACCATTAACAAAGATAATAAAAAATCCCATTACATTGCATATATATATTCTCTTATGTGTTACATCAAATTTTGCAGGAAATAAAGAAAAGAAAAAAAAACGGGACTCAGCCCAAACCCACATTCATTCTCTCTTTCTCACCTACCCTCTAAGAGCTTCCACCCCTGCGACGCGCTCTCTTTCCCCTACGGCGAGATGACGCACCGTCACTACCCGAGCAAGAGTCTTACCCGGACGAAGCAGATGGCACCAAATAAGAAGGAACCGGGATTGCATCCCGAATATGGGCAGTCGCCGAAGATATCCAGTCTCTCATGTCCCTCAGTCAAGTGGTCGACACCCGGACTTGCTGCAAGTAAAAGGTAAATCAGTATCAAAGAGGGATCAAAACATAAAAGAAATAAAAAAGAAGAAGAAGTTATACCGCAGGATGAAGGACCTCCTCTGTCAAACCCAGCTCCTCCGAATCCATCGCATGAGGACGGTGCAGCATAGGTAAGGATCCCTCCATAGACCCGCCGAATGTTGTACGAAGGGGTATGCAATTGATCAAAGGGAACCTCTGAAGTCGCCGCCATCGCAGACGCAGACAGACCGCTGCCGCTGTGGGAAGACCCCACCGCCCGACTCGAACCCGCAGGAGGGAAAGGCAAGGCATCATATATGTTGGGCGCCATCAACCAGCTTATCACAAAGTCCATATAATCATACGGCGCAGCCGTATCAGTGTACAACAGATAGGACTCACCGATCATCGCTGCGATCCTCGCATCCTCCGGCAATAGCCACTCCCGCCTCATAGACATAGGAGGATGCGCAGGTGGCACCACCACCTCCTCCTCAGCAATCTGCCGAACCACCCTCTCCCCAAGATACCAAGAATTGCCAAACTTATGCACCAGCAAATGCCTCATCTGTGCGTTCACGCCAGCTACCCCCGTATCCTGAATGGTTGTCCCCCAAGGGTAAAAAGTCACCTAAAAATCCCTAGCAGGCATAAGTCAATACAGAATCAGAACATGCAAAAACCAAGACTGAAGAGGAAAGAGTCTTACCCTACCACTGGTCAGGCCATTCAAGACCTGACGCACCGCCTCCAGAGAAAGAGATCCCTTCGACTATCGATTGACCTTCCGCCATCGATATAATCGGCAGAAGTCCCTAACAGTCTCGTCCTTCAGGGCAATCAGCTGGGTATTGCACCCAATCACCTCATAGAACCACGTCTGCCAAAGACAAGAATTCGCAATCAAAAAGAGACGCATAAGGAAAATACGAATGCATGAAAGGAAAGTGCGCAAACTGAAGAATACCTCAAGAAGATACGTGGCTCCAGTAAAAGTTTACCGGCAGCAACGGCTGAATGCATCCAAAGAAAAGTAGAGGATCGCCAAAGTCAGGCTCACCTAATCATAGAGAGGGATGTTGGAAAACATCCTCAAATACGGTAAGAACCACAAATGGACGACGTCGCCGCTCAACGCCACCATGAAACCTCCCAACACCAATAATATGAATAACCGAATCATATGCCTCACCTGCAACCCATCCTCCACATCAACCACCCTATTTAGCAAAACATCCTTCAGCAAGGACAACCGAATGGAATCCCCAAACATTATCATCCCTACATCGTCGAGCGCTGCCCACACGGCCTCCGGCCTCACCCTTAGAGAGAGATCCACCTCTATCTGCTCTCCATCACAATCTAGCCCTAGTAGATGCACGTCTATGGGAGTCACGGTCATCTTCCCAAAACCGAAATGGAAGGTGTGAGTAGTATCTCACCATCTCTCCCCCAAAGCGCATAAGACCGCTGTCGAACGAGGCATCTCATCCAGCGCAGACGCCAACCTCCTAAAACTCACTGATGATACCACGCAACGCACCACGAGTGGAAGATGCTCCCAGATGTCCTTAAGCCCCGTCGTCCCACGGGCACGCATGTTCTTCAGAGAGATATCAGACTGTCAAAAGAAAAAACCTTGAAAAAAATTTAAGAAGGAAGGAAAAATCACCAAGAAAAAAAAAGAGAAGAATACCAAAAGTCAGGTGACTTACATAACCGTCGGGGCTCACCACCCTCGAAGAGCGATGACGCGATGGCTCCCGTAGAAAGGTCCACTCATCCACAACCGGCTCGAACGCATCGAAAGAATTCTCGCTCCCCAAAGCAAGAGGCGCCCTGGCCCTCCACTCCACGCTCGTCCAGTCATCGATAGTCAACCATTCCCTATGCACTGTAGTGCTCACAAAGGCGGCCATTTCTTAGAGATCGGAATGCTAGAACGAGTCGCAGAGGAAAATCGCAGAAAGAGAGAAAGCAAGCAGTTGTTAAAAATGAAGGGAATTCGCCCCCTTTATATAGGATGTCAAGGGTCATGCCGATCGGCATTGACCCCCCACCCACCGATCAGCACTGCTTATTTACCTTCCCGAGGCAGTCCAAAATTCCGTACCATTGTCGAATGGCACCCTCTGCACCATGCCGACCGACACCCCCCTTAAAATTTCGTACAAAAATTACCAGAAAATACCAGAAAATCCTGAAAATCCTCAGAAAATTCCTAAAGATCACTAGAAGTATTTAGAACATTTTCGCCAAGAAAATTCCGCATTCCTACACCCGACACCCCTATCTCCCTAGCGGAACTCTCAAGAGCCAAGTAAATCCCCTCCCGAAAACGTCCCCAGAGAATCTCTAAGGATCACCTCCTATACCCCAGAGGTCTCAAACCTCCCCGAGCAATACGTCTAATACTTGGACCACCTCATCACTTCCCCAGTGGAGTTTACGGACTCAAATTGACCTTTCCTCTGTAAAGTCTCCAAAAGACACAAGAATTTCCCCAGCCATCGGCTCCCCATCTCAAAACAACATCGCAAGGTAAATTTCCCCAGCGTAATTCCAAAGAATCATTCTCCCCAGGCAATATCTCCAAAGGACGCTCTAAATTTTCCCCAGCGAAACCCAAAATCCAATTTTTATCCACAGTAAAATCCCTAATTTTCCCAAAGTAAATATGCACCTCTCTTAGGTCAGAATTGATCTCGATCTTGGATCGTCACCCTAGTTAGGTAAAACATTGACCTCGGTCCTCGGTCGTCAACTCTCTTAGGTCAGAATTGACCTCAGTCTTGGATCGTCATCCTAGTTAGGTCAGAATTAACCTCGGTCCTCGGTCGTCAACTCTCTTAGGTCAGAATTGACCTCGACCTTGGATCGTCACCCTAGTTAGGTCAGAATTGACCTCGATCCTCGGTCATCACCTCTCTTAGGTCAAAATTGACCTCGATCTTGGATCGTCAATTTAAGCCCGCAGAATTGACTTCGACCCGCAGAATTGGCTTCGAAGTCAGCGTGATTTCCACATCCAAATGCCTTTACAACCTTCACTTTTCATCATCTTTTTTATTAAACTTGGTGAATTCACTACCCTCCATCATCATGCAAGTGCAAGGGTTGCTCTCCAACATTCAAGATCAAGCTCAAAATCTTCAAAAAGGTCCAATTTTCTCAATTCTCTCCTTAAATTCTCATAAATTCGCATTAACTTGTTTCATTACTTAGCACTTTTATTCTCTCATCTCACACATCCTAATATATTTTTTATTTAGTATTATTGCACATCCTTTATTTTCATACAAATAAAAAACCCAAAAACAAGAAAAAGAGGGTTTGCTCATAAATTCCAAACGAGAATTCTCACACCTTTCTTACACTTTTCTCACAACTAAAACACTTTTTCTACACACACACGAATAAGAGAATCCCCCGATTGGATTTATGGGATAAACTCCACCCCTCGTTTTGCATACGTAGGCGTTGATGCCTCTATAGGCTACGTAGGCGTCTCGGGGTAAAACTCGAGACTCGAGTCCTATTCTCATTTTTTCTCTCATTTTCTATTTTTTCTAAACTCAACTCTCTTAGATTACATATATCCATATATGCATATATTTGTTCTTAGTGGCGTATTATTCCACATATGTTATCATTCCATTATAGCGATCAACGCAAAGATAATCGCGTAAATCCTATTTTCTAATATTATTTATATGAACCTTCCTATGGATGACTCGCTTTATCTCTTCCATGATATAAGTTAAGGATTCCTATCTCCACTATATATACACATGCACACATATCACGGGGAAAATAAAGAAAAATAGCAAAAACCCAAGAGAGACCGTAAGGGCAAAATGGGTGCCTAACACCTTCCCATTTCGTAACTTAGCCTCCGGACCCTTCTCGAATCATTTTGGTTTCGTATGTATCAGTTTGTCCTTGGATGTTGTTCTTCAGGATGGCTCCCTTTCTTTTGTCTGTTTTGAGTAAAATAGACTGGCGACTCCTTCTCTCTACATTTTTTACCTCACTCAATGACGCCGATCGAAGCGCTCCCGAGAGGAACGCGCTGGACCTAGGATCCTCACTTTGCCCGCCCGCCGCGAGGATCGGGGATGGCCACAGTTATGTATATATTTTTAGGATTTTATATTTTAATTTCTAGCGCGTTGTGTATTAGTTTTTATATTTTATTTTATTTTCTTAGTTTTTAGTTAGTTTATTATTATTTCATTTTGTTTTTATTTTTTAGTTTTTATTTTAGTCGTGTTTAGTTTTTTTTTTTTTTTTGAGTTTGTATAGTGTGTTGTGTCAATTGTTTTTATTTTTAGTTTATTTTTTTTATTTGAGTCTTTGTTTTATTTTTTAGAATAGCATTTTATTTTTTAGATTTTTTTTATTAATTTTTTTTTAGTCAGTATTATTTTTAGTTGTCCAAACTAAACTCATACATACCATACACTACCATACACACCTATGCACACAAACACCCCCTAAGACTCACCCACACCCACCTTCCCATACACTCTCACTACACCTAATCCTCCCCACCATCATCTTCTCCAACTCACCCAACACTTTCTCTCTCCGTACCTCCATTAACACGAACAACAACCATCTCTCTCCACACCTCTCACCACTCAAACCCTCAATCAAACCCGTCGGCGATGTCCCACTTCTCCAACCGAAAACCCCTGCCCTGGAAACGCCTCCACCTCTAGCGACCATCTCACCGAAACAAACTCCAGCCCCGTCGTCCACCAGCAACCCCAACTCAGCCCCGACTTCCAGCCCGCGACCTAATCGACCACCCCTACCCAGATTGAACCCAACCGGACCTGTAAAAACCGAAACCCACCAGCTGAAACCCGTTTACATCCCATTTTCGGCAGACCTCCTATTCCAAATACAACCCGAATACCAACCCGATGACCTACCAGCCCTGACCCGCACC
Organism: Sambucus nigra; assembly: GCA_949130495.1. Lineage (NCBI taxonomy): Eukaryota > Viridiplantae > Streptophyta > Magnoliopsida > Dipsacales > Adoxaceae > Sambucus > Sambucus nigra. Next base: position 56,306,788 of record OX422212.1, on the reverse strand, counting down.
CCAACTCAAAACTACAGTCCCGACCCACTACTTCAGCCCGCGTCCACCTCCATCCAAACTCGAACGACCCGACCTGAACCCTTATAGCCCCAGCCACGATCCACAAACCCAATTGATCCACCTTACTCCAAGACCCATTTACCACCTCCTTAAGCCAACACAATGTCCCACCTCTTAACAAAACCAAGCCAAAACCATAAAACAAACTCATTAAAACCCACATGCTATATAACCCAATTAACCCTTTTTCCATAAACACCCCCAAACCCTTTTAACTAAACCTGATTTGTTTTTATCCTCACCGCCCCACTTCCCACATGACCTCACACAACCCATGCACATTTGTGCATTTTCCTATTTTAACCCCAACTTATCCTCACACCCCTCATGTCCATTTAATCCCTACCCAATTACCCTTAGCTCCATGCCAATTATTCAAGGAAGATGGAAGACCCCGTTTGAGGACTTATCATGTAAATAGAGAGAGAAAATTCTAGAGAAAAGTAGAGAGATAGGTTATATTAGAAAATAAATTAGGGAAATATTTTGTAAATAGTTTTTATTCTTATTTTTTTAGAGATTTGTGAGGATAAATTGTGAGTAATTCAATTGAGTATTGTAATGAGTTGATTATTGTTGGATGCTCATATTGGATGGATGGTGCTTGATTTCAAGGAAATAAGAGTTCAATTACACTTCAAGAGATTGGATTTGATTGTTCTCTTCTCTTCTCATTTATTTTATGCCTTTGATTATTAATTTGTCAAATTTCATATCATGTTAGGCTAAATACCCTTTCAAGGGGTGGGGTGAACCCTTATTTGATGTTATTTTAATTTAATTAGTTTGATTACTTGAAAATTCCCTTTGAATGTTAATTTTGATCTCTCACCCTTAAATTTATACCTCGGGAGAGGGTAAATGATTTTCGAGAGAAAATCAAAATTCTAAGTTATAATACCCATTTTAGATTCGAACTAGAGATAGGGGTTTCTTAAGTGTGGTATTATTCCTTGAATTTCAACTCTACATTTATTTTCTAAGATTTACATAAATTTAAATCAATTGATCCTAGCGGGTGATTAATTAAAAGGAATGTAGATCTATTTTCTAGAGTTGTGGGGAGTTAAACTTAATTTTCTAAAAGGTTACTATTAAAATTATATTTGCAACGAGAGTTGATTTGTAATTTTGATATTAATTTGGAAGAATTCAATTAATTAAATTAATTAGTTAGAATAGCTAAAATTTGTGGTGTAGTCCCACTCCTTGATTGTCCTCACATTTATTTACCTTACTTTATCTCTTATTTTAGTGTTATACTTGTTTTTAATTTTAGTCACTTTTTAGTTAGTTGTTTTCATCTCTCATTTTAGTTTAGTGTTATTTCACTTCTTTTCACCTAAAAATTGTTTTAATATTTGAAAAGTTAAAAAAAATAGAAAAAGTAAAAAAGCCCAAAAAAAAGTGAATTACAATTGAGTTTGTCTCTAGCTTACCCCCTTGAAGTGGATTGAGACCCTTACTTACCTCTACACTTTAGTTTGATATTATTTTATAGGTATTTGAGGTTTTGATTAACTTGACTTGCAACAACGACGACACAAAAAAGTTAAGTTATCAAATGGTGTCATTGCCGGGGATACACAAATACATATGAAAGCATTTTTTTCTTTCTATCAAATGGCACCGTTGCCATTCTTGGGAGCGTGAAGCACTTGGAGCAGATTTCAACTTGTAGTTCATTTATTTTTCGCACTTTTTTTATTTTTTTATTTTTTTAGTACCATTTTTGTATTTTATTAGAAGGCTTGTATTAGGTTTATTTTATCCTTGCTTGTATTGCGGTGCATAGGGACACCATTTATTTTTTATTTTAATTTGTAACAAATAATTGCGAAGAAACGCGTGATTGGGAAACCGCACAAGGTAGAGAGAGGGCGTCCAAAGGCGAGGATTTAAAAGCCTCTCTACTTTGGGTCGGTAGGACTCCCGGGGCCGACTGAGATAGGCGTGATCTCCCCTCGGTTGACTCAAATTTTTTGGAACCCCACGACCTAAAAACTGTGGGAGGTATATTTTTCAAACCCTCGCGCCTCTCCTGTTAGCGAGTCAATTTTTGTGTGCTTGTGTGCTCTTATTTGATTTTATTCTGGCATTTATTTTCGAATGGTGTGATGAATTAATTGACTAAGACCTACACCCGATCACTCACGAGAAGGGATTTCATCACCCGACTCACTCGCTTACCATTGTGTGCTACCTACCCTAACCATCATAAAATTTAAAATCAATCAACTAGGTAGCCCACTAGGAGAATATTTTTGCAAAGTCGATCACTCAGATAATTCCGTGATTTTTATCGCCCGCGGACTTAATTAAAATTTGACTACCCCTACCATCTAATTTAAAGATAAAAATTGGCTATGTGCTAGTTAGGATTTCTCCTTGTCTTGCATGTATCCAATTCATTTTTCGGTAGTCGATTTTAATTAGTTCGTCCAAAATAAAGAGTCCATATTTTCCCCATCTTTTCTTCCAAAAAAAAAAAACTCCAAAAATATTTTCTTTTATTATTTTTATAAAAAAATCCAAAAATATTTTCTTTATTTATTTTTATACAAATATTCCAAAAATATTTTCTTTCTTTCATTTTTTTTTAAAATGCAAAAATATTTTCTTTCCTTTTGAAAAAAAATAAAAATTCCAAAAAAATATTTTTCTCCTCACGGCCGAAGAACATCCCTAACGGGACTACTTTGGTCATTTTTCATTGTCACGCGACACGTATGAGAGTGATCCCGAGCCGTCTCTTTATGAGATACTTAGTGGTCTCACCCCTCTCACGAGTACTGTTGATACTCTTACACCATCTATGCACTCACCTTCTATTTCATCACCCTCGGTGCCAAGTGTCGACATGTCTCATACTTTATTGTGCACCCATTATTATTATTCCGATCACATGTCCCATGAGTGCCCTTACATTCCATATCCATCCGAACCCACCGTGGAACATGTGTATCCATATGAAACTGTTTCGGAACCCAACCCCGAGTGGTGTGAGTACCCCAGTTATTCGTGGAGGCCTGATCACCCTTCCACGCAATACAAATCCCAACCCGATGTTGTGGATCCTCACACGTTCCAACAGTTGTCATGGCAACCTTGTGCACCCGTTCACGATCAGTTCCCTCACTATGCACCTACTAAACTTCAACCATTTGTCCATCACGAAAGCGATCCTTTCGTGTATGATGAACTTGGCCCCACTCCCCACACTTCATTTGAGTATTCTTCGTACACTTATGATAGTAGCGAGTTGTGTCCACCTCGACCACCACCACCACCCATCACTCCACCGCCGCCACCCTCCACATCCACTCTCAAAAGCCTCTTGCAAACGTTCATACTCGAGCAAGAGCAAGCTACTCAAATCCAAAATGAAGCCCTCCAACGGCTTGAACAACGATTAAATGAATTTGAGTGTGCGAGAGAGTCGAACATTCCTATGGATCCACCCATCGTTGCAACCGAGTGTGATGATTATGTGTCCTCTTGTGACACGAATTTTGAGTGTAACCAATCCTACTACCCCGAGAATCTCGAAGTTGAGTCCATCCCATGGTTCGGGCCCCAAGTCGATAATTGTGTTGACTTACCTTTCGATAGTGAGCCTGATCAAATCCCACCATGTCCACCTGAACCCCACTTTGAGGTTCACCTTCCCTTTCCCGTCGAATCCAAAAAAAATGCCTGAGTCTACACCTATCGAGCTTCACCCTTATGTTACCGAGGAACCAATTTATCCTAGGTTAACTCCGGCTACGAGTGATCACCATTTTCCTGAGATAGAATCCGTGATAGTTCCTACCTATCCAGATATAAATGATGTCCCCCCATGCATGGCTCCCTTTGAGCCCAATATTTTTCGTGAATTATCTATCTTCGATCTTGGTGCCTCGTCTTACCCACCCACCACATTCACCGATGCTTGTCTTATGGAGAAGTTGACCACTCCATCTTTAGAAACCACACTCCCTTGTGAGTATTACTTTACTCCTTCCAATGAGTGTGTGTCTCCCATGCTTGAGTTGGATCATCTTCCTCCCCTATTTATCGCACCCTTTACTCCACACATTGTCCCTTCCATCCCACCACCTGGTTTGGATCTTGATTTTACACCTCGCCCGTTCCCAACCACATTTGTAGATCCTAATCTAAAACCATCCCCCACCCATGAGAGTATTTGTGGTGCTACTCTCCACTTTCGTGACACTGAGCTCGTTATTCCATGCCTGCCACTCTCTTGTGGTGTTGATTTTTCCCACCAACAGCTCCCTGGTGTGTCACGGCGCGACCTTTATCATCGTTCATTTAAAGAATGGTCGCGTCATTTCTATGAGCCCCAACCCATCACTATTTCCACACCATTTCGTCTCCCTCACCAACTAGAGCACCATGCTTATAGGGCCCTAGTTGCCCTCACCTTTCGGCTCAATAAGGTCCGTGATCGATGCTTAATCACCCATGCCTTTTCCACCCTCACCTTTGCCCTTTTTCCCACCCGCCCATGGTCACCGTTGCTTTGCATCGTGTGATGGACTTTGCCATATAGGTGCATTGACCATTTTAGCCTTCATCCAACAAGACTGACGCTTCAGTCTTGGTTGGGGGTGATTCTCATCACCCAATTTTTCTGCCACCCCGAGCTTTCATCGTTCCTATCTTTAGGGTGAGATCCATTCGGTCTAGCTGAAGATATTAAACTTAGTGCTACCGGGAGGCAGCCCGCATTTCTAGTACTAGTCTCATCCTGTTTGGGGGTGGTGTTTTACATCACCCAATGCTTTACCATGTTATGGACTTGTACACTTTTTTCACTTTTTACTTATCATTTCTTCAGGTTTCTTTTTGCATTCATCTGTCCACTTCATTAGCAGTTGATTCTGGTAATCTCTTACCTACCCTTCTGCTCTCAATTTTAAAAATTATTTTATTTAACATCGAGGACGATGTTCCTTCTTGTTGGGGGTGTGGAATTTTATCAAAATCGTACCTCTTTTGAAAAAAATTTGAGTTTTTAAACCTGATTTTTAAAATCTAGGAATCAAGCTAGAGGATTTATCTTTTTTATAAATAGCTTATGTAATACGTCCCAAGGCATGTTGCACCATGAATTCCTGGACTCGAACATTTGCGCACTTATCACGTCACTACGGTTTAGAGTTATTGAGTACTACAATTCCCAAGAAAACCTTAAGGATCACTAGTAGAGACTTTAGCTTGTGAGATTTGTGCCTTTCACCCTTTCAGAGTGTTTTATGCAATCTCCGAGTCACAAGTTGATTCAACTTCTTTTGGGTCCGCACTTTAAATTGTTGTATGATCTCATTATTCTTTAATTTTGGCTTGATCACTGAGAACGACATCACTTTCGAAATGTAAGAAACACGTGTCTTGAAATTTTTCCCGAATACTAGATTTCATCCATCATCTACCACTTTTCCAAATCACATTTCCATTCACTCACACATTACATTTCCATGTTCTTCCATATTCCCAAATATTTCCCCATACCATCACCTATCATCTCCATTCATATATCATCCTTCATTTTTTAGAAAAAGAGTGTTGATTCCAAATGTTAAATGTCTTCAATGTTGAGAGTATAAAAAAAATAAAAAATAAAGAGTGAGAAAAACAAAAATATATAGAAAAAAGAAAAAGAAAAAGAGAAAAAAAGAGAGAAAAGAAAAGAAAGAGAGTTGTAGTTAGTTCTTGTGTAATAAAGACATTTTGTTCTTCAAGTATAGAGCACTCTTCTATCGCATCCATCACTCATCATCACCATCCAACCTCATATCCCATCCTTCTCATTTTCATTTCCCCCTCACCCATTATCATCCATGTTACCCTAGGTGTTCGGGCAAATGAAAGTCAACGTGGTGAATAACTCTACGTTCTCACTATAGTGGTTAGCATTCTTTCATGAGATCATTTTTCTTTCTTAATGTACGTTCTTTCTTATGTGTGTGTGAGACGTTTGACCTTGCTTAAATTTACTCACATCCTCGCACACAAGAGCGATACACTAACCCATATCTCAAGAGTTCGTTTGAGTGAGAGATATCCGTGAGATTTGAAGTTGAAGCGTTGATTTCAAAGAGGCTATCTAGGAATTACTCTTGTGATACTCGACCCGTTTTGACTGATTCACACTACACACGTTGAGTTCTAGGAAGGATGTGCCTTGTGTATTTACTTAGCTAACATTTTCTACATTCTAACTTGTATTTTTCTAAACATTTACCTCGTGATGGATTATGCGATTATTCTATGTCTAATAAGAGATAGACTGCCGTTTTCAAATAAAGAATTTTGTGGGTATATTCTCTACAAACCCTCACGAGACACAACTCGTCCTGTAGTGCAACCTATAGGTTTAAAGGCTTGTTTCACATGCTAAGTGCAATCGCAAGTGCCCGCGAAAGTGGTACATTTTTGGTTTCTTATCTTTCTCTTTCTCTCTATCTTATTTCTCGAGGACTAGCAACGCTCTGTTTGGGGGTAGTGTGATAAGCACCCAAAAGTGTACATTTTATACCCCGAATAGACGTATTTTAGTTGCTAATTCTCGGTAATTTGGGTCTTATGCGCTTTATTGTCTATTTTGTAGGTCGAATGCACGTTGCGGTGTTCAAATGCGTATTTCAAGGCAATTGTGCAGATTATGGAGTTAATTACCCTTGTCTCACACGCTATCCCACCTTAAACTTGTCCCGAACCGTGTGTGTTTAGTTTGTCCCATTTTATTTTATTTGTGTCATTTTATTATTAGCGTTTAATTTATTATTTTATTTTATTGAGTCATGTATATATTTTTAGGATTTTTATATTTTAATTTTTAGCGCGTTGTGTATTAGTCTTTATACTTTCTTTTATTTTCTTACTTTTTAGTTAGTTTATTATTATTTCATTTTGTTTTTATTTGTTAGTTTTTATTTTAGTCGTGTTTAGTTTTTTTTTTTTTAGAGTGTGTATAGTGTGTCGTGTCAATTGTTTTTATTTTTAGTTGATTTTTTTCTATTTGAGTCTTTGTTTTATTTTTTAGATTTTGTTTTATTAATTTTTTTTTAGTCAATAATATTTTTAAGTGTCCAAACTAAACTCACACATACCATACATTACCATACACACCCATACACACAAACACCCCCTAAGACTCACCCACACCCACCTTCCCATAGACTCTCACTACACTAAATCCTCCCCACCATCATATTTTCCAACTCACCCAACACTTTCTCTCTCCGTACCTCCATTAACACAAACAACAACCATCTCTCCACACCTCTCACCACTAAAACCCTCAATCAAACACATCGGCTATGTCCCACTTCTCCAATCGAAAAACCCCTGCCCCGACCACGCCTCCTCCGACGACGACCATCTCGCCGGAACAAACTCATGCCCCATCGTCCACCAGCAACCCCAACTCAGCCCCGAATTCCAACCCGCCACCTAACCGACCATCTCTACCTGGATTGAACCCAACCGGACCTGCAAAAACCGAAACCCACCTGCTAAAATCCGTTTACATCCCATTTCCGGCGGACCTTCTGTTCCAAACCCAACCCGAACACCAACCCGGCGACCAATCGACCCTGACCTGCGCCCCAACTCAAGACTACAGTCCCGACCCACTGCTCCAGACCGCGTCCACTTCCAGCCAAACTCGAACGACCCGACCTGAACCCTTATAGCCCCAGCCACGGTCCAACAACCCAATTGACCCTCCTTACTCCAAGACCCATTTGCCACCTCCTTAAGCCAACACGATGTCCCACCTGTTAACAAAACCAAGCCAAAACCATAAAACAAACTCATTAAAACCCACATTCCATATAACCCACTTAACCCTTTTTCCATAAATACCCCCAAACCCTTTTAACCAAACCTTATTTGTTTTTATCCTCACCCCCCCCCCCCCACCCCCCCCACCCCCCCACTTCCCACATGATCTCACACAACCCATGCACATTTGTGCATTTTCCTATTTTAACCCCAACTTATCCTCACACCCCTCATGTCCATTTAATTCCTACCCAATTTACCCTTAGCTCCATGCCTATTATTTAAGGAAGATGGTAGACCCCATTTGAGGACTTATCATGTAAATAGAGAGAGAAAATTCTAGAGAAAAGTAAAGAGATAGGTTAGATTAGAAAATAAATTAGGGAAATAATTTGAAAATAGTTTTATTTTTATTTTTTTAGAGATTTGTGAGGATAAATTGTGAGTAATTCAATTGAGTATTGTAATGAGTTGATTATTGTTGGATGCTCATATTGGATGGATGGTGCTTGATTTCAAGGAAATAAGAGTTCAATTACACTTCAAGAGATTGGGTTTGATTGTTCTCTTCTCTTCTTATTTATTTTATGCCTTTGATTATTAATTTGTCAAATTTCATATCATGTTAGGCTAAATACCCTTTCAAGGGGTGGGGTGAACCCTTATTTGATGTTATTTTAATTTAATTAGTTTGATTACTTGAAAATTCCCTTTGAATGTTAATTTTGATCTCTCGCCCTTAAATTTATACCTCGGGAGAGGGTAAATGATTTTCGAGAGAAAATCAAAATTCTAAGTTATAATACCCATTTTAGATTCGAACTAGAGATAGGGGTTTCTTAAGTGTGGTATTATTCCTTGAATTTCAACTCTACATTTATTTTCTAAGATTTACATAAATTTAAATCAATTGATCCTAGCGGGTGATTAATTAAAAGGAATGTAGATCTATTTTCTAGAGTTGTGGGGAGTTAAACTTAATTTTCTAAAAGGTTACTATTAAAATTATATTTGCAACGAGAGTTGATTTGTAATTTTGATATTAATTTGGAAGAATTCAATTATTTAAATTAATTAGTTAGAATAGCTAAAATTTGTGGTGTAGTCCCACTCCTTGATTGTCCTCACATTTATTTACCTTACTTTATCTCTTATTTTAGTGTTATACTTGTTTTTCATTTTAGTCACTTTTTAGTTAGTTGTTTTCATCTCTCATTTTAGTTTAGTGTTATTTCACTTCTTCTCACCTAAAAATTGTTTTAATATTTGAAAAACTAAAAAAATAGAAAAAGTAAAACAGACCAAAAAGAAAATAAAAAGTGAATTACAATTGAGTTTGTCTCTAGCGTTCCCCCTTGATGTGGATTGATACCCTTACTTACCTCTACACTTTAGTTTGATATTATTTTATAGTTATTTGAGGTTTTGATTAACTTGTATTGCAACAACGACGACACAAAAAGTTATGTTATCAGAGAGAGAGATCTCTCCCCCCTCGGCGCCGCCCGGGATGGCCCCAGTAGCGACTCCGCTGGGGACTATTTTTAAGAGGAATAGACTCTGTTTGCATGGGTGTTTTACTTTCTTTTGTATTCCCCTATTTTTTTTGTTCCCCTTATTATTCCCTGTACATATATACCTCATGCTTATGCCACTATCCACACACTTGTAGAAAAAAATTCCCTGTACACTTCACTCCACGTGGACCTAGGATCACGTATATCCACATGTTGCACACACCACATTGAAATCCATGCTTATGTGTCACTAATACACACCACTACTTGTATATATCCATCACACACCAACCACTCTCACTTGTTATCCCTGCTTAGTATGGTTGTACTGTATATACTTGTACCTTATTCTCGGTTGGGCATGATCAATAAAGGCACTCTCTTCATAAGATACTAATCAAAGAATCATGCATGATACACACAACATCACCAAAGAGCATTGATATTGATCAAATTTTATCCCGTAACTGGGGAGTCACTTCGTGACGGGCGTTGGTCCGGCAGGTCGCAGTTAGCACAAGTGATATGACTCTCACCTTCCATTGGCCAATTACCTTCGACTTATATCAAACGGTTCCCCCGCATCGTACCGCTTGACCGAAGTCATGACGGGAGGTATATCGCACCCCAAAAGTTCATGTACGTCGAGTATATCTAATTCTCTCTCACACGTACCATCCCCACGAGGTATATAGTGAAGCATTCATGGGACCCTGGCCGTGAGCCTAGTCACAAGTCCAAACCTAGTTTCTACATATGGTAAACCCAATTTTTCCAGGCTCGGGTCTCGTCTTGCATTCCTTTTTTGCATCTAAGAAAACTTAATACAAGTGAGAACCTAATAAACATAATAAGCATACTGAGACCCGTCTCTCGTCTTTTCCTCTCTCTTTCCAAAAGTGTCCAAATTTTTTTTCCTCTTTTATCAAAAATACCAAAAACATTTTCTTTTCCTAAAACAAAAAACATTTTTGTCCTCATGTTTTCTAAGAATATCAAAAACATTTTCCTCCTTTTCTAAAAATAACAAATTCCCCTTCTCTTCTTTTGCGAAAATAAATCCCAATTTTTCTCCTTATTACTTCGATCACATACCCTTGGCCTGGCTCCCTATTGGCTTCAGTCTTTAGTCGAACCGCCCCGAAGTTCTGTTAGTCCCCTTACTTCTTTCGAGTTCAAGATTCACCTGCCTTCCATGGAGAGCATGAATCAAGTGTCGAATGTATATCCAAATTTGTTGACAGTTCTAGCTGAGCTCACTACTAAAGTTGATAACCTCAAACTGAGGTTCATGAGATGTAAAGAAATCGGGTCCTTGTCTTCGAAGAGCCTGAGGTCCTCTTCCCTCGCACTATGGGTCCACCTACACCCGAGATTATTGGGATTCCTGAAGAATACCAGCATGCTCCCCGTTCTCCTCTTGGTATTGGGCCGCCGCCAGCCCATCTGCCTATGCTAAACCTTTCTCAGCCAGGGGCTAACTTACCCGTGATGATTGACTCGAAAGAGGAAGAATTGAACAAGGTCAAGGAAGACCTCAAGATGTTGACCAAGGAATTCTATCAAGTCAGACTCTCTGGGAACTACATGGACTACACCCACATGTGTCCCTATCCTAAAACCAGATTACCAAAAAAATTCAAGATGCCCAATATCAAGAAGTTCGGAGGCAGTGGAAACCCGATCATTCATCTCCATAACTATCACCGAGCCATGAATCTCCTAGGGTCTTCTGAAGAAATATTTGCCCAGATGTTATAGTAGACTTTGACAGATAGCTCTCTCCGCTGGTTCTTATCCTTGAGGAATCTAGAATCTATAGTTAGGAAGATGTTGCCCGCGAGTTTATATCACAGTACAAGTACAACGAAGAGCCAGAAGTTACCCGTCGTGACTTAGAGCTACTTAAGCAGAACCCTGTGGAATCAGTCAGTAACTTCATATCAAGGTGGAGAGAAAAAGTAGCTACCATGACCAATCGGCCTTTCGAAGAAGAACAAGTCAGTATCATAAAGAATAACTTCTTACCCCATGTTTCAGGAACAATGGGAGGACAGTATTACCCTCACTTTCGAGCCCTCCAAGAAGCAAGAGTGGAGATCGAAGAAAGTCTTGCCATGACTTATGTTGAACCGAGGAAAACCTATGGACAGTTTGCTCCTAAAAAGTTTGAAAAACCTGCTAGTACCACGGTTTCCACCATCAATAACATCTCTCAGCCTACCATTTCATGGGCACCGGAAAGTCGCCCAAACTCGATCCGAAAAGAATACAGAAAACTTCACAGTACTCTCTCCAAAGTCTACCAGGTGCTCTTGAGCCGAAATCTGAATAAACCATTGGACCCTCGTCCATTATCAAACCCACTTGCGAAAAACTTCAAGCCTAATTCCCACTGTGGTTTTCATCATACTGCTGCTCATACCACCGACCAATGTTTTCACCTCCGAAATGTGATCCAAGGCCTAATTGACCGAGGTGTCATCGCCCCACCAGCTAATCCCAAACCAAACACTACCCATAATCCACTCACGAATCATCTAAATGCCATCTTCCTAGAAGAAGACTCAAAATTTGACCCATCCACCCAAATCGTGTAGAGTAAATCACCAGTCATACCCATATACTCTCCTGAACCTCTCCAAATATGCCCTTATTTCCTCTTACTCCCTACCAGCCTTGTCGATCAAGCCTTATCCCTTCTTACCCGAGCATATATCACTGTCCGCACCCATTATGGAGGTAAAGATATGGAACTGTCAGAAGTGTGGAACCAACTCTTAGAGTTTGGGCTGAAATTGCCCTCCCAGATGACCATCGACTGTCAGAGATACAGTGGGTTATTCTTAAAAGCTCAAAAATGGGCCCGAGAGTCGGACGATTGGGTGGTGCCAACCGACGAAGTCAGTCTAGATGACATGGTCTAGATCATGGTAGATTTGTTTCGACAGAGTGGTGATATTTATAGTATGTCCTTTCTACTCAATGCTTTGAAATTACAGGGCGCCTGGTCCCTTCAATTCTGCATTTACCTGCCGAATAGGAGGAATTATACGAAGAGGTCGTGAAAGTTGTGGACTGCATTGACTCTGCATGGAAAGACAATATCATTTCCACCGGATGGGGGATAATTTTGAAGATTCAGATGAAGAGCAGGATTCAGAAAAGACTAGCTTGATAATCAACATATGCAGGATGATATCATTCGAAGAGCTGTTAGGAGAAATCAACAAGGTGGCTGAATAACCCGATATCGATGAAGAAATGGGATTTTTATTTTGCCCTCCTTCTGTGAACCACATGACCAGGTCAGGAAGACATCACTAAATCCCAAGTCTACAACCATCAGCGAGCGATAAAGGAAGCTTATGCCAGAAATAACCCTTGAGGAAAGCAAGATCCTTGATCAACTGAAAAAAAACCAAGCCAACGTCACTTTATAGGGGATTTTTATGTCTTCCTAACTGCACCGAAATTCCCTAATCAATATACTCACAAGACCCACAGTTCCTCCTTCAACCACGTCAGAAGAAGCGGTGAACCTAGTGGGATCCTTAACCACTACTCGAATGATCTCCTTTTCTGAAGAAGAAATCCCCAAGCCTGGTCTCAACCGCAATCATGCTCTTAATATCTCTATTGAAGTTATGGGGAAAACGGTCCCCCTCTCTCTCATTGAAAACGATTCAGCTCTGAATGTTTGCCCGTTCAGAACCCTCAATTGTCTGGGATTGAAAGTGAGCGACCTTGCTCCAACCTATGTTATTGTGCGTGCCTATGATAACACCCGTTAAGAAGTAATGGGATCTATCAAGCTTGTATTAGGGGTTGGCCCTATAAATTCTATTGTTGAATTCCAAGTCATTGACATCCCAGCCTGTTTTAATTTACTGCTCGGGCAACCATAGCGCCATAGCATCAAAGGGGTGTCTTCTTCCTTTCATCAGAAATTAAAGTTCTTCGCCAACGGACAAGTTATTACTATCTTGGAAAATAGTGACAACACCGAGAATGCAAGCACTAGTAATCCAGTACAGAAAATACAACACGGGGTGAATGATATGCTTCTATCAGGATTCCAAGTTGAACCACCCCTACTCCTAGCAGGGGATGACTTCAAAGACAGGGTTTGTCCGGAATATGACCCTCATGGAAATATCAATGTAATCCAAATGTTTAAGAACATGCACTTCATGCCCGGACTGGGGCTATAGCGCAGACAGCAAGGGATAATTGAACCTATTATGCAGAAGGAGGCCTTTCCTCCCTGTGGCTTGGACTATCAGCCGTCAGAAGAAGAACTCAAATTGATCCGTCAGCCTCGAGTGAAAAGGAGGTTAAAATATGCCAGAACTGTCCCGGGAGATTCCCTAAATGGAGGATTCATCAGAGAAGGTGGAGATTTCCCCTTCTGTGGAATCTCTAAACCTTGGTATGACCATGTACACAAGAAGCTGAAACCAGGAATGGAGATATTCTTTCAAGACAACTACCCATGGGATGAGAGTTCCCAGCACCATATACAACCACTCACTGAAGAGACTATAGCTGATACTAGGGGTGCACACGGTTCGGTTTGGATCGGTTTTGGTACTAATCCGAGAACCGAACCGACCTGGGTCGATTCCAAATTTTTGGAATCGGAACCGAACCGACTTTAATACAGAACCTAACCAAACTGAACCAGCGGTTCCCGGATCGGATCGGATCGGTTTTCGGTTCCAAAATCATATTTCATAACTAATTTTTTTTAAGATTAATGTGTTTCATAACTAATTTTTTTAAGGTCAAAATTGATTTTGACCTCAATAACTTAAGTTAGAAACTCAAATAATCACAAAAATATAAATTACAAGTGTTAAATATATTAAATAAATATATATATATGTAATTATAAATCGGTTCGGTCCCGGATTGGTTCGGATCGGATTGGGTTTTTTTACCCTGGAACCGAGAACCGAACCGATGTATCGATTTTTTTTTCAAATCGGAACCGAACCATTGAGTAAAAAAAATAGATCCAAACCGAACCAATGCAGTCGGTTTGGTTCGGTTTATCGAATTTTCGGTTTCGATGTGGACCCCTAGCTGATACCGGGGATTCTGAAGGCAGTGACTCTGAGGATTCTTTCAATTTACAGACACTGGGACTGACACTCTGCATGATCCACTTAGGGACTACATCGTCAAATCCATCCTACCTTATCAAAAATGTTAATGCACCTCTTCTTAACTAGCATACTACATGCGTGCCACCTGCTAATGCTCAACCTAATCCTGATGTTTATCCCCTTCCCCTTTAGTTGTTTCCCCTCACTCTGATGTAATCGAGACCTTCTTTGATGAAGTTCTCAATGTTATTTTTCCTATTAATGAAATAAACGAAGATTTTGAGTATCTTGATGTGCCGTACGTTAATTGTCTTGTTCTAATTAAACTCTTGATGATGATGATTTTGTGAATGAACAATTCTTAACTGGTCTAAATATGGTTAATAACAAATAACATAATCGCGTTCAAGTCAATGAAAATGAAACTGTTGTTATTAATCTTGATTCTAGTGGCCAAATGTGTGAGATTAGGATAGGGGCCACCCTTAATGAGCATGACCGCGCGCAACTCAAAGAACTACTAAAAGAATTCGTGGATGTCTTCGCATGGTCCTACGATAATATGCCCGGCATTGACCCTGAGATATCACAACATGAGATTTCAACTCTCTCGGAATGTAAATCGGTTAAACAAAAACTGCGAAAACTCTGCACCGAATGATCACTCAAGGCTAAAGAAGAGGTAGTCAAGCAACTGGACGTGGGCTTCATTCGTGTGATCGAATATCCCACTTGGCTAGCTAATATCGTACTCGTGCCAAAATCAAGAGGGAATGTTCACATGTGTGTCGACTATCGAGACTTGAACAAGGCCTCTCCGAAGGATCATTACCCGTTACCCAACATCGATATGATTGTGGATAATACGGCCAATCACGCTCTCAAGTCATTCGTCAATGGGTTTGCTGGATATAATTAGATCAAGATGTACCTAGATCACCAAGAGAAAACCGCATTCATCACCCCATGAGGAACCTTTTGCTACACTGTCATGCCATTTGGTCTCAAAAATACAGGGGCTACCTACCAGAGGGTTGCCACAACCATTATGCATGATCTGATACATAAGGAAGTCGAGGTCTACGTAGACGACGTGATTATCAAGTCCGAGACTAGGGAGGGACATGTTCCCGCTCTCCAAAAGTTCTTCTAACGACTGCAAAAATACCAGATGCGGCTCAACCCACATAAATGTGTCTTCGATGTTACTAAAGGAAAACTTTTAGGATTCATGGTTAGTGAGAAAAGGAAAGAAGAAGATCCTGCCAAGCTAAAAGCCAAACTTGAGATGCCACCACCTCGAACGGAGAAGGAAGTCCGGGGTTCCTTAGGAAATTACAGTACATAAATCGGTTCATCATCCAATTAACTTCCATCTGTGAACCCATCTTCAAACTCCTCCGAAAGGATTCAGCCAAAGTCTAAAATAAAGCTTGTCAAGAAGCCTTCGATCGATTCAAGCAATACCTAACCCAACCTCCATTGCTCATACCGTCGCAGCCTGATCTTCCCTTACTCATATACCTAACCGTAACCGATACTGCCGATGGGGCTTTGCTAGCCCAATACCTCGAAACAACTCGTAAAGAGAGAGCCATCTACTATGCCAGTCAAAAGTGGGCATGTTACGAAGTTAACTACGCCGCCTTGGAAAAAGCATGTGTCGCTCTTGTCTGGATTACCTAAAAGTTACAGCACTATATGCTCGCCTTTCCCATCAAGCTTATATCCTGAATGGATCCCATCAAGTACTTTCTCAAGAAACCTTCTCGTCCAGCCAAATGGACCGTTGGTTGATGCTCCTATCTGAATTTGATATCACCTATGTCACGCAAAAGGCTAAGCAAGGAAGAGCCATCTCTGACTACTTTGCTGACTACCCTATAGAAGAGTCCGATGTCTGGATCTAAGTTCCCTGATGAGACTATCCTTTGTCCCTCCCAAGAAGACCTTCGATGGAAAATATACTTTGACGGTGCTGCCAACCAAAAAGGGTATGGCATTGGGATCCTCCTAATTGCCCCTGATAACTCTCACCCTCCTATTTCCATCAAGCTAGACTTTCCTTGCACCAACAATATAACGGAATATGAGGCGTGCATGGTAGGCCTCAAAGTTTCCCTCAAGAAAGGAATTTGATACCTCAATGTCTACGAGAATTCAGCCCTCATCATCGATCAAGTACTTAGAAAATGGAAAGTCAAGGACGAGAAACTCTTACCCTTCCATGCCAACCTAGAAGAGCTAGCTTCCCAATTTTAAGAAATCACTTTCCACTACCTACCCCGAGCAAAGAATAACCTAGTCGACGCCCTTGCTACCTTAGCCTCCATGATTGACATGCCCGTAAGAATAACCATGGTCGCTTTCCTTGTCCAAAAATAAGACAAACCAACCTACTACTACCTTATTAAGCTAGGCACGGAGGAAAATCCAAAAATAACTGGTTATTGGTACTATGATATTTGGTGCCTCCTAAAAAATGGTAGGTATCCCTAAGGATCTGACAAGAAAGACCAAGCAACTCTCCGCAAACTGGTTGCCCAGTATATTGTCTATGATATAGCACTGTTTAAGATAAACTTCGATGGAACTCATTTGCACTACATCGTAGGGGCTGACTTTGAAGAAATGATACAGAAAATCCACAATAGGGAATGCGGTCCCCGCATAAACGGCCATATGCTCGCCAAAAATACCATCCGATAGGGTTCCTATTGGACTACCATGGTTCAAGATTGCACAGCCTACATTCGAAGTTACCTCAATTTCTAGTAGTTTTTCCAACCTAGAGCACTGACCCCGCGAGAATTGTACAACATGACTTCTCCCTGGTCGTTCTCCACATGGGACATTGACATCATAGGGAAAGTTACACTAAAAGCATCCAACGGGCATGAGTTCATCCTAGTCGCCATTGACTACTTCACTAAATGGGTCAAAACCGAGTCATACGCAATTCTGAATGCCAAGAAAGTGGCCATGTTCATCAAGAAAAACATCATCTGCCGATATGGGGTCCCGCACGAGATGGTATCAGACAATGGGATACATTTCGAGGCAGAAGTTACAGAAGTGGTCGAAGAGTATGGAATTTAGATACACAAATCTTCTTCATGCCGACCTCAGACCAATGGAGCAATCAAAGCATCCAACAAGAACCTTAAATCCATTATCAGCATGATGAGCGAGAGTTATCAAGATTGGGCCTACAGTATCCCTTACGCCCTCTGAGGCTATCGCATTTCAATTAGAACCTCTACTGGGGCTACCCTTTACGCTTTAGTCTATGGTATGGAAGCAGTCCTACTCGTGGAGGTGGAAATCCCTTCACTACGTATCATGCTAGAAAGCAAAGTAAACAAGGAAAACTGGCACCAAAGTCATCTTGGCGAGCTGTCCCTTTTGGACGAAAGAAGGTCGAAAGATCTATATCACACACAAGGGTACCATCACCGCATAGCGCGATCATTCAATAAGAGAGTCAATGACCGCGATGTTCGAGAAGGGGACTTAGCTCTCAAAGAATTAATAGAGCCCATCTGGGACCCCAAAGGGAAATTCAAGCCCAATTGGAGCAACCCATACATCGTGAAGAGATCCTGTCGGGCGTCGCCGCCATACTTACCGACCTTGATAGAGAAGAAATGGTGCGTCCAGTCAACCTGGACCGTCTCAAAAAAATTTATCCCTAGTTCGAAATCTGGACGTGCTACGACTCTTCTCATCTCCCTTTTATTAAAAAAAATTAAAAAACTCTTCATTTCCCCCTAATCAGAACTACGTGGGCCTGATCCTCTAAAAACCTTTTTGCTTTCAAAAAAAATTCAAAACCCTCAGGGGTACGTAGGCAGCTCATCCATTTACATGAGCACAACCCCCTTATTTTTCACAAAATGCCATTCTTTTCTTATCCCCTAGAACGACAGCTCATTTTAACATATTCATGAACAAAAGGATTATGTATACCTTAGCGTTGGTATAGATAATTCAAAATGCCAAAGTAATCAAGAGGCACAACTAGATGATCAAAAAATCCTTTATTTCATTATTCGAAATTTCAATACGATTACATCGGCATAGGGAGTCAAACGACTTCCCTTGCCAGCTTACACCTACCTTCCTAAAAAACCCAGATAAAAATAAGTCCCACTGCTCTTAAGAATCACCCTCCAATTATTCCCACAAAAGCATAAAACCACACCCATTATAAAAGATTCACAAAGTCCTACCCACAGCTGCCAGAGGAACCAACCCCATCATTGCCCATATCCTGGGGTCCCCAAACTTCCCATACCTGAATGGAGTATCGTAGACGCTCCAGAAAGCGATAATCTCGAACTAGCTTGGGGAAAACCACAACGCCTCCCTCCATGGTATCAGATATGGCAAACCACCTTTGCCCAGTCTCCACAGCCACCATCTTGGCCACTACCTTCTTCCACAACCACTTCATGTAGTCCCTGGACACATGCCAGATTCGCCTAATAGATTGATAAGGACGGGTCGACAAACGATGATTCTCCTATGGAGTACCAAACCGCATGTGCAGATGCTCTGTCAGGTCCTCCATGGGAAAGAAATTCAGTGTCCACAGTGGCACGATTTGATCCCAACCAAATTGGCACAGCATCCACCAGGGAAAGTAGAAAAAGATATGCCTGAGGCCTACCAACTGGACATATTGGTACTCCCTGAGTTCCAGAATGGGTAGCAGTTCCCCCCACCAAGGCACCGACCAGCGCAAGACCCAAGCCCCGTGCTCTGCAAACTAGTTCCCCCAACTCTCAATGTCCAGGCCTATGCTAATGAAATAGCGAGAGAAAAAGCAACAAAGGATACTCAGGTGGGACAGCCATACGGAACCTCTCCGACAACCACATGAACAACATCACAGGGCTACCCCTCAAAAAGTTGGAACGACCTTCTCGCCAGGCATTCAAACCTTTCAAAGTCTCCGCCAGTATCACCACCGCAGAATTACGATGATACGACATCTAAGAAACAATAGCTGCAAGTTAGGGGTCCACTAGTACTTCCCCAGTTACCAACAGAAGTTTTGAAACCAGACCCAGAATAACAACCCCAGCATAGCCAGCCTCACCCACGCCCTGCAAATGCATGGACCGTATCACAGCCGGAAGAGAAATCATACCTCTCGTGACTAACGGCCTGGCTGCTGAAGGTAAAATATGGAAAAGCCCAGCCAATAACTCCCTAAGAGAACGAGAAAACTCAGGCAAAGTCGCAGCAATGCTGGGATTTATCACCAGCATGACAGAAAACTCCTCATAGGTAGGAAAAATTTCATCCAACCCGAAGCGAAAGATATGGTCCTCGGGGTACCAAAATTCCATGGCTGCCATCAGCATGTTCCACTCAATGGGCCAGTTACGCCACAAAGTGACTCGCTATACGTGGAAGGCGTCATAATCAACATTGTAAGAATACATTTCTTCCAAGGCTTCGAGGTAGTTGGCGAACTCAATGCTACCAGGAAGATCCATCTTGCAAAAAAAAAATGATGATAAACAAGTAAGAATGTGAGAAAGAAAGGAAATGAAAGTGTGAGGAGAAAATCCCCATTCACACCCCTATTTATACTTGAAAACTATCAAGCAAAGACAAGAAACCCGACAGAAATCGGAGTAAAACTTACCCCCCTCCCCCCAAGTACTAAGCAATTGAAGAAAGTACAATCAAAGCCTTGAGTTGATTGGATTGGACTGATATGCCGATAGGCAGGACAAGGGTCATGTCGATCGGTAACCCCCTATTTTTGGAAAATTCTCTTTTTCCATTTTTGTCAAAATAAAAAAAATAATAAAAATAATTTTTATCATAAGGGAATTCCGAATTTCCTTATCCTTATGCTTTTAATTATCCTATTTTAAAATAAAATCCTTCTCAAATCAATTTTCAAATTCTTTTTGCGGTCTCAATAGCAAAGTAAAAAGAGCGTGAGCATTAATCAATGAAACATAAATTAATAAAAACTTCATCTTTATTTGCATATTTTTATGTGTTACATTGATATCTTGCAGGAAAAATAGAAAAACAACGGGACTCAGCCCGAACCTAATTTTCTTTCTCTTTCTCTCTCTCTCTAAGAGGCTCCATCCCTACGGTGCGCCCTCTTCCCCCTATTGCAAAACGATGTGCCACCACTTCCAAAACTCGACCCTTCCTCGGACAAGGCAGACGGCACCAATCAAGAAGGAAATGGAACCACCTCGTGGATATGGGCAGTCGCCGAAGATATCAAATTCCTAATATCCCTCAGCCAAGTGCTGGAGACCCGAATGTGCTGCAAATGAAAGCAGAAAAGAGCAAATCGGTCAAGTCTGAAAGGAAAAGAAAGGAATCAGGAAATCAAAAGATAAAGAGGAAAAAAAGTGTAACTCAGGTCGAAGGACCTCCTCTGTCAGACTCAACTCCTTCGGGTCCATCGCATTGGTACGATGATGTAAACGCACCAACCCTCCATCAGCTCATTGGATGTGGTAACCAGGCGAGAACAATCGTAGAAAGGGAGCCTCCGAAGTCGTCGTCGCCACTGACGTCATCGCACCGCCCTCACTGTGGGAGGACCCCACCTTCCAACTCGACATAATCCATATAGCCATACATCACAGCCGTGTCGGTATACCGCGAGTACGACTCTCCCATCATCGCCGCCATCCGGGCATCCTCTCATATCTCCCGCACTCGCCTCATGAACATAAGGGGCTTCGCCGATGGCACCACAACCTCGTCCCCCACGATCTGTCAGACTACCCTCTCCCCAAGTTACCAAGAGTAGCCAAAGTCATGTGCCAGCAGACGCCGCATTTACGCATGTCCCCCAGTCACCCCAGTGTGCTGAATGGCCATCCCCAAGGATAAAGGTCACCTGCAAATCCCCAGCAGGAGCAAAAGATCAATATCAATATCAAATCATCAAAGGAAAGGATAGCCCATAGATAAAAGAGGGCTTACCCGCTCGCTCGTCAGGTCACTTAAGACCCGATGCACCGCCTCCAGAGAAAGAGACTTCTTCGACTGTCGATTGGACCTCCACCTCTAATACATCCGGCAGAAGTCCCCAATATAATCATCATTCAAAGATATCAACTGGGTGTTTAACCCAATCACTTTATAAAACCACGTCTGCAAAGGGCAAAGGCCAGCATTTAAGAAATCAAGAAAAAATGCATGAAGGAAAATGCCAATGCATAAAGGAAAATGCAAAAAATAAATAATACCTCCAGAAGATACGTGGCACTAGTAAAAGACTGTCGGCAGCACCGGTTGATTGCATCACGAGAATAATAAAGGGTCACCAAAGTCAAGCTCCCCCAATTATAAAGGCGGATGTCCTAGAAACCCTCAAAAATGGCAAAAACCACAAGTGCATGACGTCGCCACCAGAAAGCCTCCCAGCACAAGCATAATGAACAAGATATCCATCTGACGTACCTATTTCCCTTCGCTCTCATCGATCCTCCTCCTCAACAACATCTCCCTCAACAGAGACAAACCGAGAGAGTCCCCAGAAACCACCCTCTCCACATCACCTAAAGCCGTCGTCATTGCCTCTGGAGTCACCCTCAGCATCATGTCCACCACAATCTGAGCACCATCATAGTCCAGCCCCAGCAGCTGCTGCACATCAATAGGATTCACCGTCATCTCCCCAAAGCCAAAATGGAAGGTGTGGGTAGTGTCCCACCACCTCTCCCCCGGAGCTCACAGAATGGCCGTAGAACGAGGCGTCTCATTCAGAATAGACGCCAATCTCCCAAAGTTGACTGATGACGCCATCCAGCGTACCACAGATGAAAGGTGCTCCCAAACATCCCTAAGCCCATCCCTCAGGCACTTATAGTTAACATGGAGACGTCAGACTGTCGAAGAAACAAAGAAAACTATTGTCAAATTCAATAAATAAAGCAACTTTGACACTGTCCCTCCACCTGATCGAAGCACCCCAAAATACCGTGCCACTGCCATTTGTCACCCCTCCATATATGTCGGTCGGCACCCGCTTTAAAATTTCATACAAAAAGTCTAAAAAAATACCAAAAAATCCCCGAAAATTCCTAAAATCACCAGATTAATTTTGGAACCTTTTCACCAAGAAAAAACATTTTTTTACATCCCCAGCGGAATTCCAGAAAATAATTATCCCCAGCAATGTCTCCAGAGGACGCTCCAAAATTCCAAAAATTCCCTAGCTCAAAATCCTTGGATCATTCCCTCTTCCCCAGCTAAACTTAAAACTAATTGCTTCCCCAAATCACCAGAGAAAGATTACACATCCCTAATGAAGCCCACAAACTTTCCAAAGGAAACATAAGCTCTCAGAATTGCCTTCGACCCTCAGAATCGATCACTTCTATCTTAAGCCCTCAGAATTGGCTTTGACCCGCAGAATTGGTCGCCCCTAAATAAGCAATCTGAATTGGCTTTGATCCACAGAATTGGTCACTTCTACTTAAGCCCGTAGAATTGGTTTCGACCCTTAGAATTTATCACCCCTACTTAAGTCCGCATAATTGGTTTTAACCCGCAGAATTGGTTGCCCCTAAATAAGCTCGCGGAATTGGCTTCGACCCTCAGAATTGGTCACCCATACTTAAGCCCGCAGAATTGGTCACCCCCAAAAAGCCATCGGAATTGGTCGCTTCTACTTAAGCCCGCAGAATTGGCTTTGACTCGCAAGAATTAGTCACCCCTAAATAATCCCTCGGAATTGGCTTCGACCCTTAGAATTGGTCGCTTCTACTTAAGCCCGCAGAATTGTCTTTGACCCGCATAATTGGTCACTTCTACGTAAGCCGGTAAAATTGGCTTTGACCCGCAAAATTGGTCACCCTTAAATAAGCCCTCAGAATTGGCTTCGATCCTCAGAATTGATCGCTTCTACTTAAGCCCACAGAATTGGCTTTGACCCGCAGAATTGGTCACTTCTACATAAGCCCGCAGAATTGGCTTTGGCCCTTATAATTGGTCCCTTCTATCTTAAGCCCTCGAAATTGGTCTTGGCCCGCAGAATTGGTCACCCTTAAATAAGCCCTCAGAATTGGCTTCGACCCGCAGAATTGGTCGCTTATATCTTAAGCCCTCAGAATTGGCTTTGACCCTCAGAATTGGTCAACCTTAACTTGAGCCCGTAGAATTGGCTTTGACCCGCCGAATTGGTCACCCCTATTATAATCCCGCGGAATTGGCTTTGACCCACATAATTGGTCATCTCTATCATAAGCCCTAGGAATTGGCTTCAACTCTCAGAATTGGTCACCCCAACTTAAGCCCGCAGAATTAGCTTTGATCCTAAAAACTAACCCCAGACCGCATAATTGGTCGCGTCTTTACTCCTCACCTCCTCTAGGTCCTCAGCACGATTCGGATCAACGATTTGTGCTCTACGACCATTTTTCCAGGAAAATATGAACAGGACTGTCAATTGGCAGGTCCAGATCGCTGCCTATCGGCACTGTGTCTGGGATCACATGCCGATAGGCAAACCCTGGGGTAGGCCAATCCGCACCCCCCTGACCCTATAAATAGGGGCCATGAACTCACTCCATAACAACACAAGAGATCCATCAGCAACAGTGAATTTGATTTCTAACGGACACATCCCGTTAGTAAATTTATTAATTCTAACGGATTAAAACCGTTAGAAATTTGTTATTTCTCACGGAAAGTAACTGTTACAAATAATAAAAATCGTTACTTAAGTGAGGACTTAATTTCACATTTATGCTTTTCCTTTATTTACTAACGGATCTAAACAGTTAGAAGTGGGGCTTTCTAACAGTTTTACTCCGTTAGAAAATGTGGTATATTCAATATATATATATATATATATATATATATATATATATATATATTCCAGGGAACCAACCAATTGATCTTTTCTCACCCTTTTAAAATCAATACCGGCATTGAATTAGAGCCAAAATAATAATCAAAGACTATCACATAAAAGAAATTCATAAAAACTCATGCTCGTTAAAATTTTCAAATAATTAATGAAGTTGGCATATATAAAAAAAATGCGAGAGAGAGAGAGAGAGAGAGAGAGCTCTACATAATCATTAGCCATAATATCATTGTCCATAAATAAATAAATATGCATAATCCATAACAAGCATAGAGCAACCATCCAAACATACTAGAAAAGGTCCACATGCATAAAAACATAAGCAAAAATAAATGTTGTGATCCATCCATAAGTAGAATCGAATGTACTTCAGCCAACAATCAAGCCATATGAGATATCCCCCACCCGCGAAGCCAGCTAAGGTATAGAAACCATCTTGAGGAGCTTCCCACAAATGAGCGTCAGGGTCGAACACTTCCTCCACACAAACTATCTTTTCTCCATTTTGGGGACGCTTGAAATGACACGTTTGTCGTGATGGATCTGTCACAACATGATCTTTTGCCAAATTTTTACCAAACTTATTACACAATATAATTTTAGGTTCGTTCATGGGAACGTGGGGAGGATGATGAGTTTGAGATGAACCAAGTGATGTGAAAATATTGTCCACATTTTGTGTTAGAGGAGAAGGGCGATTAGTTGAGATGGATCTATCACTCGTGGGAGTGTTCAATGATACCCCACTTTATTTCATGTTTGATATAATATGACACATAACATGTAACATAAATGAACAAAAAATAAAAGTTAAGAGCACGAATAACACAATGAAGTTGTAACATGGCATGACAAAATTTAAAAATATGAAAAACTACCTTGAGAGTATCCTCGACCGTGTGTACTCTTGAGTTGAGTTCGTAATTATTCCATGCATCTTTTTCATTTTCTATTTTCCCCCGTTCAAGTGCCTCGCTTGCAATCCCAATATGAATAAGTTGTGTCCTAGAGATATGGCTTGAATATGCACGAACACTTCCCCTTTTGTCCTTCCCAAATACTTCAGCAATTACATATGTGTCGATGCCTCCCTCGTCATGGCTACTTCCTTCACATTTTCGTTTATTCTCAGCAGCCATCAACTCATCCTACAGTATGAACAACAAAATGCTAAACTATAAATACATGTAAAAGAGGAAAGACTAAGGAGAAAAAAATAAAATCACAGACAAAAAATAAAATACTCACATATTTAGCCTTAGCGCTTGCCATCACATTCCCATTTTCATCACTGTGTCCCGCAATCCACTTATCTATTCGCCTAAATTTTTTGGTAGGCTCTTCCTTTCCCTATAAGTTTGATGTAAAATGTAAGACTAAAAAGTGTTAAGACTGGAAATTATAAACATGAATGCCTACCATTTTGAATGATTTCTGCGCATAGCTACAACGCCCGAGACAATGGGGAATTTGAAGTTTTTGTCGATTTTCACTATTTTTAATATTTTGTTGTTGTTTTTTGGGATTATCTTCATTTTCTACAATTTTTTTCCAAATTTCAGGATCAACGCCTTGAGGCGCTTCACGACCATTTTTCTTTAAATGGTCTCGCAAACTAGACTTGAAGGTCCTAAACCTTTGGGACCAAGGTTTCTCAAGCAAAGGGTGAGCAACTTCAGCCGAAACATTAAGTTCAAATTGGCCCTGTAGAAAAATGTAAATAAAAATAGCAAACGGTTGGAAAACAACAAAATGAGTTTATACATTAGCTTTACGCACGAACATACTATGATTCAAAAAATAAATTGTTGAATCCACGGTATATCTATGTATGTTTCGTATTTTGAAAAGGAAAAAACATCATGTATGGATAGTATTCTCACAAGAAATTGAATATTACCATTAATGTGCTCCATACATCATCTTTGAAGTGTTGAGGCTCCTTTCGCCAATCATCATAGCTAACGGGAATAAGACTTCGCACTAAATCCCCTACACGAGAATTCCACTTCTTACAATTATCACCCACAACAGAGCCGTCAATTTCAACTATGATTGGAATTTTATCCTTCTCATATTTGTCACCCAATGGTTGAGATGAAGTTTGAACAGAAGATGGTTATTGCATTGCATTTGCATCTGAAGACATAATTGATTTCCTGAAATTCAGAACACGGCATTAAATGAGCGTCATACTTCTACGCAAGGTATTGTGTACAATTTTGTCCAGCATCCATATTTCCAAAAGGTCACCATCAAAAGCAAAGCTAAATCTAGAGAGAAAAGGTGATAAAAAGAAAAATGAGGGATGGGAATTATAAAGGTGAAAAAGCCTTAAAATAAAGCACGCAGTATCAATTGACCATAGTAAGGCGGCATGTTAAGTAATATTTATCTACCACTTGTGTCATGACAACATCAGAACATAATCTCAACATCTGAACATACTCAGGTAAAAAACTTGTTGTTTATTCTTCCCAGTTGCCAAAGTAGCATAATTGTACAGTACATATGGTAGTGTCCTATTTTATGCTTGTTACTCTGTCAGTGATACAACAAGACCCAGAGTGAGAGTGCAGATAGATATAAGAAGTGTGTTGGAGGACGATGCTCCCTACATTTTATCAGCCTAAGCTCAACTAGCCAATTGGAAGAAAAGTTGCAAATGAAAAGAGAAAATGAGACGGTTCCTTATATGTCGATACAAGCGAATCTGAGTTGGTCAGCAACCTAAATATGTGCCTCGTATACATTAACAGTCCTGCATTGAACTGAAAAACTCGTTGGTGGTAAACATTAAACAGAAAGAGAACCAAATTCAATGGAAGGAAGAAAAATAATTAGTGTAGGGGATACTCAAACTTATATTCTCGTGCGAAATGATATTGAAATGTAAAAAAAAACTCATTTTGGACACATGGGAGGAGGACGAAAACGTAACATGTGCTTATAAACGGGTTCTGGGGTGGATTTTGATGATTACAGCATGTATTAGTTTAGGGGCTTTATTTTATGTTTTTTGCATAATGTTTTATTTTTTCAACTTAGTAAATTAAGTTTAAGCTGTGTTTTTAACAATTGTCATTTCAATTGAGCTGTTGCAACTGTATTTCAATGTCATTTAGGGAAAAAAAAGGCATAAACAGACCACCACCACCACCACAGCACATGAAGTGCCGCCCTAGGTTTTTCTGCACCATTTCGAGTGTTTCACTAACCTCTACTTTGCTGACATGCATATTGGTTATCATTTTTATATCTGTTTTCATTTGTTTGGCATGCCCGTCTCTGAATGCTTGTTAAAACCCTGGTCATGTGATCTAATTATATAACTTTTAAAAGGATGGAGAATGAATGAGATGCAAAAGCGGAACAAAGGTGGATGGAAGGGCCAGCTACCCCTCAATAGCATAAACTGGAAGCTAGATTGGGGGAAGAGAGGGATAGACAGGGAGAACAACGGCGCATGGAAGGGACGGGTACCCCTCGCTAGCACAAATGGAAGCAAGAAGTGGGGAGGAGAGGGGGGGGAGAGAGAGATAAAAAAAAGGAAACAGATTTATGGATGTTTTGGCTACAAATTTAGCTCGAGATTGCCTAGAGCGATAATTCTTAAGATTCAGCTTATTTAGACCGGACCACAATATTGTAAAAATACTCGCTCAAATTCAATTGAGATATTGGCAATCAGAATCCATTAAAACATAATAAAACCTTGATGTTTTACAAAGTCCTTGTGATGGGATGTACTTTGATAGCAGCATTGACTATTTTTTAATCTAAGGTGGAAACCCCAAGGGTCAGTTTTAATTCGGGGTGAAATGTAAATTGGTGAAAAGGTCTCGGTAGTTAGGTATGTTATATGTATGTGATTATGTTGATTATAAAGAGATGGAAATGTGCATCTAATCTGTGTTGTTAATTCCCTGCTGAATATCTGGACTCGCCCTTTAACATATGATATTGGTATACGAAAGGTATGCTACACAATATATATATATATATATACCATAAATCTTAAATGCTGAACACGAGATGTGTTTAATACAAGCCAGAATTCCATTTAAGAACACAACCACATGTGTTTAATGTCCAAATGAAATAGCTAAAATAAAAATTTTAAGTTCAAATCAATCATATCTATATGATCTAAGATCATTACTTGGCGTCAGTAATAGAATCATATAAATCTTAAATGTAAAAGCAACGAGTCCGGTAGTAAATTACAATATGTGATAACTCAATTTCATATCGACACAGGTAGAAGCATATATATATGCACACATAAACTAACATTCGCAATTTTCTTAATTAGCAAACATCAAGAGAAAAATGAGAGAAGTGTGAAAAGGTCTTGGAATTACCTTAAGGATACGCAGAACACGAGAGACGCTTTGCTTGATCAACTTCACCAAAAATCCTTGCTTTCCCTTCAGATCGTTGGTTCTAGGATCACCAAATTTGATGGAAACCTTCCTCGACAAATTCTCAATCTTGGGCCTCGGTGTTCTCTCGGTCACTACTGATGCACTAAGAAGAGGTAGAGGATGTTGCATGATAATTTTCATCATAAAATAAATAAAACTCAACATTTATAATGCTACTGGTAAAATAAAATAAAACTCAGATTGAAAGACATACATAAACTCGCATTTTATTCATCTTTACATTAAACAGTGATGAAAAATTCATCTTTATGTATGTCTTTACATCAAGTGATGTAAAACTCAGATTGAAAGACATACATAAACTTTGATTTGGATTTGGTTCCCAGGATTTTGGAAAAAATGAAAATGTCCCAATTTCATATTTACATCAAGCAATGACGGAAGATTCATCTCGTGAATGAATCCGTGCTAGAGATGTCGTGAACGATGATAGCAACAGTTGCCCCTCTATAGGATACATGCAGTTGCTATTTAGTCATTCTTGCATCCCTAGCCCTTACTCCACCCTCACTTCTTTCATGCAACTCTTTTGTTGTTCAATCCCATACATTGCACATTCAAGTTGCCAATACCTGCTTTGTCTTTAAATTTTACAACATTGAAACCCTGCACATTCGGGTACTATAATGGGAAAAAATAATTAAGAGTCAAGATTGCCTTCTGGTTCAAGATATTATCAATTATCGAATATATTCTATGACTCGCAGCAGCATACCTTATTTGATAACATCTTAGTAAAAGCATCTGCCCACTCTTCGTAATAAGTAGCATATAATAAAGTCTAAAAAATTTAATAAACCTAACGATGCCACAATAAGTGGTGACAAACTTAATCCCTCACGTGGACCGGTTTCCCTTAAATAGGTAAAAGGTTAGAATTCCAATTGCTAACATAATGAACAAGTAAGTCCATGTAAAGAATGTTGTGATTTAGAATTTATAGTCATTTCTAGAGCAATGCACTGAACAACCAAACAATATAACTAAAACAAGCTTATGCAATCATTAAACATGGCAGTAGAAACCTAAAAAACACATCACTTTGCTGGTACAACCAAATCGATATCGCAAGTTGGTCGCCAAAACGTTGTTTTCCTTTCAAGTAGTGCATTTGTTTATTAGTTATGGAATTGTGTCATTTGAGGTACCTTTCTTCAATTTAAACAAATTACATCACTACTTTTAAAGTTAACTTCACTGTTCCACCATAATATCCAGAAATGCAATAAAGGCAGTGCACCTACTTCTCTAATGATGATAATGATTTGGTTCCATCATCTAGAACAAAAATCCATGTGTTTATGCAAATGCACGTCAGTGACTTTTCATTAAACTTACTTTTTACATAAAATAAAGAAAGGCTTGTGGATTTGTTTATGAGTCTATAATCCTACAACACGTAAATCTAGTAACTAAACCATCAATAAAATCTTAAGAGGAAAAAAATGGAGTTTCTATCCTACTTTCCCCGTGATGTTGTGGTGTGTATTCTCTCAAGACTACCAGTCAAATCTCTATTACGATTCTGATGTGTTTGCAAGTCATTTCTCTCTTTGATCTCTGATCCCCATTTCGTCAGGATTCACCTGAATCAAGAGCTAGAGAAAAAGAGAAAATTCTTTATTCCTTAATGACATACTAGTTGTCTATGCCACTTTACTCCACAGGTAGCCTCATTACTCCATTAAAAAAGATTGATTATGCTTTCCATAATAGTAATAATAATAATCCACAGAGGTCCATTGGAGAGGTCTTTGGTTCTTGCAATGGTTTGCTACTTATTGTTAGTCCTGACAGAAAAATATTATTCCTCTGTAACCCATCTACACGAGAGTGCAAGGAGGTCTCTAACCCTGATTATCAGTCAAATGATGTTTATCCTGGAATCTATGATCTTGGCAATTCTAAGTTGGTAATGTTCAATTATTATATCAATCATAATACACGTGATACATACCATGGCACGACTACTTAACTCCTATGACTCACAGAAGCATACCTTATTTGATAATTGTATAGTTGAAGATAAATAAAAAAAGAGGATGGTAAACAATCTTAATTTGAATTAAATGGATTAGGAGTGATAACATTTGTCCCTGATATGAAGAGGGGGTCGTGTGGCATCGCAAAACCAGAAAAGTTCAGGTTTATTTGATAACATCGACGGACATTATTTGAATCAACGTTTTGATAACATCTATTAGATCATCATACCCCTAAACTTTGCGTTCAAACTCATCCCAATCGAACCATAACAACCTTTACACTTGAACTATAATATTGATCCATTCATACTCACGCCAATCAAACCACATATGAAAATAAACAAACTCAAAGAAAAAGAAACAGAGAAAAGCAACTGGACAACTACATACACAACATGGTTTATAAAAAGAAATGTTTATAAATATATGAAGTAATTCAATGTCATTCCAACCATAAAAAGATAAGAAAAGAGGCATTAATCGTTCCAAAGGTATTCACATATTTCCAAATGAGTTTGGTGATTCAATAGCTAGACGGAACCATGAAGTTTAAACATCTTTTCCAAATGAGGTTGGTCTTCAATAGTAAATTGGAAGTCCGTTGGTATATCTAACTCGTATACTCGACTGGTCAGTCTCTTCGGTGAGTGTACAACCACCCACCAATTGGGATTCTTAAGGTCTCTCAAATAGAATACTTGGTTGGCCTCGGAAGCAAGAATTATAGGCTCATCCAAATCATTGCTCAGACTCTTAAGCTTGTCAAAATACACCATCGCCAAATTAGAGTCCGGACAGTGTCGACAACCATTGGTCTTATCTTCCACTCTAACCCAATCACAATAAAACACTACCTCCTCAACTATTGTATAATCAAGCTCAATTATCTGTCTAATAACCCCATACCACATTGTCCAAGCATATTTTAGATTTTTATCGCTTTTTCTTGCCCTGAATTTTGTCCACGCCTTTAGGCAAACACCGTTGTCTTATGTTACAATACTATCGTCGTGGTACTTAGTTGAAAATACAAAACCATTTACGCGATACTTCTTATATGTCTTAACCCTGTGATTTGGCCCTTGAACTAATCGCCACAACAGTGCCTTTGATTCCGTCTCTCTTGAATTGACCAACTGTGCAAAAGACCAAAACATAATTATAACACTAAATTCCAACATTATGCTCATTAATAAACGACATGTCTAAGCACTCTTATTATATATTACAAACCTTTTCGTATAGCCATGGTATGAAAGAAGTTTGCTTATGTACTTTTGCATTTTGATCCCCTTTCCTTTACCACGAGAATTGGACTTCAATAATGCTTTATACTCACTATAAATCGTTCATGTTAGTTTCAAGTTTCAATATAACAATATTAATACACGTGTAATATAAACATGTGACGAAACTCAAACATGTAGTATTCATGGAGTCCATCGACATCAAGACGAAATAGTGCCCACCGACGTATTTATTGAAATTGTGTTGGTTCCAACATCATGAACTTATCGTCAAGCAAAGTCCCTTCATCAGAGAACTCTCCATCTTCCTCTAAGAATGCTTCATGAGCCCGTCGATGATTTCCCTCCACGGGGTTTGGCATATACTCCATGCAATAGCGAACCGACTCGGAAATAATATAGGACTCTGTAATCGACCCTTCAACATATCGTTTATTGCTTGGTATATTTTTAAAGTCCCCCATTTTTTTGTTCATATGGGCGAAAAAACATAAACATTACAAAGTCGTTAACATTTGCATGTTAAAATTCAATATAAGATAAATTGTTTACCTTTCGAACGCAAACATCCACCGATCTGATATACGTCCACATATCAATGCTTCATCTGCTAGATGCACCATAAGGTGGATGCTAATATCAAAGAATATTGGTGGAAAATATTTTTCCAACACACACAATGCTTCCACAACCATGTATTTGGCTCTTTGGATATCCTTTCGAATTAAAACCTCCGAGCAAAGTATGTTAAAGAATAAACTCAACTGTTGGATAGTTTTTCGTAAATCACGGTGTTTAGGGAAAGCATGTTGAAGCAAAATATGTAGTATATATTATATTATGACATGATAGTCATGTGATTTCAACGAGTGCAAACTGGGTAGATTAAGAGTGGCAATGTTGCTCAAGTTGGATGAAAAACTCGAAGGGAGCTTCAAGTCTTTCAAAATTTGACAAAACTATTTTTGCTCCTCCTTATTCAATGTAAATGGTGCTTTGGGTTTTATCTCTTTACTAGTGTGTCCGTCTACTTTCATCCATTGACTACTGTGCATGTGCATACTCTCCATATCCAACCGAGCATTTATTGTATCCTTTGTTTTGAGTTTAGTATCAAGGATTGTGGTTATCAGATGTTCTGTAACATTCTTCTCTATGTGCATCACATCAAGAACATGTTGAACTTGATGTGAAATCCAATATTCTAAATCAAACAAAATGGACCTTTTATACCACGCCTCTTTAACTTCAGTATTATAATTATCGATTGTATCACCGACCTTTCGCTTTTACTATGGACTTTTGGGATCTTCCCAGGAATATAATCAATGTGGGATAACTTCTCTAATAGTGCATCACCATTTAGCCGACTAGGAGGGTCTCTATATTCTGTCGTTTTGAACCCTAAATAAACTCCTTTCCTGAACGGGTGATCATTGTTGAGAAACATACGGTAGTTTTTGTAAACTATCTTTTGGCTATGCTCTAGTCGGATGGACGGAGTATTATCGTCGCAAACAGGACAAGCTTTGTAACCATATTTTATGCATCCAGATAAATTCCCGTATGCAGGGAAATCATGAATCCCCCACATAAGCATAGCTCTCAATGTGAAAGACTCTTTTATCGACATGTCATAAGCCGACACTCCTTCTTCCCATAATAGCTTCAACTCGTCTACTAGTGGCTGCAGAAAAACATCAATGTCTTGACCAGGTGCCTTTGGCCCAGGTATTAGTAAAGACAACATATGAAACTCTCGTTTCCCACACAATGATGGTGAGTAATTTAATGGTGCGGTGATAACAGGCCAACAATTATAACTAGCAGATTGAATACCACGTGGAATAAATCCATCAGTTGCTATTGCTAGCCAAACATTGTGCTCTTCTTTAGCAAAATTTAGCCATTTCAGTTTAAAATTTCTCCACTGAGATGAATCGGAAGGATGTCGTTGAAAATCCCATGAACTGGTTACTCAACTATTCCATGTCATTTCTCGTGCTATCCATGGTATGGTGTACAATCTAACAAGTCTAGGAATTAGAGGAAAATGCCTCAATACTTTTTTAGGTTCTCTGTATACTCTACTCCTTTTGCACTTGGTCACTTCGTATCTCGGCTCTCCACATTGAGGACATTCCTCCTTATCTTCATTTTCCTTCCAATACAAAATACAATTATTGACGCATGCATGAATGAAATTGGCCTTCATTCCTAAGTATTTCATCATACGCTTCATGTGAGGATACTTTTCTGGCAACGTGTTTCCTGTCGGGAGCCACCTTTTCAATATAGATATAAGTGTTGTCATACTATTTCCTGACCATCTAAATTGCTTCTTTATATTGTGAAATTCTACGATTGGAGAAAGAGTTGTATCAGGGCACTCACATAAAGGGTACAGTTTCTCAGTTGCTAATCTCTTGTATTCATCGTACTTTTTATTACCTGGATACATTTCTTCAGCAACCCCATGTTAACCTCCTTCAGTACCATCATGCACTCCATAAAATGTATCAACAAGGCTCCCCATACCAAGTCCCGCATTGTCAGTACTTTCTTTCTCAGTTATTTATTCAACAGTTTTTGTCGATGGGTGCTCTTTTAAATTTGTGGAAGACTTTTCACCATGTAAAGCCCATATAGTATACGACTGATCTATACTGTACCTCAACAAATGTGTTCAAATTTCTGTCACGTTAAACCGCATCCTATTTCGATATTTCAAACACGGACATGGAAATGTTGACAACAGTTGATCATTATTTTCAATCGCAAAGTCAATAAAATCTTCAACTCCTTGTTTATACACTAAGTTAAATCTATTCTTTTCACCCATCCATCCTTTATTAATTGGTCGAGACATTCTGCAACGTAAAAGAGTTAAGTGATAAGAGCATATCGTATAGTAAGACAAGACATTCATATGGAAACAATAAATAATTATTTAATGTTGAAGGCACCTTGTGTTTCCTCAAAGTTTCAATAACACTTGTATAATTCTACCACCGAAATAATCATCACAAAACATGTATTTCGATTGAAATAAATGTCTACAATAATCAACCTTCGATTTCAAACACATTTAAAACTACAAAGATGAAATTGTACATTATTGTGGTAGGAGGAGGATATATAACAAACTCAAACTTTAAACTTCCGATTTGATCTAACTTACAGCCCTAGCTTTGATTGCAGCGTTCGATTTCAAACATGATATCACATATCAACCATGATTTTTTTTTATTTCAACCGAATAAATATGGTTATTAGCGGATGTAATTCGTAACAACAAAACCATAAACTAATACCCTTATTACCCAATAAAGATATACAGTAATTACATAAATTAACAAATAACGCATATAAAAGAATAGGTTATCAAAGAGAACAACTTCTCCATCTTCTAATATATTCTTATATTTAAACAAAAAATTAAAAATAACATAATAATAAATATATTCGTACATATCACTCTCATAAACTACTAAATTCAAAACTTTTGCATAATTGTGTATATATCAATCGATTAAGTGAGCAATACACAATGATTACACAAATAATTATAATTTTGCAACAGAATTTCAATTCCAATGCGTGTATATATTTGTACATATGATTATACTGAGAACAAAGGGTGAACATAAATATCGAATTAAAAGAGAGCTGGATCGAGAATTTGTAGCTCGACAAGAACTGTTCAAGAAATAGAGAAAATATATATATATATTTTCAAAATATATTGTTTTATATTCACCCAGATTTTGGGTAGTAAGGGTATGAATATCAATTTTACGCCACAACAAAACGCATATATTGAAAATAAATTTATCCACACAGATTTTTTTCCTTCAAATGCTGACAATTTCTTGCATTGCGTAGATTCCAATTAAAATAAGGCAAAACGAAACATAAGGACCTTTTTCACATTTGAATTATAGTGACACCAAGTTATTATCCTTTTTCTCAAATAATAATTATTATAGATAATTCCAAACATTCTCTTGAAATGAGCCCAGGATATAAAGCAATATCACCTCTAGAAAAAATCTGAATCATGTATTAAAAAGAGGGAGTAGCGGAAAAAAAAACTTGACGACCATCTCACACCAGACTGGCAAAGTGTAGGTGCAAGTGGGTCGTTTTGAATATAATCAACACTATCGCTGCACCTTATCCCAATATTTAATAATCTGTGTAAATGCAATTTACTAAATTTGTGGGAGGTTTAGTCACTAAACCAGATTCAATCCACTAAACATTTCTTTAGTCGATTAAACATGAATAAAATATAAACATAACGGCTTACTTATTTGAGAAACTCAAATCCAATTATTTCCCAATAACTCATAACCACTTGTTTTGTTTC
Organism: Sambucus nigra; assembly: GCA_949130495.1. Classification (NCBI taxonomy): domain Eukaryota; kingdom Viridiplantae; phylum Streptophyta; class Magnoliopsida; order Dipsacales; family Adoxaceae; genus Sambucus; species Sambucus nigra. The sequence continues at coordinate 56,270,380 of OX422212.1, read as the reverse complement.
CCAATCATCATGTCTCACACGCAAGAGTTGATAAATAATATCAAAGGTCCATTCAATTACAACACTCACACAATTTGAATCTCCAAATTAGAAAAAAATAGGTAGTGTTACCTCTCTTTGCGATCAAATTTAGCGGATAAAAAAATAGGTACTATTGATGGCGGTGGGAAGGGAAAGGCATTCTGAGATCGAGAATGGTGGGAGGCGGTGGAGTGGAACAGTGGTGGGAGGAGAACGGCGGCCACAAAAGGAAGCCAACTGTTACGTAGACGTGTGTGTCACGTCCCAACTTTTACATATACGAATAGAATTAGGGTAAAATAAAATAGCGCACGAAAGAGTTCCTTCCATTTTGGCGCCAATTTGTTTGGCAAACACATGTTTTTAGCGGATAAAAAAAATAAAATTTAAAAAATATATATTATAATTAAGTATAAACCTACTAAAAAATAATTGTAACGGACGTAAGTAATTACTAAAATTTAAATATCGTTAGATATTCCTAACGCGCTCTTACTGTTGCAAAATCAAATATAGGTTCGTTGCAAATGTTCCTATATGGTGTAGTGGAAAGGACAACGCCTAGATAATAGAGGGTTTACCCTCTCACTCGTCAGGTTGTTCAAGACTCGATGCACCGCCTCCAGAGAAAGAGACTTCTTCGACTGTCGGTTGGACCTCCGCCAGTAATACATCCGGCAGAAATCCCCAATAGAATCATCATTCAAAGATATCAACTGGGTGTTTAACCCAATCACTTTATAAAACCACGTTAGCAAAGGGCGAAGGCCAGCATTTAAGAAATCAAGATAAAACGTATGAAGCAAAATGCGAATGCATAAAGGAAAATGCGAAAAATAAAGAATACCTCCAGAAGATACGCGACTCTAGTAAAAGACTGTCGGGAGCACCAGTTGATTGCATCAAGAGAATAATAAAGGGTCGCCAAAGTCAGTCTCCCCCAATTTTAAAGGCGGATGTCCTAGAACACCCTCAGAAATGGCAAAAACCACAAGTGCACGACGTCGCCACCAGAAAGCCTCCCAGCACAAGCACAATGAACAAGCGATCCATCTGACGTACTTGCTGCCCTTCGCTCTCATCGATCCTCCTCCTCAACAACATCTCCCTCAACAGAGACAAACCGAGAGAGTACCCAGAAACCACCCTCTCCACATCACCTAAGGCCGTCGTCATTGCCTCTGGCGTCACCCTCAGCATCCTATCCACCTCAATCTGAGCACCATCATAGTCCATCCCCAACAGCTGTTGCACATCAATAGGAGTCACCGTCATCTCCCCAAAGCCAAAATGGAAGGTGTGGGTAGTATCCCACCACCTCTCCCCCGGAGCACACAGAACGGCCGTAGAACGACGCGTCTCATTCAGAATAGATGCCAGTCTCCCAAAGTTGACTGATGACGCCATCTAGCGTACCACAGATGGAAGGTGCTCCCAAACATCCCTAAGCCCATCCCTCGGGCACTTATAGTTGACATGGAGACGTCAGACTGTCGAAGAAACAAAGAAAACCATTGTCAAATTCAAGAAATAATGCAACTTCAACATTGTCCCTCCACCTGATCGAGGCACCCCAATATACCGTGCCACTGCCATTTGTCACCCCTCCATATATGTCGGTCGGCACCCGCTTTAAAATTTCATACAAAAAGTCTAAAAAAAATACCAAAAAATGCCCGAAAAATTCCTAAAATCACCAGATTAATTTTGGAACCTTTTCACCAAGAAAAAACATTTTTTACATCCCCAGCGGAATTCCAGAAAATAATTATCCCCACTAATGTCTCTAGAGGACACTCCAAAATTCCAAAAATTCCCCAGCTCAGAATCCTTGGATCATTCCCCCTTCCCCAGTTGAAATTAAAACCAACTGCTTCCCCAAATCACCAGAGAAAGATTATATATCCCCAATGGATCCCCCAAAATTTCCAAAGGAAACATAAGCTCTCAGAATTGCCTTCGACCCTCAGAATCGGTCGCTTCTATCTTAAGCCCTCAGAATTGGCTTTGACTTGCAGAATTGGTCACCCCTAAATAAGCCCTCTGAATTGGCTTTGACCCACAGAATCGATCGCTTCTACTTAAGCCCGTAGAATTGGTTTCGACCCTTAGAATTGATCACCCCTACTTAAGTCTGTATAATTGGTTTTAACCCGCAGAATTGGTTGCCCCTAAATAAGCCCGCGGAATTGGCTTCGACCCTCAGAATTGGTCACCCCTACTTAAGCCCGTAGAATTGGTTACCCCTAAATAAACCCTCAGAATTGGTCACTTCTACTTAAGCCCGCAGAATTGGTCACCCCTAAATAATCCCTTGGAATTGGCTTCGACCCTCAGAATTGGTCGCTTCTACTTAAGCCCGCATAATTGGCTTTGACCCGCATAATTGGTCACTTCTACATAAGTCGGTAAAATTGACTTTGACCCGCAGAATTGGTCACCCATAAATAAGCCCTCAGAATTGGCTTCGACCCTCAGAATTGATCGCTTCTACTTAAACCTACAGAATTGGCTTTGACCCGCAGAATTGGCTTCAACCCTCGAAATCGATCATTCTGCTTAAGTCCGCATAATTGGCTTTGACCCGCAGAATTGGTCACTTCTACATAAGTCCGCAGAATTGGCTTTGACCCTCATAATTGGCCGCTTCTATCTTAAGCCCTCAGAATTGGCCTTGGTCCGCAGAATTGGTCACCCCTAAATAAGCCCTCAGAATTGACTTCGACCCGCAGAATTGGTCTCTTATATCTTAAGCCCTCAGAATTGGCTTTGACCCTCAGAATTGGTCAACCTTAACCTAAGCCCGTAGAATTGGCTTTGACCCACCGAATTGTTCACCCCTATTATAAGCCCGTGGAATTCGCTTTGACCCACATAATTGGTCATCTCTATCATAAGCCCTCAAAATTGGCTTCAACTCTCAGAATTGGTCACCCCAACTTAAGCCCGCAGAATTAGCTTTGATCCTAAAAACTAACCCCAACCCACATAATTGGTCACATCTTTACTCCTAACCTCCTCTGGGTCCTCAGCACGATTCGGATCTACGATTTGTGCTCTACGACCGTTTTTTCAGGAAAATATGCACATGACTGTCAATTGGCAGGTCCAGATCCCTGCCTATCGACGTTGTGTTTGGGATCACATGTCGATAGGCATGCCCTAGGGTGGGCCAATCGGCACCCCCCTGACCCTATAAATAGGGGCCATGAACTCACTCCAAAAAAACACAATAGATCCATCAGCAACAGTGATGTCAGCAATATTCCCTCGAAATCAGTGAAGTCCCTCATGTTAAGTTCCATCCAAACTTACATTCCCATCCTTTTTGTAGGGGGTGTCCTCCCCGATGAGTGATTAATTTAGCCAGACGGATCAATCGTTTACAAAGAAGGATGTCCCATAAACACACTTTGAATTTTCTCCATACAAGTGGGTCGCGGGACCCACCTCGAGGATCCTTCATAGTAAGTAGCTCGTAGTGCCCTACCTCGAAGAGCCTCCAACGGAGCTGGCTCGAAGGATCCAATTCGAAGAGAAAAGTCACTTGGGTAACAGTAGTTTGTAATAATAAATACAATGTTGTATTATGTATTTTATCTCATGAATATCCATGTTGAGTAAGGTTGTCTGGTACCCACGAGGGACCATGCCTGGCAGGGCATGGGAGAGCTTTCATGCTATATCAAGCAACCTCCTCTTGGGAACTTCACAGGGACATAGTTTGGAGGATTGAGAATAAGGAAATGTTGGAATTATTACCAACCCTCTTGGCAAGCTTGGATAAAACTTCACCCAAGACAAATGCCACTCGAGCCTACTCATTGCTTACTATTCGAGTGAACATCCTCGAGTTACTCGATCCCCCTCGAGGTAACTTGGGTGCCATCTCGCCTGACTAATGTGACTAGATACCTAATAATAGTCACTGTTTGAACCACTTCCTAACGTCACGACGTCTGAAATTCAGGGACTCAAGAATGCAACACTCAAGTGACTTTATCCTTAGGATGGCAGGTCTAGTTCACCAAACCTGACCACCTAGCCATCCTAGAGTAATCCTAAGTCGACGAGTTATATCCCTCATTAATGCCCTTAATATTTCCAACCAATAGAATGGTTTCCCACCAAAACTATCAGATCCCATGCATTAAATGCAATATCTCATACATTTAATGCACTATACCAAAGGGATTGAGGGCATGTTGACTCGAGCAGCCTCTCCCCCATATAAATAAAACCAAATAAACAAACAAGAGAGAGAGGATCGGGAGCCCAGAATTGCTGCCCAAATTTCCTTACACCAGAGAACCCTTAAAAGAGCATTAGCTCCAACACACACTTAATGCACTCATCATTGGGCATTAACTGGACTTGAAGTCTCTGCCTTATCTTGATAAGGGGTTATGCCTCATTTAATACTAACTGTATCTGAAGAAGAGCCCACATCTTACATTTGGCGACTCCGCTAAGGAGGTATTCTCTTTTGAAAAGATGCTAGAGGATAACAACATTAGAGTCATTGAATTCGATGCAATACAGCGTGAAGAAGAGGCAAATAACATTGTGTTGCCAGAGGAGGTGAGAACAATAAGGACGGAACCTACTGCTCCCGGTGTTAGAGTTACGGAGACGATGGCCATGCAAGGAGGAATAGGCTAAACGTAAATGTAGGGGCTGGTGGGTTTATTTGCGAAGTTCATAAAAATCCAGCAGCCCAAGCAATAGTAGGGGCACCCATGGGAGCAAACTCCTTTATCACACCGCCAGCGGCCATACCGGCTCCCACTGTGACGGGAGGAGTGGCAATGCCTATTTTTAATAATGCTTTTCCCACTATTTCACCACCCTCACGCGGTGCGCGTCCTACTACGATCCCACCCATAACAACCGGATCGGTACTGCAGAATGGGGGAGCAACTTCAGTTGCTCCAACTATAACAGTAGGCCAAGGAGCAGATGTACCAGCCTCAACGACCCCGGCGATAATAATGCCACAGTTAACCAGCCCCTCGCCAGCCAGCTTGGAGGACATGAAGAAAGAGCTGTTAAAGTTTATAGTTGCATTTAAAGGAGACAGCTCCTCGGTGTATGATGACTTTCGTACTCCCTACCCAGAGGCGTATATAATAAACCCTACCCCATGGGTTATATTCCTCCAATCGTCGAAAAGTACACAGGGAAAGGCGTTAATCCCAAGGAGCATGTGAAGAGGTTCATCGAGAGTCTGGGATCCCACTGCAATGACGAGAAGTTGAGGCTAAGGGAGTTTTTAAAATCCCTGACAGAGAAAGCCTACATGTGGTACTCCCACCTAGCCCCGGATAGTGTAAGATCTTGGGAAAAGTTGCACGTTTTGTTCGTGCAAAAGTTCTTTTTAGCTGAGGACGAGTTCACACTCACCCAGATCACGCGTGAGAAACAAAATTTAGGAGAGGATGTTGTGGCTTATATTAGGAGGTTTCGTGAACGTCCCTTGATGTGAGAGAGGAGACGCGAGAAGACAAATTTTTACAAGTGTGTGTAGAGGGCTTGCTTCCCGAATATATATGTCACCTGATTAATGAAACAAGAGAAGATACGTTTGCAGCATCTTTAAAAGCAGCAAGGAATATTGCCTTAATGGTAAAACCTATAGTACCCCCGCCCATTTTGCTAAACTTGTTGATCAGGCCAACAGTCACCGCGGGGAGGGTAATACCCTCGAGGATTAACTACGCGGATAGGGGGAGTAAAGAGGGAAATAATGGCGGCCGAGGAGGTAGAAGGGGAAGAGATAACATGAGAAAGTTCCAAGATGAAGATGAAGAGGATCCTCCCGAGCTACCTTGCACGGTGGAACAGGACTTGAATCTTTATGAACTCATGGTCCATGATAAAGTATATAGGCCGGTTAATGTCCACACTGCGCCACTCACGCGAGAAGATAGAGAGAAGCCTCATTATTGCACACTACACAGCAGGGTAAACCCCCCTACCAAAGTGTGTTTCTCACTCAGGAGGGTGATTGACCATCATGTAAATAATGGAGACATCGTATTGCCACAAGCTAATGTAAACGACAACCCTTTGCCACCTCACGAGGCCCATATGGCTAGCACTTTTGATGAAGAGGCCGAGAAATTCGCAATGGGACAGTGGCTCGAAGGCAATGAAATCGAAGGATCTTCTGGTGATGGCTTCGAAGAGTACTTAGAAGAGTGCACCCTCGAGTTGGCTCAACTCCTTTTGGGGGACACGATTGAAGGGGCAAAAGACCAAGAAGAAAAGCATACGATCCAGTTGAGGAACTCAGCAGGCAGCTGGGAACCTGTTCTCTAGAAAAATTTAATGCAGTGATAGCTTCTAACGAAGCTACGTATAGAGATGTGGAAGAAATTTACGAACTAGAAGACGAACAGACAGATCCATGGATCGAGTACACTATTGTGGCTAGCTACCCAAAGTTTGGCTAGTTCTTTGATCAGGTTGGTCTTCCTGAAGATTCCCGACTGGAAGTCACACTAGCCATTTTGGAGATTGCGAAGAAAAATATGGCATCGCATTTAAAATGGAAGGGCCCTGTGGCTAAACTGGTGAGTAGATATCTCTCAGTCAGAGGCTGATAGGATGATCAGGCATCCACATAACAGACCCTTGTATGTTACTGCATCAGTGAACGATGGTGTTTTCTCGCGAGTATTATTAGATGGAGGGGCGTCCATCAACATAATACCCATCGGATCCTTCTATGCTACCGGGTTAGCAGAGACAAGGATCGTGCCCCATTCACTGGAAATATCAGGTTATGACAATCAATCCTCCACGTCAGTGGGTTATGTTAATGTGGGCATCAAATTGGGGAATATCACTTCCCATATTAAATTCCACATCATGAATTGCGAGCCGTCATACCAACTATTGGTAGGTAGGGTATGGATGCACAACTACGGGTTGGTACCTTCTACTTATCATCAATGTGCTAAAGCAAACATAAAGGGTAAGGAGGTGGTGATACGAGCTACCAAGAAACCTTTTACGAAGGAGGAGGCCCACATAGTGGACGCGACTTTCTATAATGATCTGGCGGAAGAAGTAATCGTGGTAATAAGATATATCGGGGGATGAGGATCCCGTCAACTCGAGAGAGGGTGTGGGCACCTGCTCGAACGATTGTAACTTAGGAGAAGAGCGCGAGTTGGGAGCGATGAGGCCCCCTAGTCTGTCAAGACAGCTCCGCGATCGAATGACCCCACGCATCAACCCTATCGAGCACCAAGTTCAAACGCAGTGTGTTCTCAGCAGACGAATAGTTAAGGAAACGAATGAGAATCATGGGAAGAGGCCTTTTTGAAAGCAAGTGGACCGACAATGTAAGCAGGTGGTTTTACCTAGCGATAGAATTATCTACAAATTATGAAGATGTGAGCGAGAAACTGAGAGTCTGGACGATCAAGCTGACCCGGTCTATGAATGCTTCCTGGAGGATAACCAGGGGCAATGCTTGGTAATTAATAACTTCAGAATACAAGAATGTGTGGGCGAACTTGAAGAAGAACCAGAATGCATGAGGGACAACCCTCGACCACAGATCCAAGAGTTGGAAAATATCGACTTGGATTAGTCAAACTCCACCAGTGGAAGATAATGCTCCCAACCACCTCCAAAGTCTAGGATGCACATACATAACATGTCTTCCAACATCTGATTTGTCCGCTTGATCTGCCCATCTGTCTACGGGTGATAGGCGGTACTCAATCCCAACTCCGTTCCCATGGCTTCCTGGAAACTCTCCCAAAACTGTGACACAAATTTTTTGTCTCGGTCAGACACGATATTAAGAGGCACCCCGTGGAGTCTCACTATTTCAGCTATGAAGATCTGGGCATACTGTCCCGTAGTGTAGTCTATCCGAGCTGGCAGAAAGTGAGCAACCTATGTTAACCGATCCACGATCACCCATATGGAGTCGTGACCTCTCGGTGATGTAGGTAATCCCGTGATGAAGTCCATGGAAATGCTTTCCCATTTCCATATAGGAATATCTAATGACTGTAAATGTCCTGTCGGCCTCTAATGGTCCACCATTACTAGTTAACACATGGCATAGTTCGAAATGAACTCGATAATATATATCTTCATCCCGCTCCACCAGTACTGTCGCCTAATATCCTGGTACATCTTATCCCTGCCAAGATGCACCGCGAATCGTGATCCGTCCGACTTTGTCATTATCTCGTGTCGCAAGTCCTCCCCCAGGAACAACTAACCTTCCATTGAAGCGTAAGCCTCCATCTGAACTAATGGTATAAGACTCGTCCCCCTATGCTAACAATCGTACTATCTGCTCTTAACAAAATGGATATGTTGCCTGGGCCTGTATCACCCTCGTAATAATCTGGGGTGTAACTGTCATCACAAATATGAATGATCAGGCCACTGCATCCTGGTATCCCAACTCCTTCCACTTTACTTTCCACACCTCGGCCACCTCACCTACGGGCCAATGGCTCAATGCATCTGCTACCGCGTTAGCCTTCCCTGGGTGGTATTGGATATCGAACTGATAATCCTTTACAAACTCGAGCCACCAGTGTTGACGCATATTAAGGTCCTTCTGCGTGAAGAGTAACTGAAGGGACTTGTAGTTTGTGAATAAATAAAATTTCTCCCCCAGGAGATAATGTCTCCAAATCTGAAGAGCAAACATGATTGCCACTAACTCCAAGTTGTGGGTGGGTAATTCTTCTCGTGAGGCTTAAGCTTAAGGAAAGCATAAGCTATAGCCTGACTCTCCTGTTGTAGTACACCCACAAGTCCTAGTAAGGACGCGGCAGTGTAGACTATATACTCCACTCCCGACCTGGGTAATGCTAACACTGGTGTTGAGGTTAACTTATCCTTCAACTCGTCGAAAACCAACTGGCGGGCATCACTCCAGATAAATGGCACACCCTTGCGAGTCAGATGGGTCAAAGGACCCGCTATCTTCGAGAACCCTCGAATAAACCTCCTGTAGTATCTCGCTAAGCCAAAGAAACTACGTATCTATATCGGTGTCGTGGGTTGTCCCCACTCCCTTATCGCTAATACCTTCCCCGGATCAACAGATATCCCCCTGTCTGAAATGATATGCCCCAAAAACTGAACCTCCTTCAGCTAAAATCCACACTTCTCATATTTTGCATACAACTCGTTCTGACGCAGTATCTGCAAAACCTGCCTCAAGTGCTCGGCATGGTCCTCCTCTGTGTGGGAGTAAACCAGAATGTCATCAATGAAGACAATGACGAACTGGTCTAGGAACTCTCTAAACACCCTATTCATCAAGTCCATAAACATGGTTGGGCATTGGTTAGGCCAAAAGGCATAACCCTAAACTCGTAGGAACCATATCTCATCAAGAAGGCAATCTTCGAGACGTCCTGCTCCCTGATACGCAACTGATGGTATCCCGATCTCAAGTCAATCTTTAAGAAGAAGGCAGCTCCTCTTAACTGGTCGAATAAGTCATCGATTCGGGATAGTGGATACTTATTCCGTATCGTGACTTTATTCAACTCCCGGTAATTTACACACAATCTCAAAGATCCATCCCTCTTCTTAACGAACAGAACTGGAGCACCCCATGGTAAAGTACTCCTACGGATAAACTCCTGACCCAACAACTGCTCTATTTAATCCCGTAGCTCCCTCATCTCTGCTGGAGCCATACGGTAAGGTACGCGGGCTATCGGCCGAGTGCCCAGCATCAAATCTATAACAAAGTTAATCTCTCTACTATGAGGTAATCTCGAAATATCCTGGAATACGTCAGTGAACTCCCTAAGAACTAGAATTGAATCAAGTGGTATCACCACCTCCCTAGAGGTCTCCTCCTCTATATAGTAGAAAGAGTGGACGATCCTCCCTCAGGATGAGGCATCGCCACTAGGAACATCTCATGTCCGGGTATGTCAAAAATAATACTCCTACTGAAACAATAAATCATGGCTCGATACGTAACCAGCCAATCCATACCATTGATCGCATCGTACTCGGTCATATCTAATACTAACATGTCGGCAGGTAAAGTAAACCTCCCAGTCTCTATGCCCACACCTCTATATATAAGAGAAATCACAGAACCCCTACTCAAAGGCCAATCTTGCCACATATGAAACATTTCCCTGTAAATTTTCCCCCTCTCTGACCCTCCTGCCCACGGCCCTGATGGCCGTTACCACCCCTACCCTGGCCATGTTGGCCCTGCTGAAACTGCTGATGGCCTTACTCGCCTTGATGGTCGTGCTGACCCTGCTGGCCATGCTGAAAACCTCCATGGATATGCCTGAAACCTCCTGATCTAAATCTCTTAGAATCCCCCTGCTGGGAACTCTGATCACCCTGTCTGTGCTGACCCTGAGCTGATTGTTCCCCACTGGCACCATTACCCCCTGTCCTGCCCTGCTGAATGAACTCTCCTACTCGCTTACCCTCTGACAACAGAAAGCGGTGGTCCTGGCAGTGAAGTAATGTTGCGTTAACCACATCTGAATAGGTGTCCAACGAAAGATTACCCAACAGGTGCTGACGAATCCTCCACGTCAACCCATCCATAAACTTTCGGATCTTCCTCTCTTCAGTAGGGATCTCATCGGGAACGATGTTCAGAAGATTGGTGAACTCGTCCTCATACTCTGCCACTGTCCTCCCTTCCTGCTTAAGGTTCATCAATTTTAGCCTCATCTAGGTGTGAACTGCTGAGGGGAAATATTTGTAGTTGAACCGCACCCAGAACTCCTGAATAGAAAGAACATCTCTCTCCTTTGCAGTGGTAATGGACTCCCACCACTGCAATGCTGCTCCTACCAGCTTAAATGTAGCTAGTATCTGCCTCTTCACATCTGTACACTCATACATCCTCAAGTGTCTTTGAATGTCCTTCTTCCACTGGCTCGACACAACAATGTCAAAGCTCCCTGAGAACTCCAGAGGGTCCGCCTTCTGAAAGGAATCACGAACACGTTCCCAAGAAGACGGGAATGCATGAGCCTGGACTGGGGCTACCACCAGTGCCTTAGGTGGTGCCTGCTCCACAACTGTTAATGCGGCATTTACCGCTTGGGCTACAATGGCGGTAACTTTCGCAGCGTTCATAAAACCCTGAACTGGTGCAGGCTGAGGCTCGAGCTAGGCACCCATGGGAACTTGTTGTGCACGTGGAGGAGGCATCTAAAATGAGAGAGAAGTTTTATAAGTCCACAGTTAATATCTCAAAATAGCTGAAGAACATAAGATACACAAAAGAGTACAACAATCCTAAAATATAGGGCTCTATATCAAAGGACGCTACGCGGAAACATAATAAGTCATACAGATCCTAAGGACACTAGAACCTGATGCTCTGATACCACCTGTGACACCCCGACTAATTAAATACCGGGTAGCTACTCCTTTATTCAAATTAATACAAAATGTTAAGTTGGTTCAGTTCGTAGCATCACTGTCGAAAACATTTTTTTTAAACAATTACTAGCCACCTAATATTTAAAAAGGTGAGATGCCAAATTTTATTAATTTAAATTAACATGCAACCAATTAAATTATAAGCTAACTATACCACTTCACATCACAATCATAATAGAAATAATAATGGAATAATAAAATTAGTCTGGAGTAACACTCCCCTGAATAATCTAAATACTGAAAAAACCCAATACAAAGTCTGACTAAATTAATAAATTCCAAAACTGAAATGAAACTGAGAGTCTGACCCTGAATAGAATCAAATGCAGAATTTGGAGGCATCTACTTCCGAGATCCTGTAACTTCCATAACAGCTACAGCACATCAATGGAATGGAACTCCTATGCTTGGCGTCCATGTGGCTGGGCATCTAAAAGTTTTTACAAGAAAATTATATTTGAAAGCAAACGGGTTAGAGCCCGAGGTGAAAACAGTTTAAAAATATAGCAAGTGTTTAATTGCATTAAACAGTAAATATTATATACATGTTAGTTACGTGCTCTCACATGAGTCCCTCACCCCTCAACTAATGTGCACGCCTAACGTATAACCTTAACCTCACCTAATTATGTCGTTAACTAGCTAATCTGTACCACTTCCTGTCCTTACATATGATATAGGGGTCTATACTCATCGTTCTAACATATTCTATGTGTAACTCACCTTTTCATTGATAATATTAATTTATAACAATTACGATAGGAAATTCTCAATTTTAAATCCCATTCAAAATGTCACAATTATTTATATTCACACTTTAACAAAAAGTTCGTTATAATCACAAGTATATTATTATCAGCATAAATATACAAATAGGGCACCCTTAGGCTAAGCTGCGGTGCACACATACTCTGCTATCGAATCTCGGTACATCACGTATATAAGGACTGCGTGTTCCGAATCTCTCAGGAACCGTTGCAATAAACCCAATCACACATATTGGAGGTGAACATAGTTCACATACCCACGGGTCACGCACATACCTACACTCCCATGGTCAGCTGACTTATCAACTAATAAATAAGCCATTCACAACCCTATGTCCTTAAGGTACCAATCTAAATCCCCCTGTAAGCTCACAAAGATTAGATGGCCTTATTTTGAAAGTCGACTTATCGTGATATCAAGTATGGAAGGTATGTCATACACATAATAATCCATATATTAAGCATTCACACAACTTATATAACTTGTTATATTATTAAAGGTATGTTCTCAGCCCTATACCATTAGTCCAATTCGTACACTATTATAATTTCGGATGACATATAATATATTTCGCCGATACATCTCACATCGTATAGTTTCGAGTACGTAAAACCTAACCGAAGAGGTTACTAAGTCTCTTATTTTTCTCACATATCAATTCAGTGCTCCGAGGTCCTTGTTTAGTTCCCCAAATCATGTTCTCGCATCATAAAATAGGAAATTACTCGTCGAACCCTCGTAAATACAACACTACCTTCCAACCAAATTCTAATATGTTTCGGGGTTCAAATATATCCCCACTGGTCTCCCTGAAGTCCTAATATATTCACATAATCCCCAACTACAACGTTCGATGGCCGGAAACACATAAAATCAAAAAGGGGAAAAGGTCACAGTTTCTGGGGAGATCGATCGATCGATCTTGAGTATCGATCGATCGATGGTCGATCGATCGACCTATGAATGTCGATCGATCGATGGTCGATCGATCGACCTATGAATGTCGATCGATCGATCAAGCAGGTGCAGGCAATGGGTTTCTTCGTTTTTCAGTCCTAGTTTTGTCCTAAATCTTCATTACATGATGTCAAATCCTAAAGTAAGTATATAGGGTCATTATACAACCTAATTACATGATTCTTAACGTTCTAAAACTTTTAAATCATCAACAATTAGACTTTTCTTGGATCAAATCCTCATATTATCATAAAAACCCTATTTTTCTATTTTCTTCGAGAACCATCAAACTTTTCTTCCCAAACGCATTTTTAATTCATCAAGGGTTATGATTTTGTTAATGAAAAACTTCCATAATTAAACTACGCGCAAATCCTATCCAAAATTTAGGTTTCTTCTCCAAATTTCATGAGTTTCAATCATTGTTCATAGCTATCATCAAATCCTACACTATCATGGATAAATTATTCGTTGAAACTTTATGAAATCAAATCACTTGCCTTGGAATTGATGTTCTAATCCGTTGGGGATGTTAAGGGTTGGTTCTCTCCTGTCACAATTCCGGCGAAAAGTGGTGGTGTGTGGTGGTTATGGCTTTGTAACCCTCTTATAACTTCTCATCTTTCTCACGTTGCCCACTTCTTGCTTTTTGACAGATAATGGCCCTAATGGCCCTCATATTGGCTGATAAATAAGGCTTAAAATTCGTGGGTCAAAAACCCTTACAAATTAAAATGACTAAAATACCCTCTCGAGTTGCCGATTTGGCCTAAAAATGCCTCGGGACCCACACTAAACCCCCAGCTAGTGTTTTCTGACTATTTCGACCCTTCCGGACACGTTGAAGCACTTAAAATGACCATACGGGTGATAAAATTTTAATTTACTTTTAAATCCAATTAAATTGATTCCTGACGCGACTGACACGCGCGTCCCAACTTAATTTCCCGAATTGTCGTATTTATGACTCGCGATAATTTTAATAAATTCAATAATCATATATTACCATATTTACCCAGTAATATTCAACATTATCATCATAATCAAATACCAACTCACATCTTGATAGTATTTAAATCCGGATTAATTTCCAATTAATTCCCATTTAATTTATTTAATCCCATTCAATAAAATCAATAAAATTACGGGGTATTACATATTTCCCCCCTAATAACAGAATTTCGTCCCGAAATTTGAAAATAAAATATACCTGGCAAAAATAACTGTGGATAACGCTCGCGCATGCCATCTCATCCTCGCGCTCCCAGGTAGACTCCTCGGCATTACGATGCCGCCACTGAACACGTACTAATGGTACTATCTTCGACCTCAATTTCCTCTCGCTATGGTCTATAATAGCAGTCGACCCCTCCTCATAGTAACTATCTGGCTGTTGATCAATATCCTCTAAAGCAATGTGAGTATGGGCTAAATTGTCTCGAAGATATCTCCTCAGTGAGGAAATGTGGAACACGTCATGGACCCTATGCTAGTGTTTCGGTAACCCAAGTCTATAAGCGATTGGCCTAATTCGCTCGATGATAGGGATTGGCCCCTAAATTTCCTTATACCAGAGAACACTTACGAGAGCATTAGCTCCCACACACACTCAATGCACCCATTATTGGGCATTAACTGGACTTGAAGTCCCTGCCTTGTCTTTATTGTGTTTAGAGTGCTTGTTCTTTCTCCCTCCGACCACGCCACCCACTGGTCCCACTCATTTATTGTGCTTGTCTTGCATTTCCCGTGTTAATATTCTCTTGAATGCAAACCTGAATATTGAATCTCTTTGCCTCTGATTTACCTGTGGTTGTTGTCATATTGCGTATCTAATAGTGCTAGCCTCGATCTTGATAAGGGGTTACTCCTCATTTAATACTAACTGTATCTAAAGAAGAACCCACGTCTTATACTTTTCATACTCAATTTGGAAAATATCCTTCTCTCTCATCAACATTCATCAACACTCAAGGGAGTTCATCCAAGATCAAAGATCAAGCTTCAAAGAATGTCCAATTCCTTCCCACTCTCTTTAAATTCCTTATTTTTGCATAATATACATTAGATTCATAATCTAGTTCTTACTTTAATTCGTACACATTAATATCTACACTTTTATTATTATATTGCACATACTTTATTTTCTACCAAAAACCCAAAAATAAATAAAAGGGGGTTACACCCGTAAATTTCGAACATAATTATCCATCACACTTTTTCCCAAACCTGAAAAACACATTTTTTACACATACACATATAATAAAATTCCGTTCGGATCTCTGGGATAAACCCCACCCCTATGCTACATTCGAACTACGTGGACTTTGATGCCTTTATAGGCTACGTAGGCATTTTGGATTAAAATCCGAGACTCGAGTCCAATTTTCCAAATATATATATATATCATGCTTGTTTACGTTTCATCTAACACATATTATCGTTTCCTAATAACGATCAATATCGTGATGAACGCACAAATTATACTTTCTACATATGTTATTTTGGGAACATTCCTATGGATGACCTCACTCTACCTTGTCTATGGTATGAGTTGAACAATTCCAATCTCCATTATATAAACACGCTCACACACTTCACGAGGATATAAAGGAAAATAATAACACTAGCCCATGAGATACCGAAGAGGCGGGATGAGTTCCTAATACCTTCTCATTTCGTAACTTAGCCCCCGAACCTTCGAACTATTGGTTTTGTATGCATCAATTTGTCCTTGATGCCTCTCTCTCGAAGTGGAAACATGTTCTTTTGCCTATTTTGTGCAAAATAGGTTGGCAACTATATCTCTTCATATTTACTCCCATACTGACGACGGCCAAAGCAACCTTCCCAAGAGGGGTGCGAGACCGCGACGCAGACTTCCTGAGGGGAGATCTATCTCTCTCTCTCTCCCCCCCGGCATCGCGCGGGATGGCCGCAGAACACAAACTTCCAATCAAATAGGGATACAAACTTGTTAAGCATCTGCCAAGGCAAATAACTCTAAAAGTTACAGTAAAAAGAACAAAAAATAGAAAGGCTGCTCAGAGATGGGTTCATTCGAACCACCAGGTATGTTAAATGGCTATAATATACTGTTAATAATTAAGAAAATGGTGAATTAAGAGTCTGCATTGATTTTAGGAATCTTATCACGGTCAATCCTAACGATGAATATCCAATGGAAGTATTAAATTTATTAGTAGATAAGTCAACATGTTATCATGTCTATGATGGATGTAATTCTGGCTATAACTGGATCGGCATAGCTAAAGAAGATGTGCATAAGGTTGCATTCTAGTGTCCCAGTATTTTAAGGACCTTTGAATGGACGAAGATGCCATTTGGATTCATGTATGTAGGGGACACATACCAAAGGGGAATGAACATCATTTTCCATGATATGGTTGACACCTATATGGAGTGTTATATTAAGGATATAATTGTGAAGTCAAAATTAGTAGTTGATCATATAACATACCTTATTATCATCTAAAATAAGTATACTAAGTTGTCTTAGCTTAAGTAAACAAATTATAAGCAAATAATAAATAAGGGGTGTAATTAATGAAATACAAATACAACAAAAACTAGTGGAGGGATGAGAGATAGAAAAATACAACCAGATTTACGTAGTTTGTCCCAAAGCGGTTCCCACGTCCACATGTGCAGTGCTGATTGTATTGAATTACTAGACAAAATCCATGAACAAGTACAATATATAAGTTCTAAAGTTCTCTCTAGAGTTGGAAACCATAATAGTAAGGAAAAATATCTCGAATCCCCATATGTGGGTGATGTGTTCTATCTATAGATTTTAGAAAATAGAAAAAAGAGAGAACACGTGGCCTGCCTTTATAAGTTCGGCAAGTACACGCTTTCCATGGGAGGTAAGAGAATAATTATAAAGTTAGTTATGGGAGCGTGAGGGAAATATTTGCATATCTTCCTCATGTATATACACTGATGATGTCATCCAATCACATTATACATGCTTGCAATAATGGAGTCAACTAATAGTTTTCACTGATTGTTAACCATTGGGGTTTAATGACCTGTCGAGACTATCGGGGTCGACCAGGTTGCTGAGTTGGGATCGATTTCATTTTCTCGTACGTGTGAGTCCAGATTTCCTCGTTTGATTGGTCCATGAGCCCTACCATATTTATAGTGTAACAATAGTCCTTAAGACTTAGCTCACGATTGTAACTTATAGCATATTAGTATTATGTCTTCTCAGCAGATGCTGAGAGTGAGTAAAGTTTTAACTGTGAAGTGTCATCAACTCATGTTCTAGACAGATTATGAGCATATCGTCGACTCGAGATGTCCTCGACATCTGTGGCTGAGCATATTTACTTATGAATTTTTTTAAAAAGCTTATTACAATGGCTTGAGGTTGCCACATGTCAGGCATTAACAGTTGCGGCATACTCATTAAGGCGAGGGTGTTTAGGGAAGTATGACGTTAGTTTCAAGGCGTCACTTATCTTTTAAAGGCGTGACATCACAAGTACTTTCAAAAGGGGTAATCATTACCACAAAAAATCTTTGAAAATAACTTTTTTAATTTATTTCAACCTTTTACTTCTAAAATCCTTTGCACGCACGCTTTAGAGAGATAAAAACCTTTTTATGTTAAAACCCTTTCTTCTCCAACCAATGCTTCTCATTTTCTACTATTTCTGGTCGCTTTATTTCTTGAAATCTTCTTTTCGATGGGGAATTATCTTTCGAGTCATTCGTTGGCCGTCTTTGACAATTTTTCTGAGTCATCTTTCACAATCTAGGGCTATAGGTACACCTTTATTCCTTCTCTAGTTTTATAAGGTTTTCTCTATAATTTTCTCATTCTTTATTATGATTTGTTGCGGTTAGATGGTATTTTACTAATTTGTTCATTAATTGGTGTTTAATAACTGTATTTTGTGATTTTAGGCGGCTATTGAGTTGATTGTACTTGGATTTTCTTATATTTAGGGTTCATCTTAACTTTTTGGGTTTTCCATCTAATTCCATTTCATCAAGGGGTGAACAACCCCCAACCATTATTTATTGCCCGAAACCTACCCTTTAGGAGTGAAAAATATTGGCTTGAAAGGGTGTTTAATCATATTCGAGAAATCAAAAACTCTGCTTTGGTATCTATGAGGTGAGGAGACCCATTCCTCTATAAGTAATGTCCTCTAAAGACAATTTAGACCTCCTCAATTTCACCCCCAAGGTTCCATCCTATATTGGGTTGGCTCCATAGCCACTAATAATAGAATATAGTAGGTTGTAGTTTTAAGGTTCTACTAGCTCAGATGGTGTCAACCGAGAGCTTGGTGGTAGGAATTACGCAAACACTGGTTCTGAAGTGTCTTAAGTTGACCTTGTGACATCCAACGAATAGGTCATGTCCAAGGATACTACCCAACCCTCTACTTCCCAAATTATGATACCTTTAGAGGGGGGGAAGAGAATGCCCCTAGTAGTTCATATGACGCTACCAACACTGAAGCCCGGTACATAGCTGAGATATTAAGATGAGCTGAATGAGCTGGATGAGTTGCGGGAACTTTATGCTATCCTTATTACCATCTCTTGCAAGTTATCAGATTATGAAGAGATAGATATTATCAACTTAATGCTGGCGAGATTTGCTTCCCAGTCCGGGAATTACAAGTTATAGTTCATCTTCCTCTACATTATAGAATTAGATCAATCCTAAGAGGGTATGGAGTGGCTCCCACCCAACTTCCCCTAAACGTTCGCCAAATAATTCTAGGATCAAAAGTATATTGGAAGTTGCGTAAAGGGTTCGATATTAGTGGGGATATCTTTAGGAGAATATACGGTATCAAGGACAATTCTAAAGTCCTTAGATACTACTACTCTCTCTTAAATTAAATTTAAAGATGGTGAAAGTATCTCAAACGAGAAATCATAGCTTGAAGAATAAATTCGTGTTTTTATCTAACAACTAGGAGTTCAGCCTAAATAGGGGGATCGAATCGACATTGTTCCCCATAAATGGTGAGGGCCAAACCACATCGGTACATACACCTTCTCTGTCTGCTCTCTTATCTTTGTTAACTAGATTGTCTTAATGTTTTTGTCTAACCTTTTTT
Organism: Sambucus nigra; assembly: GCA_949130495.1. NCBI lineage: Eukaryota > Viridiplantae > Streptophyta > Magnoliopsida > Dipsacales > Adoxaceae > Sambucus > Sambucus nigra. Next base: position 56,251,094 of record OX422212.1, on the reverse strand, counting down.
TAGTAAAGAATGCTTCAAATTTGTCCAACATTCAAAAGGGTTTGTTATAGAGGATTTGCATGCACAACCCTAAACTTTTGAGGCCCATTTTACCTTGAAAAAGTTTAATGATTACGGGGCCCTACAGGAGGTGTTGAATTATAAGAAGTACCACAGCACCACTTGTAGCCAAAGTTCCACCTGTGAATGAGGCTGGAGAAGAGAAGGAGGAGATCAGAGAAGATAATTTTTTTTTTGCAAGTGTATGGTCATCTTCAACTTTTTATTGTAATTTTACTAATTGTTAAATTCTTATGCAGCTTTAACTTCCAACTCTTCAACTTTTCGGGTTAAACCCTCGTGTAGTATGTCACCCAAGCAAACTGATCATGATGCCATGAATACAGCCCATAAGAAGGTGACCAAGACTGATGAGGCCTCTTTTGGAGAGGGTGATGATTGAAGGGCATCCTTCTCATTGCCTTGCTAGAGAAGAGGGGCCATCCTCCTATTACCTTGAGGTGAAGTAGTTCAAATTTAACCCGGATAACATTATTACTATCGATTATCCAAAAAAGGACAAGGACTTCATCCTCCACCATCTAAATAATGTTATGGATGTGCTTGGCTATCGTGGGCACGGTCCATATTTTGAATTCCTCAAAAGTTCGAATCTTGATGTTTTGTGGAAGGTTACCTATTATAGGGTTCCTGTAGTAAGTTTCTCAGTGATTTTATATTTATTTCTCCGAATATTTACTGTTTGTCGATTTCTCGGGGAACCATACTGATCTTATCGTTTTCTTTTTTTAGGGTACGATGACCACTACCATTATTCGAAAGAAATCTATGACCAGTGTTTAGGCCTATGAGCAGGAGAAAAATTCAAATACGAAGCTTCTCCAGAAGAATATTAAACTGCATGAAGAGCTCGATGTGACACCCCGCCTAATAAAATACCGGGCGATCACTCCTATACCAAATTAAAACAGGAGTCGCATATGGTTCATTCTTAGCATCACTGTCGAAAACCAAATGGATTACTATTAACCTATTAGGCTGGCGTCAAAATTTTATTTAACTAATCTTATTTTTTTAAACAAACTATACAAATAAAACATTCACATAATTTATATAAATGAAACCGGAAAGAGATTAAAATAACCGAACACTCGGTTCAAATATAATACAACCAAATCGAATGCCGCACTAAAAGGCGGTGAAAGAGTAAATAAAAGCAGTGTTATTAGCCCAAATTTTTATACAATACCTCCTATCTAGATTACAAGGATAGAAGCGTCTATAGAAAATCAGCATGCATCCACAGCTGCCACAGCACACGTCTGACTCGAAGGAATTATCATCCAGGCATCCCTGTGTCTGGACACCTATATATATAATATATAGCAAGAGGCAAAAATATTGAAACGGGTCACAACTCGAGTTGTGAAAATATTTTTCAAGTGCATAAATGCTTTATTTAGAAAAATATGTTTTATTTCATATTTAAATTGGTATCGCACTCCCATGAGATACCCCTTACCTCTCTTCTAATAGTGCACTCCTAGCGTATCCCTCTAAACATCCTAGTCAAGCTACTCTGCCTAACTAATTCGTTACGCCCAAACCATCGGGTCCTAAGTAAACCGGGTACTAAGGGCAAAACTTCTCTCCATTCCCAATACAGCGCTAAATTTGTGAGTGGGGTGCCTCGCAAAGCGAAATCCAAACAAGGAACCCCCCGATACACTACTACTTGGCAGTGTTGTTCTTTGAGATCCATTAGACCCTCAGTACGCATCGTATATAGGTATACTCATCAAATTATATACATTATCATACTCACTTTTATTTGCATATTATTATACACGTCCAGATATAGTCTCCCGGAATGAGAATTAATCTTTTTTTCATTTTTTATCTCTTTACTCTAATAGAGATATATAATACCTTGTTCTCATGCACAAGCAATATACTATACACACCAGTATAATAACCATCCCAACGAGCTATAACTCGAGGATACGATCTCTCAACGCTATCATCTTCTAGGGCATCAGTCACATACCATCCTGGGGACCAGCGGTCAGGCTCAGTATCACCGACATCGCGGTCATAAATCACAATGTCTGGGAAGCGATCATAGTTCCTCCCCGGAAATTAGACGAAACATACCCACCACGTCTCACCCCTAATAAAAAAATCACACAATATAACAATGAACGCTATGACCTGGGGACTATACGCTCCCTGCTCCTCAAGCCAGGGGCCTCACCCATATCGCGCAACTTCCCATGATAGCATTGGAGGGGGTATGCTTCACATATATATATACCTTCCACACATAGATATATATACATATCTGTATCATATAATATATATACTGTAATCACATCGTATATATAATCGACACCATTCCTCAAATATATAAATGGTCACAATTGTCAATCTCACATAACGATGACCAATAATCCCAAATTCCATCTTAATCACATTCTAGGATTTTCTCGATTTTAATCGGTCCATATTTATTCTAACCGCATAAATATATCTATACACACTTACCGAATGATTTTCTCGAATGTCTCTTCTCCCAAAACATTAATTAAATCCATACCCCGGATCGTACTCTAAATTAATACGAGGTTTACTTATCCTCAAATCATCATCTAGGAGTCCTATCATCCCATTTAGAATCACCTAAATAATCTCCAAAACCATAGTTTAAGTCTCCCTAAACTTAAAAGGAGAAAACCTCAAAAAATTGCCAAGACCGAATCGGTTTGGCCTGTTCGAATTGATTCACTGGTCACCGAATCGATTCGGCCTTTCCGAATCGATTCGAAATGGTTCTACTTTCAAACTGTCTCTTACCGAATCGATTCATCCTGTCCGAATCGATTCAGCTGGTCCGAAATCCCCGAATCTGCTTAGGTTTTATATATATACCCAAAACCCAAATCTCAATACAATCTCCATTATTCTCTATTTTTGTTGTTCTAAATCTCATCCAACAACTCCATAAACATATAATCTATGTTTTACAACTAGTATTAAACCATTTCTCTTAGATTTAAACCCTAAAACCATAAAAAAAAAAAAAAAAAAAAAAAAAAAAAAAAAAAAAAACTTATCATTTTAACCCATTTCAATCCATTTCTTCCCTCCATTTACATGGATTTAACACTAGAAATCATTAAGAGTTTACATTACATCAATATGTAAACTCATATTCAAATTTTTCCAAATTTATTTTAAGGGTTCTAACCCAAAATCATATAGTTTACCAACTATAATATGAAATAAATGCACAAAATGAAATAAAGCAAGTATACACTTGCCTGGAGGATGAAATCCGACGACCTCGAGTCGAATCCGGCGGAGTTTGGCCCAAATCTCCCATTTTCTCCTCTTTTCTCTCTTCCTTTCCTCTCCTCTTTCTTTTCTCTCTCTTTTTTCTTTCTTTCTTTCCCTTTCTCTTTCTCTTTTATGCCTTATAAAGAGAGAAATAAAGGTTTATCCCTTTAAAACCCAAAAAATGACTCGTTTACTCAATTACGAGTCCCTACGGGCCCAAAAATTTCCAGAGTCCAAACAATACCCCCGGATACTCTATTCTAACTATCTCGGCCATTCCGAGACCAACCGCGCAATCGAAATTTTCATCCGTGGTACTTGATCGCAATTCACTAATTTAACCCAACATAACTTAATGTGGGTTTTTCCATTAAAATATTATCATGTGTCGCTTTACTCAGCTGCGACAATTAATAAAATACTCCAACTTATTCACTTAATCCCAAGAGTAATTATAATACACATCGAAAATCATCTAATCCTTAAAAACTCTAAAAATTACTATTCATAATAATTTCTTAAATTCCCAATTTGCACTTAATTATTAAATTTGATTTCCCATAAAAGTGCGGGGTATTACATACTTCCCCCCTTACAACAGAATTTTGCCCTCGAAATTCAGATACAACCACTACTACTAACATTAATCTAGGGTCATGAATCACTCCACATCCTAATACCTCAAAGTGGAATGGTACTAACCCAAGTAGTTCTCAACCATACATTCATTCAGCACTCACCTCTAACCAGGTTTATATGATACTATACTGCTACCTAGGTCGTAAGGTGACTCTAATAGCATCACATCGCACCTATCATTTCTAGTGCCACAAGTAGAAAAAAACGAGCCTATAGCCGCTGCTATAACGTCCAAATCTCGCCGGAGAATCACGATTCTAAATATTCGCTCATCTACATCAGGATATCTAATTTCCCTCAAAAAGTAATTACTCTAACGCTCGACCACTCTCGTTAGTCTCATCGCTTAACTTGAGCATGCTACTTCTTATTGTGCCCTACAATTAGATTATCGCCTACATCTCACGACGTTCCTTCCGACCCATACCAATTCCACTTATACTGCCTCACGGCATAATCTTCAACTTATATACTATGCCCTTTTTATATCAAGCGATATATAAAACTAATTTACCAATGTGCCCATACACCTTTTAACCCGTCCCTATCAGCACAACCATTGTAAACGTTCAACACGTACACTCTTTCTAAACAATGGGCCTTATTTCCTCGGTGTAATACTCACACATGGGTCTTCCCAACCCGCGAACTTCAATTCTTCTCAAGGTTAATCAACCAATCTTCCTATATCGGCCCCACTAACTCTATTGAACTTACTTCCTAATAATCCTACGATCGATGTGTTTTCGACACATGTGAGATGAGTATTATCCTAAATTGTGTCCATGGTGCCCCAGACCTTTTCCAACTCCTGACATTTGCTTGGTTTCATGCGTGGGACGTCTCGCAAAGCGAAATCCAAACAAGGAACCCTCCCATTACACTACTCCCTCGCATCGTCAGTCATTGAGATATAACGGCCTAAGGCACACCAGCGGGACGTCCTAAATCCTACCTTGATAATCTAACAAATTGGGTCGCCTACTCTTTGCAAAAGTGTTACGAACATCATACCCAAAACGTACTTCCTTTAAAATTTGCCTTTTCAATAAGGCCTGGCTATAAGCCTCAAATTAATTTCTCTAACTCCTGTTTCACCCACCTACTTGCGGTAAGAGGACCACTTTAGTGCTTCTCCATAGCACTTATATTTCTGTAACCATACCATCATCATAAGGCCCTCAGTCTATAGTGTTTCCTCCATACTATACGACTTATCGACAAACCCAACATCCTCGCATCCTATAACATCTCTTCACTCCCGACGTCGTTAAGGTTCATGCGTGGAGCGTCTCGCAAGCGAAATCCAAATAAGGAACCCCTCCAATACACTACTACTTAACTTTGTCGGTCGTGGAGGTCCATTAGCTTCAAATATGAAACCGGAATAACCCTATCCCCTCTTTCAACAAAATGTGGTCTGAACTCCTATCTCAGTCCAGGAGCCACACCACCAAGCGCTTGCACTAACACTAAGTCCTTGCGCAAACAATAATGAGCCTTAACTCACAGCTCAACAGTAATGACCTTAAATCACACCTATAAGGTCGCCACGCACTCATATCACGATAATGAAACATCTGCTCACCGAAGTTTCACCTACCCATCATAACGAAGGCGAACTCAACATGTACGCAGGTCTGATGTCGAAATAATTACCTATTTCACCCTGGAACCGCGGACACGATAGTCTTGCAATTATTAGCCTGCTATCGTTCCGAACAACGAAAAACATATTATACTCAGAATAATACTATACTCGTATATCACACATAAAGCGAGTAGTACAAACCAGATACATATTCAAAATATCAACACCCACTTTTACAGCGAATGAAGGAAAATAGAACTCCGCTACCGCGAAAAAACACTTAGACATACACTATATAATGTTATCGATACTACCAGTAAACTCGAATCAAACACACAAAATATTGTGACTCAATCTTACCGCACAAAATATACCTCATTCGTCCGAGGTGAAACTCATAACAATAACTGCGCCAGTCTCCCTGACTGCTCCCTATGGTTCTCAAACATAGAACACTTGTCCTAACTGAACCTAAAAACTACTTTAACTAATGCCCCATCTCGTCACTCCATTATTGTCCTCAAACTCCTACCGGGCAAGATCAAAGCGTGTGGTTCTATGCTCCACATTGCAACATTCCCCATCTCGGGTCACCCTGGTCCTTTTAAGGTTATCAGTATCTTGGACTCCATAGCCGCGATCCTGACAATCGCTTTAATAGTTCCCTTAACTTCTTCATTAAAAGTAAACTCCACCACCGACCTCAACAACCCTATTTCAAAGAATTCCCCGGGTGGATATCCACCAATGGGGTTCCACGAAGACACATATCCTCCATAAGTGTTAGCAACACTTCTCTAGTGAGCCTTTCATTCCTCTGAAGGACTTTTCCTTCATTGTACCTTCTCTATTCGGCACAAAGTTCACTTCTCCATAACTATTTATTTACTATCGGTATCTGACCGATCCTTATGTGAATAATCCAAAAACTGCATTCTTTTCATTCCTGCTAAATCATGGGGACTCACGGTTAAAAACTATTCGTAAGATCCCTTTAGGGGCAAAACATTCTGCTCCCCCGAATATGGTGATCATCGTTCCCACCATTTTAATTGCTCCCACGAGTGAAAAATTTTCCTCAAATTTTTCACATCTGGGTATTTCCATACCTTGCTCTAAGTCAAAGCTTCTGAGCCTTCTACTTCCACTGAGTAATGTTACACTGCCTTCGCATGAATTAACTTCAAAGTATGGTCCTTATCAAAGACCCATTTCAAACCCTTAGCTTCACCAGGTAATTCAACTTTAATACCACTCTCTATTATAGCGGTACTGGGGTACTCATAACTATTATTCTTTAGTAGTCGTTGCAATAATTCTTAGCAAATGCCACAAGGAGAATAACCTCTAATACAGTCCTAGTCTATGACTTCTAGTAACTGCTCCCGCTAAGCCCCGCCTCCTACTTCCCTCATCACGACCTTCCTTGGTCACCTTTCCTCGATCAGCACACGAATCTCAAACAAGCCCGCAAAAGATTTACTATAATCTCACAATATGGTAGGAGAGCGAAATCTCAAAAGAGGAATCAACAAACCTAATCATAAGGCTCTATAACAAATTGAGATCAACGCTGAAAGCATAGTACGTCCATACAAATTCCTAAGGACACTAGAACTTAATGCTCTGATACCATCTGTGACACCCCGCCTACTAAAATACCTGGCGATCACTCCTATACCAAATTAAAACAGGAGTCGCATATGGTTCATTCTTAGCATCACTGTCGAAAATCAAATTAATTACTAATAACCTATTAGGCTGGCGTCAAAATTTTATTTAACTAATTTTTTTTTAAACAAACTATACAAATAAAACATTTACACAGTTTATATAAGTGAAACCGGAAATAGATTAAAATAACCGAGCACTCGGTTCAAATATAATACAACCAAATCGAATGCCGCACTAAAAGGCGGTGAAAGAATAAATAAAAGCAGTGTTATTAGCCCAAATTTTTATATAATACCTCCTATCTAGATTATAATGATAGAAGTGTCTGTAAAAAACCTGCATGCATCCACAGCTGCCGCAGCACATCTGACTCGAAAGAATTATCATCCAGGCGTCCCTTTGTCTCAACACCTATATATATAATATATAGCAAGAGGGAAAAATATAGAAACGGGTCAGAGCCCTAGTTGTGAAAATATTTTGCAAGTGCATAAATGCCTTATTTAGAAAAATATATTTTATTTTATATTTAAATTGGTATCGCACTCCCATGAGATACCCCTTACCTCTCTTCTAATAGTGCACTCCTAGCGTATCCCTTTAAACATCCTAGTCAAGCTACTCTGCCTAACTAATCCGTTACCCCCAAACCATCGGGTCCTAAGTAAACAGGGTACTAAGGGCTAAACTTCTCTCCATTCCCAACACTGAGCTAAATTTGTGCGTGGGGTATCTCGCGAAGCGAAATCCAAACAAGGAACCCCCCGATACACTACTACTTGGCATTGTTGTTCGTTGAGATCCATTAGACCCTCAGTATGCATCGTATATAGGTATACTCATCAAATTATATACATTATCATACTCACTTTTATTTTGCATATCATTATACGCGTTCGGATATAGTCTCCCGGAATGAGAATTAATCATTTTTCATTTTTTTCTCTTTACTCTAATAGAGATATATAATACCTTGTTCTCATGCACAAACAATATAATATACACACCAGTATAATAACCATCCCAACGAGCTATAACTCGAGGATGCGGTCTATCAACGGTATCATCTTCCAGGGCATCACTCACATACCATCCCGAGGACCAGCGGTCGGACTCAATATCACCGACATCGCGGTCATAAATCACAACGTCTGGGAAGCGATCACAGTTCCTCCCCAAAAATGAGACGAAACATACCCACCACGTCTCACCCCTAATAAAAAAAATCACACAATATAATAATGGACGCTATGACTTGGGGACTATACACTCCCTGCTCCTCAAGCCAGGCCTCACCCACATCGCGCAACTTCCCATAATAGCATTGGAGGGGGTATGCTTTACATATATATATACCATCCACACACACATATATATACATATCTGTATCATATAATATATATATTGTATTCACATCGTATATATAATCGACATCATTCCTCAAATATATAAATGGTCACAATTGTCAATCTCACATAACGATGATCAATAACCCCAAATTCCATCTTAATCACATTCTAGGATTTTCTCGATTTTAATCGGTCCATATTTATTCTAACCGCATAAATATATCTATACACGCTTGTCGAAAGATTTTCTCGAATGTCTCTTGTCCCAAAACATTAATTAAATCCATACCCCGGATCGTACTCTAAATTAATCTGAGGTTTACTTATCCTCAAATCATCATCTAGGAGTCCTATCATCCCATTTAGAATCTCCTATAATAATCTCCAAAACCATAATTTAAGTCTCCCTAAACTTAAAAGGAGAAAACCTCAAAAATTTGCCAAGACCGAATCGATTCGGCCTGTCCGAATCGATTCGAAATGGTTCTACTTTCAAATTGCCTCTTACCGAATCGATTCGGCCAGTCCAAATCGATTCGGCTGGTCCGAAATCCCCAAATCTGCTTAGGTTTTATATATATCCCAAAAACCCAAAACTCAATCCAATCTCCATTATTCGTCATTTTTGTTGTTTCTAATCTCATCCAACAACTCCATAAACATCTAATCTATGTTTTACAACCAACACATCAATTAATTCGGGGGCTTAAACAATTTCTCTTAGATTTAAACCCTAAAACCATAAAAAATCCAACTTATCATTTTAACCCAATTCAATTCATTTCTTCCCTCCATTTACATGGATTTAACACTAGAAATCATTAAGAGTTTACATTACATCAATATGTAAACTCATATTCAAATTTTTCCAAATTTATTTTAAGGGTTCTAACCCAAAATCATATAGTTTACCAACTATAATATGAAATAAATGCACAAAATGAAATAAAGCAAGTATACACTTGCCTGGAGGATGAAATCCGACGACCTCGAGTCGAATCCGGCAGAGTTTGGCCCAAATCTCCCATTTTCTCCTCTTTTCTCTCTTCCTTTCCTCTCCTATTTCTTTTCTCTCTCTTTTTCCTTTCTTTCTTTCCCTTTCTTTTTCTCTCTTATGCCTTATAAAGAGAGAAATAAGGGTTTATCCCTTTAAAACCCAAAAATGACTCATTTACTCAATTACGAGTCCCTACAAGTCCAAAAATTTTCGGAGTTCAAATAATACCTCTAAATAGTCTATTCTGACTATCTCGGCCATTCCGAGACCAACCATGCAATTGGAATTTCCATCCGAGGTACTTGACTGCAATTCACTAATTTAACCTAACACAACTTAATGCGGGTTTTTCCATTAAAATATTATCCTGTGTCGCTTTACTCAACTGCGACGATTAATAAAATACTCCAACTTATTCACTTAATCCCGAGAGTAATTATATTACACATCGAAAATCATCTAATCCTTGAAAACTCAAAAAATTACTATTCACGATAATTTCTTAAATTCCCAATTTGCACTTAATTATTAAATTTGATTTCCCATAAAAGTGCGGGGTATTACACTCGATAAGTCTGAAGATAAGTTGAAAAAGACTTGTGATAAGCTACAAAAGAGGGATGATAAGCTTGTCGTAAATACTTTGGCTCTTAGCTTGGTTGAAGAAGAGAATGAAAAATTAAAGGAGCGGGCTAATGATAACGCCACAAATAATCAAAGTATTGAGGAGGCCCTTGCCAAAGCTAATGAAACTCTCATAAATGTTAAAGAGAGCATTGTTGAAAAGTTCAAGGCCTCTGTTAATTACACTGTTGAGACCATGACCTTCTTCTTGGAAGGTTATGAAGAGATAAAAAAAAGGGTAGTGAAACATTACCCTGACATCACAAATGCCGTTACTAAATAGGAGGTGGATGACGAGGAAGTCAGAGTCTTGGCAACTGATGAGAATGAAATGCAAGTGGATAACCAGTCTGTTGGTGAGACCGAGTAAGATGCTTCTACTATTATCGCTCCTAAAGCTGCTCAAGTAGATGCTGAAGAGACTCCTTGAGATAGCCCTATGGTTAAGGTTACCGATGGCAGTGCCTCTAATATTCCTCCCATTAATCAAAAAGCTCTCGCAACTTGAATTTCGTGACTTTTTATTTTTATAAAGCTTTGATTTGTAACTGCTCGCATTAGTTTTTGAATAATGTCTCTAATGGTTATCTACTATCTCTGAGTGGTAACAGTTTTCAATGAATGGATATTTTATTTGAAGTAAAATGTTATCCAACTACTTTGCCTGCCTGTGCACATGTATTGTTCATTGTGTTTGTAATTATCTACAAGTTATTTTACTCGACAAAACTAGAATGTGGTCATGTCTTTGTAACACCCCGTAATTTTGGAGAATATGGAAATTTATTAAATTGGTGATTTAGGAATTTATTTAATTGGGAGAAATTAACTAATTCGAGGATTTAGATAAAATTGATTAAGTTTAAGTCTAATTTCACGCGTGTCGTATTTTGAGATGGAAATAAGATGATTTTATAAAGTGACTCGGATGGTGATTTTGAGGTCACGGTTGGTTCCGGAAGGGTCGAAAAAGTGTACTCGGGTATACAATTTGGGTCCCAGGACGATTTTAGACCATCCTGGCATCGTTTAAGGGAATTTCGACCATTCTCAAGTTTGTGGGTTGTAGAACTCCGAAAATATTAAGTTTATATCTACCATTAGAGAAATGTAACTAGGGTTAACACAAATACAAAGGAAGAGAGGCCACGGGAGAGTAAGAAGAGGAGAGAACCAAGCTCATTTTTGACCCCGAACGCAACGGAATCGAGATCGGAGCGAGGAGAGAACAACCATAGCATTAAACCAATGAATTTTAGACATGTCTAAAATTCATTGGTTTAATGCTATGGTTGTTCTCAAAATCATCCATGCAATGGTTGATTTCATTTTTGGGGATATTAATATGATTTTGGGAGGGTTTAATCCGTGAATTGAAATAGGAATTGCATGTAGATATATTCCTTGATGTTAGTATCACAAAATCATAGGGTTTATTATGATTAAGACGAAATTAATCTGGGTCTTTGAAGGAATATGTGGGAAGAACACAAAACTAGGGTTCTTGAAGAGTTTTGGGTTTTTATTCGTTCTTGATGGAATTTTGTGAAGATTTGATATGTTTAGAATGTTAGAAATCATCATAATACATGTAGAAATGGTTTAGGACATTTGGTTGTGATTTTTGTGAAGTATCATGTAAGTTTGATAAATGAAAATGGTGGAAAAATGCATTAACTAGATGAAGGAGACGAACAATACCATTTCGAATCGATTCGGCCTCCTGGTTAATCGATTTGGTATCCTAGAAAAACAAAAGATTTTCCCCTTTCAAGCCTAGAATTCCTAAATTTTGTTCAGGAAATTTTTGGGACTTTATTAAAATAATTATGAGGGACTTATTATATGACAGTATGCCTATGATAGGGTGGTGATTTAATCTCATTGAGAGCATTAAGACGAGGATGAATTGGGTTAAATTAAGTCAAAATTTATCGGAGAGAAAGATAACAAAGTACAAAAATTCAAATGAGTTAAATAGAAGACCAGTAGGTTAAGAGATAGTTAACTACTAAATTTAATGAAGGGATAACCAGGACCCTTAGAGTTGTGTGAATACTCAAATAAATACGATAGGATATAAATCGTAAAGTAATATGTATGGTGCGTATTCGAGAGAAATATACTACGTATGAGCAAGGATAATTAGGTTTTGTGTATACCTGCTGATTTAATTATAGGTGGAGTGAATACCTATTATGTAATTGATTGATAAGTTCGATGAGACAATCCGAACCAAGTTTGATGAGACATTCCGAACCAAGTTCAAGGGGACATTTCGAGCTAACTTGATTGATAAATTCGATGAGATAATCCGAACTTCGATGAGACAATCCAAACTAAGTTCGATGAGACATTCCGAACCAAGTTTGAGGGAACATTCTGAACTAAATTGATTGATAAGTTCGATGAGACAATCTGAACCAAGTTCGATGAGACATTCTGAACCAAGTTCGAGGGGACATTCTGAACTAATAGTCCTTAATGTGTGATATGGAGACATAAATGCAAAGTATGCACTTATAATATATATTGTGTGTGAAATATATATACCATATAAATAATCTACTTATGTGTGATAGTAATGATATTAGATGGTATATACCTGAATTACGTTTAATCTACTTATACGTGATAGTAGTGAGAATAGATAGTGCATGTCTAAAGCGGTGTTGTATTCTACTTATGGGTGATAGTAGTGAGACTAGATGACGCGTATCTAATAATGATAAGCTACTTAGGGTGATAGTAGTGAGACTGGACGGTGTATATCTAAAGTAATGATCAACTACTTATGTGCAATAGTATTGAGACTAGATAGTGTATATGTAAACAATATTGAATCTACTAATGTCTAAATAGTAGGAAAAATAGATAACATGTGTTTAAAATGAAATTTAAGGGGAGAAACTTAATGATATGGTGTGAACAATAACATGTGTGAAATGTTAACTTTAATTAATAATAACATAAGGGTGATGTTAATTATTAGTTGTTCGGTGACGTACTGGATGGGCGGTATAGGTAGGTTAAAGAGAAACTTAACCAAGTACTTAATGATAATTAAGGGGAGACTTTAGCGTACTGTATGGGCGATACGGGTGAGCTAGATTTGTTGGTGGTTAGTCAGATATTTGAGACCTAGCTAGTTTGGGTAGTATGACTAGGTGGGACATTAGGTGTGCACTCTAGATGAAAGGTGAGAAACTCAAACAAGTGTATGCAACCTAACATGTGTATCTAATAACTGGTTATCTAAACTGCGATTTAAATACTTGCTATGTTTTCAAAATATTTTTACCCGGGCTCTGACCAAATCTTGCAAAATATTTTCCAAAACCTTTTAGGTGTTCGGTCACAAGGATGCCAAGAAGAATGATATGTTCTAAGGATGCGTAGCTGCAGCACTTGTGGATGCTTGCAGGATTTGGACCTAGACGCTTCAGTTACTTCATTCCTTATGTAGGGTGCAGTTCAGTATTTCATTCAGGCATGTTGCCCTCAGTTATTTCATTTATGTCAGTTAAACTTTATTTCAGATTTTATATTGGACTTTTATATTGGATTGGTGAACCGAGGTTTTATTCGGTATTAGTTTATTTCAGCGTTGATTCACAATCCTTATTTTATTGCATGGATGGTTTAGTTTTATTATGTTTTCGCAGTTGGATTTTGTTTAAATATAAAGATAAAATTTGGCACCGATTTTTTGAATACTAGTTGGTTTGTAAAGTTTAAAAAGTTTTCGACAGTGAGACCAAGAATGAACCAAATGGGAACCTTGTTTTAATTTAATAAAGGACTGATCACCCGGTATTTAATTAGGCGGGATGTTAGAGTCTTACCGACCTGCCTATATAATATTTTATGGTCTTATAGTCAGATCTTGTCAACCTCACCTGACTTACTAGCTTTTAAATTAGGATATGCCTTCTATTAGTTTAGTTTTATGGTCTTGTGGTCAGATCTTGTCGACCTGACCTGACTTACTAGATACGAATTGGACAAACCTCGGTTGTCCTGATGGGGTTGTTATAAGTGAAAACATAAGGTCCCTTATTAATTTAACTTGGGATCTACCATCTCTTTAGCCAGCTTATTGATCGTATGTTTGGACCTTGTCATCTTAACCATTTGATAACATTGGTTTCCCAGGAAAACCAAATTTACTTGGATTTATCCTTACTTTGGTCAACTCATTGGTAATTTATCATCGGATGTTTTTTACCTGACCATGTAACAGTAATGGTTTCCAAAATTTAACTAACTTCTTAATCTCGACTCGTTTAATACAAGGTCATTCGTGAAGTGTGGTTTGATTGTAGTCATTCTGATATGCTCCTCTTTGAGATGTTTTCGGCGTGGGCTTCTTGCACATCTCTTATACTGATGAACTAGGCATTGAATATTGAATAAATCTTGGAATGATAACATCATAGATATAGAACGACTAATTTTTCATTAATACTTAAGAGAATAGATTATAATGAACTGAAATGTATTTTTTTTCTATCAAACTACTGTTTGTTCATCTCTATTGGTAGTACTTTATCAAGTGTTCGGCGTTCCATGGATATTTTAATCGCTTGCCTTCCAAGGTCTCAATCTGATAAGTCCCTGATCTTACTACTGTGGAAATTCTATAGGGGCCATGTCAATTTGGTTCTGTTTTATTTTCCTTCTAGATCACCTTCTTTCAGACATAATCCCCTTCTTTCAATGTACTCGGCTTCACCTTTTTTGTTGTAAAACCATGTTATCCTTTAGTGGTATGCTACCACTCATAGAGTTGCATGTTTAGTGACCTCTTCAAATAAATTTTGGTCAAGTTTGCGTATGGTATCACTCATGGATGAGTTAAAGTTTAGCACCCTGTGACTTAGCAGACTAATCTTCGTGGGTACCACCGCCTAAGTGCCAAAAGCTATCATGAAAGGGGTTTCACTTGTGGTTGTCCTAGGAGTAATTCTATAAGCCCAAAGCTCATTAATCAAGTTCCCTTTAGCATCATCCAACTTTCTCTTCATTCCATCAAGTAGGGTCATGTTAGTTATTTAAGTCTGTTTGT
Source organism: Sambucus nigra (assembly GCA_949130495.1). NCBI lineage: Eukaryota > Viridiplantae > Streptophyta > Magnoliopsida > Dipsacales > Adoxaceae > Sambucus > Sambucus nigra. Next base: position 56,235,816 of record OX422212.1, on the reverse strand, counting down.
TGCACTGGGGATGGGCAGGTACATAAAGCACTTTTTTAATCCTTGATCGGATATTGTAGTCTTTGAACTATTAATTATTAAATTGGGTGTCGTGGTCTGTAATGAACGCATAGCGCATTCCATACGGGCATATTATTTTCCTCCATTTTAAATAGAATACCTTCTCATGAGGCATCTCTACCAAAGGCTCAACTTCCACCCACTTCATAAAGTAGTCTACTGTGATAACTAAGTATTTTATACTGCCCCTGCCTTCAGTAATGGGCTGACCAGATCAGTACCCCACATGAAAAAAGGTTATGGGGATGTGCCTCGGGTCTTTTGTGTATTATGGCATATCATTGGCACTTATCACATTTTCTAGCATAATCAGCGTAGTCCTCCTTCATAGTCAACCAATAATACCCCTGAGTGGTGACCCATTTTACCAGTGACCTGCCTACTAAATGAGCTTCACACGAGTCTTCGTGAACATCCTTAATAAGATCGGCACCTCCCTAGGATAAACACACCTCAATAGGGACATATTAATTCCTCTTTTAAATAAAACTCTACCTTACAGCACATATCTTGTGGCTTTATAGCGAAGTTTATGTGCTTCCTTGGGGTGTCTTTTGCTACTGGTCACTAAATATATTCTAATAGGATCCATCCAAGATGGACCATGTTTAGCTCCATTATAGGCACACACTCCTCTTCAATGTTATGCTGTGATAAAATCTCAATAGGAACGGTTCTCTAGAGCTCGACTCTTATTATCGATGCAAGACGAGCTAATGCATTTACTCAGGAGTTTTCAATTCTTGTAACTCTGACCATCTGTATGTCTAGGAACCTAGGTAGTAACACTTTCACTTTTACCATACATTTTTCCACAGTTTCCTCTCTTACTTTGTAAAATCCGAGCACCTGGTTCATAATCAATTGAGAATCATTGTGTGATGACAACTGCTCGACTCCTAGTGATAAGGCTATACCCAATCTTGATACGAGAGCTTCATATTATGCTTTTTAATCGAAGGCTTCAAAGTTAAACCTGAGGGTGTACTCTAAATCTACAATGTCAAGTGTTGTAATGATCAGTCCAGTTCCACAGTCGTTGGCACATGATAAGCAATCCACAAATAATCGCCACACTAAATGTTCTTTCTCAAAGTTTCCTTCAAACAATGAACTGTTTGTAATAACCTTTTTTCATTTGCTCCATATCTCAATATCTTTATTCTTATCGGGCTGATGACTCGAGCCTCTAATTGTTCTACTCAGTTGTCTTTTCAACTTCTTACTCGGTTAGTTTTTGTTGTGGCGGATGCCCCCAAATTTTAAACTTTAAATTATTAAATGGTTAAATTATATTCCAAATTCAAATTTTATTGCAAATTTTAATTTCTTTAAAATTAAAATCAACTCAACAAATATTTCAACTTAACCTAAATTTTCTTTTAAAATAAATTAATTCAACTTAAGTCCAAAATAGCCTAACAATAATTAATTCATGATTAAAGATAGGCCAAACAAACTTACCACAAATTTTATCAAATTACATATGATGACTTGAATTAGATTACACTAAATTTACCCAAAATTAAACTAGCACCAATTTAAATTATTTTGTGTTTAAACCAATTTTATCTTTATTAAACCTAAGCATACATCCAGGTGATTTTGCAAGATAAAAATAAACACAAACACACCAGGTCGCGATGTACGAGGAAAATCCACAACGGAAAAAACCTCGGATGACCCTGCCTACAAGTCCACTAAGTACGGTATGTTTACAAATAAAAGACAAAAGACTTGCAACACACGACTTGACTCCGTCCAAGCCTCGGCGCTTCTTCTTGCATCAACGTCCGTCTAGTCGATAACTACGGACTCCACCCGAGTCTCGGAATCCACCGATGGGGCACAACTACCGTCAAATACAAACGATGGCCTTTCCACTGTTGTAACACGCAACGCTTCAAATAAACGGACTCCTCCATGGAAACATCTCATTTATGGGATGAGAAAAGTAACCCAGTGCAAACATCTCCAAGGAAAGATATATATATGTAGGGACTTGGATTAAACTAAAACATGGGTGTAAACATGTGTTTTGGAATGAATTAAGTAATGAAAAGTTAACACATGAAAATGGACATTTGGGAGATGAAGTTTCTCTCTCCAAGTGGGTCAAACTCTCCAAAAGGTCCTTTGAAAAATTTATTTCCCGCACATCTTAAAAACTGGTAAAAAGTTAGTGGGAAAAGAGGGAAAGTGGGAAAAAACGGACAAAAAAATGTTCCCGCTGAAATGCCATTCGAATGACCTTGTTCGAACAAGTTACAGTCTCCAAGTTCGTTCAAACGAGATTTCAAAAACTTCTCGTTCGATATTTCGTCCAAACGACTTCGTTCGAACAGTTTCTTTCCAACGACTTTCTAACGAGAAAACAAAAAAAACTATGCAAAATGTCGTTAGAAATTCGTTCGAACGACCTGGAAAACTAGTTCGAACGAGATGCCCAGTCCGTTCGAACGACTTTATAGAAAACCATTTTTTTTTATTTCAAGTTCAAAACTTCTATATAAAGATCTAAAATGATTTTCTAAGAAAAATAAAGTCGTTAAAAATATTTTATAAATACACCCAAAAATAAAATTTTGAAGGTCCTAAATATATATAAATGCATTCATACCTTTGAGACCTTGGAATGATGAAATGTTGATGGTGCGAAACATGGAACTAGAAACCGACAATGATGTCAAATTTAATGTCTGGGTCGCTGAATCTTCAACTCTTCAAACATCATAGGCTTGAGGTACAACAATGTATCCTATGACTCAAATTATTTTGTCCGGAATCAAGCCAACACTACAAATTGACTCAATTGAAATTTTGCCCTTACAAATCTCCCCCTTTGGTTATTTCGGGACGAAACCAAACCAAAATTCCTATGGCCCGTCAAGCACGCCAAGACACAATCCCACCCAAAAATAAAATAAAAAATAGATTCTTGACTCGACTCATAGAGAATGCTTTCCCGCTTTAAGTAATGCCACTAAAGATGAAATCCTGCACACTTAAACAACCATTAAATGCGTAGGGAATATCAAAAGATTAAATTTGAAAAATAAATTTTCTCCCCCTTAATTAATTCTCACCCTTTATCTAACATGATCTAGGTACGAAAAACGTCTCCCCTAAGTTATATCTCCCAAAATTTTCAAAGGATTAGATACTATTTCCCCCCTTTTTGTTCAGGAATAGACAAAGGTCAAGAATAAAATAACTTATTCCTCCTTCAATTAAAGCAAATACTCCCCCTAAATTAAACAAGGGATATGTAATAAGGAAAAACAAGTTAAACATGTAATGGTGCATAGAGTGACAAGAATATTTAAGCATATGGCAACAATGAAGTCCAACTAATCTGTACAAAGATTAACAAATAACACCTATGATGCGATGACAAAAGATACCATAAAAAATGTACTATGATAAGTATGAGATATAAAACACAATTAGCAATAAGATAGACACTAATTTTGAATTCAAGACATACATGGACTAGGAAGCAAGGCAAAGACTAAAAAAAATACCATATATATATATACACAAATATATCAATAACGCAATGCACATATGCATAGGTATAAAAACCACACATGACACAAATTACATTAAGCTTTCCACACTCATATGGCAAAAATATGTTTAAATAAATGTGGTAAACGGAAGTGAAGGGGTGTGAACTAGCAACATAATAATTTAGACCCAATCACCTAAACATCTTCACGGAGTTCTCATTTGATTGCAAAACTTTATCAAACTTAAATATAGCCTCATGTGACAAGATAAAGTGAACTCACGGAAAAAATATATACAGTGCACACAAGCCTACAATTTTGATGATTCTACAAACCAATAGAGTCATGACAAAATAGCTTAAATAGGACACAAAGTCATTGTGCAACCCCGTTGATATATCCAACCAAACTTCTTCATTAATATTCTTTTTCTTTTTCTTTTCTTTATGAACATACCAACTAAACAATGAAGGCCTTGCATAATTTTGTTTTATGCGACATTTTTAGGCCAACTTTCAATGGTGACTTTTCACGTAAAGTAATTTTGTCTTACGCAGTCTAATTCCATTGATAAATAACTACACTGGATAAATATTTTTCTATAATTTTTTTAAAATCCGGGAAACGGTTATTACATACACAAAACCTCCATAGTCATAGCAACATGTAGATGATTAAATTAATAGGATAACATCTCACTAAGATTAAATATACATGTGAAGTTAAATATCAAATGAGCTCGTGCATGTGTGAATCGAGTCATATAAAGAGAGAATCCATTAAGCAACACAAAATCAAACTACTCCATGCAAGCATGATAAAGAACACTTTAAGGATTGAAAATCTTAACCCAAAGTTCTAGCCACATGGAAGCGAAAATGATATTGGATTCAAACACAAGTATATGCCACATAAAATGTGTAAAACTAAAATACACACACACAAAAATCCTTTTGAGTTTTTCTAAATTTTAACCAGAAAAAATTCAAACTAAAAAAACAAAAATCTTTTTATATTTTTCAATGAGACATAAAATACAAAAGATAAACAACTCATAATTCTAGCAATAATTTGTATAGTGAAGTAAAAACTAGAAAATGACGAACAAACATACAACTAGCAAGAATTTATCATGATGCACAAAAGCTAGTGTATGTAAACAAAGCTAACACATTTAACCTTTAGATTTAGCAAGCGAGGTATCACGTGCAAGCAAATGAGAATAAAAAATCCTATCTTGTAAAGTCGTCAAATCAGATCTCCTAATCCAAACTAGTGAAGTGTGACATTCTAGGGATTTGGGAATTTTGGTGACTCTACCATTGGACTTCCTAAAACCCTTTTTTAGATCAAAATAAAATTTCCTAGTATGACCTTTCGACCACAATGTGTACGAGCATAGACCTGACGAAAAATAGTCCCTAAGGATTGACCTTTGAAAGTGTTCCTAGTAGATTCTCTCAAACTTATGGTTTTGGCCTTATTAGTTAAATCATTTTGAGTATCGAAGCCGATACCACACAAGTCATTTTTTATTTGGACGGTTACAAGTATTTTATATATTTTTTTAGACCTACATTCCAAATCAAATTTGACTCGACTTGAGTCTCTTAACTTTTCTTCCAACTCTAAAATACGATATTCAAGCAAACACCTACTCTCTTTAAACCCAATAAGCTCTTTCTTCATAACCTCCATTAAACCTCTAAGGCCATCTCCCTCACCTTTTACATACTCAAGCTTATCACGAAGAGCTCTCTCACGTGTCCCGAGGTCTTCTACTAAAGCACTCTCATTATTAGCCTTAGCACGTTCTTTCAAACTAGCTTCTAACTTCAATTTGGCCCTTTTTAATTTAATCGATTCGGCATACAACTCTTAAAAAGCTACTTAAAGTTCACTTACATCAACCTCTTTTTCATCCTCTTCTTCTTTTTCACTTTCACTTTATACTCCACTCTCATTACCATCAAACGCATGGGATTCACAAATAATGGCCTTGGAAGTGTCATGTAAAGGAATATATTCAAGGGAAGATTCACTATCAATGCTTACATGACTTGTCATGAACGCAATAAAGTCGTGCTCAATGGGGGAATCGGGTCCCTTTTCTTTATCACTATCACTAAGGGTGGCATTATATGAAATTAGTTGCTTGCCCTCCTTCCTTAGTTTAGCAGGACACTCTCTTGCCCTATGTCCATAACCCTCACAACCATAACATCTATTCGACTCGTCCCTATTAAGATCTTCATTATACTTTATAGGGAATTTCTCGTCTTTGTTGTACTTAGACTTGTCAAATTTCTTAAAATCCTTTTTAAGATTATCTTTATTAAACTTTAAAAAAATTATAAACTTCCTGGCAAACATGGCCATCTCGTCGAAATCGATGTCACTCTCATCATTCGAAACTTGTTTCCCCCCTTTTGGGCTTTCAAAGCGATGCCCTTATCTTTCTTCTTCTCATCTTTGGAGGTAAACATGTTAAGCTCATAGGTTTGCAAATGACCTACGAGCTCTTCAAGTTGCATAGAGGCTAAAGTGGGTAAAGAATTTAACACGATCACTTTTGGAATAGACCTATCGGGTAAGGACCTCAAAATTTTCTTTACTACACGGTTGTCGGGTATCTTTTCTCCCAAATTAAAAAAATGAATTAACGATATCGGAAAGTCTAGCATAGAATTCATCAAAAGTCTCACTTTCAAGCATTTTAATGGTTTTGAATTGAATGGTGAGGTTTTGGAGTTTTAAAGCTTTCAATGCACTTGTTCTCTCTTGGGTGAGTTGGAGAATATCCCAAGTCTCCTTTAACGTTTCACACATCATAATCCGGCGGAACTCATCGGGTGTAACCGCACTAAAGAGATAATTCAAACCACGAGAATCAAAATTTACTAATTTAAGTTCATTCTCACTCAATCTCTCTACGGGTTTAGGTACACACTCATTTTCCACAAAACACGCAGGTGGGGACCACCCATTTACTACGGATTGACAAATCCTCTCATCTAAGGACTTAAGTGCCGATTTCATTCACGCTTTTCAATACGTGTAATTTGAACCATAAAAATAGGGAATTTTGAAAACGGTGAAATTTCAATTTTTAAACAAAACAAACTTAAGGATCTTGACGAAATAGAGTAGTGCTCCCGCTCTGATATCACTTGTTGTGGGTGGATGCCCCTAAATTTTAAACTTTAAATTATTAGATGGTTCAATTATATTCCAAATTCAATTTTCTTTTCAAATTTTAATTTCTTCAAAATTAAAATTAACTCAACAAATATTTCAACTTAATCTAAACAAAGTTAATTCCATCTTTTCTTTTAAATCAAATTAATTCAACTCAAGTCCAAAGTAGCCTAACAATAATTAATTCATGATTAAAGATAGGCCAAACAAACTTACCACAAATTTTACCAAATTACATATGATGACTTTAATTAAATTAAACTAAATTTACCCAAAATTAAACTAGAACCACTTTAAATTATTTTGTGTTTAAACCAATTTTATCTTGATTAAACCTAAGCATATATCTAGGTGATTTTGCAAGATAAATCAAACACAAAGACACTACGCTGCGATGTACGAGGAAAACCTATAACGGGAAAAACCTTGGACGACCCCTGCTTACAAGTCCTCTAAGTATTGTATGTTTACAAATACAAGACAAAAGACTTACAACACACGACTTGACTCCATCTAAGCCTCGACGCTTCTTCTTACATCAACCTCCGCCTAGTCGACAACTATGGACTCTACCGCAGTCTCGGAATCCATCGATGGGTTACAACTAATGTCAAATACAAAAGATGGCCTTTTCAACGTTGTAACATGCAACGCTTCAAACAAACGGACTCCTCCGTGGAAACATCTCTTTTATGGGATGGAAAAAGTAACTCGGTGCCAAAACATCTCCAAGCAAAGATATATATATATATATATATATATATATATATATATATAAAAGTAGGGACTTGGATTAAACTACAACATGGGTGTAAACATGTGTTTTGGAAGAAATTTATTCATGAAAGGTTAACACATGAAAGTGGGTATTTGGGGGTGTAATACCCCGTACTTTTGACTATATTTATTTTGGGGATTAATTAATTAAATGCGTATTATTTGGAAATTAATTCGGGTTAAAAATACTAACGAGATGCGAGTTGATATTTGATTATGTGCATACATGTTTTGATATATGTATTTGGTATTATAAAATTTGTCGTGAGATTGATATACGGCATTTGAGAATTTTGTTGAGACGCGTGTGACCGCCGCGTCGTGGTATATTATTTTAATTATAAAAAGTGAATTTAAAAATCTATAAACCGTATGGTCGTTTTGAGTGCACCAACGCATCCGGAAGGGTCGAGATAGTCAGAAAACACTAGCCGGGGGTGTAGTTTGGATTCCGGGGTATTTTTAGGCCATACCGGCATCATAAAGGGTATTTTTGTAATTTTACATTTTGAGGAATTAAAAGTGAAGAAAATTGGGGGTTTTAATCTGATGTGGATTTAACCCACTAAGCCCATTAACCAAACCATATTAACCTAGAAGACTACGTAGGTTATTAGAAGAGTTTTCTAAGTTTCCCAAATCAAACCCTAGCCACCTTAAGCCACCATTGGAGAAGAAGCTTGGAGAGAGGGAATTCTGCAGAAAAACCTTCATCAAACCATCATCCAAACTCAGAGACAACCAAGGCAAGTGACTTAATTCCATTTAATTTCAAAGAATGTTCTTTCCATGTTAGAAAAATTCGAATTTTGTGTTTGTTCTTGGTGAAATATGAAAACCCATGTAGTTTGGAGTTTAGAACTTGAAAATTTTGAAGAGAATTGCATGTAGAATGATAGGTAGATGATTATTCTCATGATAATTGTGATTAGAAGAAATTAAAACGGATTAAATTCTGGGATTTGATGATGATGTAAATCTAGGGTTCATGTTCTTGATAAAATTGGGGAAAAGTATAAAATCTTGTGATTTAATGATGTTTAGGATGCATTAATGCCTTAAAAGATGTTAGTATATGACCTTAGCATGTTGTAGTATGATTAGAGGACTTAAAACATTGTTAGAACGAACTTTGGAGAAGACTTGAGGTGTTAAAATGGTGAGAAACGAGTTTTAGGAAAATCTGGGACGAAACTGGCAGGTCGTTAGAAGCCCCTACCCAGGTCGTTCGAACGAACTCGTTCGAACAAGCTTCTAACGAGTTGACCAGTCGCTGCTAACGAAAAGGGATTTTGTTCGATATCTCGTTCGAACGAGATATCGTTAGAAGATACAGTTCGTTCGAACGAACTGGAATCTCGTTCGAACAGCCTCGTTCGAACGAGACTTCTAACGAGTTGACAGAGGAATCTCATTCGAACAGTCTCGTTCGAACGAGACTTCTAACGAGTTGACAGTTTGGGCCTTTTTGGACTGTTTTGATTTTTGGAGCCCCGTAAACTTGTTCAAGGATATAGTTAACATTCGAATGATGGTGTAAGGATAGAATTGGGACTTTTGGGTATTTATGAGAAGGAAATTATATACGAGAGTTATATAAAATGGACGGTTTGGGTTGAGACGTGAGTGTCTACTACGACGTGAGTAAATTATGGCGCGTAGGATTATAAACCGGAGTAGTATAAATTGTGATAATTATAAGTTAGTACGAGAATGCGATATGTACTACGATTAAACTACGGGATTACTAAGACGTGTGTTTACTTAGTATTGGTATATGAATTGTGTGTACGACATACCTACCATACTTGCTATCACGGGAGGTTTGCGTTCGCTTAGGGCCCTCTAATCCTTGTGTTGCCCGGATTTAGACCGGTTACCTTGATGAACATAGGTCAAAGAAAGACTTATTGGGATATTAATAAGTCCGCTGATCGTGGGAGCGTAGGTATGTGCGTGACCCATGTGATGTGACTGTGTTCGCCTCCACTATTTGTGATTTGTGTTATCTGAACTATTCCTGAGAGATTCGGAATATGTGATCCTTATGTACGTGATGTACCGGGATGGATAACAGAGTATGTGTGCACCACAGCTTAGTTCTCGGGGTGCTTGTATTGTATATTTATGATGTGAATAATATACACTTAATTAATGGGAACCTTCGTGTTAATGTTGTGAATATAATTACGGTATTGCTTCGAGAAATATAGCGAGTTAATTGATAGTTATATATATTGCATATTGAGCATCTGAGTTTACTTTAAACCCCTACTTTATTACGAGCGTTATAATTTTAAGAGAACCGAGTAATAAGGGTAGGACCTATGATAGTCTAGCTAGATATGTTGTCACTTAGCTAGTAGTTTGTATCACTCTAGATGGGTACTTACGTTAGGAGTGCACAGTTAGACGAGAGGTGAGAATATCATGTGAGTGCACGTCCTAACATGTACTTTGCATTTAATGTTTTAAATGTTTTTAAAGCACTTGCATGTTTTTAAAATATAACTCCACATTCGGGCTCTGACCCGTTTGCTTTTCAAATCTATTTTTCTTTGTAAAACCATTTTAGGTGCCCAGCCACAAGGACACCATGCATAGGATACTCATTCAGGTGGCGAGCTGTAGCTGTTTGTGGAAGCTACAGGGATTTGCTTGTAGACGCTTCTATCGCTTGGATTCCAGATTCATTATCTATCAGTTGTAGGGCCTGTTGCCCATTTCAATTAGAGTTACATTTCCATTTCAGTTTTCAGACTTTGGCATGTACTGTTTTAGTTTTCAGTTACTTATTTCAGTTATGGGATTGTAGTGAGGAGTTTTTCCTCCAGAATTTATTTACGTTATGTGATGGTCATTCTACTTTACTTCATTATGGTGAATGGTGTTATTATTTCCTTATTACACTTGTTGCATGTTAATCGGACTTTAATTAAATTTTGGCACTTACTTTTTAAATACTAGGTGGTTAGTAATCATAAAAATGTTTTCGACAGTGATGCTATTAACTGGACCAGCTTGGCATTTTGAATTAATTTAATAAAGGAGTAGCTACCCGGTATTTAATTAGTCGGGGTGTCACAGGGGGATGAAGTTTTTCTCTCCAAGTGTGTCTAAACTCTCCAAAAGGTCCTTTGAAAAAGTTATTTCCTGCACATCATAAAAATTGGTAAAAAGTTAGTGGGAAAAGAGGGAAAGTGGGGAAAACGAACAGAAAACTGTTCCTGGTGAAATGTTGTTCAAATGACCTTGTTCGAACGAGATTACAGTCTCCAAGTTTGTTCGAGCGAGATTTCAGAAACTTCTCATTCGATATTTCGTTCGAAATGAATTCGTTCGAATAGTTTCGTTCCAACGACTTTTTAACGAGAAAAAAAAACTATGCACAATGTCGTTAGAAGTTCGTTCGAATGACTAGGAAAACTCGTTCGTTTTAACAACCTGGCAAACTTGTTCAAATGAGATGCCCAGTTCGTGCGAACGACTTTATAGAAAACCATTTTTTTTTTATTTTAAGTCCAAAACTTTTATAAAATAAAAATATCTAAAATGATTTTCTCAGAAAAATAAAGTTATTAAAAATATTTTATACATTACACCCAAAAATAAAATTTCCAAGGTCCTAAATATATATAAATGCATTCATACCTTTGAGACTTTGGAACGATGAAATATTTATAACGCGAAATATGGCACTAGAAATCGGCAATGATGTCAACTTTAATATCTAGGTCGCTGCGTCTTCAACTCTTCAAACGTCATAGGCTTGAGGTACAACGATCTATCATATGACTCAAATTATTTTGTCTGGAATTAAGACAACACTAAAAATTGACTCAATTAGAAATTTTCCCTTACAGTTGCTCTTCGTAAGTGAACTCGACTATAAAACCTGCTACAGATTGACCCTTAATTGTTGTTATTCATTTGTACACAATATCATATTCTCCTAACTCTACTACCCAAGCCATTAGCCTGCCAAATTTTTTAGGCCTATGGATGGCTTGTTTGAGGGGCAGGTCTGTGTACACCACAATAGTATGGGCCTAAAAGTATGGCTTCATTCTTCGAGAAGACTCGATCAAAGCCAACATTAATTTCTCCAGTTTAGGGTACTGGATTTCAGCTCCACAATATGCTTTGCTTATGTAATATATCGACTTCTGCACTCCATCGTTGAATCGTACCTGTGTCGACGTCACTGCCAACTCAGGCACTGCCAGATGTAAGTAAAACTTATCACTAATGATCGACCTGGACAATAAAGGCACAGATTTGAAGTATTTTTCAACTCTAGAAAGGCTTTATCGCACTCGTTGTTCCACTCAAAGGTCTTTCTGATCATCTTAAATAATGGAAGACACTGATCAGTTGCTTTTGAAACAAACTTGTTCAGAGTCGCTACTTGTCCATTTAGGCTTTGGATATTCTTTTTGCTTTTGGGAGGCTGTATATTAATCAACTCCCGGATCTTATTAGGGTTTAACTATATGCCCCTCTGATTAATACTGGAGCCGAGAGGAACTTTCATACTCTTACTCCGAAGACATACATTTGCTGGATTTAACTTCATCTGGTACTTTTTTAAAACATCAATTGTTCGGTTGAGGTCATTAATGTGATCGGCCTCTTTGCTTCTCTTCGTCAGTACACCATTTACATAAACCTCTATGGTTTTCCCAATTTGATCTTCTACCTTGTTGACGAGGCTTTGATACGTTACTTCAGTGCTTTTAAGCCCGTAGGGCATAACATTGTAGCAATATGTACATCGGTATGAATGAGGTCTTTTCTCGATCTGCATGCTTTATTTTTATCTGATTTTACCCAAATATGCATCCATAAAGGTGAGCAGCTCATTACCAGTGGTGGCATTGACTAATTGGTTAATTCGGGATAAAGGATAATGATCCTTTGGACAAGCTCTGTTGTGGTAAGTGAAGTCGACGCACGTGATCCATTTATCATTATTGTTTGGGACCATCAAAATGTTTGATAACCAATCTGGATATTTCATATCCTCGATAAAGTTTTCCTTCTTCAGTTTTTCCACTTTTTCTTAAATGGTTATGTTCTTCTCTTGATATAACGCACAACGCTTCTATTTGACAGGCTTCGCATCTTTTATAATGCTGAGTTCATGGCAAAAAGGACAACTGGATCGATTCTAGTCATGTCTTCGTGGATCTACGCAAATCCATTATTCAGTTACCTCAAAATATTATAATTCTTTCTTTATGGTTGGATCTAGCGACGAGTTAATCTGGGTTGTCTTTTCGGGACGTTCGTCATCGAGTATAACATTCTCAATCTACCATATCATGTCGCCTATGACCAATTTATCTCCATCTTAAGGATCTACTGTCTCGATCTAATAAGTAGTGGTAAGCTTTTTCTATTCCTTTATCTCTGTAAATATAGAGTAGCATTCACGTGCTTCTACCTGGTTTCCCTTTGCTACCCCAACACCTTCCCCTAACCGAGAGTGACTTCCCCTGACCTGAAAGAGTGAGGTAGTTGATAATTCTAATGATCATCTTATTCTTCTTCATATGTTGGACCCACACCTTGTATGGAGAATCCTCTACGGAAACGGGGTTTAAGGCTCCCTGACCTCCTTTCTTTTTATCAAGAGAGAAGTAGGAGAAATGGGGAAAATGTTATCATCCATAAGGTTAGGGATCTTCCCTCGTGTAACCATGTAGTCTTCATATGATATTGGGTTGACGATGAGAATAAAAGAGATAGATATATAAGTTCAAAATGATAAAATTCCTTAGAAGCACTACCACACGAAGGGTTGTGGTTGGCGTAACCCTCTGGGATCTCAGGATCGCTATTAACAGGAGGAGCAATAAACGAGGTGATTGAGGGCAACAGATAAGGAAAGTTACCGACTTGGGATGGTCAGAATCCCCAATCCTTGTTTGATCGCCCAAATTTTCTTGAGGACAATAGAGTTCACCTCGTTCAGCATGGGCTTTTTGGGGGAGAAAATACATAATTAAAAAGAGAAAACATTACAATAATGCCCAAATGCAGAAATTAAAGTGCAAATCAAAAGGCATTTCAAAGTAAGGTCATTTGGACTCTAAGGGTGGAAATAAATGTGACACCCCGACTAATTAAATACCGGGTAGCTACTCCTTTATTCAAATTAATACAAAATATCAAGTTGGTTCAGTTCATAGCATCACTGTCGAAAAACGTTTTAACAACTTCTAGCCACCTAATATTTAAAAAGTGAGTTGTCAATTTTAATTAAGTCCGATTAACATACAATCCATTTAAATTATGAAATACTAATACCACAACCACAACACAGTCATAATAGAATAACAATGGAATAACAATGAGTCTGGAGGAATACTCCTCTAAATAATCTGAATACTGAATACAACCAAATACAAAGTCTGAATCACTAATTAATTAAATTCAAAACTGAAATAAGACTGAATAAGTAAGTTGTCTCTAAGAAAAAGGGCGACATGCCCTACAGATAATAAAGTCTGAACTGGAATCAAAGTAGAAAGTGGAGACGTCTATATATCGAGGTCCTGTAACTTCCACAGCAGCTACAACACGTCACTGGAATGGAATTTCTAAGCTTGGTGTCCTTGTGGCTGGGCACCTAAAAGGTTTATACAAAAAAATAGATTTGAAAGCAAACGGGTCAGAGCCCGATTGTGAAAACAGTTTAAAATACAGCAAGCGTTTAATATCATTAAACAGTGAATATAAAATACATGATAGTGCGTGCACTCACATGAGTTCCTCACCTCTTAACTAATTGTGCACACCTATCGTACCCGTTCTAGTTATTCTACTATCTAACTAGTCCAATCTGTAACCTAACATTACTTTACAATTCAAAGTTCGATTCCCAATATCTTAATATAAACTGAAAGTCTTGCTCTTATTACTCAGAATTAGTTATAATAATTTATAAGAATTTCTCCATCTTTAACTCTACTAAAAATGTTACAATTATTCACACTTACACTTTAATAAACAGTTCATCTCAATTATCAATATATTTATCTCATCACAAATATACAATAATGGCACTCCTAGGCCAAGCTGCGGTGCACACGTACTCTGCTATCGAATTCCGGCACATCACGTACATGAGGACCACGTATTCCGAATCTCTCAGGAATCGTTTCAATAAGCAACAATCACACATAATGGAGGCGAACATAGCTCACATACCCATGGGTCACGCACATACCTACGCTCCCATGGTCAGCTGACTTATTAACTCACCAATAAGTCATTCTCTGACCTATGTCCTTGAGGTACCAATCTAAATCCCCCCGTAGGCACACAAAGATTAGATGGCCCTGATCGAAAGCCGGCCTCCCGTGATAGAAAGTATGGTAGGTAATACACAGATAAATACATATACTAAGCATTCACACATCTTAGATATCTTATAATCTTAATAGAGGTATATTTTACATTCCTATATCGTCATTACTTATTGCACACTTACACGTCCCCGAACTATTTACATAATATTAAGTATGATGCCGATAATGAAAGTTGTATTACGACACATGAGGAATAATATTATGTCATCAAATACGGTTTTGGTTTATTTTGACGTGTCACGGTTTAAGGGCTATATTTACCAAATAATGATTTAAATAAGTATTTATTTGGATGGTTATGTTGACAACAACTAAAGTTGTTGTGCTCACTTTAAGGAGTATGTTGGTATGGACTTATGAATTAATTTTATTCATTATTATTTAACCATGACTAGTGTGGAATCTAGGTTAATTAATGAATAATCTCTTGTTAGCACATATTAACATTGTTTTAGTGTTTAAATTTTTATTATTTAATAATGCTTATAACGTAAGCATAAGATTATGAACATGTGTTAAAATTTTACTTAAAATAGTATTGATGAAATTTAATCATCTTTTACAACATACTAATTGTGTTGTTTTGTTACGTTCCAACACTCCGTGACGACTTTGACTTAGACTGATAAGGAATAAAATAAGTAAACAAATTTATGAGGTGAGTGTTGGCACTGAGTTAGTTATTAATATAATATGTATATATTATATAAAGATGTTATGGATTTGTAAAAGTCAAGATATATAGGATTTCTATGCAACTCAAGAGCGGTTGGGTTATCAAATCTCACATATATGTTTATAGCCTATAAGCAATAGATGTGAGATTTATTTAACTCTGGATATGTCTATTTACTTATCTGTCATAAATATGGAGATGTTTAAACATATGGGATGTTAGTATAATATTTTATTAAATAGAGATGGAGTATATTCACCCGAGTTTTTACACCCACTATTTATATGTTTACATTTTCTAGTCTTGGAACTTCCACTTCTAGGTTTAGGGCGTTGGTTGGGTACTAATAGGGTTTTGTCGGTTTTTGGTTAATGTAATAATTATAACGAACCTCGGTCTATTTTGGGTGTTGTTTAAATTATGTACTCGAAAAACAATTAGGTTTTTAATATTCCGCACTTAAAATATGACATTATGTTAAATAGTATCAAATTGATGTTATAAAAAATGATTTTAGTTGTGATTTGTTTAGTTATTATTATGCCACTGTGAAACGTTATGACAATCTGGAACCATAGCTTTAGGTTAATAGATAATGTAGTTAGAGAGTCTAGGTTTGGTAGTGGTATAGGGAGTGTGAGTCGTTTATACAAAATTGTGAAAAATACTGACCTGTATTACAAATAAAGGTCAAGCACACAATTCTATAGTTGTATTTTATTCCAAATGGTGGGACATGAAGTTGACTTTTATGAGATATTTAAAGAAGAGACTTCAAATACCTCAATTGCAACTAAGGTGAACCAACATAATTGATATAATGTAGAGGGGGACCAAAACAACTAACATATATGTAGAAAATGTCTCATGCTATGAATTTAATGGGATAATAAAAATCCAGTTCCATGGTGAAAATAACTTAATAACAAGACAAATACCTAAATGAGTAGAATTTGACCATAACATACATGCAATACCATAGGAGAATAATAATAATATGTATGAAAAATTTGTTATATTGAATCCTTCAGTATTTTTAGGATTTGTAAAGAGTTTGGAAGTTGAGGTTTGGATTAGATATACACAAACTATTTTCGGGGTGATAAAGGTTCCTGCTGCTCAGAAGGTTATTTTGGTTACTTTCATGTTAGAAGGCAAAGCAAAATACGTGCGAGTCTTCCAAATGCTTATTGATTACTCCGTGTGAAGACAATGTCATTACATGTGGTTCTTTGACTAAATCTTATATGAAAAGTATTTTCCTCGCATTAATCCAAAGGAAAATGAAAGGGAATTTATAGAATTGACTCACGGGAATATTCTTGTCATTGAGTATGAAACTAATTTTATAGATTTGTCCTGCTTTTCATCTCGTTTCATACATGATGAAAATGACAAACAAACTAGATTTCAAGATGGATTCAATTTAACACTATTAGGTTCTGAATAATAACTATGGTTAATAGATTTTAGTGTTGACATACTAAATGCGTTTAAAATATAATTTAAATACTAATTATAAAAACATACATTTTGGTTTTTCAGTAACAAAATTTGTTTAGTCAATCTCGAGGTTAAGATACCGATGGTTTGTAATAAAATATACAATAATTTTGAAAGCATACATTATTGTGATTTAAACAATAACAATGCTTATAAATTTTGAGGTACATTATTATGATTTAAACAACAACAATGCTTATAAATTTTGAGGTTGAGAGTCTGTAAACAACACTTTATTTGTTACAAAACTAAAAACATTCGTAATCCAAATTTCAATGCCGAGTTGATATTACAAAATTTGGCATCATGACCTCGGTCTTCTATTATTTTAAGCATAATATAAAAAGTATGGATTGGGGAACCAGGAAACGTCCTAGTTATTGGGCATACACAACCAAATAATAATGAATGCCATTAATAATTTTTTAAGGTCAAAACTTAAAAACTTAAAAATAATTAAAAGAATGGAGAAAAATACATTAAGGAGAATGGTTTGTCTGTCTCTCTTGTGTAGGGTTTAAATCCCCAAACACTCTTAGATTGTTCACCGGTGTTTGAGTGTTTAATATATCGTGTGTGTGCTCTCTATGTGTTACGTGTGTTGGGGGGGGGGGGGGGGTCACTAGGTTACACGAGTAATGATATACACCAGGTTGAGTACATGAGAAATACTTGAGAAATACTTGTAAGGTAACTAAATTAAAACTTTAATTAAATGGTTATCCAAGATTTGATTAAGAGAGTAGAGGGTAAGTGATTTATACTTGGTGTTATTCTCTATTGTACTTGTAACTTGTTCCTATATAGTGGAATGGATCCTTTCCACGGTTGTAGCCAAATTGGTGAACCACTGAAATCTTGGCATGCCCGTGTTGTTCTCATTTATTTGCATATTTATTGTGCTTAATTATTATTACCATTATATCATGATTATGTCAAGTGTTATGATTGGTTTTGGTTTACCGCACTAAATTGATATTATGACATAACAATCAGATTATAAATGATAATATCGAGTTTGAACGCCCAAACTCGGAATGATGAGAGAGACAAAGGTTTGGAAGGGAAAACCATATGTTCCCATTAGCCATTGTATATTTTTTTTATCGTGGTATTATCTAATATATTAACGGTGCTGTTAATATCTCCACTCCAAAAAGTTCACAAACACCACATTCTCCATAACACTACAGAACAAAAAATCTACTCCTAAACACCACTAAATACACACCCATTTGGTAGAAAAGTATTTAAACCCCGAATTTTCATCCGAATATATTTTTCTTCATCTTATCTCTCTAACTTCTTCTTATTTCCCAAACTCAACCCTAACGAAGCCTCCACCAAAACCCCTCGCTAATGAAACCTCCACCAGAACCTCAAAGTAAAGAACATAACCATATTAAGATGAATATGGTTATGAATCTATAACGTTAAAACATGATTATAATACCTTATAAACCATAGTATAAGACTGCTGATAGGTTTGAAAAATCTTTTATGGCGATTTAAGATGAACATCGAAGAAAATAGTTTATGGACATGTTTTTATAAAACAACGTTATTTTGAGGTCGTAGGAGGGGCTGATCGATTGGGTAGGTGCGAAGGCTGATCGATCAAGTCGTCATAGGTCGGATTGATATGGTCTGGTGTTAGGCTGACAACTTTCTTATTTTAAGGTTTTTAGTTTTGGGAGTTAAGTTGATGATTGAGAGATTTTTAAGAGGGGATTATTTAAGATGTAAGAGTTATGATCCTAGAAATGTACGTGGAGGATAATGTATGAGATTGAGGTTAGCTCGGAAGACGATTAACCCAATTATATACTTATGATTATACAACGTATTCATATACACGTATTGGATATTATATGCTTTGTGTGGACATATCAGAGACGTGTGAGTAACTCGTGTGAAACCAAATGTGAGCTAACAATTTTTTTTTTTTTGAAAAAAAACCCGCGAGACACTACTTAAAATAGTTGCAGATGGTCCAATGAGTTAAAGGGTAAAATATCCAATCATTTAGAGGGGTAAAGGTGTTATTTTGTGCGAGTGGGGGTATTTTTGTCATTTTGGGTAAAAAAAAAACTCCAAAGGACAATTTAACGGTCCGTCTAAAATGGGTGCGAGTGTTAAGTTAGTTTTGATGGGGGTGAATCTTCAAATAACAATAAGTAATGGGGGAGGAAGTTAAAATAAGCGAAGAAAAAAGAGAGCAAGCACAGCATCGAATGGAGAGTGAAAAGTCATTTTTGGTGACAACAACAAATGAGGTTTAGAGAGGATCCCCACATTCAAAATCTCACATTCAAAATTTGAAGTGAGAGAGAGAGAGAGAGAGAGTTTGGGATCTGGTGGGCAATGTCAGACGAGGAAGAGTCTGAAGAAGCAGTAGTGAGTGTTGAGCAGAAGACAGGGATCGCTAAGTGGTTCCTCCTTAACTCTCCCCCAGGCGAAATCCAATACGTGGCCAAAGACCTAAGATCGGTTTTGAAGGACGAACATGTGTATGAAACCGCGGCTTCAGAGGCATTTCCTCTTTACAACAAATCTCACATCATGTGCCTTCAATTGCCTAAATGTAGCGGGGATGTAAGCCCTAATTCCCAAAATGTTATCATTAGATGTAAACTCAAATGATGATACAATACAAGACCTAGGCTACCATCATTACTAACAACTTCCATTCCAACGTTTAAATTTAGTGCTGTGGGTATGGTGCATTATGCAATCCACCTTCATGGCCAACATTTAGGTCTTCTATTCTACTCTATTTCCTCATTTAGCCATTACTCTATTTCCTCACCTCTTCCCCCCACTACCACCACCACCACCGCATGCTAAATTTTTTCACTGTCCATAAACTTGGTGTATGATCAGTTGTTTCATTGTTGCTGTCTTTCTACTTTCCATTATTTTAGATAACTTCCACAACATAAATTGCAACCCTTATAATGAATGTTTTCTAACTACTTTATAGAGTTTTGTATACTAAGTTGCTATTCTTTAACTCAAGCCCTCATTCTCACTTAAAACTAGTGGGGCTTCAAGAAATAAACCAGCTTACATATTAAGTAATTAAATATATACCGTTTTGAAGCTCTAATCAACATTTACCCAAAGATTGTAAATCTTTATGAAGATTTTAGGAATTTTATATTGGTAGATGCTGTGGGAGATTGAGGGTATACAGTGAAATTACCACCAAACATCGGCATGTATTATCATTTGATTTCAATGAAATTATTGGGGTAGTATTTGGTGTAAATTTATATTATACTATGATAATTGACAAATACCAACATTATTAAATTAAAAGAAGCTTTTAGTACTAAATATAAACAACAATACTCAATTTATATTAACAATACACAATCACATTCAAACCTTAAATAACAACACCCAACTAAGTTTTAATCCCTAAATAAAATATCCAATCAAGATTAACAATACCCAATCAAATTTAACAATATCCAAATAATTTCAAGCCTTAAATAACAAGTTAGACAATCATGTTCTCGCTCAAAATGAGTGTACCCAAGAATTATCATCAATACCCAAACACTCTAAAAAAAAAAATACCCAACACCAAAAAATACTTTTTTTTTTCAATTTCTGAAATAGAAACAAATTTAAAAATATATAAACAGGAAAAAATACAAAAACAGCAAACATTTATAAATACAAACAAAAAAATACAACAATAAATCAAGTCTTAGTTGTAAAGATATTCTAAAACAAAAAAAATGCTTACAATCTATAACTGCTAGATCGAAAAGGAGGGTTTAGTAGGAAGAACTTGGTTGGTCGGAGTCGCAAAAAAGGGTCACCGACCTAATCGCTTGTCGCCGTAGAATATAGTCGGTTGTTGTAGCGCCGGCTTTGGTTTGCAAGATATTTGATTTTGGCTTGAGGGTTTGGTAAGCTGACTTGGGTTTGAAAGAACCCAAATTTCAAAAGTCCCCCATAAATAAAACACGTAGGTGTAAGGAAATTACACTAAGGTCCATATAGTTTAAAAAAAATACCATAAATAGAATGATTTTTTTGGAAAAATCAGTGGGTGCGGCCAATGTTAACTGGATCGTGGTCCCCTCCAATACATGGTACGGGTATGGGGTACGTTACTTTAGCCGGTACGCGGTACGGTAGGGGTATCCTTAGTTGCGTTGCTACTTCAAATCAGAGGGCTTTTTAGAACTCTTGTCGGGTTCTTTTAGTATTATACATGTATCCTGTCAAGATTCTTGTAGTCCACCAATATAAAAAGTTTCCTAAGAAGTTATATAGTGGATATTCTATAGTATATTAGTAAGATATATGAAGCATTATGTATAAATATTGTTTGAGAAGCCTTTTTTCTTCCCATATTATGTTATTAAAGTCTAAAAGTTGTCGTGATATTAATAATAACTAAAGTAGTTAATGTAAAATTTGGGAATGCCATTTTTGGAGATCCAGATCGAGAACCCACCATATTTGGGATTGTACGATCCTGAATCGCGGTACGGAAGGGGATGTAGCGATCCCGGTAACTGTGGGTGCGTCCGCACACACTCAGGATTGAGTAGGGACGCCCCTGCATGTATATACACATGTTATAACGACATGTTCAGTAAAACCATGTGATATACATTTTGTTGTTTATTTTTAGCCTTTTAGAACATCACTGTTTTTGTCGAGGTGCTAATATCTCTCTTTCTCTCATATATTGCGTTTGCAGGTACTGATTACGTCCTTTAGTGAGATTAATAAGAATGAATATCTTGATCCTAGGACCGCCCAAGTTGCTACAGTTGACCATGTTAAGCAAGTAAGTTATGCCTACTTACAAAATCGTGCGGCAATCCTAAGGTTTTATTTATTATTGTCTTTGAGGTAAAATCTTTATTGACTTAGCCTAGCAGAGCAATAATTTAACCTACTCAAGGTCAACCAATTGATTAGTGAATGCTTCTTACGTCAGTTGTATTGGGTTCACAACTTTTAATAAATCACGACATGATTGATCCCGTTTACTTTTGTTCAATTCATAGTTCTAAAAGGCAACCGGTACAAGGGATGCCTTTTTTTATTTTATAATTAATCCAGTGAGATGAAATGTAATTTTTAAGGTATAGTTCAATCATGAGATGTTGTACATACTTTGAAATTATACAAAAAAAAGGGATTTTGGTTTCCAATTTATTGCATTCCTTGCTCCCTATTTAGAATACATTATTATGATTAAGCGTTTCAGTGGTAAAAGTTCTCCTTCAAATATGTGCGGTTAAAACTTGGCATATATCTATTTTAACCGTTGGAAGAGGGGAGGAAAGGGGGGGGGGGGGACCAAATTCACGTTGATTTTTTAAGGTTAAGAAAATGTTCACTCAGGTTTCTTTGAGAAAGGAAAACTTCTCCGCTTTTCTGGGTACGTTGTTGAGGTTGTGTATAGAGGATTTTTTTCTCCAATAATCTAAAGGGTTATCCCATCCGTACCGGAGAAAGAGCGTTGTTCTCCTTCAATTTCCATTAGTTACTTGGAGGCAGGGGATGGCATTGTTTGGTGTAGGTACTTGGAAGAGTGAAATTGGAGTTGAAGAAATGGAAAAGAAGACGCACCCACTAGAGACAACAATCCCTCCATTTACAAATTCATGTCTAGAAGTAAACTGGTTGGTTATAACATTTAATTAGAGGAGGATTCTTGCAAAAGCGTAGTGATATTTTGTTAATAGAAGCTTGGTCGGTAAAGTTGGTATAGTCTGGTCTTTAAGATCTCTTTGAGAACGAAAATGACTGGATGGGTTAGACACGAGTAGAATTGTTTAGGTAGTGTGCGTATTTATGATTTAAATCACGTGTTTATTTTTTGTGCTTTAAACTTCCCATCGGAGGAAGATGTTTTATGAATCAATGAGGAGAGGAGTTGGTTGTTCTAAGTGGTGCATTTGCTTTTTGAATGATGGGAGCTAGTTTGGTGTTGTCATAGACTTGATCTTAGGTCAAAGTTTTTGCGGATTTGAGCTTTAGGTTAACCAGTCCACTTCTTGGGGGGAAGTGACTTTTCAAGCCATTGGAGATAGGTGTAGTGGTTTCCAATGTTTAAAAAGGCGAAAGGCGAGGCGAGGCGTTTTGGCCTCGACGAGGCGAGGCGTAAGCCTCGAGGCGCTTGAGGCGTAAGCCTCACCGAAAAGAAAAAAAGAAAGGGAAAAAAATATAAAAAGTCTAATAATTTCACAAAAAATAATCCAACACATTAAATGATGCAAAAGGGTCCATAATCATTCAATCCATCAACCAATCAAACTAAAAGTTCATCTCCATTACATCATTACCGTATTGTTCATCACAAAAACATATTGTTCATCACAAAAACATAGAAAAACAAAGCATCCCCTCAAGCTTAATACTAAAACAATAATGGATCATCCGTATCCAAAGGCTTGAAAAGCGGATTTAATCCATCATCATCGCCGCTATCATCACCATCGCTAATAGGATCGTCCATTGAATCATCATCATATCTAATGGTCGTCTCGTCATCATCATCACCCGAGTCAACATCAACAAATTCATCTTCCTCATCTACCAAGATCCCCTTTCCTTTACCTATAAGATAAAATATAATTATTTTAACTCTTTAAAATAATTATTTAATGTAAAAAAGACAATTGTGAATACTAACCCTTTTTTGAAGTGTTAAATTGTGAATTATTTCTCTTTCTTCCTTGCCCCCCTCTAGCACGTTCACGGCGAATGGGAATGGGAATGGGAATCTCTCCTACCCCTATCACATCATCCATCGCTCCTGAGGCATCCGTAACCACCGAGGCATCTGTCGAATGGGAATCATCTTGCCCCGCTACCCACTCATCATCTGAAGGTAGATGATCAATAACCAATGGGTCCTCATCCTCTTTAAGCGCCTTCTTTCTCAAAAACTTCGTCTTTAACTTCTTGTTATACATTATATACACCAATGAATTCAACCTCTTCGTTGACAAACGATTTCTCTTTTTCGTATGGAGCTGTATAAATTTTTCAAATAATAATTTTTTAGTCATAAAATAAATAATAATTTTTACAAATAATATTTTTTTACAAACGAATACCTGATTGAATGTGCTCCAGTTGCGTTCACATGCGGACGAAGAGCATGTAAGACTCAAAACCCTCACCGCAAAACTAGTCAATTCTGGAGTTCCATCTCCAAATTGAATCCACCAATCCGCTAAAATAAGAGTGAAGTAAAATTTAGTTAAAAAATGTATTTAATGGTATTAATCAAAAGCAAATCGTACTTAAACAAAAGATTTACTTACCGGGACTACGCAATTTGCAACTTGTTTTTGCCGACGCAAAAGAGAAAAACCCCTTTCTATTCCTAAAATCATCAATCTGTATATCCGCTTTCAATCTATCTTGATCATTCGGAATAAGCTTTTCCATGCAAGTCAATAAACCCAATTTAATTTCAGGATGGTTAGAGAAGTTCTCTTCATATTGAAAATGTGGATTTAAGAAATATGCCGCCGCATGCAAATGGCGATGTAACTGAAACTCCCATTTCGTATCAATTATGCTCCATATCTCCTTATAAGACCCCTCATCTCCTCCCAAATTTTCTGCTATGGTCTCCTTTGCTTTGTCCATTGCACCATAAATGAAACCCATCCCTGGCATCTTCTCTGAATCAGTCATTCTCAAAACCCCCACAAGAGGTTTTGTGCTTCTAATTGCGTACGACATACTACCCCAAAAATTTCGATCCTGCAAAATGATTTTTTTTATTTGCTTCCCTTCATCCTTCTTTGCCCAGCTTGATCTAGCCCATTCAGGAGAAGTGAACATACGCTCCAATGGTTCCTTAAGGCTATACATACTCTGAAGGGTCAAATAAGCGGTAGCAAATCTCGTTGCAGCCGGGCGAATAAGATCCTTCTTCGTATGATCTCTCATCAATTGCAAAACCCACCCATGATTATATATGAAGTTACTCACCTACAATTAAAAAGTAATATGTGAAACGAATTAAAAAGTAAAAAATAAAAATTAAAGATGAATTAATACCTTCTTTGACTTTATCAAGGCGTTTTTGTGCTGCGGCAATTCCCCAACTTTCTCCAACATTAGGTCAATGCAATGGGCGGCGCATGGTGTCCACCACAGACGTTTCCTCTTCTCCATCAACAACTTTCCCGCCGCCTTATAATTCGAGGCATTGTCGGTTACAACTTGAATGACCAACTCCTCCCCCACCTCCTCAACAACACTATCAAGAAGCTTAAACAACATGTTTGCGTCCTTTATAGCATCTGACGCATCAACTGATCGCAAGAAAACCGTTCCATGTGGATTATTAACGAGAAAATTTATCAAATGGCGACCTCGAATATCCTTCCAACCATCCGATAATATGGACACCCCTGTTTGCATCCACGTTTTCTTTACTTCATCAACTACAATTTTGGCACGCCTTTCTTCCTCTTCTAATATCCACGTGCTAAGCTCGTATGCAGTAGGAGGTTTCAACCCGCGACCATACTTTCCAATTGCTCGCACCATACTAATAAAGGAAGGACTATTTGCCACATGAAATGGAAGACCATTTTCAAAGAAAAATCTACCAATATCAAGGCATGCTTCATCTCTAGCCTCCTTTTCAGTTTTAGGCTTAGGTTGATCATCACAACCATCATCATCAAGATCAACTAAAAACCTATCCATGGGTCCCCTAATCCCCCTAGCCGTACTACCCATACTTGAACCATCTTTTGAACTTGTAAAATACGCACCACTCTCAATATGTTCCTCGGATTTTCTTCGGGCCACATCTTTTTCAAAGTTTTTATTTTTCAAGAAATCCGCCATTTCTTGTCTCACATCCGTAGGAACTCTATCACATTCTCGAACATTTTTTTTCGTTCCCGCAAGATGATCTTTCATTCGTTTGACACCCCCCTTTATAACTTTATTGCAAAACTTACATTGGATATAGACATATCCTTTCCCATTGTCAACCTCCGTACCATATTTCCAAGCGGGATCCTTTCTAGACATAATTCAACTACAAAAAAAAATATAAAACAAAGTTATTACAAAAAACAAGTTACAAAATATTGTGGAACAGGTTTTATTAAAATATTGTGAAACAGAAAAAAAAAACAGAAAAAAGTGTAAAACTATAAACTAAGCTAAAAATAAAAGTTTTATGGGAAATAACAGAAAACAGGAAAAAAAACAGAAGAAAAAAAAACAGAAAAGTAAACTAAGTTTGCAGGAAAAAAAAAAGTAAACAAAATTAAAACCAAAGTTTTTACAAAAAAAAATCTACTAAAACTAAAACTAAAACTAAAAAACAAATAACATAAACAGTTTCATATAACAGTTTTTAGACAAAAAACAAGTTAAAAAATATTGTGAAAAAGGTTTTATTAAAATATTGTGAAACAGAAAAAAGTGTAAAACTAAAAACTAACCTAAAACTAAAAGTTTTTATAGGAAATAACAGAAAACAGGGAAAAAACAGAAGAAAAAAAACAGGAAAAAAAAAAACAGAAAACTAAACTAAGTTTACAGGAAAAAAAATAAGTTTTTACAATGTTTTTACAGGTAAAAAAACTTAAAACCAAAGTTTTGACAAAAAAAAATATACTAAAACTAAGTCTAATACTAAAACTAAACTAAAACTACAACTAATACTAAACTAAAAAACAAATAACATAAAAACTTTATGTTAACAGTTTCGTATAAAAAACAAACAAATAACAGTTTCTAGTAAAAAACTAGGGCCGGAGTTGAAGAATTAAAGGGTTTTGCTCTTACCGAGGGCCGGACTTGAAGAATGGAAGGAGAAGGATGGCCGGATTAGGGTTTCGGTGAAGGAAAATGGTTTCGGAGTAGAGAGAGAGTAAGCGGGCTTCAATAATACAAGGGTTAGGGTTTATTTCTAACGAACGGTTTTTTTTTTTTTTAACTATCTTCTCTTTTCCATTTTTTAAGCCCCGTATAAGAGGCGTACGCCTCACCGCCTTGAGGCGGTCAGCCTTGAGGCGCAGCGCCTCATCCAAAAAGGCGTAAGCCTTTCTTTAATGGCCTGAGGCTTAAGCCTCGAGGCTCTTTTCTCTCGCCTCGCCTCGAGGCGCGCCTCGAGGCGTACGCCTCGGGCGCCTTTTTAAACATTGGTGGTTTCATTTGTACAGACTAGGATAATGTAAAATTGTTATGGAGATTCTCATGGATGTGTCAATTAGAATTAAGCGACAGAAGGAGGGACTTAAATCCTCAACCTCAACCTCAATCTCAATCTCAATTGTACCAGGGCTATACTCATTTGAGTTTGGAGATTAAATTTTTTGATCTGGGTTAAAAGAAGGGGTTCATTCGAAGTGAATTACAAAGGAGAATGGTGGTTCTCAAGATAGAGGGAATAATTGACTTGCGGGCAACATTATTGGGCCGTTGAAAAGGTGACCAATTGGGCTTGGTATGGGGCCTCAGCTAAATGATCGGGCTATTGTGGCCATCAAGATGTCTTAGTGGGTGGACTTTTAGTCCATTCTTTAAATTCAATTCAACTTGTGAATTCTTAGGACCCATTATTTGTAGGGTTGTCTCTGGCCTTTGACTAAACTCCTCTTATGCAATGTTTTAAAAATCACTCGAGGCGTACGTCTCGAGGCGCATCACTAAAAGATTGCCTCGAGGCTTAAACCTCAGGGTTGAATTTGAGGGTTACGCCTCAATGTGCCTCGAGGCTTATGCCTTGATGCGCCTCACGCCTTTTTGCTGAGGCGCGAAAAAAAAAACAATTGCTCTTCTTTCATCATGAACTCTGTTTTTTTTTGTTATTTTAATATATGTCGATAATTGGTATATATATATATATATATATATATACATGCTTTGAAGATAGTGCAACAGTTAATTATATTTATTTTATTATATATATACATGTTTATATTTATTTTATTACACACACACACACATACATTATATATATATACACATAAAGTCTTCTATAAGGACTCCTTAGGGTGCAGACCCTGGTACATATCATTTTTTTAAAATAGTAAAAAAATGAATGTTTTGATGAAACTTAATGAATATGATGTCCACAGTTAGAAGATCATCTTCAATTTTTTTCATCAAAAAATTCAATAAAAAAACCGTTGAGACGAGGTGATATGTAAAAAAATGGTATAAATATTCATTTTCAACCGTTGAAATGTTGGGTCGACGCCAACCACTTTATTGATTGAATTTTTTGATTAAACTTCAAGGATATGATCTTCTCACTGTCGAGATCATATCCATGAAGTTTCATAAAAAAATTCAATCAAAAAGTGGGTGAGATGATTGCCAACATTTCAACGGTCGAAAATGCATATTTATACAATTTTTTTACATATCATCTCATCTCAACGGTTTTTTTATTGAAAAAATTGGAGAGGATCTTTTCACCGTGGAGATCATATCCACGAAGTTTCATCAAAAAAATCATTTTTTTACTATTTTAAAAAAATGGTATGTACCGGGGTCTGCACCATAAGGAATCCTTACAGGAGGGGGCCTCTCTCTCTCTCTCTCTCTATATATATATATATATATATATATATATATATATATATATATATATATATATATATATATATATACACACACACATACGAATCAATTAATTATATATACATACTAATAATTTGTATTTTTTCTTTCAAATTTACTGTTTTTTAAAGGATAAAGAGATTTCTCTAAAATTGCACTTAACTTAAAAAAAAATATGTTGTTTTAATCTACTAATTCTTATTCTTTTTTATTTTTTTGTTTTTAATTGCACTTAGCTTGTACTATTTACTATTTTAACTTAAAAGAAAATTTTTAAAAAATAACCATTATGTCATATTATAAAATAAGCAATATGTGAATGAAACTTGAAAAAATGATTTAGTCAATTTGATTTTTCATTGATTAATTTATTGTCACATTATAAAATAACCCATATGTGAATGAAACTAAAAAGAATGATTTTGTCAATTTGATTAATTTATGGTCATATTATAAAATTAACAATATGTAAATGAAAAAAAAATGATTTTGCTTTGATTGATTTATTGTCATATTGTAAAATAACCAATATGTTCAAATTGATTTTATCAAATTATTTAAGAAAAAAAAGTCATCTCGGGGAACGAAAAAATGTTTGACTATTTGAGAAAGTCCTTAAAGATTTATTTTTATTTTTAATTTTTTTTCCAGTTTTATTTTATATTTCTTTGTTACTTTGTTTTTTATGGTTCTATTAGTATTTTTTTAATATTATTTTCTTCATTTTTTTTGTGAGGCTTACGCCTCGCCTCGTGCCTTTTTAAACATTGCTCTTACGAGGCCTAATTGGTGCGCTGTTTTGGGTTAATCTAAAGGAGAATGTGATATTTTCTTTTCGAGATCTCAAATTTAAGTTATCTGACAAAGATAAAGATACGAGTCACTGGGAGATGTTGATAGTTTTTCATTTGTTTAGTCGCATGTTGGCTTGGAGTAAAAATCTTAGAACCAAAGTAGGAGAAGGGGTTCTCTATGTGGGAAGGGTATGCTACCCAACCTGTGGACCTGGATTGTCTATAGAAGCCTATGGATGAATATGGATGCAATTTGAGAGAAGGGTGGCCCTTGTATCATGGAGTTCGTTGGGGGTAAGTTTTCTTTGCCCTTGGTATGTTTTGGGTGGCTCACTCCGTGATGATTATCTCCCCTTTGCTGTTGGCCATTATGATCCCTATGACCTAGAGGTTAGGGAGTGTAGTTTTATAGGGATGGGTACCTAGAAGTGCTCTTTATTGAGGGGATAGAGACGAAATTGATGATTAGGTGAGGGATATATGAGTTGGCTACAACAAGTTTTTAGCGGTATCTTTGCAAAGGAATGAGAAGAAAGGCTTTAGGTTTTATTTGGCAAAAGTGAAAGTAAGAGAGAGTAGTAAATATGAGGTTAATCAGGTATGCACTACTGATTTTGGTTTAGAGGTGGCTATGAGGGGGAAAAACGAAGAGGAAAAGCCACGATTATTGCGTTTTAATGAAACTCAAAATTATTTTGGTAACTTAGGGGGATGAAGAATTCTAGCAAGGAAGTAGTGATGAACTCTTTCATGTACTTATGGGAGTTGGGTGTTGTTTGCCAACAAATTTGGCATTTTTCTCATTAAGGCTTGCTCGAAGTTTGGGGATAAAGTATGGATTATGATGTGCCAGGATTAGGATAGAGAAGAGGAATTGGGTATTTTGAGATACGAAAGAAAATGAAATTATAATTAGATTAGGGTTTTAATAGTTGTCTTTTAAAATCATGTCTTGCGTCTTGTGTAGTTTTCTTATATTTTATCTTAATTAATAGTTTGTATTTATCTTGGATTCGTATGAGAGCTTATGAAGAAGGCCTTTAACCATCTATAGTAATCATTTTTCTACACATATTACTTTATTTTTCATATGATATTTTGAAAGATTGTCTGAGCTTTTCTATCATCATTCTTATGTCTGTGTTTGTGTGTTAAATTGGATACGTTTACATCACATAAACTTCAAAGTTAGATGCTTGCGGGATTTCACGTGGAGTTATTGTTCTTTGGGACAACATATGTTTGATTGCCTTCATTAGGAAAAATGTTATGTTTATGTGGCAGGTTATTATTGATAGATTTATGGTGTTGCCTATAATTGTAGGGTTTATGTGAAGAGTTAGTAGGGTTGAGTGTAATTGTAAACTGGAAGCACGACTAGTGGGGGGTCATCGATGTTTGCGATAATAAAATCATCATTAGTGAATTGGAGATTCCTTTATTCCACAATGAAAAAAATGATTTCCTTGTAAGGGGAGGAAGTGGATAGGCGGTGGGTTGTGTTAGGTCGGATAGTTTCTCCATTTTTATAAATGGGAAACCAAGGGGTAAAATCCTAAGAGAAAAGGGCCTTAGACAAAGGGGATTCATTGTCCACGTTTCTTTTTGTGTTGGTGAAAGATTTCTTAAGTCGAATTATTGAGAAAGCAATAAGGCTAGGATTTTTTTTTTTTTTTAAAGTAGGTAAAAGTGACGTTGAGGTGTCACCGCTACAATTTGCGGATGACTCGATCTTTTTCTCCTCTTAGGATAACGATAAACTTCACAACCTTCTCGTTGCAATTTCTCTGTTTTATGAGATTTTGTTGTAAAAAATTAATTTGAACAAGTGGGGGATAAATGTAAACCCATCAAAGTCAGAAGATTTTGCTTCTAAAATCGGGTGTGGCATTGAATCTTGATCACTGTCATATTTGGGTCTATTGTTGGGAGGAAATCCAAACACTCTAAGCTTTTGGAACCCAATTTTTGACAGAATTAATAAGGGTTGGATCGATGGAAAAGAGGGTGTTTATCTAGAGTTGGGAGATTGACTTTAATATCATCGAGACTCTATAATATTCCCATATTTATCTATCCATCTTCAAATCACCGGTGAAAGTGGCAAAACTAATCGGAGAAAAAAATCATAAATTTCGTATGGAGGCAAACACGATCACTTAGTGGAGTGGAATCTGATTGCTAGACCACATAATTTGGGTATTGTGAACTTAATAGCAAAAAGTAAAGCGTTGTTAGGAAAATGACTTTCGAGGTTTTCAAAAGAGTGATTCTCTATGGGGCACTATTATCATTAGGCATGAATATGGGTTGAATAGGAACGGGTAGGGCTTTAAAAAGATTTGAGAAAGGGTTGTTTAGAAGTTCTCGGAAGTTCATTTCCTATTGTATACCTTCCTTAGGCATGTCTCTTTGAAATTAGGGGATGGGGCATCAATACGGTTTGGGAGGGTTGTTGGAGAGGTGAAGCCCATTTGCAATCTATTTATCCCCGTTTTTTAATTATTTACTTAAATAAGAATTGCACTATTGCCTCCATTGCTTCTTTGAACCTATTTCTTCAGTTCTTTGGGATCTTTCTTTCCAGAGGAACCTTAATAAAGCTGAAACAGAGGATAGGTCAAGTTGAGGGTATTCATCATTCCATCGGGCAAGGGATTGTGGAGTTTGGAAGCTAAACATTAATGGCTTCTCGTGTAAGTCATAGTTTGATTATCTTTGTGAAAATCCTTCATTGTCTAACTTCCCTCTCTCAAAGACATTTGGGAAACAGGTAATCATGTAAAGACGAAGGTGTTTGCATGGCTGATGGCCCATGGGAAAGTTAACACAGTTAATTTACTAAAAATGGCTATTTATAAAGCTTTCCCTAATTTAGATTCGTCTCTCCAAGAATAATGAGGAATACGACATGCATATTTTCTTCTATATCCCTTTCGCTGAATATATGTGGAGAGCCTTTTGATCCAATTGACGTTTTGCTTTTGGGAGAGTTCTCAAAGGTGAAAATTCTATGGGGAAGTGCAGTTTTGACTGTTTTTTAGTACTTATGAATGGAGAGGAATAACAAACTTTTTAAAGGAAAAGAGGAAGGTAATGAATGGATTTGGAAAAAAGCTCGATTTAAAACGTCTTTATGGGCTTTTGCGTCAAAACCATTTGAGAACATCCCTTTGTCCACCTTTTGTGCCGATGCCACGGGAAATACAAAAAAGATGAATGCTTCTTTATTCTCTTATTATATGTTTGATTTTCTACTTTTTTCATCTCTCTTATATTGAATATAGTTTGAGGACTGTTGGCCCTCTCTTCTTTGTAATATTTTTATTCTGTCTAAAAAATTACAGGTTTCTCATAAAGAAATAGTCTTGTAAGCATGAGACCTTTTTGTAGTACCAATGAACGCCATGGCCTCCACCTGAACTCAAACCTGGTTTCCTTCTCTAAGCACCATTTACTTGGATTTTTAAGTCAATTGCGAGCTTACGAGAGTGTAAGAACTTTCATTAATTACAAAAGAGGGTCTTAAGGCCTATAATGAAAACCAAACACAATGAAATAAAATGATTTCCTTAGCATATAAAATGAAAAAATAAAGCAAATGGCAAAATGGGTCGTCAATGCAACTTGTTAATAATACATGATATTAATCACCCTCTTAAACTCGAGCAAATGAGAGGTTGTGAAGGGAGATTTTTTGACTTAAGTAATACGGTCAGCTAATGTCTATCTGGCCACCCTAAGAGCACTTGCTCATGGCCATTATGGAGATTTATTTACGAAGGAGATATATTAGTTACAATTTTATATGAAAGTCCAGTTATGGTGATATTGTGGTGATATTGTGCAGGATCTCTCAAAAGTGGAACAAGTGTTTTTGATTGATGCAATTTCGATGAATCGTTAGGGATTCCTTTGGAACAAGGTGTATAACGAGCTGAATATTGTTGTGGCTTTATCTAAAGATGGGTGATGAATCATTAGGGATTTTGAAGTCAATTGGGAGTTTACGAGAGTATAAGAGCTTTCGCTAATTACAAAAGAGGGTCTTAAGGCCTATAATGAAAACCAAACACAATGAAATAAAATGTCTTCCCTAGCATATAAAATGAAAAAAGGAAGCAAATGGCAAAATGGGTCGTCAATGCAACTTGTTAATAATACATGATATTAATCACCCCCTTAAACTCGAGCAAATGAGAGGTCGTGAAGGGAGATTTTTTGTCCAAGTAATACGGTCAACTAATTTCTATCTAATTTCTATCTGGCCACCCTAAGAGCAATTGCTCATGGCCATTATGGGGATTTATTTACAAAGGATATATATTAGTTACAATTTTATATGAAAGTATAGATATGGTGATATTGTGCAGGATCTCTCAAAAGTGGAACAAGTGTTTTTGATTGATGCAATTTCGATGAATCATTAGGGATTCCTTTGGAACAAGGTGTATAACGAGCTGAATATTGTTGTGGCTTTATCTAAAGATGGGTGATGTTAAGGAGGTGGGAGCTATTGAATAGTCTTTAAAGTCAAAGGCCTTGTAAATGCATACTATTTGCTATTTTGGGCATTGTGGAATGTAAGAAATAATATAATTTTTGAAGGAAAATAAGAGGAAAGGGAATGGATGTTGGTGTCTCTTCAATTTGGTAATGCTTGTTTATGGGGCGGATTGTTGATTCTTCATTTGGCAGAGGCAGACTCATTTACTGTTTTCTCTTCTACAAGTGAAAAGGGTACATTTATAATTAATAGAATAAATGAACAAGTGATGAAAAGGGACAGGTAATACTAGCATACCCGATAAAGTACTCGGGAATTGAACAAGCCTTGACAAGCTTTAAAAAAGGGGATTTTTAAGATGGTAGAGCTTTACAAGGAGATATAAAAGTGGTAGATTTATTTATTTATTTAAAGGGGATTTGGGCTTATGTCTTTGGTGATGGAAAAATAGCTTGGGTTGTAAGTGATTCACGGTTGGTCATTGTGGGTTTACTCCTTTTGGAAGAGGTGTTTAGATGGAACAAAGTGGTGCGGGGATGAGAAAATTGAAGGATAGGACTACAACCGAGAATAGGCAAGAAAGGTAAGTGGACCAAGGCCACTAATAGTGATAGAAATGGTATGGAGGAGGAAGATGGCTACAATAGCACAAACTCACAAGGGAGATCTTGTAGGGTAACAACTCTTCAGGGATAGTTGGTTATTATGATAGCTTAAAGGATTGTGAGTTTGAATGACTAGAGTGTGAGTCGTATGATTCTGGAGATGGTGATAACAGCTAATCAGATGGGGGATAGCAATGTGAGGACACCAACATGGAAGAGTTGTTGGATGATGTTTGACTATTACTTGAGCATTGTGAGACTGATACGGTGGAGCTCAATGATCAAGGTTCGCAATGCTTAAACACCCAACTTGCATGGATGCTAAAGGTAAATCTCAATCTCCTTTCAATTCATAACGAGCAAATACAACTCTAATTATTACAACCCAAATGCATTGATTAATGAAATAATTGAAACTCTAATTGTTACAAGCAAATCAAATCTTGAAAAAGCAACTACGAATAAACAACGTAGGATCCATTTAAACATTAATAAACATTTATTGGACCATAATGGAGGGATTAGATTTCTCGCAAAACCATCTAAGATCCTATTTTAACATTCAAGCAAGTTCTTATGCAAACCAGGTTAAAGGTTTAATTTGGATAACATGGAACTCAAAAACGTTTGCATCACAACCAATCAAAAACTAATTTGAAAACAACGAAATATAAAAATGGGATCAAAACTACATTGATCTTAGATTCAATTGTTGTTTGGTTATAAAACTTTTACGCGGAGAATATGATTATACCTTTGCAATTCTTGTTACTGAAGTGACATGAGAATGATTAAGATGATTTGATGCAAATTTGTTTTGCTTTGATCAACTCATCCATTATGTGATCCATGAACAAGATGACTTTATGTGCGGCCGGGCACACCTTGAAAGAACTTGAAGAACACCAATCTCTTTCCTCCTCTTTTAGCTGACCTCTCTCTCTCTCTCTCTCTCTCTCTCTCTCTCTCTCTCTCTCTCTCTATCCCCACAACCGAATTCTCTCTATAATGTGAAGGAATGCAACATATGGCTTAGGGCTCCTTTTCTCTATTATTGGGAAGAGAAATCCTTACGGTTAAGTGAGGAGTGACATGTTTGTAATTAAGGATTATATCGGGGACATGTGAGAAATAATTAAATTGGATTCCAACATAAATAGGAAATTCTCGATTAATCCCTAAAATGAAATTTTCACTATTTCATTAATTGCAATTAAAGTTCACTCAATAATTGCAATTAACTTCACTCAATAATTGCAATTGCACTCCAAATCAATTATCTTAAAATTACTTTATATTAATTAAGAGTCCATGTGTGTAAATTTTACTTAGCATATAATATGATTCATGCTTAGTAAAATTTAGTCATTGAGAATTAATTTCTTTAACATCTAAGTCTTTGAAATAATCCATGAATAGGTTTACCAGTTGAATCAAAACGTATAAGTTCATCAAGGGGGTATTACAATTCAGGACTCCTGAATATAACACCGACAATGCCCATATAATTATTATCCAACTTATATGTTTTGTTGATCTAATAAATTGAATCTCACCCGTCAATAAATCAAAGTAATAGTTATGTGAAAATTTCAACACTCAATATTTATCGGTATTAAGAATCTATGTGCTCTTTACAAACCTTTGAAGTTGTTAAAGTCAATCACAATCAGTAACATGCTTTAATTACATTCCCGGTGTACCGATACATTCCTTTTAGAATTCTCGGACAAGTTCATGAACCATTAGACATTTCCCGTAGTTAAAAACCAACTACTAAGATTATACACGCAACTATACCGGTTGGATGTCAATTCCTATCTTGGCCATGAGGGGTTCAATTAGAGTAAAATTGGAATTCTTATCTTCCGTGATTAAGCTGAATTCTACTCACCAGAATTCCTACGAAGTATAATTGACTATCATAGCAATATATTTAACAATAAATGTAAAGCATTCCTACATTTATATTCACATTAAAATGAGCTAAAGGCAAGTCATTTAAAATAAATAAATGTCTTTACAGTCACATAGTCACATGGTTGTAAGGATAAAACCCTAACTGCTTCTTCCTCTGCTTTTTTTTCCCCTTCAGTTATGAGGTGAATTGAAGGGCCACGTAAACTTGAAGTGGTTACTCACCTAGTATTTAGCGTGACCCTTGAAGTTGAGCCTGATCTAGAATAGTCGCTAACCTCTCCATATCCAGCAGTTCTAGCAACATCATCCCACGTCAACAAATTAAATTGAGTAAAAACATACCCCGATCAAATATCCCATTTAGCCACTCATTGCTTTCATCTATATCATCTCAAAAGAAGGGATCAATAGTGCCACACAATTGAAAGTGACTCCAATTACCCAACAAGTGAAGTTGAGTCTATCGTTCAATTTTTTAAGAGAATGTAATGCTTTATGTAGAAAAGAACTGTGGTTTAGAGCTAATTTATTCAGTGTAACTTTTTTGTTTCTATTTCTAGTCTTGTTCTCACTACATGGCTTAGCTAGAGTCTAGAGATGTATTGATTATGACTATGCCAAAAGCTTGTTGTTGTTCACTTTGTTGAAGCTCATACTATCACCGTGTTGGCCTTTATCTTTCAATATCTAGTAAAATTCACTCCTATTTTTTATGATACTAAACTGATTCAGGATTGTATAGAAGTGAGACCAGCAAGTGACGAGGAACTTCCATCCCCGTATATCGAGGAATATCGGTATGATTTATGACTCTGGTTAAAAAATTTGTATTGTGTGGCAGTTTCTTCTGCTTGTGTGCAATTGGCATGCTACATACAAATGACTGCGACTACATGCATAATTCATCAAGTGTCTACATGTTAATATATGAAAAAAACTATTGTACTTAACTAGAATTGTATCTGAATTACTTGGAAAGGCATAATTCACAACAGTTGAGCTATGGTGAACAATTAAGGTTTACCATAGCTGTCCACAATGAACTAATGAACTCACATGTTATACTGCTAAGTAATTTTGTGAAGTACCATGTGCTTTCCACTATATTTGTGTTACAGCTCATGAATCTGGGCTACATTGAGAAATTTCTTATTGCCTACTATTGCCAGGTTTAGATCTGGATGTTTGGTTTGTTCATAAGTTAATATAGAGGCAACTGATATGGAATCCTTGGTGTATAAGTGCATATGTGAGTATCGATTATTTGCACTGAATGGGCAGTCATAGGGAGCTGGAGGATAATCTGGGTACCTTGCATGAGGCCAGCACACTTGAGGATCATGGCGAGGGGTGCAAATTTAACCTCAGATAATTTAAGGAGAGAAAAATTTATTGTTAATAGTTGTTATATTTTGTAAGGAGGAAAATTTTGTAGATCATCTTCTTCTTCATTGCTTGGCGATGAGGGAGTTGTAGGATATGCTGTTTGAGCTCTTTGAATGGGTATGCCAAGGATATTAGAGGTGTTGATTGCATCATGAAATGGTAGTCAGGTTTCTAGTAGAGTTAGTAAATTGTGGGGCGCCGTCACTTTGTGGCTTTATGATCTATCCATCAGAAGGTCTTTCTCCCAAGAGTGCCTTATGACATGTTAGAGTCTGTTGTTCTTTTGGGTCAGAGAGGGTTTCTTGAGCTTTGCAGTTCCTTTTAT
Source organism: Sambucus nigra (assembly GCA_949130495.1). Lineage (NCBI taxonomy): Eukaryota > Viridiplantae > Streptophyta > Magnoliopsida > Dipsacales > Adoxaceae > Sambucus > Sambucus nigra. The sequence continues at coordinate 56,197,582 of OX422212.1, read as the reverse complement.
GGATTCTTCTTCTTCTAGTCGTGAATGCAGTTTTGAGGTATTGGGCAAGAGTATTAAGCGTATTAGGTAGGGTTCAATTCATTGGGTAAGATTCTTGGTTTGGAAAAGGAGGTAAGTGTATGGCTGTGGTTTGTTTAAACTTAAATCAGAGACCTGGTCACCTTCTGGTTTGTAGAAATGGGTGACATTCTTGGTGGAAAATAGGAAAGGAGTATGTAGAGTTGAATCAGTGCAAGGATTTCCCAGGTATGTTTTCAGGTAGATATAGAAATAGGCTGCCTTATGACATGTTGAGTCTGTTATTCTTTTTGGTCCGAGAGGGTTTCTTGAGCTTTGCAGTTCCTTTTATGGAAGAGTATTTAGCTCAGGGTTCATTGGGTAAGATTATTGGTTTGGAAAATAGGAAATGAGTATATAGAGTTGCATTGGTGCAAGGCTTTCCCAGGTATGTTTTTAGGTAGCTATAGAAATAGGCTGCCTTATGTGCAATAAATGAATGACCTTGGTATTTTATGTTTGTGCAACCATATTTTGACATAGTACTTTTATAAGTTCAGATATTTACAGTTGATCATGTGGTATCCATTCAGCTGAATGCACACTGGTGTCCAGAATGTTTTTCTTTTTATCATAAGCAAATTAAATATTAATACTGTAAGAGAGTAGCCTAATTTGAAGATCTTTTAAGGAAAAGAGTGAGCCGTAACCCGTATTAATGAATGGTTAACAATCACAATCAATATAGAAATACTACAAGTACAAATAACATGATTCTTCACTGAACAAGGAGCCCATTGAGAGGGCTGAATAAGAGGGAGAGAGAACAAGCACTCCAAATACTTTGAGGTGACAGATGAATGTTCAAATACTACTCCCACAATGCAAGGTGTTTTGAATATCAAAAGGTGTATTAATCAGAGGTTGCGAAAAGGTACATTTTGGAGCACACTTTTTGACGAGGTTGAGTGCTTGCATTGCAACCTCATTCTGAATCTGATGTTCTGATTGAATATGTAAGTATTAGGTATATGCAATGTGACTTTTCGAGAAATCTCTGTAGCTACAAATCTTTGGAAATATAAATGTAAGTATAATAATGCATGCTCCAATCTTGAGGTCCGACTGTCTAGAGTTGTGTTTGATTTGATTAATCAATTGAGGTGACTCGAAGTACCGAAATGTTCGTTAAGTCTTGGCTTAGAGATGCCTTCCTTTCCATCCTCCAACTAGTTCCTTTAGAGGTCGCTAATGAGCTTCCACAATAGAGTTAGAACTAACTTCCCCAAGTCTTGCCTAACTTGGTAATTTGCAAGGCACTGAGTAGCCTCTTTTAGCTGTTTAGGTTATTCGGTTGCCCCCGCTTGCTTGAGAGGAAGCATTGTTTAGCTTCATCCTTCGCAATCACTTGCTGATGTTACTCACCATATATATATAATAACAAGTTTTTTTTTTTTTTTTAATTTGGCATCCAAAAGTTATGCCTGGTTGGCCATTAACGCCCACAGTGATTTAAGTTTATATGGACATTGACACCCTATTCAGACGGTTTCCGTTCAAAGATAAGTGTGACTGTTAATTTTTGTATTAAGTTACAGACTTGCCCTCATTATATATTATTAAATTACAAATAAAGCCGCAAAGTAGAAACCGTAAACTCCCTCCCCCCAACCCGATCTGAAACACTCCCCTCCCCCCTCCCCCCCATCCCCCAAACCCCCCCCAAAAAAGAAGATAAAACCCACGCTCTCATTCTCACCCCTATTTGATCTCTCATCTCAATCTTCTCTCTCTTGGTGGAATTGATCTCGGTGGCATGGGATTTATAATGGAGTTGCAGTGGTAGATCCCGTGGTTGGGCTGGATGGAGCTGGGGTAATCCCCCCAATCTCTCTCTCTCTCTCTCTACATATATATATATATATATATATATATATATATATATATATATATTTGTTTTTTGTATTTATTTTATTTCAGAGATTGTCGCTCTTTCCTAGAATGCAAAGATTTTCCCAGAAAAAACTTTGCATTTCTGACTTTTGTGGTGAATAATAACAGACCCGAATCTATTTGTTTATGTGTTTTGTTCATCTGATTTTTTTGGTTGAAAGTAAGAGACCTAGATCCAATTTTTTATTTGTTTGATTTATTCAGAATTTTTTTTGGGTGAAGAATGATCGGCCCGGATTTAGTTTTTTTTGTTTGTTTGTTTTGATTTTTATGATTTTTTTTGGTGAAGAAGAAGCAACCCCAAAATCTTATTTTTAATTTTTTTTTTCTTGTTTTTTCTGATTTTTTTTAACCCACCTCGATTTTCTTATTTAATTTAAGTTTTCTGAAAAGAGGTTAACATTTTTTACTTCTGTTGAAAGCGTAAGAAAGATTTCAGGGTAGAAAGAGGAGAGAGAGAAGAGGCCGGGGGGTGGGGGGTGGGGTGGATAGAGAGAGATGAAGGTTACGGATGAGGGTAATTAGAGGTTTAAAAAAATTGTGTTGGTTGACTGAAATCTTGGAAAAAATACAGTTTCCGTCCAAAAAATTGTTTTCAGGGCAGAAAGAGGAGAGAGAGAGAGAGAGAGAGAGAGGGGGAGGGGGGGGATAGAGAGAGATGAAGGTTAAGGATGAGGGTAATTAGAGGTTTAAAAAATTTGTGTTGGTTGACTGAAATCTTGGAAAAAATAGACAGTTTCCGTCCAAAAAATCTTAATTGCAAATCTTATGAGGGGTCTTTCGTGGAGCTTCATAGAACATTATAGAAAAGTTTCTCAACGGACCTCACAACCTTTCTCCCAAATTATTAATTCCTTTATAATTCATTACTGATTACCACCTTAATTAAGGTTTATCGTAGAGCCTCTACTACAAGTATTAAAGAAAAAGGATATATAAAGAAGTGGACGTAATCCACATAAGAAAGAAGAATGAAAAATCACACAGCAATGAGCAAGAAAACACGTGGTTGAACTACTCACGGGAAGATCTTCATCCACTAGAAGTGAGAAACGGGACAATGGAGGATATGATTCAAATTTTCCTTACTAGTTTTGCATAAGCAATGCAGAGGAGAGAGGTACATGGATGGTCTCCTCGTCGTTTGCAACATTTCGCAAGTAATAACCTTTTCATGAGCAACTGGCCAAGCAAACACCTTGAATTTTGATGAGATCCCAGCTTCCCATATCACTTTAGAAGGTACAAAGAAACGGAAGGGAAGGATCGAGAATAATTTTTTTTAAAGGATTGCAATAGATTCCCTCCCTCGTCAAACATCATCTCCTTTTATCTTTACCCTCGGATTGTAAATGACCCCACCAATAACCTTGGCAAGTAAGTGAATCCCAACATTTCAACTTCCTTCGCATTCCTCCTGCAAGATAAATATCACGAAGCAGGATTGGAATCTTTTGAATGAAACTAAAGAAGCAATGTATGTGTTTTTTATTCTATGAAAGTCATTATGAATGAGGTAAAAGAAATTGAAAAGAAGAATTACTCATCCATTGAAACTAAAGAAGCAATGGATTTGTTTTTTCATTCAATGAAAATCATTATGAACGAGGTAAAAAAATTGAAAAGAAGAATTACCCACCCAAGCATATTCCCAAAAGCAAATATTTGAACAATCACCCGCTTCTTAGTAGACACACGCCTTAGAAAAGACTCGGTGCCATGGGAAATAAATTTCTCAGTATTTGTATGGTTCTACTTTTCTAGAATCCCAATTATCCTATACACTAATGATTTCAACATCAAGGGACTTTCTTTCCTTTGAAAAACTCCACAACCATTTTTAATGCCGTGTTTCTTAGATTAAGATTCCCAATCCCCAAACCACCCTTGTTTTTTGGATTTGACACAATTTTCCCACTCTATAAGATGATTCTTTTACCTCCCCCCTTCCCCCAAAACATTTAGCGTTCTTTTTTCAACTAATTGAGCAACCTTGACCGAAATTTCAAAAATGGGAATGATATGTTGGGATACTACTCAAAATCGAGGAAATCAACGTAAAGCCTTCTTCCTTGTTGGAATAAGAATTTGGGATGGTTGTTGCTTTGCCTAAAATCGTGACTTTGTTGATGATGGAGATTGTGGATACGATGTTTGTAAGAGGGTGATAGCTCCTTGGAGATGCATTATCGTTGATGTGATTGAACAAATGTCCCTGTTTTTTGAACACACCAAAAAGCTGTTTTCAAAAACCTGTTTTTAGTTCGGAATCAATCATTCTGGAATGTTGTACCTCTTTCTCATGTTTAGAATTGGGAGGAAGTTGTTGTATGAACTATGGAGGTTTTTTTGTTGTTCTTTCTTGTTTGATGTAACAGTGGTGGACTTTTGCCCACTAATCTCTTGTATTCTTAATCTTATTGATTTTTATGAAATTTCGTTTCTTACAAAAAAAATGATAATAAGGATATTTTAGGAAAGGGAAGAGGAAGTGGACTGTGTGTGGGGAAGAATTGAGTGCTTGGGAACATATGGGCTTCATTGTAAAATAAACACATCTTAATTCATTCACATTGGGTGGGAGTTGTGAGTTGCAATTGAAAGAAGTTTTTGTATGTTTTTATGTAAACTAGGTGGGACCTAAGATGTAGCTTTCTCTTTTGTTGTTAATGAAGGTTTCTGCTTCTTATGAAAAATTTAAGGGTTTTGATTTTTACCCCCTGAGATAATTGCATAGTTAAGCTTACCCCCTAGAAGTTCAAAATTTAGACTCCCCCCCTTTCAAGTTCCGCATGCATACAGTATAAGTGGCTTTAATGCACATACAGTGGGTAAGTGGGGGTAAATCTAATTATGCAATTGTTTTGGGTAGCAAAGTAAAAAAGAAACAAATTTATTCATATGAAAATCATGATTTTGATAGAAAATATCATTTGCAGTGAAAAGACACAATGATGTGTTAACCTCTGTACTTGGGTTGTGTCACCAATGAGCTTGTGCTATGTGGACATAAACTTGAGTGTCACAACCAAATATAACAATGAAAGATCTCCATATATATCTGCACTGGGAGTCTGCTCCCATGTCCCATGTCTCGAACCTGAGACCAACATATATATAAGTTTAAGTTTGTGACTTCCCATATTAAACAAGATATGGAAAAGGTGGACTGTGTGGGGGGAAGAATTAAGTGCTTGGGATTTTATGGGCATCATTATAAAATAAACACGTCTTAATTCATTCAGTTTGGGGGGGAGTTGTGAGTTGCAGGTTAGATGAAGTTTTTGTATGTTTGTACTAGATGGGACCTAAGATGTAGCTTTCTCTTCTGTTGATGAAAAATTTAAGGTTTTTTTGACTTTTACCCCCTGAGATACCCTAGAAGTTCAAAATTTACGTACGCTCCCGGCATGCATATGATATAAGTGGCTTAATGCACATGTAGGGGTTAAGTCTGATTTTTAACTTTGAGGGGGGATGGGGTACGTCTAATTATGCAATTGTTTCAAGGGGCAAAATAAAAAAAAAAACAAATTTAATCATTTGAAAATCATGATTTTGATATAAAAAATATCATTTGCAACGAAAAGTCACAATGATGTGTTAACCTTGAGAAAAAAAACACAAACAAAAACTCTCCAAAAGTGAAAAAGGGACACAGATTTATAAGTTTAAGTTTGTGATTTCCCATATTGAGCAAAAAAATGGAGAAAGGATTTTTCTCTATACTAAATTCCTACGCAGTACGAATTCGGATACGGTATGATACGAAAATATTGCAAATCTGAAAAAATAGCGGTCGGATCCTGCAAGGATACAACAATATATATTCTTGTACAAAATATGACAATTTTAGCATTAGCATACGCAAACAATATTTGTTGACAATGATAGTTGATCAACAACATTAAATAGTAATTGTAATAAATAATTAAGATTTCAATTACAATTCATGAGGACTACTAGCTTTACATTCATTCTCCAGAAATGATAAGAACAAAAGAGCAACCAAAAAAATATTCTAGTGTTATAAAATAAAACAATACTCATTTGCAAACTTGCAATATATATTACAAAAAAGGAAGAGAGAGTGAGATTATAAAAAGCACTCAGTTGCAATATTAAAAAAAGCAGAAAACAGGAACACAGTTCCAAGAGAGAGAATAGAGATAAAAAGGGATAGAGTGATAGACGTGATAGACAGAGAGATATGGACGAGAAAGGATGAAATACCTATGCGATCAAGAAGATTCAGCGGATGAGGTATTTACAATCCCTACCTGGTGCCTTTTCTTGGGAAAAAATATTTTCTTTACATTATTTAATCACAAGTTACTGAACGAGTTTTGACTTGTCTATATTTATATGGCTTAATTGTTTCAACTTTATAAAAATTACAAATTGGCCTCCATTTTGTATAAAAAATACAATATGACCACCGCCGTATCCCCAAAGTATCCAAGCCGTATCCGAAAGTTAAAATTGTCATTTTGATCAATGGATACGGATTTGAAGTATCAGATACGTATAGAGTCGTATCTGGGTCGTATCCGTATTAGATACTCCATTTCTGCAATTTTTGAAGTATCTGTGTTACATAGCTAAATTCTAACAGAAGAGCATGCGACTCCTACTCTTATGTAGGGTTTAAATGTAAATAATGGAAGAACTCCTTTTGGAGTTCCCAAACAGGTAATGGAAGAACTCCTTTTCCCAAACAGGTCCCGGGCGAAGGTCGGTTTACTCTCAAAACATAATTACTAGAGATTTTCATATATAGATATACGTGTAACATATATTGATGGATAAAAATCACCAAAGACCTCCAGAGTGGGTGCGGGTGCAACACTTACACAAGTAAGCATGAACTATAAAGAAAAACTAAGCATTCCATTATTCTAACATTCTCTTCTGTTTCATTGTAAATCCTTTTCCTAATGCTTACCTCTTCTGGCAGATGTGCACTGGATGCAGAAATTCTCAAATATGTTGGTGAAGCTTATCCAAAAGGTGTCTGTTCAGTTTACTGTGTGAGAGGAAAAGATGTGGAAGAACCAGGATCTGATTTTGAGCTTGTTGTGGTGATATCAGCTGCTCGACACAGCCCGCAAAATTTCTGGTGTGTCACATTAGCCAAACAACAAATTACACAAATATTGAATATTTTTCTTTGTCCTCATTTAAAAAAAAATTTATTTACATTTTATGTTGTGTGTGATTATTTCATTGTCGACCTTATATAAATAAATGTCTTTTGAAATTTAGATATATAATTCATGTGATGGAAGATCGGTGCACGAGCTTAATGGAGTGGTACCTTTTATGTGAAAGACTTTTAAATTATCAATGGATGGGACCCCAGACTCGAGTTTTGTTTTATCAAGTGGTTCTTGTAAAATGCTTTTTGAATCACGGGCAATTAATATCATTCAGGTCTTGATATGATTGAATAGCTAGTTTGCAGACATGATCAATTAGGTTTCCTATGGTTGGTTATTAGTATGAAACATATCTATTGTTTTGATGCTATAAGAAATATCTAGAAATGCATTCTACCAGCTGTTATGAAATAACTGAATAGTTTTCTTCAAAACTCTACGCAGCTAGGTTTTGTATATGGAGAAGGCTTTGTTGAATTCAGATTATATGATAGCTAAAGTACTTCGAAGACTTCTAAATATGGTGGTGCATTCAACTTTTGTAGGAGGGTAGTAAGTGGTGGGTTCAGATTATGGAATTTTCCTTCAAGGATCGAGGTGTAATCCGTTGATGAGTGAGATCTTGACCTGAGGAGTAGGGGTGATAAGGGTGAGAATGAGCAGTGATAACAACACAGTAACAAACATGCAAAGTAACGGTAATAAATGAGAGTAAAAGGACCTCTTGAGAGTGCTGGGATGGAGAGTGAGAGAGCAAGTACCTTTTTTCGAAAGTAAAACTAGGAGGCATCCTAAACACCATGGGATTGTGATATGGTTCTGATGATATTGGGAAGCTTAAAGGCTGTGGATATTAAAGTGGTCAGGACATGATAATGATTGGTGATGTGAGTGTCTTTTGAGGGGAATGTTTAGTGAAGTTTTCAAGAATGTTGTTTTGAGGCTACTAGGTATGTGGAGATGAGGGAGTAACTAACTGAAGTAAATGGGGGCTAGGTGTTCTTATATAGTGGGTATTGGGGATCTCCAATCCTTTGATCATTCGGGCTGGTATTTATCTGATCCAAGTTGCTCGGGATGTTCGGATTATTCCCCTACAATTGCCCCCGAAGCTCTGCGGCTTGAATGGGGCGAAGAGATCGAGAAGTGAGTTGATCGGTCGAGCTGGTTGGTTGCAGCTTGAGATGGTGTCATCCTACTCTTAGAAAATCTTCTTGGATGAGGGTTTTGCTCTATTTTGCCCAATGTTCTAAAAGGCGCGATGCGTGATCGATGCGTGGAGGTCAAGCATCAAGCATTAGGAGCATAGGCGCGCATATGCGTGAAAAGGCGTTTTGCCTTTTTTTAATATTTTTTTAATTATACCCAGGCTTGTAAAATAATAAAAGCAAAAATATAAGCATAACTTACATAAAAAAATAATCACTGTAACAAATGTTATGAAGTGTATAAATGTTTATGCAGTGTAGAAACTGTTAACATTTATTAACTGCATGACATCTATAAATTAACTGAAGAGCATATACGCATACACACTGCATAACTGAGGAGCATACACACTGCATAACATTTATACATTAACTGAGGAGCAAAAAGTTATGCAGTGTATATGCATAACATTTATAGACTGCATATACACTGCATAACATTTAACAAGATAACATTTAATTGTATAAGCATTAACTGTTAACAAAAAAATAGCAAATGTTATGATTATGGAATGTATTCGGGTAAAAAAAAAAAAGAAATGTATTCGGGTAAAAGAAATAAGAAAGAAATAAATAAATAATAAATCAACATATCTTGGGTTTTCGGCCGGAGTATAAGAAATCAAAAGTAAGAAATAAGAAATAAGAAAACTTACTTGTTTTCGGCTTGAAGGAAATCAGACGCCTGAGGTTTCTTGGGTTCTAGGGTTTTTCGGCTGAAGGTTTTAGGTTTTTCGGCCGGAGATGTCTTTTTCTTGCATTCTAGGGTCTCGGCCAAGGTTTTGGGGGTAGCAGAGAAGAGATCGGGTTTTAATTTAGTAACCTTTTGTTGTGGTTTGTTTATTTGATTAAAGTCTTTAGTTTTAAGTTGTTAAAACAGATCGGGGCACTCTTTTTTTGAAGGCTTTTGTTTTTCTTGATCGGGGCACTCTTTTTTTTTAAATAACTGTTTACTTTACTCAACTTATTTCATGAGAAAAAAAAAGAAAGTAAAACGACGACGTTTTGATTTAAAAAAAACGCATTATGCGCGCATTGCCCGCATATGAGCGCCTCACGCCCGTTGACCGCCTTAAAAATCGTTGATCAAGCATTTTCCCGCGCATAACCCTAATGCGTTGCGTTTCTAAAAGGCATCACGCATGTGCGCACAATTGCGCCGCATATGCGTGCCTTTTAGAACACTGATTTTGCCCGTTGGGCCCTTGAAGGGCACGCTTGTAATTTCTTATGTTAGCTGGGGGTACGCTGGTAAAAAATCTCCTTAAATTTGAAGCGCCTCTGCCAATTAATGCCTTTCGATTATGTTTTTGAATGATGAGATACCCCAAATTTGAACCAAGCTAATAAAAGCTTTTAACTGCCATTTTACTCCATCTCTTCAACTATTCAAAGCACCGGTGGTTCCTGCAAATTCCTTTATTTGTAAGTTTTCTTTTCTTTCGCATCTTCAATTTTTCTTGCAACGGCCTTCTAGATTTCTTCATTTATGTCGCATTTTCCTTCTATACTTGAGAAAAAATGGTTTACGTCATGAATGATAGAATTTTTGGGGAGTCTAGGAACAAGTACTCCATTCACAAGTGGGTAACTGTAGAGTGTAATGGTAGTCCGGTCGATTGCTATAACGTCGAAGGCAGTCATTGGATTCACACTATATCGGTGGCTGAGGGGGGTATGCCATTTTTCCCCAATCAACTCTTCTTAGAGTTTTGAAAATTCTACTTGCTCAATGTTCTCCAAACACATGGAGGATCGTAAATGGCGTTTATAAAACAAATGAACTGTATGGAACCCAAATAGGGATTTCGGAACTAAGATACCACTATTCATGGTCAAAGACGACTAACGTCTTTTATTTGAAGGCAAGAAAAGTTGATAGGGTTTTAGTTGCCAATTTTTCTGATTCCAACAAGGGATATTGTAGTCAGGGATTTATCACCAGAAATTGGTAACATCGACTCATTCCTGATGGTGATGAACCATATAGAGGGTTTTTGTGCTCTGCCAGGGGGAGGAAAATAGGTTGGCAATATTTTTTCTTCAAATTATGCTGTTGCTGGATGATAATTGGCCGAAAGAGATACTAATATTTGCTTTCTTGTTTGTTTTATTCAGCTGGGTTCAAGAAGAAGGAGCTTTATCGTTTCAACCGTGAGGAGCTTATCAAAGTTTGAAAGCTAAGAGGCCTCTGGTTCTAGGTGGAGAGCATCCTAGGTCGGCATCCTTTCTGCTTGAGTATACCAACTCCACGTCCTTCACAGCTAGGCCTATGGATTCCATCCTCGAGATACCGGCCCCTTTAACAAGCAAGGGATCTTCTGGAGCCTCCACCTTGTCCTCTTTTGATCTTGTGAACGTGAATACCATCCATAGTGCTGAGGAGGACGCCATGGCTCCAAGAAAAAGAAACCTTACTCTTGTGGATGACTCCGACCTCCCCACCTCCCCAAAAGAAAAGGTCACCAAAAGGAGGGAGGTCAGTGGTCCCTCCGAGCTTTGCCACTATTATAGATTCTCCTGAAAAGGAGAAGGCGCAGAAGGATAAAATCGTTCCCTCTTCTACTGTTGTTGTTCCCACCAAATAATGGATGCCCCCAACGTGGGGAAGGGCCACCAAACCATGTCGGTGTCCAAGAACCCATCTTTGGACCCTGGTCTGCTGAGGGGGTTGGATCGAGAGCAGCTCGACAAGCTGACCTTCAATCATCTTTCATCCCACGCCTCATTCGTTATCTCTGGTAAGTTTAACAACTGTTGGTTCGATTGTTTCTTTATTTTGGTCGCTGCGTTGACTTAGGGTTTTATCTTAGCAATTTGTGGCAGAATTTGTTGCCATGCTCGACAGGGGTTCCAAACAGGTCAAGACAAACAATGACTCGACGAAGCGTTGGATAAGTCTCAAGCGCCTTTGATTGCTGCCAAAAAAGTGTATTACGACGAGAAGAAGTACACCAACTTGGAGGTTGAAAAGTAGAAGACAGAGCTTGACAAGTTAAGGACGGATCGTGACATGCTGAAGAAGGCTACTGCCGATCATCCTTGTGTCTTGGCAGCGACCAAGGATGAGGCCTTTGATCTCGAGTACGTGTAGGCCTTCGTTCAGGCCAAGAAACAATTGGCTTGCATTTGAAAGTCAAATTTTAAGAAAGGTTGGGACTCGGCCTTGGGACCAATGTCCCTGAATTCGAGCTATTTAGGGAGCATGATCCAGGTTCTCCACCAAGGGAGAAAGAAGGTTACAAGGCCTCATGAAGCGCTCAGGCAGAGGCTGTGGCTGATCAAGAAATGGCGGATGCCGACCAAGGCAAACCCCAACTCTCAAGAGCAGGTGAAGAAAACAAAGGGTCAAAGATAGTTAGGGATAACTCAGCTCCCCAAAATCCTCGTATTCTTATGTTTTTGAGTGTTTGTAAGGGCTTGTCCCATTTCTTTGATCTAATGAAAAGCCTCTAATGTTTGAACTCATTTCATTTATATCCAAATGATTTTCTTTTGATCTTGTAGTTTGCAAATAGGACTGTAGGGGTTGACCCTTCTTTAGAAGCTGATGATCTAGATCAAGTACTTGGTCAAAAAGCCAGTAGCCAGGCTCGTGGCGCCTTTCTCACTGTTCGACAAGCATTTCAAAAAATGACAAATGCTTTCAATGAACAATCTCCTTTGTCGGCCAAATTGAAGAGCGACGCGAGGAATGTCAGCGACGTTGCAGAACGGAAATATTTCTTTAAGGGAGAGGCTTGACGAAGCTGAGGAGGACTCGAAGAGAGATGGTGCGATCAAGTTGGGCCTTGGTCGCGACATAATGAAGTTAAAGTATCTCTTTAGAAAGGGTCTTCGCGCAGTTTGGGCCACTGGTTACGATGACGGATGGGTGGATGCCCCCTTTAAGCTGGATGGAGCCAAATAAGTGTCATATAAGTATGGTCGGTTGAACACCCTAGTTGTTATAAAGGTCCTCGAAGACTCGGAGCTTTGGTATTGGTATGAGGTAGAGTGACCTGCTTACAATCATCCTCCATTTGGAAGTGATGAAAACTGGATCCCTCTTGACACTGATCCTCTTCAGTTGGTGAAAGATTACTTGTCCACACATGATAGTGATGACGCGTTTAGGCCAAATCCTGACGGTAGACGAATAGTTGCAATCACTGAGATGATAACTCGCCGGGGATAGATGTTTTATGCTAGGACTATATATTGTAATTCTGCTGATGTATAAGTTTTTTGTGAAATGATTACTTTGTGAAATTCTTGATGGACTCCACGTTTTGCATTTCCCTCTCTTATGCCGAGCATGTTTTTATTGTCTCTTACCTTTTAGATTGTGTTGTCACACAACCACCTTAGGAATAGGCCAAATTCTGGCGAAAATGCACGATTTTTAACTGGCCAAAGTCGGGCGCTTAGTGCTTAGGGATCCCCCTTAGGTCTTTTTACTTGCCTGGACAATTTTTAATGCTTTCGTGTTTTTTATGGTGAAAACATGTAACCTTGAGTTTTTGATTAAATGTAATCATACTAAGGCATTTATGCTGACGACCAAACATTGATCGGACATAATAATATTTTATAAATAAAAAGAATTGGTCTGCCATTTGGAACAATGATGAAATAATAATGAAGTTAATTGCATTAATTGAACTTAAAGTATTCCAGGTTGAGATTTGAGGGAATGGACTTGCTAGAAATAAACTTGCTAAGAATAAAATTTTCTAAGTTGGCCCATTCCAGGCCCTCGGGATCTCCCTGCCCTCCATTCTTTCGAAATGGTGGGCTCCCCGGAGATCGTCTCTAATAATCTTGAACGGTATTTTCGATTTAGGACCTAATTTGCCATCCGATGGCTTCCTCGCATTGCCGAGCACTTTCCTGAGGACGTAGTCTCCGACCTGAAACCTTCTTGGGTTGACGCCTTTGTTGTATTGTTTTGCCAACTGCTGTTAGTAGGAAGCTAACTTGATTAAGGCTTGTTCCCTTCGTTCATCGGCTAGGTTGAGCTCGGTCCTTATGATTTCTCCATTCAATTCTTGGTCGGCAATTGTGGTCTTCATGGTTGGCAGGCCTGCTTCCAGAGGGATAATGACTTCCATTCCATAGGCTAAAGCGCAGGTTGTTTCCCCATTCGATCTTCTGGGCGTAATATGGTGTGCTTAAAGGACATAGGGAAGTTCCTATACCCAAGCACCTTTTGCCTCCTGCAATCTCTTCATGTCGTCGAGCATTGTTTTGTTGGAAGCCTCAGCCTCAGCCTGCCCATTGTTTTGGGGATAGGCCACTGAGTTGAAGTGGTGCTTGATGCTGTGATTGTCACAGAAGTTTTGGAACGACCTACTTTCGAATTGTTTTCCATTGTCTGTGACAATCGTTCTTGGTACGCCAAAACGAGTCATGATGTTCGTCCAGACGAATCTGATCATATCAGTATTTCTGATGTTCGCCAATGGTTCCGTTTTAATTCACCTTGTGAAAATAGTCTGTGTCGACTAGGAAATACTTACGATTTTCTGGTGCTGTGGGTAGTGGGCCCACGATGTCCAAACCCCCACTTAGCAAACGATCATGGGCCAGTTAATGACTTTTAAGTCACTAGCCAGCCGGTGGAGTATGGGCGAGAACTTTTGACACTTATTGCATCTCTTGACGTAAGAGACTGCATCTTTCTACATGTAGGACCTGGTCGACGTAATTTGGGTGCACGCGCATTGAAGGTAGGGGCCAGTGAAAGACCTCTTATAGAGTTTGCCTTGAGGTGATAGGTAGAAACGAATAACTTTTGTTCGGATTTGATGGGCTTGTTTCTTGTCGTCCGATAGGACGTCTTCTTGCAAATAAGCTTTGATTGGATCCATCTAGAAAGGGGCTTTTTGAACGGCGAGGACTTGTTCGGTGGCCATAGGTTTTTCAGTAATGGCTGAGCAAGGAATTTCACTTCGATGACTCTTTTAAGATTGGAGTCTACTGCAGACCTCAGAGCGACTAAAGCGTTTGTGTGACTGTTGTTCCCTCGGGGGAGTTGTTGAATATGGACCCTTTTCGAACTTAGTGATCAAGTCTTGGGCGAACTGCAGATTTGCTGACATTCGCTCATGTTTGACATTGTAATCTCCTGACACTTGGTTGGATACTAGCCTTGAATTGCAGTACATGTCGAGGTGGCTCATGCCCCAAAAGAAGGCTTTGCGCAACCCGACGATGAGGGCTTCGTATTCAGCTTTGTTGTTGGATGCTTCGGAGCCAAATCTGATACCTTGCTCGATCATAGTCTTCTCGAGAGAAATGAGTACAACTCCCACTCCCGTTCCTCTTGAATTAGAAGCACCGTCTACATAGAGAGTTCACTTTTTGAATTGGTCAAACTCTTGGCTGCTTGACTGCTTGACTGGTCGGTGAAGTCCTTTTCGTTGTGCCCTTCTGCTTCCGTGAACTCGGCAATGAAGTTTGCTAGCACTTGGCCTTTTATCCCGGTCCTTGGTTGGTAGCGGATATCGAACCTTTCAAGTTCCACCAACCATTTGGACATCTGTCAAGATAGGTCGTCTGCTTTCAGTGGGAGATAGGTGATGACTATGACTGAATGATCTTCAAAGTAAAGCTTCAATTTCCGCGAAGCAATGACTAGAGAGTAGGCCAACTTCTAAAGTGGAAGGTAGCGTTTCTCGGCATTAAGGAACATCTTGCTGACATAGTAAATAGGAGCTTGACGCCCCTTTTTCTCACACATAAAGGTCGAGCTGACTGCGTGATCGGATATTGCGAGATACAGGTAGACCGGGTCCCCCAGATTTGGGATTAAAAGGCGAGGAGGTTGGCTTAGGTAGGATTTGATTTCATCAAGGGCCTTCGAGCATCCCTCGTTCTAGGTTAGGTCTTTCTCCTTTTTCAACAACTGAAAAAATGGTCGACACCTCTCGGACGATTTGGAGATGAATCGGTTGAGAGCCACCAATATTCTTTGTAATATCGTGAAAGCGTCTTTGGCGGCTAAACATTGTTGATTGCCACGATCTGATCGGGGTTGGCCTTAAACCCCCTTTTGCTGACCAAGTACCCAAGGAACTTTCCTCCGAAAGAGCATTTGGCTGCGTTGAGCTTCATCCTGTAGCATATGAGGATCTCAAAAGTCCTTGCCAAATTCCGTAGGTGGTCGGTTTTACGCTTTCTTTTGACAAGCATGTTGTCTTGTACACCTCCATGGTGTCTCCTAACTGTTCCTTGCACATTTTGGTGACCAACCATTGATATGTAGCTCCTGCGTTCTTGAGACCAACCGACATGACTTTGTAGCAGTATATGTCGAGAGTTGTGATGAACGAGGTCTTGTCTTGATCGGGGCCGAATAAGGTTATTTAATGGTACCCCGAATACGCATCTAGGAAACTCATCCTTTCGTGACTGGCTATGGCGTCGACCAATTGGTCGATTTTTGGCAAAGGAATGTTGTCTTTAGGACAAGCTTTGTTGAAATTGGTGAAGCCTATGCACACTCTCCACTTTTCATTATTTTTCTTTACTATTACTGGGTTAGATAGCCATTAAGGGAATTGAACTTCCTTAATGGACCTTGCCTTCAGAAGTTTCCCTACTTCCTCTTCCACGGCCTTTACCTTTTCCGGGGCTATTCGACGAGCCTTCTGTGTGATCGACGGGTAAGTCAGGTCCACGTGAAGTTGATGAGACATGACTTCGGAACTGATCCCAGGCATATCGTAATGCTGCCAAGCGAACACATCTAGATTTTACTTGAGCAAAGAAATCAACTTTTCTCTTTCCTGGTCGGTGAGTGAACTACCGATCAGGAATTTCTTCTTGGGGTGAGAGTCGCCGAACACTACCTCTTGCAATGGTTCCATGACCCTGTCTGCGGAGGCCACCCTTGTCTCTTTTACCCCCGGTCTGCCATACTTTACTTACTCTTTCCCTCCTGTTAGGGCCTAATGGCAGTGATAAAGCATTGCTGAGCAACTGCCTAGTTTCCCTTAATCTCCATTATCCCTAGATCTGTGATGCATGTGAGCTTCTGGTGGTAGGTGGAGGGGACGACTTGCATAGCGTGTAGCCATCCTCTTCCAAGGATGGCGTTGTACGGAGAATCAATGTCCACAACTAAGAACTCGATTAACTTCGAGATGTTCCCAGTTCGGACGGGCAAGACCACCTTTTCCACTGGCATAGTCATCTTTCTAGCGAAGTCGACTAGTGGGATGGTCACTTCTTTCAAGTCCACCATTTTGAGATTAAGTTTGTTGAACAACTCTAAATACATAACCTTAGAGGAGCTTCCCCGACCAATTAGTAACTTATCCACGTCCCAGTTTGCAATCCTGAGGGTGATTACTAGTACATCATGATGCGGAGTCCTAAATCCGATCATATCATCCTCCGTGAAGACTATGTGCTTGTTGTAATTTATGTCTTCCGAGCGTCGTCGCTTGCCCACTGGACTCTTGGCAGAGTCAATTTGGAAGGCTTCCATTATCGCAGTGACCTTCTTCAGTTCCATCCAAACAGCGTTGCCTTGGATCTGCTTAGGACTTTAGGCACCGTGGATGACATTTAACTCATGCCCTAATTCGTCTTCTAGGACATTATCAGGCTTCTGGTCGACGTCAACTATGATTTTGGCCCCTTCCTTATCCACGTAGTCATTCAAATGGTCGGCTTGAGCCAATTCTTCCAGATGGGACTTGAGGGCCTTACAATTCTCCGTTTTGTGTCCATTCTCTTTGTGGTGCGCGCACCTAAGTGTGTTATTTCTCATCGTACTCCCCCCCCCCAAAAAAAAAATCTTCTTTGGCCACTTGAGGAATTGCTGATCCTTGATTTTGGTCAAGATTTTGTAAACCGGTTCCTTGAATACGGTGTTGATCGCTTGAAAAGCTTTGGCGGGATCTGTCTTGTCCCCATTCTTTGATCATTCGTTCGGCTTTTTGCCTTCCCTCTTGGGGGCATTCTCCCTATCACAACCTTTGGTTGCCTTCGAGTGCCCGTTGCACATCTTCCACCTTTGTTATTTTTTTATACGAGACAAGAGGTCATCGATGGTGTCCGCCTCTTCTTAGTGAGGGACTGATGCAACATGGAGTCGTTGGGTAACCCTATCTTGAACGAGGCCACAATAAACTCTTCTGAGCAGTCGTCAACCTCATTGTAAGTTTTCCAATACCGCCTAGCGTATTCCCGCAAGGTTTCTTGGGGGCGGGGGGGGGGGGGGGGGGCTTCTTCCTCATAGTGAGGAGATAATCCATTCTCTTCGGATGGGTGCTGCCAGTGATAAATCGAGCAGCTACTTGATGTTGTTGATCGACCTATATAGCAGTCTCTCAAACCACTTTTGCGCAGTACCCCCTAGGCTGGAGGAGAGTATACAGCACATAAGAGCGTCATTGTGATTCCATAAGGTCATGACCTGTCTGTGCTGACGTACGTGGTCAATATGGTTGGTCTTTCCATCATAGATTTTGAACCTGGGAGTTACTTCTTGGGCGTTCTAGTTCTTCAATTGCTCATGAAAAAGTGGACTGCATTTGGGTGATGAGGGCTCCTGGCCAGTTCCTTGGTGGATCTAGACCCAAGATTGGGAGGGTGTTGTGTTGGAGTTTTGTTATGGAAATAACGAAATATATTAATTAATTTCTGCAAGGCACGTTCTTGGAACGCTTTCTTTTAGGCAAAATTTCTCCCAATCCGGTTGAGACAGAAACGCGAGTACACTATGGGTTTTATAGAATCTGCCTTCAGGATACAATGCAGTGTATGAACAGTTGTTTGATTCAAACTATGTACTGTTTGATCAAACCGAGAATACTATGAATTTGTAACTTGATAATGCCAAAATATAGAGGATGGAGAGAGGAGAAACTAGCAATTTTCGGTCTCCAAAACAGAGGCCTGGAACTCTTTTTATAGCCATTTCTGTGACTGTTCTTCAACAGTCACAGCTCTTCATGTAGTGATTCAACAACCGTTGGATCATGCCTGTTTGGAACAGCTGCGATCTAACGGTTCAGATTAGGCGTCCCATCGTAAGCGAATGGACATCCCCTACACGAAACGCTACGAGTTCATCAAACGGTTTAGATCAAGTCGTTTCGGATGTTAAACCCTTTGATCGGATCGTTTAATCACAACCGTTGATCTGTTATACCTCGTCAAAACTTTAGGCTCCCACGCTCTAAGCGACGATGCGCACGTGCGAAGTGCCAAGTGCGCGTCAAAGCGCACAATGCACCCTAAGTCGCCCAATCGCCCTTTCGCACGCCGCGTGTCACAATTGGTGGTGCTTAAGCACCACCGCGATGCGTAGGGTCATAGCCTCTTATTTGACTTGTTAACTAAGAATCTTAGTTGTCCTTTAGTTGATATACCACTACTTTTTGTAGTATTCTTCCAATGTGGGACAATATGGGATTTTGAGTACTCCCATATCTTTCACATCCATTTGCTCATGTTTCTACCTTCTAAAATAAAACCCAAACTATGTTTAAAATAAAACACCAATAATATAATAAAATATTAACAACTAAAAAAATAAAACATCAATAAATATTGGAATTTATCCAACATTCCCCCACCAATTTCAATATACACAAGAGAGCAAAGCAAAAAGACAATAAATAGCTTTTGGCATTATCGCTAAAATCTAGTACATAAATGAGAAGTGTCTTTCGCACTTGAACTTCCATATAGTGAAAATAATTCAAAGCTTCATCAAGGTGCTGTGGTGAACGTATCTTGAACCAATGACCTTTTGAGACTAGCCGGAACTATCACACATACCGATTTCTGAGTTTATAAGTGTTCTTCTACAATGCACTTTTATGGCCTTGTGCTAATCCTGATTTCACGAGCGCTTTAGGATCGGTCTAGATTCCATAGAAAGCGGCCACACTTTCGACACTCGTATAGGCAAATCAACTTTAGTGATTCTGCGAGTCACACTTATATGATTTATTAAGAAGTAACCTTCATCCTCTAACATGCAGAAAACCAACACTAGGCACATAGGAATGGAACTTTTTGTATAAAATCCCTAGTGTTCCATAACTATAATTTAACTTGTTTGTACCACATTGAACTCTATCTGTATTTTCAAGATATGAGTTGGGTTCCCATTAAATATAGTTGTGTTATTTAATAGACCTTAGTCCCATTCCTTTTGAGGTGATATATATCATCTCCCTAACAAGACCTTTAGTCAGAGGATCTGCTAAATTCTTGTTCGTTTTAGCATAGTCGACTGTAATTACTCCTTCTTCGAGTAATTTTCTTATAATTTAATGCCTTAGACTAATGTGTCTAGATTTTCCGTTGTAAGTTTTGTTCGAAACTTTATAAATTGTGGCTTGGTTATCACAACTTATCATAATAGAAGGTGATGGCTTTTTCCATAAAGGAATATCATACAACACATTTCTAAGCCATTCTGCTTCTTTACATGCATCTGTTAGGGCTATAAATTCAGATTGCATTGTTGAATCTGATACACATGTTTGTTTCTTGGATCCCCAAGAGATAGCTGCTCCTCCTAGGGTAAAAATCCAACCAGTAGTTGACTTGGATTTTGATTCAAGATTATTCCAACTTGAATCACTATAATTTTTCTAAAACAGATGGATATCCTACATAATGTAAGTCATAATCCAAAGTCCTCTTCAGGTATCTAAGCACCCTAGAAATTGCAGTCCAGTGCTCTTGTCCTGGATTACTTGTAAATCTACACAATACACTCACAGCATAAGCAATGTCTGGTCTAGTGCAATGCATGGCATACATTAGACTCCCAATAATACTAGCATATTTAAGTTAGTCCATAACACGCCCAATATTTTTCATTAATTTGATACTAGGATCCACTGGTGTAGCAGCTGGCTTAAGTTCAAAATGATTATATATTTTAAGAACTTTTTATATATAATGAGATTGAGATAACGCTAAAGAATTATCCTTTCTCACAATTTTGATTCCTAAAATCACATCAGCTTCTCCAAGATCTTTCATATCAAATTGTGATGAAAGAAACCTTTTGGTTTCTTCAACATATTTGAGATTAGACCCAAATAGTCATCCACATATAAGCAAACAATAACACCAACACCATTTTCAAATTTACTATATATACATTTGTCAGCATCATTAACTTTATATCCATGGGATATAACAATATTATTAAACTTCTCATGCCATTGCATAGGAGCTTGTTTAAGGCCATAAACAGATTTAACCAATTTACACACTTTCTTTTCTTGGCCAGGCAAAACAAACCCTTAGGGTTGTTCCATGTAAATTTCTTCTTCTAAATCACCATTTAAAAATGCAGTTTTAACATCCATTTGATGAATAACTAAATTGTGAATAGAAGCAAGAGATATCAATATCCTAATGGAAGTGATTCGAGCAACAGGAGCATATGTATCAAATTAATCAATTCCATGTTTTTGCTTATAGCCTTTAGCAACTAGTCTTGCCTTAAATTTATTTATAGAACCATCCGGATTTAATTTTCTTTTAAATATCCATTTGCACCCAATAGGTTTAGCCCCGGGGGGAAGATCGGAAATAACCCAAGTTTGATTTGACAAAATTGAGTTCTTTTCATCATTTATTGCTTCTTTCCAAAAGACAGCATACCTAGATGTTACCGCTTCATGAAATGTGGTCGGTTCATCTTCTACATTAAGAACAAATTTAGTTTTGTTCTTAGTCTCATTTAAATTCCCTTCAACTAAATAAATAACAAAGTCAGGCCCAAATGTTTTTTCAGTTCTTTGTCTTTTACTCCTTCGTGGTTCAACTTCATTCGTTGTTTCCGAAGAAGATATTGATTGTGAATTTTCTTTTAAAGTTGAGGAGTCAACAGTCGGATTATTATTTTCTAAACCTTGATTCAAAGTACTAAACTTTGTTAGATGTTCAAAGAATTGCACATCTACCGACTCAATGATTTCTTGAGTTTCAAGGTTTAAAAATCTATAAGTCGTACTGTTACTAGAGTATCCAATAAAAACACATTTGTAAGTCCTATTTCCTAGTTTAGGTTTTTTAGGTTCGGGTTTTCTTACATAAGCAAGACATCCCCAAACTTTAAGACGTCTAAGATTAGGCTTACGATTAAACCATAATTCGTATGGTGTAATATCCTTCTTTTTCAATGGAACTCTATTTAAAATATAACATGCGGATAAAACCGCTTCTCCCCACATCGACAAAGGTAAACCAGAACTGATTAACATTGAATTTATCATTTCAACTAAAGTCCTATTTTTCCTTTCCGCCGTTCCATTTTGTTGTGGCGTATATGGCGCCGTAACTTGATGGATTATCCCATGAGTATTACAAAATTGTATAAACTCTCTCGGGAATATTCACCACCCCTATCGGATCGTAGGATTTTAATTTTTCGATTTTGTTGAGTTTCAACTTCTGCTTTAAAAATTAGAAATTTCTCGAAAACTTCATCTTTACTTTTAAGTAAATATGTATATGCATGCATACTTAGAGTAATCATCAATGAAAGTTAAGAAGTATTTATTTCCACCGCGAGTCATATTACTCTTCATATCACATACATCACTATGAATAAGATCAAGCATTTCGGATGTCCTCTCAACAGAATTGAACGACTTTCTAGTTATCTTCGATTGAGCACAAATTTCACATTTAGAAAGGTTATCAAATTTACAATCCGAGATTAAGCCGAGATTAGTCATATTTTTTATACTTCTATAATTCACATGACCTAATCTACTATGCCATAAAGAAATAGACTCAACCATATAAGCAGAACTAATATCATTGATTACATTAATTTTGATCATGCCGTTACAAGAGTACCCTTTGCCAATAAATTGACCATTCTTAGACAAGACAAACTTATCAGACTCGTACACTAGTTTGAAACCTCTCTTATTGAGAAGGTCCCCAGACACAAGATTTTTACACATATCAGGTACATGAAGTACATCAATTAGAGTAAGTGTCTTTCCAGAAGTTAGCTTCAATTCCACTGTGCCTTTTCCAACTACATTGGTGCGAAGATTATTTGCCATCTTCACTTCTTTTCCATCAATTTATTGATATGTTTTGAATGAAGAGCGGTCTTTGCATATGTGGACCGTTGCACCGGTATCCAGCCACCAGCCACCATCCACTTTCATTATCAATTGAATTTGCTTCGCATATAGTAGCAATAAGATCTTCAACATTGTTGGTTTCCTTCGACCCTTGTTTTTCCTTAAATGCCTTCTTTTTAAGACGACATTCTCGAGAATAATGACCCGGTTTGTCACAGAAGAAACATTTTCCCTTCTTTTTCTTATTTGCACATTGGTTCTTGAATTTTGAATCATTCTTTGCTTTAAATTTTGAGTCTTTGATAATCTTGGATTTTTGATCCTCAACCATATTAGCTTTTGAATGACCCTCACTTTGTTCATCTTTCTTTTCTCGAATACGAGTATCATCTTCAATACGAAAATGAAGAAGAAGGGATTCCACAGTATAAGTCTTTTCATCATGATTAATTTTCTTCTTAAAGCCATTCCAAGAGGATGGAAGTTTTGAAACAATCACCCCTACTTGAAATTCATCTTGAAGATTAATTCCAACGGCTTTAAGGTCACCAACAATTTGTTGGAGTTCATGTGCTTGTGCAACGACAGATTTATCATTACTCATTCTAAAATTCATATAGTTTGAAATTAGAAACTTACGGTTGCTCGCTTCCTCGTTTTGATACTTTATCTCCAAAGCCTTCCATAATTCCTTTGCCGTCGGAATCATTCGATGAGCGCTATAAACAGTTTGAGACAAAGTATTGAGAATATGTCCTCGACACATAAATTCGTCTTCTTTCCTCTTCACACGTTTTTGCTTTATTTCTTCGGTGTCTTCGGGTGTGGGGTCGGGAATTTGTTCAAGGTTATCATCTAGAATGTATGCAAAGTTTTAGTGATGTGAACATAACTTTCTCTTGCCAACGGGTGAAATTTCCGCCATCAAAACGGTCGAGTCGGATCAAGTCTTGAGTCATGACTTGGATAGATTGTGCCACAGTTCCTTCCATTTGAGTGGAGTAATAAGAATAGAATTTTTGCCTAAAACTGTTGGAGTTTTGTTATGTAAAGAACGAAATATATTAATTAATTTCTGCAAGGCACGTTCTTGGAACGCTTTCTTTTTGGCAAAATTTCTCCCAATCCGGTTGAGACAGAACCGCGAGTACACTATGGGTTTTATAGAATCTGCCTTCAGGATACAATGCAGTGTATGAACAGTTGTTTGATTCAAATTATGTACTGTTTGATCAAACCGAAAACACTATGAATTTGTAACTTGATAATGCCAAAATATAGAGGACGGAGAGAAGAGAAATTAGCAATTTTCGGTCTCCAAAACAGAGGCCTGGAACTCTGTGATTGTTCTTCAACAGTCACAGCTCTTCATGTAGTGACTCAGCAACCGTTGGATCGTGCCTATTTGGAACAGCTGCGATCTAACGGTTCAGATTAGGCGTCCCATCGTAAGCGAATGGATATCCCCTACACGAAACGCTACGAGCTCATCTAACGGTTTAGATCAAGTCGTTTCAGATTTTAAACCCTTTGATCGGATCGTTTAATCACAACCGTTGATCTGTTTTACCTCGTCAAAACTTTAGGCTCCCACGCTTCAAGCGACGATGCGCACGTGCGAAGTGCCAAGTGCGAGTCAAAGCGCGCAATGCGCCCTAAGTCGCCCTTTCGCGCGCCGCGTGTCGCAATTGGTGGTGCTTAAGCACCACCGCGATGCGTAGGATCATAGCCTCTTATTTGACTTGTCAACTAAGAATCTTAGTTGTCCTTTAGTTAATATACCACTACTTTTTTTAGTATTCTTCCAATGTGGGACAATATGGGATTTTGAGTACTCCCATATCTTTCACACCCATTTGCTCATGTTTCTTCCTTCTAAAATAAAACCCAAACTATGTTTAAAATAAAACACCAATAATATAATAAAATATTAACAACTAAAAAAATAAAACATCAATAAATATTGGAATTTATCCAACATGTTGATCCGTCTCTTTCCTGACAAGATTGCGGATATTGTGTCTACGATGTCCCATCTCTTGATCTCGTCTTGTCGGACGACTCTTGTGCTCCGAGTGCTCCTGATCGCGATGAGAACTCCTTCATCGGCTGTGAGTTTTTCTCGTATGAAGGCTAGGGGTCCGACCATGGTGCTTTCGTTTATCTCCATGGAGCTCTCGATCCATCCTTTCCAAACGTCATTGCAGACGTGCATTTTCCTCTTGGAGGCGTGTGACCTCCTCCTGCTGCCGGAGCTGATGTTCGTATGCATTGACCAATCGTGAGATTTGAGTGGATCTAGGCTGCTCGTTGCTTTGCTCAGAGTATTGCTCTTGCAGGTGATAACGCGCATGAGGAGTGCTTCGACTCATATTGGGGTGAATTTCGGACCTTACTTTGGATGTTGGAAGTCAATCCTGCTAATTGCCATTAAACAACAGAGGTACACCGCACATGAGACATGTCCATTTGTTGGTTCTAACTGATTTAGGAAAAAAAAACTCGTTTTCCACAGGCGGTGCCAATTATAGGTGCAATTATCCCATAATAAATAATTCCAAACAATTGATACCAAACAGAATAAAACTAGTCACACGACACACGACGCAAATATTTACGTGGTTTGACAGTTGCCTACGTTCAATGGGTGTTTCTACTTTCTTATTACTCTTTTTTTGATAACAAGAATTACATGCTCTATTTTCTTGGGGTAAGGATTACATTTACATTTATAGGAGAGGAATAGATGATGCCGTGAAGGGCTCTCTCTCACTTGCTGATGATGTCGCCCTTTGATTGTACTAATCTTTTTCGGAGATATATGCGAGTGGCAATCTTATTCGTTGTTATCTTAAGCTGCGATCCTTTATTCAATAATTCTGGGCCGGTATTTATCTGACCCAAGTTGCTCGGGCTGTTTGGATTATTCCCCCACAACTTGATATGGGCAGTATTTCAGGTGTCTTTTATTGAAGGTATCAGTTTGCATTAGAATTTATTGGGAGTTCATTGGGTCAAAAGATGACAAGTCATGATTATACGTGGGAATCAAGGTTATTGAGGTTAATGGCGTTTTTAACACTCAGATTAGGGCGGTTGGCATGTGAAAGCTCAACAACCTTACTCTCTAGCCTTCAAGCCCTCCAAGCCAGAACCCTTGAGGATCCCAAGTAAGTTAAGGACTATTGAAGGAATTGTCCAATTCTCCTAGCTTTGCTTAGCCCAACTGCCCAAATCTCTCCTTGAGATAAGATAGCTAATCAGGGAGTTATTGACATACCTTAGCTACTGGTGTCCTTTTACCTTGTTCCTCGGATTTTGAGTAGGCATCGAACTCTCTTTGGCCTTTTGGTCTCTTAGCGATCATGGTGGTGTCACGTTAATTCTAGTCTTCCGATTATCGGGAGTTTGTTACTGCTGGTTGTGACAGTGTGGGTTATGTATGTTTCATCATCATCATCATCAATGATAGGTATCAATTGCCATGGTGTTAAAATTATCACATGTTCCTTAATCATATCCACCCGCTCGTTTCTGATCTGTAACAAAGGGAAAAACAAGCAACTGTTCATCTTTCTGCTACCTTTCTACTCTTCTGTGTCAGCTATCAAACACTTCGCAGAATTGCAGTTCCTCTAATTAATGATTCAAGCCAAAGCTTTAGTTCTGCTGATCAATTGTCTATAAACATTATCAGGGCAGATATTTCTCCCCACACACAATCATATCCACAGTAGCCAACCTAAACTCAGTTTTGAACCAAGAAGAAGGTGCTCTAAGAGGCCTTGATACCCCAAGACATCAAAAAAGAAAAAAAGGACCAGAAACAATTGGTGGTATTCAAAAGACCTGGTGCCTCGATATGAGCTTATATTAGCTTTTGATTGATATGGAGTTGTCTAATTGGCCTTGTTTGGAGCTTTTGCTTCTATAGGTTTAACATAACTTCACCCGTTTCTCATAGACAAAAGGAAAATAACCACTCTAGAAACAGTGGGATATTGGTGTGAAGATCATTGACTAAAGAGAGTTTGAATCTAAAGAAGGTACTGGATCATAACACAATGGATTATGTTGTTAATTGTTAAATTAGATGGGACATTCTTGTATCTTATCAATGCATAAAGTTTACCAAAGATAACTCTTAAATATAGACTCGAATTTTTCGTGTCACAAAGTTTGGGAGTTTGTGTTTGTGATACTCAACTAGTCATTTTTTTATCGGAAACAAATTTCTTAATTGAGAACTCAAAAAATAAGGTACAATTGGAGTGGACCAGCAATCCACATACAACATAAACAAAGTACAAAGCAAACTCCAAACGGCTACAAAGGAAGACCCACATCAACGGTCATTCTAACTACAACCAATACAAACAATTTAAAACAAAACTTGACACAACATCAAAAATTTGAAGCTATCGCGTCGGCCCAACTCATATGAAGCAATATCTCAGGATAATTCTGAAAGGGTTTCACGGAAAGGGTCCAAAAAGAACTCTTAAATTTAACCCTATCCCATAACCAGTCCTCTTCCTCTTCGCCCTCAAAGATTCTAGCATTGCTTTTGTTCCACAAGGCTAAATCATGGTTCGAAGTCTCGGCCGAGTCATCTCGGTATCGGCCGAGTTGACTCGGTGTCGCAGCTAGCCGATCCGATATCGCGAGGCGAATCAATTTTGTTGCGAGATTTGTTTAGATCGGGGTGAATCGGCGAGATTTCGGCGTAACCAAGTTATATCGGCGAAATAGCGGCCGATATCTCCGATATTGTTAAAGACTCGGCCGATTCTGTTGTAGACTTGTAGTTGAAGAAGGGCGAGGAACTGCGAATAGCTTTTGTGAGGAATAAAAGGTAAAAAGCAGCGATTCACTCGTGTCACCGGCCTAAGGGTAAAAAGAAGGGTGAAAGGTCTGTTGGCTACGGTTTTTTCTTTTTGGGAAAAGAGGGCTAGGGTTTTTAGGTTCTTATTTTATAGAGCCGACCCTTTGTTATATATGTGCTGAACAAAATGTTACATTTAATGATGGTTTTTAAGGATATTTTTAACACTTATTTAAAAAAAAAGAATATTGTTTACTGTGTATGTTCTAACCTGATGTATTACCAGGTTTTAAAAATGTACATCAGTTATACCCAAATATGTAAATTTCTGTTAAAAGAGTATATTCACAAGTTTAAAAAATGTACATTATTTATTAATAAATATGTATTAATCTGTTTATATGTTTTAAAATAATGTATTAATAAGTTTAAAAAATTTACAATACTTAGTAATAAATAGATATTGTCTAAAAAAGTCATAAATACGTAACGGATCTGTTAATATATTTTTTTTAATGTCTTACAGGTTTTTAAAATGTATATTATATACTAATAAAATATGTATAGTGGCAGAAATCTAATTTTTTTTTAATAGTTTATTTTGTTCGTTGATGATAATGTTTAATAATTCCTAAAAATTATGTTTGTACAAAACATTTTCTTACAAAAAAATGTTCTGAATTTCTAAGAATTCCTGAAAATAATGTTTTGTACAAAAAATGTTTAGAATTCTTAAAAAAATGTTTAAAATTTCAAAAAATTCCTAAAAATAATGTTTTGTACATTTAATGTTTAGAATTCTAAAAAAATGTTTAGAATTTCTAAGAATTCCTGAAAATAATGTTTTGTACAAAAAATGTTAAGAATTCTTTAAAAAAAATGTTTAGAATTTCTAAAAATTCGTAAAAATAAGGTTTTGTACAAAAAATGTTTAGAATTCTAAAAAAATGTTTAGAATTGCTAAAAATTCCTAAAAATAATGTGTTGTAGAATACTGCTAAATATTAGCAAATTAGTAATAAATACTAGTAAATTACTAATAAATTTTAAATCTGACAAGTCCATCACGCTTCAGTATAACCAATTCTACAATGAAATGTATATTGGATGATGGGTTTGAATGTATCTCATTGGCCCACATTGTTAATCTTGTTTTTTAAAAAATTTCAATATTTTTTCCGGAATTTTTTGCGCTGTCTAAATAGCGTATCCTTGTGTATCGTCCGATACCGCGACCGAGTTGAAAATCGAGTGTCCGATTCCGGTACCGATACCGAGACTTTGAACCATGGGCTAAATACATGGCCAAACACACACATCTCCAAATAAAATTTGCTCTAGCATGCTCCCCAATACCCCCAGCTTCAAAAGCAACAGGTCAACTCCCTCTTTAGGAAGAACTCCTGAGAAATTTAGCTCGTGAAAAATCTTGTTCCATAGAAAAATGGAATAACTACCATGGAACTTTTCACCATTGTTTTTACAAAGGCAACACCAAGAAGGGGATAGACATTTGAAGGGATTTCTCCTTTGCAACATATTACACTTGTTGTGTTGTCCTTTCCATGCGCCACAAGCAAAGAAAAAAGCAGTACTTTGATAGGAATGTCGGCTGACCATATTACCAGAGAAGGTGCAAAGAGAGGAAAATAAGGCTTTTGAACCAAGAATTGAAAGAATGATTCGCATCCCTCACCCTTTAAACATCATCTCCTCCTATCCTCCCTATCAAACGGCTATTAGCGAGGTAAATTGAATGATCTCAGCATCGTTCAAATTTCTCCTAAAGAGGAGGTTCCAAGAAACAATCAGTAGTTAGCAAGAAAGGTCAATAATTGAAACTGTATAGTCCTTTTGATGATCTGGTAGGATAATGTGGCCATTGATGGTGGTATTATCATGGAAATAAGGTATATATGGTGGTTGCTTGTTTGGCTAATTTTGGACATGGCTCAGACCGAAGTCAAAGCTTAACTTGTTGGTTTAAAGTTGATTTAAGACCACAATGAACAAGTCCCCACAGTAGAAAGTGACTGTCTCCACAGTATGAATCGAGGCAGTGCAACAATCTTATTCCTCATCCCTCACTCTAGAAGCTTGATTCATATTTATAGGGAGAGAAACATGATAGCTGACTGTCTAGCTGCTGTTGCTTTTTTCAACAACGAAATTGACTACTATTGAGATTTCAGTCATGTGGCCTATTTGACCATCTCTCTTGTCGTGCAACTGGAACTTTTATGAGCAAAGGTGCTCATGGTCGTGCTGTCATTGTTAGTACAAACACCATTTACGACCAATGTTTTAAGATGGCTGTCGTGTGATAGGAGGTCGCCTAGCACCTAGACGGTTTTTATTTTTCCCCGTTTAGATATAATACTACAAAGAATCATTACTAGCACAAACTTACCAATTCAACAGAGTCTAAAGTAGCCAGTGTGTGGGTTGAGGTAATGGTAATATACACATAGTCAACACCCACCATATAGCCAAAATCTGTTGTGTGTTGCTTCACAAACCGGTTTTGCGTGTTGAGAAATTAGTTACATGTGGGTCAAGCTTTTGAATCAAACATATTCTCAAATTTCTATGACTGCCTGCAACTATCCATCATTGATAGAAAATGTATCGACTGTTTTAAAGGACCATGTAACTATCCTCCAACGATAGAAAACGTAATTGAATCTTTTAGAGGACCATAAATGTATACGGGCTATCAGTAGACTAAAAGAAACTCCAAATAACACTTCATAAATTATTGAGAATGCTCTAGTTGTTTCCCCAGCCCAAATATCTTGCTTAGCTCAGCTAGCCTTTCAGTCCGACTCTCCCATTCAGGTCAGAAATGTGTACCTCAGGCGGGATCCTCACTCTCTCTCTCTCTGAGCTTGTATGATCTGATCCTTATTTACTGAATTTTGATTCCAACAACATCCTCGTACACTTCTCTGTCTTTGATTTCAAGGTTTGCGTGTTTGTACTTTTTGTCAATATTATCTTCAGAAGAAGATACAGGGTTTCCTCCCATTGCCTTCTTGTTTAGCCTCTACATAACTTGTGGATTGGATGTTGGGAGGAGTCATATGAGCTCCTGTGGAATTTCTCTGCCGTCCTATTCTGCCCTTGTGCTCATAATTTTGTTTCCATATAAACCCTGCAACAGCCTACTTGTACAATAGCAACAACCTCCCAAAAAAGTAGCCTAAAAATAATTCTTGGAACCCATGTGTTTGAACAGGGAGAACTACATCTTCATGTGAACATTCCTGTAACTCCTTTTATAACTCGTCATCCTTTTCTTCTCAGTTTCTCTCCAATTTGCGGTAGGAGAATCCATAGCTTACTTGTCGATACTGAATGAGAATTCATAGTTTTTTGACAATACTGAATAATGGGAGCAACTCATAATATTGCAACGAGAATGTTTCTTGATCTGCCATGTGGATTTGAGTCTTATCTCCTATTCTTATTGTTCAGTTCGGTTGCCTGGTCAACCTAGCCTGCAGTTCGGTTGCCTGGTCTTCATCCGCCATATCTTTTTATCCCAGGCTAGCCTTCGGCTCGTCTGGCCAGGATGGTGTCTTACACATGTTGCCTGAGTGCCAACTGGCTACTCGTAGAACACGTGTCTGACCTTTATTGAGTGAATTGTTATTGCACCTTAAGTTGCATTTGGTATAACCTTTTTTTATTTTAGTTTTTAGTTTTCTATTCTTTCTGAAATAGACCTTGTGCTTTTGCTTGTTTGTTTATTCTTTAGAACACGGGACAATGTTTTTTCAATACTTGTGTCTAAAATTATAACCAGGAATTTTCAAGTGTCTTCTCTAACTTGTATTGGGAAGTTCTCCAAACAATTAACACAAGTATTCCAGTCAGGCTTGCTTCATTCCTAAGACTGATTCCTCTAGGACATAAAAGTATTTGTTATGATCTGCCTGACCTTGTATCTCCTCTTACTTTAATATATACAAATGCTGTCCTTTTCAACTGTCATCGTTAATATTTTATGGTATATTGTATAGCAACGGAAGTTGGCGCTCAATATGGAATTTCGACTTTAAGGATGATCTACAACTGGTTGAAGTAAGAGGAAAAATGCAGGTATCCTGCTGTTGTAATGCATTACCAATATGATTTTGAAGACAAATAATATTCTCTGTCATTGTATATCTGACTGTGCTAGTCAAGTGTGAATCCAGATGGATGACGCAAATTAAATCAACATGAACTTGTTTTTTTCTTGTTCATTCAGGTGGGGGCCCATTATTTTGAAGAGGGCAATGTCCAGTTAGATGCAAAACATGAATGCAAGGATTCAACAATATTTCAGGTTGCCTTAAAAGACTATGTTCTTGAAATTTCTTGATCATGTGATTTGCTAGATTGCCCATTGATGTGTTTAGGTCAATAACTTCTATTAAAAAGACTATGTTCTTGAAATTTTTTGAACATGTGTTGATTGGAAGGTTAACTCCATGGGTGAAATACAAAAAATGAAAAAAAAAAGATTTTTAGCAATTTGCATTGTGTATTGCTGCACGAACACATTGATTCAAAGTCATCTGAGCTACTGTTTGGTTCATGTCCAGCGGATAAATCTGTTTACAATATTGAGAAATAAAACAAACAAGCTATCTTCATTGGAACAACTATACAGCCTAAAAAATACAGTAACCCCTTATATAGTAGGGCTAAGCAAAATAGTAGAAATACTAAACTACCCCGAACACTTGCATAATAATTGCTCTGACTGACACCTCTCTCCCTTCAAACTCGTATGTTGTAGCAAGAAGCATCAAGAGTTTTCCAAGCAAGAAGACGAAGTGTGCAATCATTTGGGACTTTGTAAAGAAATCACCTGACTATATGGTAGAAGAAGTGGTGTAAGAATAAATAGAGCCAAGCTGCGATGACAGTGACATTAATCTCATTGTGCTTTGATAAAAGAGTTGTGTACTATCCAATTAGCACTTTTACGATCACGGTACATAGGTGTAGAGATAGATATATAGATAAATGTATAAATCAGCAAGCAATCGACACAGCAAAATAATCTCAGCAGTTGTCTCTACACGATTCTTAGTCCCAACAAAACTACAAACCACAATGAGAGAGATAGTGAGGGTGATGTGAATCGAGGGCATAGTTGCCATTTTTGGATTATTTTTGGGCATAATAGTATTTTACTTTCTTTTGTTATTTTTATTAATTTTGTTTTGTTGTTTATTTGTAAGTTGGGACATAGGTGAGCACAAATGGTTATTAGGCTTATTTGTAAAGTGGGAGTCCCACATTGGTTAGAGACCCATTTAGTGCTTCCCTTCCCCACTTATAAATAGACCCCTTGTAACCTCATTTGAGGTAGACTTTGATTTTGAATATAGAAAAGAGTATTTCTCTCTCTAAAAGTGTGTTAGAATTTTTATGAGCCTTTTGACGGGTGGCTCAAGTCAAATTGGTATCAGAGCGGGTGAAGCTCTACATTGGTGCTAGTGTATTGGTAATTTTTTTTCTTTTTTTTTAAATCGTACACTAACTTCAATGGCTCCCAAGAAATCCAACCAACTTAATGAAGAGATGCAAGACTTGAGGCACATGATTGAAAAACAAGCCCTAGCTACCCAAGACCTTAGCCAAAAATTTGACACCCTACTTCAAACCCTACCCAACTTCCTCTACAAGCGCTGCCCTACTCCTGCCCAGCCGTCCCACTTCAACCCTCCCGGCCCAGCCCAACTTCCAATGGCCAAAACCTCTGCCCAAAATCAGTCAGGGCAGCTCCGTCCCAAAAACCCAACCGTGCTGGCCATATTCAAACCCGGGGCAGCAAATTCCACCCCCCAGCACCTCGCGACCCACGCCCCACCTCCCCAACCCCTTTCCGACCCAAATCGCAATAACCCGACCCAAATCAACCCACCAAACCCTCATCTGCTCATTTCTAGCACCCAAAACCCACCCCCAACCTTGATTCGCTGCCGAGAAACCCCCTACCACACCCCTGCTTTGGGCCGCCCCACCCCCTTGGACCGTCCACCTCCTATTTAGCCCCTTCGGCTCCCGTTGACCCACTCCCACTCCCTCCGACCTTGTTTTACCCGCCGGAGCCACTCGCCCACCCCACATTTCTCCAAAACATCCCCGGAGCCCTCATTATCCCCGGTGCCACTCCTAATCACCCCTTACCCCCGCCTTCACACCATGCACCCTCTCACCACGCCATCTCCCTATTACATTCAGGTTCCTCCTCGTCTTCCTCCGAGTTTGGGGATAGCCACCCTAGTATCTTGGATTGGATACCTCCACCCCCACCCGGTGCTCCCCGACACGCTCCACTTCGAGACCGGCGCTGTTTCTATTGTGGGGAGCTTGACCATTTGATAGGCGCTTGCCCTCATTATCCCGAGCATGGATAACCTCTTCATCCACTGCCTGCACAAATACCTCCCCCTCCTGTTGATGTTGTTCCACCTGTGCCCGCCGATGTGATGGGCCTCGATGCTCATCAGGATGTGGGCCCCCACTCCAGGAACCTTCACGGGGACATCCGCATTGACGTGCCCATGTTTGATTGACGGTTCTCTCCAGATGCCATGGTCGACTGGTTAGCTTCGATGGAGATTGTTTTTGACTACAAGCGGGTCCAAGGTCGCTTCTGTGTCCTCCTTGCGGCCACCAAGTTCCAGGGTTTTGCCCAAGTTTGATGGAACGACCTCTGCTATCGCCATACGGCAGCCGAGTTACCTCCTATTCAGACTTGGCCGGAGTTGAAGGTTTCTCTTCAGGCATCCTTCATTCCGCTTACCTACGAGCGTGACCTCTTTGCTCGCGTTTAATCTCTCAGGCAGGGCACCTTATCAGTCGTGGATTACATGGAGTAGTTTCAGCTTTTATACACCAGAGCGTGCCTACCCGAGACAAGAGGATCAACGGCTATATATTGGGTTTGTAGCCGCATATTCAGCACGACCTGGGTCTGAGAGAGATACCGACCTTCTTAAAGGCGGTCGAGTACGCGTCGAAGGTCGAGGCTTACCACACAACACCCGCAACCCGCAGCTCTCTCGACCTCTCGGGCTCTGCCTACTCCGATTTCTGTCTCAGCTCCTCTTGCAACCAGCAGCACCTTCAGCTCCTCCTACTGCTACTCCCACCTCCACTCTCCCAGGGCCTCCTGCCTTCTGGTGTTACAACTGTAGCAATGTTGGGCACCGAGCTTCTGATTGCTCTCTCCTGCGACGCTGCGCATCATTGGCGATGGATCATCCACCAAGGAGCTTCCCCAACATGCCCTGATTACAGTTTTGGAGGGTGATTCAGTTGGTCTCCCCCTTTGAGTTCGATGACGAACTCTTTTCCTAGGAGGGGAGATTGATGTGAATCGAGGGCATAGTTGCCATTTTTGGATTATTTTTGGGCATAATAGTATTTTACTTTCTTTTGTTATTTTTATTAATTTTGTTTTGTTGTTTATTTGTAAGTTGGGACATAGGTGAGCACAAATGGGTATTAGGCTTATTTGTAAAGTGGGAGTCCCACATTGGTTAGAGACCCATTTAGTGCTCTCCTTCCCCACTTATAAATAGACCCCTTGTAACCTCATTTGAGGTAGACTTTGATTTGAATATAGAAAAGAGTATTTCTCTCTCTAAAAGTGTGTTAGAATTTTTAGGAGCCTTTTAACGGGTGGTTTATGCCAGAGGGGCTTGAGAGTTGAGACCTAGTTGATTCAATTAAAGAAAGGAAGCCATCATCGTCCACGTAACCAAATTGGTGAACCACGTACATCTTATCTTGTGCTTGTTGATTTGCGGTGATAATAAATTGAATTTTAGATGAAATTAATACCGGGTTCTCTACATACCCTTGCGTACTGCGATAAGGAATCACCGACCTGAAAAGTGATCAGTTCGTGATCCGTATGTCTAAAAGCGGCATACCCAAATTAATGATAAATCTCTTTTAGCTATTGTAAGTAATAATGCGATTTTTGATTTAGTGGATGAAATAAATGGAGAAAAAACAGGTTTCCTAGCAAAGTTTAGAAGAATGGGTAATATATTTTTTTAATATTTTACATAACTTATACATGACACAGTTTTAGTGAAGCTTTCTAAATAGACAAAATACATATATTTGTGATTATATGCTTATAGTTCTAAATTAGTCTCAACAAGAGTATTAAAACATTCCGTAATCCGAAGTAGCAAACCAACTAAGCCTACCCCTACCATTTTGTGCACCGTACCTACTGTGTACCCGTGCCATGTACTAAAGTGACCAACTTTCTAGGTAACATTGGAAATTATTGTAAATTTGCAAAATGGGGTGGGATGATTAGAACAAAACACCATTTTGTTGTTTCATATCAAGAAGAGGATGAGATGATTGTAGAATTTGTAGTAGAAGATGCTGAAGCTGATGAACGATGATGATGTGTTTGATGATCCGTAGCGATACGTGGCGCGTGGTTGTGCTCCCAGGAGAAGATTATCCTTTTTTTTATTTTTTAGTTTAGGGTATTATTGTCATTTCCTTTTATTTTTAGCCTTTAATTAGTCTCAAGTATGTTTGGGGCTAATGTGTCTTTTTTAGTTATTATTTGTCCTTTTTCGTCTTTTTAGATATTAGCTTGGCTAGCAAGCTAACCTCTCCTATAAATAGGCTCTTGGCCCTCATTTTGTACTTACACCTTGAATATTGAGAATAAAGAGAGAAAGAAATTTATTTCATTAGTTTATTTATTGTCGTTGTTGTTGTTGTTGTTTTGTAGTTAATAGTTATGTAGTGTAACAATAACGCTTCCGCATTTGTAGATTTATATCAAGTTGGTATCAGAGTTGCGTTTGTTCCTAGTGTTCGTCGTGGTGCGTGAAGTGAGTATCGAGTTGTGATTCCGACTTGGGCAACCCTTCAATCGATAGATTGATAAATGTCCAAATGTGAATCGGGTGGATGAAAACCCTAATTTCCATCACCGCTAAAAGGGGAATACCAACCCTTTCAGTCTCCTCCCCCCTCCTCCCTCCCCCCTCCACCACAATCTTCCTCCATCTCCATCTCCTATCGCCACAAAATCACCACTATTTCAAGGGCCCCACCGTCATTCTCAAAACCCTAGCAACCACTCTTTTTCCCCCCTACTACCCCAAACCCAACGAAACCCTAACCCCAATTAGCCCCCAACCTACCCACTTGTAATGATAATCAATCTAAGTCATTACAGAAAATACCCAATTCATAAGTACAATTAACATAAAAGAGAATTTGCTGAAATGAGAAGAGAGAGAAAGAGGAAGCAGATTGAGAAAGAAAAGAAACAATTCTATTATTCAAGATGCCCATCATCAATCGATTACAAGCTGCCTTTTATAGGCTACAACTAACTAATATGGACAATGCCTATTAACTATTAACTAGCTGCTGTAACTATCCAACTGCCTAACAACTGTCTAACTACTAGATGGTGTGTAGTTCTGCAACTTCTCAATACATGTGATAAAGTAGGCTCTAGTCCAGCTGGCATGACATTCCCCATCTCTTAAGAAGATCCTTGTCCCCAAGGATCAAAATCAGGAAACTGCTTTCGTAGTGTGTGCATCTTCCCAAATAGTGTCATTGGGATGTGCATGAGACCACCTTACCAAAACTTAAACTACTGCTTTGTTGTTTCTATTAACCATCCTTCTGTCAATTACTTCCACCGGTGCCACCAAAAATTGGCCTTCAGCTCCTATTTTAGGTAAATCTGTACTGGTAGGTACAAGAGATCCCACTTTTTTCTTCAAAAGTGAAACATGAAAAACTGGATGAATAATTACCAGTCTATAAGCCACTGGTCCTAATTGGACTGTGATCTGGTAAGGGCCAAAGAACCTTGGTGATAGCCTCAAATTGCCTATAAGGCTGTAACCTTAAGTAAACCCAATCTCCCACATTGAATGTCCTCTCTGATCTCTTTTTATTAGCATAGTGTTTCATTCTGTTTTGAGCCTCTTGTAAGTTCTCCTTTAGGATCTGTTTTAACAAATGTCTTTCATTCACCCAATCATGCAACTCCGAAGCTGGGTGTTGAGGTTGAATGGCGGAAAATGGAGGTTTGTAACCATAAAGGGTTTCAAATGAGGTCATTTTCAAGTCTGTATGGTAATTAGAGTTGTACCACCATTCTGCCATAGACAACCATTTAACCCACTGTTTAGGTTTAACCCCGGTCATACATCTGAGGTAGTTTTCTAAGCATTGATTGAGTCTATGTTTGGCCATCAATTTCAGGATGGTATGATGAGCTGTGTAGTAAAGTGGTGCCAAGCAATTTGAATAGTGCCTTCCAAAATTGGCTAAAAAAAAATAGCATCTCTATCTGAAACAATAGTGGTGGGTAGGCCATGTTATTTGTGCACATTGTCAAAGAAGGTGGCTACCATTTCAGCATTGTAGGGATGAGCGAGGGCAAAGAAATGACCATATTTGGTGTACCTGTCCACACTAACTAGTATGCAGTCTTGTCCACTAGATTTGGGTAGTCTAGTGATGAAGTCCATTGCAATGTCAGTCCAAGGAGTAAGGGGAATGGGTAAGGGTTGCAGTATACCAGGGTACGCTACATTCTCGTGCTTGTTTTTTTGGCAGGTATCACATGCTCTTCTTCATCTTTGGCCAGTAAAAATCTCTCCAACCTCTTGATGGTGCCCTTGATGCCTGAATGGCTTGCAGTACTGGATTCGTGGCCTTCCTTCATGATGCTAGCTCTCAAAGACCCTTTGGGTCCTATGACAATCCTGTAATGATACCTTAACACTCTATTAGTGAGTGTATAAGGTGGTCTACTGACAGCATCAATCAATAATGTTGCTATGATTTCTTGTAGCTCTTGATCATCTTCTCAACTGGTATCAACTTCTTGGATCCAATTGGGCTGCATTATGGTGATCATGTTACATTCTCCTTGCATTCTTGATAGGGCACCTGCCACAGTATTATCTACTCCTTTTTTATACACAATCGTGTAGTCATAGCCTAAGAGTTTAGTCAACCATTTTTGTTGCAACATGGTAGACACTCTTTGTTCCAAAAAATATTTAAGACCGGTGATTAGTCTTAATCACAAAGTGATGGCCATTCAAATATGATTTCCATTTATCAACAGCATACACAATAGCCCAGAGTTTTTTTTCATAAGTGGATAGTCTCTTCTTTGTTTGTGGTAGTACATTACTGATATAAGCAATAGGTCTTCCTTGTTGCATCAGCATTCAGCGCAACCCCCCACACCATAATTGCTCGCATCTGTCTCCACTACAAAACATTGGTGATAATTGGGCAATACAAGAACTGGAGTTGTGGTCATGGCTTCTTTTAATCGCTTAAAAGCCCTTGTAGCCATCTTCACTCCCATGGAATTCATCTTTCTTCAATAAATCTGTCAATGGCTTACAAATGTGACAGTAGCCTTTAACAAATTTTCTATAATAATCCTTGCAAGAAGCCTCTCAGTGCTTTGACATTCTTTGGTTTAGGCCAATTTTTCATGCATTCATTCTTGGTGGGATAAACTCCTTCAGCATTCACAATGTGGCCTAGATACTCCACTTGAGTTTTAGCAAACGGACACTTAGATTTCCTAGCATACAATTTGTTGACTCTGAGTAATTCTAAAGTGGTCCCCAAATGTTGCAAGTGTTTTGTCAATGATTTACTGTACACCAGTATGTCATAAAAAAATACCAAAATGAATTTCCTCAAATGTGGTCTGAAAACATCATTCATCAAACCTTGGAAGGTAACTGGTGCATTAGTTAGCCCCAAAGGCATAACTACAAACTCATAATGCCCTTGATGGGTTCGAAAAGCAATCCTCTCGATGTCTGCTGTATGCATACGGATTTGGTGATAACCCGACCTTAAGTCCAGTTTGGAAAGAACTATTGCTCCATTAAGTTGATCCAACAACTCATCTATTACTGGTATTGGGTACTTGTCCTTCACAGTGAGAGAATTTAATTCTATGTAGTCAATACAAAACCTCCAAGTATCATCCTTCTTCTTTACTAGAATTACTGGTGAGGCAAAAGAGCTGGAACTAGGCCTGATCACTCCATTCTTTAACATCTCTTGTACTAGTTTTTCAATTTCTCCCTTTTGAACATGTGGATACCTGTAGGGTCTAGTGCTTATAGGATTGCTGCCTTCTTTCAACACTATCTTGTGATCATGAGATCTATGAGGGGGAAAACTTGTTAGCTCTTGAAACACATCAGCATACTCCTGTAGCTTTGTTTCTATATGTCCAAGAGGTTGGTCATTGTACTCGGAAATGGAATACAATTGAACCATGACTACTGGTGCCTCTTTTCTGCACAAGTTCACCAATGATTCTGCAGTAATACATTGCAGTTGGGTCTCCTCTTTAAACCCACACTTATGTTCTCCCACAATCTTGATTTCTTGGCCACTTCTATTACAATGCATGCTGTTATTTTTCCAATCAATGTACATAGGACTCATTTCTTGTAACCATAACATGCCCAGGACCATATGGCAGCCCCCCAATGCTAGGAGCCTGATGTCGGTTTGAATTAATGTCCTTGCATTACCCACATAAAGTTTGGACACTTCCCTTGACTCTCCATCTGTTCTCCATTAGCCACTGTTACTCTGATGGTGTTTGTGGGTAAAATTTCACACCCTAGCTATTTAGCTATGTTAGGGTGTAAAAAATTGTGAGTGCAACCTGAATCAATGAGTATAGATAGTGCTACCTTCTTTGACATGCCTCTCACCTTGAAGGTATGTGGCCCAGCAGATCCGGATAGTGCATTTATAGAATTGACCATTTCTGATTCTATTTCATTCTTGTCAGTATCCAACCACTGCACTGCTACTTCTTTATTTGCTTCTCTTCCTTCCTCTTCTTTTCCCAAAATCATGTACAGTTGTTTCTTCTTGCACTTATGGCCCACATGATACACCTCATCACAATGGTAACACAAACCTTTGGCTCTTCTTGCTTGCATTTCTTCTTCACTGATTCTTTTCACGGGTAGGGAGTTTGTGGGGGTAACACCTTTGAAATTGGTGTTGGGAAAAGGATATCTTGGTTTATAGCTTGGGTTTGAGGAATTGGGAATTTTTTTCGAGAAGAATGTTGCGGATATGTTTTTGAAAGTGGATTTTGGTTGGTATTAGGGTAAGAATTGAACCCTAGAGAATAGGCTCTCGAGGAAATCTTATTTTTTTTTTTTTGGAAAGGGCTTCAAATGTGGTTTCTTGCTTTTGTGCAAGAATTAAGGCTTGTAATAGGGTGGTGGGATTGAACATCTCTACGGTGCTCTTAATTTCATCCTTCAATCCACTTATGAAACTGGCTACTACATATTTCTTTGAGATTTGTTATCCACCATCACTAGTGACCTGAGGTCGCCAAATTTCTCCTGGTACTCTTCCACAGTGTCTTTGTTGTAACTTGCTGAACTCATGACATTGCCTTTGTATGCAAATCTTGCACATATTGCTTCCACGAAATGCTCCCATGGTAAATTGACACTGTTTTTGAAATAAGCTTGAAACCAACGATCCGCTTTACCTTCGAGGTACATAGAGGCATAAACAACCTTTTGTGGCTTTGGTACTGGATTGATTTGAAAATATGTGGGTCTTCAACACCCATCCTCTTGGATCCTCACCATATAATTTTGGAATTTCAATCTTGGGTTTCCTGTGGTTTTGAGCAAACTGATAGAGGTTATCTGGGTTATTCAATTCCGCTTGAATCCCAAATGATGATCCCTCATGTGTATCTGATCTCACACCACCCATGGGAATGATTCCTTCACGATTGGGTTCATTTTCCCTCAATTGTTGAGCTAAGAATTTCTCGATCCCCACCTTTAGCCCATGCCCATCAATTGTTTGTTCAATTGATTTCATCCTATTTTCCATTGTATTAATTCTTCCTTCCACCTTAGATTAAATCGTTTGAATGTTTAGTACACTCTTGGTTAGTTCTTGAACTCTTCCTTCTACTTGTTGGTGTCTTGTTTCCATAGTTGCCCTACCCACTCCAAGAAAGAGTTCTGATACCAATTGTAATGATAATCAATCTAAATCATTACAGAAAATACCCAATTCATAAGTACAATTAACATAAAAGAGAATTTGCTGACATGAGAAGAGAGAGATATATATAGAGAGGAAGAGGAAGCAGAGTATTGAGAAAGAAAAGAAATAATTTTGTTATTCAAGATGCCCATCAATCGATTACAAGCTGCCTTTTATAGGCTACAACTAACTAATATGGACAATGCCCATTAACTAGCTACTGTAACTGTCTAACTGCCTAACAACTGTCTAACTACTAGACAGTGGTGTATAGTTTTGCTACTTCTCAACACGTGATAAAGTAGGCTCTAGTCCAACTGGCATGACACCACTGCCCTAAAAACCACTGCCAACTCCCTCCCCAGCCATCGACCCCCCCACCCCCCACCCATACACAAAAAAAAAAAGCCTTCAGAAGCCGTCAGAATCTTCACCGCCACCAGACTAGCCCCACCGACCAAAACCCTACCCCTCACCTCCTGTTCCGACCCCCTCTATACCTTACCCATCCCCTCCTCTAGCCGCCTTCACTTCCTAGCCCTAAAACCACCTCGCCCCTCCTCCACAGGGATTGGCCAGCCTTAATGGCTGCCGACCAGCCCTGCTGCCCCCACCAACCCCTTTGCCATTACAAACCAACCGCCACCACCTTCAAGAAACCCCAAGAAACCAACCCCACCCCCTTTTTTTCCCCATAATTTCTCCATTTTCCCACTCATCTATGCTCAACCACAATAAAAACCGATAAAAATGCGCCCCCTACTCCGATTCAATCCCGCACCCCCTATTTTACCGTAAATCCGATCAAAATTGGTCTTAGGGTCTATTTGTGATACATTATATTACTTCCATGAAAAATGCGTCCCACTTGAGATCCATTTAGTGAGACGCATTTTTCGACTATTTACCATTTTGGGTCCGGCTTTCTGGAATGTCGCCGCCTTCAGTCCACTTGTTTCACCATCGTACTTGCAAAGGTGCGGTCGCCGGAGTTTCCGTCCGGTCAGATTCAAGGGTCCACCACTATAAGTTGTAACCATGTACTCGTGGTGTTGAGAAGGTGTGTATGGTCGTTAGTTTTCTATTGTTTGAATTTCGTAGAGGGACATCGCCGGGATTTGGGTTTATTAGACCCATTATTGATGATGTTCATACACATGAGACTAATTCCAGTTGGGCTACCCACTTTGATTGAGTTTGATTGAGGTCTGAAGCTTTTATTAGTTCATATCATGTGGTATTGATGAGTCACCCTCCAAGCTCGAGGACGAGCTTTTTCGAAGATGGAGAGAATAATGTGTTTGGTGATCCGCAGCGACACGTGGCGCGTGGTTGTGCTTTCGGGAGAAGACTATCTTTTTTTTCTATTTTTTAATTTAGGGTATTATTGTCATTTCCTTTTATTTTTAGTCTTTAATTAGTCTCCAAGCATGTTTGGGGCTAATGTGTTATTTTTAGTTATTAGTTGTCCTTTTTTGCCCTTTAGCTTCTCTAGCAAGCTAACCTCTCCTATAAATAGGTCATTGGCTCTCATTTGTAATCACACCTTGAGAACTGAGAATAGAGAGAGAAAGAAACCCATTTCATTAGTTTAGTTTATTTGTTGTTGTGTAGTGACAATAACGCTTTCGCATATGTAGATTTACATCAGATGATGATGAATGGTGAGTGATGATTTTTTTTTATATTTTGTTTATGATCTTTTGGAGTATGTTTATATATGAATCCGATGATAGATTTACTACATTACTGGTCAATATCTTATATATATATGTATATGAGAGCGGCTCTCGTACATACTAAGTATACATACTGCTGATGCAAACCATTTTATTTAAAATATTAAAAAAAATATTTTTGAGTTGAGTTTTTTTTGTGTAGTATTTAAACATTTCAAGGGACCTATATAAAAAAATTAGCTCAAAATAACTTTTTTTGCAATTTTAAAAAAATCGGTCAAACTTTTGCAGCTTTTAAAGTGCTTTAAAAGCTGCGAAAGTTTGACTGATTTTTTTAAAATAGCGAAAAAGGTTATTTTGGGATGATTTTTTTTATATGGGTCCCCTAAAATGTTTAAATGTTATATAAAAAAAATTAAGCCGAAATATAATTCTTTTACTATTTAAAAAAAAAGGTATGCATACTTGGTATGTACTGGAGCCTGTCTGTATATACACACACACACACACATATACATATATATTTCTTTTGGGGTAGGAAAATTAATAGTTTATAGATGTTATTTTGACTCTTTAGTATAAAAATTCAAATTGAATATTCATTTTGTCTAATGTATTTTTTTCTTATTATTCTTTATGAGATCATGTCATAAAATCGTTTTTGAACCATAATATGCTGTATAATCGATTATAATAAATTCTTTATACATGTATTTTAATGTTCACTAATTTTTTATGCGTTGTATCGTATCTCATGATGTGCTACACACGATATGCGATACATTGGGTCTTTGATACGCGATATGGATTAGTTTGACAATTATGGTGCCAGCCTGCAAGGGATATGTTCACACTCCTTTGGGGATGATTTAAAATGTCGAGGTCTACCCCAGTGGTGT
Organism: Sambucus nigra; assembly: GCA_949130495.1. Classification (NCBI taxonomy): domain Eukaryota; kingdom Viridiplantae; phylum Streptophyta; class Magnoliopsida; order Dipsacales; family Adoxaceae; genus Sambucus; species Sambucus nigra. The sequence continues at coordinate 56,153,687 of OX422212.1, read as the reverse complement.
AGCTTATCTTCTTTTATTAATTAAATAGTAGCTCTAGTTGAGAATTATTCTTTGACTAGAGTTTTTATTTTATTTTAAAAAATCACTTTGATATGATGATAAAATTATTGAGGGGTAAAAGAGAGAAGCGATCTTTACTGAGACAATCACATCATTTAAACAATAATAGGCATAAAATAAAATAACTCTGATACAACAATTCTATAGTTGCAGGTTGGTTAGGAGTTTTTAAAAGCAAATTATGGCTTAGTTGCAAGAAAATTTAGTTCATTTTGTTGGTGAAAGAAGGCTTATTTTCCAATGGAAGGCGGTTAATGTTGAGTAAAAGCACTATGTTGTCTTTCCCTGCGTATATCCTTTCCATGACTCCTCTCCTGGATTCTGTGACGAAAAGAAATGGAGGAGCTTTTTTCTGTGGGATGGGAGTGATGATGAGCATAAATATCATCTGATTTACTTTTGTGGACTGTTGTCGTCCGTTGAGAAAGGCGAATTAGGTATTGAGGATTTAGAGATTTGCTTTTGGGAACAAATTGTGGAGAAAGATTGGGGCTAGATTTGGCTCGACATCCAATAACTATTCATGTAATGTGTACTACCAATACATGTCAGCAAATCCTTAGAATAATTTAAACAGAAGCCTGACCCAATTGCAAAATTGTGGTACTAATCGGTTGTTGTCTTCATAGAATTTGTTGATCATGCTATATGACCAAGTTTATCGTATGTCAATCACTATTTTTTATTGATCTCTTTTATTTAATAGACTTATGTTGTACATATGATATGCTTTATATTTTGTTTCAGTCCGCTGATGATTGCGGAATCTCATTGACCAACATCATTCGCCATCACGAGGCCGAGTACCTGACTTCTCTCCAGGTTTTGATTATGTCAAAAAGTATAGTCAAATATACATTTGATTGTTCCATGAGACCTTTTCTGACACCACATTTTAACAGGCATCCTATTCAAATTTGCCAGATACCACTTTCAAGGTACTCTGCTCATAAACTCTCTTAAACTTGCATGTACATGGTCCATTAAATTTAGTATGTATGAGATCAGGTTGGCTAACTCGTTATCTTTTAAATAGTTAGTGCATGTAAGCCTCGAGGTCATATCATAGGCTAGAATACAAAATCCCTCTTATGATTCTTCCTCCCATCGTTTCTCTCTCTCTCTCTCTCTCTATATATATATATATATATATATATATATATATATATATATATATATGTTATTCGTATATAATGTGTGTGCGTCTGTGTATATACTATATACATGTATAAAATTTGGCAGAAGGCTCTTTATTTATCCATGTGGATTCACCCATTCTTTTGTAACGCGATGACAAATGCAGGACCTTCGGAGGAAGCTTCCAGTTACTCGTACACTATTTCCCTGGCATAATACCTTGCAGTTTAGCCTCACTAGAGATATCACTAAAGAACTTGGAATTGAAAAGTAGAAATACAATTAATGTACATGCCATGTTTGTTCTCTCAAGCTTGAATATCCGGTTATTTCCTTTTCAAAACGGCCCACTTGGATGTCGAGTGAATCAATCCCTTTAGAGTTTATTAATCGTTTGTGGGACATTTTCAGTGAGTTGGGGTAGTTTTTCCCCCCTTTTTTGCTGTACTTTTTTCATCTTTTCTTTCTCATCTTTTGGTTTCCATTCACTGATTCTTCTGACTACTACATTCGTTTCGTATTGTGAGAGAGCAAGGAACTATGGATGACTCGTGCAATGTATTTTTTTTGCTTGATTGATTAAATTGTGTTCTGTGATAAATTGATGGGGTTGTGGTGGCTAAACTAAGTGTGCTTGTATTTTACTTCTAGTAGCTTATATATATATATATATATATATATGAACATATTGGAATTTGAAGCTGAATGGTTGACAAGAATTGGAAACACACCACTAACCTTTGTGATGCCAATTCAATTTAATTTTTTTTCCCTCTCGGGGAACATATTGACGAGTCTTAAAATGAAATACGTAAGTCCCATCAGTTAAATTGAGTTCTGTTTTTGACCCTTTTTTACATCAAAATTTTTATTTTTGTTCTCTTTCAATAGGGAGTTTAATTTTTTTTTTTTCGGTACTACAGCCTCATGGCAGTTTCATAACACCGCACCACAATGTAGGTGATGGATTGCCTTGCCCCAGTTTTTTAAAATTTAGACATTTCAACTGAAATTATTTTCAAATATTTCTTTCAAAAATACTATTAGTATAATAAAAATTAGTTTGTATACGGCCACAAGTGCCTGGTGTAAATTTCTTGGAGCCTTGATAGATATCCACTTTTTGAAGCTTCACGCCCTAATGCTTAGATATGATATCACCTGCTAGAATTACGATTTCTTTCTATATAGTTTTAATTTTTCCTATTTATTTTTGTGTTTTTTTGGATATTATGATTTTAGTTGCATTAATTTAGGGGTTATTCATTTGAATTCTTTTTGTCTAAACATTTAAATCGTTGGGCACTGTTAATAATTATAGAATGTTCCCCTTGTTATTGATCATCTCTTCAATATAAAAATGGGTTCCATAATCGAGATTTTGTCCTTGCCAATAAAATTACAAATTGTCCTTCTACAGCCTTTAGGTGAAAGAGAATAATCCTATATATAAGACAAGACCTGGCACTGTATCGGTACTGTACGATCATATTCATGTCGGGTCTTAAGGAATTTGTGTTATAACCTCCTCAACCTGATCACAATTTGCTAACTTAATGGTTAATAAATTCAATATTGGTAAAAGATTTGTTTTCTTTACGGGTGTCACGACACGAATCCGTTTTCCCCATTAAGGTAGTGAATGGTATCTTACACGAAACAAACGGGTTAGCAGCTCGAGTGGCATGTGCAAACTGGCAAGACCAGTTATTTTGTAAGCACACACTCACCCAAATTACGTATGAAATTAGGGAGTATATTTGAGCTTTTAACATTAATAAATAAAGTTGTAATTTGCAAGTTTGACCTACTTTGTTAATGAGAATTGACAACAATTGTACTTTGTAAATTAAATCAGACAGCAATATGTAATTTGCTCTACTTGTCTCTTTAGCATCACTAATACAAACAATGAAAGTTACATAACATTGAAACATCAATAATGCAAAACTACACAATTAACCTAAACCTAAAAATATTATTCCAAATTTTACTATATACCCTAAACGGGTCATAATGGTTACAAATAGGTCACATCATCCGGTACCCCATGAATAATGTTCGGGTCTTAACGAGTTGTTATCGGGTCAAATGAATTTAACCAACCAGATTCATCTTTTTCTCTGGTATGTCAGCCCGATAGTGACTCGTATCCGATAAGTCTTGACTAACTATTGAGGTGTTATGCCAAATTGACACAAAATTAGAATACTATCAAAATGGATACCCATTTGCCTGTTGGCGTGAGCCAAATTCATGTGTTGCGACACTTCAAGTGGTGATGCGACACTCGAAATGCTATAACACGAGTGCTTTTATTTTTATATTAATTCTTGTCCATTAACATTGTGGACATGGGAGAGTATAACTTTGAGTGTCTTCGTAAGGGTGTTTGTTAACGGGTGGCATTAAGGGCACCTCGATATTTACTCTATAACGCCACAACTTTTTTAGCTCCATAATACCACACAAACCACATTTTCCCTTCATTATACCACCATATGGGCTACCCACTACTTAAAGTTAAAAATTTTCATTTACTCACTTCCCCTCCTCTCTAAACATCATAACCGATAAACCTTTCAACTTTTAACGTCTAAACATCAAGTTTCAAAGGCCAACATCAAATCATCATTAACATCCATTCAATCAGGTTGATGCTCAACATCATTAACATCATTCACACCAAAAAACTATGGTTTTGACATATTTGATGTGTTTAATTATTTATTAACTTACTGATAAAACCTTTAAAATCTTTAAACCTTTAAAACCTTTAATAACGAACCATTACTGATAAAAAAACAAACAAGCCTTCGCGATTTTAATTTGAAGAAAACGGACAACAATAAAACAAATGAATCGTGATTTTGCATTGCAGAACCCCCGAATGAGTTTGAATCGGTATGTTAACAATGAGACATTAAGGTCAAGTATCTAGGGTTTCATTCAGGATTAAACAAAAGATTTTTATGGTTTTCTTCGTCATATTTCGCACGAATAAAAAATGGTTTGCAATTTGGTATCATTCGAGGTTATGACGCCGAATTGTTATCCAATACTCGTTAGGTATGTGACGAATAAAACAAGGAGTTGGTGAATTTTTCATTCGGTAGACTTGTGACGATTTTGTAAGGTTTACTCGTCATGTTTATGACGAGTTCCGACAGACTTTTCGGTTGTGTTGCCTTGACTCATTGAAGTTATTCGTATATGTTTAGTTACATCATTTTAGTTATTCATGTATGTTTAGTTATCTATATATGTTTAGTTATTCATATATGTTTAGCTATTCAAGTATGTTTAGTTATCTTTACTCATGTTAGTTATTCATGTATGTTTAGTTATCTATATATGTTTATGTATGTAATCACTCATATGTTAGTTATTCATGTATGCTAGTTACGATGTAAGTTATTCACATATGATTTATGTTTTATATTACTTAGGCTATATATTATGTTTTAATGCTTGTCACAAATGGATAAAATTATATGTTACTCGCGTTCGCAGAGGAAGCCGATTATTACTTTCGAGAGAAAACATCGAGAAGAGATACATGCCTTATCATGTGCTGTGATTTCGGATGATGTTGAGGCTGAAGTTGAGGAGGATTGAGGCTGATGTTGAGGCATATCAAGATATTGAGTCTGAACATAGCCATGGGAGTATTCCACCTTCTACTGATGTTGGCCCATCGAGTAATCCCATAAAAAGAGAACATAAGTTAGCTGCTGCATACAGTAATAAGAAGGTAGCCCATGCCGGATTATCGACCGATGACTATGGGGGTCCTAAAGATCTCAGTTCTTTACATTTTTTTGCAAGTACCTTTGGAAATATTTGAACCCTAATTATAAGTTTGTGTATAGGCGATTTGGGATCCTAATAAGGATGCGAGGGATTCATACCCCCGGAGATACAACTCGAACGTATTTAAATCATTCCCTGGGACCCAATGACCCCCTTAAGAGACGAGAGGAGAAACAAAGCTGAAAGATACAAGGTTAAATTTGACATCCAAAAATGATATCAAGAAAATTGGCAAGACCACATATTATCGGAGAAGTCACAATCAGTACCCGTTACGTGCCAACAGGACTATAGCGAGGATTACATGAAGTGGTTCTTGACCTATTCCCACCCGATTGTCCAGAACCCCATATATCGTCAGTCCGAAGTAAGAAAAAATCACTGGTAAGGATTACATTTCTTATAGTTTTCATAATTTTACGAATTCTCATACATAAATGATGTTCAATAGGCGAATGAAGAGGGCGATGGAGTTGTTGGAGAAGAACATTAAAGAAGGTGTTACAAGAGATGAAACTACATTGCTTGGGCGGGATTAATAAGCATACCAAATACTTGCGACAACAATTGAGGCGAGTCGCCAGATTAACACTGAGGAGCAGGGAAAAAAAGAAGCATGGAGAAGAGCATGATAAAGGAAAAAAGAAGTCAACCGAGGACGATGGACCAAAAATAAAATCAGAGAAAAGAAAAGGAAGATGAAGTTTGTATTTTTTGGTTGTTCATTGGGTTGAATTTTACTACTTTTATACTTTTGGAATTTAGGAAATTTTTGGTTGGTGTAGGTCGCTTGTAGTGCATTTAGTTGTGAATTGTTGGTTGGTGTACAATGTTACTAATATATTGGTTGATGTTTAGAATGTTGACTATGATTAATGTTACTATGTTAGTTGGTTTGTGAACTTTTCATTGGATGTTTGTATGTTAACTATGTTTAATGTTACTATGTTTAATGTTGCTATGTTGTTATGTATATTGATCTGAACTTTTTGTGGATTGTGAAGTTTTTGTGGATTGGTAATGGATTTTAACCTTGATTCATGATATATATGCCGAAACAATGTACCCTCACTCGGCATATATATTGCGAATTAAATGCCCCATAAAGTGGAAACCCCACTGTTAGGGAGGAATGCCTCGAACCAAATATTATCTAGTTTGGTTCGGCATATTGATAGTGAAAATGATTGTATTATACCTAACAGTGTGATTTCCACTTTTCGAGGCACTTTAATTCGCGATATATATGTTGAGTAAGGGTACTGTTTCAGCATATATATCACGAATCAAGGTTAAATTTCCATATTGACATACTACGATTAATTGTCCAGATCAACCAACATATGACCATGATATTGAAATTCATTGCAAATGATATTGAAATCCACAACATGTAATCTATTGAACATGATATTGAAATCCACAACATGATATCCAAAAAATAATATATTAATATTGATATATATATTTTTAACAACTTTACAAATGATATTGAAAACCACATTAGAGTTGATATTGATATATCCCTCACAAGCTACGTACAAATTAGTTACATGTATACAAAATATACAATATATCCCTAACTAGTTGCTTTCTATACAATGATCACTTGTCGCTACATTCTTTGGGAAAATCTTTCGAAACTCAGACATCTGATTAGCATATATGTTGATCCAAGACTTGGCTTCAGGCAAGGGATAACTATGCCAGTGACTTGCAACTGGTGGCATTGGACAACCTTGTTTCAACTTCAGTATGACAAAATGATTCCCACATACATGAGAAATCTGCACAAACATTGGTCTTTTTGGTCATTCATGTCTCAACAGTAGAAATGTAAGGCACTATCTAGGTGATACGAGGTCACACACACAGTTGTAAGCCTCGTTCACAAAGTAACCACAACCCAAGCATGACCATCCAAGACTTCAGACCACACAGGCTTGTCTAATCATCTAATAGATTTAACAGTCTCCAAAAACTAACTCCCAAAATAGTGTACGTAAAAATCATTGTTTTCAAGCACTTCGTCCATCAAATTCACTCTCACACATCTCCATCCATCGCTTTCGGACCATCCTTAGAAATTTAGACACGCATCTAAACCCGCAACTGCCATCCGCTTCCACATCCACAATACTTTTTATAAAACCTCTATAAATCTCGGGTATCTCCTTTAGGTACTTTGTGTACCCTACTTAGGGCATCACGGGGCTAGGCGCGTGAAATTCGTCAAATCAGTGTTCTTTTTGGGTCTCTGGACAACACGACGTTCCTTCTCGGCTGATTCTCGAGTGTGTTCAAAGGTATAGTGATCCCTTTTCGTTGACTTTTCGTGTTTCTGCACACGAGCGATTGGTCTTGGACTCCGCGGTTGACCCTTCCCTTACTTCACACGATAACTCAAATAGCCTCACAGGGGAGGGACACCCCATGTCTTTAAACTTACGTAACACGTCCCTTTTCTCATCTATAGTTGACATTTCCCACCTCTATTTGAATAATATCATTTTTGGCTCATAATCAACCATATGGTACTTGGCTAACTCCGGCACCATCGATAATTTGTTCCAATGACCATCCAGATCCCCCCCAAAGTATAGCCTGACCCTCCATTCGGAAGATGACCAACTCATGAGCACAAGGTATGTCATAGATATTGTGTACAACATAGAGGCACGATTTAAAATCCATGCCAACATTATCACATGTATTTAACTCCTCAAGAATTAAGTCAATTGCATAATGTGAAACCTGACCTATGAGTTCGCGCAACAAAGGAAGATTGTTCGAGTGCTTGATTTTCTATAAGGAATTCTCGAACTCCTTAATTTTCGTAACTTGCAATTCAATGTAATTGTGAAAGATGACAAACACCTTGTCAAAAGGTAGTTGAGAACTTTCCAAGTGTTTCTTAAGCTTACCATGCGCACCTTCACACCGGTTTATAGTTCGATTGCCGTGGGGTTTTATCATATTGGACCATGCATGAATGAAGTTCTCCTTCAATTTATACCATGTATAGTCAATGTAGTTGCCACTGAATCCATGTGGAATAACAGCCAAGATTCGTTGAAATCGCTCTCTGTTGGGGATTAAACCAAATGAACCCAATCTATCAAGAATTTTTTAGTGAATCCTCGTCGTGAATCTCTTTACGAGCATGGTTTTACACATTGCGATGAACACGAAAATTGAAAACCATGTATCTAGCCTCGGGGAACACTACCCGTAATGCATTGATGCATGCACACTTCTGATAGGTGGTGAAGACAACGGGGCATGCAAATGGATCCAATAGAATTTTTAATCGGCCTAAAGCCCATCGGTAGTTATCTTATTTTTCTGTAACTAAAAAGGCAAACATAATGTTTAATGTACGTTCGCAAGAGGTTATACTTACCATCTCAAACAACAACATCTTGAGTGCAATCAATAATGACAACTGAGGAAAAACACTTTGCCAATTAAACGGAGTTTGGATGAGCCCAGAATATGTCTTCCACCTTCATCGTAGAATCATTCATATGATACCAATATACATAATGTTGGTCACCAATCAATTTCATTAACTATTGCATCGCCGTTTGATCACCGCGTGAAAAATGTGTTCGTGTAAGGACACAATCGTTGTTTTCGTTTCACCGCGATAATACAAACAAACCTAAATTACAACTACACTTGCAATACAAGTATAGCGGTAAGTTGGGTATCGAAAGTCCACATAGACGAGTTGCTAGAATTTATAGGACTTAATACTTCTAAATAAAAGTGTAAAAGATAAATTACAAACTAAAAAGGATAAATATGCATAAAAGGGAAATATTAATCTAGGCGAGTGTATTTAAACTAGATTAACAAAGCGAGTAAAAACTATAGGTTGCGTCGAATATCCCTCACCCGAGTTAATTAGTATAAAATGGTTACATGGGTCGACGAGTTATTACGAATGCGTCTCGTTTCGACAGTTAATTGAACCAAGGATTATCACGCCCCTAAATTCTCATAAAAGCTTAATATGATTTTGGCGTCAATAAATACCCCGAAAATTACGCACGCAAGGTCGTAAGTACGGAACATACATGATATGCCCCGTCAAATCCTCTAGGCGTAATAACTAGGACAATGCACCCGAAATAGACCCGTAAACTCCATCACCAAAGCAAAGCAGCATGTCAACCCGGAATGAGTTCAATCCGGCACAACCTAGACTAAATTAGCTAGAAAGCATATTAAAAATGCGGTAAAGGAAAGAGGTAAATAAACGCAATAAACCTACACTACAAAGCAAGTAAAAAAAGTATGTAAACCTAAATTAAAAAGAAGTAAGCTAACTACAAAGCAAGAATAATGAAATACAAGCTATATTAATGGAGAGGGTGAATGAATAGTCAACTTACAAACCCAAAAGGGTGTCAATCCAAGAAGAAATGAAGAAGAACTCTTCAAAAACCCAAACCCAAACCCTAACCTAAACTATCTTCTAAAACTAATTATATCTAAGTATATCTGAAAATGAACCAAAGTTGGTTTATATAGTAAGTGGAATAAAATTAGAAAAGAAAAGGAAAAAGAAAAGAAAAGGCAAAATATCTGCAGAAAACAGGGGATCGATCGATCGATCAAAATGATCGATCGATTGATGGTAAAAATCATAGACCACTATCTCAGCTCGAGGGCAAAAACTGAAGGATCGATCGATCGGGATCGATCGATCTGCAACTCTTCCCCCTGCTTTGGTTGGATGGTTTTCTCTCCCGCTAAAATTGCTGTAACTTCTTCGTTCTGGATCGTAATCGCGCACCGTTCGGGGTCACGCGAAGCTTACGAGGAGGGATACGACTTTCGTGAAGATGTTGGGCCAGGTGCCCAAGCTGTGAATTCATCGAATTGCCCTTGAATGTGCGATCGCATACGAAAAATAGCCGAAATGTGTCCGAACTTCACACTTAGCATCCAAATACCTATAAAAGCTCAATTAACCCCTGCAAAATATGTTAACATAGAAATCCGAGGTTGTCTGGTTAACGAGCATAAATATAAGGAATAAGATATCCGAGGGGGATAAAATGCATCGGTTTGAGGGATGAAATACGCAATATTTACGTATTATCACCTTTTTACCCTCCCGTTCTCCAATCCTTGGTTTTCCCTTAGCATTGTAAATTGTTTTACACATTACTTTCATTTCGACATTTTATCGTCATTAGAATGGCGACTAGCCTCACCCCACTCAACGACATCTCTTCAATGATGTTTCTATTCTCTAAAGTAAGCCCCTGATGTATGGATGCCCAATTAATAATTTGGGAAATTGGTGGTTGTGAACTTCACTAACAACCTGTAACTTCCATCTCCCACTATCAAGAGGAATGCCCTTCAACAGAAATGGGCAATTACCCTTTCTCGTCGTTGTATCTTTCTTCATATTCTTCTCACCCTGAGTAACTGATTTGTTCTCACACTTCTTCCCATGATGGTCCCGATACTCCTCTCCCCTCTCAAAACCCAAATGTAAACGTCTCTTTTACATCACCGAGGGCGGACTTGGTGATTATAATTATTGTTCTAACCGATTGCGCTAGAGCTTGAGCTTGGCCGAGCAATGCTTGACGGGTGGGAAATACCTAAGAATATAGACATCAATGAATCATTACTTTTTAATACACAAGTTTATTACATATGAAACATTTCCAAAGGTTGTGTGTAATCAAAATACTCGGTTGATAAAGAAATTCGCACTAAGATCGACTCCTAAAGAATAATCATCGCCTTTGCTCTCACAATCGATATTGACTAACGCCTCGTTAAATAATACAGATTTGAAATCTATGAAAGCATCCTACATAAGTGAGAACATGTTTGAGTTATTGAATATTTTAGAAAAAATAATTGTTTCCCATTTGGTGCCATCACGACGAATCCTGGCCTCTACCTCGGCATGATGATCCTGAATTATTGCACTGTGTTCATTAACATCATGCCAATCAATATTTAGTGTAGTAGTAAGATGGTTCTGGATGTTGCGAATGAATTATATATGTAGACTCGTGATAAACCTCCCGAAACAAACTCTGTGTTAAAAAAAATAAAGACACTAGTTCGGTAGGATCACCCCGAGATTGATATTCTTACTGAAGGCCCCGATACCAAACCACTATCAGTTTTACTTCTCATTTTTATTTTTTTCAATTGTTAATAACAAAATAAAAAACTTTATTGGGCACCAAAAATTACCTTACACATATTATTTTGGGTAGCTTCATCTATTTTAGTGGTGCCACACCCATTGTTAACATCTTGAATTGGTTGTTGTAACTTTGATCACTTCAAATCCTAGTTACTATGTGGGGAAAAAATGATGATTATTGGTGAAGTAGAGACCAAAATCTATTCAATTTACTTTGATTGGTGAATATTGTTGGGGAAGTGGGGAACAATATGATTGAGAGCTTAGTGGGTAGAGAGAGAATAGTTTAAGAGCTTAGTGGGTAAAGAGAGAATGGTTGAGAGCTTAGTGGGGACCAAAATATTGTGTACAAAATATTTATATTATGTGGTGGCCTTTAGCAAAAATATGTTTAAATTTTCTTTTGGTATTTTGGATTAAATATTAGGGTGCCCTTATTTGTTGTATGAACACACTTTAAATGTCTTAATAAGGGTTTTGGTAAAAGCCTATCTTATTTGTTGGATGAACACCTTTTTTTTTTACAAGAAGTGACTTTAAAGATGTACGCACATAAATTTAAAAATTGTGTTTATCATAACCATTTTGGAAACATAAACTCAATCATCAAAGGATTGATTCACAATATATAACTACGAGTGTTTCTCTTATTAAGTTTGAGTACCAGAGGGTATAACTTTTAATGGAACTCCTGGAAGTACCTAATGCTAACCTTTAGAAAGTGGTAGTCTGGTATTTTGCCAATTAAGCCTTGGCGCGTAATTTTTGATGGGATGCAAGTAGAGCCATGGCAGGATATAAAAAGATGCGTAATATTTCTCAATCTCCTCATATTCCGAACCAAATTAGATTCATAATACTAGAGTGAAATTATTTTGTAACTGGGACAAACACTTATTCTTATATAAAGGAGTATTGAATCAATAACATCATTTGGATAGATAAATTCAAGATTTGGATTTGTTTAATAAGGCATATTTTTCATGAAAAATAGAATATCTTGAGGAATATTTATATTTTTCATCCTTTTAATATGTCTGATACTCTAACTTTGTCATGGAAAAGCATGGTAATATTTATCATGCTACCCATAATTTTTCATGTTTTGAGTCTAAACTTTCTTAACTCCACCCAAAAGAAAATCAAATTCATCATGACAAATTTACTATATTCTAGAATTTAATTTTGTACCCCCAATGAGAAAATTCAAAATTTATTTATGGGGACGATAATTACGCTGGCACGTGCTCGACATGAGCGTCCATGCTTCTTGCACTCCAAGTTAATGAAGAGTCCAAGTCAGAGGACTCCCATGTATCCTTCACTTGGAATGACTGAAATTGATAAAGGGTAGGTATGATATTTTAGAGATTGTTATTGATGGAGATTAGGACTCCCCTAATGATTGGGCATAAATATTGTATATTTATTCCCTTAATTTCAGTACATTTGTGAACCCGAGTGATGTAACAAATATGGATTTGATTCACATTTATGCTACTAACCTTCGTGGTGAGTATTTCGTGTTTCGTGCTTCTCTTATTGGTTTTACAGGTTAATTATGCAAGCAGTGCAAAAGAGGAAGCAAGACAGTGCAAGAAAAGCTAAGAAGGCAAGTTCAAGGGCAATTCGGTAATTTTTCAGACCGATCCGGAAGACGAAGCCAACTGGAAAGTTGAAGAGCTCGGAACAACGAGAACACTGGAAGAAACGACACTCAAATCCAAGCTACGGTTGAAAAGTTATGCTCAGTTGAAGTTGAAGAAAAATCCAAGAAAAGAAGAGAAAAGTCAAAAAAATTCTAAGTGTTGAACTCCAGGCCAGCACACATTCGCGAACCCCAACCTGAACCGGTTCGGGGTACCTGATGCGCGAATTTTGTCTTTTATGCTAATTTGTTCCCAAGTCTCCTATTAGGTTTGAAACTCTCCAATATTGTAGGGAACGTAGGTCACAACTTAGGAGCAGCCATTAGGAGTAGTTTAACTCAGTTTTTGATAGAGAAGAAGAAGGAGAAACATCTAGGAACATCAAAGGAATTATTTGCTTCAAGATTCAATTATTAAGGGTTTGTTTTTCAAGTTTTAATTCAAATATCAAGATTCTTGTCATTGTTCTTGCATGCTTAGGTTTCCATATTCGTTTTAACGTATTGTTGTGTTCATAATACATCTTTACATGTTTCCATCTTGTTTCATCATGATTTCATACACATGCAACGTTAGTATTTCATGCGTTAGTCCATTTAACATGTCCGACTAGGTTTTAAAGGTTGGGATGCATGAACCCAACCTGATGTGTTAGTGCATGTGTATAACGTTAATCCTATGAATTTAATGATTAATTACGACCGTATTGCGTAGTTACACAATAATTGTGGACCTTTATATCTCGTTTGCCCTTGGGTACTCGTGATGATTTAGAGCACAATTTGAATGTAATTACCGCGATACCGATTTACTCATCCTCAGATTAGGTATGACGCGGGCTTGAACCTCGTATACATAATGCTTGGGAGTACTAAATTCCGGGTTTGAATTAATCAGATAAATTTATGATTGACGTTGTCACTACACTACACTAGGGTTGGGGGATTGTATTCCCATCCTATTTTCTCATCATTTAAGTTTAGCAATTTCAATTTAATTCTTCATTCTTCATTTAGATAATTTAGTTAGTTTCATATCTCATCATAATTTCATAATTGCATTTAGTTTAATCAATCCCAAAAACCAAAATCAAATCTTTTCTTTTCCTTTTTTAGAGTCATCGTTAGGATTCCTCCGTCTTATCCCGTCGTCACAACTCCGTTGTCCTTTTTCCCTGAGGATCGATACCCGACTTGTCGGATTATTACTTGAACGACAGGCTTGCACTTGAGCCTAGAGAGTACACACTTTAGAGACACATTATGAGTCGTGTCAAGTTTTTGGCACAGTTGCCGGGAAATTAGGTAGACTTAGGTATAGATCGAGTTAATCCAAAGCTTTGACCAAAAATAAAAAAAAAATAAAAAAAATAAATAAAAAAAGCACAAAAAGATTCACAATTACCCTCTCTCCTAAGCTTTAATGCAAAATTCTGAAACCACTCCCACACCCCATAATACTCCAACCAGCATTCACGAAAATCCACTCGTTGAGTATAATCTTGATAGTCCCCACACTCCGAACGCCCCACAGTTTTGGATCCCACCGCCCACACCGTCGCAGTCAATCTCTAGTAACACTCCCTTCTCCTTCGTAGGACACACGTCGTGCACACCCAGTGAGAGCGCCGAATCGTCAAGTGAGAGAGAGATGTCGCAACATAGTAATGCACCTACCGGTGAGGACGAGCTTCCGTACCGCCCGTTGAGAGAATTCTTATATCCTGAGCGCACTGTCACTCCAGGATGCATTATACTCCCATATAATGCCGGGCAGTTCCGTTTCAAAAATGGGATGATCCAGACACTACCACATTACCACGGTATGGATTCTGAAAAGCCATACCTCCATATAAGGGAATTTGAGGACGTGTGTGATACCCTCAATGATCAAACCTGCACACAAGAGGTAATCCGCCTCAAACTCTTCCCCTTCTCGCTTAAAGATAAAGCCAAAGCTTGGCTATGGTCTTTACCTCCAAGCTCGATTCCATCCTGGAATGAGCTACAGTCTAAATTTCTCAAGAAATTCTTCCCAACACATCGAACAATCTCTATCAAGGCTCAAATTCAAGCGTTTAGACAACATAAAAATGAGCCATTCCATCGATGTTATGAACGTTTCAACGAGTTAGTGGCTTTATGCCCCCATCATGGATTTGATCCATCGCAAATCATCTCCTTTATCTATAATGGGTTAAATCTTAACTCCAAACAACTTGTTGAAACTATGGGAAGCGGTCCGTTTGTCGATTCAGATGCCCATGATGCTGATCTTCACATGAGGTATGTCGCCGAGACTACCCAATCTTGGGATACCTCTGACCCGAATGCTCAAAATCGAAATCGACAACCCACCACGGCCCCATAGGCATCCGGCCTATTCCACGTAGATAAGAACTCTATGACGGATTGTCGATTGGACACCATTGAGAAAGGATTGCGAGACCTATGCGAGTTATATGGAAAAGGACTAGCTGGACCCATTTCGAACCCTGTCGTGAAGGTGTGTACGATTTGTGAGGCGGGACATTCAACTGAGGAATGCCCGACGATACCCGCCTATAAAGTAATGTTGCAAGAGCAAGTTAGTGGTATAGGAGGCTATAAGGGTAATTTCGGTGCCCCGCACGGGAATTCATACAACCCTTCGTGGAAAAACCATCCCGGTTTTAGCTACGGGAAACAACATGCCGCAATGAACCCTCCTTCGCATGTTGCCCCTCCTCCTCCACAACAATTTCAACAAGCTCCGCACATGCAGGGACATATGCAAGCACCACCACCTCATGGAAATTATATCCCGCCACAGCGGAGAACTTTCGAGGATACCGTAAATCAATTCATTGCAAACCAGACCGCAACCAATGCCAAATATGATCGTCTGATCGACGACATAAATGCGAATCTGTCTAAAATACAATCCTCGTTAAGTGTTTAAGAGAAGGGAAAATTCCCTGCCCAAGGCCAACGACCTCCATAAGGTCAAACTAGTGTTAGCTCCACATCCACTGAACATCAGGAGCAATGTTAAGCAGTGACCACTCTTCGTAGTGGAAGAGTCGTTGATTTATCACCTCCTCCACACGACACAACAAAAGACAAGGAGATTTCGCCCGGCACGAAAGAGGCCGAAGATGTCCCCTTGAACGAGAGTGATAAGGAAGACACTAGTGAGCCTGATGTGATAGTGAAACCACCCTCCGCAGCACCATTTCCTCGAAGATTGATTCCCGCTCAAAAAGGGAATCCACGTGATGAAGTGCTAGAAGTACTTAAGTAAGTAAAGCTAAATTTACCCTTTCTCGATGCCATCAAACAAATTCCAGCTTATGGAAAAGTTATCAAAGATTTGTTGACGGTAAAAAGGAAGATGAAGGTAAAAAATAATGTATTTCTAGCTCAGAACGTGAGCTCCATTCTACTAAATGATCTCCCGCCTAAATTCAAAGATCCCGGTGCACCCACCATATCATGCATCATTGGAGATAATAAAATTGAGAAAGCCTTACTTGACTTGGGAGCAAGTGTAAACATACTCCCTTACTCCATTTATAGGCAACTTGATTTGGGCGACCTCAAGCCCACAAAGGTCACTCTCCAATTGGCGGATCGAACAGTGAAGATCCCACGAGGCATAGTCGAGGACGTGATCGTCCAAGTTGACACTTTCTACTTCCCGGTAGATTTTGTCATTTGGGACACGGAGCCCTCCTTTAACTCGAGCAATCATGTTCCCATCATCCTTGGACGCCCTTTTTTAGCTACAGCTAATGCAATCATCAACACAAGAAATGGGCGAATGCAACTCACTTTTGGGAACATGACCTTGGATACTAACATCTTCCACATAGGCCAAAACGCAGGGGAGGAAGATGATCTTCACGCGATGAGCCTCATAGACGAGGTAGTAGAAGAGTATTTTGAGGAAACTTTCTATGGCAACGCTCTAGGATCCTGTTTAGCGACAAGTTATAAGTGTGAGGGGACGTATACCCACTTCGAGAGGGAGGTTGGAAGGTTGAGAGAATTACTTGATGAGAGTACGTCGGACGAGGACGTGAGAGAGGTTAATTGGGTTTCTAGGTTTGAGGAATTACCTCCGAGGGATACACACATGGCTCCCTCCAGTGAAAAATTTCCAACTCTCGAACTAAAAAAACTCCCCTCCCATATTAAATATGCATACCTAGGAGAGGATGAGACATTTCCTGTTGTTATCTCCTCTAGCCTAGATGAAGGGAAGGAGGGTAAATTGTTAAGAATTCTGAAGAAGCACCAAAGTGCTTTTGGTTGGTGTATCGCTGATTTGAAGGGGATAAGTCCTCTAATTTGCACTCACAAGATTCATCTCGAAGAGGATGTTAAGCCCTCTAGAGAAATGCAAAGAAGACTGAACCCCAACATGAAAGAAGTTGTGAGAACCGAGATCATCAAATTATTGGATACCGGGATTATTTACCCAATCTCGGATAGCAAATGGGTGAGCCCTATTCAAGTCATCCCGAAGAAGTCGGGTATGACTGTGATAGAGAATGCTAAGGGAGAGCTTGTTCCCCAACGCACCACCACCGGTTGGCGCATTTGCATTGACAACCGGAAACTCAATGCGGGAACTAGGAAAGATCATTTCCCCTTGCCATTCATTGATCAGATGCTTGAGAGAGTTGCGCGCCACCCTTATTATTTCTTGCTTGATGGTTATTCCGGATATAACCAAATTGAGGTGGATGTACTTGACCAAGAGAAGACGACCTTCACTTGCCCTTTTGGTACGTTTGCCTACAAACATATGCCATTTGGCTTGTGTAATGCGCCTGCGACTTTTCAAAGGTTCATGTTGAGCTTATTTAGCGACATGGTCGAGAGAGGACTCGAAGTGTTCATGGACGATTTCAGCATTTTTGGCACCTCTTTCGATCATTGTTTGGACAAGTTGGAAAAAGTACTTACCCGATGTGTGGACAAAAACTTAGTGCTGAATTGGGAGAAGTGTCATTTCATGGTCACTGAGGGAATAGTTCTTGGCCACATTGTTTCATCCAACGGAATAGAGGTTGATATGGCTAAGATAGATGTCATAGCTGATCTTCCCCCACCGAAATCGCTGAAGGACGTGCGCTCTTTCTTGGGCCACGCGGGGTTTTATCGACGGTTCATTAAGGACTTTAGCGCCATCGCTAGGTCCTTAAGTAACCTACTTATGAAGGACAACCCATTTGAGTGGACAGAGGCATGCCAAAGCTCGTTTGATAAGTTGAAAAACATGCTAGTGTCCGCTCCCATCATGCAAGTTCCGAATTGGTCCTTACTATTCGAACTTATGTGTGACGCAAGCGATTACGCGATCGGGGCCGTTTTGGGCCAACGTAAAGATAAGCAAGCTCATGTCATCTACTACGCTAGCCGGACTCTTACCGGACCTCAACTCAATTATTCTACCACGGAGAAGGAGTTGCTAGCGGTAGTCTTGTCCCTCGATAAGTTCCGTTCCTATCTCATTGGTTCTCCCATTATTGTTTTCACTGACCACGTGGCTTTAAAGTACCTACTTGCGAAGAAAAACGCCAAGCCGCGCCTCATAAGGTGGATCCTACTCCTAGAAGAGTTCAATCTCTCCATCAAGGATAAGAAAGGAGTAGAAAACGTCGTTACCGACCATTTGTCTCGGCTTTCGTCCGACGTACCTAGTGATCCCATACCCATAGACGAGCATTTTCCGGATGAGCAACTATTTGCTACTTCTTCATATCCCTGGTTTGCGGACATAGTGAACTATCTTGTCATGGGAGCCGTCCCTCCCGATTGGACACTGCAAGATAAGAAGAGGTTTCTTAATTGGTCGCGCATGTTCTTTTACGATGATCCTTTCCTCTTTAAATATTGCGCCGACCAAATCATCCGACGATGTGTACCGGATGACGAGATCCCGAAAGTCATCCAGTTTTGTCATTCGGAAGCATGTGGAGGCCATTTCTCGACGAAAAAGACGGCCACTAAAATTCTGCAATGCGGCCTTTATTGGCCCACAATCTTTCGGGATGCAAATGACGCTTGCAAGTCATGCAATAGGTGCCAACGAATGGGAGCCATTGCTCGACGCGACATGATGCCCCTTACCCCCATACTCATCATTGAGATATTTGATTGTTGGGGTATTGATTTCATGGGTCCCTTTCCACCGTCTTTTGGTTTCCTATACGTCCTAGTCGCGGTAGACTATGTTTCTAAATGGGTGGAAGCTATAGCTACTAGGACTAATGACAACAAGGTGGTGATTAAGTTCCTACAGGAACACATACTTTCTCGCTTTGGTGCACCGAAAGCGATAATTAACGATAATGGCACGCACTTTTGCAATAGGCCATTCGAGAAGCTCATGAGAAACTATGGCGTCGTCCACAAGGTTGGGACGACATATCACCCACAGACGAATGGGCAGGCCGAGCTAGCAAATCGGGAGATCAAGAACATTCTTGAAAAGACCGTCAATCCTACCCGGAAAGATTGGTCCCTTAGATTGACCGATGCGCTATGGGCCTATCGTACCGCATTTAAGAATCAACTTGGCATGTATCCTTTCTGTTTTGTGTATGGCAAACCTTGCCACCTTCCTGTTGAGCTCGAACACAAAGCGTATTGGGCAATTAAGCAATTGAATTATGCTTTAGACAAAGCCGGTGAAGCCCGTAAGCTTCAATTGAATGAGCTAGAAGAACTACGCAATGATGCGTATGAGAACGCCAAAATTTCAAAAGAGAGGATGAAACTTGCTCATGATAGCATCATTCGAAGAAAGGAGTTTCATCCCGGGCAAAAAGTTCTTCTCTACAACTCTAGGCTTCACCTCTTTCCAGGCAAATTGCGGTCACGATGGTCCGGCCCGTTCGTCGTGAAAAACGTTTTTCCCCATGGAGCTGTTGAACTAGAAGATTCAAAAGGGGAAAACACGTTCAAAGTAAATGGACAACGCCTAAAGCCATATCTAGAGGCGTGTGCTGAAGAGGTCGACACAATTTGGTTGTCGGACCCCGTTTACGGGGTCAATTGAGCTGAGAAAGTGAGGTCGTCGCACCCCCGACGCGTATGGGGTGAAATTGTCGGTTAGCACGCATTTCGAGGGAGCTAGTACGTATCGCGATGTTGAATTCGAAGATTTTTAGGGAACTCTAGGGTCTAGAAGGTTTTTAGGGGCCTTATGCACAAGTTAGAGGATGAGAGAGCACTTTAAAATGGAGAGAAGAGTGATTTTCAGCGTTCGGACCAGCTTGCTACCCCGAACCGCAACCTGAACCGGTTCGGGGGGGCGAACCGGTTCGCAGGTACACCCGAATCGGTTTGGGGTACCTGACAGATTCTTCCCCCCTTCTTTTCCAAATTCATTCCCTTCCCTCCATTCTTTTCCCCTTCTTTCCCCTTCGTTTTTCTTCCCTCCAAATCCTTCCCCCTTCCCAAATTCAACCCAATTCACCCTTTCCCTCCTCTCCTTCCCACCCTTTCATATTTCCCACCAAAAACCCACCCCTTCACACCTATAAATACCCCACCACCCCTCCTCCATTTCTCACCCCAAAACAATCTCCCTCACTCTTTTCTCTCCCTTATTCTCTCCCATATTTCCTCTCTCTCTCTCTCCCTCTTTCCGTCAATATGCCGCGCCAACGCCGCCCCAACCTCCGCCCAAAGAAATATGATGATACCACCATCCTTGCCAACCCGGGTAAGGGGGTCTTTCGATGCGTCCAAGAACGTCATTGGGCTGAGCACTACTTCTCATATACGTGCCCCATTCATATTGAACGTTTCGTGGATTGGGACCACCTTCCGGGCGATGTCACCGCCCTATTTGCTCGCCGCGGGTGGTGCTCTTTCCTCGCCCCTACGAGCAATAACGTCTTTGATGCCGCCATTCGCCAATTTTATGCGACCTTGGTTCGCAAATCCTCCACACTTCACGAGGCGTACCTTGACGGCATCACTATTCCCTTCTCGGCGGCCATCATCGCACGCAAAATGCGTGCCAAAGGGGTGATCCTCCCCGTACCCTTCCAATACCCCAACAACGCTACCCCCATACCAAAGAAGAATGCATTGCCCGCATGGCACCCGGGGTAGAATGGGCGCGAGAATCCTTTCCTATTGGTGGGTTGGCCGCCACGGTGCGCTTCACACACCTCATTGCTTGTGGGGCCATCCACCAAACCACTAATGACTCGGTGGTCCGGTTATGTCACGCAAATTTCCTCTATTACTTTTTGGACCCCGAGAGCACCATCAACCTCGCCCAGCTCTTCTATGCGGATATCCTCAATGCCGCCTACGATGAGAACGGAAAAACTGCACTGCCTTACGCCCGTTTCATCACGGAGCTATTAATGGAAGCGGGAGTGGATAACCCCCCCGGGCAACAAATTCGCCTTCCTCGCCCCATTGGCGGCACGTCCACCACTAGAAGCGAACGCCAAATGCGCGTAGCTCACCCCGACCGTCCCATTCATGAAGAGGACGTGCCCGAGGAAGCTCATGATGACCCGATGATGGACGTCGATGAGGAAGAATTTGAGGATGATGAGAAGGATTCCTATTTCGAGCCCCCGGGGGCAAACTTCGATAGTAGCCTTTCGGCGGTTGAGGCCCGTCTCGACGGGTTCATCAACCAATACAATCAAGACCAAGCGGACTACCGAAGGGACACCCGGATGATGTATCAACTCCAAGTCCACCTTCACCAGCTCAACTTTGGCGGTCCGCCCCCCCCTTCTATTATGACCCATATGATCCGAATGCACCCTCCACCTCCCACCCACCGCCACCATGACCTATCATTGTTTTTATAGTTTGGTGTAATTATTAGTTGTGGTAGGGCTTTCACATTGTTCACAGTTGTTTCCCCATTTCTCATGTAACACAGGTTTCTCATTGGTTATAATACAAGCTTGCATTCTTTCATATTTGTTTGTTTTATTTTTCCGCACTTATTATTCGCTTTGAGTTAGATTTTAGTCCTTTTTGCTTGAGGACAATGCAAAAGTCTAAGTTAGGGGGGGTCACAAGTGCGTATTTCTAAAACTTTACAAATTTTCAAAAATGCCCAAAATTTCCAAAAAAATCATAAAATTTTGAAAAATCCAAAAATATTTTTGTTCAAAAT
Organism: Sambucus nigra; assembly: GCA_949130495.1. Classification (NCBI taxonomy): domain Eukaryota; kingdom Viridiplantae; phylum Streptophyta; class Magnoliopsida; order Dipsacales; family Adoxaceae; genus Sambucus; species Sambucus nigra. The sequence continues at coordinate 56,131,688 of OX422212.1, read as the reverse complement.
AAATAAAAATTGGAATTCAAATTTTTCAAAAATATCATTAAAAGTCGAATTGGAGTCTCAAATTGTAAATATCCAACATACACAAAGCCTAAATTGACCAAAGATGGAAATTGAGCGAAAATTGACGACTTAACGAATAAATGTGGAGATTAACAAACCCGGTGAGATTCGAGCCTATCACGTTTTGCGAGATTTTAAATAAATCCGAGTTAATTGTTAACTCAAGGTTCTTTTTAGCGCTTAATAAGTTGTCAAGGATCTCAATTCTTTCATTTTGATCGGTTTTGAAAAATGTGTGCAATATTGCCTTGAAAAACGTGCCAAATTAGTCTCTAAATTTAAATTCACCTCGAAACGCATATGGTAACACAATTGGCATTTTGGACAATGAAGTAGGCCCTCGTTTGTCATCCCAAAAATATTGGCCAGAAAAAGATGCGAAAAATCACCCCTTTAGCAACCCAAATTGAGCCGAATGAATTTTTCCTGCCGTTTGACAACCCAAAAAACCCAAAATAGCCGGAATTGTGAAAATTGATAAATTCAGATTTTAAGTCCGAAAAGTGCATATAAAGGGGCAAGAAACAAAATAGCATGCTTAACAAAAATAGAAAAAGAAAAAAAAAAGCAAAGAAAATGAGCAATATCCCGGAAAATGCACAAATGGACATCACGAATGACTTTTCCAATTCCAACCTTCTATACCTCCTTCATTTTACCCAATGCAACCTTCAACCCGAAAAAGTCCTAACCGAGTCCAAATTGCGAAAATTGATTACCGCGTGGAGAGTTAAGACACCAAAAGATAATATAAGAGGCTAAGTGCGCGAAATAAGGCAATGTTCCCGTTTTTAAAAATCGTAGTCCGTTGAAGAGATCATTTCGCCATAAAATTTCCGTCTTTCTAATTACATGCGTGAAATTGCTTCAATTACATTTACTCTTTATATCACGCATGCCGAGAGAATAGCCATAATCCGAGAGGTTCGTTTGAGAGAGTATTCCGTGAGAAATTGAAATCAAAACGAATTTTTGGATAAGTAACGTAATGATCAATCGATGGAAATTGGCGGTTATATTTCATGCTTCGCACACACACACACACTACGGTTTGAGACTCGTAAATATGACTTAATGATGATTATTTTCTGGAAAAGTTTGAATTGATCAATTTTTGCGTATTTTGAATCTTCTTTGAGTCAAATTTTGTGGGTATATTCACTGCAAACCCTCACGAGACACAACTCGTCCTACTAGGGTAACCTAGAGGTTTAAAGGCTTGTTGCATGTGCTAAATGCAATCGCTTGCCCGCGAAAGAGGTACTCTATCCCAATAAAGTCTTTGATGGATCCTTAACTCATATTCTCATTCTTTTACATTGCTCGGGACGCGCAAAGTTCTAAGTTAGGGGGGTTTGATTGGGCATAAATATTGTATATTTATTCCCCTAATTTCAGTACATTTGTGAACCCGAGTGATGTAACAAATATGGATTTGATTCACATTTATGCTACTAACCTTCGTGGCGAGTATTTCGTGTTTCGTGCTTCTCTTATTGGTTTTACAGGTTAATTATGCAAGCAGTGCAAAAGAGGAAGCAAGACAGTGCAAGAAAAGCTAAGAAAGCAAGTTCAAGGGCAATTCGGTAATTTTTCAGCCCGATCCGGAAGATGAAGCCAACTGGAAAGTTGAAGAGCTCGGAACAACGAGAACACTGGAAGAAACGGCACTCAAATCCGAGCTACGGTTGAAAAGTTATGCTCAGTTGAAGTTGAAGAAAAATCCAAGAAAAGAAGAGAAAAGTCAGAAAAATTCTAAGTGTTGAACTCCAGGCCATCACACATTTGCGAACCCCAACCTGAACCGGTTCGGGGGGGCGAACCGGTTCGCAGGTACACCCGAACCGGTTCGGGGTACCTGATGCGCGAATTTTGTCTTTTATGCTGATTTGTTCCCAAGTCTCCTATTAGGTTTGAAACTCTCCAATATTGTAGGGAACGTAGGTCACAACATAGGAGCAGCCATTAGGAGTAGTTTAACTCAGTTTTTGATAGAGAAGAAGAAGGAGAAACATCTAGGAACATCAAAGGAATTATTTTCTTCAAGATTCAATTATTAAGGGTTTGTTTTTCAAGTTTTAATTCAAATATCAAGATTCTTGTCATTGTTCTTGCATGCTTAGTTTTCCATATTCGTTTTAACGTATTGTTGTGTTCATAATACATCTTTACATGTTTCCATCTTGTTTCATCATGATTTCATACACATGCAACGTTAGTATTTCATGCGTTAGTCCATTTAACATGTCCGACTAGGTTTTAAAGGTTGGGATGCATGAACCCAACCTGATGTGTTAGTGCATGTGTATAACGTTAATCCTATGAATTTAATGATTAATTACGACCGTATTGCGTAGTTACACAATAATTGTGGATCTTTATATCTCGTTTGCCCTTGGGTACTCGTGATGATTTAGAGCACAATTTGAATGTAATTACCGCAATACCGATTTACTCATCCTCAGATTAGGTATGACGCGGGCTTGAACCTCGTATACATAATGCTTGGGAGTACTAAATTTCGGGTTTGAATTAATCGGATAAATTTATGATTGACGTTGTCACTACACTACACTAGGGTTGGGGGATTGTATTCCCATCCTATTTTCTCATCATTTAAGTTTAGCAATTTCAATTTAATTCTTCATTCTTCATTTAGATAATTTAGTTAGTTTCATATCTCATCATAATTTCATAATTGCATTTAGTTTAATCAATCCCAAAAACCAAAATCAAATCTTTTCTTTTCCTTTTTAGAGTCATCGTTAGGATTCCTCCGTCTTATCCCGTCGTCACAACTCCGTTGTCCTTTTTCCCTGAGGATCGATACCCGACTTGTCGGATTATTACTTGAATGACAGGCTTGCACTTGAGCCTAGAGAGTACACACTTTAGAGACACATTCTGAGTCGTATCACCTAAGCTTCTCTATAAATTTAAGCCTGCTCCCTTTTGAGAGAGGCATGTGATATTGTATCATCGAGCAGTACTACAACTCTACGGACCAGTTCTTTGAAAGTAATAAAAGAACAAACCCTAATCCCCATGGATATAGGCGCGTTGTCGAACCATGTACATCTTGTGTTGTGTCTGATCTCATTATTTTCTTTAGTATATTTCTTAGTTTGGCTTGTGTGCATTGAATACTATTATTGTAGTAAATTATCACCTACAATTAGCACCGTCTGTGGGAAAGATCTGAGTTCTTTGCCATTAAATAATTTCTTGATATGTTGCACTCACCTTACCAAGATCATCAAAATATTAATGACTAGGAGGTTCATTAGTAACTTGATTATGGGTACCCAAAGGGCTATCCCTTTGATCATGATGATCGCGATGACCATGAGGGTCGTCAATCATATACTCCCTCTCGAGGGTTAGATTCGAGAGTGGTAATTATTACCAATCCTTTTATGCACATTACCATCCTCGGTAGGAGAAAATAGTGAACAATGATTGGCTTAAACGATTTAATCGGATCTCAAGTCTCATTGACAACTATAAGAAGAGCCTCCGAGATGAAAGGGCTACCAACAGGCACCAACAGAAGCAGAATATTGTGCTCCAACATCGCCTATAAAAGTTAAATTGGGAAGCCCCCAAGAAGAAGCGCAAGTGTGGGCATGGTTCGTGAACTCCTAGCCATTAGGAGAGCAGAGCTCGCAGCTGAGGAAGGAGCACTCTGCGACACAAGGAATCACCTCCCGATGAGAGAACTCATGAGAGGAGACCATTATCTAATGAGCAATGAGGGAAAAAAGATCTTTAAAATTTCATTAGAAGATAAGTGGATAAAAACCTAGCCCATCAAGGAGCTCGCATGACCAAGGTGCTCGCGAGGAGAGTCCTTATTTACTGGATGAAGTCTCCCTTCAGCTGGGCTATTGAGGAGTTTGAGCCTCCTATGAAGTTCACTCCCCCACGATTCAAAATTTATGACGAGAAGACTAACCCAAATAATCACATCATGAAATATCACCGGACAATAATACCGTAAAACACCAATGAAGGATTGATGTGCCAAATAATCCCCTCCAATCTTAGAGACACTGCCCATTAGTGGTTTGAGAAGTTTTTGCATAGAGCGATTGCTTCATTCAAGTAGCGGGCTGAGGCCTTCACGACTAGTATTACTAGCTATACTCATCCTATACAGATGGACTCACTTTTGGCTATGAAGAAGAGGCCTCAGGAAACACTCCACGAGTATGCTAGAAGGCACTAAGAGGTGTATAATGAAGTGAAGGATTGCACCGATCAGGTTGCGATGGCATCCTTCAAGATCTGTCTACCAAACAACTCCATGCTTTACCAGTCCCTTACCAAGAGAGAGGCCATTACCACCGATGACCTTATAGTGAGAATCAAGAAGTATGCCAAGATTGAAAATACAGTGATCGAAGTTGGTCAGGTAGGAGATCGATAGAATTAGACCAAGAACGGGAACAAGGAGGGGATGAGCAAGGAAGGAGGGAAGAAGCCAAACGGAAAGTAAAAGGGAATCGAGAAGAAGGATCCCGAGAAAGTGTTCAAATCCATTAACACGATTTCTTTAAACCAATCTACAAGATATTTTACAAGGTCACAGGTCGATAATACTTTAAATGGCCCGAGAAGATATTCAGTGACTCCAAGAAGAGAAACTAGGTACTGAAGTGTGAATATCATAAATATCATGGTTACAAGACCAAAAATTGTAGGGCACTCAAGTCCCACCTCGAGGAATTGGTTCAGTCTAGACACCTAAACGGTTCGTAGGGAAGAAGGAAGGGGCAACACCAAATGTGCATGACCAGAGACTAGATGATGTCCTGAATGATGACATGGGACACGAGTTCGCGATAATATATGGGGGCCTATGACTAGATAATGTCTTGGACGAATGTTTGGTTTATGAATTCGTAGTGATTCATGTGGCCTCAAACCAAAACTAAATCAAGGGGAATGACCTCAGTATGGAAGTCAAGAAACTCACAGTAGTTATGGAATTTAGATCGACTCAGCTAAACCCGTCGTGAGAAAACATTGATGATGATCTGGTCGGAGTAAGGGATCCCCATCATGCCACTTTCATAATCACTCTCAGGGTTGTTAACTGGGATGTGGACAAGCTATTGGTGAATTAGGGGAGCTCCTTAGAAGTGATGTATCTCAGAATGTTCAAGCAATTGAACTTGCCATAGAAGACGTGCAAGAAGCCATTGTTCCTCTGGTCGGCTTTGCAGGAATGATGACTTTGCCCATGGGGAAGATTATTTTCCCCATTTGAACATTAGGAATCTATAATCTTATTTAGTTCCTTGTGGTTGATATAGATTCTCCATAAAATTCCATGCTTGGCAAAGGATGGTTGCATGCCATGAGGAAAGTGTCATCCACCTACCAACAGAAAGTAAAATGCATCACTGACAAAAGGGTCACGAAAATATGAAGGAATCAAGCCTTGTCCTGGATGTGATTTATAGATGCCATCCGATCAAAATAGGAAAAGTAGAAGGAGAAATTTGAGGAGCCATCTGAGGGCTCCGTACCCTCTAAGTAGTGGCTAAAGTATGGGCGACCTGGTGTTGAGGAAACTAGGGTGGCCTTACTGATTGGGTCATGGAACCTCTTCATGAGGTAGCCTTTGACGACAACTAGGCTGAGAAGAAGTTCTTAATCGAAACTCACGCCTCAATGAAGTGAGAGAAGAACCGATTGCTTTCCTCAAAAGCAACCATGACATTTTTTCCTGTCAACTATACAATATGTCGGGAATAGATCGAGAAGTAATGTGCATAAGATCCACGTCGATCTGTCACATTCACCAGTGACACAAAAGGCACGACGAATGGATCCCGAGAAAGCCAAGGAAGTCTAAGAGGAAGTGGAGAAACTCCTTGAGGAGCAGTCCATTAAGGAAGTTTAATTCGCCAAGTGGCAGTTAAATCCAGTGGTTGTGAAAAAAAGCAACGGGAAGTGGAGAGTCAGTATAAACTTCACCGATCTTAACTGATCATGTCTAAAGGATATTTTTCCTTTGTCCAAGATAGATCACTTGGTCGATTACATCGCTAACCATGAATGTATGGGCTTGCTCGATGCCTACCCTGATCAGGAAAAGACTTCCTTTATGACCCTGCTAGGGCTATATTGCTACAGATTGATGTCGTTCAGAATGAAGAATCCCGGTGCAACTTATCAGAGATTAATGATAAAGATGTTCAAACATCAGTTGGGAGATACAATGGAGGTGTACATTGATAACATGCTTGTGAAAAGCAGGAAGAAAGAGAACCATCTCGTTGACTTAGCAAAAACTTATGAAGTTCTTCGCTATTAAATGATGAAACTAAATGTGGCTAAGTAATCCTTCAGGGTTGAATAGGGAAAGTTCCTTGGATACCTAGTCAGTTAAAGAGGTATTGAGGCAAACCCTGACCAAATTGAAGCCATCAAGAAGGTGCAGCCCCCCAGAACTGTGCGCGAGGTGTAAAAGTTGATTGACTTGCTCGCTGTTCTCAACCTCTTCATATTAAGATCGTCAGAGAAGTGTCGAACTTTCTTTCTAGCACTTAGGAAATAAAAAAGGAAATATGGAATGATGAATTTATAAAATCACTTGAACAAGTGAACAACTATTTAAGCCGACCACCAATGCTTACCATTCCTGAAGATCAGGGACCTTCGCACTTGTATCTGGCGGTGGCCTGCAATGCGGTTAGCTCGGCTTCGGTTTGGGAAAATAACGAGAGTCAAGTTCACATTTATTATGAAAGAAAAACCTTACTTGACACTGAGAAGAGGTACCTACTACTGGAAAAACGTGCATACGCATTGGTGATAACCTCTAGAGAGTTGAAACACTACTACGAAGTACACACTATCATTATTCTAACTTACTTCCTTATAAAAGAAATGCTCGGGAAGGCCAACTTGTCTAGAAGGATGTCCAAGTGGTCGGTAGAACTTGGAAGATTTGATATCAAGTTACATCCTAGAACTAAATCCAAGGGGTAAGTCCTAGCAGACTTCATCGCTGAAATTTTTAGCAACCAAGAACTAGTGGAGACTAGCACCGAAAGAGAGGAGCCTGTCTGACAATCTATCGAAGAGGTTCATAAATAGTACTATATATTGATAGAGCCTCAAATTCCAAATGGGGAGGAGTTAGGACAGTACCCTCGACGAAAATTATTCTTGAGAAAGTAATTTGCTTGAGATAAGAAGTCTCCAACAAAGAAGCTGAGTACAAAGCCTTACTCAGCGGATTATGGAAAGAACTTTCCTTAGGCATTCATCTCCTTGACATCTTTTATGACTCAATGATGGTAGCAAATGAGATATGAGGAGACCACATCGTTAGGGATGGGCACATGGCCGTATACTTTGAGAAGCCGAGTACCTGGTCGCCTAATTCAAGCACGTACAAGTCTAACAATTCCCAATGGGGAATAATAGTCACATAGACGCATTAGCCACACTCGCTTCAGCTATTAAGGTGAATATGAAACGAATAATTAAAGTAGAATACCTCAACCAACCCAATATCATTGGCCATCCAGTATCACCGCTTCAGACGTTAGTGCATAAGCCATCCAGCGTCCTCAAGTTTCTGTGGGGGGCTTGATATCATCAGCCCATTGCCTCGCACCTCCGGCAGCAGGAAGTATCTATTCGCCGGTACATATTAATTCTCTAAATGTATTGAAGGAGAGCCCTTGGAAAATATCCGAGATGTCAACATAATCAAGTTCATATGGAAGCATATCATGAAATGGATTGACATCCCTCAGATCATCATCTTAAAAAATGGAATTCAGTTCGAAAGCAGACTGTTTCAAATCTTCTGCAACTTGCACGACATTAGGTACTACTATAGTTCAGTGACCTCAGAGTAACGGGTAAGCATAATCCTCTAACAAGACAATCCTTGACAGAATAAGAAAGAGATTAGGGAACACGAATGGTGCGTGGGTCCACTAGCTCCCCCACGATCTCTAGGAATTTCGAATAATGCCTAGGCGATCAACGAGGAAACACCCTTTATCTTCGCTAATGGAATGGAGTCAATCATCCCACTGGAAGTAGGTATTCCAATCATGAAGTCCATCTTAGATAACTAAGGCCTCAACAACGATGCCATCAGACTAGAACTTGACTTAACTGATGAAAAAAAAGGGAATATGATCTATTAAATCTTGCCTCCTACCAGTAACAGTTGGCTAACCTGTACAATAAGGGGTCCAAGGCGAGGATCTTCAAGGTCGGGGAGTATGTACTTAGAAAGATCATTATCAGCGGTAAACTCGAGCCCAATTAGGAAGTCCCATTCACATTCATTTGAGACGACTTAATGTGAGCCTTCCACTTAGAAACAATGGAGGGTAGAGAGGTTCCCTGTGCATGGAATGCAACCAATTTGAAGAAATTTTGCTTTTAAAGTCTAAGTTTATGTCTAAGTTAATTTAGTCTATTTCAATTTCGAATTATTATCAAAAGTTCTTTTAGACTTCTCGTATTTATTACTATGCATTGTTCCAAGTTGCAGGCAGGTGAGTATTTAATGAAGAAGATCAATTAGTCAAATATCTTTCTCTTTGACATATCACTTATCATTGTGATGATATCTTCTTTCAAATGTCCTCTTTTAAGACCGATTAATGGGATGACAATAGTCCAACTCTAAATTTAAATGTCTGCGTACAATACTAACTGGTTGGTAGGCCAGCGGTCAACTAAACCCAAAATATTTTGGCGATAAAAAAAACATAAAAATAGCTCACAGATGATGAATGGCCTACTGGAAAACCTTAGTAACCCATGAACAATTAGGTCATAAAATCCTCGCTGGGGAATGACCCCACAAACAGGTGCATTTTTTCTTTTCGAGCTCTAGGCTTGAGGTTTGATGTAACGATATCACCTAAAAGGTAAGACCAGATGACTCCACACCATAAAGGGAAGAAAAATGAAAAAACTTTCCACGAACACTTTTTAAAGTTATTACAAGTAAATTGAAAACCAACAATTTACAATAAAATGATAAATAAAACTGAATCAATTCGTCAATACCCCAACTCCAGCAGGCGGAACATCCAATGCATAAGGAGTAACGATCGCAAACATATCCCAGATCCTTGACGACCCCCCACGACTCACCTTGTCAACCACATGTTGAGGTTGGTAAAGTCCATCACCTCCATCACAGTCGTAGCCACTGAGGTACTTCTTTATCAAGGTAATTGGAACAACATCGGTTAGGATCTACGAAACATCAAGCTTATGAGGAGAGTTTTGCTGGTTAAGGCATCCTCGGTCATACCAATACCACAACTCAGAATCATGAGTTCCATATGCCACTATAAGGGCATGGGGCTAGTTATTTTTGTAGCCAACATTCCGAGCATCGTTCAGGATAGAGTTCGTATTAAGAAGGCCCTCATCATAGCCGTACATCGATATTTGGTGAAGTTGCTTGTGTAATTGGAACGTAAGATGATCAAGCTTATCGATCAGACTCTTGATGCAACTTTATTGAACAAAGACTTCTTAGTCTTCTTTAGCTCTTATGCTAAACGACCAACCTCCTGACTTTGAGAGGAAGATAGACTCTTAACAGTTGTATCTTTGTTATTCAAAGACTTTTGATTCTTCTCTAGATCCTCTCTTAGTTGAGTGTTCTCTTCTTCCCCAAAATAAGATCCCTCTCCAACATGTTCTCTTGGTCTGGACTTATTAAGTCTTTAAATCTTAACCCTCATCTCATTATTCTCCTTCTCAAGAATAATGGTGACCACCCTAGCACCCATAAGGTTGGCGTGGAGAATGAAATTCTTCCTCGAATAAGTAGATTCAATGTCGGCCAGTCTCTTATCAAACCCATCCTCTTTGTTCAGCTCAACAAGCCTCTGGTAAAGTCGTCCATCAAATTGTAAAACGACTCCTTATAAATGTTTTGAGAAATGAGAATCATATCATGATGGGTAGCGTTGTCTTCCATAACCTGGTGGAAAAGATGACGAGTATCTAAACACGCCCCCTTTACTCGGACAAACACATCAGGACCTAAGTGTTGGTCGAGGTCATCAGACTCATCATCGGTGTCTTCATCATCACCAGTAGTAAAGAGTCTTTCACATATTTCCTGATAGTCGAGCTGAGCAGTGACAAGCGCTGCAAGCCTTGCGTTGAACTGCATGCACAGGCGTTCAAACATATAAGCTTGGAAAAATGAAAAAAGACATGAGAGGAATAATAAAGCATAAAAAGAAAATAGTTGGGTCAAACTATATATTTCATTGAACATATTACAAATGAGGAAATCCCTACATCATTCATTAAAAGGAAAGAAAGACAATGTTTCCTAAAATCTCCTAAGAATCACTCTCGTGACCTTCTCCTTCTCGACAGCCTGTTGAGTAGCTATGGCTTCTGGATGGTCGCACCCAATCATATCTATTTGATCAATTTGCACTTGAGTAAGATTAGTAGGAGCAGACTGCTCTCTGACTTTCACCTAATCATCATCCTTAACCTTTTCCTCAAATTGAGGAGGAGAACCTACGTGGTGCTCTTAGAAAAGGTTGAAATCTTCAGCAGTGTTGACCTTGGCAAGGGCCTCATCCTAGACGTTCTTGAAGAAAACCTTTCTAAGTTAAGAAATATGGATCTGAGCATTAGAACGGTCCTCGTCCCAGCCACGAGTGAATGCCTCGTCCTTGGCCTTTGACACTCCATCTAAGGCTTCCTTAGCTTTGGCCTTGGCATGTATCTTGATAAGATCGGCCTTAGCCTTAGCATCCTCGGCAAACTTCTTATTCGTTCAACAACATCCACTAGCTTGGGAGAGTCATCAATCTTCTTTTGAAGCTTAATCTTCTCGTTCTTCGGGCTCTTGACCATTTCGCTGATCTTCAGCTTCTTAGTTGCCAAAAGTCACCTCTACGCCAGCAGAGGATTTCTTCAATGCATTATTCCTCTTCAATAATTGATCGTAATCGATCAAAAATTGCCACACAATGGGCAAACAAAGATAAGCAAGAAACCAGTAAAAGGAAGCATAAAAAGAAGAACAAAAATAAATGATATACTTACAAAGGAGAGATTGTGATTGGCACGCTCCAATAGTCTAGAATAGGATAAGTCAGAAGCATCCACCCTATCAACAGGAAATACTCCCGATCGAATCAAGTCACTGTCCAGCTCGGGGCGAGCAATTACGGATTAGGCAATGCCCTTGCCCTTATCAGTATTGTTTTTCCCCACAATGTCCAGTGGGGGAGGATTAATATGTTCTTTATTTTGCCTCTTTGAAAGAGGCTTATGTTCCTTGGAGGGGGAAATCCTCGATGTCCATGGGGTTAGTAGAACCCCCAACTTCACTTTTCTTGCTCGTCGGTCGAGCAAGGTCTTTCTCTTTGTCCAACGGATGACTAGGGGGAGGAGACTTGGTGCCAACATTTGAGGCGATTAGGTTTGCAACCTTCCTCTTTTCCATGGCAATGGGAGAAACAATAAAAGAAACTAATGAAACGTCAAGCGCAGTTTAAAGGAAGACGATGTTCCTTCCTCATTTGAGCCCTCCCCTTTTGATAGAGGATAGGTGTCCGAGCTTTTAGGGATAGCTATTGATGGAGCTTAGGACTCTCCTAAGCTTCTCTAAAAATATAAATTCGCTCCCCTTTGAGAGGGAGTGTGATATTATATCGTCGAGCAATACTATAACTCTACCGACCAATTCTCTTATAGTAATAAAAGAATAAACCCTAAACCCCGTGGACGTAGGCACGTTGCCGAACCACGTATATATTGTGTTGTGTGTGATCTCATTATTTTCTTTAATATTTCTCTTAGTTTGGCTTATGTGCATTGAATGCTATTATTTTCTTTATTATTTAGGGTCCTTAAACGTATTTACTATTTTGGGTTCTTGAACGAACTAGGTTGTTGTTAGTAGGAGTGGTTACAATAGTGCTATTCTTGATGGGGTTTATTACAACTAGATGGGTGGTTTTGGTGTTGTGAGGAGATATCGTGACAGCGACCGTGGTGGTGGTGGTGGTGATAGTTTAAACTAAAGAAGAAAAAGTTTTGTGAGAGAAAAATGGAAAAAATAGGTGAATTGAAAATTTTAGGTTTAAATACCATTGATCATGTGGTTGCCAACTAATATGGTGGTGGGGCTAATTTTTCTCAACTTAAGTGGTGTTTTTGATATGTAACGCGAGTATGAAATTTGGGGTTGCTTATAGCATAAGAGTTTAAATTTGGTGACCCACTTCCAAAGTGGGTTGGTAACCCACTCACCTTATTGGTTGAAATCAAGGTTATAAAAAATGCGGGGCGTGACCGAGGCATGGAGGCCAAACCTTAAACCTTAGAAGTAGTAATGGCAAAATGGGTCCCAAAGAATAAAACAACCCATATTAGTCCAGTCATTTAAATATGGGGCCCATTTTTAAAAGCTATGAGTCAAATATGGGGCCCATATTTGAAAGCTATGAATCAAATATAGAGTCCATATGGAGTCCGTTTTCAAAAGCTACGAGTCAAATACAAAACCTATTTTTAAAAGTTAAGAGTAAACTATGTTTTTTTCCACATATATTTGAAATTACAATACTTATTTGGGAACGAAAAAATGGGTTGACCCTGCCCATATTTGACCCGCCCATATTAGGCCGAACCCATATTTAGCCTGCCCACATTAAGCCCAACCCATAGTTTTGCCACTACTACTTAGAAGCATAGGAGGACCTTAGGTGTAAAACGGCATGAAAAGGCGTTTAGGCATTTTTTTAATATATTTTAATATTTTTTAACTATAACAAGGCTATTAAAAATACTAAAATGGTACGTACCTTAAAAATATGTCTGAATATCTGCAAATTAAAATACTATTTTTTAAAATATTAAAAAAAATAAAAAACGTGCATTTTTTCACGCCTTACCCCCCCAAAGGCTCTCGTTTTTCACGCCTTAAGCCCAAAAAATGCGCGTTTTATACGACTTATCCCAAAAATGTTGACAATCGTTGATCGCGCATTAGTATACACCTTGGCGTCTGTAAAAAGCCTCGTACCTAGGTGCGCCTAAGGCCCTAGGTTTTTTTTTTAGAACACTCGTTAGAGATACTATTTATCTTTTGATTGTTTTGGACGAGATATAGGTCGAGTTTGTGAAAAAAATGTTTAAAAGGAGATATCGTTTCACTAAAGCGTTTTTGTTTTAAAAAAAAAGTGCGCCTTAAGTCTTTTACCAAGATTAAGGCGTAAAAGGTTTAAGGCGGGGTATTTATCCAAGTCTCAAGCCTAGGCATGTGTATGCGGAGCCTAGGTGCGCCATTTAGAACACTGGTTAAAATATTAAAATAATAAATAATTAGTTGGATTAGGCTCTACTATTTCAATGACTCAACCAATCAAGTGAGAGGGTCAACATAACCCACTTTGACAATGGGTCTCCAAATATGAACTCACAGCGTAACCCATTTTTTTTGCAACATCGTTAACATTGTTTGTGGGATCACATGAAATCATTTTTGTGAATAAAATAATTTCATGATACCTTGCGAGAGGGACCCCAGCCTTGTGTTGGGAAGTTGTGATTCTTGTAACAACCTCTTTTTTTCTTTAAAAAATAAATAAGATTTATAAATTGACTCAAGATTATAATTTTTTACTGTTTTGTATATGTTCATGACTCAAGATTTAAATGTCTTGTTATTTAAGAACTAGTGGGTGATGATTATTATCTCAATTATTGGGACAAAAAAATACATACATAAATAATGCCATAATTTCCTTTTTGTGTATTTGTCATATTTAAAAATGATATAGTATTGAAATTCAAGAGATGTAAAAAATGAATAACTAAACCTCCAAATTGAGTCTTTGTGTTTTCATATTAATCCTATTTAAAATTTTAAGAATTTACATTTTTGAATAAATGTGTGGCATATGGATAATTTTATAAGTATTAAAGGATATTGCGTCCATTTTATTTTAGGCACGGTGCTTCTTAACTTTGTGATTTTGTTAGTGGGAACAGTGTATTTATCTATTTCATCGATTATTAATAGTGTGTTATATTTATAATTTAAATTAAATAGAAGTTATAAGAGAATAGGAGATTAGTTTCTAACAGAGAGAGGAGTTTCTAAGGCACCCACCCACCCACCCACCCACCCACCCGTGCTTTGACTCCATAGTACCACAATAAAAATTAAGTTTAAGGGAACCTAGATAGATACTATACAAGTGGTTTTTAAACAATGCAACCCTCATTTTCTCTCCCTACCAAACCCACGACTTCTCGTCATGTCCACCCTTACATCACCACCAAAACTGCCTCAAATACATACATTAGCATTTCAACCATTATAATAACTCAATCGATAGTGGACAAAATAATCCCCCAGAGCATCCAAACTCCACTCAAACAATCCCCCAGACCAGGAAAACAAACAAAAGTGTCCACTCAATTGGAACAAGAAATACCAAATCAATGCCTACTTTTTGCTCAAAAAAAATAGCGGCGGTTCTGTTGTGATATGACCCAAAATTTCGGCATTTATCTCAGAATTAATTAAAAATGCAGCTTTTATATTATATGTTAATATAAATTTACAAGATTTAAGAACAAATTCCTTTAACAGATGTATTCTCATCACAAAAAGTCTTCGTATCATATGACTTAATGTTTCATCACAAATAGTCTTCTTATCATATGACTCAAATGCAACACTTGATAAACCAGGACAACTAATATCACGGTGTAAATTCTAACTAATAAATATTTTTCATTTTCAATCTAGGAAGGAGACAACCTCTGTAACACATAACCTTGCTTAAAATACGATAAGAATTTCTTCCTCACTCGAAGATGCAGAATTACTTGATGAGAAGCACTCAAGTTTTGATTGAGAAATCCAAAGTCAATATCAGCGTTCCCTTGGATTTTGTCTTTCTTATGCCTTCACTCTTGCTCATAAAAAATGTGATTTGCTCCATTTAAGAGAGTTGTGGGATTTTACTTTATTAGAAATTGTCTCTTCTTTATTATAAAACCCTTTCTTTTTAATTAAATGATTTGTTATTGTTTCCATAAATTTTTATTAAGTGTTAAACAATAATGCAAGTTCATCATCTATACTCACATTAGGTTTTTCTAAAACAAATGAATTATCCTTCGATTGATAAATTCAAACCCTTGTAATTCTTTATAACACCTAATGTTTTGCTTAAAGATTTAAAAAAAAGACAACTACCTCCTCATGCCTATAAGAATTAGTGCTCATGTCACTTCTAAGACTCCAAATTTTGTCCAAATATCTTTGCAAGAGGCCATTTTATGCTCGAGAATGCATTTGACTAGGTTAAATGAGTCATTAATGACTTTAATAGGTTGCGTCTTAAACTTGTCAAATGATTCAATGCCATTCATACACAGTCTTAAAGGTAGTTGTGAGCACAGGGCCAGCTCTGGCCATGTGCCAGGTGGGCAGTGGCACAGGGCTCATTTTACAATAAGTACCAGTATATGTGTATTTTAGGGGTTCAAAAATATTTTATATATATTAAAAAATATTTTTTTAAATGAGTTTAGTTTTTTAGGGGCCCATTTTTTCAACTATTCAAAAAAAGAATGATACAACTTCCCAAAAAAACTCACCCAACTCATTTAAGATTACCAGTTTTTTAAGAGTCATTTTTTCAACTACCCACAACATCTTTTTGGTTTCCTCTATCTCTTTCTTTTTCCAGCTCACACTCTCCCTCTCTCCTCTCTCCTTACGTCTCTCTCTCTCTCTTGCAAGCTTTCTTTTTTAATTTTTGCAGAAGTCGGAGGCTGTCCATTACCATTTTACTACTGTACGCAAGTTGGAGGATATCTTCTTTTTTCATTTGACAGTTGTTTTCTTCTTTTGCATTTGCAGCAAAATGTAACACTATACCAAAATGGGCAAATTGTCACCTTTCAGCCCACTAGCCTTATCAAGGTCATTGACCGTGACAAAAAAACACGCGTTTTATGTCACGGTCATTGACCTTGACACGACCGTGACAACTAATTGTCACGATCATTGACCGTGACAAGACCGTGACAAATTTACTTGTCACGGTCGTGTCATGGTCAATGACCGTGACAATAATTTAAATACTTGTCACGGTCAAAGACCTTGACACGACCGTGACAATATTTACAGCTAAAACCCTACCCCCTTCTTTTTTCCCTACCGCCGTTCCCTCCCTCTCTCTCTCTCTCTCTCTACTTTCAGGTCGATTTTCTCTCTCTCTCTCTCTCTTCCATTTATATATATATATTTGTGTGTATATTTATGTGTGTATGTGTATATATATGTGTGTGTATGTGTGTGCGTGTGTGGGGGGTGGGGCAGGGTGGGGGTAGGGGGTGGGGCGAGGTGGGGCAGGGTGGGGTGTGTGCGTGTGTATATGTATGTGTATATGTGTGTGTATGTGTGTGTATATGTGTGTGTGGTGGGGGAGGGGGTGGTGGAGGGGGGCAGGGGGTGGGGAGGTGTGGTGTGTGTGTGTGTGTGTGTGCGCGCGCATAGGTGCGTAGGTGTGCGTGTGTGTGTGGCGGGGGGAGGGGGGCAGGGGGTGGGGGTGGGGCACCCATTTAATAACTCTTTAAATATTTGGAAAAAACATAATATTACAAAATTGAAACGAAATGGTATTGACGGAACTTACACATACGTTATGTACTGTGCTCTTACGTTGAAAATTATTAGATAGAAAAAGAAAAATATAAATTGAGATAACCTTAGAATCTAATTAGGCTAAAAATATAATGGCATCAACTAACATATATACACAACACTAAAAGTAGACATCAATTTTATAAATAATTGATAATAGTTGGATAATAATTGGATAATAAACATCGGGAGGGGGTGGGGGTGGGGCACCCATTTAATAACTCTTTAAATATTTGGAAAAAACATAATATTACAAAATTGAAACGAAATGGTATTGACGGAACTTACACATACGTTATGTACTGTGCTCTTACGTTGAAAATTATTAGATAGAAAAATATAAATATAAATTGAGATAACCTTAGAATCTAATTAGGCTAAAAATATAATGGCATCAACTAACATATATACACAACACTAAAAGTAGACATCAATTTTATAAATAATTGATAATAGTTGGATAATAATTGGATAATAAACATCGGGAGGGGGGGTGGGTGGGTGGGTGGGGTTTTGAATATTATTTACATTTATTTTTTTGGATATTATATACATTCAAAATAAATAATTGATAATAGGTGGATAATAGTTGGATAATAATTGATATTTTCATTCAAAATAAATATTTCATTCAAAAATATTGGATAATAATTGATATTTTCATTTAAATTGATAATAATTTTATTCATGAAATTAATTCAATCAGGTAAAACCCTAGATAATTTTTTAACAGAATTTGATAATATTATATAAAGTTTAGTAAATTCACAAAATGTTGCCAATTGTATGTTTTTAGGAATATCATTAGTTAGAATCCATATAAATGCATGTTGTTAGAAAGTCTTAAATTTAATTCTCACTTTAATTTGTGGAATCTCTGTACTTGGTTGGATTTATCCCTTTATGGTAATGAAATTTATGCTACAATTATAATTATCTCATGTCATAATTTTATTGATAAACAATATATGTAGTTGTCACGATCGTGGTGGGGAGAGGGGGTGGGGGTGGGGTGGGTAGGGGTGGTGTGTGTGTGTGTGTGTGCGCGCGCGTAGGTGCGTAGGTGTGCGTGTGTGTGTGGCGGGGGGAGGGGGGCAGGGGGAGGGGGTGGGGGTGGGGCACCCATTTAATACCTTTTAAAATATTTGAAAAAAACATAATATTACAAAATTGAAACGAAATGGTATTGACGGAACTTACACATATGTTATAATATAGACGGAACATTTTTTTATCTGTACTATTAATTCAATTAATTCAATTAGGTAAAACGAAATGTGTACTATTAACATTTTTTTTATCTATACTAATAACATTTTTTTTACAGCAAAAATGTCTCCTTCAAATGTTAAGGCGAAGATGATGATACTGTTTATGATGATGTCGTCTGGGTTCGGTGGTAGCGGAGGCGACGAGGGCTCCTCCGCCCCTAGGCTCCCCAAATATGGAAAATTTGGGATTACCGTCGAAAACAAGTCGGAGCTATTAGCGAGATCCCTCGAGCTGCTAAAGACGGTCATCGGCCCGGAGTTTATGAGTTGGAAGGAGGTGCCATATGAGCTCAAGTTAGCTGTTTGGGCGGCACTACAAGTAATATTTATATGAATATTTCAATTTCAATTTCAATTTCAATTTCAATTTCAATTTCAATTTCAATTTCAATTTCATATTTATATTTATATTTATATTTATATTTATATTTATATTTATATTTATATTTATATTTATATTTATATTTATATTTATTCGCAACTAACATTGTATTTGTTGGACAGGAACAATTCAACTTGGATCCAAAGCTACGCGATTCCGTCTTGGAGCAGTTGAGGGAGCAACACAAGACGTGGAAGAAAAATATGCGGACACGGTACTTTGGAAAAGCACGAGAGTCCATTTTACAATGACGCGGATCCGTCCCGCCCAAGGAGCCGATCTCATTGGCACAATGGCAAAAGTTCATTGACAATGAGATCGAGGATCGACAATTGGCATCTCGCCAATCGGGGAGGGAAAATCGGGCTAAAAAGACGGACGTGCACGACTCCGGCCGGACCTCTTACGCTGAGGTGGAGCATAGGATGCAGGTAAGATTTAATTTATCTATAACTACAGAAATATATTATTGGATATTATTTTACTTTGCGGGGCCGATACTAATTTTACTTTACTTTATTTTATTTCAGGGGGTAGGGAGTGGGCCAGGGGGTAAGCCACATAGGCTCGATACTTATGTGGCTCTTCGGACGAAGAAGGGGAAGGACAAGGAGGTGTCCCCGAGCGTCGCGACCACGATTGTAAGTAATCCGACAGTTTAATTATTGTTAATTACGTTATAATTTTTTAGTTTACTTATTTTACTAATCATGTGTTTTTTGTCGTTTCAGGCAAAGCTTAAGGAAGTGCATGAGTCGCAGTCTGATGCCGACAAGACATCTTTGTCCACAGACGCACTCAGCCAAGTGCTTGGCTCTGATTGCAAGGGGAGGACAAGGGGAGTGAGCTCGCGGGTAGCCAAATCTAGAATCATCGGATTGGAGACGAGCGACACCAGGTTGGCTTGAACGGTGGATTCACACTACGCGAAGCTGTCCCGTTTGGAGGCGACGGTCCAAGATATGTACGCATTCATGAAGCGTACGTTGGGTGGAGACCGTAAAGGGAAAAGGAAAGGGAAGGAGAAGGAGAAGGCGGTGGAGGAGGAGGTGCGGGAGGACGAGGCGCAGGATGACGATGATGTGGACCTCGCTGCTTCATCACCGACACGTTCGTACTTCGACGATCCACTTCCCTATTTGACGCCCTCCAACAGACCATTGTCGACAATTGGTTGGCCGAGCGTGTTCATATTGGACGTATTTGATGGACAGCGGATAGGGCGGGGGTTGAGGGACCCGAATATCGTCGAAGGTGGAATAGTCCATGGACGTGTGCTTCAAGAGATGGAGTCCAGGGTGCTCGTCACGCATGTCATACCCGGGAAGGAGAACTCCCTATTGTGATTGCGCGAACAATGCGGCACGACGTATATTAGTGGGTGCGTCAATTCGTATGTCATGTGGCCTACTCACCTCCTCAGTTTTATCCAAGACATGTAGTAACATTATTTTTAAGTTTGTCCATTTTAATTATATTTGGATTATATCATCATGTATATTATTTTTACTTTGAATATTTGGATTATATCGTCATGAATATATATTTGCATTATCTTTAGTTTGTGTTGGATATATGATGTTTGGAACAGGTACAGCGTTGCTATAACAGGTACAAATATACTGCGGGCAGTGGCGGTGGCTATACTGCCCAACAGATTTTTTTTAAATTCTGCCCAGAATTGTCACGGTCATTGACCGTGACAATTCTGGGCAAGAGGGGTCACGGCTTTGTCACGGTTTATAACCGTGACAAACGTGTCACGGTCATTGACCTTGACACGACCGTGACAAAAAAAGTTGTCTCGCCTCGAAATTTCACGGTCATTGACCTTGACAAGTTGGATTTGTCAAGGTCAATGACCTTGACAAATGGGCAGATTTGGTGTAGTGTAAGTTGTCTTCTTTTGCAAGTTGTTCTCTTCTTTTTTCATTATTTTTTTATACATATGTTAATCTTTTTTATTACTATTTTTTGTAATAATCTATTTTTTTTTAAAATTCATCCATGTTTTACTAATCTGTTTTTTATGCAATTAATTTTTTTTATCAGATTGCTTCTTTCTACATTAATCAAGTCGATGAAATTGGAGAGGGAATAAAAGGCTCAAAACAGGTGACATATTTCCATATCTTTTATATTCAATCAATTGAGATATTTCTAGACTAAAATTATCTATTAGATTCGTTGTTAATTGCGTATTTTATTTTTATTTATAAATTTATAATTTTTAGAAATGTTACCAAAAAAACAAGTATCCGGATATCAAAAACGAAAAAAACAATTGTATTTTGCAAGTCGAAATGCTAGAAGAACAATTTTTCAATGAGTTTTTAGGTATTTAATATTTTTGTATAATATTTTTTTGGAAGACCCTAAATTGAGTATCGCACAGAGTACTATAAATCTCATAACCGGCCCTGTGCGAGCATTTGAAGTCTAACCTTTCTAACTATGGGTGTACCCTTATGAGTAGCAATAAGAACATCACATGCCTCATTTTACCTCTCATAATTCATAATCTTTTTACTCGTTGAGGAAAACAAGGCGTTTAAATCCAAATAATTATAATTACACACATCAAATTCAACACCCGACCAATTGGACCTAGCTTTCTCAAGACAATGTTATTAACAATTATGGTTGGCCATTGTCATAGAAGGTTTGTAGAAGAACTATATGAGAGTACGTCCATCTCGCATGATCTCAAAACAAACACGTGATATAGCAATAAAAGTACACAAGAAACTCTCGCATATCAATCTTAAGAAATTAACGCTTACAAAGCTAACTCGGTCTGATAGATTTTGGAAATTAATAAACCATGAGTGGTTTGTGCTCAATTTGTCGTAGAGGGAGGAGTGGATATGATGTTCCAAAAATTGACCAGTTTTTTAAAATCCATAATTAATAGCCCTATAAATTTGAATATAAGATATCTCAAAATAATAAATAAATATATTTTATATAAAAAATTCAAGAATAAAATACAAACTGCACTATCTACGTGTTTTCATCTTCCCTCCTGAAACCATAGTTAGTCAAAGAAGAGTTCATTACATTATACTCAAAACTTGATGAGTTTCATTACAAAGAAATTCAACATCACTCTTGCAACCATAGTTAGTCAAAGAAGAGTTTTAAACTTCAACAAAGTAAATGTTCAAGTTCAAAGAAGATGTTAAGCAATATCATAACAAAGTAAAGTTATCATCACTCAAGTTTCAAAAAATACACAAAAAAATTATCAACATCAAACAAGTTTCTAGAATATGTAAGAATACCTTAATTGATTTAGGAATTATCGTAGAAGTGTATTTTGATCTTGACTTGTTTATTCTATTGGATCAAACAAGTAAACACTCACGACACTTTTAACACACTTAAACAAAAGTTTCATAAATAAGTCCATTGAAATGAACTGTTTGCGTCGACTAAAACCTTTCCAATTGACTTAAACAATTTTAATTATTTCGAGAAGGATTTTTTCAAAGTACTAAGTTTAAGTCGACTACAAAAAAATTTAAGTCGATTCAATATTTTTATAGTCTACTAAACATGGATGAATGGAAATACAATGGCTAGTTTTTTAAAACACACAAAAACAACTTTTTTTCTAACGACTCATAATGGCTAGGTTGCTTTACCATACAATATATACTTCCATGGACATCATTTTTATACCCTTGAGAGTTTACAAACAATACCGAAACATCAAATCTCCATTACAATACTTGTGTCTAAGATTCATTGAGATTTTAAGAGAGTAGAAAGGAAAAATCTCTCACTACACATTGATCTATTAGTTTCAACAAAGATCAAACCATTACACTTCTAAAGAGAGGTTAGATATTATTTATGATAAATATTGCTTTAGTGCAACAAATTCTTTTTATCTTTATCTTTACCGTGTAAAATTAATTATATATTCTAGGTCGGTTTTACCTTCACACAAGAAGTTAAGGAAGGAATCTTGTGCTTAGTCATGTCTATTTGGGTAAGATAAGAACTTCTTATTGATTATGGTTTAAAGGTATGTAACATCCTTGTAATGTGTTTTATCTACCTTTGTGAGTGGAAGAAAGTGAAGTTCCCGAGTGTCGTCTTGGTGTGGATGTGGGCAAGGTCAGACCACGTCAAAAGATTATTTTGAAAAGTCTCTTAACTCATTCTTCATTATTCATATTGTCGTTTGATTAATTGTTTACATTACATTAAAAAATCCAAGCAAGCAAAACGAAAACTTTAATTTTCCTTTCATTTGTAAAATATTTAAAACAAACATAAAACCCCAATTTACCCCTCACTATTTACAAATAGAAATTCTCAAATAAGAAAAGAGGTTAATGTATTCAAAAGATATTATAAGAAGTTTGATAATACTAGAAATATTTAAATAAGAAATATTTAAATATTGGAATAAATTTTATTACAATGTTTAAATTTTATTCCTGAAAAACAAGAAATATTGTAATAAAGAAGGTGGTTGATATGAAAAAGGAAATGTTGTAACTAAAAATGAAACAATTTTTGTGGGGGAAAAACTACACAAAGCACACATTGCATATTTACAAAATGAAAAATCATACTTTTAAAAAATTTCATTCAAGATTACGATTTAAAAAGAATCATTTTTGCATTATTTCAAAAAAATATCATACATATGTTAATTGTGAATTTCGTTCATCTTATGCTCACTGAACATATTATGGTAATCATAATCATAATTTCACTGGTTACAAAACAAGTAAAGGCAAGTTTCATGAATATAGACAAAGAATATCATAATACTCCTATATAAACTACCAATAACCCAAAAAATAAAGTGTACTAAAAACCATATTGGTTCTTCATATTTTGTGGTACTCATAAGATGTCGAAAATAAGTTTTGTTCATTGATATTTTGAAGATTCTCAAGAAATGAAAGAAAGATCTTGGAGAGGAGAAATATGAAATTTGTGGAGAAAAGACATACTTTATGAAAAGTAAAAAAGACGGGTGATGATCGGAGATAAAGGTCTTGACAATGTTCTAAGGTTCTAAAGGAATATCAAAATGGGTAACATATAACCTCAATTGTCAATACCTATATTAATGCTTACAACTAAAATAAAATACATGATTAACACAACCTTTAATAATCATTACATCTTAAGATTTATTCAACCACTCACAATTGCACATGTATTATAAAACCAATGTTATCAAAATCTATTTAACCATTCACAATTGCACATGTATTATATAAACAAATTTGATAACATTGATCATTGAAATTTTCATCACATTTTAACTTGAAACCATGTGTCTAGGTAGTGATTGAAATCCTAGTCAAATACATTCTTTATAAATATTTAAACAATATGATGAGTATGTATTGTAGTTTATTTATATAAATTTAGCTATCTTGCATGTCAAAATATTCACTTAAATTCTCACATAGACGTCGTAAGTTAGTGACTTAATCCTATTAGATTGCCTTGCACATCTTTCGGCATCAACGAATTCAGCGCTTCTATAAGCTTCTAACTCGGAGTGGCTTTGATATCTTGTTTTGTTGTGAATGTTTGACATCTTAGCTTTACACACATGCAAGGTTGTTCAAATTTTCTTTTTGGACCTGGAGTGAATTGAAAAATATTTTTAAGATGAGTAATATTTTAAAAATGAGAAAGGTCGTGTTTGATTAGAAATTGAATTTTTTAAAATAGAATTTCTATGCACCTGCGTTCGCACGACACTATTCGACAACCATGTACACCATTTTAATGAAATGCATCTAAATCCATACGACAAGTTGCCAACCAATGAGGTCTAAACCATACGCGCAGAGTGATTCTGACACTGCGCGCATGACAGTTCAATTTTTAGAGTATTTTCTCATAATTCATGCACTTAACACCAATATAACTTGACCAGTTTACATGAAAAATAAAACAAAAGGATTTTTTTCTACTACTAATGAAAATTAAAAGTTTAATGTGCTTTTTTTTTTTATAAAAAGGGTGTGATTTATAATCCTTGTGTATGAGAGATTTTGATCATGGTTGTAGTTTAAAAAGAATTTTTTTAGACTATTTAAAAATTACGAGAGAAGAAGTGGCATATGACTACAACTCGAGGATGTGAGTTTCTACCTTTATAAAAAGTGTAAGTAGTTTACTATCCTTTTGTAAGGGGTAAAAGTTTTCATTTGCAAAGGAATTTTAAAAGTGATGTCTCAAAGATTTTTATTTTCTAAAACTTGGTAATATGAAGATATGAGGCATTAAAGATTTTAATCATAAATAACTTAATGAGGAAGAAAAAAGTGATAGTTAAAAATGTTGCAAAGAAATGAAACTTTTTCTAAGTTGCAAAAATCCCAAATTTTTTGAAAGCAAGTTTAAACATTAATGTTCATTCTTAATTCATCGGTTAATGCTCATTTTATTCACTTTAATCATAGAGCATATCTTAGATAAATAATACTAATAACTAGCAATATATCCAGTTACGAGACATGTCTACTGAAATGCATGCACTGAATTGAAGTAGAGAGCATAGAAAGAAATATATAGACTCGAATATGTGGTTAATCCCAAGTTAGTTCCTACGTCCACATGTGAAGATTAATATATTAATTTATTGGCCAAATGCCTTTGAAGCACAAGAGATATAAGCTCTCACGTTCTCTCTAGAATTGGGCAACATCACGATAATCGAAAGTCTCTTTTTTCACATGAGGTTTATGTGTGATATTTATAGGATGCTTGAGGTGAGAGAAGAGAGGGACGCATATTTTTACTTTATAGGTGAGGTAAGATCACGTTTTACAAAATAGGCTAGAATAATCATAACTTAGTTATTGGCATATGGGAGATAATATTTGCATATCTTCTCTTGTTACACATGTATTAAACTGCTGATGTCATCCAGTCACAAGGTTCATGCCTTCCAACATGGTGTTAACTATCAGAGTTATTCTATCTTGCTAGATCTGGGTTGAGTCCACCTACACACAAGACGACCCCATTACCTGAGCTCGAATCTTGCTCTACATTATATATTTTGCTTAATGTATCTCTGATGTCAGGTATTGCTTTCTGGTTGGTCCGTGTGTTCTACCATAATTAGGGTACAAAAATATACCCAAGACTTTACTCACGTCCTTGGTTGTGTAGATAAAATTCTTGGCGAACTATATCTTTTAGGGATTTGCTTAGCGATTTTTAGTGAGTGAAGTGTTTATTGTGAATTTTTGTCGGGAGGCCTCGTCTTTAGTTGAGAAAATTTCAGTCTGCCTTTTAAAATACTTGGTCTTTGTCTTGGCACATGTCAGCCACTGTCTGGAGCGGCAGGTCATCGTTACTGCGCATGCGCGTTGGGCAATGCACACATAGTTTTGAACCGTCAAGCCTTTTCTTAGGTAGCTTGCGTCACATCTTTTAAAAAATCAATCTTACTTACTAAAGAGTATATAAGCCATTTTTTTCTTCATTCCAAACCCTTCATGCTTTAAACTATCGCTTGTGTTTCCATATTGAGAAAGTCGTTAGTGTTGTCTAAATTCTTCAAATTTCTCGGCCAATTTCTTCATTGTTTCCCCCATTTTTGGCCTGTTACCTTATTTTCTTCCGGTCGATTTGGTATAATACTTCTATTATTCCATTTATTTTTTATTCCCAAGGCAACCATGTTAATTTCGTTCATATTCTCAAAAATTTTAGGGTTTTCTTCGATTTCTCAACTTTTTCTTCTTGGAACATTTCCATTTGTTCTTGTCATATTGATTGGGCTATAAATGGTTGGTCTTATTGGTGGATTGGGAAACTTAGATGGCCATTGAGTTAGTTGGATTTAAGTTTTCCTAGTGTTTAGGGTTTCCTAGTTTTTTCACCCTAATTTTTACTTGTAGTTGCAGTTTCAAGAGAGGTCCTTTCTTTTTTCCTTGCCTTTGGCTATTATGAACATTAACGAGTGGATTGAGAGCGTTTTAAGGTAACTTCGTGAGGCGAATAGGAATTCCACCTAGCCTCTTAGGCACGTGCCCTTTAATTTTTGTCCTTCCTCCTTTTACTGAGGGGAGGACTCTTGAGAATTCAAAGGTCATCGAATTAGGCTCATCCTCATCCGTTGGTTTGTCTCCCCAGACATTCAATACAGCAGGCTTGAGCTATTGGCTTCGACTATTAGTGATTTTAACCATTTATTGGTCTTTTTTTCTCTTAACGAATCTGACACATTGGCATTGTGATGGGTGCATTAATTTTTATAATCTCCACCCACATTTAGGACTTATTGGTCTTGTTGAACCATAAATAAAAAGTTTTTAGAGTCAAATTTATTATTTAAAGGAAAAATTCAAGTTTGAAATAATTTGAGTTAATAATGCAATTTTAGCAACCCCGGGGTATATTTATACCCTAAATAAATAAACTCACTTTAATTATTAGTTCTTATTAATCTTGGCCCTTTGTGTGTATTTGTTTATCTTGTAGGTACGTAGTTGCAGATTCAAAATGCATAATTCAAGTCAATTGGGAGAAAATTGCAGTCAAAGCACTAAAGTCTGATTTTATGTGACTCGACAATCAAATTCCCGTCAAACCATATCCCTAACCTCCCTTGTGTTTTATGTGTGTGTGTGTGTGTGTGTGTGTATACAAGTGTGTACATATGTGTAGTATTTTTAGTATATGTCAATCTCGTGTTAATTGTACATTTGTTCACATCATTTTATTATTTTTTTAGTTTGTGTGTTTTATCATTTTATATATGTTTATTATTATTATAGGCATATGTCACTTTGTTATGTTAGTTTGTATACTATTATATTATTATATTTTTTATTTTTTATTTATAATTTTTTTAGCTTTACTTTTGTGTGCGGAATAATGATTTGAGTGCCTAAGAATATCCCAAATCATCATCCAAACGAGTTGAGATGACATTAAAATGTTGTACCTTTTACTATAATAATTATAGAGTGCAATACTTTAAGGTTATGCCAACTCATTTGGGGGTTGTAGTTGCGACTCGTAACATTACTCTTGTGTGTTTATATTATTATATGTGTGATAATAGATTTTATATATTACTATTATTATGTATACTAATATTATATATATAACATATACACGCACACACTTATCTTACATATATATTATATAATATACACACAAACAAATCAAACCCACCTCATCCCATCATCTTTTGTCTTCATTTCCACGAGAAGTTAAATCCATTTACCTAACATATACAAACAAAGCCAAAATATCATGTGGTCCCCTCACCAAAAAGAAAAAAAAGAAGAAAGAACAATATAAAACACTCCTTTATCTCTCCTATTGCCCCCCTATCCTGCTCCCCACGCTCTCTTTTTCCATCTTTCTAAACTCATGCCACAAAATAAAAAGAGGAACTTCTGCGATTAAAAAAGAGGAGGAAGAATTCAGATAGATGAGTGTATGTGACAGACACAATTTGGGACAAAATTTTATGGGGAGAAAATTTTAGAGAGTTAGAATTTCGAAGCACCAAAAATATTATAGCTTGTATATTATTTTTGAGTGTTTGTGAGATAATTTGTGTGCAAGTTTAGGAGGAACTTTGTGTACTCGTACTGTAAGAGCGTGAACATGCCTGACAAGGATGATCACAATCAAAAAAATTATTCTTGTATTTTTCAATTTATTAAAGATTGAATCTTTAAATAAAGAATAAAACTACACATACCCACAAAAAACCCAAAACCCATACCCAATGCATTAAAAGCTTATACCTTATTGTTGTGGGTCCTGCCAGGGCATAGAAATTGGTCCCTCCCACTGCATAAAAAACTTGTACTCATTTTTGTCTTATTAGGCGGGTACACTTTTTGGGTTTTTTTGTGGGTATGTGTAGTTTTACTCTTAAATAAATACACTCAATTTTAAACCGAGTTGTAGCAATAATCCGATTAAGTCAATTTTATCTTTTCAACCTAAAATATACATCTAGGTGATAGCAAATAAAATAAATCAATCTAGCAAATTTGCTATGCATGCAATCAACACAGTGAATGAGGAAAAATCCCTTTTCCGGGCATGACCTATATTCAGTACTTTAGAATATTTTACAGACAATCGACTTATAGACTACTTAAACTGACTAAGTATACCACGCAGAGTGTTCAAAACCTTTTAAATAAAACGGCTCAGTCCAGAGTTATCCACCCTCGGTATCTACTGATCACCATTCTTCCTTCTCCAGTCGTGATCCCTCGGGTCACAAGATTAGCCGTAGAGAATCCTCTCCACAAGGTGTATGCAATATACATAAACTTTCTAGGGTTCAAAAGGATTCACAAAATATTTGGGGATGTAAAGTTTATGAATCAAAAGTGTTTTAATAACACAAAATAGGAAAAACTTTGATTCTGATTTTCTGTTCACATTTTTTTCCAAAGTCCTATGAAAAAGGGTTCAAAAGAGGTATTTATAGACCTGACACAAATTTTGAGGCGGCGGCTCATTCGAATGAAAATAAAGGTCGTTCGAACGAGAATAGAGTTTCGTTCGAAAGAGGATAAGATTTTGTTCCAATGAAAAAAAAGTTCGTTCGAAGTCTATATCTAATGAGAAGTCCCTGTAAAGCAGTGCAACCTCGTTAGATGTTCATTAGAAGGGTGTTCTAACGAAATCCCTTATTTGTTCGAACGAGGCCAAAAAATTTATTTCTAAATTTAAAAAAATCCAGCCTCGATTTTTTTATAAAAAATACATCCCAAATATAAATATGAATAATTATGAACTCCCAAAAGAATTAGACCTTTATGAGATGTAGAGTAGTCTTGAACTTGCAGATGTTGGAGTTCGGTTTGACATGTCAGTTTGTAACGGAATGCGCCAAATACACCAAAGTGCTAAAATATTTGAACTTACAAATATTACCCTTTGTCTATTCCTGTACAAAACTAAATTGAAATCCAAATTACATTAAAAAACCCTCTATGACAAAACAATCCTAATACCCTCCCAAACCCTAGAAATGGGATGACATAGTGAAACTTTGTCTTCAATCTCATCTTTTTCTTCCCTTGGGCAAGTTTGTCTTCATCCGGTGTAATATGTTCTTCCTCTTAGATACCTACACACATGAAGCAAGTACCATTATTCATAGAGCTTGAAACAAAAACTCACCCATAAAACAAACTCCTTCGTAATTTGGTCTCCCCCTTTTTGTTCGAAATAGACAAAGGAGTATAATCTAAACTTGAAGAATAAGGCATCACAAATAAGAAGTAAGATATCATCACATAAACACATAGCTATGTAAACAATGAACATGTAATAATAATCTCAAAGGCATCACAAACTATTTTTGAGATTTTTCAAATTTTTCCAAGTATAAATTTTACAAATACAACACACTACATGACAACTCAAACCCAAATAATCCAAATGATCAAGCACATGGCAAATATGGACTACATGTAAACCGCAAAGACTAAAAAACACAATATAATATATGCAAAATATACCAAAGAAAATCCTGCACACACACACACACACGTATATATATATATATATATATATATATATATATATATATATATATATATATATATATATATATATATATATATATATATATATAGGTATAAACTACCATAAAACTCAATACAAAACGCATAAGCTTTACACGCTGGCATAGTATCGATGTGTCCAAACATGTGGGATGGAATGAATGGGCGTGAACTAGATACAAATAAATTATGACCCAAATACTCAATTATGTTCAGGAAGTTCTAATTGAACGCAAAACTTTAACAAACTACGATTTAGCCTCAAGTGATACGATAAAGTGAACTTAATGAACAAACAAGAACAATGCACACAAGCCTAGAATATTGATGATTCTACAAATCAACAGCGTCAAGACAAAATAAGCATAACTAGGATTCATTGTGCAAACCTGTTGATCTTCAACTAAACACCCTCAAAAGATAAACATGTATCATAACACTAATATAACTCAATATGCCGCATCAAATGTGTAAAACTAAAATACACAAAACGAAAAATATTTTTGAGTTTTTTTAATAAACTTTCAAAAGAAAAAAAATACCAATTTTTTCAATTTTGAAAACAAACTCTAACTCAAAAGACAAATAAAATCTTTTTGTATTTTTCAATATGACTCAATAAAAGAAAAATATAATGCATAAGATAAACATGTCATAACACTAGCAAACATATATCATGAAGAGCAACTAGAGTATGACAAATAAAAACATGCAAGCAACCACACATAAAATATAGCATGTAAAGAGTCATAAAGCGTGCGAGAATCAAGCAGTCGAACATTTAGCACCTCTAAAAAATATTCCTAACCAAAATAAATGTATACTTAATGCGTTGGGTTTCGAGATCCAAAGTGTAGAGGGGTACATACTCAATGGTCCAAACAGTGGGGCAAGCATGCCCAATTAGCGAGGGGGCTCACCACGAGCAACCCCCAAAGAAGTTCCTTGGCCAAGTCAAAAGTAGAACTTGGGCGAGGAGAGCCACCAGGAAGGGCTCCTCGCCCCAATTTGTACAAAGATCACAAGTTAGAACTTGGATGAGGAGGCCCACCAAGAAGGGTTCCTCGTCCCAATTTATCTTAAGTTCGCAAAAATTAAACTTGGGCGAGGAGGCCTACCAGGAAGGGCTCCTCGTACCAATTTATCTCAAGTTGGCAGAAATTGAACTTGGGCGAGGAGGCTCACCAAGAAGGGATCCTCGTCCCCAAATTCCCAGAATTCACAAAGATTAAATTTGGGCGAGGAGGCTCACAAGGAAGGGCTCCTCGTCTCAAACAACTCAGAAGAAAAAAAATTAAATTTGGGCGAGAATGCCCACCACAGGTGGCTCCTCGTCCCCAAATGTTTAAAAATAAAAGGAACAAAGTTTGGACTAGGAGTCCCACCATGAGGTGCTCTTCGTCCCCAGAAATTCAAATCCCTTATAGAAAGAACTAGTGGGTGAGGAGGTCCACCTAGAGTTACCTCCTCCTAAATATTTATTACTCACATATATGATAAAGTAGTTATATGTCACTTTCTTGTACAGGTAGCCTGATTGAGTAAGCAGGGCTTAACAAGGCAAGTTGGGATCTCTTGGGAGTTTTGGCTTGGTGGCTGAGGAACAAGGTTTGTTGATCAAGCTCAACCACTTAGCACTTTAAGATTGAGAGAATACTAGTAGATAGACCCTGAGGATCACCTAGTCCTTATACAGTTTACACCCAGTTATAACTGAAGTGATCAACCAAGAGGTTGCTCATAAGAAATGAACAGTTTATAAAATGATTTTGAAGGAGGTGGTCCTTGAGGCCTCTCTTCCAGTTCATAAAAGATTTTAGAGGAGGTAGTCCTTGAGACCCTCCTCAAGTTTACCATTTTATAATATATTTACCAAATTAGATATTTTATCTTCAAGCGCAGACATATTTGCTTTTTGACTTTGGTTGGAACCAGGTGGCACCTGTCAGATAGGACAGGTAACTGCACATAGGTAGGGATAAAAGGTACACTGCAGACCTTGTCCCTTGCCAACCTCCTTAGTTTTGGAACCCCCAAAAGTGCCAACTCAGCCCTAGTGCCCAAGTATAAATAGGACCCTTGGGCAAGGTCAAGTCAGAATCATAACTCAAGTCATACCATTACTCTGTCAAAATCACCCCATATACCTAGTGTTCTCTCCTTGTTCTCTCTCTAAGTGTTGAGTGCCTTGTTCTTTCGCTCCACCCTGATAGCCATCATTCTCAGGATTTTCTCTTGAGAAAAGTTAATATTATTGTTGTGAAGTTCATCTTCTTGAAGGGAGTAGTTCTTACTTTGGTTCCATTTTTACTAAAAGGAGAAGGTTTTACCAGGTATTGTTCTAGAAGTTTTTGAGAACCTTGAAGACAGGGTCCATTGGAGTGGGTCATGCCTCACCCTTTCCAGTTATTCATAGACCCCAGTACATCTACCCTCCTACATTTAGCGACTTCGATGGGGAGCTATCATCACTTATATGGACAAAGAGTGTTTTAACATTTCTAAGTAGCTAGTTTTTGAAGATATTCCACCTGGGAATGGAACCCAAAGTGACCAGACCACTCAGGGGGATGTGGTGGTGACTGGAGCAAAGACACTTGCTCTTCAGGGAGGGCAGACCAGCTCACGGCAGCAACTTCGATGACAGGTATCAGCCTTATGGGCATGTTTTTTGACTTTTCGATGCAAAATAATATAGACCTATCAAGCTTGGGTTAAGGCTGTAACACCATCATCTCTTCCCTATGGAGGGGTATTCACTCCAGCTGTAATTCTGGTAGAGATGATTCCATCACAGAAGGTGGTGCCAGAGCAGGTTGTGGCACAACCCAGAACACCAGTAACAAAGGGATTAAGTTTAGAGGAATCCCCCTCTAAAGAGGTTACTATGGAGGAGGTGAGGAAGATACTCTCCTCTACTCCAAGAGAAGCACCCCATCTCTATGATGAGCTACAGGATCCTTATCCTCAGGCTGTGAATTAGAAACCATACCCAGAGGGGTATATTCCACCAAAATTCATTAAGTTTAATGGAAAAGGGGAAAACCCAAGAGAGCACGTGAAGAGGCACATTTAATACCTAGGGGTGTATGGAAATGACAAGAACTTGAGGTTGAGGGAGTTCTCCTAGACCCTCACAGGAAAGGCCTACACGTGGTATTCCCACCTGGTGCCCAACAATATTCCCTCATGGGAAGAAATGCACAGAAAATTCCTCCAAAAGTTCTTTGTGACCGAAGATGAGTTCACATTGAGACACCTGGCATAATAGGTGCAAAATCCTGTAGAGGAATTGATATAATATATCAAGCACTTTCATGAGAGAGCACTGGATATTCACGAGGAGGTAGCAAAGGCAAGGTTGCTTCAAATCTGTGTCGAGGGGGCACTTGGAGGAATACAAACTCCATTTGGTCAACGAAATAGAGATGGCACCTTCAGAGAATTCACCAAGTCTGTCATCAATATAGCCATGATATTCAAGCCACGAACCTCAAGCTGGAGGACACAGGTGCCGTTGGCTTTTGAAAGGTTTCAAATTTCGAGGAGACAAGCAGTCAACTATGTGGATAGGAGCCCCAAAGGCAAGAATGGAGGCTCTAGATACAAGAACAACAACCCGAGTAACAAGAGAAAGTTTGGAGAAAGTTTGTCAGCTATTATCGAACGTTAGTACAAGAGGGGGTAGCAGGTCCCCCTCACTTAAATGGGGAAACTCCAATAATACCTGACAAAGCTAACCCTAAGTATTGTGAGTTACACTAGGGGGTGCAACACTCCACCAAGGATTATTAAGATTTGAGGAGGATTATTGGTGAGAAAGTGGCCAGTGGTACTTTACAGATAACCCATATGGATCTTAACAAAAATCCACTTCCAACACATCATTGTGACATTGCCAATATAGTAGTAGCATATGATGAAGAAGCAGCCCAAGATCTGATGGACTGGGAAAGTGGTGAGCAAATATGTGAAGAGTTAGAAAGGCTATCACTGAGCAGCAAACAGAGAACTTAGCTAGAAAGGAAGTGTGAGGAGTGGTTCTTCACTCCAGACCAAGAAGAAGATGTAAGTGAAGAAATCGAGCAAGTAAACCTCTTAGAGGGCAAGGTGGATGTCATCCTTACTTTGGATGAGGGAGGGACATTTGAGGCACAATAAGTTTGCAATGCCCAGAGATATGAAGTAGATCTAAATTCTAAATGCAAAGCCATAGCGAGGATCCCCAAGTTCAAGTGGTTCTTTGACCAAATAAGACTGATGCATGACAGCAGGGTAGTCATAACAAGAAAGGTTTTGGAGGCAGTACAACAGTGAGGTGATCCCACATTGAATTGGCAGGGACCATTTGGAAGGCTGATCAAAAGATATACGTCTGAAGTGGTATTTTCTATGCAGACAAGCAAGTGTCTTACTTCCACAACCTCCCGCTATATGTCAAAACTATTATTAATGGAGTTTCATTCCCTAGAGGATTAATAGATGGAGGAATATCTATTAACATTATGCCAATCAGCACGTTATACGCGATGGGGATCGATTAAGAGAAGATAGTGTGTGTACCGCTAGTGATATCGAGATTTGACAGCGCTGGAATGCAATCCCTCGAATATGTGAATGTTGGAATTAAGTTGGAGAATTTCACTTCCCACATCAAATTCCATCTCATCAATGCTAATACCAACTACCAGTTGCCCATTGGGAGATTATGGATGCGTACCCATGGCATACTGCCCTCCACCTACCATCAACGTGCAAAGGCCAATATCAGAGGAACAAAGATCATAATTAAGGACTCATAAAAGCCTTTTTTCATTGAGGAGGTCCATCTGATGGATGCGGCATTATACATAGAACTGGATGAGGAAAGAAATAATTCTGGGAGAAAGCTAGAAGAGAAGCAAGTGGTTGGAGGAAGTGCCTAGCCAAGGAAATCTGTACATTATTGTTTGGGGGGGAGGGTGATCCCTCACATAGCAAAAGGCAAGAGAAAGGTGGAGGAGGTAGTTAAACCTCCTTGAACTTGCAAAAAAGTGGTCCTACTCGATGGAAAGGTTATTTTCTATTTATAAGGGCTTGCACGGGCGGTGTTCTGGGATGAGAGCACCGACTTGGTGCCAGAATATTTTGTTGTGGATGAATCCCATGTTATTGAACTTATTGAGGAACCAGAGGAAGCTCCAGAATGCATGGAGAATGGACCTAGGGAGTAGTTACAAGAATTAGAGGAGATCAACTTGGGGGTAGAAGGGGGTGAAAGTAGAACCATTCTAATCTCTAAAAGTTTGAGCCCAAAACAGAATGAGGAGATCGTTGGTATGCTCAAAGAGTTCACCAACGTTTTATCCTTGAAATATACCAAAATGCCAGGGATAAATGCAGAGGTGAGCTCTCACAGATTGAATGTTCTTCCTAATGCTCTTTCAGTTAGGTAAGCAACACGTACGTACAAAGCTGACCTCGACCTAAAGATAAAAGCAGAAATAGAGAAGCTGTTCTAAGCGGGGTTCATCAAGCCTATTTAGCATCTTGTGTGGCTCTCCAGTATAGTGCCGACGACAACAAAGGACAAGAGCCAAATTTGAATTTGCGTAGATTTTCACGACTTAAATCGGGCATGTCCTAAATATGAGTTCCTTATACCAAGCATAAATAACTTAGTTGACGATATTGCATGCCATGAGATGTATAGTTTCATGGATGGATATGTCGGCTATAATCAAATTAAAATGGATGCGGAGAAGACTACCTTCCGCAAACTATTAGGAAACTTCCATTACACAGTCATGCCATTCGAATTGAAGAATGTCGGGGTCACGTACCGAAGGACCATGATGGCAATTTTTCATGATTAATGTCATGATATACTAGAATTTTATGTGGATGATCCAGTGGTGAAATCTAAGAAAGAAAGCAAGCACATACATGACCTCAGGAGAGTGTGCCTTCGGGGTCACTGCGAGAAAGTTTTGGGGATTTGTTGTGAATAGACACGGGGCAAGTAGATGCAGAGAAGAAGAAAGCCATCATAATGATACCACCTCCAAAGAGTTAAAGGCAGCTCAAGATCTTCTTAGGGAAGGTGTCCTACCTAATAAGGTTCATACCTACACTAGCGGAGGTGGCCAACTCATTCAAACCCATTCTAAAAGAAAAAGCTAAGTGGATTTGGGGAGATGAGCAGAAGAGGCCTTTGAAAAGATCAAAGAAATTTTAGCCTCCCTAACCACGATAATTCCACTAGAAGCTGGGACGCCGCTACTTCTCTACCTTACTTGAACATAAAGATCCATAGGAGCAGTGCTGGCCCAAGAAAAGGAAGGAGTAGAAAATCTAGTGTACTACCTATCAAGAGTGATATCAGGTACAAAATCTAGATACACCAATGTAGAGACTAGCCTTTACAGTCCATATTATCACTAAGTGTGACCCCATCAAGTACCTCCTCACGTGGACGCTGCTTGTGGTACGAGAAACAAAATGGTTTTTGATTTTGTCAAAAAATGATTTAAAATGCATAGTGCCCAAAGCTATTAAAAGTCAAGCGGCAGTAGATCTGCTCGCCCATTTTCCAAGTGGGATTTTAGAGCCCCCCAGTGAGGAATTATCTTGGGAGAACTTTCAAGCATGCATGGTGGAAGAAATGGAAAAGTGGGCAATATAGTTTGATGGCTCCAATGCTCAAGGAATAGTAGGTTCCGATATTATATTGTCAAACAGTAAGGAGAAGATCACCCTCTCCTTCAAGTTAGATTTTAAATGCTCAAACAATGAGACTGAGTATGTGGCCCTCATTTTAGGGATGTTGGAGGCACTCACAAGAGGGATGAGGGTGTTGTGCATACGAGGGGACTCCAACCTGGTAGTGAAACAGGTTAATGGGGAGTTCACTCACAAACATGCCAACTTGGCACCCTACAGATACATCATCCGAAGATTGTTGGGACAGTCCTTGGAAGTAACTGTGGAGAGACATCGAAGACAAATGAATAGGCATCTCTGCGCATTATCCACGATAGCACAAAAGTTAGACATGGTTGAGATAGAAGCAATGATCACAGTACGATGGAGAACAGTGCCTATTACAGTGAATTCCTTGTTCCCAAGTAACGAGCCAGAAGGTTGGAGGCACTTAGTTGTGAAGCAGCTAGAGACCAGAGAGGGGACAATGAAGATGTTAGATCTAGCTAACTACCACCAACTATAGGGAACACTTTACTTCAAGAGCCCTGGAAGGTTCCTAATAAGATGTGTGGGAGAACAAGAAGCTAAAGAAAGGTTGGCAAAGATGCATGAAAAGCATTGTGGGGACACTGATATCCCTCTTTATTGTCGGTTGCATCCCGGGGGGGTTACTATTGGCCCACCATGAGCGCAGAGGTTGCTCGTCTGCAATAAGGTTATTTAAAGTGCCAAGACCATTTTGACCAACCAACTGAAGCTAGCTTTGTGAAAGCCTTCAAAGATTGGAGGCAACCATACATAGCGTATTTGAAGGACAGTTAGTTGCCCATGGAGAGAGCGGATGAGATTTATCAGGGAAAGAGGATAGCCCATAAAGGGTACAATGAGAAGGCACTGAGGTTCATAGATAAGGAAGACACGGGGAGAATGTTGAAGAAAGCTCATGAGCCCTCCCACATGGGAGGTGCCAAACTATATGATCAACTGATGATGTTGGGGTACAACTGGACAACCATGGAGGCTGACTCCATTGGTTATGTGAAGAGATGAAAAGCTTGACAAGTACATGGAAACATGGTACATGCCCCTTCAGTCAACTTATAAAACTTAACAACTCCCTACCCTTTCCATACACGGGCATTTGTCCTAGTTGGAAAAATCAGCCCAGTTTCTCATGGCAAAGCTTTTATCATTGTGGCTATAGAATCGTACACCAAATGGGCAGAAGCCACCCCTTTAAGGAGAGTGACTGCCCAAAGGGTAACCTAATTTATCAAGGAGTATATACTATGCAGGTTTGGTATACCCAAAGTAATTTTAACAGATAATGGGAAGAAGTTCGTATGCAAGGATATGACCCTCCTCACAAATAAGTACAAAGTTATGTACAACAGCTCAACCATCTCCTATCCTAAGGGTAATGGTCAAGCGAAAGCCACCGATAAGACCCTGGTCAATATCTTAAAAAAGATGCTGGAGGACATGCTATGGGCATGGGATGATAAACTTCCCATGGTGCTATGGGCTTATCGTAATTCAAAGAGAAAATCGATCGAGTTCACCCCATTCTCACTGGTATATGGGACTGAAGCTGTATTACCAGTGGAGTTGGTGGTACCCTCGGCCAGAGTTTATCTAAGCAACGAAATCATCCCTGACCCACGATATACACAACTGAAGGCACTGGACGAGCATAGAGACAAGGTGAATAGAACTTTAAAGTCTATACCCAACAACTGTCCAGAGCGTACACAAATTTGGTCAAACCAAGGGAGTTCCAGTTGGGAGACTTAGTTCTGAGAGCATCCACTCACCATCTCCGCAGCATGTCGGCATCAAAGTTCAAACCCAACTGGGAAGGCCCCTTTATCGTCAAGGGGGTAGGCAAGTCGGGTTATTGCCAGATTTTAGAACTAGAGAGTGATTGTCTCCAGTCCATCAACTGCAAAGTGGTTAAAAAGGTATTATGCTTAGTATTGTTGAAAATTCATTTATGTTAAAGAATTTAAGTGGCTTGATCTAGCACCAGAAAAGTTCTTTATTTTTTGTAAAGATGATAGAGGAGTACAACTTTGTAAATGATACAGAAAATAAAAAGAAATTAATAACAACTCTTTTTTAACATTGCATGTTGATTCTTATTTACCTACCGCATGAGGTAGATCCAACGGAATTTTTTTTATATACTCTATACAAGGCTAGAATAGGGTCCAAGATAAAGATAACTTTTCTCATTACACTTGGGGGTACATCCATCCTGAGAGAAATGTATATTGAGCAAAGTCTCTACTGGCATGTTAGACAAATGATTTTAATCTTGTCACCAGACCAGTAGGAGGACACCCTCCAAGTCATGATATATATATATATATATATATATATATATATATATGTATGTATAATAAATATTTTTTAAACAAAATTGTCTAGAGAACAAGTTTTAGTTTTCGTTCTCAAAGAAAAGCCTTACTTGACTAGTCCATAAAAAATGTAGAGAAAAGGGGACTTACACCCCCCTCCTCTAATTTTTTAAAGAAAAAAAGATCCAACAAACCAGGGGCAATGTTTTCATAGAAAATAGTCATTTTTTTAAAAGTTTGAGGGAAGGAAAAGAGATAACCCTCTATCTCCCAACTATTCCCTAAGAAATGATAACCATAATAAAATACCCCATAATTAGAGGGGTCAGACCTAAAAAAAATATATGTTAACTTGCTCAGAAAATATGCAAGTACCCCACAGTTAGAGGGGATAGATCGAAAAAATGCTAACTTGCTCAAAAAATATGCAAGTACCCCACAGTTAGAGGGGACAATTCTAAAAAATGTTAACTTGCTCAGAAAGTATGCAAATACCCCACAGTTAGAGGGAAATTTCTAAAAATGTTAACTTGCCCAGAAAATATGCAAGTACCCCACAGTTTGAGGGGACATATGTGAAAATATTAATTTACTCAGAATATATTCAAGTATCTCATAGTTCGAGGGGACAGTTCAAACAGATGAAGTGGCCACTGAAATTAGAGCATGCCATAGTCAGCAGATATCAAAGTCCGGATAGAAGAAAATGAGCAACATGATAGAAACCAACAAAATATTTTTTCATTAATATTGACAAAGTTCTTTACGTATGAAAAGTGTATAAAAGGAAGTCTACATAACAAGGCTATTTACCCACTAAATAATATGAAAAATAAATCCTGGCGGGAGCGCAGGTCTGTGTAAGAAGGACCAGCCTCCTCAACAAGCTACTCCTCTAATCTAGACATCCGAGCCTCATCCTCAGTAACACCAACCTCTAGCTTGGCCATCTTGGCCTGGAGGGACTAAATTCGACTTTGAATCTGAGCTATGTTAGCCTGACACTGCTGCTCCCTAGTATGCTTAGAAGTATGAATCTTCATCATCTTCCTAAAGGTGACACCAAAAAAATGACGAGCTAAAGATTCAAGCCAATCCAGTTGTAAATGATAGAAGCGCTGAAGATCGTGAAGAGTCTGGAGAAACAGTGCAGCCCTCTTAGTAGTCATGTCAGCGGGAAGGGTAGATAGGAGCTAGGGCCTTTATGTTGAAGACCATAAGGCTATCAATGTTGCGGATGCTTGGGGAAGTAAAAATCTCAGGGTGGTGCTCCAGAAGCATCTCCAACACCTCTTACTCACGTGGACGAAATTTGGAGGGTAACTCTGAACGCCACAGCGTGCTCAAGAAAGCCCCATGAGACTCCACCTCTATATCATCATAGCCTGTGTTATGAGACTCAAGTTCTAAAATAGGGATAAAAGAATCTTTGCTAGAACCTGTATCATCGGTGTCCTCAGAACTCTGGTCGACCTCACCAGTGGCTTCCAGAGGCTCATCAACCGGATCCTACAGAATGAAAAGTAAAAAAGAGATCAATCATAAAGAAAAGAAGTAGTAGAAGGTGGGTTACCCATACTCAAATTGAAATAAGATGAGGGAAATTTTACCCCAATTCTCAGGGGAGTCAATATGTTGTCACCAAAGCGAGAGGGCATGATATAACCTTGAGCACTAGCCTAACAGAAATTGGGCACA
Organism: Sambucus nigra; assembly: GCA_949130495.1. Taxonomy (NCBI): domain Eukaryota; kingdom Viridiplantae; phylum Streptophyta; class Magnoliopsida; order Dipsacales; family Adoxaceae; genus Sambucus; species Sambucus nigra. The sequence continues at coordinate 56,090,976 of OX422212.1, read as the reverse complement.
CGTTAGTATTTTCTTTTAATAAGGAAAACGAGAAATGTGATAACTTTGACAGACAAAAATAACCCAGGTATGATAGTTTAATACCTGAGGAGTGCACAGTATAACACTTACAGTAGGTCCCGCAGAACTAGGGACGATCGCCTCACTCGCCTGAAAATAAGGAAACATGAATGTGAAGGTGAGCCCACTTGCACAGTAAAAGCAAGAAGAAAAAGGGGAACAAATAAAATATCAAGGTATGACAATATAATGCTTGACTCGCAGTAGCTCCCCTGGTTATTCCACAGTCAAAGGAACAATCGCTGCGCTAACATGAAAATAGGGAAACAGGTAAGTGCCAGTAAATATTTACACAGAAAAACATAAGCTCAAAGATCTAGGTAGATTAAGTATTTACCTGGGAGATCCCCATTGAGATACTTGCCTGAGACTCCTCAGTAGCAGGAGCAAGAATAGTACTAACTAGGGGAGACTAAAGTCTCTTCAAGAACATAAACTGGTGGATTACTCACCTGAGGGTTCAAATATAGATCTCGCAAATAAAGATACCACATCTACAGATATGTTAGAAGAAATGACGAAATATGCGAATATGTAACTAATCTAGCAAATACGAAGCTAGGAACAAGCCCCTCAGATGAGGGGACTTCAGCCAGGCTGGCTAAAGCAGTTTCCCCTACAGAATCTAAGGGGAGACTCATAGGTTCTACCTCAAGAACTATCTTTGAAACCCTCAGTACGGGCATCTTAGAGGAGGAGGTCCCACTAACACTACCTTGTAAGGGAAGAAAGATATTTAAATTTATAAGTCTTTCGTACAGATGAAGAAAAAAAACATAAAAGATAAGTAAAGACAAGTTGGAATAGTTATCGAGAGAGGTGCTATAATAATGTATCCCATAGATACAATGGCTGCAGGAGCTTCCCCAACAGTAGCATGGACTACTAAAGAAGAAGAAGTGGTAGTACCAACCAACTGGCATATAAATACATAGAAATAAAGCATGAGAATGAAATCCCATTGGCAAAGAAAAATGGGTCCAAAGATGAAAGATTAAAAACAAGTGTACCTGAAGCCCTTCTAAAGAATGTGTGAAGATGACTGACGGGATAGTAGCAATGAATGAAGTAGCCTAGTCACGACAAGATTATCAGAAAACCAAACATATATAAAGAAAAAAATGGAGCCTAACAAGAATAAGTAATATCTGAGAGTTAGAGGTAAGCTGTATAGCAGGCTCGCTAGATGCGATAGTGAAAACTAGCCTGGAAGATATAGGCTGAATGTGAGGCCTATTGTCCATGAGCATAAAGACCCGGGAGATGGTAATCCTCCCTGAAGGTGATAGACCTGGGTAGTGCCTCTCGCGAGTGGTGCTACTCCCCCAATAGAGGAAGGGCCACTGAAAGAAGGTCCCTCCAACAAAGACAAGCAAAGCCAATGAGATCGTCAAATGTATAAAGTATAACATTATAGAAAAAGACAATAAATAAGGTAGGCTCAAAGTACCTCAGACGGTTTGGTAGAGGAACCTCTCACCACAGAGGAGGATGTAGGTGAAGAAAAGTGGCCAAGAGAAATAGTCACCTATGTGTATTAAAAAGATGAAGGCTTCAAAAGATATGCCTCAAAATGTGACAAGTAAATGAAAGAAACTAAGGAGAGCTAATGTTTACCTGGACTAAAGAGGATGAAATAGAAAAAATCCTCATTGTCATTGGGAATACAGTAGATAACTATAAAAAAGAGATAAGGGCAAAAAATATATTAGTAAAATAGAAAATAAAAGTGAATAACGACTGAGTGGAGGGAAATGACAAACCTCCCTAGACAGGCCCAAAGACGAGACTAACATAGAACTCCTGGTCCTAAGAAAAGGCCCCCGGATAGGAGGCAGAGGCGACGGATCACTCGCCACAATAGAGACACCCTGCAAATGTCACAAAGAAGAAGGCAATTCATATCCGAATTACGTATATGTGAATAGACAATAAAATAGTACTAAATAAGATAAGAGAAAAGACTTACAGTGGTAGAGGGGGCAGTCTACCCATATGGTAGATGTCCGTTAGTGGGACTATTAGGGGATGGAGAATCTATCATGACACCTTCACTAGAAGACTCCCCCGAAATTGGTAATAAAGAAGAAGTATCAGGGTGTTAATCATCATAAGGATCAGTGACACTCATCTCATTCGACGAAGAACCGTCATCATCATAAGAGGGAGTGATTCTATAATTGACTAGTTCCTATTCAAATGATAGAGAAGGGGAACCAACAAGTAAAACCCCGCGAAAGTTAGTTTCACTACCTAAAAAGGAATGAGGTGTAGCAGATTCACCTATGCGAATGGAAGTAATAGTAGGCTCTTCAACAAATAACCTAAGGGCCTCATAGCCCTCCTCTCGCACAATCTTATATGTCTCTTCTACCCCAAGGTCCACTACATTAAAACTATTGAATTCTCACGATCATTGACCAGGACAAGTCTAGGGGTGATAACTTTTTTTTTATCACGGATGTGTCATGGTCAAAGACCGTGACAAGTTCATTAGACTTGTCACGGTCCTGTCACGATCTTTAACTTTGAGAAGTTTTGTCATGGTTAAAGACCGTGACAAATTCTAAAACAATTGTCATGGTTAAAGATCGTGATAATTCTGGGTAAAATTTTAAAAAAAATTGCTGGGCAGTATGGCCACTGCCACTGCCCAACAGTATATTTGTACCTGTTATAGTAAAATTGTACATGTTCAAATAGCATATATCCAAATTAAATAGAAAGAATGCACCAAATCATTGCATATATAATTCCATATCCAAATAAAATAGAAATACATCCATATTCAAACCAAAATAATTCAAATATAATCCTAGTGTCCAAATAAAATGGATACAAATAATCAATGCATAGAGTCATCAGTAGCTTATAAGAGGAAGGAAGGCCAAATGATATACGCATTGAGACACCCCTCAATATGCTCCACGCTGCATTGTTTGCACAACCACAATGCTAAGTTCTCCTTTTTGGGTATCACATGCGTGACGAGCACCTTGACCTCGATGTCTTGAAGGATACATCCATGAACCGACATACCCAGGAGGGTTCTCGTGTCCCTCAACCCCCTCGCTATCCGATGTCCATCATATATGTTGAGTAAAAACACGCTCGGCCAACCTATTGTTGACATAGGCCGCTGGACGGGAGCTAAGATGGGAACCAATCATCAAGCGGTGAGTCCGCGCTATCGACGATGAAGCAGTGACATCCTTGTCCTCGTCCTCATCCACCTCCTCCTCCACCGTATTCTCCTTCCCCTTGTCCTTACCCAACTCACGCTTCATGAAGACGTACATATCTAGGACCGTCGCCTCCAACCTTGATAGCTTCTCATCATGCGTGTCCACCTGATGAGACAACCCAGTGTTGCTCGTCTCCATTTCGATGATCCTAGTTTTGCCCACCCGTGAGCTCACCCCATAGTCCTCCCCTTGCGATCAACGCCGAGCACTTAACTAAGTGCGTCCATTGCCAAAGATACCTTGTCGACATCAGACTGCGACTCACGCACTTCCTTAAGCTTTGCCTGAAATGAAAAAAGCACACGATTAGTTAATTAAGTAAATAAAAAAATTATAACGTAATTAACAAAAATTAAATACTTATAACTTACAATCGTGGACGCGACACTCGGGGACACCTCCTTGTCCTTACCCTTCTTCGTCCGAATCGCCACATAGGCATCGGGCCTATGTGGCTTACCCCAGGGCTATTCCTCGTCTCCTGAAATAAAATAATGCAAAATTAGTAAGTAACGCAAAATAAAATATTACAGAATAACATAAAACTATAATTAAAGAAAAATAAAAACTCACCATCATGTGCTCCACCTCGGCGTTACTCGTCCATACCGAGTAGAGCATGCCCGTCTTTTTCGCCTGGTGTTCCCTCCCCGATTGGCAAGATGCCAATTGTCGCTCCTCGATCTCATTGTCAATGAACTTTTTCCACTTTGCCAATGCGATCGGTTCCTTCGACGGGACGGTCTCACACAGTCTGGGAATGGAGTCCCGAGTATTCCTAAAGTACCGGGCCCGTAAATTTTTCTTCCACATCTTATGTTGTTCCCTCAACCGCTCTAATACAGAATCACAGAGTTGTGGGGATAGTCCGAATAGTTCCTGTCAAATAAATACAAAACAAAAATAAAGTAAGTGTTAGTTGCTAATAACTATAAATTGAAATATAAATATAAATATAATACCTGTAGTGCCGCCCAAATAGCCAACTTGAGCTCATTTGGCACCTCCCTCCAACTAGTGTACCCCGGGCCGATAATCGTCTTCACCAACTCGAGGGATCTAGCCAATATTCTCATCTTGTTCTCAATGGCTGATCCCAATTTACCCGATTTTAGGAGCCTAGGGGCCGAGGAGCTCTCGTCGCCTCCACTACCGCCAAGCCCTGAAGAAGACATTTTTTGTAAAAATTGTTGTTATTAGTACAAATCCAAATGAATTAGAAGAATATAAGGCACTAACCATATTATAACAAAACACTAGCAACTTTGAATTAATGCACTAAACTGATCAAGTACAAATGAATTAAAATCATTAAACTGATGTCTGATAATAATAAAACACTGGAATAATACACCCACTGGACATGGACTTTGAGTTAATGCTTAAGAATTAAATCTAAATATTACATGCAGTAAACTAATCAAGTGCAAATGAATTAAAATTATTAAACTAAAGTTTGATAATTGGAATACTTATTACAAATCTAAAAATTCTTTCAAATTTGAGTTATCATAAAAAATGGATTGATATTCGGTAGGAGCAACTAAGTCATCCTCACTACTATTTAGACGCTTTGGCACATGTAAGACGGTTGATCACGAATCGTTGTTGATATACTCTGAGTAAAACACTTGCTTGAACTTTTGAAATGCACAAACAAACGGCTCATCGCTCACGTGTCCGTTGCTCTTCAACTTGGACAAGTCAACCGTGATCAAATTGGTGTCAGGATCAACTTTACAAGCATTTTAATCCTCAACTCTTACCCAGTCACAGTAAAATACAACCTTTTTAAAGCTTACATAGTCCAATTCAAATATATTTTGAATTACACTATAGTAAGTCATTTCACGTTCAACGAGGTTTTTATTGTTCGTGCTCGCTCGAAAGAAAGTAAGAGCCTTATATGAAATGCCCGAGTTCTGTACATGTGTACTTTCTTCGACATATTCATGTGTGTTAAATAGATAACGAGTTACTTTTTCATGTTGCAAACTCGTTAATTTCACTCGTTTGCCCATCACGTGACCACCTTCATCGATGAACTCATCAATATCATCAACGCTGGTCGAGTCAGACATACATTCCTGAGTATAGATTGATGACTCCATGATTATGTATTCCTCTACAATGGATCCTGTAATGTATCGTGTATTCTTGACGTAATCTTTGAAAACTTTCATCAATCTTTCAAACAGATACATCCACTGATATCTAACTGGACCGCAAAGAATTGTCTCGTTGTATAGGTGTACCTATAAGTGAACACTTATGTCAAAGAATGATGGGTAAAGAACTTCTCCAACACACAAATCGCTTCGGTAATCACCAATTTTACGGCCACTATGTGTTCTCGATTGACTACCTTTCACATAAAATTGAGAAACAGATACTAATTTTCATAATAGCCCTCCGAAAATCCTTGTGCTTGGAGAAACAATGCTTAAACAATAGAGGAAGCAATTGCATGATTACATGCCAATCGTGGGACTTACACTTATGTAAATCATGGGTAGTATAATTCACAATCCTATACAAGTTGGACGAAAAATTAGATGGAACCTTCAAATTATATAGTGTCTGAAGGCACCTTTCTTTCCTCACTCGTCAAAGTAAACGCACCGGGGGGAATTATTTTCCTTCCCCTACTATATTCTTAGTTGTGGCTTAAGTTTCAACAATTTAAGTTCTTTTCGTGCATTTTCTCCATCCTTCAAATGACTCCCCCAAGGCATGTGCCCATAATATGTTCAACGATGTTCTTCTCAGCGTGCATCACATCCAGTACATGGCGCATCGGGTTATTCTTCCAATAAGGAAAGTCAAATAAAATTGACCTCCTAGACCATGCCTTTCTTCTCTCATTTTCATTCCTAGGGGGTCTTCTTATGCTTGACATTCTTAAATTTAGGATTCTTACTTGGCATATTAGGGCCACAATCAAAAGATTTACTTTCAATTTATGAACCTGAAAGTTTTCTCGATGGTAGTCTATGTTCAACCCTGCCCAATAAAAAATTAGAACCTTTCTCAAATTTGAAACTATGAGCGGGGGGTAAAAACCTCTTATGGCAATGGTATACATTTTTTGAGCTAGCGGGGAGACAAAGAGATTCAGTCTCGCTCCACAAATAAGACCCCCTAAATAACCATGCACTGTACAATCGGATAATGTCCCATAAGCTGGAAAATCATGAATTTCCCACATCAACATAGCTTTCAGCGTAAACTCTTATTTTCTAAAAGAGTCAAATGCTTGGACACCCTCTTCCCACAACTCATTTAATTCTTCTACCAAAGGATCCAAGTAGACATCAATGTCATCACTTGGTGCCTTTGGCCCAGGTATCAACAAAGATAGTATCAAAAATTCAGGTCTCATACATTATGAAGGAGGGAGGTTGAGTGGGGATAGGATCAGTGGCCATACACTCTGATTGGTGCTTAAATTTACAAATGGATTGAAACCATCTGTTGATATTTCCAAACGAATGTTATGCTGTTCTCGAGCAAAATAGGGATACTCATAACTCATCATCCTCCAAGTTGTAGAATCAATAGGATAACGCAGGAGGTTATCCCCTACTTCCGCCCTAGCATGCCAGGTCATTGCCTCCATTATCCATGGTATTATGAAAAATTGCTTTAATCTAGGCCCAACGAGAAAATATTTCAACACTTTTTGAGACACTTTTGAGCATGTGCCTTCCTTGCCAGGAGATTGGACATATCTAGGTTTATCGCATACTGAACACCGATCGAGATTTTCATACTCCTTTCGATATAGTATGCAGTCATACACACAAGCATGAATTGATTTATAATCCATTCCCAAACCTTTCAAACTGTTCTTTATAATAGGATAGCTATTTGGAAGCGTATTCTCCTTGGATAGCAAGCCCTTCACCCAATTTAGAATTTCTTATCATGTTATTTCCAGACAAACCGTATTAGGTCTTCAAACTATGTAAACCAACCATGGCATGTAAAGTTGTTTGATCTTTCTCACAGCGAGAGTATAACGGTTGGATCGCCTTAAATTTTAAACTTTGGTAGTCATCGTCAAGATTTATCCTGATATCTTCATGGGCACCTGAACCTTGTACATCGCCAGTGACCTCATTCTCTTCCACTTCATGAACTCCGTATGCGTTATCAACTAAATCCACTAACATATTATGATCTACGCTGTCCCCTTGTACATCTATCCTACTTGTTGAAGGTTATTGTGAAAGTTTCTCCAGGGTAAAAGGAACTTTTGATTCCCCATGAAAACTCCAAAATTGATAACTATCTTACATACCCCATCTTAACAAATGTAGTTTAACTGTTTTCCACTCAAACACCTTACCATTCTCACACCTAGCACACGGACACGGAAACTCTTCATCATTATGACATCTCTTTGCGTATTTCACAAATTCATTAGCACCTCTTCGAAACACATCCCCTAATCTATTTGTCTCACCCATCCACTCTTTGTATTTAGGATAACCCATCACAACTACTCCAAACAATCACCTATTATAGGTAAGAAGCGTATACTCGTGGATTAGTATAAACAAAAGTGTGAACATTTAGTTCCCATTAGTATAAACAATCACCTATTATTTGTTGTATAAAATTTATAGTATGTTTAATTTAATTATGTCTTATTTATATTCGATTTTTAAATTTTGATTTAAAATTGAAATTCAATTTATAATATTAATTCCTATTTCCTCGATCTCCTCTAAAGGGTGAGTGGTCCTATCCCATTCAAGACCGCATATTTTTATAATATACTTAACATCTCATGCACATTGTTCCAATTTATGGTAAATTCGACAACATATCCCCATAGTTCTCTAAGTACACGACGTAGATTCGCAAGTGTGAGTGTTATTTCAATTGATAATTGAAATAACACTTAACATCGCATCATCTAGTATGTAACCGGATAACATTAAGATACGACTGAAAAACTTCCTCCAAAAGTAATAAGTTTAAGCCACTAAGAATATTGTTATACAAAAATTATGCAGTCCCAAACTATCCAAACAGGACAATTCGAGAGATCTCATTACAGGGGTAATGACTCTCGAATGGGTCTAAGGGCTATTGAATTCGTACGCATAAGAACTAGAAGGCTAGTAACTATGTGCACTATGTGTAATTTTAAGTATGCTTCATTTAATTATCATAAGTCCGTGGTCGTGCCACTCTTGAACGGGTCGTGACACAAAGTAATTTTAGAAAAAAAATTGAAAACTCCCCACCCCCCATTTTGACAATAATTCAGTAGTCGTGCCACTTCCAAAATTAACCAACACAATAAATTAAGACAATATAATTATTTAAGGATTTATTAGTGTGAATTAAATTAAGGATTTTTAAAAAATTAAACAACCAACTTCCATATCCAACCACATCCGTCCAATATAGTCCAACAGCAACAACAAACCAACCAATGTCTATCCCGTACTCCTTCTAATTCATCTACTCAATTAATTCAACATTAACAATTTCTAACCAATTTCAAACCCAAATAAGAATATACAATAAGATTCAATCAATATTAACATCACCCAATCAACATTAACAATTAATTTTAAGTCCTAAACTAAAAATAAAAATACCCAATCAATATTTATAATTCCTAAAACCAAATTGAAAACCACACACACCCCCCCTCCCCCACTCACCCACCACCCCCTACCACCCTTCACCCTCCCTAACTACCCCCCCTCCCCCCTGCCCCCTCCCCCCCCCCACCAGACCCCACTGCCCATGCCCCCCTCTCCCCCCCCCAACGCACACACCCACCTGCACATACACACACACACACACACACACACACACACACACACACACACACATACACATATATAGAAAGGAAAGAGAAACAAAAAAAACTCACTTGAAAATGTAGAGAGATAGAAAGAGAGCGCGCTTAGAGAGAGAAATTGGAGGGAAGTGAAAAAGAAGGGGGAAGGTTTTTTTTACTGACAAAGTTGTCACAGACCTGTCACGGTCTTTGACCGTGATAACTTTATAATGTTGTCATGGTCATTGACCGTGAAAAGCCTTTGTCACGGACTTGTCACGGTCATTGACCGTGATAAAAAACACATTTGTTTTCATGATCGATGACCGTGACAAGGCTGGACGGCTAAAAGGTGAAGATTTGGCCTTTTTCGTGTAGCGGTCATCAGTGTTAGACCCCTAGTCTGGTGCAGGCGAGGGAGCAGAGGTTCCAGTACTAGTCTTCTTCTTCTTCTTCCTACTCGCCCTGGTTCTTACTGGTGAGGAAGGGAGTAGGAGCAGCGGCAACAGTGGGAGTAACACTAGTAGCAGGAGCAATGGTAGCTGGTACGAATCTATAAATATCCACATCAGGATGCCTCCTCTTTGAAGCAGAAGAAGTTGTTGACTTGCCTCTCGACTTGGGCTTAGCAAGTTGAGGCTCAAGTTGCTTGAAATAAATGGACTCATCGAGCAGAGGCCTTTTCAGGATTGGAGTGAGCTACTCGAGAGGAGCTTTATGGACGGTAATCCAGTGCCACACTAACCTTTGGGTCCTCTTACCCAAGTACTTGTCATTATTGGGAATTTTTGTGTAAATAGTTTTATAAGGGACATCCCTCACACAGTTTTGGGTCAACAGGACCTTCTTCTACCAAAGGGTAAACCACGAGCGAGTGAAAGAGGGTAGATAATCTTGAGAAAGTATAAAAAGGTTACCCAGATGACCAACTTTATCAACCACACCCTCAAATGTGAAATTGGCAAAAGCCTCAAGGTATAGCTCGAAGGGGGGAATGCTCGAAGGATAAATAAGAGTATGAACCCCCTGGTCATAACCAAACTACCTCCTCACTCTCTCATAGTGATAGAACTCCACACCTTGACCCAAGTCAGTCATAGAAGTCAAAGTGCAGGGAAGAATCATAAAAACCACATAAATATGAGGGCATGTAGGAACAAACTCGGCATTACCAGGGCAGTAGAAAGTTCCCTCAGTAGTTGAAAAGGAATGCTAGGAAAAAATACCTCCAACACTCTTGCAGTAAGTCCAGAAGGAAAACTCATCGATGTTGTCTATCAAAGACCCTAAGGAGTCTTCTTGTGCCATCTTGCAGCATGAGCAACCCTGTTGTGACAATCCCTAGCCTCTGGGGAAAAGTTGGGAAACTTCTCAAATTAAAAAGACATGATGATGAAGGTGTTGGCAAAGTTGATAACATCATAACGACCACAAGAGCGCTCGAAACCCACATGAGACTTATCTAGCCAAGTGTATAAAAACCCCAAAGTCAAAGTTGCGAGGGGGACTACCCTCCCTCGAGCAAGCCTGTAATTACCCCACTTTTATATGCTCATATATTTTGATTTTACAATTGTGTGTTAGTTATTATCTTATAAATCTTATATCATTACATATATGGTATTCTGGGTTCTTAATATAACAAGACCTATAAGGACATTTTTGTCCATTAACAATTTATTATGTCGCACGCCGTTACACCGTTGAAGAAATTCAAGATTCATACATTCATCAACGGATCCGAATATCAAAAGAAGAAGAGGAATCAAAGATTGGCTAAACCGGACCGGTCCGCCTAAGACCCGGACCGATCCGACTGCTGAAGGCCAGTATACCCCGGACTGCAAGCGAATCGATGAAGCCTGGAAAAGAACCGATCCGGTCACAACCGGACCGATCCGCCTCAGAATAAAAGAACCGATTCGGTCAATCGGACCGATCGGCCTCCAAGCCGGACCGGTCCGCCTGGGATAAACTCGAGCAGTTCCGTGAATTGTTTTACCACTAATTTGTTTTTCCTATATATATACCTATTTCGGTCGTGTATTTTTTAAGACTTTTCAAGACGATTTTCAGAGTCCCAAATACTCTAAGTCTTCACTTATTGAGTCCAAGACTCTAGGTTTTTTGATTCACACAAATTGCCAATCCTTTGTGAATCTTTTTGATAACCCAAGAACACAACTTTGGTTTGTTCAACCCTTGTGAAGAAGCTGTTCTCTTCTTCATTGCAGCCCTCCTGGAAAGGGAAAATTCCAGCTGACAAACTTGTGGAGAAGCCGTTTCTCTTCTTCATTGCAGCCCTCCTGGAAAGGGATATTTCTAGCCGCCGACTACAGAATCCGATACCTGAGGGTAATTCTTAGTCACTGTATTTTCATTGTAATCCAAAATTTTATGTTACAATATTATGATGAAAATAAAAGGTTTTGCCCCTTTGGGGGATTTTTCCTGAAATTGTTTGTTTTTATCCTGCATGCTATATTTTATTTGATAAATCATCTAGATGCATGTCTTAGGGTTTAACTAAAATTTGGGATTAATTAAAATTGGTTTTTTATTTAAGAAGTTGCAATATTTCCGCTGTAGCTACTCTCTCAAATTGGTATCAGAGCGGGTTACGCTAATTTATCGCGTGATCCTGTTTTTTTAAAGGATTTATTTTTTGATACAATTTGACCTCTCACGTCGTCAAATTGGTATCAGAGCGGGTTACGCTATTTTATCACGTGATCCTGATTTTTCAAGGATTTACTTTCTGATACAATTTGTCTACTCACGTTTACAAATTGGTATCAGAGCCTGTTGCACTAAGTTATTGTGTTTTGATCCTGATTTTGCACAAAAATGGCTTTTGATGGTTTTGATGATCTTAGATGTCAAATTTTTGAAAAAATTAATTGGAAAATTCACACGAACTCTTGTTTTAAATCTTCTGTTGAAAACGAATCTGAGAGGTGTCCTTGTTGTGAAGGTATTGGTCACACGTTACATGAGTGTACCACAAATTTGAAGAAGAAATTGAATAAACCGATTTCTCATGTTTCTACCCTTAGTGATTTTGATTCGGAAGAAGAAGTTTTTTATGCTTCTAGGCGAGAGTTTCCCATCCTTGTGATTCGTGATCATAATGAAGGTGATGGGAGTGTGGATGAAAGTGAGGAGGAAAGTGACTTGCAAACTGCTTTCAATGAACTTTATGCCGAAACTTTGAAAACAAAGAAAGAAAATTTGAAATTGAAAGCTCAGTTGAAAGAGTGTGCCATAAAAAATAATGATTTTTTAGTTGAAGAACTTAGGGCTCATGTGAAAATTTTGAAAGAGAAGCTTGAGTACGTCGAGGGTGAGAGAGATAGTCTTAGAGGGTTGATGGAGACTATGAAAAAGGAGCTTTTAGAGTTTGAGGATTCTAAACGAGTACTTGAATCTAGGATAGGTAAACTTGAAGTGAAATTGAAAGATTTAAGTAAAGTGAAATTTGATTTGGAGTCTAGGTCTGAAAAACGTGATAAGATTTTAGGCACAGTCGAGATCAAAACGGATAGGGGTGGGATTGGTCTTGAAAAATATGTTGCACCCATTCCCACACGTGTGATAGAGCCCCCTAGGATTGTTAAGAAAGAGACACCTACGGGTGTTAGGAAAGAGCCCCCTAGGAACATCGTGAGAGTGCCTCCTAGGATCATTAGGAGAGATCCACCTAAGCAAATTCAGAAAGCGCCACCTAGAAAATTGATGAGGGCACCACCTAGGAATTTGAGGAGAGGGGCACCTTTAGGTAACACACACCGCCCGATTTACACTTGCACACATTGCGGTAGGCAAGGTCATCTTAGGCGATTTTGTTACAAGCTTTTAAATGGACCTAGGAAGGTTAATGAAGGAATAAATTCGATTTCCAAAACCCCAACACTTCATTACACATCAATTTGGGTTAGAAAATCGGATTTAGAGGCTTATGGTTTATTTGTCCACGATTCCCGTTTGCTTGCACGTAATTCACCCCATGTGAAATCTTTTGGTTGATTGTGATTGCATGTTTGTCATACACTAGTTGTGGTTTCATGATATATTTTTTCTAGTGTGATGACTTGTACTTCTTGTATAAATTCTTGTTTTTGAATTTTTTTGAAAAATACAAAAAGATTTTATTTTGATAAAATTTTGAGAAAATCCAAAAAGATTTTTGTATTTTGTTTGCACCGTTTATGGATGAACACTTAGGATGACCAAGTCACAACATCATTCCATTTCTTTCATGTGACTATTTGATAGTGTTTTGAGATAATAGGTCAATTCATCCTTGTGCTTTATAATGTTTGGAGTCATTAAGATGTGATTAAGTGTTTCTTCCTACATGTTTGACTCATGTTTCCTTTATTGCACACATGCACGGATTTGATTGATTATTGTGCTTGTCGTATCACATGTTGGTTGGGTGTTTTCACTTCAATCCTGTTCTTAAAACGAACCAAGCGCGATAAATTTTGATAAGGAAATTGTGCATATAAAAACCGTCGTGTGAGTTTGTGTGATTTGTTTGATAACGGGGAGGGGCTGCGAAAGGTAATCATCTATCCTTTGCGCAAAAGCCACCGTTAAAAAAAGGACCTAAAAAATTGAGGAATTTTATTATCCGAGGTCCAAAGAGGTTAAAAGAGCCCGAAAAAAATTTAAAGGCAATAAAAAGATTTTCATGCCATTTATGGGCCATTTAGGTTTTCGCACCAATTCTCCAAAGTTTGAGAATTTAGATCACCTCTAAAAGAAAATATATATGAGGGAGTTTGGTTGGAGAATTTAAAACGGGTTTGCACGTCCTTGAAATACTTGAAAATGCGTTATATAGTTTTGGACGTTATTGGTGTGGAAATCATTTGACTTTGATTTGTTGATTTGCATAAGACGATGTCATCTAAATTCAACAAATTTTTACACCTAAGGATACCTTTGATGTTCATTCGTTAGGAGTACACGTATGCATCGTGCACATATGATTGATTGAGTTGATTTACCTATCGAATGTGTTCACACCCATTCATTCCATTTCCATGACTTGGTTGTTTGAGTCTAAATCCATGGTGTGATTTTTGTATCATATTTGTTCAAATTGGTATCCAATCTTTGTATGAAAAGTTTGAAAAATAAAAAAATAGTTTGTGTATTTTTTGTATACCGTGACACCCCGATTTTGCGTGTTTGATTCATTCTTCTTATTTGTCTATTTGGGGACATCATAAAAAGGGAATTTTTGAGATGTTGCTTATGTTTTTATCATATATTATCTCATTTCGAACTCGATATGTCACTTGGTATTTTTCTTTTTCTCATGTGTGTAGGTACTACATGGATTATCATTGGATTGCACACCCTGATGAGAAAAGCTTTGAGATTTGATGATTCCTGAAGAATTGAAGAGCAAACGCTGTAGACTTATTCAATTGTATCTTTCCATTTTTGGGTTCACGGAAGGGTAGATTTGTATAGGCATTTTTAGTTGTTTGATAATTCGGATGTTTATTTTTATGTATGTACCGGCATAGACATAAGGGGAGATTTGTAAGGACATTTTTGTCCATTAACAATTTATTATGTCGCACGCCGTTACACCGTTGAAGAAATTCAAGATTCATACATTCATCAACGGATACGAATATCAAAAGAAGAAGAGGAATCAAAGATTGGCTAAACCGGACCGGTCTGCCTAAGACCCGGACCGATCCGACTGCTGAAGGCCAGTATACCCCGGACCGCAAGCGAACCGATGAAGCCTAGAAAAGAACCGATCCGGTCACAACTGGACCGATCCGCCTCAGAATAAAAGAACCGATCCGGTCAATCGGACCGATCCGCCTCCAAGCCGGACCGATCCGCCTGGGATAAACTCGAGCAGTTCCGTGAATTGTTTTACCACTAATTTGTTTTTCCTATATATATACCTATTTCGGTGGTGTATTTTTTAGGACTTTTCAAGACGATTTTCAGAGTCCCAAATACTCTAAGTCTTCACCTATTGAGTCCAAGACTCTAGGTTTTTTTATTCACACAAGTTGCCAATCCTTTGTGAATCTTTTTGGTAACCCAAGAACACAACTTTGGTTTGTTCAACCCTTGTGAAGAAGTCGTTCTCTTCTTCATTGCAGCCCTCCTGGAAAGGGAAAATTCCAGCCGACAAACTTGTGGAGAAGCCGTTTCTCTTCTTCATTGCAGCCCTCCTGGAAAGGGACATTTCCAGCCGCCGACTACAGAATCCGATACCTGAGGGTAATTCTTAGTCACTGTATTTTCATTGTAATCCGAAATTGTATGTTACAATATTATGATGAAAATAAAAGGTTTTGCCCCTTTGGGGGATTTTTCCTGAAATTGTTTGGTTTTATCCTGCATGCTATATTTTATTTGATAAATCATCTAGATGCATGTCTTAGGGTTTAACTAAAATTTGGGATTAATTAAAATTGGTTTTCAATTTGAGAAGTCGCAATATTTTCGCTATAGCTACTCTCTTAAGCCCCATTTTTAAATATGAAGATTCAACTATAAATTGGATCAAATCAAATTCTTATGACAAATCCTAAGGTAAACGATAAGTTTCGAGGTAGAAAATATAATTTTATGAAACTTTAGGGACATTGGTGTAATTAAGAAAGTTTAAGGGACTAAAATAAAATATAAAAAAGGAACATTTTGTAAATAAAACATTTTTAAGGACCTCAAAAAAAATATTGAAAATATATAGTGTGAAATTACCAAAATGCCCTTTAGGTGTAAAATGACCCTTATACCCTTACCACCATTCCACCTCGTCTTAACACCTTTCCCCTTGCGTGCTTGACACGTCGTGCTTTATTTTGCCACCACCACCTTACACTTTTCATCCATATAGATAAAGGTAAAACACATGTCACGATTTGGTGAACTAAAACTACAAGACCCCTCTGTTACACGACACCTCGACGTTGACTCACCAAAGTAAAAGCCTAGTCACCTAAACACGTGTCAACACCGTAGTATTTTTGGAAACCTATAAATAGGGTCTTTGGGATCATTTAAAACTCACATCAATTCCTTGATAATTATAGATAGAAATAGTGAGAGAAATTGTGGTAAAGTTTAAGATGTTCTTAAAGTTCTTAGCAATATTCATCTTAAGGTAATCTTCTTTAATGTTATAATGCATCTTTATAGTTTTAATTTATTATTTTATAGCTATACTAAGTCGAAATGTTGGTAAAACACTAAAGATCCATTTTAGTGAAAATAAAATTATAGATTTTTCTAAATTGAATTATGTTATAAAATTGAAACATAGTTATCTTTTCATAATGAACTTTTAAGTTTCAAAAAGGGAATTTCACTAATGAATTTATAGTTTTATGATGCAATTTAATATTGTTTATTATTTCTAAACGCGTAATAGATAAATTACTATTATTATTATGATTGAATTTACTTATGTTGAATATATATACTTTCAGTTACTTTATATATATTACTGCAAGCCTTGTATTCTAAATTGAATAGGTATCAATTTTTTGAAAACCCCTGGAATGTCTGGAGATTGAATCTCACTTAAATTTTAGCTGATGTTGCATAAATAACCATTTTTTAGGAAATAAGTAGGCTCGCGAATGGAACATAAGAGGACTATGTTGAAGATTTAGCTTTTGGAGTTATTTTTGTTACTTTAAGTATAATGTTTATTTTATCAAATGGAACATGCTTGGCTCTCCTGTAATAGGTTTTAAATTTTGTCTCAAGTTGTAACTCGATGATATTTTTAATATAAATGAAGTTTACTTTAGAAAGCTCTGATGACGTAATTCCTTCACTTTCAGTATTTTACGATTCATAACCATGTGATTGTATTTCCGTTGCATTTATTTAATGAAACAATATAAGTCAGAATATTTGTTGCCTTGATGGCATGTCAAGACACTCGTTCCCTACTACTATTTTGGGTCGGGGTCGTGACAAAGCCTCACAGAAATCTTGAACAAAATTCTCACGAGGAGAGTCATTTGGCCTCCTAGGGAGAAGAATCTACTTATAAAAGTGACAAAGAACACTGCCTAGTGTGAGGGGGAGTTAATTTTTGGGACCTACTGACTCCTTAAGGCCCTGCTCCAACTCTCACCCTTGGGAAACTTCTCAAAATCCTTAAACCAGTATCTTTTCCATTTGGTTGAAGAGTGTTTGGTGGTCCTAGTCAGATTGATAGCTATGTATTTCGATCACTCAACCAAACCAGAGTGGAGTTGCCCCACCATTTGATCCTCGACCTCATCCTCTAAACCATCAATAAGAATATGGTTCCCCAAGTAGGGAAGAGCAAGTAGCTCACCGATGTCCTCCAAAGTGATGGTAAATTCCCCCAACCAGTAATAAAAGTATGAGAATCCCTACTCCAGCGAGAAGTTGGCAAAGAGAAAGTACGTTCCTGCTTGGCAATAGAGAAAGCCTTGAGACTGTTAATAATAGTCAGAAGACCTAGCCCCTCAATAACAGCTTTGTGCGGGGGGTGGAAAAGACATGAATCATCCAGAGACCCTATTCCTTAGTGGCACCCCCATATGCCTTGACCTTAATATTGGAATGGGAAAAGTCACCCCTGTCTACTCGCACCCTAAGTATTGAATCAGGTAAAACAATGTGAAAGTCGGAAGAGTCACCAAGACCCACTTGGGTTCGCTTATTGATCTTGGACACAAACTCTTGCTCGAAATTTTCAAGCGAGGTCATGAAACGATCCTCCTTTCAAAATAAGGCGCCAGACGATAAAGGCCAAAATCACTCTGTTAGCGAGCAACTAAGTATTCCCTTTGAGATTTCGAGTAAACCACAGATGAGGAGGACCCTGTGGCGAGCACCTTAGTAGATGAGGAGGCCCCTGTGACGAGGGGCCCTTTAGACTAGGAGGCCCATGTGGCGAACATAGCAGCAAATGAAGATCCCCCCTCACAAACGTCCCAGTAGACAAGGGAAACCCCTCGTGGGCGTCCCTATAGTTAAACCCTCAGAAATTCCCTCCAAAATCATAGACATGATGGTCGTCTGGTGGCCAAAATGATTGATACGGTGACGGAGATAGGTACCACACCCACTAGTACTTCACTGGTGGCAGTGGAAACGAAGGAAGAAGGGTTTGGGGAGGAAGAAAATTCCATTTGCAGTGGAGAAGAAAAAGGAGAAAGGGGCAGTGGCTATGGAAGTTTTCTTGGCTATTTTTTCTCACTCTCTCTCTAGAAAATCCTATAGTTTGAACTCAAAATGACAAGGTAAAAAATGATGTGTGTTCCCCATTTGACGCGTGCCACCTCGAGACCATAAAAGTGGCCTGAAGTGACAGGCCAAATTAATGGGACAGTGTCATCATGAAATTGAGAAATAATGAATCATTGCGTACAAAAACCTTTGGTATGCCCAACATAGATTTTTGCATGAGGGGACTAATATAGAGGGGTACACACTCAATGGCCCAAACAGTGGGGCGAGCAGGCGCAATTGGCGAGGGGTCTCACCACGAACAACCCCCAAAGAAGTGCCTTGTCCAAGACAAAAGTAGAACTTAGGCGAGGAGGGCCACTAGGAAGGGCTCTTCTCCCAAATTTGTACAAAGCTCACAAGTTAAAACTTGGGCGAGGAGGCCCACCAAGAAGGGCTCCTCGTCTTGAACTTTGGCGAGGAGGCCCACCAGGAAGGGCTCCTCATCCCAATTTATCTCAAAATTGCAGAAATTAAACTTGGGCGAGGAGGCTCACCAGGAAGGGCTGCTCATCCCAAAATGCCCATAATTCACAAAGATTGAGTTTGGGGGAGTAGGACGACTAGGAAGGGATCCTCGTCACAAATAACTCAGAAGACGGAAATGAAATTTTGGAAATGATTCCCACCACAAGTGTCTCCTCATCCCTAAATGTTCAAAAATCAAAGGAAAAAAGTTTGGACGAGGAGTCCCACCACGAGGAGCTCCTCGTCCCCAGAAATTCGAACCCCTTACAGAAAAGAACTAGTGGGCGAGGAGGTCCACCTAGAGTGACCTCCTCCCTAATATTTGTTACTCACACATATGCTAAGTACTAATATGTCATTTCCTTGTATAGGTAGTCTGGTTGAACAAGCAGGGCTCAACAAGGAAAGTTGGGATCTCTTGGGAGTTTTGGCTTAGTGGCTGAGGAAAAAGGTTTATTGGGTAAGATCAACAACTTAATAGTTTAATATTGAGAGAACACTAGTAGATAGACCATAGGGATCACCCAGTCCTTACACAGTTTACACCCAATCAAAATTGAAGTGAGCAACTAAGAGGTTGCTCATAAAAGATGAATAGTTTGTAAAATGATTTTTAAAAAGGTGGTCCTTGAGGCCTCTCCTTAAGTTCATAAATGATTTTAGAGGAGGTGGTCCTTAAGACCCTCCTTAAGTTTACAAAGTTTGTACATAAAGTTACCATTTTAGAAGATATTTACCAAATCTGATGTTTTGTCTTCAAGCCCAGACATATTTGCGTTTTGACTTCGATTGGAACCAGGTGGCACCTGTTAGAGGGGACAGGCAACTGCCCACAGGTAGGGACAAATAGTACATTGCAGACCTTGTCCTCACTAACTCTCTGAGTTTTAGCCCCTAAAAAAATGCCAATTCAGCCCTAGTTCCTAAGTATAAATAGGACCCCTGGGCAAGGTCAAGTCAGAATCATAACTCAAGTCATACCGTTACTCCGTCAAAATCACCACAGATACCTAGTGTTCTCTCTCTGCTCTCTCTCTAAGTGTTGAGTGTCTTGTTCTTTCACTCCACCCTGACAACCATCATTCTCAGGAGTTTTTCTTGAGAAAAGTTACTATTGTTGTTGTGAATTTCATCTTCTTGCAGGGAGTAGTTCTTACTTTGCTTCCATTTTTACTAAAAGGAGAAGGTTTTACCATGTGTTGCTCCAGAAGTTCTTGAGAACCTTGAAGACAAGGTCCACCCTCACCCTTCTAGCTATTCATAGACCCCAGTACAACTACCCTCCTACACAAAGGGATACTAGACTTTAACTTCCTAGGGCCTTTTCTAACATCATAACAAAACCCCCTAAGGTGACCTTTCATATCGCAATGAGAACATGTGTAAATATGAGGAATATTACCTATGGGTTGACCTTTTCTAATATCCTTGGATGTGGTTGATCCTCTAAAACAAACAATGGTCTTGACTTTGACAACGGAAGCATTGGAATCATAGGAGCCAGTACCATTACTACTAACAATACTCGAGTCTCTTAGATCATATTTTAACCACAAAATTTTAGACTCAAGCAAAGAATTAGACTATTCAAGTTTTAGGGCCTCCTTCTTTATATTTTCAATCATTCTTATAAGGTTATCTCACTCCCCCTCAATGCAAGGGAATTTATCCCTAAAAGTCTTCTTGTGTGCCTTCAAGTCTAAAATCAATTTATCACTATTTTCATTCGCACGTACACAAACCTTAGAAATTTTAGAGTCTTTTAATTATTTCTCTAAAACCCGGACACTATCATCACTCTCTTTCTTGGACACTTCTAAAATTTTAAAATCACATCCTTGTCCACAAGCTTCTCACGAAAGAAATCTCTTTGAATTTGAACAGTTTGCAAAAGTTTCATAGCAGTTTTAAAACGATTTTCTTTTCAAGAATTTTAATTCTTTTAGCAAACTTAAAATTCAAATTTCTCAGCACGGTTATGAAGCTCATTAAACTCTTCTCGAATGTCAACCTCATCATCATTAAACTTATATGACATTTTATCACTATGGGAATCCATCGAAAATAAGAACAATCTCAAGAGAGAAGAATAAACAACCACCCTAAACAACACTAAACAAGGATCTACACGATAAATTAATGCAACCCGCTCTGATACCACTTTGTAAGAGCATGAACACGCCCAACGAGGATGGTCACAATCTAAAATTCTTTTTTTGTATTTTTCAATTTATTAATGATTGAACCTTTAAATAAATACACCCAATTTTAAACCCAGTTGTAGCAATGAACCAATTAAGCCAAATTTATAATTTTAATCTAAAACTTACCTTTAGGTGGTAGCAGATAAAATAAACCAATCTAGCAATTTTGCTACGCATGCAATCAACACAGTGAATGAGGAAAAATCCCGTTTTAGGACAAAACCTATATTCAGTACTTTAGAATGTTTTATAGACAACTTACAGAATACTTAGACCGACTAAGTATAATGCACATAATCTTCAAAACCTTCTAAATAAAACGGCTCAGTCTAGAGTCATTCGCAGGTAGTGGTCTACCCTCGATATCCACCGATTTGACTTCTTTTTTCTTCAGCAGGGATCCCTCGGGTCATGACATCAGCCGTAGAGAATCCTCTCTACCAGGTGTATGAGAGATACAAAAACTTTCTAGGGTTTCAAAAGGATTCAAAAAATATTTGGGGATGTAAAGTTTATGAATAAAAAATGTTTTAAAAACACAAAATATGAAAAACTTTGGTTCTAATATTTTGTTCACGCTTTTTCCAAAGTCCCACGAAAAAAGGGTTCAAAATCGGTAATTAAAGACCTGACATTAATTTTAAGGCGACTGCTCGTTCGAATGAAAATAAAGATCGTTCAAACGAGAATAGGGTTTCATTCGAACGAGGATAAGATTTTGTTCCAACGAAAAAGCAAGTTCATTCGAAGTCTATATCTACCGAGCTTCCAACGAGAAGTTCTAGTAAAGCAGTGCAACCTCGTTAGATATTCGTTATAAGGGCGTTCTAACAAAATCCCTTTTTTCGTTCAAATGAAATCCATTTTCCGTTCAAACAAGATTACATCTCGTTAGAACGAGGCCAAAAAAAATTATTTTTAAATCTAAAAAAATCCATCTTCGATATAAATATGAATAATTATGATCTCCTAAAAGAATTATAACTTCATGAGATGTAGAGGAGTCTTGAACTTGGAGATGTTGGAGTTCGGATCGACGTGTCGGTACGTGTCGATTTGTAAGGGGATACGTCAAATACGCCAAAGTGAAAATAAATACAAATAAAAAGCCTAAGCTAAAATATGTACACTTATAGGTACTCAAATTTTGGACTGGAAATCTTGTAAGTTGAATTTTATTAATGAAAATTAATATTTCATCTTGCAATATTTTTCTTTTAATTATGATTCTAGAGTAGTTTTATTACTAAGACTAGGTGAAGTTTGTCATGATTAATTAACATTGTGTGCTTAGTTTAATTTCGCTATAACTCCCAACATGTTTTAACTGACATAAAAATTCGGTATTCCCTCAAAAATACATGAGAGTGTGTTTGCACCTTCAAAATTGTTTAATAATTCATATTTTAAGAATTTCAGTGTGTAATTTTGGATGGGTTATACTTGTATTCAATTGTTTGATACCCCATGCTTAAATGCAACGTTAAAACTTAAAATTGATAATTTTAAGGGAATAGGGATTTAAAGTGTCTAGATTTAGCGATATTAAAATATTTCATAACATTTATTATTATAGTATTCGGAATATACGCAGCGAGAGTCGGTGCATTTTGAGTTATAAATTGGGGATTGCAGAATTAAATTAATGTGTGATGTTAGTTAAAAGTGTTAAACAAGACCAACGTCTAATTTTTCTCCCATATTTGATTATATATTTCGTGGTCACATAATTCATTCATTTCTAATTTTAATTTTGAACTCACTCATATCTCTAGACCAATATTGTCTAGTTGGATTGTCAATAATCTATACGAATTGATCAAATATTTGTGGGATAGACCCGTACTTACACTCGTTGTGCTACAACAGCCCGTGCACTTGCGATAATTTTATATTTTGACAACACGTCACTAGTTGCCCATGGGTTGTGCTTCGTTCTGTCCAAAGGACTAGATCTCTCATGAACTATGGTCTTGATGAAATTTATCAATTTTTCTCGGATTCCTTGAGATACCTTTGGCCAAGGATTCTTACCCATCTCATGAGGTTTAAATTCTTTACAGTTTATATCAGAGAAGGTATAACTGAACAATAGTAATTAGCAAATAAAAACTGAACTTTTTCATTGATTATAATTATTTGAAGCTATACATAGCATACTTTCACTACATTCTCATCTCTTTCATATCTGATCGTCTTAGTGGTAGTACTTATGGAAATGCTCGATGTTCCAAGGATTCTTAAAAGGTTCCCACTCTAAGGTTTCAACTATGAATATCCTCAAGCGCACCACAAAATGACTCGATATGGCCTGTGCATATTTGCCTTCAAATTTTTTTTGTTTTGTATCAGCTTTTCCAATACCAAATCTCCCTACTTTAACATGCTAAGCTTAACCTTATTATTATAAAACCTGGTTTTCCTTCTTTTCATATAATGTCACCCTCAGTGCATCTTGTTCTCTCACTTCTTTCGTCAGGTCAAGTTCGAGCCGATGCAGGAAGTCGCTCACTGGAGAGTTAAAATTTAAAACCATATGGTTGGGCAAGCCGACCTTTGTTGGGGATACCTCTTCAAACCCAAATGCTAACATGATAGGGGTCTCATCGATAGTAGTTGTGGGGGTTGTCATATAAGCCAACAAGACATTATGCAACTCATTTATCTAGTTTACCTTTTAATCCTCTAGTCGCTTCTTTTTTCCATCTAGGAGGATTTTATTTTTGATCTTTATCTGACCATTACACTGTGGGTGACATGCGACAGAAGGCAGCTTCCTAATCTTAGAAATATTGCAATAGGCATCGAACCGGTCGTTGTCAAACTGGGTACCATGATTGGTATTGAACGCATTGGGCATCCCATATCAATAAATTATATTCTTCCAAATGAAATAGAAGGTCTTAGGTTGGCTTATTTCTATTATTGTCTCGGCCTCTACATATTTGGTATAAGTTTATTTCCACCACGGGGTACCTGAAACTCCCTTTTGCCTTTAGTAGTGGTCCCACCAGATCTATCCCCCACATTGAAAAAGTCCAAGAAAGTGATAAGTTTAAAAGCTTACATTGGTATTTGATTGATGACTGTAAACTTCCATCATTTGTCGTATTTTCTTGCATAATCGATGTAGTCTCCTTTCATGATAGCCCGGTAGTAGCCTTATGTTGCTACCCATTTGACCAATGACCTCCCAGTCACATAGGTCTTGCATGACCCTTCATGCACATCATTTATCAAAGCCTAAACCTCTTTCAGATGGATGCAATAAAGTAATGGTAGCACAAATTCTCTGTTGAACAACACTCCACTATCCGGTACATACCTTCCCACCTTGTAGCGCAGCCTCCGTGCTTTTTTAGGGTCAATCGGAGCTTAGGGATCCATATCCAACTCCATCATATGAACATCTTCTTCTTTAATATTGCGATGCAATATGACCTCCACTAGAATGGTTCTTCTCATTTTTGTTTTGGTTATCGATGCCAGATGAACCAAAGCATCGACTCATGAGTTTTTTGGTAGAGGTATTCCGATCATTTGTATTGTGACAAATTTTGGTAATAACATATTTACCTTCACTAGGTATTTCAACATATTATCTTATCTTGCTTCATAGACACCCAATACCTGATTAACGACCAATTGCAAGTCACTATGGGCTGACAGTTG
The DNA here is from genome assembly GCA_949130495.1 of Sambucus nigra. Classification (NCBI taxonomy): domain Eukaryota; kingdom Viridiplantae; phylum Streptophyta; class Magnoliopsida; order Dipsacales; family Adoxaceae; genus Sambucus; species Sambucus nigra. The sequence continues at coordinate 56,066,257 of OX422212.1, read as the reverse complement.
TTGAGCCCCCATGACGAGGCTAATCCCATGCCTTCTATTTGGTCCGCATACTCGGACTAATTATTAAAATCTTCCAAGTTTAATCTCAGGTCATATTCCTCATCGAACCCTTTAGTGCAGAAACTATGGTGCTCGCACCACTACCATTCGTGCACAAAGAGCCGTTAATAAAAAGTTTCCAAATAGGCATCTCTTGATTAAAACCTCCAGCAATCAATTAACCATCCTTGAATATCTACTTCATCTGATCTAAATCAGGAACCCGATATGTTAGCCTTGTGGAGAATTATGCTTTGTCCGGGGCTATAGCTGGCGTATCCTTGGGTCCAATATGCTTTTCTGCCATTTCTTCCTCATATATAAACTTTGTTATAAAATCCACCACATCTTTCCCCTTATCGCTGTCTCAGCTCATACACAATATCAAACTACTCTGACTCCATCACCCAGGCCATTAACATGTCAAAATTTTAAGGATTATGGATGGCCTATCTGAGGGGTTGATTAGTGTATAATACGATTGTGTGAGCTTGAAAATAGGTTTTCATCAGTTTTTACACTGGGCCAACGTTTCTAATCTCGGGTGACTTATTTACCTATGTATGGCTTTATTAGTATAGTAGACTAGTTTATGCACTCCATCTTCTCATCTTACCAGGGCCGATCTTATAGTCCACTCGGATATAGCCGAGTATAGATATAATTTCTCTTTAATAATAGATCGGAAGAATAATGGAGGAGACCTCGAGTATCCTTTTAACTCTTGAAATACCTTCTCACGCTCCTTAATTTATTCTAAGGTTTTCTCAAAACCTTGAATAAGGCATCGGTTTGTAGCCTGCGATATAAATATATTTAATGTCGCAACTCTGCTAGTGATTCTTTGGATTTCCTTTTTTCTTTTCGGTTACTATATATTAATGGGGGCTTTGATTTTATTTGTATTGGCTTTGATTCCCCTATGGTTAATAATAAATCCAAGGAACTTCCCGTCTCGGATGCCAAATATGCATTTTGTTGGGTTCAACTTCATCTCGTGTCTCTCCATCACATTAAACGTCTGGTCGAGGTCACGTATGAAGTCAACGACCATTCTTATTTTTGTCAACATATGTTCGATGTACACCTCCATACTTTTGCCGATCTTTCCCTTAAATATTTGACTCACCAGCCTTTATTACATTTTTCTAGCATTTTTTACCCCAAAGGGCATAGCATTGTAGCATTACGACGCTTTGTTAGTTATGAAGGGAGTCTTCTTCCTGTCCTTCGATTTCGTTAAAATTTAACTACATCCCAAATAGTCATCCATGAAGGTAAGAACCTCATGCCTAGAAGTATCATCCACCATTTGGTCGATTCGAGGTAGGGTAGTGATTCTTGAGGCATGCTTTGTTAAAATCAGTGAAACCCATACACACGCGCCACTTCCCATTGGGATTTGTCACCACTACCACATTTGACAACCTGCACAGATACTTTATATCTTCAATAAACTTGGTCTTTCTGAGCTTGTCGACCTCCACTTTAATGGCCATATTCCTCTCTTCAGCGAAAACCCTTTGCTTCTGCTTCACAGTCTTGGCCTTTTTTACGACGATAAGTTTTTGATAATGCAGTTTCAAATCAATACCAAGGATAACCTTGTAACTTCATGCAAACACGCTTCATCTTTGCCTTAGGAATTTTTCCAGCTTTGGATCCAGGATGAGTCGATTTAGTCATTCCACTCTGAATGGTCATCATCTAGGATCACAGGCTCTATCTTTTCGAACGCCTCACCTTTTGACCATCTTTTCCTCATATCTTGGATCTAACGTCTAAATTTAATTAGTAGTCGCTAGTCTTTTACACTTCTTAGTCGAAGCGAAATAGCACTTCCGAGCTACCACCTAATTTCCTTTAACTTTCCTAACTCTATAATTTTTCAGGAATTTCATTACTTGGTGGACATCGAAAGTGATAGCCTCTAAATTTTTCAACGTGACTCATCAGAAACTAATATTGTAGGTTGAAGCCACGTTCTTGTCCATGATGAAGTACTTCATTATTTACGTATTGCAGGTAGGCCACGTTCTCGCTGAAACTCGTAACTTAATAATTCCCAAGGGAAAAACCTTATCCCTTGAAATCCAATCAATGGATGATGATAAGTTTGCAACTTCCTCTCAGAGAGCCTTAGTCTTTTAAAACAATCATTTAACAGTACGCCCATCGAGATCCAATTATTAACCAGAATTTTCTATATTATGCGCTCGTGAACCATTAGGCTTACATCAATCGGTTGTTGTGTGGGTATAACAGACCGCTTAGATCTACCTTAGAAAAACCCATTACCATTATGTCTTTGTTCACCTTTCAGGGTCGGTTGTCTACTGCCTCGACCATTTCCTTTACAAGCCTTAACCTTATTCAGATACGCCTTCCTTTCTGTAGGGACATCTTCGCCCCCTCCTTCTCATCTGGCAATGAAGTTCATTCTAAAAGAAATCATGGTAATAGTTTCCTTTGGATTTATAGGATTTTTGGCATGTCATTTACACTTCCATCATCAGAGTGTTCATCATCTCGTCCTCGCTTTCTTTCATCTATCTCCTTGCAAGGAGATTTTGACTTCCTTTGTTGTTTTGCGCCTTCCATGGGTTCAGCTACTCGATCAGATTTGTCCATATACTTCTTTAGTTTGTCCCTTCTGATCAAATTTTTAATCTCATCCTTCAATAACAAATGCTTGATCAATGTATCTTTGATGACAGGTGTTGCATTTTAATTGGTCCATGTGTTCTTCCATATTTAGGGTCCAACAGTGAGTTATGACTATGACATCATGCTTATATATAAATTTCTATAATTTTACTTTGGGGTGTTTTAATGTTAAATTTTTCTTTATGTTGAGTATTAAACATAACCATAAGCCTTGAGTATAATTTTTAGAAGTATGTATAGGCATATCAAAGTTTTATTAATATGGATATAGTTTGCTTTCTTAAACTAAGAAGATTTGTATATATACATTACCTTGTGCCTTTATTCCTTCACTTGTTGGAAACCCTATATAAATTCGTGACCCAAGAATAATTAGTCTCACTGCGGTAACGGGCTTGCATAAGCGAACATACCACTTCGTGTTAGTGAAAAAATTGGGCCATGTTAAGTTAATTTTTTTAACCCACTTCGTAACTTTACCCATTTTTTCCCAAACCAAGCTATATCTCCATCTATTTTCATCTCTCTTCTGACCACATCCATACCTTGAAAGATTAGGTGTTTTTTATCCTATATTTTAGTGGCTCTTCTTCATCTTAGTAAGTACTATTCCTCGATTTTTTGGATATATTTTTTTTAGATCATAGGGTTTAGTGTTGTAAATTTAAGTCAATGATATAATTAATTTATTTATCTTAGGATAAGATTCAATGGATTAATGTATTTGTTCTTGTGTTTAGCCTTATATTAGTTGAATTTTTATACCTATTTAGGATTTTGTTACCCTAATGTCAAGTATAGGTAAAAGTTAATGATTGTTTGACACATTGGCTTACATGAAACTCTTTCACACATTTTTAGTATAAGATCATTTGGTTTATCTATTTATGATATATATTTTCTCATAAGATTTTTTTACTTTATCTTGGTTCATGATTTTCAAGCACTCACATGGCTCCAAAATTGCACTCACATGCCACGCACCTACCAATGCTTGCTCTAGATTTCTTGAACTATTTTCTCAGCGCTTCACGTATTAGGATCATTCGATTGATTTGGAATTTGTTTCTGATATTTTTGCTACTCAATTTTTAGAGATGCTTGGTTAACTTAGTCTTTGTTCTCAAATCGATAAATGTCGTCCCAATTTGGTGTGAGAATTTTACGTAGTTGTTAAAGAAGGGCTGGACAAGATGGGACTCCCATTCCTTATTACCTACGTATATCGCATGAAGATAGTTATTCTTAAAAGTATGATTTCTTATTAGTATAACATAATGGAAGAACATACTCCCGCATACCCTTTTGAAATATGTTCATATGGTCCCTCAAAATTGGAGATGTTTTTCTTTATTAGTTATGGCCAGTACCAAATTTGGTCCAGAAATAATTTTTCCCAAGTTTTTTTTTGGCAAAATCCTCATGCATTTTTCCTATCATTCACCCTCACGAGATTTACTTTGACCATTCCTACTTGTTTTATGTGATTGTAAAATTATATAGTATGGATTTAACAAGCTGATATGTACTCACATCGTAGATTGTTCCAAGGATGATATGAAGTCTTATCTTTTTCCTTTAATCATTTGATAGGATGTTTGCTTCAGGTTTTAGGGGTTTCAAATCTTCCAGATAAAGTTATGGAAAAACCTGAGGGTAAGATCACAATGATGTCATATTATCGATCGATATCTCGGTTAGGGAATTATCGTAGTCTTCTTGTGCTACCTCATGGTGTGCATCCTCATGCTCTTCATTCTTATCGTGCATCTAGTGAACCTTACATGAATTCAATTCCTTATGTAGAGTTGAATGAGATGGGTTCTCATATATGTCCATCTCTACACTATCGGCTTCCACCCGCCTTTGATCAGTATCGACATATAATTTTATCCTTGGGTTGTACCTCTTTACAGTCTTCTAATAAGTATTAATGAAACACAAACATTTAACTTGATCACGTTCGGGACGCCATTTAGTTGAGTGTTTAGGATACTGAAAATTTGATGAAGATTATAAATGGTGAGTGATATGTATCTTGTTTGTTAGTTTTGGGGGATTTGTAGTTTAAGGGTTACAATTTAGCTCCAATTGTTTATATGTTATCTATATTATTGAGAGTGCGACATAGTCCAATGGCGTTAACTTATTAAATTCTGATGACAACGCACACTAATTTTAATTCCTTTAGCCCTAGAACATGCAACTATGTGATTCAAAATGTAAATCAAACCAAGCATGTAATCAACAGGAAAAAAACCTTTCAGGTAAAACCTTTTATTTACTTTATAAAATTTATAAAATTGCAACTTACAAATTTTATAAATGAATCTATTAGGATCCTCTCAAGAATAACAAGACCGCATCCTTCCTTCAGCAATGATCGTCGTAAGAATCACAAGAACTTCAGTCCTTCATCTTCAGCAGTGAATCCCTCGAGTTTCACAAGTTACCTATGGAGATGCCTTCCCCATAAAGGTTGTGTATTCAAGGATACAAACTATAGGGTTTAAACTTTATTCACTCAAATATATTCTGGAATTGTTAATTGTGAATCAAAAAGGTTTTCTCAAATTAAAAGTTTGAAAACTTTTGCTAAAAGTATACAAAAACAGTTCTGGCAAAAGTCTTAATGAAAATAAATGCGAAACAAGTATTTATAAAACAAACAAAAATTTTGAGGCGGCGGCTCGTTCGCACGAATTTTGAATCTCGTTTGAACGAGAATAGAAGTTCCTTCCAACAAGAATGGATCTCGTTCAAATGACCACGCTATATCGTTTGAAGGAATTTCGAACGACCTAAAATAATATGTCCTCGTTTGATGTTCGATTGAAGTAAACTTCAAACAATAATTCAAACAAAAATAGGATCTCGTTTGAACGAGGTACGCATATTTTGAAAAAATGTTAAATGAAGAAAAGTGCCTCGAGTTTTAAATAAACAATCGTGTTTCTAGTTTTAATAAAATTAAAAATATAAAAATAAATTTGAGGAATAAATTTAAACTTTAAATAGAGTTATACCTTCATGAGGTGGAGTTGCTCGAAAGTTCTAGGTGTTGGATCTTCAGACTTCGTGGTGGCATGAATCCAACGGTAGAGGAATATTCCAAAAATTATGCTTAGCCTAAGCTATGAGCAAATTATTTTCTTATAAATCTCTCCCTTTTTGAATATTCCAGTACAAACATAAAATCCAAATTATAAATAAATCCCCTAAGACAAATACAAGTCTTCACATCTTCACTTCTTCTTTGTCATCTCTTGGGCATTTTGTATTCATAGCGTGAAATCCAAATATGATCTTCTAAAAATACCTACACACCTGAAACAAATCAAATACCCATGATGCATCGAGTTTGACATATCAAAAAAATGGATAAATATAAAATCTCCCCCACAAATCAAACAGAAAAATAGACAAGGAGTAGAAACTAATCGTGAAAAATAGGTAACATCACTGAGCATAAAAAGACATCTGAACAACAAAATATGAATGAATAATCATGCAATGATAAACTCAAAAGACACAGCAAACTATTTTTTATTTTAAAAATTTCCCCAAGTAAAAAAAATTACAAATACAACACATTATGGAGAAATATAAAAATATCTTAATCGTGGAAATGGAATGAAGGGGTGTGAACACATTCTATAGGTTAATCAACGTAGACAGACATAACATATGTGCACAAAGGAATGATACACTACTGATGAGAGAGCTCGAAGTCTACCTTAGGTGTAAAGATGGTGAACTCAAGTGAAATTTACTTAATCTATTCAACTAATCAAGATCGTGAGTGATTTTCACATCAATAATGCCCAAAACTATGTAATGCATTACGAGATCTTTTCAGGACGTGCAAACCTATTGATCTTTAACTTAACTCCCTTAAAACTCACATATTGAATTTTTTTTCTCAATTCTTTTAAAATAAATCACTGCTCATATGTAGCGAAGCATCAATGTTCTTTGAAATTGACCTGGCACTTTCCTTTTGTTTTTATGTGCCTTTAATCTATTAGGCTCTTTTTTTACAAATGGTGGCTATTCATGCAAAGTCAGCCAATCTTTCGCAGCCTAATTCCATTACTTAAAATATACTAAAATTTATCGGATAAATGATTTTCTATTTTTTTCAATCCATGCAATGGTTCTTACAATACTACTTTTATTATCTCGTTTTTCTCATTTGGTTCATTTTAAAAGCAGGATTGAGATGAAAACACTACAATCGACATGTGAAAGGTAAGTGAAATACACAAATAAGTTTGTGCTCGTGTGCATTAAATGTGACAAGGAGTCAAATAGGTAGCAACTAGTCATCATATCACATATGAATGACTCCACACATTATAAAGCATAAAAATGAAATGATGTCACATCTCGAAACACTACAGAATAGTCACGTGGAGATGAAATAAAAGGGTGACTCGGACATCTTTAATGTTCGTACACATATGGTGTAAAAAAAATACAAATCTCTTTTTTAATTTTTCAAAAATTTTATCAAATACAAAATCTTTTTGTCTTTTTCACTTTTTCTTAAAAGGAAATCGAAAATATTTTTGTATTTTTCCAAAATCTTTCAAGAAAATAAAAATCTTTTTGGATTTTTCAAAAGGGAAAAAAAATATAAGTACAATAATATACAATATAAAAATAGGCATATAAAATGTGAACATGAAAAGCATCCTATGACAACCTCAATTATTAGGCCCAGAGGAGTTTTCAAAAGGAAATGACACCCTATAAAAAACATCCATAAAATCTTGTGAAGTCTTGACTAAATACTCTAATTGCTCTAGAAAAATCTTAAAATCTCTCATGTGATGTGCGGGAACATGTGGAGTAACATGTGTGGGAGTGCATGCGGGAACTCGTGTGGTAGCATATCGTGAAAGATACCAGTGTGACACTCTCCACAACATAAAGCAAAATTCCCTAAGGTGACCTCTTTGCTTGCAATTGGAATAAACATACATAAACTTGGGTCCACCGTTCTAAAAAACATCTAGGACGAAATCTCCTACGTGGAATTAGATGCATAGGTGGGCTAGGTCGACGTCCATAAGGATCTAAAACAAACTCGGGAACCTCCTTGGGTGCTACATGGGAAGTGGATGCACCATCATAACTTATTACTCGGCTCTCAACATTACCCAAATCGGGATCGAGGAATATCTTTTCAACCTTCTTAGATGTGTCCTCTAAAGTAAATTTGACCTCTCGAGCACGTTCGAGATCTCTCTCGAGTTCGGATACACGGGCTTCAAGTTTCTCACGAGTCTCCAATGAAGATTGAAGATCTCTTATAAAACTAGCCATGGTGTTGATCAAATCACTCTTGTCCTTGCCTAAGATGATCAACTGCTCACTCAAAGATATCTTTACCTTCTCGAGTTGACTCGCCAACGCCTTACACACCCTCATAACTTTCACCTCTTTCTCCAAATCTAACATCCTAAAAGACAAATCTTTATTCAACCTTTTGATTTTCAACGTCTCGGTGTATAAATCACTAAAATCGTTTTGGAGATCCCCTTCTCCCTCACTTGTCATTCCAATTTCAATATCACTAGAATGGCTCGAAACATCATCAAGGCTCTCACATTTACATGTGTCATCATTATCGTGGGACAAACTAGGCGTGCTAACTTGATTAGCCACGAACGCAACACATGTTTCATGTGGTGATTCTCCCCCTGAATCAACCGAATCGATATCACTATTGCTAAGAGTGGCTTTATTTTTAATCTCCTTGCCCTTTCTCTTTCGTATAGTGGGACACTCATATGACTTGTGAACTTTACCCTCGCACTCAAAACACCTTATCTCTTCCTCTTTCTGACCATTGTCCTTTACCTCGTTCTTATTTTTGTTTCTTTCAAAAATCTTTTTATTGAAAAAATTTCCTTTAGAAAATTTGAGAAACTTTTTTAAAAAATTCGCAAACAAGGCCAAGTCATCAATATCAAAATCACCCTCAGATTCAGACTCACAAACTCTCTCGTTTTTCTTCTTCTTAGCTTGTGTTTTTAAAGTTACCCATATATCCTTCGGTTTAATGGTTTTAGGGAACATATCCATATCATAAGTCTGAAGGTCTTCTACGAGTTCTTTTAACCTAAGAGTGTCTAAAATCCCTAAAGAGTTAAGAATCTTAACCTTGGGAATAAATAAGGATAGGAGTGACCTTAGAATATTTTTAACTACACTTGTCTTCGGACTTTTCTCACCTAAATTAAAACTAGTGTCTACGATGTCTGACAACCTAGCATAAAATTCATCAAAACTCTCGGACTCTAACATGGTAATGGTCTCAAATTGGGTGGTCAAATTTTAAAACTTAGACGCCTTGACATCGTTGGTACCCTCATGTGTCAATTAGAGGATATCCCATGCTACCTTAGACGTAGTGCACGTCATGATGCATCAAAACTCGTGAGGATGACGGCTTCAGAAATAGTAATAAGGTCGCGGGAGTATTAAGTGCTCCATTTAAATTCATCATCAGTCCAAGAAGAGACGGGTTTAAAATTTGTGATCATGGGAGGAGTCCACTCTCTTTCACATACTAACCAAACCCTTTCATCTGTGGCTTTTAAAGTAGATCTCATTTGGGCTTTTTAATAGGCATAGAGCGATCCATTGAAAATTGGCATCCTATAAGATAAGTTATCCATCAGAAAATTTGCGATTTTTAAAATAAATTGATATCCCGGGAAAAAAATTGCAGAAAAAAGGATCTCACGATAATTTGGTGAAACCCGCTCTGATACTAATTTGAGATCACATAATAGTCCAATGGTGCTAACTTATTAAATTCAGATGACAACCCACACTAATTTTAATTCCTTTAGCCCTAGAACATGCAACTATGTGATTCAAAATGTAAATGAAATCAAGCATGTAATCAAAACAGAGTTTCAGGAAAAAAAATCGGGTAAAACCTTTTATTCGTTTTATAAAATTTACAAGTCGTAAATTATAAATTTTATAAATGAATCTAGTATTATCCCCTCAAGAATCACAAGACCGCGGCCTTCTTTCAGCAGTGATCCTCGCAAGAACCTCAGTCCTCCGTCTTTATAAGTGAACCTCTTGAGTTTCACAAGTCAACCATAGAGATGCTTTCTCCACGGAGGTTGTGTATGCAAGGATACAAACTATAGAGTTTAAACTTGATTCGCTCAAATATATTTTGGGAATGTTAATTGTGAATCAAAAAGATTTTCTCAAATCAAAACGTTGAAAACTTTTGCTAATGGTATGCAAAAATAGTTTTGGCAAAAGTTTTAATGAAAACAAGCACGAAGCAGGTTATTATAAGATGGACACAAATTTTGAGGCGACGGCTCGTTCAAATGAAATTCAAATGACCTAAAACAGTACGTCCTCATTCGATGTTCGATCGAATTAAACTTCAAACTATACTTCAAATGAAAATAGGATATCATTAGAATGAGATTCCCATCTCATTTGACCGAGATACGCGTATTTTGAAAAAAAAAATTAAATAAAGAAAAATGCCTCGAGTTTTAAATAAAAAAATCTTGTTTCTAGTTTTAATAAAATTAAACATCCCAAAATAAATTTAAGGAATAAATTTAAACTCTAAATAGCATTATACCTTCATGATGTGGAGATTCTTGGAAGTTGGAGATGTTGGAGATATTGGATCTTCGGATTTCGTGCCGGCTCGGATCAAACGGTAGTGAGATATGTCAAAAACTATGCTTACCCTAGGCTATGAGCAAATTATGCTCTTATAATTATGCCTCTAATACGTTAGTAATAGAGGTCTAAATGATAATAATGCCCCCTACCTCAAATTAATGCTCCCTTTCATCTAAATTAACTAATCAAATATCTCTTTGAAACAAAAAAAATCAAAAAATCAAAAGTATCTTGAAAACTGAAAGATGATACATTGTAGAATTCATTAATTAATCTCTCGATCCAACACAATCGAGATTCAGTTAATCTATTTTCATCATTCTTTACTCAAATCACATTACACAATGCTACTAATACCACAAAATCTATATAACGTTTTTATTTCTAGAAAAAATGTACAAAATTATTCTTTATATAAGTAAAAAAGGTTTTTGGTTATAAAAACATTTTTAATGTTGTATTTATAGAAAAAACTTTACGTTTTTATTTATAAATGACATAAATTTTTTAACTAAAAACAAATAAAAATATATATAATTTTTTTATATAGAATATGAATAGTTTTTTTGAAGTTTTTATTTATGAAAAATAGTTTTTGAGTTAAAAAAGTTTTCAAATTTTCAAAATTGTTTTTAATATAAATAAAAAAATTGGTTATAAAAACATTTTTAATGTTTTATTTATAGAAAAACTTTAATTTTGTATCTATAAATGACATACAGTTTTTTAAACTAAAAATAAATAAAAAATATGTACAGTTGTTTTATAATAAAAATATTTAAAAATAATAGACAAGTTTTATTTATGAAAAAATTAACCTCTTATAATGGATTTAAGATAAGATATTGAATTTATGATATATACTAATTTTTATATTTATCATTATATTTGTTTATTTTACATCGCACGTGCATCACACGAGTTATATGCTAGTATAATCCTATAACTTTAGTCTATTTTAAGTTATTATCATTTTTAGCATATATATATATATATATATATATATATATATATATATATATATATGCTTTGATATATTGTATATATTCATGTGTAGTTGTTTATATGTTTACCGTAGGCCTGTTTGATCACATATCACATATAGTGTCTAGATCTTCATGTAATCACTCACTCGCTATATTGTTTGCTCTAATTTTGATGGGTTTTTTAGCATGTTCACACTCGTTAAATTTCTTGGTTCGATTTATCTCATTATATGCTTAATTCTTTCGTTTGTCTCATTCATGAGAAACAGGAGAGAAGGTTGTAGATAGAGGGAGCACATAGTTTTAAGCATATTGGGTTAGGGATAGTGTTTGGATGTTATATCATATTTATTAAGAGTTATTGCATAGTTGAGGGGAAGTTGCTTGAGAAGTTCCATGCCCACATGTATACACTGTTATATTCACACATTTCATCTTCTCATATTTATTTTGTCTTTAGATTACACATTAGTATTTGATGAATTTGTTAGTGTATGACGGGAAAAGTGGTAGAAGAAGATCGTTAAAGAAGTTGAGCATCTTGATTTTACATTACTTGTAATTGAATTTAGTCTATCTTATATGCCTTTAGTCTGTCAATTTGCATCTTCAGTAATAGGTCTGATTCATCTTCTTGTAATTTTTTGTTTTGTGTGTTTTGTCACGAAATATACAAAGGGAGAGATTGTAAGAGTATATGTATACTCATATGCCCAACGTCCGTTGGATTGTTATATTTCATTTTACGTAATACACTTTGAGTGTAGTCTAAAAAAAACTTAAAGCTTCATCAAACACATATCGTAACATTCATGTTGTTGCCCTAAGTTAATCACTTGGGGAAAAGTTATATTGTTTAGAGCAATTAAATACACCCGATTGGTTAAATATTTTCTTAAATTGAAAAATATTTAATTTAACCTTATAGCCATTGAGATTTTTAATATACATGATGCTATATATTCTTCCTATATAAAACTCATGTTTGAAATTCATCTTTTGTATTTAGAATTTTCGTGGTTATAGGTTGGACAAGAAAATTTTGTGTTTTGTGAATTTTTATAAAACTGGCGAAACTTTGTCTGTGACCTTGTTCACCGCAATAACTCAGGACTTCGTATCTGAAAAGAGTCTCCTTCATTGGTTGTGATATTTTGGAAACCTCATAAAAATCTTTAGCTTCTGACGCAACCTAGTGTCGTTGAGACTTCGTTGAGGTGAAGACTTGCTTCACGTCTGTGATGAATCCACATGCTGCTGGGATTCTTACTTTTCAAAAGATCTTTACAAATAGATTACTTTTGGAAGTTGTACTAAGAAAAATTCGTGGTTGGGATGACAAATTATTCTTGTTTTGACCTATGGATTTGAGGCACTTATGTTTTATTCCATTTGTATGCATACAATTGTGTATATGATCAAGAGTTGCCCTATTTCTCCAAAACAAGTATAGGTGGTAAAATCTTGCTTTGATTAATTAAGCACAGCTAAGTCGAGCAGTAAAGGAAAATCACACAATATAAGATATATGTTATTTGGTAATATGCCTACATCCAAGAGGTGTTTCTCTCTCTCTCTCTCTCTATTTATTGATAAGTTCTTGATAACAAAGATTACATGCTTATTTTACCAGGGGTGTGGGTTACATTTATAGAGTACTGAAAGAGAATAAGTCGTGTAGGGATCTATATCCTCAAGATGTAGTTTCGATCTAGCCTAGTAGATCCCACTCCGAGATATCCATTGATCGGATCCACTTTTGTTATCATGTTCAAGCTATGACCATTTATCAGGACTATCGGACCCTTGTCATCGCTTTCAATTAGGTTGGATAGTTCCTCCACAACAAGTGAGAAGAGAATTTTTAGAAAGAGAATATCTTAGTTTGCAGAAGCAAAATCCTTTTATCTTCTCATTGTGTTCTTCAAGTTTCTATTAATTCATTCTTGAATCCAAGAAATCTATCATTTATATTAAATCTGGTATTGAAAAAAATACTTTTATTCTTGAATATGGTTCGGTATCAAAAACGTAAAAATTATATTTTGTGAGTTTTTTGAGAAACCAAACCTTTCACTATTTCTTTTCATCCATAGGATTCTCACACATCCTAGTTATAGTCGGTGGTTACTTTGTGTGGTGACAATTATATTCAACACAAATTAATAAGAAATCGCAATCATCGAAGATAATAAAGAATGAAAAATTCCAATCACACAACACAGTATGTACGTGGTTCAGCAAGAGTGCCTACGTCTACGGTGGTGCGGTCAGTATTATTTCTATATACTCCAAGGAGCGTTTTACAGAGAATACAGTGCGTGTCATTTTCCCCAAGCTTAGGGTTTATTATATACGTGTTTGTTCTCGGGGAGTGGGGTTGTTGTACTCCCCCACGTCCATCTGTACTCCTAGAATATCTCCCTACGATATTTCACGAGTGGACTAGGTCATAACTGAATTCTGTTGAGATTCGAGGGTCCCAGACTTTGGGCCATTCTTATTGGGCTACTCGTCTGGGCCTATGATGGCAAATCCGGGTACCCACAATTGCCCCTAAAGTTGTTGGGCCACAATTTGGGCTCAATAAATTTAAATGATTTGTCATAATGGATCTCTTGTAAATTGTGTAACTCTTCCCAAAGTTGAAAACTGATTTGGGCGACAGCTTGCTTCGTGTCGTGTGCACAATGATTGGAAGCATTTAAAAGTCATTTGGAGCAGCATTTTTATACTGTCGTTTCAAGCTTCTTAACATTTTCTCATCCTCTGCAAGCTTTAATTGTTGCGCCCTCTTCTCCAGGTCTTCATTTTCTTTACTTTCAATCTCCCTTATCATCTGGGCTTGTGATCTTGCGTTGTCCAAGACAAACTTTCATCTCGTAAGTTCCCTTTGCTCTCTCTCTCTGCTTTCTCTGTTGAGTTTACCTCGAATTTGTAATTTAGGGTTTAAAAATGACGAAGATAGGTAATAGATCAGTGCCTGAGTTTAGGAAGTTTTATAATATCCCAGAATGGGTAGAGATTGAGTGCGTCTCTGTCCCTAAGAATGTTAGAAAGATAGAGGGCGCTCATTAGATTCACGTCCTGTTGCTTTCCCAAGGGGGTCTTACTTTTCCTCCAAATAATTTGTTTCTGCATTTCTTTGGTTATTTCAATATCGTCCCTGCACAGTGCTCGCCCAACGTCTGGAATATTTTCAATGGTGTCCATAGAATAAATCAACTTTATGGCACTAAATTAGGGCTTGCTGAAATTTGTTTTTGTTATTCTTTCTCTCGAACTAGCTCTGGTCTTCTTTACCTCAAGGCTAGGAGTCCTGATAGGGTATTGGTAGTAAATCTACCTGATTCCCATAAGGACTACTGGTAAGAGGGTTTTCTTGCTAGAAGTTGGCAATTTCCTCCCCATACCGAGGGGTCGAGGTCCGACGGGTTCATGGTCCCCTTTTATGGGGAGGAATTTATAGGTAGGATTAGTTTCTATTCTGCTCTTTCGATCTTCTTGTTGATGTGTGATTTCTCTGATACTCTTCTGTTTTCTTTTCAGCGAGGATAAAGAACTTGGAACCTGCTCTTAGCGAGGTTTGAGTTGTCGAGCTGATTAAGGCTTAGAATATTAGGGAGTCTTTGGCTGACGGTGAATATCCCCGGTCAGTTGCGTTTCTTCTGGAGTACAAGAACGTCGGGTCTAATTTTATTATGAGGCTCGTGGATAGCATTTCTGCCTTAGATATTACTGAAGAGGCTGCTACTGACCCCATCCAGTTGGACAAGGAAGAGAGCAGCTCTTAAAGTGATATCAGAGGAGGTGCTGAAGGTGGTTATAGCGAGGCGAGCTCTAGTGGTGAAAAATCTTCTAGCTCGGATGAGGTCTCTGAGGATCAAGAGTCTTCAAGTACATCTAGCAATTCTAGTGAGGAAATGGCTCCCCCTAGGAGGAACATGATCCGTGATAATGATGATGAGGATGATGTGCTTCTCGCTCAGCGGTCGAAGAAGCAAAAATCCAGCAGTGGGGCTATTGCCACTAGTTCTCAGTCTGCTACTCATGAGCAGGAGAAGAAGATAAAAGAAGAAGAGTAATTGAGAGAGAGAGAGAGAGAGAGAGAGAGAGAGAGAGAGAAAGAGAGAAGAGGAGAGGAAGAAGGCTGAAGAGAAAAAGAAGGTGGAGGAGAGTAAGAGGGCAGAGAGGGATAAGGAGAGAGAGGAGGAGAGTGGAAGTGAGGATGAAGGCTGGGCAAGCTTTAGTGCCCGTGTCTGCGTTGCCAGAGGGGGCCTCGGTTGCCATCTCTCCCCAACTGGCTCCTGCACTGCTCGAGAGAGCAGTCCTGCCTGCTAATCGCCAAAGGGCAATGGGGACTGACCAGTTAGCCTTGCAAGCGAGTCAAAGGCTAACCTTGGTAAGTCTGTTTCTTTTCTTTAACACTTGTAAAACTTTGTTTCCTGCTTTCTTTTTACTTACAGTTCGTGACTGAATTCACCGTGCTCTATCGCTCTCGCGACGAGATGGTGAATAAAAATGTTGAGTTGGAGAAGCAGAATGCTGCTCTGAAGGGGAAGAGTATCGAGCTCGAGGCCATCTTGAAGACTGCTGATACTGCTCGAATGTCCTCTGATCTTTCCCTTGTTGAAGCCAATCGGGCGAGGGAGGCAGCGGTCAAGGGTCTGAACGAGCTGCAGCAAGCCTATAATTTAGTCTGCTCGAGCAAGTTAATGGTGGTGGAGGAGAATAAGGTGCTGGTGGAAAAGCTGAAGTTCAAGAAAGGCTGGAACAAGGCTCTTCTGGCTGCTGGGGTGGATGTTGATTCTCCCTTATTCGATGAGCATAATCCAAACCCAAAGCCTGTAGTAGACGAATCTCCTGCCCCAATCGTCGAAGGTATTGACTCCGCCTCCCAGTCAGTTCCTGTTGATGCCCTTCTTGCTCGGTGGATAGAAGTTGTCCCTTCTGAGGGAGATGCTCCTACTGCTGCTGATAAGGGGAAGCATCCAGCTTCTTTTGAACAAACTGAGGTCGCTAGCTAGTCTTCTCTTAGGGTTTCTCTGTATTTTTACTTTACTTGTACTTCTCTCGAACAAATCGATGTAATTATACCCTTTTATTTCAATGAAGTGAAAGTTCTTTCCTTTCTATACATTGATTCTTCTGCTTTTTTACTGCTTGTATGGCTTGTAGTTGATTGATGTAGATGAGTATATACCTGACACTTCTTAGCTGGGAATGATTCTTGGACCTAACGTGAGCACCCAGGTTTGCCAGGCCTTCGTTAGGATTTGTAAGTCTCTCAGGTCGAGAAATAAGAGCTTTAAGGACCAGTCTGAGCTCATCACCAAACTGAAGGACAAACTTAAAGAGATGGAAGAATTTGGTGCCTCAGTCCAGGAATAAGTGAATACTCTGAGAGCTAGAATTCTGAATGCCTCTGAGATCAACCAGTTCGGAGAAATTCTTTAACAGGAGAATGAGGATCTGAGGAGGGAGGTTTCATGACTCAGGATGCATGTACTGAGCATCGCCCCTCGTGTACTACGATGTTCCTCTTCATCGGCTGTTCCGTGAGCTGGTCCAAACATAGGTGGTTCATCTAGGGAAATGGACAAGCTCCGAGAAGATGTCTATCGAGCATACTTTATTCCTACTGGGCTTCAAAGGGATGTCACATGGTTGAGATATCTGTTAAGAAAAGTTCATCTGCGAGTGTGGGTTGATGGTTACGACCAAGGTTGGGCAGATGCTCCGACGAGGCTGACAGAGTTTGAAGAGATCACCTTTATTAGGGGATGGTTGAGTTCCCTCAGGGAGCTGCAAGTTCTGAGGAATTCAGTACTCTGGTACCATCACGAGATCTCCCCTTCAACTTTAAGGCCTAACCCTTTCAGGAGGGACGATCAATGGATCCCTATAGATGCTATCCCCGGGAAACTATTAGAGCCAAACGCGAATGAGGTCGAGGAGGAATTAGCTCCTCATCCGGATGACGGTCAAAGAGCACAAGTGGTTGATTATCTTGTTCAGAGACCTCAGCCTCATTAGGATTTTACCAGCTGTAACTCTTTGTATATATACAATGAAGTAATGTAATATTGATGTTTTGGGCGATCTCGCTGACTAAACACGGGTTGTACATTTTTGTTGTAAATGTGATGAAGTAATATAATATCTATATTTTGGGAGACCTCACCGACTAAACATGTGTTTATCATTTATCTCTTACTTAATTATCTTGGGCCCCTGATGGACGACTAGATTGGTAGGGTTGTAATGTTGAGTAAGTGTCCTCCCAGTCTAGTATGCTTATAAGATACCGTTCTGCCTCACTTTACCTTTTAGGTCGTGTCGTCACACTCTCTTAGGCCTAAGTGAGGCAATAGAGAGGACACACCTGGTCCTGGATGTTTTATCCGAGCAGGGTTTTTTATCCAAACATAGTTTGGCAACCAATTCGCTTTTGG
Source organism: Sambucus nigra (assembly GCA_949130495.1). NCBI lineage: Eukaryota > Viridiplantae > Streptophyta > Magnoliopsida > Dipsacales > Adoxaceae > Sambucus > Sambucus nigra. The sequence continues at coordinate 56,048,427 of OX422212.1, read as the reverse complement.
TCTAATGGCCTAAGGATCCCCTGTAGGGCTTCATGTATTGCTGGGGCAATGCTAGGAGGTTGTTCATATTTCATAACGAATACCTGAGGAGGGTGATACCCTGCGTTTATGCTTTGAGTAAGGTGCCTATTATTTGGAAAGGGAGTGCAAGTTATAAAGTTCTCAATACATAATTAACACTTAATAGAATGCAACTGCCAAACATCATTAATTCACGAGTAAATAAAAAATGAACTGCCTATTCCAAAAATTTGATAAAAGAGCCAAGAAAAAGAAAAAGATAGAAATAGAATTTCTTTAGGTTGGCTGCGTTCCATGTTCGGGGTATATCTCTGCCCTCCAGTATTTCTAAGTTATAGGCTCCTTGTAGATCGTCTCTTGTTATCTTGAATGGTCCTTTCCAGTTCGGCCCTAGCTTACCGTCTGATGGTTTTACTGAGCTTCCAAGGATTTTCCTTAGGACGTAGTCCCCAACCTGGAATGCCCTCGGATTTACCTTCTTGTTATATTATTTCGCGAGCTGTTATTGATAACTCGCTAGCCATACTAGGGCTAGTTCTCTGCATTTGTCATCTAGGTCAAGTTTAGTGAGTAATGCTGCATCGTTTTGGCCTTGGTCGACAAGGGTGGTTCTCATCGTTGGTAGGCCAACTTCTAAGGAGATGATTGCTTCCATTCCATACGTTAGTGAGAATGGGGTTTTCCCAGTTGCTCGTCGTGGGGTAGTGCAGTAAGCTCATAAAATATGCGGCATCTCACTCATCCATGCACCTTTGGCTTGCTCTAGTCATTTCTTCAGCCCATCAATCACTATTTTGTTGGAAGCCTCGGCTTGACCGTTGCTCTGGGGTTATGCCACCGATATAAAATAGTGTCTGATCCCGTGTTCATTACAGAAGTTCTGGAAATGGCCACTCTCTAACTGTGTTCCATTATCGGTGATGATGGTTATGGGGATTCCAAAATGGGTAATTATGCTTTTCCATATGAATCTCATCATATATGCATCTCGGATGTTTTCCAGTGGCTCTGCCTCGATCCATTTGGTGAAGTAATTCATTGCGACCAACAGATACTTGCGGTTATCGGCAGCAGTAGGAAGGGGGCCTACGATGTTTATCCCCCATTGGGTGAAGGGCCATGGGCTGGTGAGCGATTTAAGTCGTTGGCAGGTTGGTGAACCATAGGAGCATGTAGCTGACATTTTTCGCATTTGCGAGCGTATACTGCTGAATCTTTTTGCATATATGGCCACCAGTAGCCTTCCTTCATTACTCGAAAAGCTAGTGACCTTCCTTCAATATGGCTTCCACAGATTCCTTCGTGAAGCTCGTATAGAACTTACTCGACGTCCTTCGGGTGGACACATTAAAGGTAAGGGTCGGTGAATGATCTTTTGTATAGTTTTTCCTCAGGAGATAAGTGGAAGCGAGCAACTTTGACTCTTATCTGATGAGCGGACTTTTTTTCGTCTGGAAGTGTACCATCTTTCAAATAGTCCCTCAGAGGGTCCATCCAACTGGGCGCTAACTCGATCTGGAGCATGTGTTCTAGGTTTGACGGCTCATCACTCTGGTTGATGCTCGGATGGGTGAGGAAGTCGATGGGGATCATCCTCTTCAAGTCAGAATCGATCGCTGAACTTAGAGTTGCCAGGGCATCGACATGGCTATTCTGTCCTCTGGGAAATTGTTAGACATTGACTTTCTCTAAGCTGGACATAAGTTCCTTTGCCAAGGCAAGGTAGGCTACCATTCTTTCATCTCTTGCGTTGAAGTCTTCACTTATCTGATTGGAAACCAATTGTGAGTCACCGAATACCTGTAATTGCTTTTCCCCTAGTGCCTGTGCCTTCTATAGGCCGGCTACCAAAGCTTCGTATTCTGCCTCATTATTGGAGGCTTCAAATCCAAGCTTGATCATTTGCTCGAGGATTATATCCTCTGGAGTGACGAGCATAATGCCTACTCGTGCTCCCTTTGCGTTGGAGGCTCCATCGACAAACAGTCGCCAGACCCCTTCTGATGGGTGTCTTTCCATTTCCTTCATGGGTTGAAGTTGGCCATAAGGCTGTTCTCCAGTGAATTCTGCAATGAAATCTGCGAGAACATGCCCTTTAATTGCATTCTTGGGCTGAAATTGGATATCAAATCATCCGAGCTCGACTGACCACTTGGATAGTCTGCCAGACATATCTGCTTTCCGCGGGACTGCTTTAAGGGGGTGTGATGTAAGGACGGTGATAGTGTGTGCTTCAAAATAATGTTTCAGCTTCCTCGAGGCTATTACTAGTGCAAAGGCGAGCTTTTCCAGTGGAAAGTAACGCTGCTCGACATCCACTAAGGTCTTGCTCGCATAGTAGACTGGATGCTGGATTCCTGCTTTCTCGCACACCAGTGCAGAGCTGATGGCGTGGCTGGAGACGGCGAGGTATAAGTAGAGGGAATCATCTTCTTGAGGTATGACGAGCAAAGGTGGCTTGCTAAGATAGGTCTTGAGTTACTCCAATGCTTTCGAGCAATCTTGATTCCACTCTACTGTTTTGTTTCCTTTTAGGAGCTGGAAGAATGGCTTGCACTTCTCAGAGGACTTTGAAATGAAACGGTTTAAGGCAGCGAGAATACCTATGAGCTTCTGCACATCCCGTATCGTACGAGGTGGTTGTACCCTATTGATCGCATCGATCTGGTCCGGGTTGGCCTCAATGCCTCTCTTGCTAACCAAATATCCGAGGAATTTTCCTGATTGGACACCAAAAGAACACTTGCTCGCGTTGAGCTTCATTCGGTATTTCCTGAGGATTTCAAAGGTATTGGATAGGTCTGAGAGATTGTCCTCTTTTATCTTACTTTTGACGAGAATATCGTCGATGTAGACTTCCATGGTTTCTCCCATTTGATTTTTGAACATCTTGGTGACTAGCCTCTGGTAAGTTGCTCCTGCATTCTTGAGCCCAAAGGGCATAACTTTATAGCAGTATAATCCGACAGTAGTGATGAACGCTGTCCTATATTGGTCTGGTGCATGCAGGGGGATCTGATGATACCCCGAATATGCATCCAGAAAACTCATTCTCTCGTGAGCTACTGTGATATCCACTAACTGGTCGATTTTTGGGAGAGGGAAACTGTCCTTAGGGCATGCCCTGTTAAGTTCAGTGAAGTCAATGCAGACTCTCCATTTCCCATTACTCTTAGGAACTACTACTGGGTTGGATAACCATTTATGGAATTGAACTTCCCGTACGGATCCTGCATTCAGCAGTTTTCAACTTCTTTCTCTATGGCTTTAGCCTTATCTGGCACGGCTCGTCGTGTTTTCTGTGCGATAGGCCTGAAAGTGGGGTCGATGTGTAACTTATGGCAAACCACACTGGGATCAATGTCAGGTAGCTCATAAGGTTCCCACGTGAAAATGTCTAGGTTGCTTCTCAGTAACACCATCAATTCTTTCTTTTCTTGTACTGTAAGAGAAGTTCCGATAAAAAAACTCCTTCCTTCTTTACTTCCACCGGCCGTTATTTCCTCCAGGTTCTCATCGACCCACTCAGAGGGGAGGATCCTGATCTCCTCCACTCTGGGCCTTCCATATCTTAGTTGCTATTTTAAAGGTATCAGACCTTCCTGTTCCTCGACTTTCTCTTTGGCCTTCTCGGCCTTCTTCTCTGGTTTTGGGCGGATGGCTGCTATGAAGCACTTTCTTACCATCGCCTGATCCCCTATTACTCCTCGCTCGATTACGTACTTGAGTTTCTTATGGTAGGTCAAAGGGACTGCCTTCATTGCATGCAACCACCCCCTGCCGAGGATAGCTTGATATGGCAAGTCGATGTCGACCTCCAGAAACTCGATCATCTTGGAGACACTACCTACCCTTACCGGCAGCACGATCTTTCCCAATGGAATAGTCACTTTTCCAGCAAAGCCAACTAGAAGGACAGTGGCTTCCTTCAAGTCGAAAATGCTTAACTTTAATTTCCTGAAGAGGTCGAGATACATTACCTCGGATGAGCTTCCCTGGCCGACGAGTAGCTTGTCGACATCGTAGTTGGCTATCCTGAGCGTAATGATCAAAGCGTCATGATGTGGGGTTCTTACTCCTACCAGATCTTCATCTGTGAACACGATATGTTTGCTATAGTCGACGTCATCTGCTCGTCGACGCTTTCCTGATTGTGTCTTTACTGGATCGATCTAAAAATCTTGCATTACTTCTGTAAGCTTTTTTAGTCCATCCAAGCTAAATTCTCTTGAATCTGCTTCATATCAGATGCCCCATGAATTACTGCGAATTCATGGCCAGCATCGTCCTCGAGTATGTTGTCAGGTCTTGTTTCCCCATTGGCAGCAACTTTCTCTGCCTTCTTCTCCATAAACTCGTTTAGGTGCCCAGACCGGGTCAGTTCTTCGAGGTGAGACTTAAGAGCTTTGCAGTGCTTAGTCTTATGTCCTCCATATTTATGAAAAGCGCATCTCAGTGCGTTGTTTCTCTTTGAGGGATCTCCTCCCATCTTTCTGGGCCACTTAACAAATGGCTCGTCTTTGATCTTCGCCAGGATCTTGTAGATTGGTTCTTTGAAGATAGTGTTAACTGCCTGGAATGCTTTCAAAGCATCGTTCTTTCCTCCGTTCTTGGAACTATTTTTGCCCCCTTTCTTCTGGTTTTTAACCTTGTCGTTGCCCATGGCAGTGAGCTTAGTTCGGCCGTTTTCCCCTGTACTGAGGCGGGTCACATCCTCCACTTTGGCATACTTCTCGATGCGAGCCATCAGGTCATCGATGGTCGTGGCCTCCTTCTTCGTCAGGGATTGGTACAGAAGGCAAGAGCTGGGTAAACCAATCTTGAAAGAGGCTACTGCTACCTGCTCCGAGCAGTCCTCGACCTCGTTGAATAACTCCCAGTACCTCTTCGCGTAGTTTCGGAGGCTCTCTCTTGAGGCGTCTTTTTCATTGTTAGTAAAGCATTTTATCCTTTTGGGATGGGAGTTATTAGTAATGAAGCGGGCCGTAAAGAGCTCGGCCAGGGACTCAAAACTCCTGATAGACCTGTGAGGGAGCCTCTCGAACCATTTCTGCGCCACATCATGCAGACTCGAGGGGAAAATACGGCACATCAGTGTATCTCGGTGGTTCAAGAGAGTCATGGCTTGCCTGTACTGCCTAACGTGATCAATAGGGTCAGTTTTTCCGTCATAGATCTTAAATCTCGGAATAGCAAATTTCTTGTCGGCTTCCTCTTCTTCTATCTCCCTTGATAAAGGGGATTTCATCTGGGTCTTGAGAGCTCGTCTAGCAAACTCCCTGGTCGATCTTGCACCGCGATGTATTGGGTGTTGGTCCATCTCCCTTCGGACCAAATTTCGTATGTTCTCATTGCTGCGAGCTGGGCTCCTGTAACGACGAGCCGGTCGCTGGTGCTCGAACGAGTCGTCGCTTGACTCGTGCTTCTCACTCTTCTTGGATCCACGTCGAGGGCTCCTTCCTCAGTTACGAGACTTGCTCGCCTGAGGGCTAGGAGTGAGATATGGACATCGCCTAGTGCTACGATGGAAATCTTTCTCCATCTTCTCTAATTTCCTTTTGAGGCGAGCATTCTCAGCCTCTTGCTTGCGAGCGGACTCCCTCTGCTCTTGGAACCTTGCCTCATAGGCATCAATCAATCATGAGATTTGTGTGGACCTTGCTGGTCCTTGGCTCTCCTCTGAAGCTGGCCTTTTCGGGCGAGCCCCTGATCTGAACGCCGAACTTCAGATCTGATCCTGCGAGGGGTAGGCTGTTCTTGGATATCCCCTGCCTGAGGGGCGTTGCTACTTTGACCAAACATTTTAGCTTCTTTGTTGGTGAGGGCTTTCTTAAAGAAGACAAACGCTTCCCACAAACGGCGCCAATTGTGGTGACAATTATATTCAACACAAATTAATAAGAAATTGCAATCACCGAAGATAATAAAGAATGAAAAATGCCAATCACACAACACAATATGTACGTGGTTCAGCAAGAGTGCCTACGTCCACGGTGGTGCATTCAGTATTATTTCTATATACTCCGGGGAGCGTTTTACAGTGAATACAGTGCGTGTTTTTTTTCCCAGGATTAGGGTTTATTATATATGTGTTTGTTCTCGGCGAGTGGGGGTGTTGGACTCCCCCACGTCCATCTGTACTCTTAGAATATCTCCCTACGAGATTTCAGGAGTGGACTAGGTCATAACTGAATTCTGTTGAGATTCGAAGGTCCCAGACTTTGGGCCATTCTTATTGGGCTACTCGTCTGGGCCTATGATGGAAAATCCGGGTACTCACAATTTGTGGTTCCATTGATTTGGAATAAAGTCCTATTCTACTTCAAAAGAAGATTTGATTGGCAGAAAATTTGAAGACATTAGTCGAGGCCAAAATATATCGTAGTTGTGTAGCTTACTCCAACTGTTGGCGCTCTTCTTGAAGAGTATAGTGCAAAAGTGTTGATATGAAATTACTATATTATGTAATTATAAGTCATTTTTTTCCTATTTGCGCAAATCTCTATCATAGTACATTTGTCGTTCTTTTTGCCCTAAGATTTTTTTCGTTAGTGGGTTCTTCCTCGTACATATGGTGTTATGTGAATTGTTTTATCTTTTTGAAATATTTTAATCATTTGTACTAATAAGAAGATAAAATTTGATTAGATTCAAATCTTAATAAACATTTTTCCACATAGACTTTTAGGATGTTTCATACCCTTTACTGTTTAAAAAGGAAATTATCTTTTAGATTGATCATTAATTTTTAATTGGGTAGATATATTCAAGGGCTTGCACTCTCAAGTATCATATAAGATCTTTTGTTATTAAATATTACATGGGAAGTTGGGTAGCGCAAGTTAGTATATTTAATATGAGCATATGAGAAACTCCTGCTAGTATGTCTTACATGGGCAATTGAGTAGAGGACAGTAAATAGATGATCTCACAAGTGAAATTCCTAATATCAAATTCGTATGTACTTATTTATGGTAGTTTACATAATATATCATAAGACCGCAATAGTCTTATGTAGCATCTTCCTTAATTATTTATTATTTACTTATTTTCTTGAACTACTTATTTACAATTGATTTATTTGTTAACTTCTCTTTATATGATATATTATGTTGTGAGAATTGTTTTCTTTTGTTTTACAACTTATTATGTTATAGATTTTGAGACTTTTAGTACAATAAGCAGGAAAAGACAAAGAGAAACAACATAGGCAATCGTAGCCCTTGCAATACTACCAAGCATTATAGGATAGCATGGATGGAATTTTTCAGTGTTTATGAGAGCCAATCAATATCGTTTTCTGCCAAAACCATCCACTTGGATAAATTATATCACACAACTCTCGCAATACCAAGGAGATGAAATGAGAAGAATGTTGGTGATTTTTAAAATAAGTGAGTAAGAGTTTTTGGGTGTAAGAGCTTAAAGAGCTTGTCCCACATTGGAAGTGTGTGGAAGAGGTGGGAAGCTAACCCAAATATAAAAAGGGATAGTGTCCCACATTGGAAAATGTACAAAGCTAAGTGTCACCACTAAGCTATAAAATGAGTGGGCAACCTTATAGTCCCACATTGGAAAAATATTAAGAATTGTGCACTTAATAAGTACAAATTGAAGATGAAGAGTTAATTCATCTAGCATTTAAGAGGCTATTCAAGAGGCCTCAATACGGTGCGAAGCACCGTACGCACACACGCACGCGCGTGCGTACGGGGAAGTGGGCTGTAGAGGCGCTAGTAGCACACTTTGCACTTTGCGTGTCCACAGTGGTAGCGGGTTACCGGGATTCGTCCGGGTCGGATCGCGGTAGCTCGGGTGCGGTCACTTTTTAGTTGACCCGTGCAAAACCGATTCGGTATTAATTGTACCTATTCAGAAATGACTTAAGACTATTGGTAATTAACAGTCATACCATTTCGGCATTGATTAAGACTGTTAATCCAACAGTCATGACTCTTAAAGACAAATCTTTTCATTATCTATAAATAAAGGTTGCCTAAAATGAAATTGCAGATATAACAAATATTACCCAGTTCCGAAATTTCTAACCCTTGTTATTACTCTCTTACAATTTTCAGGAGATATAAATTATCTTATTCTGTTTTGTGCACATAAACAGAATAAGAACTTGATTGACTGTTCTTCGCTGCTGCATCCAAATGCTATCTTCAAATATACAAGTTGCAGGCAGTGCAAGTTGCTTCATTGTATCTTGAGTACGGATTTGCGGATTCCCGTTTGTATACCGAAGTTATTCATGTGGGGCAAATACTGTATTTAGGAAAGTGACATCACGCCTTGAAGCTTTCTAGTATCTATTCAGAAGTTACATTATTGTATTGAAGTTGATATTACTGTGATATATAAAGAGTTGCATTTCTGAATTTGCATTCATATTATCCAACAATCTAAATACAGTATTATCAAAAATGGCCGACTCTTCCAAATCACTTCGACAAATAACAGAAAGCTTTGTCAAGTTGGACCATTTTGATGGTAATAATTTTCTGCATTGGCAGAAAAAGGTTCATTTTCTTCTAACAACATTGAAGATTGTATATGTCTTGTCACAACCGAAACCAAATGAAGATGAAGATGAAACCGTGGAATAGACTAGGCAACGCACAAAATAGGAGACCGATGATTACTTGTGTCGTGGTCATATTCTCAATGCACTGACTGACAATTTGTTCGACTTGAACCAAAATGTTGGGACTGCAAAAACTTTGTGGGAAACATTGGAGACCAAATATCTTATGGAAGACGCTACAAGTAAGAAGTTCCTTATCAGTCAGTTTTTAAGCTTTAAAATGCATGATAATAGGCTTGTGCTAGAACTGAAAAAATTGCAAATCATTGCAAACTGAAAAAATTTCATGACATCCAACGCATCATAAATCATTGCAAACTGAAAAAATTAAATATGGATGATAATGTAATTGTTGCTGCCATAATTGAAAAAGTTCCTCATTCTTGGAAAGATTATAAGACAGAACTCAAACACAAAAAGGAGGATCTTTCACTTGAAGAGTTAAAGACTCATTTAAGAATTGAACAAGAGTCTAGAATTCTAGATGGTAAAGAGGAACAAGAAAATTTTGTTTCTAAGGTCCATGTGGTGGAGGAAGGAAAGGAGCAAAAATATGGCAATCATGGAAAAAATAACAAGCGAAAGAATTTTTCAAATAATTCTAAAGCAAACAAAAAGAAGAAAGGAAATTGTTTTCATTGCAATAAACCAGGTCACTTCAAGAAGGATTTTAGTGAGTTCAAGAAACTAAAGGAAAAAGGAGGGACATCAGACACAAAGCAAAATTTTGCTGCTATAATATCTGAGGCTAATATGCTTGGAGAAGACAACTCTTGGTGGGTTGATTCTGGTGCCACAAGGCATGTTTATAAGTACAAGAACTTGTTCTCTGCCTATGAAACAGTGGAAGGAGATGTTCTCTATATGGAACAATCTTCTACTGTTGCGGTTAAAGGCAAAGGGACAGTGGATCTCGAATTCACTTCTGGAAAAATCCTTAGCCTCACCAATATTTTTCATGTTCCTGATGTTAGGAAAAATTTAGCTTTTGGAAGTCTTCTTAACAAATTTGGCTTTAAGCTTGTATATGAGTCAGACAAATTTATTCTGACTAAGAATGGTACCTTTGTAGGCAAAGGATATTTGTATGAGGGCATGTTTAAGCTCAATATCAATGAAAAAGATTCTTCTGCTTATATCATTGATTGTCTTTCATTATGGCATAGTCGTTTAGGACATGTTAATAAAAAGAAAATGCATTTCATGGTTAATTTAAATTTAATTACTAAATATGAGAATGATATGAATGAAAAGTATAAAATATGCATGCAAACAAAAATAACAAGATTGCCTTTTTCAAAAATAGAAAAAACTACATCTTTGTTACAATTAGTACATAGTGATGTTTGTGATTTGCATGGAACACCTACTAGAGGTGGTAGTAAATATTTTGCTACATTTATCGATGACTTTTCAAAATATTATTACGTATATCTTTTAAACTCTAAGGATGATGTGCTTAATAGATTTAAGACATATAAAAATGAAGTTGAAAATCAATGTGATACTAAAATAAAATGTCTTAGATCTGATAGAGGTGGTGAATATCACTTTCCTCAATTTTGTGAAGATATGAGAATTATACATGAAGTTACTTCACCTTATACACCACAACAAAATGTAGTAGCAGAAAGAAAAAATAGGACACTAACTGAAATGGTTAATGCTATGCTTTCTTATTCTGGTTTAAGTAAAGGGTTTTGGGGAGAAACACTTTTAACTGCGTGTCATATTCTGAATAGGATACCTGTTAAAGATAATAAGAAAACTCCTTACGACTTATAGAAGAATAGAAAACCTAATTTAGGTTATCTTAAAGTTTGGGGTTGTAAAGCTATTGTAAGACTACCTGAAACTAAGAGGAAGAAATTAGGAAGCAAAGGCATTGAGTGTATTTTCATAGGTTATGCAAAATATAGTAAAGCCTATAGATTTTTGGTTAGTGAACCTAATGATTCTGTTGAGGTAAATACAATAATTGAATCGAGAGATGCAATTTTTTATGAACAAAGGTTTTCTTCTATTCCTAGAGTTAATAATGAAAAAGAAGTAAACACTCCTTCACAGTTACCTGAAACTCCACCAGTAGAACAAGAAGAGATTAGAAAAAGTAAAAGACCTAGGAAAGAAAAAAGCTTTGGTCCCGACTTTGTAGTCTATCTTGTTGAAGGAACTAGAGACACATCTTGTAATCAATATGCTTTGACTCTTAGCGTTGAAACAGACCCACAAACTTATAGTGAGGCAATTAAGTCTGTAGATTCAGCATTTTGGAAAGAAGCTATAAATGATGAAATGGATTTAATTTTGGGAAATAAAACTTGGAAGTTAGTAGACTTACCTCCAGGATCTAAACCCATTAAGTGTAGATGGATTTTTAAAAAGAAAATGAAAATAGATGGAACAATTGATAAATTCAAGGCTAGATTGGTTGCTAAAGGTCTTACACAAAAAGAAGGAATTGATTATTTTGATACCTATGCACCTGTTGCTAGAACCTCCACTATTAGAATTTCAATTGCATTAGCATCTATATATAATTTTGAAATTCATCAAATGAATGTGAAAACTGCCTTTTTAAATGGTGAATTAGAAGAAGAAATTTACACGGAACAACCTGAAGGGTTTGTTATGCCTGGACAAGAAAATAAAGTATGTAAACTTATTAAGTCCTTATATGGCCTAAAACAAGCACCTAAATAATGGCATGAAAAATTTGATAAAGTCATTATTTCTTATGGTTTTAAAATTCATGAATCTGATAAGTGTGTTTATAGTAAATTTGCTAATGGTAAAGGTGTGATCATTTGTTTATATGTAGATGACATGTTAATTCTTGGTACTGATTTAGAAAGCATTAATAATACAAAGAGTTTTCTGTCTTCTAAATTTGATATGAAAGATATGGATGAAGCTGATGTCATATTAGGAATGAGAATAATAAGGAAAGATAAAAATATAATTCTCACTCAATCTCATTATATTGAGAAAATTTTAAAGAAATTTAATCAGTTTGATTGCATACCTGTTAGTACACCTTTCGAACCACAGCTAAAGATGATCCCTAATAATGGTAGAGCTATTTCACAATTGGAATATGCACGAGTAATTGGTAGTTTAATGTAGGCCATGACATATACTCGATCTGATATTGCTTATGTTGTTGGTAAATTAAGTAGATATACTAGTAATTTAAGTTTATTGCATTGGCATGCTATCAATAGAATATTAAAATATTTAAAAGGAACTATGGACTATGGTATATACTATAGTGGATATCCTTCAGTGTTAGAAGGGTTTTCTGATGCCAGTTGGATAACTGAGCGGGAGGATCATTCCTCAACAAGTGGATGGATTTTCACTCTTGGTGGAGGAGCTGTTTCTTGGGGATCAAAGAAACAAACTTGTATAGCTGATTCTATTATGGCAGCTGAGTTTGTAGCATTAGCTGCAACTAGTAAAGAGGCAGAATGGTTAACGAATTTATTGATTGAAATTCCAGTTTGGCCAAAATCAATGCCTCCAATATCTATACATTGTGATAGTGAGTCTACACTTTTCAGAGCTTATATTAAAGTATACAATGGAAAATCTAGACATATTGGCCTGAGACATAGTTATGTCAGACAAATGATTACAGATAGTGTAATCATAGTGGATTATGTAAAATCAAGTCAAAATTTAGCTGATCCTTTTACAAAAGGTCTTGCAAGAGGACTGGTGTCTAAGACATCAATAGGGATGGGACTAAAGCCCATTAATAATAATCACTCTTGATGGAAACTCAACTTGAAACTTGATATATTCAAGTCTCAAGTTCAGTGATTAAAGTACATCATACGACGTAATTGTAAGCACTATAAAAATTTAACATCCCAAGGATAAGTGGTTAGAACATGTAATGAATAATGAAAGAGGATGAGTTTAACCTTAATAGATTGATGGTGTTTTAAGTTACATGGACACCTATGACAATCTACCTATATGAGAGTGAAAGTGGTGCCGCTTCCTATGAAAACTGGGCTTGACTCTAAAGCACTCATGAAATCAAGGTACATACACAAGGCCTAATATATGTGTCGGCTTATATGGATAATCAGTGACTAAAAGATTTGTGTGTGAAGACAAATCCAGCTGGTCAATATGGATTGATAGTTCAAAGACAAGTCTACTATACTTTCATGGTTAGCCTTGACGAACCTTCACAAGGTATTGGTTCAAGTCGTGAGACACCAATGCTTATACACAGTCTTACAGACAATCAAAGATTTACAAAACTTATTTTAAAAATGGTGGAGGAATGTTGGTGATTTTTAAAATAAGTGAGTAAGAGTTTTTGGGTGTAAGAGATTAAAGAGCTTGTCCCACATTGGAAGTGTGTGGAAGAGGTGAGAAGCTAACCCAAATATAAAAAGGGATAGTGTCCCACATTGGAAAATGTACAAAGCTAAGTGTCACCACTAAGCTATAAAAGGAGTGGGCAACTTTTGAGTCCCACATTGGAAAAATATTAAGAATTTGTGCACTTAATAAGTACAAATGGAAGATGAAGAGTTAATTCATCTAGCATTTAAGAGGCTATTCAAGAAAACTCAATACGGTGCGAAGCACCGTACGCACACACACACGCACATGCACACGCACACACACACGCACACGCGCGCACGTGCGGGTACGGGGCAGTGGATTGTAGAGGCGCTAGTGGCGCACTTTGCACTTCGCGTGTCCGCAGTGGTAGAGGGTTGCCGAGATTCGTCCGGGTCGGATCACGGTAGCTCAGGTGCGGTCACTTTTTGGTTGACCGTGCAAAATCGATTCGGTATTAATTGTACCTGTTCGGAAATAACTTAAGACTGTTGGTAATTAACAGTCATACCATTTCGGAATTGATTAAGACTGTTAATCCAACAGTCATAACTTTTGAAGACAAAGCTTTTCATTATCTATAAATAAAGGCTGCCTAAAACGAAATTGCAGATATAACAAATATTACCCAGTTCCGAAATTTCCAACCCTTGCTATTACTCTCTTACAATTTTTAGGAGATATAAATTATCTTATTCTGTTTTGTGCACATAAACAGAATAAGAACTTGATTGACTGTTCTTCGCTGCTGCATCCAAATGCTATCTTCAAATATACAAGTTGCAGGCAATGCAAGTTGCTTCATTGTATCTTGAGTACGGATTTGCGTATTCCCGTTTGTATACCGAAGTTATTTGTGTGGGGCAAATACTGTATTTAGGAAAGTGACATCACGCCTTGAAGCTTTCTAGTATCTATTCAGAAGTTACATTATTGTATTGAAGTTGATATTACTATGATATATAAAGAGTTGCATTTCTGAATTTGCATTCATATTATCCAACAAAGAATGTCTGACCTTACAGAATTCTATAGGCCACATATTACCCTCATTTTTAAGAAAGCTATGACCAACTGAAGACGAAAAATTATACCAAAGTGTCATCAAAGTAATAAACAAAATGGGGAAGGGAGAAACTCTAAGGATCCGTTTGGTTCGTGGTGAAATACTTTTCACCGTGTTAAAAGTAAAAGGTGAATTATTAGCGCGGTGATTTTGTTTTCACCATCTCCGTTTGGATGGTCGAGTTTTCACTAGGTGAAAATTTTAATTTTTTTACCATTTGTTGTTTGGATGGTCAAGATGAATATGGTGAAAAAATAAAATGACCATATTACCCTCATACTTCAAATGCACATAACTATTTTGATTTTCATCACACAAGTGTCAATGGCCATTAAAAAATATGCATTTACCTTAAACTCAAATTTGACATAATCACCCCTCCCCTCCCCCCCCCCCCCCCCCCCCCCCGCACACACAACTAGTCATATTTGGCTACGCAAGACAAATAAGTAAAAAAACAGTACCAATTAAAAAAAGTCCTTATTAAAAAAAGAAAACAGTCCCAATTTAAAAAAAAAAAGTTTTCAACAATGAAAAAAAACTGTCATTTGTAAAAAAACAATCACAATTAAAAAAAAAGTCAACTATAAAAACAGTTGTCCACAATAAAAAAAAGTTCTCAACAATGAAAAAACAGTCTCAATTAAAAGAAAAGTTTTCAACATTGAAAAAAAAAGAGTCCCAACTATGAAAAAAAAGTGTTCCAATTAAAAGAATTAAAAAAAATAGTTCCCAACGATGAAACCGTCCCAATTAGTAATTAAATTCCGAACACATTACCATGCACCAAACAAATATTCATTTATTTTTTTATTTTATTTTTTTATGGGAATAGCTATTCACACACCCTCTATATGTTCCTCCACACCCTTTGAATAATAAATGACAATTGTGCCCTTAAATTTATAAAATCTAAATGTCCAATTTTTTCACCTCCAACTAAAATAAATACATTTGATAAAAACAAAAAAATATATTTTCAATAAAAAAAAAAATTGTTTTTTATAAGTAATAAAAAAAACTATTTATAAAACGTAAAATCTTATCTATTTGTTTTATTAAAAAACTGTATATAAAACATAAAATTTATTTTTCTTAAGAAATTGTTTTCTTAAAAACGTGTTTTATTTTTTATTTACAATTTTATTTTTGGTTAAAAACTGTTTTTTTGTACTATATTAAAAATAATCTTTTTACTATTTTAAAAAAATATTGTGTGCGGCAGCGGTATGTATAGGCGGTCCGATCGCCAATACAAATCGCTGGTGCGGAGCATTTTTTGTCTAATATGTTGCTACGCGCCAACGGTATGTATAAGTGGTCGAACTGCTTATACATACCGCTGACGAGGACCATTTTTTTGTATAGTAAAAAGATTATTTTTAAAATAGTAAAAGAAACAGTTTTTAACTGAAAAAATAAATAACGAAACAATTTTTTTAAATAAATAAAAGAAACAGTTTTTAACTAGAAATGATAAAAAGAATGTCCATTTTTCAAAATAAATAACGAAACAGTTTTTTTATCAACGTTCATTTAAATAAAAAATAATATGTTTTTTTATAAATAACATAATATTTTTTAAATGAAAAAATAACTTTTATAATTTTTATATTTTCAGAATATTAAAATTTCAATTTTCTAGAATATTAGGATTTTTATTTTCAAAATATTATGTTTTATTTTTTTCATAATATTAATTTTTTTTAAAGTAATAGATTTTTGAGCAAAAGATTATATTTGTTCAAATCATATATGCATAGAGGGTCTTTTGATCTTTTAGTATTTAAATATTGCAAAGGGTGTGGGGGAAGACATAGAGGGTGTAGGAACAGCTATTTCATTTTTTATTTATTTTTAAAAAAAATATTATTTAAATTATTTAATTTTTTTTAAATTTTTAAACATTTTTTAATTTTTTAAATAAAAAATGAAATTTAGAAAAAAATATTTTTTAAAATGAATATTTAAAGATCGTGTTAATAGAGAGGGAGAAATGAATGTGTGATAGTTGTAAGTGGAAATAAGAAAGGTTAGTCTGGTAATAAGATAAATTCTATTGTTTTCACCTGTTAAATTATTCGCTTTACCCGTGGTTTATAATGGTTAAAGTTTCACCTCACTTTTCACCATATTCATTTTATTTCACCGTGTTAAATGCTCAACCAAACACATATTTTACCTAGGTGAATTATTTTTTAACGTTGTAACACCACGAACCAAACGGACCCTAAGAATAGATATGGAAATTATTTATTTCAAGAAGTATACTGCAAGTGGCTAACGATTAAGGAAATCATGTTATAGAAGGGTGAAATGTGTGGTAATAGAAGAGTGTTTAACGTAGAGTATTTTACTAAAACTAAAAAGGATCAAATCATAATCAATTTCCTAAACTAAAAACAAAACCAAAATACAGTAGCCTAATATAAGGTTTACTGCAATATCCTATTATACGCACAACTTCATCAATATAAAAATAAGTTCAAAAGATTCGATGAAGGATTAACACTTATTGTTGGTGGAAAAGAAAAGGAAGGAAATTATCAAATGTAAAAATCCAATAGAAGAAAATAACGTGACTCGGTCGTGAATTAGGTCGATCTTTTTAAGGTGTTACGCAGCTCTCCCCAAAATTTTATTGTAGTCCAATGGATTCCCCATCACCCCCAGGATAAAGCGACCGCCATAATTCGAACTGTTGTAGTATAGTGGACAACTTGTAATACCAACCACCCATTCGTAATTATTTGCTAAATATCATAAAATATTATTTTGGGGAAACATAATAATTTCAGAAGAAAATTTGTAGGGAGAGAAAATATTTTCTACAAAAGAGATGCAGTTTTTCTGTGTATCAAAACAATGGTTGAAAAGCCTTATTTAATAAAATTTTAAGCATTGGAAGAAGAAATGTGTGGAGTCAAAAACGTATTTAGTGGCCAAGTGAGTTAAGAATTGGTCATTAATTGTTGCAATTAAAACGTGTTTAATTAAAATTTGCGTTTAGAATTTTTGAATTAAAAATAATTCTTTTTTGTACAAAAAATTTAAATCACAGTGAGCCTAAGCCCAAGATCCAGGGCTCGGACACAGGTTGGGTTGGTCGGACAAAAGGCGGTGTGGTACACGCGTGTGGGCTTTGGCCCAATAAGTTTCTTCACCCAATACACACAAAAATTTAATGCCCAAAGGGCTTGCCCATTAGTGCCAAAATATGTGTAGATATACCACACCAAAATAAACTCACCCATCGACGTGGGACTTTGACAAATCCGGGCACTTTTTTTTTTTATATCTCTCTCTTAAAAGGTGAAACACTAAAAAAAATTCCAAAATTTACATAAAAATAAAAACTCTTTGTTCCAAACCCCACTTGTAAATTTTGAGAATTATTTTTATCGAACAATAACTCATAGAATTGTGCATAAGGAAATGTGCCTTTCGACTTGAACATTTACGTAGTATAGATGATTCAAAATATATAGAGTATATGTAGTTTTGAACTATATCTGTGACAATATCCCACTAAAAACTCTACTAGGGTGTAGTTCTTAGGCCAACACATTACGGCTATTGATTAAGCGCGAAAGGTAGCGTCGCGTCAAAATGCTAATCGTTGAATTCGTTTCACCGCGTTAATACAAAGACCTAAATTACGACTGCACTTGCGATATAAGTATAGCGGTAAGTCGGGTATCGAATCCACAGGGAGTGTTTGATAGATTTTAATCGGATTATTAATGTGTAAAAGGTGATGGGTGGTTGTAAATAAAAGGAAAAAAAATAAGAAGTTAAGTCTAAACAATAATTAATAAAACGAGGATCGGGATCACGTACCCGCCATGGGCTAAACACGCGAAATTAGAATTTCGGTTCGAAAATATTTAATCGAGCATTTTTAATTAATCATAAGCATCACACATGAAGGAATTTAAGCCAACGATGCGAGATTAAATATTTAATAAAAAAAATGGCGACATGCGTCTTAAAATTGGATTATCGCTTTAAATACTAACGTTGCGTGACAATGAAAGTTAAACGCATAATAATCCCATTTTAATACGCAAGCTTTCAATTAAATGCGATTTTACACAAAACCTAATTTTCAGGGTTCAACGCCCATTAATGGAGGACACACGACCCAAACCCTATTTAACTACTCAACACACATGATTAAATAAATAGAACAACTAATTAATAAATAAAATAAGAATTAATCAAACTACACTAGTTTTCTAGGCAAGAAATAATTAAATACAAAGCAAGAACAATGAACAAAGCTTAAACAAGAAGAAGAAGAAGAAGAAGAAGAAGAAGAAGAAGAAGAAGAAGAAGAAGAAGAAAATAAACTTATATTAATGGTGGAAATACCCAAAGTGGTAGAGAGGGGAGGTCTCCAATAAATAATCCCCAATATTTTCAAACCCTAAAACTAACTAAAACTAGAGATTATCTATCTTTACAAATAAACATAAGTTGCCTTTTATACTAAGTTGGAATAAACAAAGAAAAAAAAAAGAAAAGAAAAGAAAATGGGTTTAAGTTACATAACAAGGAAAAAGAAAATGAAAATAGAAAATGGAAAAGAAAAGGAAAGCATCAAAATCTCGGCCAAAATACAGAGTCCCGGTCGACCGCGTAAAGGGACGATCGACCGCGCACAAGGATTGAGCACACTGTTTTCGATCTAGGCAAAAAAAAAACACCGATCGACCGCGAGTTGGACGCCGGTCGATCGGGATCTCCAGTTGCAGCCCACTGCAATCCCATCATTTCTTCCAGCCATGGCTACCCTTTAATGGCCGCGACCCACCACGTAAAATGAATTGCAAAACCTTAAACTTCGTGCTCATGTTGAAGACCGTGTTGTGCCCAATCCGAGACCAACACAAGACAAAACCTAGACCTCCAATATGTGTGTTAAACAAAACCCACCATGGTTGAAGTCAAGACCCACTTCCACCATTAATGGTCAAAACGCAAGCTCCAAAAATGGTCAAAGAGACCCATTTGCGCGTGTGGTCAAATATCCTGCCTCAATTTCGGATCAAAGTCTTGGATTTGGAACGAACCCAAAAACCGAGCAAAACCTGAGCCAAAACCCAAATCGCCATCTTCATTTGCTGTAAAAAACGAAGTAGGGACACAAAGGGAATTAATGGATTTGTTATTAAAGAAGAAAAAGGACATGGATGTAATTAATAAAACTCTTAATGAATCTTTTATAATTCTTTCCGATTAAAGGTCCGTGTTTCCTTCGTTCGGACTCCGATTCTCTCACCGTTCACGGCCATGCCAATCTTGGCCAGAGGGATACAACTTTTGTGAATACTTCAGGTAAAAATCCCAAAGTGTAAAATTACAAAAATGCCCCTGAACGTGCGAATCGCGACGAAACTTAATCGGAACGTGCCCAAACTTCATACTAAGCACTTTAATACCTATAATAGCTCAATTATACCTCAAATAACATTTTAACATATAAAACGGAGGTTGTCTGATTAACGAGCATAATTATAGGCATTAAAGTACCCAAGGGGGCTAAAAAGCCTAAGTTCGAGGGTAATTAAATGCATTATTTGATACGAATCACACCCCCTAACTTACACATTGCTAGTCCCGAGTAATGAAATTCAACGCAAGAAGAACTATAAGAAAATCACAACATGTATATATGCATCGAAATATAAATGCCACTTTCATAGGGAACACGATTGCATTTAGCATATGCAATAAGACATTAAACCCCTAGGTTACCCTAGTGAACGAGTGTCGTCTCATGAGGGTTTTCAGGGATGATACCCACGAACATCATATGGTTTTCTCAAAATATTCCCAAACCAACATGCGACAAGCCCAACAAAAGAGAAAAAGATTTCATATACATTATTAGCAAAGTGAATGAATTCACACAAAATTCCGAATCATTAACATTATAGAATGCACCTCATAGAATTGAAACCTTAAGTGTGGGAGGGGAGCGAGCACATGCAAAGTATGATTTGGCAAAAACTTAAATAAACCGGATATATTCAATCCTCACGGGCATTACATTCATCAAATGAATTCACTTGAAACAGGAAGGTAACACACGGGACATGCGGGCATAAAGAGTAAATGTAAAGGGAAACCAGGCCGCACACATGTTATAATTGAAGAACGCTATATAGAAAATAAAAACCGTAATCTTAGTGAAAGATACCGCACATATAAAAGAGGCGAAATGCATTTTCACAGATTATCAAAACTATTTAAACATTTGAATTACATCTACTTAAGATCACATAGAACTTGTAATAGGGTTTTAATGTAGGCTAGGTTAAGGTACGAAATGAAAGGGATGTATATACGGATTCAAAGGTGTTTGGGGATGAAACTCGGGAAAATGGGAAAAAGTGGACAATTTCAAAATTAGACAAATGATTTCCAAACGAGCATTAGATATAACAATCGAGAGAGTAACAAGGATTATTGAATCACTACAAACAATATATACAACTTTCTCTTTCTTTTTCTTTTCTTTTTCTTTTCTTTTTCTCAATTTTTCTTTTGTTTTCTTTTATTTTCAACTTTCTCTTTCTCATCTCTTTTTCACTATATTTTCTTCTTTTCTCACTCTTTTCTTGCTCAAATTGCAACCACAATACACAACAATATCATTCAATCCCAAATTACAATCCAAACAAGGGTATGTAAGGTAATATGTATGGTATAAAACTCCAATTTGGAGTTGGTTATGGGATTTTGTGTAATGAAAAGAAAGGCTAGTATTTAGGCTCAAGTGGGTTGACGAGGTTAAACATATAAGAGGTAAGGTCAAGGTCATATGGGTGATATACAAAGATGGCCTATGATCATTTCAAAAAGTTTATGCAATTCTCCAGTCAAAACAATATATGAAAATCATGCTCAAGTAATACATTTCAAGAATGAACTCAATTAATGAACGGTCAATGAAAGAATAAAAAGATTACCAACGACTGTAACGTTTTCAAAGAGGAAAGAATAGTGTATACACTCACAAATTAAGATAAGTCTCTAATCTCACTCGGTGTAAGTATATACAATGCAACAAAAGATTACCGGGTTATAAAAATATTAAACCAAATCAATATAACAAGAAAAATGCATGTGCTGAAGGGATAAAGTTTAATTCATGAAGTTATTCATAATATTAATTATTTAAGGAATAAAGACTAATAACTTCTAAAATCGAGAGCATGCATCGTTGAATTGTCAATTGGATCGGGCAATTATGGAAATTTATCATCGGAAACAAAGGCAAAAAGCCCAACAAAGGAGAAAAAAAAAACATTTTTCAATTTTTTAACAAAAACATGCTTTGTAACCAAATTATAGTCAAATTCAAGGACTAAACAGTGAAATGGATAGAATATCCCATACCCCCTAACTTAAATGTTGCATTGTCCCCAATGCGTCCATTAAGGAACACAACACAAAGATAGAAAAAGAATGATATTACCCAAATTTGGAGCGATCTCCATAAGTACAAGTCCAAATGAATCTGCAAAACAAGTTAGTACAAAGCATACAAAAAGAAATAGAAAGAGATTAACTAATTACACTAGACTATATTTAAGAAGAAAGAATGAATAAAAAGCTAACTATATACAACCTACCATTTAGACTCCTAACTAACTATACACTAGAAGTCTAAATTTTTGAGGGTCCACCCAAAATACAATTTGACTTTGGAGGATCAACGGTGGACCCTCCCTTTCATGCATGCCTCCCAGAAAATAGGAATTCCGTTCAAACAACGGAAGGCATGTGGGTGGTGGAAAAGGTGAACCATCCCCAATTAAAAATTTGGGAAGGAGGATGGGGGATTTGGATAGGACGGGTGACAAATACACAAGGGGACAAAAAAAAACTGAATTTCCTCCCAAATATTTAGCAAGCGGAATGGAAGGTGGCGCATATGAGGACAAAGATGCCTTAATGGAAAGCAAATCGAGCGAGTACTCCTCGTTGGTGAAAAGGTTTGGAACCGTAAAGTTTTGAACCGATTCATCGGGTACTCGAATTGGTGTGACAGTATAGAATAACGACGGGGATGAAAGAAATTTAATCTCAGGCGATGAGTGATCATCGCTTGAAAATTAAATTTCGGAAGAAATAGGATCGTTTACAATGAAACTTTCTTCTTTGAAAATCAAAGAAGAAACGAGTTCATTGCAAATGGATACTATGCCCGTTCCATCCTCATTTTCATTCTCTACTATACTATGGGTCAAGTCAATGATGATTTGTTCCAAAGTAAGCACAAAGTCCTCATTTGGTTCAAAACAGTCGTCGACTTCGGAAGTCTCCGAAGAAAAGTCATCATTGGATTCAAAAATAAATCCAACTCGTGTTGACAATAACGATTTTCTTCCCGATAACGGTTTCCAATCCTCTCGTTTCCAAGCATGCACAATCCCTCACCGAAAGTCATACGACGAGGAGCAAATTCTTGAAAATTAGAAGTTTGGAAATTGTTCTCGGTACTACAATCAAAATCATCAACATAAGAATTTTGAAAATGATTACAATTGGTTTCAAAATTCTTATCATAAGGATCTTGCGACCCAGAATCAAAATGATCACGCCCAAAATTGATGTAATCCAAACTTTGACTTTCGTAATACTCACCCAATGTCATTTTAGATGTTGCAACTTTTTGGGATTGCAAGTATTGACCAAAAGTCATAGGTTTATCAAAATTTTGAGAGTTATCATTAGGATTCCCAGAAAAGTTAGAATAAGACATGCTTACCCTAAAATAAAGCTCGGGAAGGCTAATTCCATAAAGCAATGGGCGACGGGACAAATTCAAGCGTTTCTAGGTGCTCAAATGTAGAAGTCCTGCAAAAAAGGTTAAAACAAAGAATACAAATACAAAAGAAAGAATACTACGAAATAATAAGACAATTACAATCTATAATAAAACATTCCCCGGCAACGGCGCCATTTGATTAAGCGCGAAAGGTAGCGTCGCGTCAAAACGCTAATCGTTGAATTCGTTTCACCGCGTTAATACAAAGACCTAAATTACGACTGCACTTGCGATACAAGTGTAGCGGTAAGTCGTGTATCGAATCCACAGGGAGTGTTTGACAGATTTTAATCGGATTATTAATTCAGGAATAAAAGTGTAAAAGGTGATGGGTGGTTGTAAATAAAAGGAAAAAAAATACGAAGTTAAGTCTAAACAATAATTAATAAAACGAGGGTCGGGATCACGTACCTGCCATGGGCTAAACACGCGGAATTAGAATTTCGGTTCGAAAACATTTAATCGAGAATTTTTAACTAATCATAAACATCACACATGAAGGAATTTAAGCCAACGATGCGAGATTAAATATTAATAAAAAAATGGCGACATGCGTCTTAAAATTGGATTATCGCTTTAAATACTAACGTTGCGTGACAATGAAAGTTAAACGCATAATAATCCCATTTTTATACGCAAGCTTTCAATTAAATGTGATTTTACACAAAACCTAATTTTCGGAGCTCGACTCCCATTAATGGCCGACACACGACTCAAACCCTATTTAACTACTCAACACACATGATTAAATAAATAGAACAACTAATTAATAAATAAAACAAGAATTAATCAAACTACACTAGTTTTCTAGGCAAGAAATAATTAAATACAAAGCAAGAACAATGAACAAAGCTTAAACAAGAAGAAGAAGAAGAAGAAGAAGAAGAAGAAGAAGAAGAAGAAGAAGAAGAAGAAGAAGAAGAAGAAGAAGAAGAAGAAGAAGAAGAAGAAGAAGAAGAAGAAGAAAATAAACTTACATTAATGGTGGAAATACCCAAAGTGGTAGAGAGGGGAGGTCTCCAATAAATAATCCCCATTATTTTCAAACCCTAAAACTAACTAAAACTAAAGATTATCTATCTTTACAAATAAACATAAGTTGCCTTTTATACTAAGTTGGAATAAACAAAGAAAAAAAAAGAGAAAAGAAAAGAAAATGGGTTTTAGTTACATATTAAAAAAAAGGAAAAAGAAAATAGAAAATAGAAAAGGGAAAAGAAAAGGAAAGCATCAAAATCTCAGCCAAAATACAGAGTCCCAGTCGACCGCGTAAAGGGGCGGTCGACCGCGCACAAGGATTTGAGCACACTGTCTTCGATCTAGGCAAAAAAAAAACACCGGTCGATCGCGAGTTGGACGCCGGTCGATCGGGATCTCCAGTTGCAGCCCACGGCAATCCTATCATTTCTTCCATGCCAAGAACTCTAACTCCACAAAAATGGACCCGCCATGGCTGCCCTTTAATGGCCGATACCCACCACGCAAAATGAATTGCAAAACCTGAAACTTCGTGTTCATGTTGGAGACTGTGTGTTGTGCCCAATCCGAGACCAACACAAGCCAAAACCTAGACCTCCAATATGTGTGTTAGAAAAAACCCACCATGGTTGAAGTCAAGACCCACTTCCACCATTAATAGTCAAAACTCAAGCTCCAAAAATTGTCAAAGAGACCCATTTGCGCGTGTGGTCAAATATCCTGCCTCAATTTCGAATCAACGTCTCAGATTTGGAACGAACCCAAAACCCGAGCCAAAACCCAAATCGCCATCTTCATTTGCTGTCAAAAATGAAGTAGGGACACAAAGGGAATCAATGGATTTGCTATTAAAGAAGAAAAAGGATATAGATGTAATTAATAAAATTATTAATGAATCTTTTATAATTCTTTTTGATTAAAGGTCCGTGTTTCCTTCGTTCGGACTCTGATTCGCGCACTATTCGATACCATGCGAAGCTTGGCCCGAGGGCTACAACTTCCGTGGATACTTCGGGTAAAAATTCCAAAATGTGAAATTACGAAAATTCCCCTAAACGTGCGAATCGCGACGAAACTTAATCGAAACGTGCCCAAACTTCATACTAAGAACTTTAATACCTATAATAGCTCAATTATACCTCAAATAACATTTTAGCATAAAAAATGGAGGTTGTATGATTAACGAGCATAATTATAGGCATTAAAGTACCCGAGGGGGCTAAAAAGCCTAAGTTCGAGGGTAATTAAATGCATAATTCGATACGAATCAGCCATGTGCTTCTATCTCGGTATAGTGAACGCTCTAGAAATTTGCCCAAGATTGTCATAGGAAGAAGATACAATTCCACATTTATATAGGTGAGTCTATCAATGATATTCCCGTAGCTAGGTACCCTACTTAAAATTGAGTTACAGATATCATTAAGGGTTATTATTAACTCAACCTTAACTCGCTTAAGGAAATCATACTCTATAGGAATGGACTCGTAGTAAGACCCCGTATATAATAAATAGAATGATTCAACCCATATCATTTGTGACTTATTATTACCTCCTTCAACTTATTTTTTGGTATCTCCAGTCTATAGGTAGGGTTACCATCATAAGTGACTTAATCATCTAAGGGCTTACGTCCCATCCCTTTCGAGGTGTTCCACACATTTTCTCAAGCTAGTCCTTTCGTCAAAGTATCCGCCAAGTTCTCCATTGACTGTATTTAATCCTCTCTCATAGCACTTGTAGAGATAAACTTTGTAGCAGTACTATGTATGCGACGAATTTTTCACCTCTTACCATTATAGTAGCGGTTCTTAACTTTTGTAATAGCCACGGTACTATTGCAATGGATAAGAATGACTCGTATCAGTCTCTCCCATAATGGGATATCTGACAGAAGGTTTCCCAACCAACATGTCTCCTCACTAGTTGTAGTTAGGACTATCATCTACGAATCCATCGTGGATTGGGCCAAAATAGTCTATTTTTTAGACTTCCATGAAACTGCACCATCAACGATACTAAATATGTATCCACTAGTAGCCTTGGCTTGGAGTCATCAAATAAGGTATTTCAATCAGCATCACTAAATACTTCAAGGACAGTGGGTAGGCTTTAATGATGTAATATGACATTCATAATCATTTTAAGGTATCACATGACACTCTTAATAGCATGTCAATTATCCATTCTAGGTCTACTAGTAAATCTACATAGTACTCCCACAGCATAAGCTATGTCAGGTCTAATGCAATCTGTAGCATAACGTAGGCTACCAATGATGCTCACATACTTATTTTGGTTAACATTGTCACTAGTGTTCTTAAACAACTTTACACTAGGGTCAAATGGAGTACTAACAGGTTTACAGTTAAAGTAATTATATTACTTAAGATTTTTCTCAGTATAATAAGATTAGTCTAAAGAAAGTCCATTTTTAGACCTAGTAATTTTAATTCTCAATATTACACTAGTTTCACCCAAATTCTTCATATCAAAGTTGGCACATAAAACACATTTAACATGATCTACTTTATGAATATTAGATCCAAATATAATCAATTCATCCACATAAAGACATATGATAGTGCAAATATTATTTTTCATATTATAATAAATGCATTTGTCACTTTCATTAATTTTAAACCCATTAAAGATAACTAAGCTGTCAAATTTATCATGCCATTATTTAGATGCATGTTTTACTCCATAAAAAGATTTATTCAATTTACTGCATAAAGATATTTATCCAATTTACACACTTTATTTTCTTGATTGTGTATAATAAAACCTTCAAGTCATTTAAAAGGGAAGTTCTAACATCCATTTGGTATACAATTAAATCATGTCAAGCACCTAAAGAAAATAGTACAAGTATAGATGTAATTCTAGTCCACGAGTGAAAATGTATCGAAAAAGTCCAGATTTTCACGTTGTCTAAAATCTTTGACAACAAGACATTCCTTATATTTGTCAACAAAGCCATCGGATTTTAATTTATTTTTAAGAATCCATTTACATCCAACTTTTTTACACCTCGGTGGAAGATCCACTAAATTCCAAGTTTTATTAGTTTCTAAAGATTCCATTTCATCATTAATATCCCCTTGCCATAAATTTCCATTTAAAGAGTTCAAAGCTTCTTGAAGGGTACTATGGTCCTCCTCTAAGGTGTAAGCGTAAAAGTCGAGAAAAAAATATTTTTCAACACGAGCAATTTTACTTTATTTTGGTAAAAAATAGATTCATTAGGTTCTCAATTTTTAGGAATATAGAAACGCTAGTGTATGTCGAGCCCCCACTATTTCCCAATTTAAAAAGAAATTTATCTTCATAAAAATCAGCATCATTTGATTCAATAATAACTTGATTTTTCAAGTCATTAAATCCGTGTGCTTTGCTATTAACCACGTAGCCAATAAAAACACACTTATATACTCTACTAGCCAATTTAGACCTTTAAGGGTCAGTAATACTTACATAGGCTAAGAACCCCAGCGTTCTAAAATGTGACATGTTTGGCTTAATATTTTTTCAACTTTCATATAGAGATATTTTTATTTTAGTATTAGGAATTCTATTAAGCACGTGACACACCGTTAAAATAATTTCTCCCCACTGATGTGAGGCATCCCCTGAACTTAATAAAATAACAACTAGCAGTTCAGTTAAAGTCCTATTTTTTCGACTTTATCATTAATTTCAGGATAATAACGGGTTGTTTTTCATGAATAATACCATAGGTTATATAAAATTTAATAAAAGGTCCATAATCATATTCAGTGCCTCTATCATTGCGTAACCCTTAATTTTTTGATTAAATTATTTCAATTTCATTTAAGAAATTTTAAACATGTCAATTGCTATACTTTTATTTTTCACTAAATACACAAATGAATAATCTGAGCAATCATCAATAAAAGTAATAAAGTAAAATTTTCCATTTCTAGTCATAATTCCATCCAATTCAGAAATGTTCGAAAGACTTAAGTCAAGTGGTTCAGATTCTATAAAAATAAATTTGTGTGGGGTCTTTGTAATTATTATTTAACTACACCATTCATATTTTTCAAAGTCATTGTGATAATTCTGGAATTAGTCCTATAGTACTTGTATATCTAACAAGTCATTTATTAATATGACAAAGTCTAGCGTATCACTGATTAAAAGAACAAGCAATATAAGCAGAAGTGAAAATTTTATTAATAGCATCAATATTCAACTTAAAAATCTCATAGGTGGCATAACCTTTGCCTAAAAAAATACTGCTTGTGGTCAAAGTAAATTATTTTGCCCCAATAATCTGAGTAAACCCAAATTTCTTGAGAAGATAGCCAGAAATCAAGTTCCTCCTTATCTCGGGATTGTGCAACACTTCCTTAAGGACCATTGTTTTTTAAAAGTAAACTTCAATTCCATATCTCCAGTACTAACAATCTTAGTGGAGTAGGAATCACCCAACAACACCCTTTTATCTTCAACCTTAGAATAAGTCTTAAATAAAGTACGATCATAGAAGATGTGGCGAGAATCCTAGGTATCTATCCACCACCCTTCAGCCCCGCTTACCATATTGATTTCAAAAATCATATAACATAAATCACCTTTGGTATGGTTCACCTGAGGAGTACGACGAGGCGCATTCTAACATTTGCAGGACATATATCCAGGCTTGTTACACTCAAAGTAGAGAAACTACCCGGTCTTACTAGTCTGTCTATTTTTAGTAGGGTGGTACTTATTTTGATTATGCTTCGATTCAAAATTTTGGTTGTGGCTCCTTTTATGATTTTTCCTATTTTACCATTTGGCTTCAAAACAACTGGAGTGACGTACTTGTTATAATTCTTGTTATTAGACACAACAAAAAATCTATCCTCATAATCTTATTTTTGGGCTTCCTCCTCAATTCCCAAGCGTGTGATTAAGCTTTCAAGTGAAAATTCTTTTGAGTTATGCCTTAAAACATATTTAAAATCTTTACAACTGGGAGGTAATTTGTCAATAATAACATCATCCTGGAATTTCTCATTTAACTCCAGATCTTCATAAATAATTTCAAGTGAATTTTTTATAAATCATGAGTTTAATCAATGACAGATTTGTCATTTGCTATTAAAATTTCAAATAACGGTTGACTGCATATTATTTAACACTCTCCCCCTTAATATCGTATTTTTGATAAAGCCTCCCAAACTTCTTTGGCATTTTTTCAATTAGCATAATAATCATAATGATCGTCACTTAAGCCATTCAATATATAATTTTTGCAAAGAAAGTCATTTTCATTCCAAGTACGTATTGCCTTGTTTTCATCAGCAGTA
Organism: Sambucus nigra; assembly: GCA_949130495.1. Classification (NCBI taxonomy): domain Eukaryota; kingdom Viridiplantae; phylum Streptophyta; class Magnoliopsida; order Dipsacales; family Adoxaceae; genus Sambucus; species Sambucus nigra. Next base: position 56,019,244 of record OX422212.1, on the reverse strand, counting down.
GGGGGTCAGACACAATAGGTTTGTCTAATTGAACAACAAATGTTATTTTCTTAGTCGTAAGGAAAAATAACATTTGTGTCTCTAACGTTTAAAATGCAGACCCTCAAATTTAAAAGGTTTATTAAGAGATACAGAGGTATTTTTGTTATCCATGGAAGAATGAAGCACCTTAAAATTGTTGTTGCACGAAAAAGGAAAAGGAACGAAATTATCAAATGTAAAAATCCAACAATAAAAAATAACGTGGTTGAGTTGGGGAGTAGGTCGCTCTCTTTAAGGTGTTCCGCGGCTATATCCAAATTTGTATTGCAGTCCAATGAATGCCCCGTCACCCCCAGGATAAAACAAGAATTATCATAACACAGTGGACAAGTCGTAATACTAATCACCCATTCGTAATTAATTGCTCAATATCATAAAATATTATTTGGGGGGAACAAAATAATTTTAGGAGAAAATTTGCAAAGAGAGAAAATATTTTCTACGAGAGACATGCAGTTTTTCTGTGTATCAAAACAATCGTTGAAAAGCCTGGAGTCAAAAACGGAATTAATGGCCAAGTGAGTTAAGACTCGGTCATTAATTGTTGCAATTAAAATGAGTTTAATTAAAATTTCGTTCAGAATTTTTGAATTAAAAAATAACTAACTTTTATCCAAAAAATTAAATCACAATGAATCCAAACCAAGGATATGGGTCGGGTCAGTCGGATGCTGCGCGCACGGACTTTGGCCCAATAAGTTTCTTCACACAATACACACAAAAATCTAATTCCCAAAGGACTTTCCCATTAGTGTTAAAACATGTGTAGATTCTTTTTCTTATCTCTCTCTCTTAAAAGGAGAAACAACAAAATGGTTTTTTCCAAAGTTTACAGAAAGACAAAAGCTCTTTGTTCCAACAACACTCGTAATAAAATGTAAGGTATTGCTTATATGATTAAGTAAATACAACGAATTAGTAGAAGAAGTAGCATGCACAGTTTAAATATATATAATGAAATATAGAAAGATAAAGATCTAGAGTCAAGCTGACACCAAGAACCCATACACGGTTAGGAGAAACAACAAATGTTCAAGGAATGATTTGTATGACTAAGGGCTGGGGGGTGATTGATATGCCCCAAGTGTAACCTTGGCCTAGAGACACCAACCTCGGTCGATATTATGGCCGACGTTGGGCATGTCTTGGACACGCAATATCACCCTTCGGCCATATCAAGGTCGGCCCAGGCCGACACTACCATGAGCCTCTCCAAGGGACGTCACAAGGATCGGCAGCATTCTCGTATACCTTGGGATGGCAACCTCGGCCAGACGTAGGCCGAGCTCACAGGAAGCCACCAAGTCACCAGTTCAACCTCGTCTCAAGCCGACCTTGTCCATTGTCTCGGCTAGGATTAGGCCGAGACCTCCATGGAATACTCGGACTGAACAGGTATCAAGACTCACCAACCTCGGCCTCCCCAAAGCCGAGGTCATACACCAAATGCGATAACCGAGCACCTGCTGGCATTTAGATAAGGACACGTGGACACAAATCAGTTATAACAAGATTATTCCCCATACGTGGGGAGAGTATTGCATCATCATTCTCTACATGTGACAGTGACAGATGGCACTCCCATATTGGTGAGGTAAACACACACATGCTCATTGCATGCATGGAGGGTACATTACACCCCCTAGGTACTATATATAGAGGTCATCCTCTACCTTGCAAAAGGATCCCCAGATATTCAACCCTAGCTGAAACCCTGTCTAGATACACAGTAGAGAGAGAAAGCTTGAGAGATTGTATCCATGGCCATCAGTGCCTTATTGCAGTGAGATTATTCACACACACAGTGGACGTAGGCCAATCTAAGCTGAACCACTTATATCCTGGTGCTCTCTCCTCTTCCCCTCATCTCATTCTCTTACCTTTTACATAACTATGCTGCCATTGCTGTTCTTAGATTGAGCTTGAAAACACCTTATCTGGTGGTGTTGATTCTGGCATCATCATTTTGGCACCGTCTGTGGGAACGAAAAGCTATCTCTTCCTCTTTTTCTGCTTAACCTCACCGGAGACTCTGGTGGTGAACCAGGCCTCCCCCTAGCGCGGAGCTGTTTCACCATTGAAAGAGGTCCTGTGAGGTACTAAGCTCATCTGCTACTCAAGCTCTATAGTGTTAACATATGGCACCAGACTTACCACCGCCTCTTTTGCCGCCCGGGGTGGAGGGCCTAGTTCCACTCAGGCGCCCCCCCAGTCCGAAATGGCGGAGGTAGCTGCAGCCTTGAGATCTTTAGCTGCGACACAAGCAGCCATGCATGAGCAATTTGCACAGCTCAGCCAAACTATGATGAGGCCACCTGGAGTCTCACCGGACATGATCACTTCGGCGGCAATTCAGCCTCATCCTGACACCAGGGGACCACCCCAGGAACTAATGAAGGACCAGCCTGCACCCCCGCAGAGAAGGGACGTTGCTGACCCTAGGCGCTTGCGCCTGGGGAGGCAGGGAAACCCTTGCCCAGAGGACAGGTATGATGATCTAGAGGCGGAAGAAGACCCGAAAGACTGCTGGGAGCCGTATGAGGTGTCAAATAACACTGTACGGCCTCTTAGGCAAAGTCAAGGTTGTGTCGGCCGAAGAGGTGAAGAGGCCCAACAAAGAGGTTCATCCTTTGATAGGTTGAGCAGAGGGTCGACCTTTGAGAGACTGGGCCCGATGAATGACCTAAGACAGAGACTATCGAGATCAAGGAGCACAGCAGGCTCTCAGAGAGGGAACAGGCAGGGTCGGCCAGACCAAGGCCGACACTGTGAAAGAAGAGGCAGGGAACAGGAAGAGGTCAACAGCCAACGTGTCGTGGCAGGGGAACCCTCGATCCATCCCAGGGAGGTGGCAGGGTATAACCTCGGCCAAGTCGATGACAGAAGACCATGGAATGATTCTATCCAACGCCTTGAGGAGAAGATAGGAGACCTCATTAAAAGCAGGGACCCATTACAAAGGGGTTACTCAGAGGGCTCCCCATTTGTGGCTAGTATAGTGGGGTTTCCAACCCCAGCTAAGTTCAAGCCTCCTACGGTGTCTCCCAAGTATGATGGTAGCACCAACCCAGTACACCACATAGAGATGTATCAATCGGAAGCAGACATCTACTCGATACCCGATGAGATGAAGTGTAGAGCCTTCTCTGGGACCTTAACAGGGGCAGCGCACAACTGGTTTACCTCTCTACCGAAGAACTTAATCGAGAACTTCAAAGGCTTAGCTGAACGATTCATCCATAACTTCTGCTTTGGGATGAGACCCCAGAAGAAAACCACTCACCTGCTGTATGTCAAACAAGGCAAGGATGAGAGCCTAAGAGACTACATAGCACGGTTCAACAAAGAGAAGTTGGAGGTCGAGGATTATAAAGAAAATATAGCCATGACTGCCCTCATAGGGGGTCTGCAGAAAGGGAAGCTGTTGTGGAAGCTGGCGGAAGACCCTTTTAGGTCTATGGCAGAGCTCCTGGCAACCACAGGGAAAGTAATGAATGTGAAAGAGGCAATGGCCGCCAAGTATGAGGATGAGAACTCCGGTGGAAGTGGAAAGTCCCAAAGCAAGAAAGATGGGAAGAAGAGATCGGGTGATGATAAGTTCGCTCACTATACTCCTCTGACTGTGAGCTGTGAGCACATCCTCAATGAGATTAAGAATGACAGTGCTCTGAGATGGACAGAGAAGCTGAAAGCCCCACCACATAAGAGGAACAAAAACCTATGGTGTGAGTTCCACCAAGATCATGGTCACGTCACAGATAGATGCTTCGCTTTGAAGGATGAAATTGAGAAGATGTTAAAATCTGGGAAATTAAGAAAATATGTAGACGGTAAGGCTCTTAAGAGTGGAAGAGATGACCATAAGAAAAGGAGGAATGACATCTGCCGTGATAACGTCCCGACCCGAAGAGACGATGATTCAGAAGGTGATGATGAAGATGATCTGGATCTTCCACCAAAGGATGACAACACCCCGGTGAAGAGGGTTGGTATGATCTCTTTCGGTGTTGGCACAATAAGCGAAGGATTTACAGGTGGTGGATCTGAAGTAGCTGATAGGAAGGCTCATGTAGCCGAGGCCATATCAGTGGCCAAGCTTGAAGTTTTGAATCTAACGTCTTCCGATACAGTACAGAAGAGGAAGAAAGTAGACATGAACACCCTCGTAGTTGGGTTCTCCAGACTCGACTTCAGAGGTATCTTAGCCCCCCATGATGACCCTTTGGTCATAACGACAAGGGTGCATGGATATGAGGTGCAGAGGATCCTCGTGGATGGGGGGAGCTCGGCAGATGTGATGTTTTGGCCTTGCTTCAAGAGCTTAGGACTTAGTAGAGCAAGACTGGTTCCCTATCACCACCCCCTGATAGGCTTCAGTGGTGAAAAGGTTCACCCCTTGGGCATGTATGAGATGGGCGTACGGATGGGTGACGAATGGCCTAAGAGGTTGACTAGGAGGATTAATTTCTTTGTGATGGACGAGAGTGTCTTCTCGGACTATAACCTCATCATAGGAAGGCTGGCCCTTAGGGAGTTCGAGGCTGTGCCGTCAACGGTCCATCAGATGCTAAAATTCCCGACTCCTTGTGGAGTAGGGGAAGTGCAAGGTGACCAGACCACAGTGCGAGAATGTTACTTCAACTCGGCCGAATAGAGAGAAGCCCATAAGAGGGCCACCACCACTTATAGCATTGATACTCTTGATCCAAGAGATGAAACAAAATTGAAGAAGGGAGAGGTCGCAGAAGAGGTAGAATCCATCGTCCTCGATGAGGATGAGACGAAAAAAACCATCCAAGTCGGCAAAGCCCTTAATCCGAAAATTAAGGAAGAGCTGATAAACTTCCTCAGGAAGAGGCAGAGTGTCTTCGCATGGAGTCACACAGACATGCCTGGCATCAATCCTAAAGTGATGAGTCACAAGCTCAACGTAGCCAAAGATGCCAGGCCTATCAAACAGAGACGAAGAGTCTACTCCAGGGAAAAATACAACATCCTCCGTGTAGAGGTGAAAAAGTTGGAAGAGGCTGAGTTTATAAGAGAAGTTACCTATCCGGAGTGGCTATCAAATGCGGTCATCGCGCCCAAGGCCAATGGGAAGTGGAAAATGTGTGTCGATTTCACTGACCTAAACAGATCTTGCCCAAAAGACAGCTACCCCTTACCTCGGATAGATCAGATGGTGGATGCTACAGCAGGACATGAGCTCATGAGCTTCATGGATGCGTATTCAGGCTATAACCAAATCTTCATGGATGCCGAAGACTCAGAGAAGACAGCCTTCATTACCGATAAAGGGACGTACTGCTACAAAGTGATGCCCTTCGGTCTGAAAAATGCAGGGGCAACATACAAACGTCTTGTCAATAAGATGTTCGAAGAGAAAATAGGTAAGACCGTGGAAGTGTATGTATATGATATGCTGACAAAAAGCTTGAAAGCTTGCACTCATGTAGCAGACCTTGAGAAGACCTTCGATGTGATGGACTCGTACAAGATGAAACTCAACCCAGCGAAATGTGTCTTCGGAGTAGGAG